>CM031240.1:691683540-693160137 GCA_018340775.1 Taxus wallichiana var. yunnanensis
GGAATTCAAGATTCATATTAGTTCATTCAACTTGGTGAGCATTCATGAGCTAATTGGAAGGAGTTTCACACGTGTGCAAGGATTTTGAAGATTCGAGTTTCACCGTATTTGTCACTTTCCATCGACGAGGATCAACAAACTTCATTAGGAATGACATTTCCTGCTTCTTCTCTCTCTCTTTCTCTCTCCTCTTTCCCCAACTTTCTCTCTCTTAAAATTTTTAATTTTTCATTGGGGTTGCACTTTTCAAATGTCTTAATGTTCATAATGTAATAACTCACCTTTATGTTATAAAAAGGGAATTAAAAGTTTCCTAGGAAGTTGAAAAGTGTTAAGTTGTGTGAGGACATATGAAAAGCCATTGGGGGGTAGATGATAAGTCACCTCTCATTCTAGAAATTTTAATGCCATTCCCATTTCAAGGGGTTAGTAATTGATCTTGTAAACTCACGAGTGCATTGTACTTAGAGAAAGCAAAGGAGATAGCCATTTTCTTCTACTTTCTTCCATTCTCAAATTTCTTCCATTCCCACATTATGTACAACTTCTGTTTAAACATCAATACAAGAAGGATTTTTAGCCTCTTTGATGAGGATATTTTAGAAACTTTGAGTTCACAATCTTATCTCGTCTTGTTTCCATTTGCAAGGTTGTTTCTTCTCATAAATGCATGTGTTGAAGTTTCTAACTAGTGTGTGTAGGAATTTGATTTCCTACCTATAACATTAGTTCCCCTATCTCATTTCTCACTCCCCTTTCTTGCTTTATAGATAAATTCCTCCCTAGTAATAAATTATTAGCTTTTCGTAGGGTCAGTGGAGCGCCCCTGTTGGATTCCTGGTCGAATGGCCACACATGAAATCCACTTTTACTCATGCATGTATATATGGAAACTGTATTGGTTAAGTAGAGGGACTTAGATTCCCAGTGCATTGGCAAGAAATTCACAAGTTTTTCCACCCAACAAATTTTCTCACCAACAGTTTTTAGCGCCCACCGTGGCGCAAAACTGGTAGCATCTACATTGAAAATATGATCGCAAGGTCTCAAAATACAAAAAATCAAATATTGAAAAAACCAGAAAAAAAGAGTTCATGAAATTCCATTGCTAAAAGACACATTGCTGATTTCTGCACGTGACTTTTCACATTCTACGGTGTCTTTTCATATTCCTATTACAGATTTTTCTAGTGCTATAATTTGAAGAAGAATTGGCTGAAGTAAAAGCTGAAACAGAGACAACAATGGCGGACGAAGTAGAAAGACCTCAACCCATTGTTCCATGGGGAAGGAATACATGCTCACTTGCTCTTGAACCTCCTCTTCATGATCTACCAATGAGTTCCCATAAGAACTTTCCAAAGTTCAAAGGTGACAACACACAACATCCTAAAGAACACATCACTTATTTCACAACATCATGTGGAATTCTTGGTGTCCAACATGAAGACGTTGCTATGAGATTGTTCGTGGATTTCCTCCAAGAAAAACAACATAATGGTTTTAAATCCTTCCTTCTAGTACATCATGGGTTGGAATGACATCAAGGATTCCTTTGAAGAGAGATTTAAATCAATGAAGACTGTCAGGACCTCCTATTGCAGTTCACTCAAATGAAGAAAGGAGAAAATGAAACCATGAGAGACTTCATGGCTCATTTCAAATGGTTACTTCATAGGATACCTAAAGAGGATTCACCATCTCAAAACAATGTTAAGAGACTCTTCATCAATGCTCAATCACTAGAAGTAAGATTTTTTCTGTGAAGATCCTAACCAAGGAACATTATAGAAGCATAAAGGATGGCCATAGAAATTGATGACGATCTCATCCTCTCTGGAAATATCAAGAACCCATCAAAGGGAAAGACCCAACATCCGGGAGATGAGAGAACTAATCCATCACTACAAAAGTGGGTGAATGAGATAACATCTTTGAAAAGGGAATTATTTGAATGAGTTTCTTCCCAAAGAAGCAATGAAAATCAAATTGTAGGAGCACCCTAAAGGCTTGCCTTGGAGGCCCCACCCATGAACGTAAATTGCAGATTTTAAGAGAGTGAAGAAGATATCAAACAAGAAAGTGAAGGTGGAAACTTCCTAGAGATCTATGAATTTGATAACGATAGAAAAATAATATTTTGTGAGTATTCCGGGTGAAGAAGAAGACAAAGAGGATGCACCCAGTTTCTCATGTGCGGTATTCACTCGTTTTCAATCCGAGAAAAGAGAATCTCCCTCCACTACTACAAATGAAAATAAGGTTGATGATCCTCCTATGGTGACTCCAAAAACAAAATAATCAGTCAAGGATCCCCACTTCCATCTTCCATGAAGTCTGCATTGTTAAATCTTGACCCTATAACAAGTAAGAAGACTCCTTCTATTCCAAGTAAGCTTTCCAATTCCTCTTCCATTTCTAAATCTAAATATATCTCTATAAAATATAATACCTTGAAATCTCCTAGTGTGCCGTTAAAAATACCATCCATTCCCCAAACATAAAATCATGCTCCTAAGCCTATCCAAACTCCAAAATTAGTCCCTTCACCCCCTTGTCCACATCTACTCCCTTTGACTTCATAGAATATGCAAACAAAGCCAAAGTGAAAATTACTGAAACTGAATATTTGTGGACTCATCCTGAACAATTTGAGAGGTTTTCTTGATATATCAGGAGTGGTAGTCTAACACCTAATGCTGTAACTTCTAGTTCCAAGGGAATACTACTGAAACTCACCTACACCTCCCTCACAAAACATGATTTCTCTGAGTGCATCAAATACTGACAAATTTGAACCTTTCTACATCTCCCTTCTTGTTGGAGAATATGTATTGAACAATTACATAATAGATTATGGTGCCTCAGATAATGTGATGCCTTTAAAGGTTTCCAAGGCTCTCAAAATTACCATGACTTCACCTAGTGGCTCTTGTTACTCTTTGGAGTCAAAAGATGTCTCACTTGTAGGGAAGGTAAAAGATGCATAGGTGGCTCTCGCTAGATTTCTAGACAAGAAAGTTTCAGTGATGATTTTGGTAGTAGACGTCCCAAATTTTTTTGGAATGTTCTTTGAGTAGAAATTTTTGCCGAGACTTGGGAGAAAAATTCAGATGAATTGGGATTCTAACCATACCAGGTGAAGGGAGATATGAAGAGATTTCTTCCCGAGAAGAAGATGAGGTACACGGTTCAAAAGTCCGGAAGCCCGAAGCTAACATTTTGTACAAGGTAGCGAGGTAGATGAATCACTTTATAACAACTAAGGAGGAAGAGGATACTCCCATCTTGATAGGTCTAGACATGCCTTCTTGGAGAGATTTGGAATTTTAAGAAGCATTGAGGAGATTTGAGTTACAAGAGGGCAGCTCCAAATTGCCGGAAGATGCTAAACATGAAGAAGAGGAAATGGTGCTTGATGATTTTCAAGAAGAAAACCAGCTCATATGCTTATCCAAGATGAGGAGTTATTCTCATTCTAATTTGGGGATGAAGATGACCTTATCCAGAAATATATGGAGAGAAAAAAATAATCTTGTGATGATCTTGTGAAAGGATTGAAAGAAATCTATGTACAAGGGCTACTAAGAGCCATAGAAGACCCTAATATCAATCTTGAAATTTTAATGCAGCCATGAATTTGGAAGAAAAACATGAATTTGACTTGGAAACCTCAACTAGTGTGAAGATTGGCTATGTTAAAATAAATCTAGATGAGAAATATAATGTCCCTCTCGATCCAATGGTTGGTCGATGTAATAACGAAATAGAGATATTTTCTATCCCATTTAAAGATGAAGACTCTTTCCATGATGAAGAAATTGAAGAAAGGAGTTTCGAGACCTTTGAAGATGAAGATCCTTTTGATGAAGGATAGATAGAGTGTAGTGGTTCCCAAAATGATGAGGTAATCCCTCTAGATAGTTGCCTTGAGTTTCATCCTTCAAAGGCGTACAAAGAGGAGCTGTAAGAAACAATGAAGCATAAATCCGTGTAAAACATATTGGATGCATTAGAAGTTGCGGAAGATCCCGAGATGATTCTTGATCTCTTCACTAGTGCCATGGACATACAAGACAAGTATGAGTTTGCCTTCGATCCTCCCATCAATACTCAAATGCCTCATAGTGAAGTAGAGATAAAGGATGAATCAAATGTTTCTCATGGAGAAGATGTCAATGATCATAGACCCAAAAATGAAAGTAACTCAGAATATCCAAGGAATTTGAACGAAAAGCATCTTTGGGGTAGTGATGAGATGCTCGATGGAGAATCAGCTATATGGATAAAAATCGAAGGAAAATGGCACTATGAAACTGATTTCAAAGAACATGAAGGTAGTGGAATTTTCAAGCAAGGACCTGAGCATCAAGAAGCTCACATGGACTCACTCCTACCAATTACACAGATAATTGTGAAAGAACTTGTCTTTCATAAGTAGCTAAGGAGGGGAGGCTACTTTCTGGAACCCGTCAACGGCTTCGCAAAACATCATCATTCAGTGTTACCTCTTCAAGGGTAACTTTTGTGAAATGAAAAGTGCTTAAATGAAAGTATGTTGACCCCGCCATTTACCATAGGTGATTTCTAGGCGTGTTTTCCTTTCTGTTGGTGTGTTTCCCTTTCCATTGTTTTTGTTTGTTTTCCCTTCTTCGCTCTCTCTCTCTCTCTCTCTCTCTCTCTCTCTTGTTGTAGGTTTTACATGACTCCATAGGGCTCAATGGATAAGGCATTGGTCAACGAATTATATGGTCTAAAATTGAGATTCTGGATTCCCATGTCATGTATTCACTATGCTCATTCCATGTCATATCCCCAAGCTAGAGCCAATTGTTGTCGTGCAAATGTGCAATAGGGAAATTGGAAGTTTCCAAGCATGACAACTATACCCTTGTGCTGAATTTTTCATGTTTTATCATTCCTAGGCACCCCAGGTCAAATCCGTCGAGTCTTTAGGAAGTTCAAAAGATGTTATCTTTTGGCAATATTGGGAAGGGCTATCGTTGGCCTTCCTAGGACTGGATCAACCCCCCTAGAGAGGAACAAAAGGTAAAAATTCAACATGGAAGTGAATTGAAGACCTTAGAGCATTAGTGAAATGATTTTGGAAGGTTTGGAGAATTTTTGAAATACTTGGAGCAGTTTGAGTAAAAATATGGTTCATAAGCCTAGGCAATACACATGCCTAAAACATGATGGGTTTCAAAAGATGATTCCAGAGTTCTCGATAGAGTTATAAGTAAAATAAAACATCACCAAATAGGATTTCAAGAAATACATGATGGTGAAATAATATTTTTCACAACACCTTGGTGCATAGGATTTGCAGGTAGTCTTTATCAGGCATAAGTGGAGTCACAAATCACAAATACGATTTTTTAGGGATCATATGTATGAATAAAGAAATTATAACCAAAAAATTGGATTTAAAATACCATTTCTAGTTAGGATCATATAAAATTTCACAAATAAATTCAACCAGGAGCTCAAGTTATCATTGTTCCAAGTTACCCTCTCAAAGGTAGTTCAGGACTTAGTCATTTTTCTAGGAGGACACATGTCAGCACTAGGATCCTAGTGGGATTTCATGTCCCCAAATTCCCTAAGGTTAGGTACACCAACCCTTGAAAAATTCAACCAGCCACCATGTGACATCTAGGACCCTCATGTGACCTCCAATCTTGACAGTTCAGCCTCCTAGTGCATTTTTGGAGCATCCATTCCCTACCGTCGGATCAAGCGCCATGTGTCAGCTCCAAGACCACCATGGAAACTGATGTCCCTCATGTCCCTGAGGTTAGGGACATCAAACATGGAAAAATGTGCTCATCCCCTATGGGGAGTCTTTTGGTCACTCACATGATTGACTTTCATCCCCTAGGTGCATTTTTGGAGCATCCATTCCCTGTCGTCGATCAAGCACCATGTGTCAGCTCTAGGACCACCATGGAAATTGATTTCCCTCATGTACCTAAGGTAAAGGAAATTTTAAATGGAAAAATTTTCCCATCTCCTATGGGAGTCTTTTGGTCATTCACGTGACCGACTTTCAGCCCCTAGTGCTTTAAAGTAGCTTTTTTCACCTTCATTCCCTACCATCGGATCGCCGCCATGTGTCATCATCTTGCTCACCATGGAATTTGATGTCTCTCACATCCCTGAGGTTAGGTACATAAAGGGAAAATAAGTGCACCCAAACCCAACTCAAAAATTTGAAATATTTTCTAATTGTTAGTTGTTTCTCGTTGCTTCTTGTTGTTGCTCACTGCGAGAAGAAAAGTTGTAGAGAACATCTCACTCCACCATTGCCAAATATTGAACCAAATCCATTAAAATACATTATCCTTCATTCCATGGTGGCACATAGGTCACAAAAGGAATATTGATCAAATCATGAAGAAATAACGAAGAAAAGAAGTATGAAAACTCCATTTCCATAAAACCAAGAAAACGAACATATTTTGCAAACCGCGTTGCAGATTGACAAAACCATTTATTATTGAGTTCTTCTCTCTTGAAGGCCATTAAATTTTTTTATTAAAACATAAAATTTGTAACAAGGAACATTAAAATGAAGAAATCTCATTTCTAGCTCAATGAAAGAAAAATTTAATTTCTGTTAAACTGCTGTTTTCGGATTGAAGAGAAATTTCTCTTGAAGCATAAGAAGAAAAAACCTATCGCAATGGAATCAATTTCATCACAAACGGAGAAAAATCAAACCTGAAATTTTCAAGCTCCATTAAATATTTTCATGACATAGTAATGGAAAAAAATAGTGAGCTACCTCTCCACTTCTCAGGGTTCTAGTGGGCGAAATCGCAGAAAATTAGAGGGAACAATCATTGAAAAATATAGTTTCATGTGAACTAGTTTTCATGCCATGAAGTCCCTATTTTTTAGGGATATGGAGGGTTGTGTTATTTATTATAATTCTTCCCTCTTTGAATAAATTCTCAAATTCTTGAAGATCCGGTAGGTGAAATCATCCGAAATTTAGAGGGAAGGATCTCCAAAAAATCTAGTTTCTCTCAAACTAGTTTTTGCACGATGAAGTCCCTAATTTTTAGGGATATGGAGGGCTGTGTTTTTGTCAGTATTCTACCCCCACCGATGAAAATATCATTTTACCACTTTTTTAGATGAAGGAATTACTCAAAATTCGGAGCGTGGAACCCTGGAATAAAACCCAAAATTTCAAGACCCGTTTTGTCACAATTTGACATTTGTGGCACACTTACTAAAAATAGCATGTCTCCCTACATAGGGGTCTATTACTTTGGGTAAGCCACCATTTGAAGAGGATATGAAGAAGGTGGTAAAAATAGAGGGAGCATCATAGGTAAGGTCATCAAAAAGGTCATCTCAACTCACAATTCACACTTACTAAAAATAGTAAGTTACACTCAAAGAGTAGTTTTGGCACAATGGGTCATACAAGGATAATCATTCAGGGGACATCATTGTTGAGGATCATTATAATCATATTTTATAGGGCATTCTAGATCCATCTTAGTTCATTCAACTTAGCGAGCGTTCGTGAGCTAATTGGAAGGAGTTTCACAATGTGCAAGGAATCAAGATTCAAAGATTCATTGTATTTGGTGCTTTCCATCGATGAGGATCAACGGACTTCGTCGAATGATGTCTCCTCTTTTTATTATATTTTTCTCCATTCTCAAATTTATTCCATTCCCACATTATGTACGATTTTTATTTAAGCATCAATACAAGAAGAAGAATTTTGTAGCCTCTTTGATGAGGAGATTTTAGAAAATTTGAGTTCACAATATTATCTCATCTTGTTGCCATTTGCAAGGTTATTTCTTCTCATAAATGCATGTGTTGAAGTTTCTAACTAGTGTGTGCATGAATTTGATTTCCTACCTGTAACATTAGTTCCCCTATCTCATTTCTCACTCCCCTTTCCCGCTTTATAGATAAAGTCCTCCCTAGTAAGAAATTACTAACTTTTCCATAGGGTTAGTGGAGTGCCCCTATTGATGCTTGGTCAAATGGCCACCAAAAATCCACTTTTACTCGAACATATATATACGAAAGTGCACTGATTAAGTAGAGGGACTTAGATTCATAGAGCATTGGAAGGAAATCCACAAGTTTTCCACCGACAAATTTTCTCACCAACACCATTGTTATGAAGGGCACACGAGATGTAGGAGCGTGTGGAAGAGGTTTTTGCAAAGGATTTCGTGGTTGCAGTGAACCGCGAGTGGAGGATGAAGTGAATTGCTATGAGGAAATTTTTATAATCTGTGGATCTACAAAGAATTACAAACGTGAGTATCCCGATCTCTTACAATGCTCATGGTGCGGAAAGAAACATATGTATGAATAATGTCCATAGATCTATGATCATATGAACTAGTAACACCGAGAAAGACAAGGGCATTAGGATGGTGAGCATTAAAAATGCCGATTCACAATGGATGCCAAGAGTGTCTTGTGAGTTAGGGATAAAACATGTACTAGTGACGACATGAGCATAGGCTGCATGCGCCAGTGGAGATGCCAATATAGAGGACACTAGTTTCAAGAGAGGAAGTAATACATGGAAAATAACTAGATCCTACTCATTAGAAGGAGGTGTATCAAGAAACTATGGACATGATTCAGAGTTTGCAAGGGGAGATCCAATATCTAAAGGAGCAATCAAAACATTTGGATCAAGGCGAGAATGTTGAGGCTCCAAAGGGTGACTTGGATGAAGTCAAGGAGGTATCTAGGATGTTAAGGTTATTAGGAATTAGAGATCAAATATGCGGAAACAATTCCTCAAACCATAGCAGTAGGAAACTATATAGCAAAATTATACTTGCAAAAATATAACAACATAAATAAATAATGCACAAAAGAAGAAAAGACAAGATTTAACATGGTTCACCCAATGTGAGCTACATCCACCAAGAACTTGCTCAGATTTTATCATCAACAAGAGTAAAAAAACTCTCACAAAGTGTTCTCTCGATTATGAACTCACAACAAATTCCAAAGATGCTAAACCACATCTAAACCACAATTGACTCCCAATTGCTTAACCTTGATCACTCTTGATCACCTCTTGATCATTAAGACTCAAGACCTCTTAAATACTCAAGATATCTTCAAGATACCCTAACACCTCTATTTATAGGATTAAAATCCTTCTAAGAAGCCATAAAGATGACCCTAGAAGATTGAAAGTCGTGATCTTTCAACTTCCTATAGCTGGAAAAATAGTCCCAACGTTGACACCCAGTTAACAACATGTTAACAAATATCATTGCACTACCAATGCGTCGCAGCCATGTCACGTAAAAATGACTGCAGAATGCTCATGAAGTCTCCAAAATTAGCCATTCGAGCTCCAACACTTCAACACTGATTCAAGAAGACCAAAAACAGGCTCCACACCCCAACAATCTCCCACTTAGAGACTGTTTCCACTGAGAAAAGTTCTTAACCCTTAATTATTAACCATGAATGCCACCAAAGTTGAACACAACTTCAACTTCTCCCTTATGACCGCCTTAGTCATCATATCCATAGGATTCTGACTAGTATGAATCTTTTCCAGCTTCAACTTATCTTCTTCTAAAGTTGTCCTGATGAAATGATATCTCAGCTGAATGTGCTTCATCCTAGAGTGGAAAGCAGAGTTCTTCACCAAATGAATAGCACTTTAACTATCACTGTGTAGTCTCCCAACTTCCTGCTTATGACCCAACTCATCAAGCAACTACTGTAGCCAAATCATCTCCTTGCTTGCCTCTGTGGTAGCAACATACTCAACCTCTATGGTTGAAAAGTCACAACCTTTTGTAACCGTGAAATCCAACTCACCGTTGTATCACCAACCATAAATACATAACTTTCATGCTCCTCCTATTTTCCTAATCTCCTACCATGTCTAAATCTACATATCCATGTAATGTAGTGTCGATCCATTTGAAACACAATGCTGCTCCCATGGTCCGTCTCAAATACCGAAGGATCCACTTTACTACATGTCGCTGCCTCCTCTACTCCGGACCTCACTCACTACTCCCACATCATGGGCAATATCAAGCCTAGTGCATACCATAGCATACATCAAGCTACCAAATGCTGATGAGTATGGTACCCTAGACATCTGGATTCTATCCTCCTCAGTCTTGAGACTCTGCTCCTTTGATAATTTAAAGTGACCTACCAAAGGAGTACCAACCGAATTAGCACCTGCATACTAAACCTCTCCAAGACCTTCTATATGTACTCTTCTTGAGATAATACCAACTTCCTCTCCTTCCTGTTCTGAGTTATTATCATACCAAGGATTTTTTTGCTGCCCCCAAATCCTTCATAGCAAAGGAGTCACCTAGCTTGCTTCTTGAGTACCTTTATTTCCTGCATGTTCTTCCCTGCAACAAGCATATCATCTACATATGGGCATAGAATAATATAAGTACCATCAAGAAACTTCTTGATGTACACGCAATGGTCTGAGTGACACTTGGAGTAACCCTTCTCTTGCATAAAACTGTCAAACTTCATGTACCACTGCCATGGAGCTTGTTTCAGGCCATACAAGCTCTTCTTCAATTTGCACACTAACCTCTCCTTCCCTTTGACCTCATAACCCTATGGATGTTGCATGTACAATTCCTCCTCTAACTCACCATGAAGGAATGCAGTCTTCACATCCAACTATTCTAAGTGTAGGTCTTCTACTACAACTAAACCAAGAACAGTCCTAATAGAAGTCATTTTAACAACCGGAGAAAAAATTTCATCAAAGTTTATACCTTTCTTTTGTGTAAATCCTTTGACCACCAATCAGGCCTTGTATCATTTCCTACCTCCATCTTCCTCTTTGATTCTATACACCCACTTGTTTTGCAATGCTCTCTTGCCCTCGGGTAGCTCCACTAGATCCCAAGTCTAGTTTTCCATAAGAGATCTATGCTCTTCATCCATGGCCTGCTCCCACTTCTTCCTGGCATCCACCTGCACTGCTTCCTCAAAGCACTCTAGCTCTCCACTGTTAGTGAGCAATAAATAATTCAAAGATGGAGTAAATCATTCAGGTTCCCTTCTTACCCTAGAAGACCTTCTCACCTTAGGAGTTTGGGGTTCCTGATGAGTAGGTACCTAAACTAGTTTGTCTTGGAACATGTTGTACCTAAACTAGCCCCTTGGACACCTTGTTGTCCGCAATGTCCTCTAACACTATGTATTCTTTCTTTGATTCCTCTTTCTGTTCCTACAACTGATCTTTATACATGATTTTTTCATTAAAGAAAATATCTCTAGACCAAAATATTTTCTTGTCTTTAAGACTCCAAACACGGAAACCAAAATCATCTTCACCATATCCAACAAAGGTGCATTTCTCATACTTAGCCTCTAACTTGGTCCTATCATCTTTATCAATGTGAAAAAATACCTCACATCCAAATACTCTAAGAAATGAGTAATCAATTTTCTTACCAAACCAAGCCTCCTCAGGTATACCTCCATCCAAGGCCATAGAGGGTCCTTTGTTAATTAGATAAATAGCTATGCTTACCGCTTCGCCCAAAACATGAGTGGCAGCCCCGCATGTAACCTCATGCACCTAGCATGCTCCATGATTGTCCTGTTCATTCTCTCTGACACTCCATTTTCCTATGGAGTATTTGGAACCGTTATTTTCTTGCGGATCCCATTTACCAAACAGTAATCAATAAATTCATTGCTGCAATATTCCCCTCCATTATCTGACCTGAGACATTTCAACTTGAGACATGTTTCATTCTCAACCAAGGCTTTCCATCTTTTAAAAGTTTCAAACACATCATATTTCTTTCTAATGCAATATACCCAAACTTTTCTAGTTGCATCATCAATGAAAGTGACGTAATAACATGAACCACCAATAGAGTTTACCTTAGCTGGCCCCTATACATCTATATGTACTAACTCCAACTTACTCTCCTTCCTCATAGGTCCAACCTTGAGGAATCTCACCCGCTTTTGTTTCCCATAAACACAGTCCTCACAAAAGTCCAAATCTAACTCCTTTAATCTGGGAAGCCTGTCCTTTATAATCTGCATGCCCTTATGACTCATATGACCGAGTCTCTGGTGCCATAAAGTTACATCTCCATCTGCAAAAATTAAATTGCAATAATCAACACCACTGGTTAAATACAAAGTACCAGTTTTCTTACCTCTTGCAACCACAAGAGCTCCTTTGTAACCTTCCAAGAATCCACTGTAAAACTAACCATACAACCATCACTACCCAACTAGTCCCATTGATATCAAGTTCCGCCTCAACTTAGGCACATGCCTAATGTACTTAAGTAGCCATGTGTTCCCATTCTACATTTTCACCCGAACACAACCTTTCCCTACTATGCTGCATGGTTCATCATCACCAAGATATACATGTCCAAAATCACCTTGAACAAATCAGTAAATTAATGTCTATGTGGGGTTGCATGGAAAGAAGCCCTTGAATCTAATACCCAAGATTCAACAATATTATCTAAAGAAATAATTAAGGCATCCTGACAAACATCACTCTGCTACCACATTTACCTCTTTAGTTTCCTCCTTGTTCTTCTTATCCCGAAGAGCCCAAAATATTTCTTAGCATGACCAACCTTCCCATAGTGCCAACATTCTAACTTACTCTTGGAATTTGACCTTCCATGATCATTTGACTTCCCATGGTTACCTTTCCCTCTATTCTTTTGTCTCCCTTTGCTCTCCACCATCAAAGCGTTTCTAGAAGTAGAAGAATCTCTCGGTGCTCTTCCTTCACATTTCCTTGCTTAGGATCACACCTATTACATCCTCAAACTTTAGCTTTGAGTTATTAGAGACTGAATTACTTACAGCCATAACCAAGATGTCCCAACTATCGGTAAGGAGCACAAAATCAGCAAAGCCCGACCTCATCATCAAAGTCAATTTTTATTGATTTTAACATACTCACAACCATATTAAATTCATTCAAATGATCAGCAATAGAACCATTCTCAGACATCTTCATATTAAATAAAATTTTCATCAAAAATATTTTATTAGAGGTAGAGGGTTTTTCATATAACTTCCCCAACGCACTCATGAGACCTTCTATGGTATTCTCCTGCGATATGTTGAAAGCAACCGAAGATGCAAGGCATAAACGAATTTATCCGAGTGCCTTTCTATCCAACAACTCCTAATCCTCATCCGACATGGTTGTAGGTTTATTTTCTTTTCCAGCCAAAGGAACATGGAGGTCCTTCTGATATAAGTAATCCTCCATTTGCATCTTCCACAAACCAAAGTTCTGCCCATTGAACTTCTCAACCCTCGATCTTCCCTCATCTGTCATAGCTCCCACTCAAGCTAAAATTTCCCTGTGATTTACAACTTCAGCAAAAAACCACCAAAGTTCGATACCAATTGTTAGGAATTAGAGAAAAATATGCGGAAACAATTCCTCAAACCATAGCAGTAGGAAACTATATAGTAGAGTTATACTTGTAGAAATATAACAACATAAATAAATAATGCACAAAAGAAGACAAGACAAGATTTAACGTGGTTCACCCAATGTGGGCTACGTCCACCAAGAACTTGCTTAGATTTTATTATCAACAAGAGTAAAAAAAAACTCTCATAGTATTCTCTCGATTATGAACTCATAACAAAATTCTAAAGATGTTAAACCACAATTGACTCCCAATAGCTTAACCTTGATCACTCTTGCTCACCTCTTGATCATTAAGACTCAAGACCTCTTAAACACTCAAGATATCTTCAAGATACCCTAACACCTCTATTTATAGGATTACAATCCTTCTAAGAAGCCATAAAGCTGACCCTATAAGATTGAAAGTCATGATCTTTCAACTTCCCACAGCTGGAAAAACAATCCCGACGTTGACATCCAGTTAACAACAACATCGCAGCAATGTCACATCCACGTCATAGCAAACGAAACGATCGCAGAATACTCCTAAAGTCTCCAAACTTAACCGTTTGAGCTCCAACACTTCAACACTAATTCAAGAAGACCAAAAATAGGCTCCACACCCCAAAAAAGGTAAGAGAATATTATTCCATTGTTAGGAGAATGGTTGAGGGAGAAGGTACCACATGCCGGGATAGAGCGAAAAAGGAAGGTTTTGCATACAAACCTTCCTCCTCACATCCTTGACTATGAAAAGGAGATTAATTTAAATGTGGTTATTGATGGATGGATTTTGAGTAATATTCTCATTGACACAGGAGTAGAGGTCAATGTTCTTACCTTAGATGCCTAACATCAAATGGGAAGGCCCATTCTGCCCATCTTCTAATGTGCTATATATGGAAAAAAAACTAAGGAAATTCCCATTGGAGTCCTAAAGGATGCAATTATCACTATTCAAGGGGCCAAGTTCACTAGAGACTTTGAAGTCTTGGCACTCGCCGAGGTAGACAACTTTCCAGCGTTGCTTGGGTGCCCATAGTGTTACAAGAACAATGCTAACTTGCGGTTTAATAAAGGGTATATCATCTTTGAGAACAATGAGGAAAGGATGATCATCCATTTGACATATGGGAAGTCATCACCCTATACTTGAGCCCTTGGGAGATGAACTACTCAACATAATCTATGTGTGCCCCATCGAGAGATCTTGAGATAATTCACCCCACGGAGGGAGTTATCCAGTTTGAAGATGCTCAATCCTTGAGTGATACCACTAGTATGACATGCGAAAATTGGGCACATGGGACCTATGAGTTTATTAGGTGATATTTGAGAGGATCTGTAACAAGGGTAAAAAAGGCACACTCGGGTGCCTAGGGGGAAGAAGTTTCCAAGCTACTCGGAGGAGCATACCCTAAAATGTTCTTGTGAGAAATGGAAGCTCGGTGAAAAATGAGGATGAGAGAAGGGAATGCTTAATTATAACCTACTCGAACTATAGCATGCTAGTGGGCTATGCATTGGGAGAGCCTCCTAGAATGAAAAGAAGTAAGAATAACATTCTCTATAAGGTTCTCCAGGGAAAATGTGCCCATGGTTATATAAGACTACCATGGTAAACAGACCACCTCATTTCATATCCAAGCATGTGAGAAGGCCTGAATGGGAAGTGTAAAAGATTTACCACCTTCACTATGGGTACATAAGTTGTATTCCACCTTAAAAGTCTGTTTACACGCATGGTATATTCATTCAGAGCTGCGTCATCAAACAAGTAATTGGCAAGAGTTTGCGGCTGATCTCATTCAAGATTTTGAGTATAGGAGTACAAAGTCATTAGTGGATAAGGAATTGTAAGTAATCAAGTTACTTACATGGGAGATAGTGCTATGGTAGAGGATAGGCTACCAAAGTTACTTGGGTGAGCCTTATTTGGAGACGTGCCTCAATAAAGAAGAATCGGAGGAAGTACATCTTGAGCGTGAGTGCACGGAAAAAGAAAAATAAAAAATGGTCCATATAGTAGATGTTGAAGAGATGGAAACTTTAGATGTTAACCATTCGGAAGGTATACATGATGTCATAGATAAAATCGATGAGCAAGCACGTGCCTACCATGAGCCCTTGAAAACAAATAAGGTTAACATTGGGATATAAACATAACCTAAGAAAGCTATCATTAGGGACTATTTGTCAAAAAAAGAACTTTCAAAGGTTATTGATCATTGCACGAGTTCTGGATTTGTTCCCTTACGGGTACCTTAAACTCAAAGGTGTTCACCATTCTTTGGGGGATGAAGATCAAGTTGAAGGAAGTTACGTGCTTGATTCAAGAGGTCTTAACAAATGAATCCAAATTTGAGCATACGAGTCAAGGAAGAAATAGACAAGATGATAACATATGGTATCATTGAGGCAGTGGAAGAATCGAATGGATAAGCCTAATGGTCATTAGTATCAAGAAGGATGGTAGGATAAGAATTTGTGTTGAATATAGAGATTTGAATGTAGTGTGTTTCATTGATCGTTTCCAACCCCCTTTACTGAATAAATATTGGAGGGAGTATCCAGGCGCGAAGTCTACTCTTTCACGAGATGGGTTCTTAGGGTATCACCAAGTCAAGATTACAAAGGAAGACTAGAGAAAGACAACTTTTGCCACTGAATGGGGAATTTTTTCCTACACGGTTATGCCTTTTGGATTGAAGAATGTTCCTGTTGTTTTCTCATGCATCGTGGTACAAGAATTTAAGGAATTCATCCTTAAATTTATTCAAGTTTACCTAGATGACTGGACTGTGTATGGAATGGTGAAAGACCATTGTGACAATTTAAGATTGATGTTTGAGAGATGTCAGAAATGAAGGATATCCCTCAACATTAAGAAATGTGTCTTTGCTTTACTCCATTTCAAACCCTCTTAGGAAACATTATGTGTAGAGAAGGCTTACTAGTGGATCTGCCAAATTTGCGCTTATTGTGGGATTAGGGAACCTACTAGTCAAAGCACAGTGCATGGATTCCTTGGGCATACGAGGTATTATAGAAAATTCATCAAGGGGTATGCCAAGATCACTGCGCCCTCGGAGGAATTGTTAAAACACAAGAGTTCCTTCCATTAGGGAGAGGCACAACAGAAGGCATTTGACACTTTGAAGGATAGGCTTGTCACAACACCCATATTACATTTTCCTTTTTGGGACAATCCTTTCCATATGCATGTTGATACCTCAGGGACAACTATAGGAGAAATAATAGTACAACATGGTGAGGGAATTTTTGATCATTCCTTGTGTTTTGCAAGTAGGAAGTTGACACCAGTAGAACATAATTACACAACTATTGAGCGCAAAGCATTGTCCATGATCTATATGCTACAAAATTTCAGGTAATATCTATTGGCAACACAATTTATATTCTACACAAACCACATATCATTGAAGTACTTAGTCAACAAGCCCATGCTACAAGGGCACATATGCCATTGGGTCCTATTACTTCAAGAGTTTGAGTTCACAAGTGGTTGTGAAACCAGAAAAAGCAATTCGGACCTAACCAAGGGAAGACGCATAAAGCATTAAGGATACCATGCTAGATGTGTAACTGTTTTAGGTTGTAGCACATTCCCTCATACTTAAAATATATTGCAATGTTCTTGAAAATAGGTGTGGTGCCGGAAGGAATGAAGGATCTGGAGAGAAAGCAATTAGAAATACACACCACACCCTACATGTTGATTAGTGGAGACCTGTATAAGTTGGTTCATGATGAGGTTCTATGCCGATGTGTATTGGAGCATGAGCGCATGGCAATTATGGAGGAAGCACATGGTGGGATTGCAGGAGGACACTATGTAGGAAATGCTACCGTGTGGAAGATTTTACTAGCATGGCTTTGGTGGGAAACCATCTACCAAGATTGTATTGAGTTTTACAAGGCCTGTGATCATTGCCAGTGACTTGGAAAACCTGGAAAGAGAGATGAAAATCCCTTATGACCAATAGCTAGTGTTAAACCATTTTAAAAATGGGAAATCAAATTTGAATGGCCAATTTCACCAGCTGCGTGAAGGATTGGTTCACGGTATATCATTACTTGCATTGATTACTTAACACACTAGGTAGAGGAAACACCTATGAAGGATTGCACCATGTAACGAGAACTACTATATTTTTATGGGAGAATAGAATCAGCAGGTATGGTTATCCTTTAATTTTAACAAGTGATAGAGGTACACACTTTCTCAATGAAACGGTTAGGATCATGTTAGCAAAATTTATGGTGGCCCATTACAAGACTACCCCTTATCACCCTTAAGCAAATGGAATCTACTGAGGCATTTAACAAAATACTAAGTCACATGTTGAATAAGATATGTGATGTTCGAACAAAATATTGGGATGAAAAAGTATCAATTATTCTATGGGAATACAGGAAAACCTACAAGAGGTTGAACAAGGCCACACCATTTCAATTGGTGTTTGTACGGAGGCTATTTTTTTAGTTGAATTCATGTTACCATCGCTACATATAGTTTCTCGAAGGAGGGTTAGGCTGATGAGAAAGCACTTTGGAGAAAGGATTGATAAGTTGATGCAGTTAGAAGAAAGGTGATCACTTGCTAGATGGATTTAGAAGACAGAAAAAGCAAGAAAAAGGCATGACATGATCGTCATATCAAGAACAAGAAGTTTGAGGTTGGGTAGATGGTGTTGTTGTATGATTCCAAGTATTTGTGCCATCCTGAGAAGTTGAAAGTTCATTGGTTGGGACCCTACATCATTTAGTACATTATCTATTCAGGTGATTTCTAGTTACAAGAAGCTTTGGATGAGATGAGATTACCAGGTCATTTCAATGGGAGTAGGCTTAAGCCCTACTATAAAAAAGTCTTCTTGGTGTTTGTAATAAAAATTTGTATTGGAAATTAGTCTAGAATTTCCCTTTATGCTTTTTTCTTGTGTTTCCCTTTCTCATTGCTTTTTCCTTTCTTTTTGTTTCATTTTATGCCTTGTGCACTGGTAACCACATTATTTTTTTCCAAATTTGTGTATGCGTAGGGGACCACACATATATTTTAGTGTGGGGTGGATTAATGCAAAGCATAAGCCTGAAATACAAGTTAAATGGCCTAGTAGAAGGAAGCACGTAAGGTTGAGAAAGCACATGAGGAAATGGTGGATGATAAAGTATGGTGTCAAGGCTATAACAAAGACCATGTACAAAGGATGAAGAGCACAGGAACAAAGAGGTAGGTGAAGAAAACATTAGGTAAATGACAAAAGTGAGGTAGGTGAGGGGGAAAAATTAGGTAAATGTAAGTGCGCTTACCTAACCTCATCACCTAAACCTTACACAATTATTTATTAATTACCTTGTAATTGATAAATCCACATCATCTCACCTTACCTCATTTTGCCACTTCATCATGACCTAGCCCTAACCTAAACTAACCTAATTAAGACCTATAACTTGGTCTACACCTACACCCATGACTAATGACCCCTTTCTACTTTTACCCAAAACCGACCTTCTAGTCACTTGACCAAGCCATGACTAATCCCTCGGGAGAAAAGCGGGAAGGTGGGCTATTTTACTAAAAATAGCCTACTTTTTCCTTACTGATGCGGTTCTACTCGACCGCCGTCGGTTACGTAACCGCCATCGGTTCCACTGTAAATGGGCTCCCAACCAAAAACAAGGTGGAAGGATTTTGAATCAGAGAGATCATTTGGGAGCGATCAAGAGAGTCGGATCTTCACTTGGCCAGCGAGAGAGTGAGTGAAGAAACCGAGAAGAGTTGCGGCAAAGGAGATCAAGCCCAAAGCTGCAGCGAGAATAGCCGAGTTCTCGGATACTCGGTGATCATCGGGAGGAGATATTTCATCTTGTTTGTCCAGCCATCCTACCTAGAGTTACGCCTTTGTCATCGAGTTCTTGGACTGCATCTTCGTCAATAACCCATAAGTTACATCTTGCATGTCCTCTTTAATAACATTTCTTAGACTTTTTGAAGCACAATCCTCACAAATCCATTCCTAGATCCACTACCCAGCGTCTTTTGCATCTAACTATCATTCATCTACCTCTCATCACCTTATTTCCTAATATCACCTATATCTGACCTTACAAATAACACAACTACCAAACAACACACCACCCCACAAAACAACCAACCTTGGATCTAGACCATACCGATATCGGTTATCGGCCAACGGTATCGGTTATCTGACTATAACCAAAAACCTTTCCCTACCCGGTTCAACGAAGCAATTTAATTGATATCTTACGAGTCTTTTGTGTTAATTCATATTAGCGAGGCCCGACCACCTTGAAAGGAAGTTTTATATTTCTGGGCCCAGGCGAGTTCCCTCATTTATTGTCTAATCAAAATCTTGTGGTCTTGTGTTCTTATTTGCGGGTAGTCCTTCCAGACAAAAAGGAGTTCTTCGCGATCAACTTTGATCTTTCTCTGATGCGTACGCACACCATCTCGACGTTCAACGGGTATTCCTCCTAGCCCTAACCTTATCTGTTTCTAAAAGGAATGAAAGGATAGAAGCAACTCTATTCCCAGAAGCTGAAACATTCCGAGCGAAACATTTTGGCACGCCCGGTGGGACCCATTTTGGGTTTCTTTCTTTCTTGCTTGCTTTCATATAGGGAGTATACTTGCTGTTTTCTTCTTCTAAAGATATTCACAAGGTTTTGTATTATTTTGATAAAAGAACTTGCTTTGCTTTTACATCTCGCATTAGTGAAAGTCATCTCTTTTGCTTCATCGAATATCATTTTCGATTTGGGTTTAAAACACGTGCATTGCATTCCTGCTTGTTGTTTTCAATTCTAGCGAACATAGATTAAGTAACAGGTCGTACACGTGGGGGTGATATCCACGGTATTGACAAGAAATTAATCTTACTTTCACTGCACAACACATACCGAATCACTTCACAATTAACACAACAGCTCAAACATCCCCCCTTTTCCGCGGTATTCCTCCATGATTGAGGTAACCTTATAAGCCAAAACAAACTTGACATTTCCCCTAAGTCTTTTGTTTAGGATTCTGACATCATTCTACGTCTAAAGGCATAAGCCCACGATAATTAAAATTAACCCTAGGGTTAGTCTCTGGATTTGCGTGTGCATCTTGCTTGTTTTTAGTTCTGTTTTCTTTCTCATACTCATCTTCTGTGATCAATAATTGGACAAGTATACTAAACGTTGTTAAAAATCAAATTAGCAGCCTTTTATATCTTGTTAGCCCAGACTTCTTACACCGACATCGGTTACCTGACCGACGTCGGCTATAGTATAACCGACATCGGTTATGAGACCGATATCGGTTACTGTCTTTCCCAATTCCTGACAAACCAACAACCTACCAATTTTACCAGTCTGAGTTTGTTTCTGTTCCTGACAGATTGAAACCCTACTGTGAACTCCTGTCCATGGTTGTTATCACTCGAAAGCAAGCCGCCGCCATGGTTTCACATGCTTGCTCTGTTTCTTTGCCTGAATCACCCCCTTCACATTCTGTGGGGAATCCTACGGATACCGGCGAGGTTCTAAAATTCTGTGGGAGATAAGGACTTTGCCAAGTTTACGGATGCTAATTCTAGCTTTGTCAATACTATTTGTCTCATACCCACGACCGTACGCTTTGATGGTCAGCTCCTTGTTAGTATGCCTATTAGTATAGCTGCTCATTTAGCTCCCTCCTTTGATAACACCGCCTTGCTTCCTGCATCTTTAGCCCCGTCTCCCAATCCGACGGCTTTAGAGGTTCATACGACTCAGATTGGCTTTCCGTTGGTTAATCTTGGACCCCACATATCATTACCACCGACTGCCCCTACCTCATCTCTCTTGCAGACTGCTCCGTTCATGACTTGCTCTCTGCCACCTATCCACACTAGCTTTCCTTCTCAAGCTCCGCCTACCTTTTCATTCCCATACACGTATCCAGTGACCTCAACATCTTATATGGGACATCCCTATTCGGTCGCCTCAACATATTCATCCTCCATACCTTATCAACACTTAACCCCACCATTGTCAGTGGAGGCCCTTGGCCCGATTTGCCTCCGTTTACCACAACGCACCATCATCTCATCCACCACGGTTTCATCAAACAAATGATGGACAAAATGCAAAATCTGGAGGCTTCTGTTTGGGAAGTCGTAGCGCCTTGACATACGAGCAAGTTTGTCGGGAGCCTATTCACCCTTCTGTCCCCCTTCATTCATATCCTCCTCGATAGGAATTACCAAAATTTACCCGTTTTAACGGTAAAGAGGACCCTCAACACTTGCGATCATCATTTAGACATGCTTGTTATTTGATTGCTCATGATGATGCCTTGTTACTCCACACCTTTCCCATGTCCTTATCAGGACCCGCCTTGGAGTGGTACAGTGCTTTAACCCAGCACTCAATCTTCTCTTTTAACCAACTAGCCCAATCTTTCTTGGATCATTTCTCCATTAACATTGCCAAGAAAGTATCTATCACTGACCTTTATGCCATCTGACAATTCGAAGATGAATCTATCGCAGATTTCGTTGGACGATGGCGGGGCCTTATCAACCAACTTACATATGCCTTGCCTCAGGCTGAACTTATCGAACTTTTTACGCGGGCATGTGCTAAGCACATTTCTCCTACTCTTCAAATTCAAACTTTCCGCACATTTGATGAGGCCTTTACCATGGCTCGGAAACTAGAAATTCGAGCCTTAGAAGAAGAGAAATTGCGGTTGCGCAACAAAAACCCCAATTTCCGAACTCCAGATTCTACCAATAAACCAAACACCACCACTCCTCACACGTCCACTTCTTCAAAATCAAAAGGAGCTGTCCACGCGGTGATGGTCAAATCTCAAACACCGTCTAATACCCCACCAAAAACCACCTATAAGTACAAAGCCGAGCCCATCAATTACACTCCCTTGGGAGAAACTTATGGTGTCATCTTGGAAAAATTGCTCAAAGCCGGAGCTATCACCTTGCCTCCTGTTAAACCCCACTCCGGGTTTGATTCTACCCGCTATACCTTCCTGGTACAAAGAAAATGACTTACGTAACTTTCACGCGTAAAAGGACATAGTCATGAAAACTATGAAAATGTTGAAAAACATAGTGCGGGAAATGGTTGTGCGCGTGATATAACCCTCGATAATCCTAATGCCCACCTTGACGAAATTTGAAAATCTTCAACAAACCATTCCCAAATCACTCGTCCAACGATAACGTAAACCGGGATATCTTAGCCGAGGAGAGTGTTCATGAGATCCATGCAGTCTTCGACTCCCAGCCAAAAGCCTCTATCGAGAAAATTTTGAATCAAGCCTCTCCACTAACACGGAGTCAGAACCTCCTTCACCACCATCAAGCCAAAGCGAAATCATTCCTTTACCCATAAAAGAGTTAAGCGCCCAGGACTTCTCTTCTCATCAGTAGTCTTCTTACACCACATCCCTCTGAGTGCTATGACGGATGTTATCTAATTTATCTATTTCCCAAATGTCCCCTTCTACCACTCTTGCTTTGCCAAGAGAAGGAAGCTCATCACTCCTTTTGACATCCTTAGATGAGAAATCTCTTGCACCAACATCACCAAATTCTTTAACCATAACAGACCCTCTCAAACATGCCCTCCTGCCTATTAGTCCTTCATCGCCTAAATCTTTTCAACAACCGGTCGACCTCTTAATATCTATTGATACAGTACCTCATCTACCCCCTGTATCACACCCACAGTGGAGATGGAATCACAACCCATCTTTCTTCCAGTACCAAATTTACAATTCATGCACGAAAGATTGTCATTCTCGGAAGATAGGCGAGTCCTATGGGAGCGTTTGAGTACCCCCTATTCTACTCAAATGCAGGTGACCGATCCGGACACCTCTACCATATATCCTAAGTGTTTACAGAAACTCAAAATGCCTATGTCCTCATTCTCACCCCCGTATCTATACCAAGTAGCCCATCCACCTCTATTAACCTAACCAAATCTTCCCCTACACTTGGGACCTCACCATGCCCAGTCTAACACACCCGCCTAAGCGACTTGATTTATCCAAAAATAAAGCCGCCCCGCCACCTAGGAGACAAACTCAATCCGTGCCTCTATCACAATCAAAACCATCATCGTCACACCTACCTTCCATATTGGGACCTCATCCCTCCACCTTGCATCAATATATCATACCTCCTGCGTTTTCTTCAAAGCGACCTCGCCTTACTTTACCTATACGAGAGATCAAAGGGTATATCAACATTGTCACCCCACGTATCTGTCCACCCATCAACCCTAAATGAACTCCATCATCAAAGGATTTATTTTCTGTCACTCCCCCCTTTCTCATGGTTGTTTCCCATTTACCACGTCATCACATAACCTCATCATCTAACCAGGTGAATATAAACTTCTGCGCCAAAGAAACCACGTTTAGTGAAAACCACGTGTCGACACCCCTCGGCTAAACCACCACCGTGCAGAACCAACCACGCCCAAACATTACCAAAACCCACACAACCAATACCCTCATCCTCCTCCGATTTTGACCCACTCAAAGGATCTTACGCCAAAATCCTTGCTATGTTGGTGGAGAATGCGACCATTTCCCTACCCCCACTTAGACCTTATGACCCGTCTAAACCTCGACCTATAGGTTATGATGAGTCTAAAATCTGCGCTTATCACACACACACGGGACATGATGTGGAGGGATGCAAAGCTTTAAAAACCATCCTTCGTCAGTCACCTCTCCCAGATACAAAGGTTAAGAAAGACAACTTACGAAGGGAGAGACCTTTAGCTTCAATTCCCTCTACTATACCATCTGTCCCCGCCTCACCAAGATCTATCATTATTCTGACCCCACCTCTTGAAGACCATGATTTATCCCAACCATCTTCCTCATCTCGGGTCTACGAGATTAATATGATTAGTGTTGCTTTACTCGGCGCGAGAAAAACAACGAAAAGCGAAAAAGCACACATCGTCCTCTCTTTCTCCATCCGGCATCCAGATTGCACCACCACCCAAAGTGGTTATTCGTGGACCCGCTTACCCCATCTCTAATGGAGTTGCCCATCGAGCCATGATCAAACGAACTTCACCAATCACAGTAAAAATGACACTATATGATCTCATTCGGACTTGAATCTCATCGACAAGCTCTCGTTGAAATTCTTCAGGATCGAGGTCTTACCTAATGAAACCACACTGTTGCCTCCATTCTAACACCCGATCACGTTGCTTCTCTCACCCAAACAACCCCTTTGCCCCACCATTGTCTATCTGCATACAACAAGGCTGCGGCGATCGGTTTCTCTGAAGATGAAATTGTTGACTTTGGTACAGAAGATCCTGACCCTGCCCTTTTCATCTCGGCTTACGTCCGGGACATTCGGGTACGTCGTGTTATGATTGATGGGGCGCTAGCCTAAACATCATCTCTTCAAAAGCCTTCCAACAAATGAATATCCCTTCTAGCTACATGTGTGCCATCCCATCATGTTGCGGTCATTGATAACTTATTACCTCTACCTTAGGCACCGTGATCCTCAACATTCGGGTAGGACCACGTACTTTACCCGAACTCTTCTATGTCCTTGAAGGAGAGTTCCAATATAACATATTGCTAGGTCGCCCTTGGATCCGGGCTATGGGATGCGTTCCCTCAACATTACATAGATGCATAAAATTTGAGTACGAGGGGAAGTCCTACACCAGTAAAAGCTGATCCTCCCCCCTTTAAAACCTGCAATATGTTATACCGCCCTAACGATGTGCTTGTACCAATCAAGACACCCATTCATTCAACCCAACCATCCATCCTCTTGAATGTACCTCAACCATCCACCTCAACCACACCTACGCCTTGGTGAAACCACCATCGCAAAAACCACTTCCCTTCCCATGACTAACATCCCAACCGCAGACCCCTTAGTAGATGTTTTTCAACGCCTTACTGTTTGGGGAGTATCACCTATATAACGTTAGTTCTTTCCATACCCCACGGGAGTACGGACAGTACATGCACATCCTACCTGGCCCGACCGTCGTGTGGGGAAGTAATCTCTTACGGACCACCCCATTGCCGCACCAACCTAACGTATGGGGGTGTTGGCGCATCCTCCATTACCCACAGAACCCCCTCTTGGTGTGGTTCCCTTCGATCCGATTTTCAATACTTGACAAATCGTCGTTTCACCCTCACCTTCTTGACTCATTTGTGCTTGGAAAGGCTTTGGTTTTGGTCTTTATGAACAAGGCCGACATACACTCATTCCCAGTGACTACACGCTGAAACACAATGATCGCGGTGGTCTCGGTTTTCTGAAACACCTACACGGGGAGGAACCTCGTGTCGGTTGTCTTCTAGAAGACAACGGCGTCACCCCTACCAGAACCATCATCACCCATTTTGCCTTCGTCACCCCTGAGTCGATAGATCCGAATCTATCCCTCCCCAACTTTTTTTTTTCATAAATGCTATCTTCCTAGGTCCTCTCAATTATCAGCGCGATAATGAGGACCCCTCTTCTATCCCCTTCGTATCCAGGACATGATTGAAGAGGACTCACCTTGATTAATGTTGTTGAGTGTCGGGATGATGACTCCATCCTCACTTACCTTGGCGGATGGATGACTCTTATATTGAACGCGCCTTACCATCTGAAACTCAAACCATCTTTGAGCAGAATCTACTATAGAAATCAACATCCACACGGAGGAGGATCCTCACATTGTGAAGATCGGACAATCCCTTAACACATCAGAACAAGTCACCTTTACTACCTTTCTCCGTGCTCGTAACCAAGCTTTCGCTTGGTCCTACGCTGACATGCCAGGAATTGATCCTGACATTGCCGTCCATAACATTACACTAAAACCTGATTCCAAGCCAATTAAACAGAAATTGAGAAAAATGCATCCACGCATTGCTCTCTTGGTCAAAGGAGCTTGAACGACTCCTTTACTGTTTCCTTCATTACTGCTATTGACTATCCTCAATGGATTTCTAACATCGTACCTATCACTAAAGCGACGGGGGGACTTCGGATATGCACGGATTTACGGGATCTTAACCTCGCTTGCCCTAAGGATGACTTCCCCTTACCTAGCATTGACCAACTTGTAGATCTCACTTTGCGTAGGCCATGAGATGCTCTCTCTCATGGATGGCTTCTCGGGATATAACCAAATTTTGGTTGCCCCTGCCGATCAACATAAAACTGCCTTCATAACTCCTTGGGGAACCTTCTGTTACCGTGTAATGCCATTTGGCCTTAAGAATCTTTGGTGCGACCTATCGGCGGGCTATGACCTACATTTTCATGACATTATGCACACTATCCTTGAAGATTACGTCGAAGCGATCTCTTCTTGGCAAATCTAAACATCGTAGTGAACATCTCGATGTTTTAACCATTATTTTTGATCTTTATTACAATATTACATCACCTTGACCAAAGAAATGTGTCTTTGGTGTCCTTTGAGAAAAACTTCTTGGCTTTATCGTCTCTTTGCGTGGCATCGAGTCGACCCATCTAAAGTCAAAGCTATCCTAGAAATGCCCCCACTACCAATCTCGAACAATTGCGTAGTTTACAAGGTAAGCTCGATCTATCCGACGTTTCATCTCCCACTCTCGGATCGATGTCAACCTTTCCATCACCTTCTTAAAAGGACATTGATTTTCAATGGGCGAAGAGTGCCACCTAGCCTTTGAAGCTCTCAAAACTTATCTCTTGCATCCACCACCGTGCTTATCCCACCTCGGGACGACCGCCCTTTCTACCTTTACCTTTCCGCCACTTGACCACTTTTGTAGGGGCCATGCTTGCACATCGTGACTCTGAGAATCGAGAACAAGCCGTTTATTATATAAGTCGTACTTTGGTGGACTATGAGACTAGGTATACACATGTAGAAAAGTTATGCCTAGCCCTATCATTCGTGGCTACCAAACTCTGACACTACCTTCTGAATCACAAAACTTTCGTCATCACCAACACGGACCCCATCCATTACATGTATGCCAAACCTCATCTAAACCAACGCATCGCCCGATGGCTCATGCTCCTCGCCGACCTCGACCTTGAGTTTGTCCACCAGAAATCAATCAAAGGACAAACCATCGCAGACCAACTTGCGGAAGCCCCTTTACCGGGAACAATTTACCAATTTTACATTCCCAGACGAACTCATCGCTACTCTTTCCCTCGGGAGGAGTCGTATCCAATGACCCTCTTCTTGATGGATCCAAATGCCACCGTGGTGGAGGAGGAGCCGCGTTGTTCTCATTCCTCTCGACGTTGAGCCTATGCCTCTTTCATTCCGACTCGATTTCCCTTGCACTAATAATACAGCGGAATACGAGGCCCTTGTTCTGGGTCTCCAAGTTGCGTTACACTTAGGTATCAAATCTATCAATATTTTTGGCGATTCTCAATTGGTAGTCAATCAAGTTATGGGCATCTACCAATGCAAAAATGAGGAACTTCAAAAGTACAAACACTACGTGGATTCACTTCTAGCCTTATTTACTCACTATTCTATCCAAACCATTCCCCGCTCCACTAACAAATTTGCGGATACTATGGCTTGCTTAGCCTCGCAAATTCCAGCTTCATCAACTGACTCTGACATTTTCGTCTTGGTCCAACAACTCTTTGCCCCATCTTATTCAGCCCGGTTGTTTGTACGATAAATAATGTGTCTGCTAATTCGCAGGATACCTGGTATCACCAATTTCACGACTACCTTACAACCTCTGTTCTCCCATCTGACCTTACTAGTACCGGAAAACGCGTTTCTTAAACACGTTTCTCGTTATCTTGTTATGGGAGGACTCCTTTATAAACGTGGCTTTGATGGCATCCTCCTTCGATGTCTCACCGGTGCGGAGGTCACCCATACCATCCAACAAGTACATGACGGTATTTGTGGCGGGCATTTTAGCGGCCTTGCCATGGCCAAATGAATCCTTCGCCTTGGTTATTATTGGCCTACTCTCAATAACGATTGCTACGAATATGTTAAGCGTTGTGTTATGTGTCAACAACACGCCAACCTTCACATACTCCTAGCCACCCCCTACGGTCTTGAGATCTTTGGCCTTTCTCCGATGGGGTTTAGACCTTATTGGTGAGATTCACCCTTCCTCTTCATGCAGCGTCACCGATGGATTATCACAATGAACCGAATATTACACAAAATGGGTGGAGGCTATTCCACTCATTTCAACCAAAAAAAAAAAAAAAATTGTAGAGTTCATTAACCACCACATTATCATCGTTTTGGTGTTCCTCATCTTTGATAACGAGATAATGGAAAATCTTTCAAAAATAAGTTATTGCAAGACCTTTGTGACAACTTTGGTATCAAACTTAGCTTCTCATCACCCTACTATCCACAAGCAAATGGACAAGCCGAATCCTCTAATAAAACCCTAACCAAAATCCTCATGAAAGTTGTCAATGAGTCTGGAAGAAATTGGCACGATCACATCCCCTTTGCCCTTTGGGCTTATCGTACTAGCATTCGTACCTCTACTAATGCTACACCTTTTTCTTTGGTATATGGTACCGAGGCTGTCTTGCCTCTCGAAATACAAATACCCTCCCTCAGGATATCTCTTCAGGATATTCTCACCAACGATGATTTCCGCCAAGAGCGGTTAGCCCAATTGGAGCTTCTTGACGAACGTCGTCTTACAGCTCTCGATCACCTTCAAATCTATCAAAAACGTATCAAGCGTGCTTATGATAAGCGACTTCATGAGCGTACCTTTAAAGTTGGTGATCTTGTCCTCAAAGAGAATCAACATGTAACCAAACTGGAAAAGAGCAAACGTGGAAAATTTGCTCCTAATTGGATTGGGCCTTATATAATCACTCACACTTATGGATCAGGTACTTATCGTTTAGCTTCGCTTAATGGTAAGCCTGAGCCTGAACCCCTTAATGCCTTGCATCTTCGACCATTCTACTGTTGAATTTAGTGTTACATCACTTCTTATCTACCTACTGCTCATCCCTTGAGCTCATTTACCGCTACATACACTTTGTTTCCTACATCTCCAAATAAAATCAAGCTCACTTCTCACCTCCCTTAACGATGCCTTCCCCTTTTAGTCTCTAGTCCATGACTTCAAAGTATTAAAATAACACCTTCTTATGGGATTTTCTTGAGTCAAACTTCCTACCAAACTAGATGCTTCACGCGAAAAGAACATCTAGCTATCTAAATTATATATAGACTACTCCCTCGAAGGACAGACTATATGCCAAACTATTGCTCTTATCATATATATTGCTCCCCAGAAGGACAGACTATGCACTAAAATCATATACTGCTTACTATAAATAGAATGCTCCCTCGAAGGACAGCTATACACGGTCGACCTTTTATCGAAGCTTCTCGCATTGATCGGCTTTGTGAAGACCTCAAGAAATAATACAATCATTATCCCTTGTAGACTTCCCGCATCGATCGAGTCTATATTCAATAAAATAAAAGCCTCATTCAAAAAGAACTTTTGAGTCATGGACTTGTCTATTTAGGGTAGGTTCTCTTTCGTCGAACACTCACTTTGTAATAAGTTCTCGTACCTCCGCTATATCATCCACCTCACCTCACCATTTGTTTTGACTCAGGGACGTAACGTACACTCGATATGTTGTGATCATCTGACTCTTTTCACCTATTGACTTCTCGTCTATGCATGAGGTACCTAGGGCTTCAAGCTCATTCTACGTTGTGTGGTTTGTTTAGCTCTTTTCACCTACGGAGCATTCTTTCCTCTTTGCCTCGCATCTAGGATTGTGTGTTGATCTTAATCGGGACATGGTTCCCTACTTTACTTGGGTAGGCTAACTTTCGCTTCCTTATACCTTTTACAACATCACCAATTCATTACCAACACCATCACCTTACCTTACCAATATTAATATCAACATTTTTACCAACCAACCAATTGCCTAATCATACCAAGTTGCCTAAATTCACCTCTCCTGGTCCTAAGGAGAACTACATCGATCTGAGGCCCCTCCTTGCTTTGTGCGATGGGCTATGTAGGCGACACTTCGGAGACATGGGGTCTCCCAGGTTAGCTCGACCATCCCCTACCATAACCTATCATGTGTGGTAAATATAAATATTTTTGTGTATTTCTATTTAATCACATTCCTCTTTATCCTTTTTCAAAACACCAAAAGTCAAAAAGAAAACATTCTTATTATTATCATAACTCAAATCAACATACATATTCGGTTTATTTAGATGTTAAACAAATACATCTTCTCTATCATCGACACGCGAGTCGGCATCCTTATTTATTCTTATACCTTGCTAACATTTATTGGACCCTCACGCCTCATCCCGACCCGGAGATGATCGTGATCGTCGACACGCCTCTCTCTGGGGCCTCTCTGTCCTCAAAGTACCACGGCTATTGGTACCGCCAGCCCAGATCTGCCAATCTCTCTGTAACATATGAATACGCCCTCTCGCATGGAGGAATTCCGCCTCTAGTCTCTCCACCGTGACTCATGACCGCTAACAATCCTCTTGCCTCATTCACTGTTTTGGAGCTCTTGAACTAAACTCTGCGAGAGACGATCTCTCTCTGCTTTGTAATCATAGCTATGTCGGGACGATCACGTACACCTCGCGGCTCTGCTTTACCCACCATAATCTATAGGCCTCTGTCGTTCTGCATCCATTACCTGCGATCGGCTGCTATCTCCTCTGGCCCTTCCGGAGGTGTTGGCTGGGGAGGTGAGAATCTATGCCTCGGCGTCGATCCTCATATATGGTCTATAAGCCGGGGTATATCTGCACAAATCCAAATTGTCGCACACGCGATCTATAGGAATCCTCTCATACTCACGTTGTGCCTGCGATCCACCTCAATCGCTCTACACCCCTCGACTCCTCGGCTATGTTCTCTGTTACCATATAGTTCCCGTAAGGCCTCAGCCAGATATCATGAATCGTCACCCTCTCCCATACCTACTGTAATACTCAATGTCACCCGTCACGGCTGGGATCTTGCCTCTTGTTACATGCGGACCCATCGTCGAACCCCACCTCATACTCCGGTCTCTCACATGCTGGATGGGTCGGCCTATTGGTCGCACACAAACAATGTGCTCATAGGCCCAACGAGTGTAATAAGTATGAACAATCCGGTGTCGTCTGTGATTTCACCTCTGAAGCCCATAAACCCTGTATAGTTCCGCCAAATATGCGGTGCCCATGCAAAAAAGTCACGTTCCTTTCTATCATCTCCCAAATAACACACATCAATGCCTTTGGAAATCTTCCCCCTTCGCCCTCGGTAATGCATAATACCCTACCGCTATCATTAATATCACTTTGCTAACCTTGTCTCCTCGGGGTGTGCTTTGCATACATTATCCCATATGTGAATGACAAACCTCGTTGTGTCAAATCTCGTGCGTATGGACCAAATCTGCTTTTTATCGCTCCCCACCGCTGCGCTAGGTAATGCACGATATCTTGGTTTTTCTGTAATAGGGAGCCTCAAATACGGAACACATCTTCGATATTCTTGTCATCTCCCTGTTGGCGGATAGAAGCGTATTCTTCTCTGGATTCCATCTTTGATCAACGCTGCAACATAGCATGGTTACGTGCGATTCGTGAATAATAGCGGATTCCACTTAACCCCAAATGATTTATCAATGTCCATTCCATTTGGTGTTACATCCGCTCGGATTAAGTGACAACAATGACGGCACACTATCATTCATCCTCACCACCTCTGCTGCGTACATCAAAACAACAAACAACCATTCATCCATCAAATCCCTAAGGGTTTTCTCACATTACGGAAATTCCTCCGATGCGGTATCGGGTTATAAATAACGATACCGGTTGGTGGCCGATACCGGTTATCCCTAACCGCTATCGGTCACTGTCAATTACATACACCTTGCCTAAACAACCACCTACGACAATAAATTGCTCGTTTATTCCTCTCTGTATACACAGACATACCCGAAACCCTTGATTACCTACCACGTAACACTCACCTCATTTATAACCCTTGTTATCATGTTTTCTTTCTCATATCTACCCACCTACTCTCCCCCATCTTATTCACAAAACATGCAGTAATCAAATCACAACCAAAACGTTTACCTCTTGAGTTGCAGCAGCTTGAGGTGGCACTTGTCTTCCCTCTCGTCCCTGCCTGCTGGATGCTTCTCCTCGTTCTGCCATGATCACCACCCTTTTCAAATTCACCTTTCTGCCTTCTGAATCTCAGATCACATTCACTTTCCTGTCTCTCTTTTCTCCTTATCACTCAAATCTCTCATCACGATTACATCTCGATCGTCAAAAAAGCGTCGCGTTCGCGTATTTAACTTCTTGCATGGCTCTCAAAATTAGAACTTAAGTTGCCACCTAGCTTTTCTATTTTTAGAAAAGCTCATACCTAAATAACCGGTATCGGTTACATAACCGATATCGGTCTACTAACTACTGCGTCGGTTACCTAACGATATCGGTTACACACTGCCTTTTTGAAACATAGTTCTTTTCTTCATTTTCTACCTAATTTTTATCGCGCCTCTTCTTTTCTGCATAACAACACCATTATCCATATTTGTCCATCGATCCACTTCTCATTACGATTTCATCCATATCATCTATCTACATTACCAAAACAAACATGCCATCATCTAAGGATATCAAAAAAAAAAAAAAAAGCTCAATCTATACACCATTTGGATCGACTCATCGGATACATATATAACAATGTCACCAAACCAGCAACAAAACATGCCACATTTCATAATATAACATGTTGCATCCATTAACAACAAACATCAACATCATCAATATATCAACATGTCAATTAAACTTATCATACATCAAATATCACAAACCATCGACAAAATACTTAAAAACATTTTGAACACAGCATGTGAGTCAAATCCTCATATCTATATATCACATATACAACGTTTCCAATATACAATATGCCCTGCATCGGGACCTCTGTGATCTCATAATACAACAAAGCCGGCACGCAGGCCGCAATAAATGTCAATAATCTCGACTCGGCTCGCAGGCCGGTCCCTCATATCAAAAATATACTCGGCTCGCAGGCCGGTATCAACTATACAACCCGTACTCGGCTCGCAGGCCGGTATACAATAAATGAATGAATAAATGAATAAATGTAGGCACGCAGGCCTCTATCAACACAACCGGTGCGCAGACCGGTGCCCATGTCCATATACAAAAACAATGCAGGGATCCCTCAGCTCTCCCCACCGCCCTCAGCACCTCTCCCTGCTGGTCCCTGTGGTGCCTCTCGCCTCCTGCACCTGTGAGACACGCCGGTGTGTGCCATTGCTGCCCTCCTGCGATCTCGACTATGGGAGGTCTCTGCTCTATAAGCTGCGTATGGCTCGATACTCGGCTCTCGGTACCATCAAGAACATCTTGATAGTCCGGGGCCTCCTCTCTCGCCTCCATATATCATCCGTGCCACCACCAGTAGGTCTTGGGGCTGGTCCCCGGGACTCCTCTACCCCCGGTGCCCCACATGCACTGCTGTGATGGTGCCATTTGGTGGTGCACTTTGTGGGCGTGGTGGTATCATACATGTGCACTGTGCTGTGTGGTGTCTTGCATTGTGGTGGTGGTGTGCTGTGCACTGTGCTGTGCTGGTGGTGCTGCATGTGCACTGCTGCTGTGCACTGCTGCTGCACAGCTGGGCTAGCTGCCCTGTAAAACACCTATACGTGCACTGTGCGTGCGTGACCATTTGCCCCTGTAATAATACTTTTTGACCCACCCTGGCTGATCTCGCTCTGCCATCACTTTGCTTGCCAAATCTGGCACATGCGGTGGTGCTTACTCCTTTGCTCTCTCGACCAGCCCACCAGACCATATATGCTCCGTCGTCTGACCGCATCATCTACACCATCTGCTGGCCTCTCAGCAACCCAATCTGGATCCACGGGCTGTGGTGCAGGCAGTGGGGCCTCTACATCATCCCTCCTGTACTGAGGGAAGGGAGGTGGCTCGTCCTGTCGCAGCCCCATCTGCCTGCGTACCCTCTCTAGGGGTATCCTCTCGTACTCTCCCGGCCTCCGTCCTGCTTTATCCGAGAAAGTGTCTTTGGATCAAGCGTAAGCTATACTCGGGCTCCTCTGCGGGGTGATGACCTCTGTAAGGTCTCCATACGATATCTACCCTTTGTCAGGCCCTCTAATAAATGCCTGTAATAGGCGACGTCCCGCCCTACAAGCACTGCTCGTGGCTGTCCCACGACCCCCAACCACCTCTGAAAGCCGTATCTGTATATGACCTGTGGCCCTGGCTGCTGGGGTAACCCTACTGGTCTGATGCATATGATGTGCTCATATGCCCAACAGTGAAGTAAAAATGTCGAACAAATCCCGAATCGCCTCATCCGTCGATAGCCCCACAGCTCCCTGTATAACTGCACCAGATATACTGGTGCCCAAGCATAACAGGTGTGCTCCTCCACCATCTCATGAAGCACCCCCATCAATGCCCATGGAAAGCGGCCTCCCTCTGAGTCCGGGAGGGCGAAGCAGGTGATCCCGATCATCATCAACACGGCAAGCCGTGTCTCATGTCGGTGCGCACGGTACATATCACCATACCCGATGCTCGCGCTGTGATATGTCACTAGCGCAGCTGCATCCCCGAAAACCTGTAGGATGTTGTCCATGGCTGTCTCTGCATCCACCTGAAAAATGGCCTCTCCATCAATAGGTAATCGAAGGATGCGATATACATCCTCCAATGTGATGGTCATCTCTCGGTCGGAGATGGAACACATTGGTCGCGGATCCCATCTCTCGATGAGGGCAACCATCAAACTATGATCTCTCTGTCGATCGCTCTATATCGCTTTGGACTCCATGAGTCCCACCTCGCGCATGATAGCCCGGTGTGCTGCTGGACACATGTGGTCGCATCCGCACCAACAGCGGGGCATCTGTCCCGCATCGTCGGTTCTTGCGACGTGCTGCAAAACCCACCCACTACCCCTACTCTTTATCACGATATAGCTCTACCCCCTTTTATCTTCTCTAACCCACCCCTCTTACCCACCTGACCCTCTACACCCCGACTCTCTACACCCACCCCTCTGCCCACCTATCTTCCTAGCCACACCCTCTCTCTAACCCCCCCTCCCCCACCTATTTCTCTCTTTATTCCCCTCCCTCTTCACCCAAACCCCAAAACCCACCCCAAACACCCCAAAACAAAACCCAACACCCAAACAAAATAACACACAAACCAAACAACAACAAACAAAATAAAAACCACCCAAACAAAATCCCAACCCAAACACCACACTAACATCAAAACACCAACCACAAACAAACAAAAAATAACCAAAACAAAAAAAAAAAAAAAAAAACAAAAAAAAAAACACACAAAAAACCCCAAAACAACACACAACCCTCTTCCCCACCGCGCCGCCGTCATCTGACCGCCAAGTCAGCCAAACACAAAGCACCCCCCCTGAAATTTTGCGACCGATGCGGTCGCTTAGCAACCCGACATCGGTCATTGTAATTTCCCAGAGCCGAACCCCATGCCCCCCACCTCCATTTTTTCATCTTTCTACCTACATACCCACCCAAACACCCTAAAAATCTACCCACCCAGCCTTGGCTTATTTCACCTATCTACCCTCTCCCTTTTTTTGAATTATTTCCATTTTCTAATTATTTCCTAAAACATGTAAATTCTACCCAAACCCCCATCTAGCTTAATAACATCAAATAAACACAATGAGGGGTTTCGAACCTACCGTCGATGACACGTCGTCGTGGTGGGATGGGTGGTGGTGGTGGTCCCGGTGGTCCGACTCCTCCTGCTCCTCTGGGCATGCCATGGCTCCAAATGTCCTCTTACGGGTCCTCGGCCAATCAACTCTTGCCTCCTCCTCACTCGGGCCCTTCTACTGACTCACTCCTCCAGGTCAATAGTGCCACCTCGGCGAACAAATGCACCAATGTCAATATTCCACCTCGAGACAACTTAATTTGATTTCCAAATTGACAAAGTGACAATGACCGTATGCCGTATTTTTCTTTTTATAGGTTTTTCACATAGAACCGATCTGGTCAAATCGTGCCCTAAGAACCGCGTCGGTTACCTAACAGTACCGGTCATAGATAACCGATATCGGTTTTCCTTTCCTCACCCAACTTTTTGCCCTTATTTACTATTGCCCCTTTTCCACCACATCGCCTATATCGACCTTTGATCAAATTATTAACCATTTGGCCCGACCAGGCCTCACCTACCCATTTGGCCCGACCCAAGCCCAACCTTAACCATTTGGCCCGACCCAGGCCTCACCCTACCATTTGGCCCGACCCAGGCCTCACCCTACCATTTGGCCCGACCCAGGCCTCCCTAACCATTTGGCCTCAGGCCAGGCCTCACCTAACCATTTGGCCCGACCCAGGCCTCGCCCTACCATTTGGCCCCAGAGGCCTCGCCCCCATTTGGCCCGACCCAGGCCTCGAGGCCTCCCCTAACCATTTGGCCCGACCCAGGCCTCACCCTACCCATTTGGCCCGACCCAGGCCTCGGCCTAACCATTTGGCCCGACCCAGCCTCACCCTACCCATTTGGCCCGACCCAGGCCTCACCCTAACCATTTGGCCCGACCCAGGCCTCACCCTACCCATTTGGCCCGACCCAGGCCAGGCCCACCCTACCCATCCGGCCCGACCCAAGGCCTCACCCTACCCATCCGGCCCGACCCAGGGCCTCACTCTACCCTTCCAGGCCCGACCCAAGGCCATGACCCAACAACTTGGCCCGACCCACGGCCGTACCACTTCAATACCCTACCCAACATCACCAACATACACTCTTATCCACCCATCCTGTCATTTTTTTTGTTTAATCGAGCTCACCTGTTCGTGTTTTAGCATGATTAGGGTCCTTGACTTGATCCGTCGACCAACTTTGCCCAGACTTAGACCGTGACGTTTATCTCAACCAAACCAACCATTTGGTACTGCCGAACATGCCTAAACGTTCCTGTACCTTACCTGTTATATACCCTGGAGCTACTTCCTATGCCTTGGATACCAGGATTATATCACCCTTGTTTGGATAAACTATCGACCTTTGCCTATGCATTGCTGGTTTGCTCGTCAAATCATGTACCCTAGTCGTACTATTGCATTTCAACATGCGTCTGCTTCCTTGGACCTACCCCACCACCTTACCATCCTCTCTCTGACATTTACCCTTTATCGACCCTATCCCACGATTTCCCGTTCACTCAATCTGTGATAGATTTGAGGGGATTACCTATATCCTTAACGGGAGAAACCACTTCATATTATTGTCCGCGCGACTTTACAAAACAAGCTACACGACAATAAGGGGCTAATGTAGACACCAAATTTGTGTCACTTTACGACCCCTTGTGACCCGCATCTCATCTCATGACCTAACCTCATCACCTAAACCTTACACAATTATTTATTAATTACCTTGTAATTGATAAATCCACATCATCTCACCTGCCACCTCATTTTGCCACTTCATCATGACCTAGCCCTAACCTAAACTAACCTAATTAAGACCTATAACTTGGTCTACACCTACACCCATGACTAATGACCCCTTTCTCGCACCCAAAACCGACCTTCTAGTCACTTGACCAAGCCCATGACTAATCCTCTCGGGAGAAAAGCGGGAAGGTGGGCTATTTTACTAAAAATAGCCTACTTTTTCCTTCTGATGCCGAGTTCTACTCGAACCGCCCGTCGGTTACGTAACCGCCATCGGTTCCACTGTAAATGGGCTCCCAACCGAAAAACAAGGTGGAAGGATTTTGAATCAAGAGAGATCATTTGGGAGCGATCAAGAGAGTCGGATCTTCACTTGGCCAGCGAGAGAGTGAAGAAACCGAAAGAGTTGCGGCAAAAGGAGATCAAGCCCAAAGCTGCAGCGAAACGCGAGTTCTCGGATACTCGGTGATCATCGGGAGGAGATATTTCATCTTACTGTTTGTCCACCATCCTACCTAGAGTTACTGCCTTTGTCATCGAGTTCTTGGACTGCATCTTCGTCGATAACCCGATAAGTTACATCTTGCATGTCCTCTTTAATAACATTTCTTAGACTTTTTGAAGCACAATCCTCACAAATCCATTCCTAGATCCACTACCCAGCGTGCTATTGCATCTAACTATCATTCATCTACCTCTCATCACCTTATTTCCTAATATCACCTATATACAGCCTTACAAATAACACAACTACCAAACAACACAACCACCCCACAAAACAACCAACCTTCAGATCTTAGACCATACCGATATCGGTTATCAGCAACCGGTATCGGTTATCCTGACTATAACCAAAAACCAGCCTTTCCCCTACCCAGTTCAACGAAGCAATTTAATTGATATCTTACAGTCTTTTGTGTTAATTCATATTAGCAGGGGAACTGACCACCTTCGAAAGGAAGTTTTATATTTCTGGTAATTTTTGACCCTGTAATGAGGATGGCCATGCACTTGGTCACAAAACTAAATGGGAAAGAGAGATGGACATAGATCAACAAGGCTTGGTTGAATGTTTTCCGTAAGATCTCGGAGGGGACCATCTATAACATCTCAAATTTCATAGAAGAATAAATCATCAATGCCACCACGATGGAGAAAATATCATGTTTGGTAATGTCCTCCTTACCATTATCTTTTAGAGATTGGAGTGCCCGATGGGCCAGATAAATTTGTTTGGGAATACCCAGATGAGAACCCTTCCCCTGCCAAAATATTTGAGAAATACACTTGTGACACCATGACGGCCACCCACAAGGCACGCCTATAAAAATGGTATAAGTGGATGCATGGCGCATTGGGTGCTGAGTGGGGAATACCCAAGGAGTTACCTATTTTATTACAAGGTGAGGCTTAATTCGTTGTGTACCAACATTTTTGTATTAGTAGGTTTACTCTGGTAGATGGTGCCAAGGGTCCCTGGTGTAAATTACCATTCTCCTTCACAACATATTACCTCAAGGTCGGGGTCAATCAATTCAAAGAGGAAAAGAAGCTAAGGTTTGAGATCAGTATGGTAAACCAAGATTAATGCCAGCTACGTAAAACATTGATATATCCAAAGAAGTGCGTCTATGTGGAGAAGTATGTCTCCCATGACATACATATGTTGGAACTAGTGATATTGCCCATTTCTGGGAGGACCGTAAAAAGAGTATACCTATGTATAAGGCCTAAGTATGTGAAAGGAGCTTACTTTGAAAATGATGTCTCCATCCTAGAAGACCCCACCATAAGGAAGAAGGTCAAACTAATGAAAAGGGAGAGAGAAGAAGCCCATGAGAAAAAGGAACCATGTACACATACAATACAATCTGTAGGTGCGCAGGAGTCGGGTGTAAGACCAAGCATCTATGCATGGAGGAATAAGTCCCCATATAAGAGAAAAAATAAGACACTTGAAGAAGAGGCAAAAAGTAAGAGAAATCCCTTGCCAAAGAAGAATATCTGGAAAGAAAGGAATCACCTAGGGAAGAAGGAAAAGGAAAGTCACCTATATTGGAATCACCAGTTAGGAAGAAGCAAAGAGTAACAGAAAAGATGGACTCAAAAGAAATAGAGAGCATATAGGATGATGAGGATGACGAGGATGATGAAGAGCACGGTGAGGCTCAAAACCATCTTGTGTACGATGTACATGAGTTAGAGGAATAAGGAAGTGAAGAGAAGGATGAGGACGAGGAAGGTGCCCATAACCAAGGAGGGAGTGAAGAAGTAAAAAAAAGGATCAAAAGACTCCAAGCTTGACTAAGGAGTAGATTGAGGATGCCATGGAGAGGGAGGTAACATGCATTATAAAGGAATTAGTGGATTAAGAGGTGGAGCATAACACCTAGGGGTATTAAAGGAGACAAAGGAGAGTGCAAGTGTTGGGAAAGTAATATGGAAGAATGGGTGGGGATCCCAGCTGCAATAAGCTTCCCAAAGGCATCCCGCATAGGTAGAAAGGTTTGGTAGTGGTACGAGAATAAGAAATGACTTACATTAATGATCTAAATAAATTACGTGCGTGTGTTTCCAAAGTACTATTCCTATAACCCCAACTCCTTACATGGTATTATTTCAATGAAGAGGGTTTGTACCCATGCACGAGGAAGATGTTGTCTTGGGATTTTGATTCCCATGTTAATGAGCCTGAATTCAAGGTCAACCAAGATGCATTGGTGAAGATACCAGATGCAAAGGGATTAAACCCTCTGGTGAATTCCCAAAAACTATTAGATGAGTATGTTTGTAACACACTCAACAAGGTATCAGTAGAAGTTGAGGTGAGGATCTTCAGGAGAAATGACAGAATAATGGTCTTGGAGGAAGAGCTTGAGAAGAAAAATGAAGAGATCAATGAAAGAGATAAGGAGATAAAGCGAGGATCTGATCAATGCGTAATTAAGGCATGAGCTAAGGGATGAAAAATCTAAAGTGTGAGAAGTTTACAAGAAGGTAGAGGAGATTACAGGTGTCATCATTCTATTGCATCTAGATCTAACTCCTCCAGACCAAAAGTACAAGTTAGCCTTGTACTGCTTGGAAGAATTAACCCGCATCCTCACCATGGAAAGGCATCCACTTGCATTAAATTTGTGAGAAGAGGTGATGGCGTGTAAGGAGGAGGAAGAAAAACTGAAGATTAGGGAGATAGTTACTTGGTAATATGATCTCCTTTCCGTTGTAAAGACCTCTGCGCACAAATGGCTAAGGTCAGATATGAAAATTTCACTAATAGAGACATAGTAATGAGCATATTAGTTTCTATGGATGAGGTGGGTCTGAAGGAATTTTAAGAAAAGAACAAAGGAAATAGGGCGAGTGTGATAAGATCCTATTCGAGGTTGAGAAAATGTTGGAAGAAATCAAAACCTTGCGGGTTCGATTAAGAATCTGCTTAAGGAGCTATATCCCCAGGTCACTCGCAGAATGGATGTGTTGGATGATCTTAGCAAGTAAATAGAAGGAATTGTAGATACACTGAATGCTAAGAGCAATGAATTGAGTTTTGATGAGGTGAGCACTCTATTAGGTGACCTACTTTAGTAGCATAGGGTGAGGTAGATTCTTGGGAAAATATTGAGGAAACAATGAAGAAGGAATTCCCACTCCTACAACAGTAGCATATTCTTCTATTCTTTCATTATTTATTTAGATTTTCCCAGTTTTACTATTCTTTATTCTTTGAAGAAGCAAGATGTTTCGAGGATGGAGAACACACATAGTGTGGGGTGATGTTGGGCCTTGAAATATTGGCTAAGTACCAAAAGTCACATGTGCGCATGACTAGTGAGAAGAAGGGTGCTCGGGAAAGCACATAGTACAAAGGGTTTTAAGTGAAACTAGGGCATGCACGGGATGCGGAACATGGGTTTAAAGGAATTAGCCATATTTGGCATTCTAGAGGAACTTTAGGAAAAGTGTGAGGACTCGAATAGGTGTGATGAGTGGATAAGGTGCTAGCCTAGATCCTTAGAGGTCAAGAAAATGATATTCCTCGCAAGGAATATTCCCAAAGACATCATTATAGAGAGTGGAGGGTTTGCAAATGGATAAAAATTCACCTATGTAGGACCACATTGACACTTAGCACATGATCTATGTTTAGATAAGGCATGGTGATGGGAGCTAATATTATATAAATAAATGCTTGGGCCAAAGACACAGATATGGGGAGATAGATAGATTAAGAGGACAAACGAGAGATAAACATGACACTCAGAAGAAATACATAGAGTAACGAAGTGCTACAGTAGTGCTAGGGTTTAGAGCACTTAGATTAGAGGGTTGTAAGGGATGCAATAAGCATATGTATGGGTACTGGGATCTGTAACAAGAGATAAAATGGGGAAAGTATAGTTAGGATCTCATATTAGGAAGGTTTGAAGGAGACAAGTCTCTGTCATTTAATATATATGGTCTGAGATGACCCTTTTGACTGTAATGTGGCTACAAGAACTCTTTTAAATCAATATATATGTGGGTTCATTCTATATAACTTGTTTATGGGTGTAAACCCTCGTTTTATATGACTATCATGGCTTAGATCTGGTTTATTATGCTTCTTACAATGTTATTTAGCTTATGTGATGCATTAATGTGTAGATATGTTAGTTACATCTTCTACCTTTTCAAGTGAACTAAATTCTATTTCTAAAATAATCCTCCATCAATGGAGGAAAATTTTCATAAAGCTCACATAAAATAGAGGCTCTACACTCACGTGCATGCCTCGGGTGAGTGCCCAACACCCGCTAGGTAATAGGCTGACATTGTCCTTGGGGTTAGAAAAAAGTATTAAGGGTAAATAAATGAATACACTAGTCCTATACCTAGTGCCCTATTCCACTCAGATCCTCTAGATCCAGTCTTTTTGGGGCTCTGACATAGTTTTTCTTGCCCCTCTTTTCTCCAATTATCTTTGTGACAAACATATGTTATCAACCGAGTCCTTTCCCTTTTCTTCTTACACATTAGGGTTTAGTATTTCCTTTTATATATTGTTCTAGATCATGTATATATTTGTTTACTTGTATTTACTTAGTCATTTATAGCTATGGATATCTTAGAATAAATATCCCCATACTACTTCTTATAATTTGATTTTAGTTAATCAAGTAAGCATCCTTTATAAATATCACGAGCATGAGAGATAAGTGGTAGACAAATAACAAGGTTAATCTAAGACATGTCATACATGATCCTAAAGTTCACATGACCTAATATTTCATGCCACAATTGTAAGTCATTCCTATTTTGAGTAGAAAGACATGAAACAGATGTAAAACCTTTAAATACATATAAACCATTCTTTTGTATGCCTTTAACAATAGTAACATCTAACTCATTTTTAATAAACCATTTATATTTTAGTAAAATTACACTATAATTGTTTTGAGTTAATTGTGAAAAAGAAAGTAAATTTATTTTCAATTTAGGAACACAAAAACATCATTTATAAAACCATTTAAAACTTTAGCTTTTCCTTAACTTTGAACATTGAGAATGGAATGATCACAAAGATAGATTTGATCATTACATTTTTTGATATCAGTTAGAATATCAGATCTATAAGTCATTTGCCTAGATGCACCACTGTCTAACATCCATTCATTTTCTTTGGTGGGGATTAATGCAACATAAAAATAAACTACATTAGATTTTTTTATTATTCTTTTGGTTTTGGTTTTCATTTTGATGTGGTTTTTTCTCTTTTTGATTTTGGAAATTTAGTTTATTTTTATTTACACTAAAATCTTCCTTTTGTGTCCAAAGTTCCCACAATTGTAACATTTCCCCTCAAAACAAAATTTTAAATGATCATTCCCGATTTATTATCTTTACTAAGAGGTTTAAAGTTTTAATTTTTATTCTTGTTAAACCTAGAAAATTTATTCTTAGGTTTTTGTGTGAGAATTTTCTGAGTGGAATTCTCCTTCAAATCAAAGTTTGACATGACTTTCTCTTCCTAAATTAGGAGAGCACTAAGAGTAGATAGGTCAAGAATATCTTGTTCAGTTTGATATTTTGAATTTAAAATGGAAATGAAGTTCCTAAACCTTTCATGGATGTTCATTTGAATAATAAAATACAATAGTTTATCATGAATCAAATTACAGTTACATCCATTTAATTGATATTTACGTTTTAAATTTTCATAGAAAATTAATCCTTTTTTTCTTGCTTCATGGGATTTTTCATTAATTCAATAATCAAATTTATAATATTTAAAGCGTGTGTAACTTTGTGTATTAATTTTAACTATTTCCAAGCTTCACTCAAACTTTCCTAGTTTCCAATGTGCAATAGAAATTCATCTTGCATGTTTCATAGTATGATTGACATTGCTTCCTCCAATTTTTGTTGAAATGTGGATACATTTTATATTGTCATATGTATCCCATTCGGTGCCTTCTCTATACCATTTATGACAGTCTAAAAGCTTATGCGCCATGAATTCCAGCTCCACATGTATCTTCTAGATGTTATAGTTTGTCCCATTCAACATCTCGTGTCTCGTCGAATGTTGACAAGATTAGAACTAGTTTTGAAGGTTTAAAAATAAAATCAAGAGGAAAAAAATATTGTTATAATTTAATATTCAATCATTATTCTTCACTTTTCGATAAAAATCAGGTTTTATGGAAGTAAAAATTGTGAAGGGTTTAGTAAAATCCTCGTAGTGTCATATTTTGGATTTGTTTCCTTTTACGCTATTTTATTGTCACCCATTTCTTATGTCATCAAAATAATAGTTTGAAAATTAATTTCACTAGTGATTAAATCATTCTAATTATTAAGAAAAATATCTCTTGAAAAAGAGATAAAGATAAAATATTTATCGATTTTAATTATGAAATTTCAATTCTATAAAGTTTATAAACTTATCAAATTTTAAAAAATGCTTGATAAAAAAATCTCTTATAAAGAAATTAGTTTAGGGTTTGACCTTGTAACTTATAATTTATATAAAACATTCATTACCAATTTCTGTATTAACCTTCACATTTATATACTAAACAAAATATTAATTTATGTTTAAAAAGATTAAAATATAAATAAAAAATATTAGATTAATAACTATGCATATGCATATTGCTAAGTTTAAATGCATCATCCAAGGCATGTTAAGCATCTTAAGAAATCAATTTCAAGTACTTGTGAGTCGCATTTATACCTAAGCGTGGAGAATGAGGTAAGAAGTCACAAAAATATCAACAACCATGCATAAAGAATATCAACAACCATGCACAAAAAAATATGGGTCTTTGGTATTAACTTCAGTGGTCGCTCCAAGAGGAGCAAGATTATGCCGTGAGTGGGCCAGGTTTCACCACCATACGTTGGAATTCATTTATTGAAAATTAATTTCATTGAATAATTTTGATGATGATATTTTTTGTTTTAATTTTAGATTGCGTCAATGAAATGTTTTATAATATTGATGACTTTATCGCGCGTGTGTGACACCTATATTAATCAACTTTTTCTTTTTTCTTTTTGTTTTTTTAAATTTTTAAATAATCTTTTTCAATTAATCAAGCTTCCAATATTTAACTAATACATTTGATGACATTAAACATTGTGTAACAATGTTAAAGCAATGTAAATGTAGTGACAATGTATGTTGAGGAGATTGTTTATATGTAGAGGCATGTATGGAAGTGCAATTACAAATCTGAAACAGGGATGCAACAACCATGGGGAGATATAATATGAAGTGGAATAGGTTGGTTGTTGCACAAAAAAGTAGTTTATATATTTTCAATAATCCTTATATTCATTGTTTTTTTGAAACATATTTGAAGTAGTTAAAGAGAGATTAGTACATGAACTTTATAGCTTGTAGTATGTACATGTGGAGCTTGGCAGGTCTTACATTGGTGGTTGTTCGTTATGGGGGGTGGGCATATAATATTCTGTGTAGATTTTTCTCTAAGGATGTGGATGGTGTCTTCGCTGCAATGGCTTCCTGTTGTAGGGCTATTTGTGCTTGTTCTAGTCTTTGTTAGGTAAGCAACATTGTGAATATTGCATCGTTGTCTATAGGTGTGCCATCCATGTATTGTTCTTGTACACATTCATATAGTAGTTGTTGTATGTGGGTACAATCAGTTCCAATTCAGTTTTCTATGGCATTGAATGTGGCCATCATGTTTGAAGTGCCTGCAAGGAGGTGAGTAGACATTGTATTAGAGGCATAGATTCAAAAGGCCAAGTATAGATAGTATTTAAGGAAATGATCATGAAAACCATGTATTAAAAGTCAACATATATTTTCAAGTGGCATAAAGAAGTTTATGACTAGAAACAACAGAAAAGTAAACACGTGGGCATAGCTAAATCCTGAATATCATGTTCATAACTTCATATGTGTCATTAAAATATTTGTTAACTCTTTAGGAATGCATTTACGACATTAAGTAGTAGACTTCGGAATGTGTGGTGGGAAAGGTCAGTTTCTTATTGGCGAAGTTATTAGTAAGCGTGATTGTATTTCTGAAAAGTGACCATAACATGTGGCCATAGGTGCCAGGAATGTACAAGGGAGTATATTTAATTGGAGGTAATTGAGCTAGGTCGCCATAAGTATGTATTCCACATCTATCACGGCCTATTGAAATGTAGCGAGGGTTTGGATTTGAAGAGGGGTAACTTAAGATATTGGCAAGTCATAGTAAGATACAATGTGAACATACAAAATGGCCCGCATCGAAATAATTCTATAACTTAATTTTACTTGTATAAAATCTGCCCTATTTTTAAAACCAAATGATAGATTGAATTTTAAACAAAGTTTAAAAAACATTCAATAAAAAATTGAACGATATGAATTGCACCTTGAATGAATGATTTTAGATTATTCCCGTTTATTATTATTAAGTCATCGTAGGTTGTAAACAACTATTCACATAGAGTTATTACTTATATAATTCATTGATATTTGTAAGTAGTTTATTACGATGTTTAGTTTTTCCCCTAAGTTTAAATAAATATTTGAAAGGGGAGAAGGGGAGGGATTTGAACTAAAACCCCTTCCCTCCTAATTATTGAATCTTTAACATGTTAACCATTACATTATTCATTTATTAATATGCCCAATTATAACGTCACTTTTACATGGAGATGAGTTTTCCTTTGAACAAGATTCTAATGGCGGATGCATCTACGGTGACATGGAATGACCTTCTTACAAATGGAAAGGTTTTTAAACGTAATGGTGACAAGCTCCCTAGGTAGGTAGTGGTGTAATAAGTATTAAGTTGGGTGTTGTATGTATCACGTGAGGCATTTTAATCTAGATTGTATTGTTCCAAAATCATATGGATGCAAAAATTACATGTATTTGAAAATAAAAAAGTAAATGGGGAATGTTACAAACCTTTTATGTAGTGGTGGGTTCCTCCTCAAGGGCCATTTGTGATCGAGATAATATGAAATGGGGAAAGGGAAAATTGAAACAAGTAAATAAGTGAGTAGAGGCGACATAATAGTAGAATAGATGTGGCTGATGATGGAGGGGTAATGTTGTTCTTCACATAACTCAAATAAGAATATTATAATCATAGATGAATATATTTTGTATTCTCCCTATCATCCACTTAGCAAGAAAATAAATTAGCAAGCAAGGTAAAGCTTGAGCTTGTAGAGAAGGTAAGACAATTGTCACTAACTGCACTTTTCCAATTTACAACACACCCAACACATTTTGGAAATTCCATGCAAAAGAGGTGATAACGAGAGAAACCTATGATGAAATATATTTTCTAAAATGTGAAGACCAATTCAATAACAAGAATTCATGATTGTTGTCATAGGTAAATGAGTGTGGTGCAACACTATGTAGGTGGATAAATCCATAATGTGAAAAAGGGATCATGAAGTAGTATGGTAGTAGAGGCACCTAATGTGAAGTCTACAAATGATAATAAGTGTGGCGCATTCATGAATATCCATGAAGCATTTGTGTGATGGCCAATTTACCCTAGAATTCTAAATACAAGAAACTAATCTTCTAGTTTAAGCAATTTTAGTTTTTCTTGAAAGGTTGGAGAACATGAGCCATGCACAAATGATAACAACCACCTTGACAAAAAGGCACGATCACAAAAGGGTATCTTGCTAAATGATGTAAAAGAAAAATTTGAAAACGAAAGCTCCTACATTTACATTCGATGTTGTGCAAGAAGAATATCACGGAAAATATTATATGGTCTTAAAGATTTTTTTCTTAAAACCTATGGGGATTGAATCAATTTGTGTTTTACATGAAAAAAAAAGTTAGATCTTCAGAAATAGTATTACATTATGTGTGCAAGTGTTTCTACAAATTTAACCAAACTTAAAGCAAGAAAGCTACCACCTAACAGTAGCTTCCTAACCTAGTTAAAAATGGGAAATTTGCACCATCATGATGAAGAAGTGAGCAAGTCCTACCCTTTAAACATTAATAACTTTGAATCTAATCAAAACACAATGTAAATACATGAACTCGTATTCCCTTAATTGCCTAATTTAACATTAAAATGGACTCGAGTAGTCCAATGGGAATCAAATTATAATTTCTTGCTTTGATCCTTCAATGGATGCTTGGGTGTGAGGCTTGGCTCTTCAAGAATGGAGTATGGAGGGCTCAAGAATGACAAAGGGCTATTAGTATGAAACTATGTGCTTAATTTTGTCTCTTGAGAGATTTAGGTGTAGGTATAAAGGTAGGAGGAGGGCTCTTTATATAGTGCAAAGGGTAAAGGATTCAACACATCCTCATAAATGTGGGATAAATGGAGATGTAGAGTTAGTTATGGATAAGGGGTTTAGATGGGGTTGAGTTAGCTTTAGGAGGGTTTAGTTTTCCTCAAGTGGCTCATGTGGATAAAGGGGGCATGTGCAAGCTTTTATAAGCTTTTAGAGGGATTTTATTATGATTTAGACCGTTAGGAAGGGAATTAAACCAATTAAATAGAGATTTATTGATTTAACGAGAAGGAAGGCTAATTAATTAATAATAGTTAATTAGGCTAGATAGAAGGTGTTTGATTAATGAAGGGTCATTAATTACGGTATGTGTTGGATAGGGGACTTAATTAATTAGCGTAATGTAATAAATTAATGAAAATGGAAGAGAAGATGAGCGCCATTGACAATATGTCGTCAATTTGCGGGAAAGGAGATAATTAACGCAATTTAAGTGTTTAAATTGCTCGGGCGTAATTATAGGTGTCTACATTTTCCCCTCTTTGGGGTGGCATAAGTGACGCCACTTCAAAGATAGTAGACGAGAAGTAAATTTTGAAGGGATAGAAGAAAAATTAGTAGGAGGGAGAGATGCCCCCTCGAGTGTTAATGGGGTGAGGAAAGAAGTCGATCGACGATCAAAAAAGGTGAGAGGTAGGCAGAAGAATGGGGAAGAGGTAGGATGCCCCGGTGAGAGAGAAAGGTAGGGGTGAAAGGGAATTGATGTAGAAGAAATATGGAGGAGGGGAGAGAAGAGCTTATCCTCTGAGCACTTTGTTGATTGGAACAATTTCGATATCATCATCTTCTTTATAGGAACTACCTCATCAGTCCTTACAAAAAATATAAGCATATGACAAAGGTAAAATGACATGAAAAGCCATATTAAAAACAATTTTCCATTGCTTGAAAAAGTACCAAATCCATGCAACATACAATAATGCAATGCAATATGAGATGGAAACAAGCTCATTTAATAGGGAAAACAAGTACAAACGCACATATCCAACCCAACAACGGTAAAGACAGGTTGTATAAATGTTTTGTTATCAGTCTTGAAGAGATCCACAAGTTCGTGATTGACAAAAAGGGTTAAAAATATGCCCCGAGTAAGGATACATGCAAGGGGAAATGAAAATGGACATGGGGTCCATGAAAAGTGTTTGCGCAACAAAACAACACCAAAGCAACGAAAGTGCCCCAGTACAGCAGACAAAGTAAACAACTAGCTTTGTGAATGGTTGTGAATCACGGTGATCTGCGAGTCACATTAATCCGGGAAGATGTGAGACAAACCAATAGGATATGGAGAAAATACCATGCACAAGACACAAGTTTCAGTTTGTAATAAACAAGTTACCATTTTTGTAGGATTTTTTTGAAATTTTTTTCCCTATTTTTGTATTTTTGACATATAAATTGTTTTTATTGTTTTTGATTTCCAAATTGTGGGGATCAGTAGAATAAGAAAGCAAGGGGCCAGGGGCATAAGAAAGTACCCTTGGTGGAAGAAAGAAAAACAAATGATAAATAATGTCCTTGTTTAGAGGAAAAATTTAAAAAAAAATTTGAAAAATAATTATTTGAAAGATAACTATTTATGAGGGTGTGTGAAGAATAAAAATTGTCGGGGAGCAATAAAATTTTAGAGGAGAAGAAAGGGGGTATCGGATAGCAAAAATGCATGCCCAATATGCTGAAAAATAATTATTCCACAAAGAACAAAAGAGAAAATGATGATTGAAACGGGCCTCTCAACCCTCTTGACAGTGAAAAACAGGTTAATATACCCCGGGGGTAAAAACATCGTGACTAATTCATTTTAACTGAGCAGTTGATAAAATTTCTGTGAGGCTCGACACTTCGGAGAACCATGGTGATCGCACAAGACCGTTTGAGGAACTCCGATGCAGCCAGGGGTACCATCGGCACGCAAATGATAGTGCCTTTGTGAGTATCGCAACCATGCACATTAATTTTTGTCGTAATGCCCTAAATTATATCTCTAGGCGTAGAAAAACACATAGATGCGAGTGTGGGATAGGGCATGTAGATGCCATTTTGGGGTACATGCATCTTTTCGAAGGTGCGGCGTTATGTCGGATGCGCGCACACACGTGGACACAAATCACACACACACATGCACGCATGTGCACACACAAGCACATGTATGCACACGCGCACAGGTGGAAATGGGAAGCACATGCAAAAAGCATGGTGCAGGGCATAAAGAGGTGGGTGCACACACACAGGGAGCACACATGTTCAAGAACAGACACCAAATTCATGGTACACATGCCAAAAGGGTGTGCGGTCTCTCAAAGAGGTGCACACACCAAATGATGCATGTACACAAGTGCGAGCACTGAAACATGGCACACATGCCAAAAAGGGTGTGCATGTGCTCGAAAGAGAGCACACATGCCAAAAAGGGCACGCAGGAACCCTAGGCATGATGGAAAAAGATAGGAAAGTGTCCAAAAACATGACACTTAGAAGAATTTTTAGGATTTTTGAGTTAACCGTAAAAGATGGGATAAATTTTTAGAGGAAATTCTAGGAACCGATAAGAAACAAGTTATTTTTGTAGAGACGACTACTAATTTTATAGACACAGGAGTGGCATACCCGGATTGCCAAGTTAGAGGGTAGTATGCACCGGCATGATTGGCGAGCCATGGCGATACTACTGGAGGTAGTGGGGTTGGGCCATGTGGCTCGGATGTCATCTATTATACTGGATAACAACCTTTTGTCTGTGCTAGCCGAGTGATGGCATAGCGAGAGTCAGTGTTTTAGGCTGCCCATAGGAGAGATGATAGTGACCATTGAGGATGTTTGGTGGATTCTATGCGTGCCCATGATGGGTACATTGATCAAGTATAGTTTGGATGCAGGGCTGATTAGAGCAGCGTGTAGTGCCTTATTTGGTGTTGATGATATCCCACATGACGGGATGACTATAGCTTTACATGAGTGCATCTCTCGACCCAACATTGCATCGGGGACCTCTCTATATCATGGCTCTTATCAGTGGGTTCCTACTCACTGATAAGATAGGGACTTTGTTCCCTAGAGGATTATTACCATTGGTCCATGGAATTTACAATAAAGAGAGATATTGTTAGGGGTAGTGTATACTAGCCCCTTTATATTGGGATTTGCACTTGATTACATACCATTTTCAGAAGACCATGGGGCTAGCCTCGTTATTATAGATATGGTCATGGGATCATATTGCTATCGGGCACCCTGTGGGCCCTTTCCGAATTCAAGATCCCGAGGAGCCATCATACATGGCATGGGTAGCAGCTGATGAGAGATGTACGTGGCCATCTTGGTAGTCTATTCAGATATAGGTGGGAGTTCAATGAGCTAGTAGTGATAGATGTCATTTGGTATCCATACAGAACTTCCAAAGGCCGGAGGATGCCACAGAGATCAGCGTGTGATTGGTGGAGCACTTTCTTATAGGTAGCCGCAGCTATATCATGGAGTTATAATGAGTAGACAGTCTTTAGCGAAGCTTGGCGAGTACAAGGGGTCCCCAACCAGATATCCTGCATGCTCATAAGGACTCCTAGAGGTAGACCATGGGGCCTCGTATACCAGTGGCTCAAGCTAGGGCTAGTTTTACACAAGTGGTCCCCCAGGTATGGGATCCATTATGACAGGTGAGAGACCCGGGACCACAGTTGATTATATAGTGTGGTATGTAACAGTATTACCTCGCGTCTCACTATTCCGTGAGGCGCAGCTTGGGTAGTAGGTATTCACCCGCCCATAGAGATATGGCATGGGTCGAGCACGGGGATAGGGTAGTAGCACAGTACAGGACCTCGAGGATCCCTTTGATGGTATCCCACATGATGGACAGGGTGCCCCACAAGCATAGGGACCAAGGCCATAGGGCCCAAAGATCAGAAGCCATGTAGCCACCCAGAGGTAGGATTTTTGAGTAGGGACAGTCTTCTAGAGCACCTCAAAGACCAGCCCCTGAGGCACACACAGCCTCCCAGCTAGTGGTGTAGACAACCACAGTACAGGTGTAGGTACAACAGCTCATAGCCGAGAGAGACATGGCCAGAGTAGAGAGAGACGAGGCTCGAGGTTGGTGTGTGACTACCGTAGCAGAGAGAGATGAGGCTCGAGATCATGTGGTGACTTTACTTTCGAGCGAGATCGGGCTTGGGCCCAAGTTGGCCTAGGAGAGGACGGAGTAACATGGTGGAGTCGAGATCCAAGAGACAACATGGTGTATGTATGATCATAGACATTATTAGCACGAGAGGACCAATCCCACACCGAGCTACGGGCGATGACCATAGAGAGAGATCGAGAGGCTCACGCTTTGACAGTGCGAGGCGGACTGGGCCGAGTTACAGTGAGCGAGATCTGCCCTCCGTAGTGCTCACCTGAGATGTGGACCTGATACGCAATACCACTAGACTTGGTGGGAGGCCCTCTTTACAAGACTGTATATTAAAAAGTGGTTCCACCCGTGAGAAGTGAGTAGCTTGCCCATAGTTGTCGTGGTTGAGTGCGTCAAAATCTTGATCATGGAGATCGTGCCATTCCATCCGATTAGTTAGAAAGCCTCTACTGAGCAGCAATGGCCAGACTACAACACCATCCCGGTCTCTAGTATTTCACAACTAGAGGACAGATCCTGGGAGCCCGCAAGGGTGAGAGCTGTGGTTGAGATCCACTTTTTGTTGTCTGATTCTTTATATGTATGCCTCATTATGAAGGATGATTTTGATGTATAGTTTTGTATATATGTATTTTGATGATGCCTCATGATGAAGGCTTGATTCGCCTCGAGACAAATGCCCTTTTTGATGGCATTTTGTATCAATGATGTATTGTATTGAGTACATATCTAGACATTGTATGTATGTGTACAAACATTTTTGATGTATCATCTTTATGCATATGGCCATCAAGGCATTTTTGATATAGCGCACTGATTTGTATCCATTTTTTTATAGATGTATGTTGACACACACACACACACACACACACACACACACACACACACACACACACACACACACACACATGAGGATTACTTTGTTTTGGCTCAGATACACATGGTGATGAGATGATGTATTTGTTGTGCCTTAATAGATGTGACATGAGTGGGCATACTTCTATGATGTGAAATACCCTTTCCAGAAATTATTCTATCTGGATTCTCATTGTCTGTTGCATTTGTTTGATTCAGAACTTATGGATGCATTGTGACATGAGTGGGCATACATTGATTCTCATTTCATGTTGTGTGTTTTTATTCAGCACTTATGGATGCATTATCTGATTTTGTGTGTTGTATGTATCCGAGTTCAATGTTTGATGTATACATGTGTTGTGGATATTAGATGATATATCCTTAGATGATATCAAATGTATTTCTCATGTGTTATGTTGATGGATATGAACGGGATGATATGATGATATTGGTGTGGGGGGATAGATTTTTGATTATGTGTAACCCCTCTTGTCCCCATTGATGATACGATATGTGATGATTATCTTAGCATACATACATGATGTATAACTTAACATTTTGTTTTATATGTGATGTATAGATGATGTTAGATGTGATGATAATGATGTAAATGTGATGTGAATAATAACAAAATAGAGCACATGCAATAAACACAACCAAATGCTAACAAAGAACAACCGAAACTAATGCAATACACCATGATTCACGATGCTTTATTAACAAGTAACAAACATACTCAAATGCTAAGAAAGAACGTAATGAATTAACACATTTCATCATGACTTCCCAAAAACATACCACAATATGGAAAAGCAAGAATAAATCTAATCTCAGTAATAAAAGATGAAAACTAACAAAGGATGCCCAAACAACAACCCAAAAATTAGAAACACAAAGTAACTATACAAGTAACAAGCAAAGCAAGAAACAAGACAATGCAAGTAACTATTTTTTTGTAAGATTTTTTTCATGCACCAATTTTCTATTGTTTAGGTTTTTGTGAAACAATTTTCTATTGTTTATGTGTTTTGTGAAACAATTTTCTATTGTTTTTGTGTTTTGTGAAACAATTTTCTATTGTTTTTGTTTTTGTGAAACAATTTTCTATTGTTTTTGGTGTTTTCCAACAGCTTTTCGAGCTATGTGCGGGTAACCAAAAAGCGTGGATGCCCCAATGTTAGATGGGGAATATAAAAGGGTAGAAGCCACACACTTATGAACAAGAAGGTGAATTCATTAAGTTACCCCGATGTAAGATGGGAAATAGTGAAAGACCATATCCTTCATAGACGAATAGAAGAAGGCAAAGCTGGATCAAGGCCGGAAAGGATGGTATGCACAAGGAAGCTCGAAGGTAGAACCGAGTCAAGGTCAAAGACAACTACCCTCATAATACATAATTATTGTGAATAACGAATCCTCTTGAGGCAAAGGAAACCGCCACCCAAGGACCTATCCAAAGTGCCATAATTGTGTGGTTTTCACTAGTGGATGACTTGTTTTCTATATTTCTTTTCCTGATGTTTTTGATTTTTTATATTTTATATTTTTAACTTCCTTGCACCATGTTTAAGCATAGAACCGCTTAAGATGCATGGCATTCATGGGCTCCCGGAGCTCATCACCATTGGGGTGAGCTAGTTTGTATGCCCCTATGCCGTACTTGGTGACTATAACATAGGGTCCCAACCAATGTGGTTCGAACTTCCCTTTCTTTTCTCACTCTACTCTGGTGTTGAATTGGTTCTCCTTCATGACTAAATCACCAACCTCAAATTGATGAGGGATGATTCTCTTGTTGTAGTTTCTGGAGACTCTGTGTTGATACACTTTTAGGTGATTAAGAGTGCGAATGCACCTCTCATCCAGTAGCTCTAACTCAACCAGTCTTGCCACTTGATAATCCTCATCCTTGTCCAGATAGTCCCAAAGAGAAATTCTTAGGGATGGAAGTTCGATCTCTAAAGGGATGATAGATTCTATCAGAACACTAGGGAATATGGTTTTGTACCCATAGGAGTGCGAATGGATGTTCGGTAAGCCCAAAGGGCTGGATGGATTTGTAGGTGCCAGTTTCGACCTGTTTTGCTAACCATCTTCTCCATTATCCTTACCAGAGTCTTGTTTGTTGCCTCAACTTGTCCATTACCCTAAGGGTAATATGGCATGGACCACTTTAACCTGATTTGGAACCGTTGGCAAAGACCTTTCACATTTTTCTTCTTAAATGACTTCCCATTATCGGTAACAATGGCTACGGGAATACCATATCAGAAAATGATGTGATTCATGATAAATTTAGAAATATGTGCTCCTATGACATAGGTTAAAGGGACAGCCTCCACCCATTTTAAAAAATATTCGTAGTTGTGATGATATTTGTATGACCATCGAGACGATGTAGGAGTAAGTTTTCCTATTAAATCAAGTCCCCCACTTTGAGAATGGCCGTGGGGTGGTGATAGGTTGTAATGGCTGCGACGGAGCATGAATGAAATTTCCATACTTTTAGTACAACACACATTTTTCTAACATAATTACAATAATCAGTTTCCATGGTACACCAATAGTAACCTACTCTCAACAATTTCTTAGCTAAGACCATTTCGTTTGTATGTGCTCCACATACCCCTTTGTGTAGTTCTTTGATTGCTGGATTGACTTCGTCACATCTAGACAACGTAAAAATTCCCATCATAGCCACGATGATAAAGTGTACCTCGTAAAAGGGTGTAACAGATATCCGGAAAATTAGGATTTTCTTTTTTAGAATGGGAGATATCGGGAGGGAATGTGTTGTCCCTAAGATAGGTGAAAATGGGGTCATACCACGGGGAATGGGGACCAACAACCTCATAAGCCAGGAAAGATTCTGGCATGTCATACAAGGGATGGCATATATTTTCTATGAAAAATGGCATATCATTATTCCCCAGTGGAATACGAAGCATAGATCCCACCATTGCCATGGCATCCACCGATTTGTTCTACACTCTTGGGATCTGCTCGAAGGTAATGCGCACGAAGTACTCCTTTAGAGTTTCCACTAAATTTTTGTAAGGTATGAGCTTTTCATCCTTAACCTTATATTCATCATTAACTTATTTGATGATTAACTGTGAATCACCTATGACCTTGACATGATGAACATTCCACTTGATGGCCAACTTCATCCCTGCAGTAAGTGCTTCATATTATGCAATGTTGTTTGTGCAAGGGAAGCCTAGGTGAATGGCCTGTGGTATAGAATCACTCAAAGGATTAATAAGGACCACTCCTGCACCTGAACCATGAAACATAAATGATCCATAAAAATGTATCCTGGCACATGAAAAATTATTTAATGTAGAGCAAGGAGGCATCTCGCGGATCTATACTCACAGGTTCCCTTCTTTGCGCAAAGGTGCTTCTGCTAGTTGGTCTGCGAGTACTTGTCCTTTAACCAATTTTTGATGGACAAATTCTATGTCAAACTCACTTTGAGTAGAATGATCCAATTATCCATTCTACCCGTGAGGGCAGGTTTGGACAAAAAATACTTGAGTGGGTTAACCTTGGATATGAGCTTGATCTTAGTATTTAGTAGGTAATGGAAAAGTTTCTGAAAGGTAAAAACAACAGCCAAGCAAGCCTTTTCAATCTAAGGATAATTGAGCTCATAGGAAATGAGGGTGCGACTTAGATAGTACACCACTTTATCTTTATGGCTAATGTCATATTGGGTGAGCAAAGCGCACCAATAGCATATTGTGTAGTGGAAATATAGAGCAAAAATGGTTCTCCTGGAGTAGGAGGCACGAGGATAGGTGGATTAGCCAAGTATTGTTTAAGCAAAGAAAAGGCTTGCTGTTGCTCGGGTCCCCAAAGGAAAGTGATGTCATTTTTAAGAAAATGGGTGAATGAGTGACATTTATCTACAAGTTGGGAGATAAAGTGGCGAATGGATTGAATTTTCCCCTACAAGCTACGTAGTTGTTTGATATTCTTAGGTGGAGGCATTTCTGTGATTGTAGACACTTTAGTAGGGTCTACCTTAATACCTCATCTTGACACAATGAAGCCCAATAGTTTCCTAGATAGCACACTGAAGACACATTTCTTGGGATTCATCTTGACTTTGTATTCACATAGGCATTCAAAGATATGCTATAAAATGACAGGATGATCTTCTCTTGTTTTGGACTTTCCCGAGATGTCATCTACGTAGTCCTCCATGATATCATGAATCGGATCATGAAAAATCACTATCATGGCCCACCTTGGTAGGTAGCTCCTACATTCTTAAGACCAAATGGCATCACCTGATAGTAGAAGGTGCCCTAAGGAGTCGTAAAATCTAATTTGTGTTGGTCCTCCTCAAAGCAATCTTAATTTGATTATATCCCAAAATCCATCCATGAGCGATAGCATCTCGTACCTTGTTGTTGAGTCCACAATCATATCAATATTGGGCAGTGGAAAATCATCTTTAGTGAAAGCCTTATTGATGTCCCTAAAATCTGTGTAGATTCAGATACCTATAGGTTTTTTCTAGATAGGAACAATGTTCGATATCCATTCAGAATAATCAATTGGTCTGATGAATCCTACTTTGCAAGAAATCTTTCTAACTCTTCCTTAACCAACAAGGCCACTCTTGGGTGCATCTTTCAGAGCTTCTATTTGATAGGCTTGGCATCTGCATGTACGACTAGGTTGTGCATGACCAAAGTTGGATCTAAGCCGGGAATGTCTTTGTAAGACCATACGAACACATCAATAAAATCTTGCAATAGCATAGTGAATGTCTTTTGTTCTCTAGCTGAGAGTGATGCTCCTAATTTTACTATCTTGGGATCTTCTTCGGTACCAATATTGACATCAATGGTTTCTTCGACTAACAATTTTGATAAATGCTCCATATGTGTAGGATCCAGAGGTAGGTTGATATCTTCATCCAAGGATGTCTTCATGAGATTTTCATCCTTGGTGTGGTCACATTGTTTGTCCCGATTTTCTTATTTGTTTGTAAGTCGAGTGCCTCAAAGAGGTTTTCACCGTGTGACCTAGAATTTGATTTTTGCCGAGGATTTTCTTTAGAAAATTTTCTCACTTTTCTTTAAATTTTATTGACCACGAAGTTCAACCTCCTCGCTGAAGTAGGCACATGTATCTAAGTCAATAAAGAAACCTTTCTTGTGATCTCCAATGGGAATTATATCCCTTATGACCATGAATTCTGCAATAGCCTCATCATTCTTGAATAAATCTAGCGGCATGTGATGTTTTTGGTCCCATTCAATAAGGGAAGGGTACACAAGGTCAAGGTTTGGTTTTGTGGGGGTTAAGGTTAGGAAAATTTTGTTCATGAAAAGGTTCGTGGATGCCAATCCTCATATTGGCTACAATGGGAATCCATATCGCTATCTATATAGTCGGAGCTATCCTCATGCTTAGAACAAGTCACATCTTGATCATCGGGTGTCCTCCATAAGGGTGAATCCCAATGCCACATCTTTCTATTTAGAAATGTCCTTTTTGTTCCTCCCACATCCTAGGACTTTGTAGCCCATCGAGTACATCATTCTACTAGATTTTCATGTTTTAGGGTTCGATAATAGGATAGCTGAGTATCCTCAGGGACCCAAGTTGTAGACAGATCAAGCAATTTTTCCTCAGCTAACAAGCCTCCAGGTAGGAACGACCAAATAGTGTGTTCCTCTCTAGGTCTCTTGAAGCGGTAGTTGGGTTGACTTCTAGTCTTGGGTGAAAAAGAGAGGTTTGACACCAAGATCTCTTATTGTACATTATACTTTGCCCGCATCCATATTCCAGGACTTTTATCTCCCATGAATCGAATGGAGATGTTGAAGTAGATTCCCCATGAGTGCAAGAACTAAGAGAATCTGAATCCACCTGGGATTCCATATCCTCAGACTGAAGAGGGACAACTATATCTGCGAATGGACATTTGTATGTACCCTTTCATGCAAATCTATTGAGGGATATACAATGAACAAAGGGCTCTGAATCTCTTGAGATTATAACCGTATGTCCCTCATGCTTTAACTTAATGCATTGATGAAACGTTGATGGCACAACCTTCATGGCATGAATCCATGGTTGGCCTAGAAGCATGTTATATGGAAGTTCCAAGTCTAGGATGTGAAAATTTGTTTGATGACAGGTGGGGCCAACCTCCGTGGGTAGTGTGATGGTGCTTGTTGATTCCCTTTCTACGTTTTCGTATGCGGTGATGGTGATAATATGGGACTCAATATCTTCCTCGGTATGTCTCAATTATTTTACCAACTTAAGCGTGCAGATGTTCAACCCAAATCCGTTATCCATAATCACTTGTTTGATTTTCCTGTGGGTGACAACTACCTCAATGTACAAGGGAAGATTTTGTGTAGGATTATCTGTAGGGATCTCCCTATGGTTGAAAGTGAGGTGTTCACTTGGTGTGATGTTTTCCACTACAGCTTGAAGGTGTGCAGGATCGACTTCTAAAGGCACTCCCAACCCTTGAAGATTTTGATATAGAATGTCTTTATGCACATTGGATATCTTGAGAAGATCTAAGATTGAAATCTTAGCAGACATCTTTTCAAGTTTTTCTAAAATTTTATATTTACCAAAGTGTGCGGGGTCAACGGAGAAGGTTTTAGAATCACAAGGCGGGCACACCTTGTCACCGCAAAGACATGATCCTTTCCCTTGATCTGGATGGTATTGACACGGTCAGAAGGAGAGTGAATACATCTGATAAGAGAATCGTAATGATTGTTATCTCTTTTGGTATACAGGTAATTCACGGATTTATAAGTTTGGGATGACTCTCCCCGATCCGGCTTTGTGTTTTCGACTTTTCATGCTTGGGAATGGTTTTTATAAATCCCCATTTTATCGTTAGGTGTTTGTGTTTTTCCAAGGTTATCCACCTCTATCTCCCCATTGTCAATGAGGTCCTGAATATAATGGTGAAGCCACAAAATTTGTCTATCTTATGCCCTTTAACATGATGCATTTCACAATATTCATGCTCCTTATACCATGAAGGTTTAGGAGTGTTGTCGTCAAATGGTTGTGTTGTAGGATAGGTCATCATGTGGGCCACATCCAATTGTTTTAGTATGATTGACAACGGTTCATTGAGAGAGGTGAATGTTCTTCGCTTTGGTGGTGGTTGAATTGGGCCCTTGGTCAGTTTAAAAGGTTGACCAGTTTAGACCGTTTGAACATGTTTGGAATCAGTGATTCCGTCTCCCACCACATTTTTGTTTTTATTAAATATCTTCAACTTTTCCATGGTTTTGACACTTTGGTTGTCTTTAGACTAGGTTTTGAGGGTGCCTTTGGTAATGAGAGCCTTTTCTATCTGAATCCCTTTCTCGATAACCTCCTCAAAATTGTGGAAACAATACATTTGGAGGTGGAAAGCTATATCCGGGTTGAGATTGGGAATGAAAATACTAACCAACTACTTTTCAGGGAAAGCACAAGGGAAGTGACTAGCTATCCCTCTCCACCATTGGAGGAAGCTGGTGAAGGTCTCATTTGGGAGTTTCTTAGCACCACACAAGTTTTCCATGGTGACATCACTCTCTATGTTATACGAGAAGTGACACATGAATCTTTGTGCCAATTCTGGCCAGGTGAAAATTGATCCTTGTGGTAAGTGTGTAAACCATTCCAAGGCTTGACCCCGAGACTTTTAGGTAAAATTCTGATGAGGTAATTGTCACTATAAGACACCTCTTGACATGCCATGTAAAATATTTAACATGATCCCTTGGGTCTCCTTTCCCTTTATATTTGTTGAACTTTGGCATATCAAATTTCTTTGGAAAGGGTTGAAGGGTCATTGTCTTGTCAAAAGGATAGGGGCATAATTATTTGTATTGATATTTCCTAATGCTCCCTATATTTCTCTCTTGTAAGCTCACGAGTGTCACTTTCATGGACTACACTTCTTGTGTGAGCAATTGTTCTTTAGTGGGAGAAGTGGGAATGTATACCCGATGATATCATGTGTCTTCTTCTCCTTGGTTTTCCCGATGGCGTTCATTGATCTTAACCTTAGGCCTCAAATTTTGAACATTCTTGTTTGCATCTTTCTGTACATGGGAAGTAAGCAAAGCTAGTTGTCAGCTTAGGTTACTAATTTGTTGTTGGATTGTGACTTGGTTTGTAGCTTCTTCTTCTAAAGGTTCCTCCTCTTCATACCGTGGAGCTTCTTCACCCATCTCATGTTCTATCTTATTTCGTATGGCACTTTGATAAAGGGTATTCTATGCCCTACCACTTTATCATTCCCTGCATAAGAAGTGGAAGCATGTCCGTGTGTTAAAATATCTTCCATATTGATAAGGGGATGTTCTTCCTCAGTAGCGTCATTTGCAGGTAGTATTGTTTCATTCTCGGTGGGAAATTTGGCCCCTAATTCTATGACCTGTGCCAACACTCTATCTTTGTTTTTGAGAAGAAACTCATCTAGTAGAGTGGGGTCAAAATAAAAGTTTGCGTGTGGTGATTCTAATTCATTTCCACTATGATTGACCATTTCTTTTGTTTCTTTCTCTATAGAAAACAATGGTCCTAGGTCATGTCCAATGAAGGGGTTTCCCAAGCTTGCACTTGTTATTCCTCGTATGTCTATTTCTTTAACCCTAGATGTGTTTTTGGACCCATGTTTTCGTGATATTTCCACTAGGGAAAGTTGTAAATGTGTCCAAAGCTTAGTGACTACCCCTAAGTGAAATGCAAGATGTATTTTTATGAATAAATCAACAATGTGAGAATACCAATGTGATAAAGTGATAAAATCACCAGTGATACAAGCGTTTGGTACCGAAACCCATTTAAATGAAGTACCTCCTAGACTACATTTCAAAAATTAGTTTCACGTCGCAATATGATTAACAAGATGTCTTCACTTATGCCAAGTTCAAGGGAATGAACAAAACATAAGTAAATACAAGAAGTCAATGCGACCTCCCAATCAAGATATATGATGAGTGAGCTCAAACTCGATTAAGACCTATATCTCAAAAAGTGCCAATTACAATTCACGAATGACACAACAATATCACCAAGATATGTTAACCCACTTTGTGAGAAAGTGAATTATTGATATCAAGGTGTTATTGATATAACACACATAAATGGTAACACCTAACACTCTTTGAAATCGAGGTAATAATAGAACCAAACTAAAAATATCAAAGTATAGCTAGGAATAGTTAAAAATGTGTGCAGTGTAACCTTACAATATAGATATTTATGTCGAGTTTACAAGAAACAAGACGTAAATATTGAAATTGTAGTGATACGATACAAACAAGCTAACTCTTCTAAGGAAGTCCATGGTGATGAACCACACCTAACTAAAATGATGATCTTGACATTGGTATCAAGATCACAATGGCTACCAATGCTGCAAAAACACCTCCGCACACTTTAGACGTTTAACTAACCCAGTCACAAACATGGATGGGCATAAATGGACATACAAGTGAGAGAAACAGTTAAATGGAAACACAAAGGTAATCACCCTTCTTCTGAGCAACAAAGTGTCAAAAGAATGTGAAGGAAGTAATTCAAAAAAGGATGAAATTTTTTGGCTTCATTTCGGTAGAGTTTCACCTTTCCCTAAGGAAAGTAAAAACTAGGCGAAAGTAACACGCCACACATTTCTAAATGAAAACATGGTTCACAACTCAACACTATTTTAGAATGGTCAAACTAGGCTCTGGACAAAGTATATCCTCCTAGGGTGTTCTCTCATCCTAGGTGCTACAAAGATTATCCATGAGCGGGATGATTTACCCAAAAAGTTGCAATGACTAGTTTTGGAGTATCTCAACTTTTCCCCCTTCAAGCATAGTGGGCAATAAATGCATCCAAATGTGTACTTAAAAGGGTCACATAGGGAAAACTTGTAACTCTATCTCACAAAGGATTTACTAGTCAGATAGGTAGTGCGGAGCACTTCCCGTTTCATCCACAAGGTTCCCTCTTGCGTGGACTAATTTTGGGTTTCTGGAACCACCCCATTGTTGTAGCGTAAGGTGTTATGACAAAGGGGTTATGTTCCAGATTGAGTGGAGAGGATGTACCCTTTTCGAAACCTACAATATAGTGTTTTGAATGTGTTGTTTGTTTTATATTTTTTAATTAGATGTGGTTTGCTCGAACACCATTTGGCAACTTTGTATAACAATTGTATTTAGTAGTTTTCTCACTTTTGTTTCAATTTCTTTGTTCTTGACAAGCATTTTGGTCCTGTATGAAAATGTTTAGTACCTTTCCATCAAAAGAGAAGGCATCATTTCTGATTCTTTAGATCATCCAAGGACGTAAGAGAAGAGCATATGTGATTGTCTTCCAAAATAAAAAAAGATATCAAATGGAAAAACACTTTAATTCAACTATGCCAAATTAACCAATTCCAAATCAAATACCCTTAACAATCTCAAAGCATCAAAAGGACTTAAGAATCATTTCTGATTCCCAAGATCACCCCAAGGGACATGAGGGAAGAGCATATGCGATCTTAACCCTATAAGTAAACAATGTAAAATATCACCTAATCAAATACAAACATGTAAAAATAGCCTGCAAAGACAAATATATGATTAGATAAACCTGCAAGAATGTTAGCAAAACAACACTTTAATTTCAAAAATGTAAAAGGACGTCTCGTGCATGGGTTAGGGTGTATGCACCACCAAAGGTTGTTTTCAGCACACAGTGTACCTGTGCCACCCAAGAAATGTGTGTGCCATGAAAATAGTGCCTTCACCACTAATGTTGTTTGTCACATAAGTCAAATAAGAATATTCTAATAATAGATGAATATATTTTGTATTCTCCCATACATCCACTTAGCAAAAAAATAAATTAGCAACCAAGGTCAAGCTTGAGCTTAGAGAGAAGGTAAGACAATTTTCACTAGCTGCACTTTTATGATCTACAACACACCCAACACATTTTAGCAGCTTTCATGTAAAAGAGGTGATAGCAAGAGAAACCTATGATAAAAATATATTTTCTAAAATGTGAAGACCACTTTTAATAACAAGAATTCATGATTATTGTCATAGGTAAATGAGTGTGGTGTAACACTATTTAGGTGGATAAATCCATAATGTGAAAAATGGATCATGAAGTAGTATGGTAGTAGAGGCACCTAATGTGAAGTCTGCAAATGATAATAAATCGGTGCATTTATGGATGTCTATAAGCATATGTGTGATGCCCAATTTTCCTCGAATTCTAAATGCAAGAAACTAATCTTCTAGTTTAAGCAATTTTAGTTTTTCTTGAAAGGTTGGAGAATAAGAGCCATGCACAAATGATAACAACCACCCTCACAAAAAGCCCGATCATAAAAGGGTATCTAGCTAAATGATGTAAAAGACAAATTTGCAAATGGAAGCTCCTACATTTGCATTCGATGTTGTCCAAGAAGAATATCATGGAAAATATTATATGGTCTTAAAGAATTTTTTTCTTAAAGCCTATGGGATTTAATCAATTTGTGTTTTACATGAAAAAAAAGTTAGGTCTTCCTAAATAGTATTACATTATGTGTGCAAGTGTTTCTACAAATTTAACCAAACTTAAAGCAAGAAAGCTACCACCTAAAAATAGCTTCCTAACCTAGTTGAAAATGGGAAATTTGCACCATCATGATGAAGAAATGAGCAAGTCCTACGCTTTAAACATTAATAACTTTGAATCTAATCAAAACACAATGTAAATGCATGAACTCTATTCCCCTTAATTGCCTAATTTAACATTAAAATGAACCTAAGTAGTCCAATGACAATCAAATTATAATTGCTTGCTTTGATCCTTCAATGGATGCTTGGGTGTGAGGCTTGTATCTTCAAGAATAGAGGATGGAGGGCTCAAGAATGAAAAAAATGTTATTAGTATGAAACTATGTGCTTACTTTTGTCTCTTGAGAGATTTAGGTGTAGGTACAAAGGTAGGAGGAGGGCTCTTTATATAGCCCAAAGGGTAAAGGATTCAACACATCCTCAAGAATGTGGGATAAATGGAGATGTAGAGTTAGTTATGGATAAGGGGGTTTAGATGGGGTTAAGTTAGCTTTAGGAGGGTTTAGTTTGTCCTCAAGTGGATCATGTGGATAAAGGGGGTGTATTAATTAATCAAGATGTTTAATTAATACATGTGTAAGCTTTTATAAGCTTTTAGAGGATTTTAGTATCATTTAGACCATTAGGAAGGGAATTAAACCAATTAAATAGAGATTTATTGATTTAACAAGAAGGGAGGCTAATTAATTAATAATAATTAATTAGTCTAGATAGAAAGGTGTTTGATTAACGAAGGGTCGTTAATTAGGTATGTGTTTGATAGGGGACTTAATTAATTAGCGTAATGTAATCAATTAACGATAATGGAAGAGAAGATGAGCACCATTAACAATATGTTGTTAATTTGTGGGAAAGGGGATAATTAGCGCAATTTAAGTGTTTAAATTTCTCGGTGTAATTATAGGTGTCTACACATTAAAACCAGATTACAAGTTTCCAATTCACCTAAAGAAATTGTGAAATTACGTAGGATCTTATAGAACTTGTCTTTTTTTGTTGTGTCTAGATTGTTAAACAAAACACATTTTTAATTTCTATCTTTCTGTATATATCTCAAATATTTTGGCCCAGATATGTTTCCCACAACTTGGTTTATAAAAGTTTCATTGTAAAATTATCTCGATACATTTTATTGTTGGTCGCATGCATTTATAATGTCAAATTATGGTTTGCATTGCTCATGTAAAACATCATAATTCTGACACTTTAATCTCCACATGCAAATTTCATTTTGTGCCTTCAATTTTACATGAACTATTAATAAATGTATATTCTTATTTCATTTAGAGTAGGAAAATATATATTTACACTCACGTAAGTTAGCATGAAATTTCCTTACCCGCGTGGAGCCAACTTTTCCACTACCAAGTGTAGTTACTCTATGCGAAGCAATTAAAAGGGTGCATATCTCTCTAAAAATAGATGGCCATACAAAATGGAATACACCTTGTGGATAGACACAAACGTGGGTGAGCATGGATGGACGTAGGAAACAAAGCAAAACCAAACATATTTGGTGAGGAAAGAATGAGTTTATAAAACTGACTAAATATAGTTGTAACAAGGGAACATAATGGAGAAACCATGGAGGAATATTTTATTCTCAAAAGGAAAGCACTCTGCAGCGGAATTAAGATATACGAGATATACAAAATTGTTAATATTTGGGCGTATTCTCAGAGGAAATAATAGACTTGTAAAACACAGTAAAGATAATCTGAGAAGGAAAAAGAATAGAGAAGCAAAAGCAAAATAATTTGCATCCAAATCAAGTGAATCGTGGACATAATTATCTTGGAGACATCCTCTATTTGATTGTCATTGGTATTTTGATGAAATCCTAGGACCGTTTTACCTATAGGGGTTGTGTGTTAGGGTTTTCAGCCATCAGTAAATTGTACACAATAATTTTTATTGTATGTAGTCAATTTTTATACCCTCTAACAATTAAGGAAAATCCCATTCATAAAGTGTGGCCTTTCACCCAAAGGATGTTGGGCACTCACCCAAGGCACATGCGGGTGCCAAGTCCCCCCTTTATGTGAGTTTTGTGAGAATGCATTATTTATGATAGAAACTTAAGTGAACAGATTGGAAAGGGACCACACATTCATCTTAGAGCTTATAACGACTTCTAGACCAATGTGTTCATTCACATAAGGAAAGCATTACAAAACATAGATCTGAATCATAACAAAAAAGAAATGCACATGGGTTTACACCCATTCATACAATATATATATATATATATATATATATATATATATATATATATATATATAACCATGTAATAGAACTAGAACCACACATATATTCATATTAAGCATGTTGATAACCACATTACAATAGCTGATGTAATCACAGATTCATACGATAATGTAGATCAATGTCATGCAATTGGATCCAAACTCAGGCCACTTATATTACAAAGAAAAATGTTCAAATCCATCCCCTTAGTACAACATTCCCTTATAGATCCTCTAAACTCAACCTATGGGAAATCTAAACTCAACCTATGGGGATTTCCCAGTATTCCTGCATGGCTTCACCTCTTTCTCCTTCTCCTTTTTCTCTAGTAGGTGCTTGTATTTATAGCCTTTCTCAACATCTTGAAGCCTTCACAAGAGTTAAAGATCCATTTCCAAGTGTCCAAGGTGGTCCTCCATGGGAGCATGCTTCTTCAAAATAGAGCTCTCCACTCTTTGTTATGATGGCCTTCTATAATCTTCCATTGCAAGGTATATTCCCTCCTAGGCCACCCTGTTGCCAGGATGACACCTTATCCACTCCGCATGTGCAGTTAGGTCATGTTTTTCTCATGTTCTAGCTGATACACTAAAAATGGCTAAGTCCCAAAACCTTTTCTCTACCTTGCGCGCACATCACTTGTTCTACTAAACCCTCCTAGAAAACTTGTCCCCATGTGCCATCTCCTTGAGCACCCTTCTTTAATTAGGCCTTGCGTGCCCACGCGCCTTCTTGTACTAAGCCAATATTTTAGGGGCCCAACATCACCCCATAGTACACCTGTTCTCTATCCTCAGAAACACCTTTTTAGAGAATAAAGAATTACTATTCAAGAATCATTCGGAGAAAGAATACATGAATGATTTTTTTTGAGTAAGAATGAAAGAATGAGGAACTATGATTATCTCTAGAAGAGGAGAGGGAAATATTTCATTAATCTACCTCCAACTTATTCTAGTTATTGACCTTACTCTATGCTTGTTGACAGAGGTCACCAACCAAGGTGCTTACCTCTTAAAAGATTAAATATTCTCCTTTGGTATTCATTATTTCCACAATCCCCTCTAACTTGTTTGCCCAAATCCTTGAGTGAGTTAATTCTTTGAGTGATCTGGGGATACAAATCTTTCATCTAGTTTTTAATTGAGTCTTGTAATGTCTCAATAGCCTCTGATTTCTTCTCAACCTTGGCTAGAATTTTATCTCATTCAGCCCTATTCCCCATGTTCTTTTCTTGAAACTCCTTGAGCTCCGCTTCATGGGTGGTGACCAGAATGCTTTCCACTCTATCTCTATTGGTGTGGTTTTCATAAGAGGCCTCAACAAATTCAGTAGTGGATTTCACATCCACATGCACTTTCTTTTACTGGGCCACAACCTTTATCTTGTCCTCCATTTCTCTGTGCGTTGATGCCTCCTCTATAAACTCCATGCTCAGTGGTCATATTTCCATTGTGAGAACACGAGTTAAGTCTTCTAGGCATTGCAGGCTTGATTCATATTTCTACATGGGTGGTGTCAAGTCTGGATGCTTCAAGATAATGGCACTTGTGATCATATCCACATTCTTGGAGACTTCACATACCCTTTCATTCTCTTCCTTTAATTGATACCTTAGTTGAGTCAACGCTGATTTGTTTCCTCATGTTTTAAATCCTTAGTTATTTTCTCCAGCTCCTCTTCCTTCTTCTCCAGCTCTGCCTCTAGAAACTTTACTTTGTCATTCCTCCCGAAGATTCTGGCCTCTAATTCCACCAAAACTTTATTCAGAGTTGCATCGCAGATCTGTTCATTGGATAGCGGCTGAGTGTTTACCAAGGGGTTGTTTCCTTTTACCTCTGGTACCTTCATTATTTCCCTTTAGGTCACTTTGAATTCTAGTTCATCGATGTGGGACTCAAATGCCCAAGAAAGCATTTTCCTTTTATGAGAGTATGCACCTACCTCATCAAATGATGACATAGCCAGGACTTGCTCTATTAGAATGGTGCTTTGAAAGGGCGTGTGCAACACCTTGTTCAGTCATTGATCTAGCTCATTCTCTAAACTTGTGATTATTTTCCACTTTTTCTCCCTATGTGTGTGACCTTAAGAAATCTCACTACAAACTAGGATCCCCTCCCATGCTGCCATATTCTTTTCCTACACTTTCCTTCTCTGCTTCCTTCATTACTAGGTTTGCATTGTGTTCCATCTCTTGCTCCACTAAGTCTTCAATGATCTTGGCTACTTCCTTCTCTGTGGCCTTGTTTATCTATTCCTTAGTGAGGCTTGGGGTCCTTTGTTCTTTTGTGACTTCCTCACTTACCCCTCTGTCCTGAGTATCTTCTTCTTCCTTGTTATTCTCCCTCTTGGAAAAGATGTATTCATTTTCTTCTTCCTCTCCTTCCTCCTTCAGTCATGAACCTCATAGATAGGATGGTCCTCGCCTCCTGGTTCATCTTCATCATCATCATCTCTCTCACCTTTATAGGCCTCCAAGCTCTCTGTATCCTCTCGAATCATTTTCTTGTAGCACCTTCTACTTCTTGGCAGGAGATTCTACTTCCTTTTCCTCCTCCTCTAGTGACCTCTCCTGGGTGATGAGTTCCGGTGCTCTGATGCTTCTTCTTTTGGAGTCTTTTATTTCACCGGGGACTTCTTTCTTCATGTATATGTTCGAGGCTTAGCACTTTTCCCCGGTGCACTTACCACTTGTGTAGCCTTGAACACTTGGTGCTTTCCACACCTCTTCCCTTTCCCTCTTCTTTGGCGTGGGCCTCTTTCTACCTGTGGGGTCCTCAGGGATGGATACATCATTTTCCAAGTATGCAAATTTTTCAAATTTTGGCTGGATGTGAAGGTATATCCTTGTTGCATCCCTTCCAGTGATTGGAAAAGTCACTGGTTTCATCATCTGTATCTCATGGGAGACATATATTTCCACGTAGGTGTGCTTCTTGGGATAAACCAACTTCCTGTGTAATTCCCTGTGGTCTTGATCCACCTCACTAAGGTCAAACCTTAGTCTCTTTTCCTCTTTGAATTTTTTCACCCCCTCTTGGAAGTATAGTGTGGTGAAGGAGAAGGGAAGCTTGCACCATGGGCTCATTGTTTCATCTGTCAACCTAAATCTGCCAATGTAGAAGTGTTGATATACCACGAATTCCTCTTCTCCTTATACGAGCGTAGGTAACTACTATGGAATTCTCCATTCCACCCCGAACACATCCCTCATGTGCACGTACCATTTTTCTAGATGCATCTTGTGAGTGGTTGTATGGTATCACAAGTATATTTTATGAATTTCTTCACGGGCGAGGGATCCAATTCTAGGTACTCCCAAACAAACCTTTTCGGCCCATCGGGTAGTTTGATCTCTCCGAGAAGACAATTATGAGGATGTTGCCAAATAGTATCTTCTTGCCTTATTGTGTCTTTGTTGATGATTTCATCTCGTGATGAAAGTGGACAAGTTGTAGATGGTCCCCTCAGATATTTTTCGGCACATGTTCAACCATGCCTTGTTTACTTGAGTCCATCTCTCTTGGTCATTGAGATTGGTTACCAAGCATGTGACCATCCTCATCATGGGGTATGGGATATTTGTGATGTCAAAGTAATGTGATCCTTTCTTATAGTCATATGTAACAACTGTTTCCTTGATGGCCTCCTTATTGCTTAGGTCATCATCAATGTTATCCCCTTCACAGATAAGGCCTATGAACTTGGAAATTAGCTAGGGAGTTATGCGCATCTTGCGCCCTGTGAAGTAAAAATGGTCTTCATGTATATCCACCATTAGCCACTAATAGAGGCACTCAAGTTTTCCAAAGTAGGGTAACTCGTAAATTTGTAATAACCCTACCTTCTCCAATTTAACCTTTACTTCGTCGTTGTATATAGGCATGCCCTTTGGTGTCCTCTTGTTTGTTGGACAAACAAACTCCAAATCCATTTCCTTCTCTGTTGTAGTTGTGCGATGGTTATAATCACTCACCGTCATCTTCCTTAGGTGTGATTCCCATTCTTTTCCCAACAACACCCCGTTTGGGTACTGTATCTTTGCATACCACTCTTCATTTTTTCTTGCAACGAAAGCCATTTTATTTCCCTTTCCCTTTCCCTTCTGATTTTTAGGTGAGGTGGTAGCTTTCTTTGGTGTCATCCTTCTGGTTAGGTTAAAAACTTAACCATCTTCTCCTTTCTTTGATCTACCACTCTATCCAACCTTAATGCTCAAACTTGCAAAGAAATCCCTCCTTACACCATGCCCTAACCGCCAAACCCTAACTAGAACAATTCTTCCAAAAGACGGCGCCTCTCAATGACTTCCTTCAACTTCCTCTACACCCATGTAATCCTTTCCTACTAGTTTGCGGATCTTCTCTAGTCATGTCCTCTCGATTTTTTCAAATTTTCTTTGCACATATTGCCTTTGGATGCCTTAGTTCATGAGAGCTATTTTCTCTTTGTAAAATGCAAGGTAAATAATGAAGTGCTCATCTTCTTATTTATAGTTTTTCCCTCTTTCTTGCATTAAATGCTATTTTACCTACCACCATACTTGGTATTAAATGTGACTTTTTCCACTACACCGAACTTACTTGCCTTTACTTATGCACCCAACTTTGTGGGAAAAACTTCTACAACCTTATGGAACGTAAATAATCTATCCTGATAGAAGACTCTTACACGTGCATTAACAACACCGAAGGTACTTCCTCCATCCACCTGATTTTTTCTCTTTCCTACCTCGTGTTGTTCCTGTAATCCTCTCTATATGTGGTTTCTCTAAGAATTTATTGACACCAACTCTTCACATCCTTCTCTTCTCTATGCACCTTTAGTCCTTTAACTAGGCCATTCAACGTAACTTCTATTGCCAACGCACACTTTTTTTTCAGGCCCATACTTTGCATCACTCCACCCCACACTAAAATAGATGCACGATCCTCTGATCATGCACAACCTTCAAAAGTAATGTGGTTATTGGTGCACATAGCACAAAAAAACAATAGGAAGGAATGAATAATGAGAAAGGGAAACACAAGAAAATAAAATGCTCTAAAGTAAAGTCTATTCTAACTAACAAAACTACCTTGTTACAAACACCAAGAAGACTTATTTATAGTAGGGCTTCAACCTAATTTCATTGAAGTGTCTTGGTAATCTCATTGCATCTATTTCTTGCAAAATCGGAACACGCCTAAATCAAGGATGTATGAGATGATGTAAGGGCCCAACCAATGGAATTTTAGCTTCCCAGGATGGCACAAAAACTTGGAATCATATAGAAAAACCATCTTCCCAACCTCAAACTTCTTGTTCTTGATGTGATAATCATGCCATGCCTTTTGTTTTGATTTTTCAGGATTCGGCTCCACCTAGCGAAGTGACCATCTTTCGTCCAACTGCATTAATTTGTCAATCCTTTCTTCTAGTGCTTGCTCATCGGCTAATCCTCCTGCACACACTATACATAGTGAAGGTAACATGAATTCAACTGGTAGGAAAACCTCTCGCACAAAACACCAATTGAAATGGTGTGGCCTTATTTAACCTCTTATAGGTTGTCCTGTATGCCTAAAGAATGACTGATACTTTTTCATCCCAATCTTGTCTACCAACATCAAAGATCTTAGTTAACATGTGACTAAGTATTTTATTAAATGTGTCAGCAATTCCATTTGGTTGAGGGTGAGAGGGGGTAGTCTTATGAGGGGCCATTATAAATTCGATAATATAATCCCGACCGTCTCATTGAGGAAGTGCATACGTCTATCACTTGTCAAACTCAATGGGCATCCATACCCACCGATTACATTTTCCCATAAAAATATAGCAGCTATATAGCTGCCGTATCAATCCCTTGTAGGTGCTTCCTCCGCCCACCGTGTCAAATAATCGGTCTGCAAATAATGATATACCATAAACCTATCCTTCGTGCCATTGGCAAGATTAGTCCTACAAAGTTGATAGCCCATTTTTCAAATGGTTACGTGCTAGCTACTAGTCATAAGGGAATTTCATCCCTCTTTCCCAGGTTTCCAAGGCATTGGAAATGGTCAAAGGCCTTGAAAAACTCAATACAATCTTGGTAAATGGTGTCCCACAAAAGCCCTGCGAGTAGGATCTTCCACGCAGTTGTGTTTCCCGCATAGTCTCCTCATGTGATCCCACTATACGCTTCCTCCATAATTTCAATGCACTCATGTTATAACATGCATCGGCACAAAACCTCATCACAACCCAATTTATATAGATATCCACTAATCAACATGCAAGGAGCAACGCGTATGGCCAATTGTTTCCTCTCCAAGCCCTTCATTCCTTCTAGTGCCACACCTTTCTTAAGGAAAACTAAAATGTCCTTCAAATTTGAGGGCGCTCGCCGTAACCACAATAGTTGAGTGTCCGGCATCGTCTCCTCAATGCTCTACACATCCTTCCATAAGTCAATCCTAGATAGATGACTGGGTCTAAATTACTATTTCCTGGCTCCACAATCATGGTAAACTTGAATTCTTGAGATAGAAGGACCCAAAACATATGTGAACTTAAAGAACAGGCTTATTGACTAATTATTTTAATGCCATGTGGTCCGTGTAGAATATAAAGGGTGTTACCAATGATCTTGCCTAAACTTATATAGCACGTAGATCATGGATAATGATTCATGTTCATAGTTGTGTAATTTTTCTCTTCCTGTGTTAACTTTCTACTTGAAAAACACAAGGGATGATCAATAATCCTTTCACCAAGTTTTTGCACTAATGATCCAATGGTTGTGCACGAGGTATCAAAATGAACATGGAAAGGCTTATCCCTAGAAGGAAATCATAGTATGGGTGTGGAGACAAGATTATCCTTTAAAGTATTAAATGCCTTCTATTGTGGCTCTCCCTAAAGGACAAGTAATCTTATGTTTAAGCATATCTTCTAAGGGCGTGGCTATCCTCGCATATCCCTTGATGAAATTTTTGTAATACCTTGTATGCCTAAGGAACCCACGCATTGTGATTTGGCTAGTTGGCTCCCCTAACCCCAAAATTTTAGCAACTTTGGCGAGATCTACTAGTAAGCCCTTCCTATATATGATGTGCCCCGATAATGTTCCAAATGGGGTAGTAAAGACACATTTCTTGATTTTGAGGGATATTCTCAACTATGCCGACATCTCTCAAACATTAATCTTAAGTTATCACAGTGGTCCTTCACTAGCCCATACATTTTCCAATCATCAGATAGACTTGAATAAATTTATGGATAAATTATTGAAATGCCTATACCACAATGCACGAGAACACAACAGCACATTCATCAACCCAAAGGGCATGACCATATAGGAAAACTTCCCACTTAGTGGAAAAAGTTGTCTTCCTGGTCCTCCTCTGCGCAATCTAAACCTGATGGTACCCTAAACATCCATCCATAAAGGAGTAGACTTTACATCCGGCCACTCCTTAAAAAATTTCTTCAGTAAAGGGGTTTGGAAAAGGATCGATGACCAAAATTGCATTCAACTTCGTATAGTCTACATAGATCCTTATCCTTCCATCCTTTTTGATACTAATAACCATTTGAATTACCCACTCCAATTCTTCAAGAGCTTTAATGATACCCGACACTATCATCTTACCCATTTCTTCCTTGATCTTCACATGCAGGTTAGGATTTATTCGGTATGGCATCTTCCAAACTGGGTGTGTACCATCGTTCAACTTAATCCTCATTTCCCCCAAGGAATGGTGAACACCTTTGAGCTCATGATACCTATGAGGGAATAAATCCTGGAACTCACGTAATAAATCAATGATCTTAGAGACCTCCTTCTTTGACCAATAATCCCCGATGATGGCCTCCTTAGGTTCCTTTTTGTACCAATGTTAACATTTTTATCTTTAACGACTCATGGTAGGTGCACACCCATTCATCAACATCATCTATTACTTCACACGTCCCTATAGAATGGTTAACATCCAAGCTTTCCGCTTCCTCCCCATCAATTACATACACCATCTTCCCTTTTTATTTTTCCATGCACATGCTCAAGTTGTATCTCCTTTGATTCTTCTTCCTCAAAGTGCACTCCAAGCCAGGTTCTCCTAGAAACTCTTGTACTCTATCCTCCACCATAGCACTATCCCCTATTGTAAGGTGCTTAAAAACCTATAACACCTTATCCAATGATGGATTTGTACTCCGATATTTGAATGCTTGGGTGAGATCAGCCATTAATTCTTATCAATTACCGATCTAGTGGTGTGTTTCTAAATGGATATACCACACATGCGTACAACCTTGTAGTGTGGAATACAACTTATGTACCCATAATGATGGTGGCAAGGCTTCTACACCTCCTACCTAGGCCTTCTCACATGATTGGATATGAAATGAGGTGACTCCTTTACCATGATAGTCTTGAATGACCGTAGGCACGTTGCTCCTAGAAAATCTTACAGAGAACATGATTCTTGCCTCACGTCACTCCAAAAGGTTCTCCCGATGTGTATCTCACAAGTGCGCTACAATCCTGAGTAGGCTATAACTGAGCATCCTTCTTCTCTTGCCCTCATTTTTCCACTGATCTTCCATGTCTCGTAAGAAAACTTCAGGGTATTCACCTCTAGAGTAACTTGGTAAATTTTTTCCTCCTAGGCACCTGAGTGAGTGCATCTTGGTCACTTTTGTTATGGAAACCCTCATCTATCGTCCAATTAACTCATAGGTCCCGTGCATCTAATTTTCATACACCATGTTTTTGATATCACTTACAGACTGGATATCCTCAAATTGGATAACTCCTATAGGGTGAATTATTTCCAGGTCTCTAATGGAGTGCACATAAATTCTATCAAGGACCTCTTCTCCCAAAGGTCTAGTGTAGGGTGCTAAATTCACATCCGTTAGAGGGATGATGAATCATTCTTACTTGTTTTCAAAATTGATATATCCGTTATTGAACCTCATGTCAACATTATTCTTATAACACCATGGGTGCCCAAGCAATGCTGGAAAATTGTCTACCTCGGTGAGCACCAAGACTTCAAAGTCTCCAGTAAACTTGGCCCCTTGAATGGTAATCACTACATCCTTTAATACTCTAATGGGAATTGCCTTAGTTTTGTTTTCCATATATAACACATTCAAAGATGGTTGTAATGCAGGCCTTCCCATTTGATTCCAGGCATCCAATGTAAGAACATTGACTTTTTCTCCCATGTCAATCAATATGTTGCTTAGAAGCCAACCATCCACAACTATATTCAACATGATTTCTTTGTCATAATCAAGGCTATGGGGAGGGAGGTTTACATGTTACACCTATCTTTTATGCTCGGTTTCGGTGCGTGATATCTTTTCTTGATCCATTCTCCTAGAAAGGGAATAATATTCTCTTTCCTTAACATTTTGCATACTTCCTTGACCTCATCCAGGTCCTTCTATGGAGCCTTAACATTCCTTCTTTGCTCTTACTATCTAGACTGCTCTTTCAGACACTAGATTTCTCCCTGCAATCTCCAAATGACATCCATTGTTTCTTGGTATACTTCCTTCCTTGGCGGTCCAAATAGTTCCCATGCAATACTTCCTCTCTTAAGACTAGATTCTTTTTCCTTGGTACTTCTTTGGCGTGCGCAACTTCTTCTCATGTTGTCACCAGAATAGGTTCTAACCCGAGAATCATATGCCAATCTAGACATCCACTAAGTGTTGGAATTCTTTATACTTACCATTGTGGAACCCTTGTCTTTACTGGGAGTTGCTAGCTTATGTGCTCAAACAACTCGGACAGTCCTCATACTTGTGCTTCTTTCTACACCACCAACATTGTAATAACCTTGGGCACTCATGCTTGTAATGTTCTATAGATCCATAATTATAGTAGGTTCCTCATGGGAACTCACTTCTTCCCCCTCTGTGGTTACCACGACCACAAAATCCTTCTTGCAAACCTCTTCCATGCACCCCTCCATCTTTGTGTCCTTCATAATGGTGGTCATCTTCCTTGGAACCACTAGCACGGTGGTCTGAGTGCACACCATGATCAATGGCCTCATGCATTTGGTCAATAATCCTACAACCCTTAGTATCATGGGTCATAGAGGTGTAGATATTATAGTAGAAAGACACATTTTTCCAAATTATGTGCTACTGACAGGGGGGCATCTATGAGCACATCATGGTCCCCATGGAAAATCTCACAATCTACCGCTATGACATGTACTGATTTATAGGGGCAACTATCCTTGACATGCCCTTCTACTTCACAATCCATGCACCAGAGACCACTACGAGTCTCATGTGTAGAGTTTGCAGACAACTTCTCCAACTGTTTGGCCATGAAAATGATTCGGGCCTCTATAAAAGGGCTCACACTTGTATCAATGCTCCCAATAGCTTTAACGCATAGAAGTAACTTCCAACGCCTTGTGTGGGTTTGTGAAAGTCCACACTATCCTGCATATTGAGCTATTGGATAAAGAGGTGGGTTGATTCATATCCTTGTAAATAGATTTTGTATCATTGCATTCAAGTAAAAACCCCTGTTACAACCATGTTTTCAAAGGCCGAGCAAGATCCATGGCTAGGTCAATACAACCAACCACTCTTTCACTTCACAACCAGTGGTGATTTTCATAAACACTTTGGCATATTGCCCCTGCATCCACCAGATGGTCGACTCTTCATTTATTTTGGCACATTCTTGCAGTCTTATAGTCTTAAGGCATGCTCATTCTATCCAAAATGTGACATTCAAAGTTGTACAAAGAAATATCTATAAACTGGTTGTGGATCAACAAAAAAATGGTGGATTGGACTTCTTGAGCAGTGATCACCATGACCTGTCTCCACTCCCACAAGATGTGTCCAAATGCACTTACATCCGTAAAACAACATGCAACAAGAAGATCCACATCACCCTGCTCATCTCCAATCAACCCTACAGCAAGTGAGCCAACCTGCACACAAGAAAAAATAGGTGAAAAATACACAAAAGTGGCTAAAGAAAAGTGACCTGCACAAAAGAAAAGGAGGCCAAGAACAATAATAATTAAAAAAATAATGGAGAGCAAAGTGAAGGAGAGAAAAGGTCTTCAAGATCTAGTTTCTATGCAAGAAGAAACCCTAAATCCACCACGCATGTAGCCACACAAGCTCCACACAATCCTCCACTCAGTCATTCCACATTTTCAAAAGGTTAGATCGATTTCCTTTTTTGGTAAATACAATTTTCTCCTTTTCTTATGCCAAGCGCTCATAGAGCCTGAGTGGATAGTGGAAAAGTCTTGGTAGAGGGAGGTTTGAGGTTCAAATCCCACCCCAATATGAAAATTTTCAATTTTGAAATATGACAATTTAGAGAAATCACCAAACTTGGAGGAGGTTTTAGCGGAAAAACCTTGACTAAACTGCTTAGTCGTAACTAAACAGGCATCTAATTTTTAGTGAGAAAATCCTAAATTAGGGTAAATTTCTTATTTTTTTCTTCACTAGACTGTTTTCCAGTTCGGGTATTATTTCCCAAAGGAAGACCATCCAAAAACTTCATCTTGGGCATTTTTTTAAAGGTTTCTAGAATTTTGGGTCATTTTGGGCTCTGGAGGTCTCCGGGGCAGTAAACAATTTTTTTACTCGCTATTCAATTTTTTCCATATTTTTGAATGTAATTTATATACTGCATTATATTGTACTAATTTTTAGGTTGCCATAGTCAACTACAAACTTTGTAACTACTCGAAACTGGTAGAATTGTAATAAAAAAAACTAAAAATTTGTTCTGTAACACTCACGAGATCCTAGATCTCATTCACGGTGTTCGTACATACGATGCCTCTGGGAAGCACTTACGGTAAAGCCATCATGACTAATACTGCACTTAACACCTAATATAGCTACAAAAACATCGTCTAGGAATTGACCCTTTAAATCGATGGGGAGTAATAAGGTCACAATGCACACACTATGAGCCATCCCATCCGTCTGTGAACGATTGCATGACATAAATCTAGACTAAGAAATTATCCGAGTATATAGCGAAGTTACATGTGCATATGAGGATATTTATTTTAGCTGGTGTAAATAATCACATAGACCCCATCCGTCTTCGTCTTGGTGCCACATTGAATTCTTTCACGTATGTTAACGCCTCTTTCATGTACTATTGGGTATATAGAAAGGGAAAGCTTCTTCCACATACCACCGGGTATATCGAAGGGCATGTATATAGAAAGGTTCGGTATATTGGACTGACAATATATAGATTGGGAGACCTTATACCTGAAGTGATAAGAGCCAAAACCTGTCAGTGATCTCTGTACAAAATGGGCACCAATGCCCCCAAATTTTTTCTTCAGGATTCACAACTACTCAGAGGAAACAACTATGCTACATGGAAGAAAAAAACAAGACACAACTTGAGTTTGAAGAAATTTGGCTTGCTATGAATGGTACTCTGACCAGATCAAATACTGATACAACACAACAATGGTAGTTTGATAAAGTAGATCAGAAGGCCAAACTCTTCATCTTGTTTGGAGTGTCTGACGATGTGTAACCCCACATTCGAGATGCCAAAATAGCCAAAGAATCATGGGATAAGTTGAACACGGTATAAAAGACCAAGAACAAGAATGTTATATTGAATTTGCAGAGTGAGTTACAAACATTAAAGTTCAAGCAGAATGAAAAAATAGAAGCTTTCCTAAGAAGAGTTGCAGATCTAAGGGCTTCACTTCTAGCCCTAGGAGAACCGGTCACAGATGATGCTCTCATTCCCATTGTTCTAAGAGCACTCCCCTCTTCCTACCATATTTTTTTCACAACACTAAACATGTCGATACGAAAGTTAGTTTTGACAAGTCGGTAAACCCGCTGCAACAAGAGGAAGAAATACATAATAAGGATGATGAAGAGGAGAAGGAACTGTTTTCACATCAAAAATGGAAAGGAAAAGGTAAGGAAAACCTAATTCCTATCAAAAATCCCAAAATCAAAATCAGTATCAAGGGGATAGACAATAGAAGAAGTAATGTCCAATATGCAAAAGAGGACATAACCTACAAGATTGTTGGTATAATACTTACAAGAAAGGTTCATCAAAAAACTCTAGACCTCCACAACAATCTAACAAGGGACATTCTAACTACAATCAAGGGTAGAAAAAGGGGAACTAGAAAAGAAGACCCCACCAGCAAGGTAATATTGTTGAGCAACAAGAACAATCAGACAATGAAGACTACTTGTTCACTGCTCGATCAAGTGAACCATCCACATCATCTAGTGATGTTTGGTATGTTTATTTCAATGAGGGACATGCCTTCAAAAATCCTATTTCATTGGGAGATGATTCTTTATATACAATTCAGGGGATTGGGAACATTTCTCTACCCCTTGGTTCATGCAAATGCAGACTATCGGATGTCCTATATGTCCCTGGGTTGACTAAGAATCTTCTTTCAGTCAGTCAAATCCTAGATCACAACCTAAAAATTGACTTTGATAGTCAATCCGGTAAGAAAACGTGTTTGATTTGAGACAAATCAAGAGGCTCGAAAATAATTACAAAAGCCTCCAATGTGGGACGCATGTTCCAACTTTATTTTGTTCACAGAGACGATAAAGCACTTGTGGCTAAGAACTCCACCTCAAAGACAGTTGTGGCATCATATATTTGGTCATGTAAGTTTCAAATATCTCAAAACACTTTGCCAGCGTAATATGGTACATGGGCTTTCATCTCTTCGAAGGATACAGACAAGCGTCCTCACTACCTAGCAGGTAAACAACACAAAGCTTCATTCTAGAGGATTACATTTCAAGCTCATGGTAAACTTGACCTGGTTCATACCATCTTTGTGGTCTGATACATCCAAGTCATTCTAGATTCTAGTACTTCATGATTTTGGTTGATGACTATTCGAAAAAACGTGGATTTTCTATCTTCACAAGAAAAGTGAAGCATTTGAAACCTTTAAATAGTTCAAAGTAGTAGTTGAGAATGAAACTCGGTCATCACATTAGAACTATCTACTCATATCAAGAGGGGGAATTCACTAGTGATGAGTTCGAGACTACCTATAAATTCACGGGATTTTTCAAAAATGCCTCCTCCACACACATTGCAACAAAATGGTGTTGTTGAGAGAATAAATCATACTATCATGGAAATGGTGTGATGAATGATCGATGATTTGGACTTACAAAGACATTTTGTGCGAAAAGCAACAAAGACAACAATGTATTTTTTGAATTGAGCACCCACTTTTTCTCTTGATGGAGTAACAAAATAGAATGAAATTGGACATGGAGTCACATAAACTCATCTTCATTGGGTACAATGAAGAGACTCTTGGGTATAGATTGATGGATCCTAAGACCGTATAAGTCTACACTAGTAGAGATGTTGCATTTTTTGAGAAGAAGGAAGAAAATACTCCTCATCCGTCAGACTCACAAGAAGTAGATTTTCACCAGCTATAAAACTTGAAGCTGATGTTCCCTTTGAAGATGAAAGTGATGATGGGGATGATGGTGTTGATCGAGATAGATCCACGACCCATGGTAACACTTCAATGTATGCCTAAATGGTGTACAAGTGCATTACGAGATGCAAGAATGGATGCTCCACCGATACATCCACCCTGACCGCAGACTTGCAAAAGAAAGCAAGATAAGAAGTTAAATTTTATTTTATGAGTAGAGTTATTGAATTAGATGAGCCCTCTATATTCCAGGAAGCCCTACAGTCAAAATCTTGGAAATATTGCATGGATTTTGAATATCAATTAGTGATGAATAATAACACTTGGCAACTTGTCGATCTTCCACCAAGGAAGAAACCCATTGGATGCAAATGGATATGTAAAACAAAGTACAAAGTAGATGGGACATTGGACAAGTATAAATAAAGACTTGTAGCAAAGGGGTACACACAAAAATAAGGCATTGACTATGAGGAGACATTTTCTCCCATAGCTAAGATCAAAATGATCAGGATGATCTTTTCTCTAGCTGCTCAATTTGGATGGAAAGTCCACCAAATGGATGTAAAAAGTTCCTTCCTAAATGGATATTTACAAGAAGAAGTCTACATGACTCAAACTGAGGGATATGTAGTACCTGGTCAAGAAGAAAAGGTATGAAGACTTAGGAAATATCTGTATGGTCTCAAACAGCACCCCAGGCATGGTACATCAAGATTGATGAGCATCTCGTACAACATGGATTTGTTAGAAATCCATACAATCCCAATATTTACCTCAAAAATCAAGGGGGAGATTGTGATTGTCGTTGTCTATGTCGACGATCTAGTCATCACTAGTAGTTCAGTGAGGATGATTGATGCAATGAAGAAAGATCTTAATCGATCATTTGACATGAAAATCTCAGTGATACACTATTGTCTTAGATTAGAAGTGTGGCAGAAAGAGAATCATATTTTTGTTTCTCAGATGAAATATACCAAGACTACGCTTGAGAAATTTAGGATGATGGATTACACACCAATTGCTACACCCATGGAGAATAGGTTACAATTATCTTGTTCAGATCCATCTCCCGAGGTAAGTACCACTCTCTGTCGGCAGTTGATTGGGAGTCTCATTTACCTAACCTACACTAGACCAAATATCAGCTTTGTAGTGAGCTATCTATCCAGTTCATGTAGGAACCCAAAGTTTGTCATTAGAAAGCAGCAAGGTGCATTTTGAGATATCTCAAAGGATCAATGGATCTTGGTCTAGAATACAAGAAGAACGAAAACTTCTTCTTGACTGGATATTCGGATTCAGATCATGTAGGTAACATTGATGATAGAAAATCCACTTCTGGATTTGTATTCTTTATGGGATCTGGACCAATATCATGGGGAAGCAAGAAACAACACTTTGTTTCTCACTCTTCCACAGAAGCTGAGTATCGTTCTGTAGGAGAAGCTGTCTGTGAAGTGATTTGGCTACGTCGCATACTAGAAGGACTTGGAATACCACAAGACAAACCTACCACCATGTATGTTGACAATGAAGGTGTTCTCAAAATTGTTCATAATCCAGTGTTTCATGAAAGAAAAAAGCACATTGAGGTATAGGTTCATTTCATACGTGAGCATGTGTTGAAGCACAACATCCAACTTCAATTTTTTCCAACAACTGAACAACAGAAAATATCTTCACAAAGTCACTTACACGTGACAAGTTTGAGTTGTTTAGAGAGTTCCTCTCCTCATCTCTTGAGACAATGCACAATTAAGGGGGGGAATGTTAGGATAAATTAATTATGCATTGTATGATTAATTATTTAATTAATCTTATTAATTAAATAATAATATTATATGGTTATTGTATGTTGTTATATGGTTTTAAAACCATATTTGTCTTTTTGTTTCACAAGGATAATTGTTATAATTATTATAACAATTTATGTGCTTCCCGGGATAATATTTGGAAGCTAATGTATTTTAAATTTGTTGTTGCATTGTTGCAACTTCTCTTTTGTTTGTATCCCGGCTGTGCAATACATACATACATACATACATACATACATACATATATATATATATACATACATATATATATATATATATATTGCAGCCTGCTTCTATGTTTTTGGTTGATTCTGATTAATATAATTTTCAGGCTTCCCCGTCCTTGTTTACACTAACAAGGTGGGTTTTGAAATTAACTAAATCACATGCAAAAATCCTTCACAATAACTTCATGTAGAGCTTCATAGCTCGATAAACCAAAAGAATGAAATAACTAATAAGCAAACTCATAGTTTACCTAAAACCACTAATGCATGCCCCGAAATCCATGGGCTAAATTAAATGCAATTTAATGCTTATCAGATAGTGCCAATACCCTCCATATTTCCCATCACCCATTACCATCATTAAAATTTAGTGGGGATTAAACTTCTCATAACAATCTCTTGACAATAGTTTAACCATAAACTTAGTCGCGAACCTCAATTTAGTTTAGCTTTCCACTAAATTGATGGTGGTATAAATTAAATGAAACTTTTTTTTAATGGAATGGTGCCATGTAATGGCATTTGAAACACTTTTTCTGCCCAAATAATTTCCCCACCAAAATTGTAAGTGGATATTTGGTTAATAATAGTAATAACGAGATATGAAGTACTTACATGGTTTAGGAAACCCAATTAATGATTAATTAATCTTTCTTAACTTTCATGGGCATACAATTTTAGTCAACCCACTTAATAATTTAACCTTCATAATTTAACCTTAATAAAGTGCATATGGTGGATCAATTAGAGTCCAACAACAATCAATGTATAAATATAAAATAAGGTAAAATAATATCAAAGAGGTAAATAATATTCCCCTCGAGCATTTTGTGCCTTTCTATCATTATAGATCATGCCAATGGTTGGGTTAAAATACCATTTCTCCAATAAATAGAACATCAATATATATAAGAACCAAAATTCATATGGAAATGGGGTGTATAATCAAGACCCCAATGTATTTTTAATTTAACTCATAGAGTTATGTTTAATCTTACAAATCAAAGCCTTTATGCCATCATTGTAATGGATTTACAACCTTTATACAAGCATTTCTTAAAGATAGAAAAATTTATTTTCAATCTCAAAAAGAAGGTTTTATACTGCACTAATGTCTTCAACCATCAAAAACCAAATAAGTTTGTATCTTCATATCAATCAAACCAATTCCTTAAGACTAATACATAACAACTTTGTAAAAATACAACCATAAATTTCACGTACATACTTCCAAAGAAGGAGTAAGCTATTAAAGTTATTATCAGGTACAACTACAAGGAAGTACCATGGAATCATATTACTTAGTAGGGTACACTTCATTACTCAATAAAACGATAGAATTTTAATAGCAGGGAATGCACCATAACCACAGGACATTGTAAAGTAAGGACATATAATTTCCAAATCTAAAAATAAATATGCCACAAATGATAGCTACCTCATTGGAATTAGACAACGAGCATTGCTTCATATTCGTACATGCATCTATACGTAGGTTTTTATATCCCTCTCGGGATATGCACACACATGTGTGACAACATATATAGACGAGTAATGAAACTTATTATCTAACTCCTATAGAATACCCAACATTATACAAATTATTCCTTCCACAAAAAAATCTAAAATTGTAGGGTGCTACACAAAAATCCTACACTCCTTACTTCTATGTCCAAATCCAAGACAAGTGAAATAATAACCATTAAATGATATTTTTAGACATAAAATCTATGCACTTCTATACATTTATAATTCCTAAAATTATGCTAGCATTTACATGATTCCTAAGAAAGAAACCTAGTAATTGACAAATCCTTTTAGCCTTTTACTTTGTCTTCTACACTTTTATTGGTTTTATACATATTGCACTCTTCCTAGCATTTGACTATTTTATCTTTCTACACCTTAGAAAATAGCATCGATGGTCCCGTCCTCCTGGGTTCTCCTTTCCCTCTCTATCTTTTTCTTATCCTGTTGGACCCCATTCCTTTCTTAATTTCTTTTTACTACTTTGCATCAACCTTTCAGTTGTCAATTACGAAATTCAAATAAGGGAATCATATAAATACATTTATGTTTTCAAAATAATTACCAAGGAGTAAGCATTACATACTACCACCTAAGATTACATCCAAAGGAACAAATAACATCAAAGGCATCCATCTCACACACTCATTCAAGGGAAAAGGGTTACATAACTTCTTGCATACACAACATAGGAGGGGAAGTTTATTCTATTTCATCCCACATATTCTATACATTTTCTACATTCTAGATCTAGCCCGCTATCACTGTGAAACTTGCACAAGGGAATCTTCGGGCATCATTTATACACACACACAAAAACTACATGGAGTCAAAGATGTAGTGTAGTTCTCAGTTGTAATTTCACTCTTTGAGTGACCATCGGGGTCAATTCGAATCCCAATTCTACATTTTCATTTTAAGGTTTGATGTGGTTTGTGGGTATGTGTAGGTGAACTTATTTCTTGTAGGTTACAGGTACATTCATGGATTAGGAAAAAATCTAGAGTGATAAAAATAAAAGGATAATGGACATCATCTAGCCCTGAAATATCAAGATCCAAAATATCTACCTGGACACCAAGACCATGATTCGAGAGACTAACACCCTGAGCTCTTGTCCTCTTCTAGGAACCTTCGTCCCGTGCTTTGCTTCGAGTCTATAACCTCCAGTAAGCATTGATGACACTCTCCTTAGTATTTTTCAATATTTTATTTTCCCGATAACTTCATGTTCCCTCATAAGTCATCTAATTCTCCTTAAATCCCTTTCTTTCTTAGGTTTCAAATTTACATGTTTTTTTACTTGTGTCTTCACCGTATATTATAACTTGTACATCATTTATTACAATAATTACTCGAGGATAATATTTAATTCTATTTACATTGAATCAATATTTCATACCTTGAAGCATTAGGTTATCTAATTGACTTTGTCTTCACTTTGTCTCTCACATCTTTCCTCTTTTTTCCTTCTTTGGTTCTTGGTCTTTCAAACTCCTTGATGGCACTATATTTTTATTGCATCATCTCTTTTCATTTGAAGTATTATTTAAATCCCAATATAGTCTTATCTCCTGTAGATTTCTGATTTCTCAAAATGTCATCTAGACTCTTAGATATTTTCTCAAATTTATGAAATTATTTTCCCTTGTTGATATCATCGACAACTCTCCTTTAAGAAGAATCACTTCTTCTTCCTTGGATTGCAAGCTTATATTCATCGAGATCATCTGCATCTCTAGCTTTTTCACTATCTCATCAAGATTCTCTATCATATCCCAATGTTTCTCCTATAGGTCCTGAATATTTTCCTCATACTCCTTGACTTGAGATATTGGGATTTTTTTGTTCTTTTCAGCATGTTTCAATTTAGATTAGAAACACACCAATTTAGTCTCATAAACATCTTATTCATCTTCATCTTAAGAGAGCATGGAGTCACCAAATATAATGGATCCATCACTTATAGACCTTATGACATCCTTGGTCATGAACAAGACCTCATCACCAACACCATCATTCTCAGATCTATAATTAGAATTAGAGACACCACTATCACTACTTGCTTCATATGAACAAGCCTCTTCCTTTGTGTAGAAAATATTCTTACCCTTATTCTTATAGTAAAACTTCTTAGATTTCTTCTTATTTTTACTATACTTGTGATTTTAGGTCCATCATCATCCTCATGATCTTCATCATCTTCTTTTTCATTCCTTTGAAAAAAATTTAGTAGTAAAATGACCTACTTCACCACAATTGAAACATTTAAAAGGAATTTTACCTTTATACTTTACTGAGATCCAAACTTCAATCTTCTATAAAATATTGTAAATATTTATTCATCATCAATATCAAAAAACATCACTTCCATCCTCAATTTTATTTCCTTTAGTGTTTCACCAATTTTTTGTGTGATAAAATAGATAAGGTAAAAAGGTCAAGGAGGAATACCTGTTATTATGTAGATGGTGGGTTGAGTTCGCGTTATTCTTGATTTTATCCAAGCTACTTGTAGAGAAATATTTTTTGTCTAGGAAGGACTACCTGTAGATACAAAACAAGACCACCAAATAATATTAAACAACAAGATTCGGAGGACTCGCCTAGTAAGGATAGATCCGAGAAAGTGTGATGCTTCCTTGAATGGCTATCAATCCTGTGTTTTTATCACTTAATGAAAGTGAATGCATGAAATAAATGTTGTATTGCTAACACTTTGATTTAGGTATTTCAAAATGTTACTAGAAAACTATATTAAGAAGGGTATTTAAATTTAAACTAATATAGCATCGGAAAGGTATGTTTTGGTTGGGACAGTCATAGGGGTGTTAGGTAAGGTCACATAGGTATCTCAGTAAGGTGGTCCGGTGGAATTTAGGTGATGTTAGAGGAATTTTGATGAAGGTTCGTATAAAAAATAGCTACCAATGTTGGTTTGGTGACCGATTACCATAGAGAGGGGAGACTGATGATGGTTAACGTGACCTACATTGGCGGAAATTTGATAGTAAATTATTAAATAGAAGCTTTTAGGCTCTCTGTGATTGCACAAAGAGTGAGGGTAGTATGGTTTGGGTTGTAATATGACTGAGAAGACTCGGGGATACTAAGAAGGAGATTTAGAATAGTGAAAAGGCTTGGGATGGTTGAATAGTGGGTTGGTGGGAGGAAGGTGATGTATAGGCAATAGAGGAAATAAACTACTGAAAGAAACTAGATATCTACAAAGGGAATAAGAAAAATGATTAGGATCATAATACTTACTTGATATCTTACAAATATTTGGAGTTGGGATGGTTAATGGTTGATCAGAGAAGAAATGATTGATTCTAGTGCCACTATAATACAGCCTTTGTCTACTTGTGAGTTTTCCAACACTTTAGAAAGATGAACCAAATGCTTGTCTTGCACTGTGGTTGTGTGTGTTCTTTGTTTGAATACAAGAGGGCTTGAGGATTTGTGCTTGAATGAAACAAGGATACAATAACTGAATGACCAACCCGGGTAAAGATTTTTGAAAGTTTATATAAGGTAACCAATGATAGTTAAGGTGACCAATGTCGGTTGAGGGATAAATGACATCGGTTAGGGTAGGAAAGTATAGGTTTACCAAAAATAGGTATATCTTTACTATTTTTGGTGTGATTCTAATTGTGTCCGCTTAGGGAAGTGGAGTTAAAATGAGAGAAGGTAGGAAGGTCATGGAATAAGTCTAATAAGGTTTTAGGAAGAAGCCTTAGTTAGTTAGGTCAAGTGGTGACTCAACACTAGGAGTGATGGCTCAGTGTTTAGAGTGACGACTTAGTCACTGTGAGTTAAATTCCCTTGGAATAGGTCCAAGGTGAGGTGTCTAGGTCATGTGAAAATTAAATTAATTAAAGTAATTAAATTAATTAATAATGTGAGGATGAACAATAATTCAATTATAATTAATTAAATTAATATGAATGCAGGGTAAAGGGGTCATGGTTAGGTGAACATGTTTTATTAACTGATTGAAAGGGGACCAAGGGGAGTGTGACCCAAATTTAGTGTCTATGTTGGGGTTAGAACAAGTTTGTATAGATTATATATGAGATCTAAGCATACATGCAATAAAATCATATATTATACTAGACAAAATATAAAAAACAAGAGAAATAAATCAACACCATATTTAACATGGTTCACCCAAAGGTGGGATACATCCACCAAGAAACAAGACAATCTATTATCCAAAAGTTTTTGAAAATATACAATTGAAGATTTACAATCGTTCACACCTCTCAAATGTACATTACTTTATTTATCTCAAGATTCTACTTCTTCTCCAAGAATTCTCTCATTCACAATTATTCTCACAATAATCATTAACGCACACTTCTAAACCCTAGCTTGCATGCTTATATAGCCATATACAAACTTAGGGCACTTATCCATGTAATTACAATAAATATATTTTATTTAATACTAAAATTTGATCTAATTATCGAGAGTTAAATAAATAATATCACAGTAACTAACACCGGTTATCCCTAACCGATGCCGTTTCCTCCTTTCCCGATCGATCTTTGGTCATAGGTGACCGATTCTCGGTCCCTCAATAACCGATGTCGATTAATGTATTTTCCTTCAAGTTTCATATTTCATGCTATTTAAATTAATTGAGCTCCATAACTCAACAATCTCCTACTTGGAGATAAATTACCACACTATACTGTACAATGTCATTCTTGGATATTTTCCTTAGCTTTATTTCTTCCTCTTGAAGTCTCAAACTCAAAGACCAACATAAGTGGAGTGTAGATCCAACTTCTCTTTTGTTAACAACTTCATTAGCATATCCACATGGTTTTCACTCACATGAATCTTCTCCGAGTTTCACCTACCCATCCTCTAATACTTATCATATAAATTGATACTTCATTTGAATGTGTTTCATTCTAGAATGAAACACCAAGTTATTTCCCAAATGAATTACACTCTGACTATTACTTGAACAATTTGTAATCATCTTTATCCTTTCCCAAATATTCCATGAACTTTCTCATCCATATCATCTCTTTGCTAGCCTCTGTAGCTATAACATACTCTTCCTCTATAGTATAAAAATCCACCACCTTCTACAATCTCAAAATCTAGCTAACTGTCATCCCACCTACTGTGAAAATATATCTAGTAGTGCTCCTTCTACCATCCAGATCTCCAGCCATATTTGAATCAACATAGCCACATAAATAAATATCTGAACCTCCATAGCATAACTGCATGTTATATGTCCCTCTTAAATACCTGAGAATCCATTGAACTGCTTTCCAATTCTATTTACCTATATTGGCCATAAATCTACTCATAACTCTTACTTCCTGTGCAATTTCTGGTTTAGTACAAACCATAACATACATGAAACTCCCAACTGTTGAAGCATATAGTACTTGTGTCATTTATTTGACCTCCTCATGTGATGAAGGACACCGATCTTTTCTCAATTTGAAGTGTCCTACCATAGGTGTACTTAAAGGTTTTGAATCTTGCATATTAAACCTTTCCAACACCTTATTGATGTAATTCTCTTGGGAAAAATACAATTTCTCATTCTTCTTATCTCTGTGTATTTGCATGCCAAGGATTTATATTTTCAGCTCCTAAATACTTCATAGAAAATGTGTGAGATAGCTTTCCCTTAAGCTCACCTTCTTCCTCTTTAAGTCTCAAACTCAAAGACCAACAAAAGCAGAGTGTAGATCCAAATTCTCTTTTGTTAACGGATTCATTAGCATATCCGCATGGTTTTCACTCACATGAATCTTCTCCATTTTCACCTACCCATCCTCTAATACTTGTCGTATAAAGTGATACTTTAACCGAATGTGTTTTATTCTAGAATGAAACGCCAAGTTCTTTCCCAAATGAATTTCACTCATTGTTATTGAACAATTTGTAATCATCTTTATCCTTTCCCAAATCTTCCATGAAATTTATCATCCATATCATCTCTTTCCTAGCCTCTATAGCTGTAACATAATCTTCCTTTATAGTATAAAAATCCACCACTTTCTACAATCTCAAAATCCAGCTAACTTTCATTCCACCTACTTTGAAAATATATCCAAAGGTAGTGCTCCTTCTACCACACGAAAGGAGATTCAGGACTTAGCTGATTTAAGCAACAAAGGTAGAACATGTGAAAAGCATGATCGGTTGTGCTACGAATAAGATTTCATCCATAGTAATAGGTGGCCTAGGAAAGAGCATGCCAGTAAAGGAACATTCTAGAAGACCATGATGAGATGGAGTGGAGAGCTCAAGCCTGAGGAAACATGCTCACTGAAGGACCACATTTGACACTTGGCGACATATCTAAAGGCGCGACGAGGTGAGTTGGCAACATGAAAAGGTGATAAATACAAGTGCCTACGGACCAGGAAAGAGGAGATGAAAAGAAGAGAAAAGAACATACGAATGGGAATATAGAAATGCACATAGAGAGAGATAACATGGGTGAAGCTCTGTAGGATTGCTGTGAGTGGAACTTTGATGTAGAAAGGAATGTACTAAGCTTAGCATTGTAATTCTTTTTCTTTTTGGCATAATTATACAAGCCTAGTGATGTGCATGACTACGGTTTGCTCTCTATGGCTCTTTGTAATGAAACAACAGATACAATGAGGTTACCTATTACAATTAGATATGAATATCAATGGGTTTTATGTATATTTCATTCATAGAAGTTCTCTTTCCTTTCATGCTATGAATGAATGATTGTATCTTTCCTACTCCATATAATATATGTTATCGAGTCTATTAAAACACTCGGTCAAGAAACTACAAGTATCCGGAGGTTGTTCCGAGCCTGTGATTCTTGTATGTATAAACTTCTTTCTGAATACTCTTACGCTAATCATAGATAAATGCTTCCCATTAAAACTCACATAAAGAGAGACTCGGCACTCACGCGTGGCTTAGGTGAGCACTCAACTTCTGCTGGGTGATAGGCCGACACATATGGGATTCCTTCATTTTATAGTGGGAGTAAAATTGACTACACCTTTTGATAACTCAACTAAATGCCAAGTCTGGTTATATTCCAAGGAGTCTATCTCCTCATCCATGCTATGCTCCCACCTTTGTATGTGGGTTGTATCTTACATTGCTTCTTCAAAAAAATGTGTTTCACCATTATCATCCAATAATAAATAAGATTTAGAAGGTGTAAATACTTTTGGAGGTTTACTTACCCTTTGTGAGCTTCTCACAGAAGTTTGGGGTACCAAAGGCTCATTCTAGACCTCCTAGACATTTGTATCCAAATCTGACAGTGGCCGTCACCACACTTATAACCAACGTTGGTTCTTCTAACCGATCTGGTTTGGATCTTCTATAACCAATCTTTGGTTAAACTTACCAATGTCGATCGAGGGGTCAACCAACACCAATTACTGTGTAACCCTATCGATATTACTTTTGAATCGAGTGTTCATTTTCATTCAAAAATTTCTCAATCAGTTCATCCTTGGGTACCAAAATTTGATCCTTGTATATTATATTTTCATTCCATTCAATCTCAGGACTCCTAATAATTTTAGAATTATCTAAATCCTAAAAAAATCTGAAATCACAAGATCTATAACCACTTTGAACATGCATCTCTTGGATTTTACATCTAACTTTTTACTATTTTCCTTATCAATGTGCACAAAATCTTCTGAACCAAAAAATTTAAGAAAAGAAAGATATACCTCTTTTTTGGTCCAAGATTCCTCTAGTATTCCTCCATCTAGTGAACTTGAAGGCCCACGGTTAATAAAATAAATCACTTTGTCAACTTCTTCTACCCAAAACTGCAAGGGAAATCTAACATGTATCTATATACTTCTAACACATTCCATGTTTATCCTGTTCATTCTTACTAAAACACCATTCTCTTGTGGTGTTCTTGGAACCATCCTTTCTCTATGTATTCCATTTACTGAATAATAATAATTGAAATCCTTGCTACAATATTCACCACCATTGTTAGATCTAAGGCAATTTAACTTTGAATTTGATTCATTCTCAATAAGGGCTTGTTGGGGTGTGGAGCTTGTTTTTGGTCTTCTCAAATCAGTATTGAAGTGTGGAGTTTGAATTGGGAAGATGAAAGGTCATGACCATTTATTTTCCAGCCATGAGAAGATAGAAGTTCATCCAGCCATGGGAAGATGAAATGTCATGACTTTCAAACTTCTAGGGTGTACTTTTGGACTTCTTAAAGGATTGTAATCCTATAAATAGAGTTTTAGGTTATCTTGAAGATATATTGTGTGTTCAAGAGGTGATCGAGAGTGATCAAGGTTAAGCGATTGGGTGTCAATTATGGTTTAGATGTTGTTTAACATCTTTGAAATTCTGTTGTGAGTTCATAACTTAGAGAAGACTGTGAGAATTGTTTTACTCTTGTTGATAATAAAATCTAAGCAAGTTCTTGGTGGATGTATCCCACATTGGGTGAACCACGCTAAATATTTTCTTGTCTTCTTTTGTGAATTTTTTATTTATCTTGTTAATTTCTACATGTATACTTCGGCTATATAGTTTCCTACTCACTGTTATTTGAGGAATTGTTTCCACATATTTGTTCTCTAATTCCTAACAATTGGTATCGAGCTTTGGTGTCTTTTTGATGAAGTGGTAAATCACGGGAAAGTTTAGCTTGAGTGGGAGCTATGACAGATGAGGGAAGATCAAGGGTTGATAATTTCAATAGGTAGAACTTTGGTTTGTGGAAGATGCAAATAGAGGATTACTTATATCAAAAGGACCTCCATGTTACTTTGGATGGAAAAGTGAAGAAACATATAGCCATGTCGGATGAGGATTGGGAGTTCTTTGGATAGAAAGGAACTCGAGGTAATTTGGTTATTCCTTGCATCTTCGGTTGCTTTCAACATATCGTAGGAGAAGACCACAAAAGGTCTCATGAGTGCATTGGGAAATTATATGAAAAACCCTTTGCCTCTAATAAAATATATTTGATGAAAAAGTTATTTAATATGATGATGTCGAGAATGGTTATTTTACTAATCATTTGAATGAATATAATACGGTTGTGAGTATGTTAAACTCAATAAAAATTTAATTTGATGATGAGGTTAGGGATTTGTTGATTTTATGATCCTTGCCATATAGATGGGACAACATGGTTATGGTTGTAAGTAATTCAGTCTCTAATAATTCAAAGCTGAAGTTTGAGGATGTAATAGGTGTGATCTTAAGTGAGGAAATGTGAAGGAAGAGCACTGAAGATTCTTCTACTTAAAGAAATGCTTTGAGGATGGAAAGTAGAGGGAGATAAAATAACAGAGGGAAAGGTAATTATGGGAAGTCGAATGATCATGAAAGGTCAAAGTCCAAGAGTAAGTTATAATGTTGGCACTATGGGAAGGTTGGTCATGCTAAGAAATATTGATGGGCTTTTTGGGATAAAAAGAACAAGGAGGAAACTAAAGAGGTAAATGTGGTAGTAGGTGATGTTTTTCAGGATGCCTTAATTCTTTCTTTAGATAATATTGTTGAGTCTTGGGTGTTAGATTTAGGGGATTCTTTCCATGCCACCCCACATAGACATTACTTTACTAATTTTGTTCAATGAGATTGTGGACATGTATATCTTGGTGATGATGAACCATGTAGAATAGTAGGGAAAGGTTGTGTTCAAGTGAAAATACGGAGAATGGAACACATGGATACTTAAGGATGTTAGCCATGTGCCTAAGTTCGGTGGAATTTGAGATTAGCGGAGTCAGTTAGGTAGTGATGGTTGTATAATCAATTTTACGGAGATTCTTAGAAGGTTACTAAGGGAGATCTTGTGGTTGCGAGAGGTAAGAAAACTTGTACTTTGTATTTAACCAATGGTGCTGATTATTATAATTTAGTTGTTGTAGATGGAGATGCAACTTTATGGCACCAGAGACTCAGTCATATGAGTCAAAAGGGCATGCAGATTATAAAGGACAAGTTACCTAGATTAAAGGAGATAGATTTAGACTTCTATGAGGACTTTTTTATGGAAAATAGAAGTGGGTGAGATTCCTCAAGGTTGGACCTACCATGAAGGAGGGTAAGTTGGATTTAGTGCATACAGATGTATGGGTGCTAGCTAAGGTAAACTCTATTGGTGGTTCATGTTATTATATCACTTTTATTGATGATGCAACTAGAAAAGTTTTGGTATATTGCATTAGAAACAAATTTGATGTGTTTGAAACCTTCAAAATATGGAAAGCCTTGGTTGAGAATGAAATAGGTCTCAAGTTGAAATTTCTCAGGTCAGATAATGGAGGGGAGTATTGCAACAATGAATTTCTTGATTTATTTTCAATAAATGGGATCTGCAAGTAAAGAATGGTTCCAACTACTCCACAGAAAATGGAGTGTCAAAGAGAATGAACAAGACAATCATGGAGCGTGCTAGGTGCATGAGGTTACATGCGGGGCTATCACTCATTATTTGGGTGGAAGTAGTGAGCACAACTATTTATATGATTACCAGAGAACCCTCTATGGATTTGGATGGAGGTACACCTAAGGAGGCTTGGTCTGGTAAGAAAATTGATTACTTATTTCTTAGAGTATTTGGATGTGAGGTATGTGTTTACATTGATAAAGATGATAAGACCAAGTTAGAGGCTAAGTCTGAGAAATGAACCTTTGTTGGATATGGTGAGGATGACTTTGGTTTCCATGTTTGGAGTCTTAAGGACAAGAAAATATTTTGGTCTAGAGATATTGTCTTTAATGAAAAATTCATGTATAAAGATCAGTTATAGGAATAGAAAGAGGAATCAAAGAAATAATACACAATGTTAGTTGACATTATGGAAAACAAGGTGTCCAAGAGGCCGGTTTAGGTGCCGCATGTTCCAAAGATAGCCATTCAAGAATCTATTCATCAGAACCCCAAAATCTTGAGGTGATAAGGTCATCTACAGTAAGAAGGGAACCTAAATGATTTAATCCATCTTTGAATTATTTATTGCTCACTGATAATGGAGAGCCAAAGTGCTTTAAGGAAGCGGTGTAGGTGGATGCCAGGAAGAAGTGAGAGTAGACCATGGATGAAGAGCATAGATATCTTATGGATAACTAGACTTGGGATCAGTGGAGCTACCTAAGGGGAAAAGAGTATTGTAGAACAAGTATATGTATAGAATCAAAGAGGAAGATGTAGGCAAGAAAAGATACAAGGCCCGGTTGGTGGTCAAGGGATTTGCATAGAAGAAAGGTATAGACTTTGAAGAATTTTTTTTTCCTGTTGTTAAAATGACTTCTATTAGAACTATTCTTGGTTTAGTAGCAGTACAAGACCTACACTTAGAGTAGTATGATGTGAAGACTTCATTCCTTCATGGTGAGTTGGAGGAGGAATTATATATGTTGTAGCCATAGGGTTATGAGGTCAAAGGGAAAGAGAGGTTAGTTTGCAAATTGAAGAAGAGCTTGTATGGCTTGAAACAAGCTCCATGATAGTGGTACAAAAAGTTTGATAGTTTTATGTAGGAGTAGGGTTACTCCAGGTGTCACTCAGACCATTGCGTGTACATCAAGAAGTTTCTTGATGGTAGTTATATTATTTTGTGCTTGTATGTGGATGATATGCTTGTTGTAGGGAAGAACATGCAGAAATAAAGGTACTCAAGAAAAAGCTAGGTGAATCCTTTGCTGTGAAGGATTTGGGGGCAGCAAAACAAATCCTTGGTATGAGAATAACTTGGAATAGGAAAGAGAAGAAGTCTGGTGCTATCTCAAGAAGAGTACATAAATAAGGTCTTGGAGAGGTTTAGTAAACAGGATGCTAAACCGGTTAGTACCCTTTTGGCAAGTCACTTTAAATTATCAAAGGAGTAGATTCCCAAGACTAAGGAGGATAAAATATAGATGTCTAAGGTACCATACTCATTAGCGGTTGGTATCTTGATGTATGCTATGGTATGCACTAGGCCTGACATTTCCCATGTAGTGGGAGCAGTGAGTAGGTTTATGAGTGATCTAGGTAGAGAGAACTAGTAGGAAGTGAAGTGGATCCTTTAGTATTTGAGAGGGACCATGGGAGCAGCATTGTGTTTCGGTGGATCAAACACTACATTGCGTGGTTATGTAGATTTAGACATGGTAGGAGATTTTGACAATATGATAAGCACAATAGGTTATGTATTTACGGTTGGTGATACAACAATGAGTTAGATTTCATGGTTACAAAAGGTTGTGGCTTTGTCAACCACAAAGTCTAAGTATGTTGCTGCCATAGAGGAAAGCAAGGAGATGATTCAGATACAATAGTTTCTTAATGAGTTGGGTCATAAGCAGGAAGTTGGGAGACTACATAGTTATAGTCAGAGTTCTATTCATTTAGTGAAGAACTCCACTTTTCACTCTAGGATGAAGCACATTCGGATGAGATGTCATTTCATCAGGGAAGCTTTGGAAGAAGATAATTTGAAGTTGGAAAGTATTCATATCTCATTGGAATCCCATGGATATGATTACTAAGGTGGTCACAGGATAAGTTGAAGTTGTGTTGAACTTTGATTGGCCTTCATGGTTGATAATGAAGGGTTGAGAAATTTTCTTATTAGGAATAGTCTCCAAGTGGGAGATTGTTAGGGGTGTGGAGCCTATTTTTGGTCTTCTCAAATCGGTAGTGAAGTGTGGAGTTTGAATTGGGAAGATGAAATGTCATGACCGTTTCTTTTCCATCCATGGGAAGATGAAAAGTTGTGAAAATTTCTTTTCCAACGATTGGGAAGATGAAAGGTCATGAATTTCAAACTTCTAGGGTCAGCTTTTTGACTTCTTAAAGGATTGTAATACTATAAATAGTGGTATTAGGGTATCTTGAATATTTCTTGTGTGTTCAAGAGGTCTTGAGTCTTAGTGATCAAGAGGTGATCAAAGTGATCAATTTTAACAAAATTGGATGTCAATTATGGTTTAGATGTGGTTTAACATCTTGGGAATTCTTTTTTGAGTTCATAAATGAGAGAATACTGTGAGTGTTGTTTTACTCTTGTTGACAATAAAATATGAACAAGTTCTTGGTAGACGTATCCCACATTGGGTGAACCACGTTAAATCTTGTCTTGTCTTATTTTGTTCATTATTTATTTATGTTGTTATATTTCTACATGTATACTTCTATTATATAGTTTCCTACTATTGTGATTTGATGAATTGTTTCTACATATTTGTTCCTTAATTCCTAACGGGGCTTTCCATCTTTTAAAAGTATCAAATACATCAGATTTACATTTAATATAATAAACCCATACATTTTTTGTAGCATCATTAATGAAAGTCACATAATACTAGGATCCTCCATGAAAAGTTACATGGGCTAGTCCCCACACATCTGAGTGTAAAAGATCCAATTTATACTCCTTTTTAGTTGCCCCAAATTTGAGAAATCTCTCTTTTTCACTTTCTAAAGATACAATGCTCACAAAAGTCAAGATCTAAATCTTTCAAATCTGCTAACTTACCCTTAGCCTTTAAGATCTACATTCATTTTTGACTCATATGGCCTAACCAATTATGTCACATGCATGCATATGAATGTGAAGTAGATAATACTGAAAAAAGGAATTTGTAACACATGTAGATAAATGTCTTTGTTCTTACCTTCTTACCTCTTTCCACAACAAAAGTGCCCTTGGTGACTTTCCAAGAGTCTCTTGTGAATGTAATCATGTAACTTGACTTCATCTAGTTTCCCTACGAAATAATATTCCTCTTGAGGCTTGGCACATGCCTCACATTTTTCAATACCCATGTATTTCCATTCTACAATTTTAGATGAACTTCCCTTTACCAATAATACTTGCAAGGTTCATCTTCACCTAAATAAACATGCCCAAAATTTCCTCGGACATAATCTCTAAAATAACCCTTATTAGGGGTTGCATGGAAATAAGATCTTGAATATAAAACCCATGATTCTATTCTATTATCCAAAGAAATAATAAGAGCATCTTACATTACCTCTATTGCAATATTTGACTCTTTACCTTTGTCTAGGTGTTGGTTCTCTTTATCCTTTGACCAAAAATATTTCTTTACATGTCCTTTGTTTCTACATTTCCAACAGTAATTCCCTTACCTCTATATTTAAATCTGCCATCCCTTGACTTTGATTGCCCATTATTCTTACTCTTGGATCTCTCCTTCTGCCTACCTCTACTTTCTACATTTAAAAAATTCCAGATGATGATTCCTCTATACTTTTCCTGTGAATTTATTAATTAAAGATTATAATAACCACATCATCAAAATTCAAAATATTATTAGCAGATGTTGTATTGCTAACAACCATTACCAAGTTATCCCAACTATCAAGAAAACAACATAAGAATAAAATTTCTTTAACTTCATCATCAAATGGAATATCAACCAATTTTAATGATTTATAATATATCGGAAATCATTCAAATGACTAGATGTAGATCCACCTTCATGCATCTTAGAACTAAATAGCTTTTTCATCAAATAAAATTTATTTCAAGAACTAAGTTTTTCATATAAATTATCAAGATATTTCATTAAATCTACCATAGAAGTCACTTCTATAATATTGGAAGCCATGAATGTTTCCAAGCTCAATCTTATAGACCCCAAAGCCTTTCTTTTAAGAATCTTCCATTCTTCATTAGTCATCTTCGTAGGTCTAGAATTTTCATCCAACGGTAAATAAAAATATCTTTGATACATATAATCCTCAATCTACATCTTCCAAAATTTTAATTTTGGCCGTAAAATTTCTCTACCTTGTATTTGTTTTCTTCTACCATTGTTATAGCTCCCACTCAATCAAAAACCCTATATGAATAAATCTATCAACACATAAAAACCTCAAAAAAATTTGATACTAGTTGTTGGGGTTAACACAAGGTTGTACTAATTATATATTAGATCTAAGCATACATGCAATAAAAATGGATATTCTACCAAAAAATTTATACAAAACAAGAGATATAAATCAACTCTAGATTTAACATGGTTCACCCAATATGGGATACATCCACCGAGAAACAAGACAATATATTATCCAAAGCTTTCACAGGATATATAATTGAAGATTTACAATCTTCCACACCTCTTAGATGTATAATAATTTATTTCTCTCAAGCTTCTCCTTATTCTCCAATAATTATCTCACTCATAATTATTCTCACAATAATCATTAACACACACTTCTAAACCATAGCTTTCATGCTTATATAGACATATACAAACTTAGGGAACTTTACCTATGTAATTACAATCAATAGATATGCCTTAATAAAATAATTATATCTAATTCTTAAGAGTTAAATAAAACACTCCCACACCGTAACGATCTTTGGTTAGCCCTAACCGATGTCGGTTCCTCCTTTCGTGATCGATACCATTCATAGGTGACCCATGTTGGTCCCTCGATAACCAATGTTGGTTACTATATTTTCTCGACAAGTTTCATATTACATGTTAATCTAAAGTAATTGAGCTCTAAAACTCAATAGTCTAAATTTTCCCCTTTTTGTCACATATCTTGTATTGATAAGTGACAATGAAAAAAAAGGAATTCAATGCTCTAGGTATGTGTGAAGGTTAGGTTGCCCCAAGTAGGGCTGAAGGTGATCCCCCTCAAACTATGAACCAATGAAGTTGTAAAATTAGTCGGGTAGTGGTTTGATAAATAGGTGATTGATGAAAGTGTGGGTTATTAGGTAAGGTTATGGGCATTATGGGCAATGGGTAATGGTCATATTGGGTAATGGTGATATTAAGTAATGGGTAATGGGTAATGGAAATCAAATGAACACACACACATATATTGTGATACGTTACTAGGAGAAAGAGTGTGTAAAATCTACATTGTTAAAAGGGTGATAGGTATCCAAGGTATAGGATATGGTCCTGAAGCACAACTAGGTCATGTGTAGGAACATGTAATAGGTTTTGTTCCATGGAACCAAAGGTGTGGTCAAGATAAACTTCACATCATTAGGCAAGGTAAGGGCATTAGGTTAAACAACATGGGTAACAATATCATAGGGTTTAACGCGAGTACACAAATTTAAATGTCACAAAAGGTGATTCAGGTCAGGGTATGTAGGTTAGGGAACAGGTAAGGCCAAGGTATAGGTAAATAACATGTCCCTAAATATAGTTAAGGAAATGTATAAGTAATGGAGGCTTGCGGGTAAGGTGTAATAGGTGTTGGTAAAGTCAAAATTTGTTGGAGCAACATTGTTTGTAGGAAAAAATGGGCATAGGGTAGGTCAAATGGTTATGTCGGATGACTAATGCCGGTTATAGCTTAACGATTTCGATTGTCCAGGGCACAACATGACCAACGTCGGTCATGTCGATTTTGGGTTAAAAAGGAAAATTCCAATTTTTACAGATTCATTTTGACATTTCTAGTTTTAGAAAATGATAGAGGAGAAATTGAGGAGTGGAAAAAATAGTAAGATATGGCTATCTAAGTTGGCAAGCCACGTAGTTGGTGATTGACAATCAATTGGTGGGTCCACAAGATCTATTTGATTGATTTGATTCTTTTGGAGGTGACAATTTTATTTTAGGCATGGTGGAGGTAGGAGAGAGAGCAAATGGACCATTGGCACAATGGCGGACATGCCACAATAAAGATGATGCCAAGATGAGGTAGGAGTCAATCTGAATCCATCATTTGGTTAAAAATAGTTTGTTGAAATCAGTTTTGTGTAAAATTTGGGTGTAATGTTAATTTTTGAAATTGTGGGTAAAAATGAAGGAAATGAGGGGTGGGAAGGTCCAATGTAGGTTAAATATGGTTGGGAATGAAGATAGGATAGGTTTGGGTGGGTTAGAGTAGGGTTTTAGGTTAGTTTTTGTGAATTTTGTAGAATGGGGGATGGGTTTTTCATTTTTGGCGAAACAGAGAGATTGGTGATGGTCATGGTTTGGCCAACATCAATTATCTTTTTCCAGCATCAATGAAGGTCTAGGTGATCAATGTCAATCAAAGAGGACCGAGGATGGTCAAGGAAAATTATTCTCGTCACGATTAAGAGTAAATAAGTGAAAGAAGGGCTAGGTAGGAAAGTAAAATAGGCGAGGAAGGGGTAGGTGAAGATTTATGTAGAGGGAAAAGGGTAAAATGTTATTTTGGTGATGTGGGATAGGTAAGTAGGTGAGATGAACTAAGTTAGTGGGTAATGATGATACGGGATAGTAGGTTTTTAGGTGAACTAGGCAAAGGGGTAGGCATGATTGATGTGGGTGGGTATTGTGTGGTTGGTAATAGGTTTGTGTTGATGATGGTTGTAGTGGGATGTTTTGCTCTTCCAGATTCTGAGGGTGGGATATTTCCATGAGCACTGATGGGTGTGCTACAGGACATGATCGAGGAGTGGATACACTTTGCTTGGGAACTAGCCTTCCTAGTTACATTTGTATCTGAGCTATGGGCCTATGGGAGATTGAGGAGATTTGGTATGTGTTGTACTTATTTATTACAATACTAGGCATATGAGCACATCATTTGTGGTCACCCCGTTGGTCTACCATGACATGATTGGTTTGGAGGTGGCATGTTTAAAGTTGGTTTCAAACAATGGGTACCAATCGGTGGATAATCGAGGGTGGCGAGGACACATATGATGTGTCATACTTTGAACAACGATTGAAGGGAATTTTAGTAGTTGATATCATGTGGAGGCCATATGTTTACTATCCATCATATAGAGGTATGGTTGAGGAGTTAGAGGAGATTTAGCTATTGAGATGGATACGGGGCACCGAGCTTGGGAGTATGAGATGTTACCTATATATAGGGTTAGAAGATAGTTTAGATTATACGAAAAGATGTACCCCCACCTTTCCCATAGTACCATAGAGATGACGTGGAGAGACCCATGTCTCCACCATATTCGAGTGTTTCGAAAGGGTAGGAGAAGAAGGTGGTTGATAGATGGATTGATGACATGGGTATCACTAAAGATACAAGTAGTGGCACAACTACGGGTGAGGGCTAGGGCAACTGATTCACCATGTCATAGTGTAGAGGGATAAAGTACGAGGTCGTGTGGCCACCCTACGAAAAAATTATAGGTTTGTAGGGATAACTCGATAGGGTCGAGGCACGGTGACCACATTGTAGGCATAGGTGGCAGCCCTACAGGCCTAGGTAGCACAAGTACATGTTCCATCACGGGGTGGATATGGGGATGGAGGGTAGGTATCCACCCTATTAGAACATGTGACAGAGTTTACGAGGAAAGATTTTCCATAGAAAAGGCATAGGTTGTGGCCTTACATGCCTATGTTTCTACATAGGTACCAACGTAGGCATAGGGATAGGGTCCCACAAGAACTGGCACTGCACGGATCGAGTCCCATGCCATAGGCACAAGGAGGCATCGGGATAGGATTGAGGAGATTATTATTAGAGCATACTTCATAGGTTGTAGTGAGACCCATGGAACCACCTCATATTGTGTCGATGGCGAGGTTCAAGGATGCCTTGAATGAGGCTCGATACTATCAAGATCATCTAACCACCGCAGGGATTAATGTCCCTTCATATTCCAAGTGTAGATCTCAAGCATGCATCGAGTGAGTAGATGAGATCCAAGACTCACAGTTCTGGTAGCACATGGGGTCATCGACCCCAGAGAGAGCCATGGTGAGGTTACGAGCGTTCGGAGACCAGGCTTGGTAAAGGGCAAGGAGGAGACATGTGATATTGGACATGAGAGTATCAAGTGGGGTAATTATTAGTCACTATATGTGGCATTGTATGATCATTGTTATTTTTGATATATATCGGCATGTGTGCCAAAGACATGAGATTGTATATGATGTTTTTTAAGATACTAGTATTTATTTGTATTTGTGTATATATGTTTTGATACAAAAACTCTCCCATTTATATAGTTGATGATATTAACTAGATGAATGATGTACTTGGCTTTAATTTCCATTTTTATTGTGTAAAACGAAAACTAGTTGAATTAGACTTGATTGAGTCGAGGTCATGTAGGCATGATGGAGTTTAGGTGAGTTAAGAAGTCAAGGTCATATATTCATGATGGAGTCACGATTATGTAGGCATGATGGAGTCAGGTATAGGCATGGTGGATTCTAGGTGATTTAGGAAGTCGAGGTCATGTAGGCATGATTTAGGTGAGTTAGGAAATCAAGGTCATGTAGGCATGATAGAGTAAAGGTTATTTAGGTATGGTGGAGTCAAGGTTATTTAGGAATGGTGGAGTTAAGGTTATTTACGCATGATGGAGTCAAGATTATTTAGGCATGATGGAGTCGGATATAGGCATCGTGGATTCGGTATAAGCATAATTTTGCATTTGATGTAATTTCCAAGTTATTGTTATTATGGAAAATAAATGATGATGTATATGTATGTTGTGGTGCAAATGTTCAAATATTTTATATCGTGGAAATTTGAAATGATTAATGTATGATATGGTGATGTTATAAAATGGTAAATATGTATATTTTTATGATTTTTAATTTCCAAGTTTATTGTAAAATGGAAACTAAATAAGGTAGAATGTGAATATAAATGGGGAAGAGTGGCGATCTAACCTCTAAGGGCCCCATTCCCTCAGTGCTTCCTACATAGCCCCAAATGACAAGGGGCCTCGGGATGATGTAGTTCTCCCATAAGCTAGGGAATAATATGATGAGGTAGAGGAATAGGTTGGTTGGGTTTAGGCATGATGAAGTCAGGTTATTTGGACATGTTTGATTTTAGATAATTTAGGCATTGTTGAGTTTAGATCATAGACATGGTTGAGTTTAGGTCATTTAGGCATGGTTGAGTTTAGGTCATAGGCATGGTTGAGTTTAGGTCTTTGAGGCATGGTTGAAGTTAGGTCGAATAGGCATGGGTGGTTTTAGTGAAAGAGGAATTATTAAATGTAGGTGGTGATGGTATAGTCCAATGTAAGAGAATCAATAAGTAAGAAAAGAGGTGAATTGTAAGAGGAGACAAAAAACTCACCTAATTGATAAGAACCATTATAAGTCTATCATACCAAAGATGGAATATGAACATAAAATCATAAAGGCATTGCATGATTGATTGTTCTAAGGATGAAGAAGGTCACATAGTCACAAAATTTCACATTTTTGGCATGTCCCTTGAGTAGGTGGAAGGTTAGAAAGGCAATATAGTGAGGTGAATGAATTTGGTTGAGTGTAAATTGGTGTGAGACAACATGCCTCTTTGACAAGAGACCCAAGATCAAAAGGCAAGTACATGATGAAAACATCATCTTTTTCTTTTCTTTTGCTTTATAGACTGATCGATCGTGGGAAGTCTATGTGGGATGAATAGAATATATCCTTGAGTTCTTTGTCAAGTTGATCAATGTGAGATGCTTGAGATATGTTTATTTCATTTTTACAAGAATAGTCTTCTTTTTGTGATAAACTATGTACAATATGTATAGCTCTATATAGTTGTCCTTCGAGAAAGCATTCTATTTATAGTAGCAAGATAGAAAGATGATATGTCCTTTTGAGGGATTCATATTTTGGTGATAATTTTGACTCGGGAAGTTTTGAATTTGAAAGTCCCATATATTCCTTTTGAATTTTATATATATATATATGACGTTTAGGTCATGGACAAGACTATAAAGAAGGATAGGCTTCTTTTATGAAGACAACACCATAACACACAAGGGTTAACTTATTAAAGAGAGGTTTTAAGTAATGAACGACCATGAGAGTCCATCTGAAAAGGATGAAAATTATCCATGGGAATCATGCCATGAGTAGATCCGTGGTGCTCATGTTTAAGATAAGGTTAAAATGTGATGGGTAATCCACATGATTCTTGCTTAGTCGTTGATCATTAAAATAGGTAATTAGAAGGTGAATTGTGCTCAAAAGACAAGTGCTTAATAGACATAAGGTGATCTAGGAATTGATTCAAAAATAGAATGGTCAAATATGCAAGGAATTGAGGGGATCATGTTTAGGTTTACCTTTGAATGAAGACAAACGATAAGGACCTGATCCATAGGTATGAGTAATGATATGGGGGCCATGATAATTAGGAGAAAATTTTCCCCATTTACTTTTCTCCTCTTTTGTTTCATGTTGATTTTCCTTTAGGATGAGGTCACCAACTTGGAAGGTTAATTCTTGGACATGTTTATCAGAGGAACGTTTGATAAGTTTTGAGTAGATTTGGAGGTGATCGAGAGAATTGAGATGATGTTTGTCTAATAACTCAAGTTGTGCCAAACGGTCTTGGTGAAAATCATCATCATTGAGCATATATTTGAGTGAGATATAAAGATATGGTATTTGGACTTCGAGAGGTAGGACAACCTCTATACCATAGACCAAAGAGAAAGGCATGGAAATAGTTGAGGTATGAATACTAGTACGATAAGCCCATAAGGAAAAAGGAATGTGCGTGTGCCAATCCTTTCCAGTATCGTCAACCAATTTCATAAGAATTTTGTTTAAGGTTTTTTTGGTTGATTCCACTTGGCCATTTTTTTGGGGATAATAAGGTGAAGAAAACTAAGTTGAATACCAAAAGCATCACAGAGTTTCCGTAGGGTTTTATTTTGAATTGTTTTCCATTATCAGTGATAAGGTAGTGAGGGACACAAAAGTGACAAATGATGTGATGGTTGATGAATTCACATATTTTCTCAACTTTTGTATAAATGAGAGGCATGGATTCCACCCATTTAGTGTATTATTCAGTAGAATTAATAATCCATTGATGACATTAAGAAGAATGAGGATTAATCTCTTCGACATGATCCAAAACCCATTGAGAGAAAGGAAAAAGGTCTCGTGTGACCTATAAGGCATGAATAGGGGTGTGATGAAGATTAGCATGTTGCTGAAACTTCGTGCACAATGCTTGAAAAATTCAAAACAATCATGGTTTAGGATTTTCTAGTAATATCCCATGGGAAGAATGCATTTAGCGATAGCTAAACCATTGAAGTGACCCCAAAACATTCCTTCATGAACTTCCTTGATGGTGTATGGAATTTTGGAACTCGTAAGGTATCATAAGAGGATAGCATCAAAGATGTATTTATAAATAAGACCACCCATGATGACATAATGAGAGACACTTTTGAGAAAGGATCGTTGTTTATTGCGAGTAAGATCTGGAGGTAGAATGGAAATGGAAAGGTAGTCATAAAACTACTTATACCAAAGGTCACATGGGTTAGTTGCAATGGTTGCTACAAGGTTGACATATCGAAATAGATAATATGGTGCTTATAATTGTTATATAGTGATAAGGATTTTCAAGTCAAAGGGTGAAACAAGGATTTGAAAAGCCATATTGGCCATGGTATCTGCAAATTCATTTGTGGAATGCGAGGTGGTTTGAAGTTCATAACGGTTAATGGTATTCAAAAGTATGTCAACATGATGTTTATACTTTTGAAGTGTCTCATTATGATACTCTTGGTATATACCATTAACTTGGTTCACAACTTGTTGAGAGTCACCAAATATATTAATTGATTTAACATCTAAGGCTGTGGTAGTTTAAAGACCTAACACGAGTGCTCTATATTCAAAAATATTGTTAGTACAATAAAAATCTAATTTGAAAGATAATGACATAAGATCACCATCAAGAGGAATGAGGATAAATATGACACCACCCCCATATTGACATTTGGAACCATCGAAGAATAAGGTCATCTCGGTAAGTAGTATCATCCAAAAATAGGGTAGCGATGGATTCATCAGGGAAATCAAAGTTAGAGGATGGATTTGCAGAGGATTGAACCCTCTACACTATCTTCCAAATTTATCCTTCCTTTTAAATCGAAAGCAAAGCATGAAAATTTATTCGGGATGCTTAGAGACAAACAAATCATAATACGAGTCATTTTGTAGCAGGGATGGTAACTAGATGAATCTTTATCACTTTGGTTTGGAAAGGACTGGATAACACCGTGCTAAGAGTTTGACCTACCCTTACTACTTTAGGTTGTGCCTTCAACCAGGGTGAGAGGACCCATTTTGTGACTTGTGTTAGTGGAAAATATCAATGGATTAACAATATTTGACTCTCCCTTTGCAATATTTGAAGGAGACCTTGAGAAAACATGGTCAATACAACATAACCTAACTCTCATGAGTTATCACCTTAGAGAATGAAGATGTTTTCTAGACAAGGTCCAGGTCACTAAAGACAACGATAAAAATTGATTGCATCTGCATATTTTGGTAAAGGATAGACAAATTCAATTATCTTCTTCAACATTTGTGGATATACAGTGTAAATAGGGATGGTTCATGTATGATTTATCATTGAATATGAAATTTTTGGTTGGGAAGTTAAGTAGGATAAAGTTGATTATACCAAATTCTTGAGAACTTTTAACAAATGTTAAAAAATCTACAAAGCAAAATGAAAAATGGCTTCAAATAGTCAAAATGAACCTTCAACTAGAGAATGTGCATCTATGAAATCTCAAAGACACATGGCTTCACACATTATTCAAGGATTTAACACAAGAACTCATGTTAAAGAATTAATTAAACATCAAAAGTCCCTGATTTATCACGCTTATGATACACTCATAAAGTGACAAATAATCTGTATCACTAAAATGAAAGTAAAGTGAATTTAAATTGTTTATTACATTATGAAATTAAAACTCTCTTCATAATGTAATTACAAATGCCACAATCCTATCATTAGGAAAAGATCTTGTGTGATTTAGAGGGACTCCTAATATAAGATTGCAACAATAAATACAAATAACTATTTGAAAATATCTCAAAATGATAGCATGCACAACAAGGTTCATGATTAACATGAATTAATGATTAACATGAATTACCCAAGGTTTTTCAAATTGATCAAAGGGAAAGTTTATTTAAAATCTCAAATCTTATCAATGGCTAGAAACTTGTAACCATCTTGACATGATCAATTTCAAAGATACACAAAAATAATTAGTTTCTCAAATAAGATGGATATTCTCACTTTCTATCTTTCTCTTTTCTTTGAATAAATATAAAAAAATTAACCCCTTCTGCGTGATTATCCTTTTTCATTTTATATCACCCCTTCACTTCTTAACCTTCAATTTTTTCCCCCTAAAAGTAAAAATATTCCAAGGAATATTTCCCTTTTCAAAATTTTTCTAGAACATGGAATTTAAAAAGATTTTTCTTTTAAAACTGCCAGATGTATAAAGCATAAGTCTTTTCAATCAAATTCACTTGTGCTTGACTAGGATATTAGGTCATCACTTTTGGCGATTAATTTAATCATTCTTGCTTGATATTGATTAGATAATTATTTCAAACAATCTCTCGAATACTTATGGATGAATTTGATATGACGTATATCCATACTTTATTTTTAATAATCTTCTTTGGGCACCACACACTTTGTTTCATGTCTCATCGCCTTGATTTATCACTCTGCTCATTCCTAAATTTTTCCAATTCTTAAATTCCCTTATGTGCAAACTGGAAAAATATCCTTCATTTCATGGGAAATATTTTACCAAATCAAAAACATATGTCTCCTTTTCATTATAAAACCTGGCTCAATTTCATTATCATCATGCATTTCCCTTCTTGTTATGAGTATAAGGAATTTCAAAGAAAATGGTTAAGGTACTCGTAGATCACAACTCAAGGAGATTTATTTACAGGGACTCGAAATCAGATTTTCTTTTTAGCGTTCCTGATGAAGGCTTTGTCATGGATTTGTTTGATATGGAATGTTTGGGTGACACCAAAGGACCCTTAACATACTAAAAAGTCTAGTTAGCACTTATTACAAGGATAATATGGATTAATCATGTGTTTGTAGCCTTCCAGGTTATGTATTTCCATATTTTTAGATGGGAGAACTTGAAATCTCCTGAAGATTTAAAAAGATATTGGGTTGAGAGAAGACCTTAGGTCTCTGGGAAAACCAATTTTCAATGTCCCTTTTTATGTGATGAGGGGTTTTTATCAAAAGATATTCCCAAGGAATCATATGTGTTGTATGATAAATCCTCCATCGACATAGTGCCTGCTATTTCCCATAAAATAGATGAGTTGGAGAGGAGAATCAATTTCCTAGAGAAGAAACAAGTAGAGATCGTGCCTTCACAACTAGTTTTAGCACTAGGGTCATCTTTAGGGAAAAGGAAAGGTGAACCACAACCTCAACCTCCAATTGTTATCTTAGATGGAGAAGAGGACCAATCATTGTCTACTCATTGTTCAAGGGAAGAAATTTCCTCCGCTCGGGACAACAGGGGGAGATTTGCAATTTGGTCATCCACCCACTTAATGCATCATGCTCCTCAGGTAGAGCATGAGTTTTTGGGGCCTCAACCAATTCCTTCTCTAAAAGACAATCCACCTTTCACAAGGAATCATCCTAACCAATAATATGCATTACTTTCCCTTCCAACCACCTCGGGCATCCCCTCTCAAACTACTCATAACACGTCAACCCTTCGAAAGGGAAAGGAAAGAAACATTCTTCACAGGAGGTTTGGATATTTTAGATTTGGTGTCATCATAATAACAGAAATTCAAACTTGAGAAAATCATGAGTCTCCCTAGAATGAATTTGGAAGCATTGATGGATATAGGAATGTCCCAAGACCTGGCAGGGTTAGTCATTTTTGTTTAGATAGAACAAGGCTCAATCAATTTTGTGCTAAGGAAAAATAAACTTCTGAAGAAGCTTCCCTTGCTAGGAGGAAATTATGAAGTAGGGTTGAAGAATGCCTAGATGATGTCTTTGTTTCATTATTTCTATCTCTAGCATATGTATATCTTTATTTTTCATGGGTAGGGGGCCTATAGAACCTAATTTTTTCCTTATTCATAATGCAATAAGCACACAAATATCAATCATTTACATGCTTATCCAAATTTATGTTAATTTCATCAAAGTAAATATGACATTACTACATTCTTCCAATTTTCAATTGAAATAAGGAAACAATAAAATTCAGAAAAAAATTACATCCCATGTAATAGAAGTATTATTTTAAAGTATCAATTTAAAAGGATGAATATGAAAAGAGAATACAATTCAAGGAACAATTGTCTAAGCATGTTCATCATCCTTTGCATCTGCATTTTCTTCTTCTTCAACTTCCACTTTGTATCTTGTTCTTTCGGTAGCCTCACCACATATGCATCATACCTTTTGAATAACTCATTAACCTCATCCTCATATGGTCCTGTATGATGCTAGAAAATCGGTGATTGCCTAGATATTACATCAATGTAATGGCCCATTTTCTGCTTGTATTCCAGTGGTCTTGCTTTTAACTCGTAATTCTATTCTCAATCTTTCTCATGGTCTTAATGAATTCATAGGAGAAATCATTCTTTAGAACATTCCTTTCAAAGGAATTAAGTAAGAAGTCAATCTTCATATCCCCATAACTCTTTTGAACTTATCAATGACCATATCCTCTAACTTTAAGTCAATAGCATCAAGAGTATCATCAACCCATTTTCTCTTAATTTCAATTTTTTCCTTGATCCCATTCAAGGTATCTACTCTGATCTTTGAAAACTCTTCAATATCATGATGGATTCCTTTGACTACTATAGGCACAATATCTTCCTTCTCAACTAACTCATCACTGAGATGGGTAATGTGGTCTAACTTGGGAAGAATACCTTCAAAATAGAAAATCTCATTGTCACATTGTTCAACTATCTCATCAATTTCACTGAGTCTATTTTTTGAGATCTTCATACTTTGACCTAGCCTCTGCAATTGCTTCCTTTCCCCTCTTGGTCAATTTTTCAATCCATGTGTCCACTTCCTGAACCTTCTTGATAGCCTTGTTTATTTTATCCATTCCCTCAGGGGTATCAATGGAGGCACTTGTCTGAGCCTGACTAGGTTGCCTAATCAATTGCTGCAAACTCAAACTTAGGGCTTTAACTTGCTCTTTTAATTGCTTCTTTGTCATTCTATCTTCATCCAATTTTTACAAAAGGTCATTGAAAACTTTAGATACCCCTTGCTTTAGTTGGTCCCTTGAAGGATTTCCCAAGGGAATAATCTGGACGTTATAATCATTGGTGTTATGTCATCCCTAGTCTTTCCTTCAAAGGGGATTGCCACTTCCAAGGTTTTAGCTCTTGATGAGTCAGTGTGGCTTTTAGTGATTGTTCTTTCTCTTTTTGAGGCTCTTGCTATCTTTGGAAAAGACAAAGTAGTAAGGTCAATAGCTTGCATAGGAAGGACCTCTTTTTCTTCATTTGAAATTAGCTCACTAATCCACCCTTTTTCCAAATTTTTTCCATCCTTTGCCTCCTGTGATTCAGGTTGAGGTTCCTCACGGAAAACCATCAACTTTTTGAAAACCCCTTGCTCATCCAGACTTAGTAATTCTTCCTATTTTTCAATATTTTCTTCAATGACCATCTTGTTATTTTCACCCTTTGTTAATAATTATTTTGGATGTTCCTCTCCTTGATCCGAATTGATCAGTTTACATCAAACATAAAATGTATACGTGAGGCATTTCTCTATGAAACTATTGAAAATGAGAACCCTCTTTCCCATACAACCTAAACATGTTAAACCCTTTCTCATATTTTACCTGAAGGTCTACATTTCATTTCCATCTATAACCAAGATCCTATGTGTGACTACCCATTGTTAGTCATCTATTAGAATTTTTTGTAAAGGCCAAAAGTGTAAGATTATTCACTCTATTGTTTCCCATCACATATGTATCAAATCCAGTACAAATCAATATAAACATGTTTCATTCTTGACCATGGTTATGACATACACTAAGATCACTTTTAAAATCAATATCAAATACACAACATAACTTTAACAGTTTTCAACCTTGTCACATCCACATCTATGAATATATCTATCATCATATCAACATTTTTCAATAACAGAAAAATCATGAACACATTTAGAATTAGATTGTTGTGTCAAAAACATCACATCTACTCAGTAAAATTGACATTTATCCACCAACTTCCTCCTCAAGTGCTACACCTCTTATCACTATGAGGACCCCCATCTAGGACTCATAAGCCCACCTTTATGGCAACATAAATTTTGGTCCTTTGACCTCATCAAATATTTATGTCATCCTACATCACCATTAAGTCATATGTCTATAGAAAATAAACCCTTTGGTTCCCCTATCACTTGACTTCCTAGCCTTGTAAGCCCAATTTTGTGGAAACATTAATTTTTGGTCCTTTGACCTCATCAAACCATCATATTTTTCACCTTTAAGTCATATGTCTATAGGAAATGAACCCTTTGGTTCCCCTATCACTTGACTTCTTGGTCTTGTAAGCCCACCTTTGTGGAAACATCATATTTTGGTCCTTTGACCTTGTCAAAACATCATTTTTATTTCCCCTTTTCCTTCGTTAATTCATGTCTATAGGAAACAAGCCCTTTGGTTCCCTATCACTTTATTTTCTAACGGCACCCATCTTGTTTCTATACCTCGTCTTGGGGCATCATCTCTCATCTTTCCATCCTTGCATCTTTCCATATATCTCTTTCAAATTCGTGATTGATTCCCTTTTAGTTCATCAATCCCTAGTTTTAGGGGGAGCACCTCATCATGTAAGTATACATATTTCCCTATCTATCACATCTTATTTTTTTCTCATGGCTTGCCTACACCAAACCACTCAATAAAAGGGAAAATGTAGACACCTAAAATTAGCACTACTAATCCCCATGTCTCCCTCTCTTTATCTCCCTTTCATTATCACATCACCATCATATTATACATTAAATTCATTATTGCATCACTATTATATTATACATTAAATCCTTATAATAAGTCTTATTCCTCCCCTTTATATTTACTCCTCTGTAAATATTATTCTATAGCTGTAAAATCCTATTTTATCCTCTCCTAAACCACTCAAACCACTTACAAACCAAAATCAAATTCACAAATACGCCTTCTCAAGTACCCCGGTCTTCGTTCCTCTCCTAGCCCGGCTCCCCTTTGATGGCTCTGCTGCTGCCCCTGCTTCCCCTCGCCGCCCTTCGCTGCTGCCCCCATCGGTGCTTTACCCCCATGCCGGCTACACATGATTCTCCTTCTATGCCTCCTGCTGCTCCTCCGCCACCCACCTCGCCTCTTCCTCTAAACGTCCATTTACCGGGGCTTCTAGGAGACTCAACCTTGAGACTCTTGCCTAGCAGGGAAAGAGCCTCTTGATCTTGACATTGCACGTGACCACGATGAACATAAGTAGTGCGGTCCACGGGAAGCATAGATGGATAACCCTTCTAAGAGACTCGGAGGCCTTAGAGGCTGAGATAAAAATGTTTGAAGGATGAGGTCAAAACCTAGCTAAGCAAAAAGGTAAGAAAAGCATGGAGGGGAAGGGAGCATTAACAATAGTCGGATTGAAGAGATATACAAAAAGATGACCTCCTTGGACTCCCGCCTTGGGAAGGCTAAGACTAGGCATGATTACAACATTTAACAAGGAGTTCATCATGGGACATGCCAAAAGTGTTTCCAACCTCGGCAACCTCTTTGGGGCAATGAAAAAGAGAGCAAAAGGACCATCGAGGAGCTCGATAAGACGGATGCTGCCCATAAACTTGGATATATATGTTTCATGCTTGGAAAAAGTCAAGATCAATTCAAGTAGCCAAGAAGTAGTCTTGCATGCTTCTACCGCTTTCTCTTTTATTATTCTTACTATTTCTTGGTCACATCAGTTCTTGTTTTTTTTTGTTTGTTGTTTTGCTGTTAAGTCTCGCTTGTGTAGCTGTTTCTGGGCTACGTTGAATTTCATTGTACTACTTGGACTTGGTTAGTCCTGCTATGCTTCTCACTCTTATTCCGGCTTAAAGGCCTTATTTTGTATTCAAGGGTATAGTCCCTTTCAAAAAACTATTTGCCAATATTAAAAAAATAAAATCAAATAGAACAAAACAATATCACCAACTTGTCAACCATTTAACAACATTCCTAACCCGCATAACCTCTTTCCAACCCACATCCTTCGATAATATATATATTGATTTGGGAAGTTGTTTCAACTATTTTCCCATATTTTCTGGATCGCCATTTTTTAGAATCATAGGTGATTATCCTTTATTTACTTAAATCTATATAAACATGTTTCGTGCTAGCTTCCTCAAGATGGGATTGGCTTATAACAAGACGTTAACTAAGGACATTACATATTCTTTGTATTATAATCCTCTTCATCACAAAGTAATAATCGAGACATCAATGATTTCTTCTCTAACCTTTGGAGGTCACTCAAACATCCAACAATCAAATTAAATAGTCTCCCAATGTCTACCATCTCTCTCTCGGGTAACATCACATTCTTCTCTTCATTCATCAAATTATACAAGGTAAGTGGTTTCCCTTGCTTCATTACATAATTATGCATCATATCAAAGATTAAATAAATATTTTTAGCATCCATTTTGAGTACCAACTTTTCCATTATCAACCTATATAATTTCACAACAATTGTTGGCGATTCACGAATTGCGACAATTCCTAGAACCACGGCGATTCCTAGAATCACTGACGATTCCCATAATCATTGATGATTCACGGAATTGTTGATGATTCCTTTCTTAAATGTCTTTTAACCCTTGAGATTTCCTTTTAGACATCTAGATCACATAATTTACTACTATAAGGCCCCTCAAAGTGTTTGTTTAGTCATATCAAGCTCCTTTGAGCCATCTTTAACATTTTATCAATTATCTAAATCAAATCTATCCATCATATAGCCGTTGACCACGTCAAGATACCTTTTCATTTACATTATTGGTTATATCATCCATTTTATCATTTTATCTTATCATTATAAGATTGATTTATTAAACGCAAATTGACATCCTTGCATGGAAGTCCATTGACTTCTAGGACTAGCCTTTACAAGGTAATCCGCCATATATCTATCTAACCCCATGTACTTCTTAGTGTTTTTTATTTTCATATTCCTCCATTGATGAAATAAGGAAGGATATTTCATCCATCAACTACAACATCTATCTCAAAGTGGGTATTAGTAAACCTCGTTGTCTTCCAATGTTGGTTTTTTTATTGTTTTACTTCATTAAGTTAAGTAGAAATGTAAAAAATATTTGAATAGTCCTCATTTTTCTTTTGGAATGGAACTAATTTTGGTAATCATGAAGAGTATCTAGTGGGTTTTATTATCCCAAAATCATAAAGTTTAGCCAATTCCTCTTGCATCTTGGTGGAAATGAGGTGGTTGATAGGCCTTTTCTTGTATTTGAAGGGCTTGGAGTGATTCTTCAATGGTATCTCATGCTTAAACAAATATTCTTTATAGGCCTTCAATTTAGAATAAAACCATGTGAAATAGTCCTGATACTTTCTCAACAACTTAGTATATGCTTGTGTTTTATTATTTATTCATACTACTCCCCAAACCATACCTTTCTAGGATTTTGGGAGGTTCCCAAGTTACACTCTTCAACATCCCTAGATACATGGATATGTTTGCTCATTATTCAATCTACTCTATCAAATTTGACTCAAGGATGACAATTCCTCTAAAAATAATATTTTTCTCAATTGAATTTTATCTTTTCCAAAGAGGGTATCCTTTCCTTCACATAACACTACCATAGGTTCTAATTCAATGAGTTGATTTGTGAACTCATATTTACAATTTAAGAACCTATGTATCCGGGAATTATCCTCAAATACCTACTAATGTTGAATGTTGTAAAGAACCAAGGTCCGACTAGAAATTATACTTAATAGTTGTGATAAGAAGATACAACTTCATTTTCATCTTGGGACACCAAAGTATTAATTTTGTCATTTCTACTACATTATAAGCTATTTCATGATAAAGGATATTGAAATAATCAAACAATTCTATGATATCCCAAATTATATGTTTATATTGTCTCAAAGATCTAGTTTTTAGTTACATATGGTCTCTTGAGTTTCTTCACAACTACTTTATAATCTCCTTTGACAATAATGTTCTTAATCCCACACTTCCATGCAACTCTTAAACCAAGGAGAAATGCCTCATATTCAGCAATGTTTTTCGTACATTCAAACTTTAATTTAAAAGATAAATTAAAAGAACCTTGATTTGGAGAAGTTAGAACCACTCCAACTCCATTTCCAGCATTGGAACATGCTCCATCAAATTCATTGTCCAGGGGATATCGACATCTTCAAGGTGTGTATTAGTATCCATATAATGATATTAAAAATCCACACAACCTATGAAGTTACCCAAATCTGTATCAACAAATAATACCTCATAAGAGGCATTCATGGGATCCTCAATAAGATGGAGCATTTTCTCTTCTCTATGCAATTTAACTAGTTTCCCTTCTAATGGTATAGAAACATAGGACATGTTCATTTGAAAACTACCTCCTATAATGGCATCCCACTTTCTTGATAATAACATGCCCCATTTAGCAGGGTAGTCAACTATAACCATATTCATGGTTAAATATTTTCTAGGATAGGGAGAAATTTGTACTACTAAACCTCTGACATACCCAACAATAGGTACCTCTCTTGAATCCATAGCATAACACTTTCCAAAATATGTTATCTTGATTTCTAATTCATTCATGACCTCTAAAGGCATGATATTACATGAAGCTCTTGAATCAAACATACAATTGTGAAGAAGCCACCCATTGACAATCAGTGGTAAAGAAGGGATCCACATCCAATTGGGATTCTACCAAGGATGTGCCTAAATATACTTATGGGGGTTCTTCCATGTTCTTTGGGTATTCCTTTATCTCAACTTCAACAACACTAGGGGAGTTACTACATTATTTGTACCCCTTTCTTTGACAACCATATCATCCTTCAACCCCAAGTATTCAAATGTTATTTTTCTATGTTCAAGAATTCGAGTAATTCCACAATTGGGACAATGATATTTATTTGACTTATAATTTGAGCCATATCACATATAACATACTTTAGTAGGGATGTATTAGAGGAAAGGGTGATAGTATTTTCTGATGGGATGTTATCCCTTATTGCTTGGGTGGATGCAAAAGTACTTGGTCTTGAATTATTGATAGGACCTTTATTAGGCATACTTATTTTGGGGGAATATTTGGGGATGTTGGTCAAGAGAGGAATTTTTGGTTTAGGAGTAGGGAAAAGTCCTTTGACTTGTTTGTTCTGAAGGTTATACTCCTTTTCTTGAGTAAAAAAATTCATTAATAGTTTCCTATCCTCTTCAGAAGGGATTCCACCATCATAATTTTTAATCATTAAAGCTCTTAAATACTCAAATTCATGATTTGGAATCTCAAATGATTGAGCCATATCTATATCAGCATTAACTATAGAAGGGAGGGAGGATGCCTGATTTTAAAAGGCCAAACGTCCTCCACAGTTTTAGCATACAATAGACCAGTTGAAATGGCTCCTTGCATTGAATATTTTGGATGTTCCATCATGCATATGTCACCAATCTTGATAATGAATACTTGAAAACAATATTTGACACAAAATATTTACACAAAAACAAGACAGTGCTTGTGTAATTTATTAATATCAAAATAAAGCATTACAAAACAAATGAGAGAGGTGCAATATTTATATATATTGGACAAATTCTATCTCATCCAAAATATATGCAAGAAAATCAACTAATGGGAAAATATGTGGAAATAGCATATTGCCCCTAACTTCCCCTATTTCCCTCATGAAAATCATCCTAGAACAAAATATGCAAGATAGAACATGATTCCACAAACATGGAGTTGAGAACAATATCACTTAGTTAACTAAAAACTAAGGATAACTAACACCTATTGACATAAGTTTAAAGTATTTAAATTAAATACTTTAACTTATTACATTTATTCAAATATAAACTAATAATTAATTAAGATAAATTTTATTCGTAACATTCCCCCCTTAATTCAACATGGTCTTAAGTAAATAGGAGAAAAATTATCTAAAACCCTCAAATTTACCTCAAGCAAGTGACTTTGTGAAGAAATCTGCACGTTGCATATCTGTTGGGAAATATTGGAGCTAGATGTTGTTCTAAATATGTTCAAAAACGAAATATACCTACACCTCAAAGTGTTTTGTGTGCTCATGAAAAAATGTATTCTGAAAAATTTTTACTACTCCTTCGTTATCAACATGTAGTATAGTTGGATATTTCTATAGTATTCCACATCCTTGAAGTATACATTGGAGCCACATCACTTCACAGACAGCTCCACCTGCTGCACGATATTTTGATTCTATGGATGATATTGAAACACAAATCTACTTCTTACTCCCCCATGATATCAGTCCAAATCCCACAAAAATACAAATCCTGAAGTGGATTTCCTATCATTTATGTTTCCTGCATGATCTGAATCTGAATATCCTATCAAGAAGAAGTTATTATTCTTCTTGTATCCTAGGCCATAGTCCATAGTTCCTTTGATGTACCTCATTATCAAATTTTCTTCTTTCCAGTGAGAAACTCTTGGTTATTCGATGAACCGTGAAAGATAGTTGACTACATAGCTGATATCTAGCCTAGTGTAAGTCAAGTAGATGAGACTCCTGATCAACTTCGATAAAGAGTTGCATTTACTTATGGTGATGGATCTGTTTGAGACAATTGAAGTCTTGTCTCCATAGGTGTGGAAAATTGCTTACAATCTATAATATTGAATTTCTGGAGCATTGTCTTGGTGTATTTAAATTGTGACACAAATATATGATTTTCTCTTTACCAAACTTCAAGTCCAAGACAATAATGTAGAATCCCAAGATCGGTCATGTCAAATGATCGTGTTAGATCTTTCTTTGTTGACTCAATCATCCTCACTAATCCTCTAGTGATGACTATATCATTGACATATACTAAAACGATCACTATCTCCCCCTTTATTTTTGAGATAGAGATTAGGATCGTATGGACTCTTGTTGAATCCATGTTGAATGAGATGCTCATCAATTTTTATGTACCATGTCCTAGGAGAATGATTTAGACCATATAGTGATTTTATGAGTTTATATACCTTTTCCTCTTTACCTGGTATGACAAAACCTTTTGGTTGAGTCATGTAAACTTCTTCCTATAAATCACCATTAAACAAGGTACTTTTTAAATCCATTTGGTGTATTTTCCAACCAAATTGTGTAGTTAGAGAAAATATTAACTGAAAGTTTTTATCTTAGTTGTGGGAGAAAAAGTATCCTCATAATCAATGCCTTCTTTTTGAGCATATCCCTTAGCAACTAGTCTAGCCTTATGTTTATCAATTTTTCCATCTGATTTGTACTTCATTTTGAAGATCCATCTGCATCCAATCATATTTTTCCCTGGTGGAAGATCTGTAAGTTGCCATGTATTATTTTTCATAAGTGACTTATATTCTACATCTATAGCATCTTTCCAAGGTTTATATTGTAGGGCTTCTGAAATTGTGGATGGCTTAGTAGTTTCAATAAATTTACCCATTAAGGCCAAATTGACCTCATTTCGAGCCATACTACGAGCCCTCATTCCAGTGGTAGATATTTTTGGGAAACTATCCAATTTTTCATCTCTAATAATACTTGTATACCATTTAGGAATACATTTTGTGGTTCCTCTAGGAGGTTGAATTTCACCATCTTCCCCATCATCACTATCATCATCAAAGTGATTACCATCCTATATTTTCACTGTAGGGATTATTTTTTCATCATGTGAGTGTATGGAAGGAGCATCTGCTTCTTTCTTCTCAAATAACTCAACATCCCGACTAGTGTATACCCTTCTTGTTCTTGGATCCATAAGTCTATAGCCAAGTGCTTCATCATTATATCCCAAGAAGATAAGTTTTTCTAATTTCATATGAAGCTTAATTCTTTATTTCTTAGGAATGTACATACTTGATTTACATCCAAAAGTCAAAGGTGTGAAATAGATGGATTATGCTTTGACTATGATTCATGAGGTGTTATTCCATTAAGAGCTGCAATGGGAACTCTATTTAGTAAATAGATCGTTTTTTAGCTGCGCTTAAATTTCAAAATGTTTTTGATAAACCTGCATCATCAATCATACATCACACCATATCCATGATAGTACAATTTCACTTTTCAAAAAAAAATTTTGATCATTTCTTCCTTGATTTATATCAATGGTCGGGGGAGATTCCTTCCTTATTTCTTCAATGGATGCCATATTGGACCCCACTTCTCCTTTGACACTTTCTTGAGTTATTGACTAGCTTATGAGTTCTTCATTCTTCAAACTCTGTTGAGTTGGCATCCTACCCTCCTCATGCTCTGATGATGTTCTTGGAAATGATATGGTAGGTTGTTCATCTAAAGCCAACTCCACATTTTTGTCTAGGGGCTGCATGTCCTTATCAGCAATGCTCATCTCACCAACAATTGTGGCTTGTGCTACTTCTACTTTCTCTTTATAAACAAATTTTCCTTTTTGAGAGAGTTCATCAACCTTAGTAACTTCAATAGAAATAAAAACAATATCTTTTGTTAACACCTCTGTATTAACATCTCCTCCACTAGGAAATTCTAGTTTACCTGATTCTACAACAACTTGTTTTATAGAAGGATCATCTGTTACTTGAGCCTTTTCTTTACTATTCAATGGAGGAGCATTTCTCTCTATTTCCTCACCAATTTGGAGGTCATCTACCAGTATCATTAATGGTTCACTCATTGATAATTTTAGAGAATCTAACATGGAAAATCCCTCACCATTATCAACATCAATTACATCATCTTGGGCCTTTACAGATTCATACAATGTTTCAGTCAAAGGCATACTCATATCATTAGTAAGCAGGGTCTCAGATGTCTTCATACCTAGAGTTAAGATTTGGCCGCTTATTGAACTATCTGCAACATTTTCTTGGGTTGCTTGATCTTGAGTAGCTTTCGTTATTTCTTCCTCCATAGGTAGAGGTGGGAAAGGAGACTCTAATTGTCCTGCTTGTGGAAATGATTGGGCATGTTGTGCCTGATAAACATCACTCCTTTCAAACTCAAGGGGATCAATTACTACATCTCCGTGCTTGTTATTTTTGGGAGTGTGGGTGTCTACTCTCACCAAGACTGGTACATGAGAAACCTTATGTTTCTTGTGTGTCCTTTCAAACTTTTAAGATGAAGAGCTGCTCTTTTCCCTTCCTTATGTGGCTTAGGTTGAGTAAGACCACTTTTTATGGCCCCACTCATTAATTTCTCAGTATTATGAGGCTTTAGTGCAACACCTGAGAAAACTACATGGGATGTTAAGCCCTTCCCCTTTTCTGTATTGACATTATAAAAGTAATGGGGGAATTTTCCATAGATTTCAAAAGCATGCTTTTAGTCTTCTACCTGAGAATTGACATAGGAGTGCCAGTTCCACTAGCGGCTGAGGTCCACTCATCTATGAGTTTAGGAGTAGGCCTTTTTGAGGGAAATTTAGGGGCCTTTCCTCCCAGAGGATCCATTCTATCTGCTCCCTCCTTCAGGGGTGGAATATCATCATTTAAGTTTCCCAAACTCCTAAAGTTATTTAAGATTTTGGTATTTTGAATTGATAAGTCAATTCCTTTCTGAGTTAACCAATTCATAGTTCTTCTCATTACATCAGTTATCCTTACATAAGAATCATCAGATTCTATCTCATTCCAATGGGGGAATTATGGGTTGTGCCTCCACCTTCTAATCAACATAATACCTGCTTACCATATGTGGGTCATCCAAAATTCCTTCTGGAATAACTACAATTTTGAAATCAATTATTTGTGAAAGGGTCATTCTAGAGAAATACCTTAATCTGACCTCTTCCTCATCCCTACAGTTCATCCAATAATCTTCAAATTGAGGCTCATGCTCAAAAGTGTTCACAATGTTGTTGAATACCCATCTGATGTCATAACTGGCCCTTGCCTCAAAATTTTCCATATCAAATTTCTACATTTCATCTTCAATCAACATGGCCTTTATGATGGAAGGGCATGAATACCTTCCAATTCGAATAGGGAATTTGATATTTTTCTTATGCCTCCCAACAATTAATTTATGCATAGGTGTTAGCTGCCTTATTAGCTCATAAAATAAATTTATGATCTACATACCTAGGAAAATTACAAGGCTTTCCCTCAAAACCACTAACCCTTATGTATGTGAAATTTTTATATTGGATGAAGTAGCATCTGTATTCCAAAATCACTTGTCTATCTTGTTCAGACATCCTATATTTTCCCCACTCTAGCTTGAAAAGACAAATGATTGGGGAAAAGAAAACATCATTAACTAACCTTACATTCCCACTCCAGTTGATCAATTGTAGTTGAGGGAAAATATCATGCATTTAGAATTGCTTGAAATATGCATGTGGTGAATTAGAAAAACACGGGAAACGTCTATGCTCGGCAACATTGTAGATTAAGTAATTCATCATATAAAATTCTAGCTCTGAATTATCACCCATCTCAATTCTCGCTGCTAAGGTGACCATGTGGCCATGGAGTTCCTCTACAATGAAATTTTCCCAATAGATACTCCCTTTTCTCTCCAGAATGATCCATATATAGGTAACCATCCATTCCTTAAATTCATTTACAGTTTCCAAACCCACCATTCAACTTAGTAACACAATGACATCTCCAAATTTCTCTTCAACAATTTGTGCCTAATAAAAATTTTAGGGATTCTAGTCATTGTCCTTTTCACAATAAGCCATTTTGTATTTATCATCTTGGCATAATCCTTTTCTTTGCTTCATAATCCCGAATGGATAATTTGATAGAAATGGTGATCGGGTTGGTGATTATAGGAAATTTTAACATTATTCTAATGGCTGCAGTGTTAATGTCAAAACTTTATCCCCACTCCCATCTAATACTTCCCTCTTTTCAGGATCATAATTCATAGCACAATGCCACACCAACTCGGGAAATGAACTACTGGTGGGATAGCACCTGCTAAAGCAATACGAATGTCTTGAATTTCCTTTAGGGATTCACTCTTATGGGGGCTATTAATTCTCTAAAGAAAATCATCTAGATCAACACACATCAAGTCCATGTCTGTAATCTTTTCCAAATCACTCGTGACCCCTAACGCAACCAAGAACGAAGATGGCATGGTCTTCATCTTCAAAAACCCTAACTTTCCTTTAAACCAAATTTCCACTTAAAGAGAAACACATGAGTTTCTAAGCTCTTACCTCACAATCCGTGAGCACTGAGAAATTTAAATCTAAATCAACAACCTTTTTAGTCCTCGGGTTTGTAATTCAAGCTCCACATCTAATTATGTGATCATTCTCCATGAAAATCACAAGGGTAGTAACAAAAATCAAGTAATTTGGTAAATAAAGATGAAATAATTCACAGGCTTTAAAAAGTCCTTGATTTGTGTGGAAACATTAATGGTAGCAAAAATAAATGCAATGCATAGTGACCATTCAATCCACCATTCTCAATTTTTACAATGAACCATCCACATGGAATAAAATTTTTTGTTAACACGGGCTCAAGGGCACCTTTTGCAATTTTGTAGCATTTGAGAATTTACACACTTTTGGAAAACTTGACCCGCCCATCCACCTTTTTTTTAACATTGGATCGACACGTGGTTGCATTTGAGTGATAGTGGGGCTGCACCCCTTTTTTACAATTTTATCGCATTTCCCTTTTAAACCAAAAATTATTGAGTTCCCTGGTGACCCGCATTCCTACCTTTTACATATAAGTAGCCACGTGTCCCTTGTAGGTTTCGGGAATTTTTACACCTTTACCGCTTTTCTCTTAAATACGCAAAGCTACAAATGTGTATTTTCTCTCACATCCACTCCAATTATGAAAAATGTACACTCCTTGACACCAATTGAGAAATTACTTGTGTTACCTTTTGATTGTGAATATTTGAGGAACATTTACCGTAATAGGGCCAATTTCACACTTTTTGAATGTGACAGAAAATTACGAGTTTGCAAATTTGACCCGCCACACCATAATCAATTAGGAGCTACCACATATCAGCGGGTGATGGGAGAGAAAACACAAATAAAAAGACAAGACCCAGAAGCAATTTACAATAGGCGATCCCTCCAACTTCAAAACTTAAAACAAAATGGGTTTTCCACAAGAAAATGCCAAATAATTCATATTTAGACATGTTCCTTGACCGAAAAAGAGGAAAGACTAAACCATACACAAAAGAGCCATAAAGTTGACTCGCACCTCTACAGGGAAAGCAAAAAAATATAGCAGATAATGATTTAAAATATTAACCAAATAAGGGCAAGCTTAATTTGAGCACTAACAGGTCTTCATCTAAAATATAATCATCGTCAAAGTTTTCTTCGGGAGGAAATAGTTGGAGAATAACATTCTTAAGAGCCTTAGAGTTTCCACATTGTGCCCCTCGCACACGATGATAAGCGTAATTTTTTTATCGTCAAACCCTTCTCGGTTTAAGTTTGAGTGGGTTGTAAGGTCTAAGTGGTGGCAATGTGATGATATAGGTTTCCAAAAGGTTAGCTAAGATTTTGGCATAAGACCCTACCAATGGATCATAATACAAAGTAAGTGTGGGTCTAGATGGAAATGTGGGTGATTTTGGTGGGAGAGGCACCAAAGGATGTGGAATTTGAGGTTGAGTCGGTCGACCACCTGTTTAGTAGGTAGTATGGTTTAAGGTTTGGAATACACCTTCTTGGGTAAAGATGTGGTAGGTGTACTAGTAGTTGAAGGTGTTGTAGGTTTAACTACCTCTTCGGAGGGAAGTGGATTTTTGAATTTGGTTGCACCTTCTTGGGTAAAGGTGAGGGAGAAGTGCATGATGAAGGAGAAGTGTGTGATTTAGAAGGGAAGGAAGATGGCGAAGGGGAAGGGTTAGCCAAGGTGATAATGATGGTGTGATGAAGGATTTGGGAAGAGGCAAGGTTGAAAGTACTGGTTAAAGAGAAGGAAATATCATAGGTAATGATGAGAATACTGGAAGTGGTGTAGGTATAGGTGGTAGAAAGCATGCAAGTGATGGTGAAGGCATAATCTACATAGGTAATTTGGGTGTAATAGAGGATTGTGATGACGAGGTGGGCTACTGGAATTTTAGGCTACAGGGTAGGAGGCTACTTGGCCAAGGTTGATGGGTGGGGCACTAGGATAGATGGAAGTGGCGAAGGTGACAGAAGCTGGTGTATGTAACCAAAGAGGTTGGGTCTTCCTCTTAGGTGGTGGAATAGTCCTTGCACTAGCTTATGAGGATATGGATAAATCCAGTTTGATAGGGGAATGGACTAGGCTTGATGTCAGTATGACTCTTAATTTGGAAATGGGTTTAGAAGTGGAGGAAGATATAGATGTAGGTAAAGATTTAGGTATTGGAAAAATTTCATTCGATGGTAAAGGTTTAGGTGTGTGTGAGTGTGATGAAGAATATTTCTCTTCAACTAGCATGGGTATGGTTGATTTTGTTGTTTGAAATACCTTTGGATAGATCATGGAAGTATCAGCAGACAACATTTGCATTTGAGTTGAGAAAGGTAGCCGAAGGCATCCACAAAGCATAATTTTTTTAACATAATCTAAGAGTTCAGTAAAACTTGAAAATGAAACTTTTGGAGGGGGGATGATATTGATTTGGTAGTAATACCTATAAAGAATGTCTGTGAGATAGGGAAATGGTTGTCTTTTGAATTTTTGGGTAAAAGAGCTAAGAGAAAATCAACAAGATCCTTGAAATCCAATCGATAATTTCCCCTAATAGGAAGGGCGTCACTAATGGATCCCCATGGTTAGGGAGATGACAAGTAGGATGAGGTAGGTTCATATTTTGGTGAAGAGGAAGGTAAGCATGACTCTCTCGTGGTTAGGAGAGTTAATATTGTGGATTGTTCATTAGTTTTGAGTGGTTTGTGGGAAAACTCCATCAACATGTATAGTAGAATCCTCCGTTGGTGACAAGGGAGATAAGGGAGACTCCAATGTGGATAAAGGGGAAGATGAAACAATTTCCTCTATGGATGAAGGAGCTCATGAAATAGTTTCCTTGATAGATAGAGTAGGAATAAATTGAGGAAGATCCGTTATGATGTTAAAAATAACATGAACCTCACGAATGTTATTGTCATTAGTAGAAGGTTTGCTGGTTTGGTTAGATGATGGGGTGTGATTTGGGAATGACTTCTTGAAGATGTGAAGGTTCTGATTAGCCAGTGCATTATGGTTATCCAAGATGAGATATCCACTATCTGTCATTTCTTGGATGATATTTTTTAAAGTTATATAATTACTTGCCACTATGATCTTTAATGTGATGATAGTTACATAGTAATCATTTTATTTATACCACACAAGCATAAGATGAGAGGGGTCAAAACAAGTATGTGGTTTGATGGGTGGAAGAGTGATGGATCCAAATTTTATAAGTTTTTATAAAACTGAAGAATAGGGTTCTCCTATGGGAGTGTATTTTTATTGCTCCCGCTTGAACTGAAAATCTTGAATAGGAGAAAGGTTGGAAGAAGGATTTGATTGGTTGGATGGGTGAGATGGACCAACTTTCAAAACTACTGCATGGTAGATCCTTTTGATTTAGAGTAATTATTTTGGGGTTTAGAAGAAGAAGAGGTATCATTGGATTTAAATGCAATGTTCTTATTACGAAATTATATCTTCTTCTCTTCAATGGCATGAATTTCAAGTTTTGGACCATGGTGAATTCCTCATCAAACGTGTAGAAGGTTTGAACTTGGAGAGTCGATGAGATGTGCCTAGTACAAGCCTTGTGAAAAAATCTATTAACTTAGTTTGAGGAAGTTGAAACATGAGATGGTTGATTAAGATTCACTAATGAGTGACAAAATCTATGATAGATTTGTCTTTGTATTATCCTGTTGAGTACAAATCGGTCATGGTGACCGTCTTGATGATATTCCTAGAAAAGTGGTCTAGGAAATCTTGAGCTTCTTGGTTGAATGAGTAAATGGAGTGCCTAGGTAGAACACTATACCAATTAAATGTAGGTATTGTCAAGGACATTAGGAATGTTTGTAAGAGAAAAGCGTCATCATGAGCGATCAAATAACACCCATGTTTAAAATACCGCAAGTTTTGTTGTGGGTCTTCTTTATTGTTGAATCAGTTGAATTTATGCATTTCCCAATGCGTAGGGTATGGATGAATCAAAATGGATGGGTGAATGGGCTCATTGTAAATATCTTTATATGTTAGAGAATTACATGAGCTGAGACCAATGCTTCCAATTTCTACATCTTGTCCATCATCATTTTGATAATATTGTTAGTATGTTGTGATGACTAGGTACCCCCTGTAGTATAAGGGGGTAGATAATGAAGGTATGATGTGGGTGGTATCCCAATATAGGGAGGTGTCGAGTACGAAAATTGTGAGTGAGGAATAGATGCATGTGGTAAGTATCCTAAATAAGTGATATATGAGATAGGGTATTTTTGGTGATAAGTGTAGGTAGGTGGAGTAGATGTAATGACCCTCGTAGTAATTGGAGGAAGAGACTGTGGGATGGATAGGACAAAATTTTTGAAGGGATTATGTGCTGCCGACACCATGGGTGAATGAGATACAATAGGTATATGAGAAGTGGTGGGTACAAATAGACATACACTCTACGCAGTTGACAAAGGAATGGTTAATACCACGGAGAGAATTGACATCAAAGGCATGATATATGTCATACATGTTGCATATATCGATGATGTAGGGTCAAGTTGGGACACCATAGGTGGTAAGGTGGAAGAGGGTAATACTGAGCTAGTAGTAGTTGATGCAGAAGTGGGTGTGAGGGTAGGAGGAATGGACACAAGCATGTCATATAAAATCTTCCCTGATGATTCCCAAGTTGATGAATGGGATAAATAATAAAGTAGAGTAGCTTGGTTTTGATCTAGGAGTCTTGTGAACTCCTCGTCACCAATACTGATGATAATAGGCTGATTGGGATCCATAGGTGATAGGATAAGAGGTGGAAATGGACTAGGCTATAGGATAGTGTGGAATATGACGGCGTTGGCTTGGATATGAGTCAAAACCATGTGATTTAGAGTAGGCTTGGTAATTTTGTTTTTGTAGATGACACAAAAGAAAAAAGGAATGGAGAAAATGTTTCGGAAGATGAAATCTACTTGTTGTTTTATATCAAAAATTAAAACACAATAACCGATAGCGGTTCGATAAGCGATGTAGATGATAGGGGTAACTAATTCCGATAACTATGGAAAAATATATATTTAAAAATGGAAACAAATGATGAAAATGGGGCAAAATCTAAACTTTGATATTGATTTCAAAGACACGAGATACAAAGAAGTAACCGAGGAAACCCTAGAAAGAATAGAACTGTGATGAATGCTACTTTGGTTAAAATGACCAAAACAACAGAAATTGACAATAGTTAGGTAAACCAATGATGGTCGCTAGACCGATTTTGTCATTGTGAAATTTGTGAAAAGATGAAAAAGGGAATTTGGTAATTTAGATCAAATAAAATACCAACCCAAAACCCGAGTATGGCTAAGATATAGAATACACCAAATATGATTATGAAGTGTGAGAGGAAACAATGATGGAGTATATGATATCACACCTAAAAAAATAGATCAAGTAAAAACTAGCAAACACGAAATCCTATGTGGTGGATTTTATGTTCCGACTTATGCCATTTAGGACTGACTTGTGAATAGAGTAGATTTTATGGTTTGATAAAAAGTGCCCTATGAAAAATCCAACAACTAAGGATAGTTTAGGTAAAAATTTTGTGAGGGAGGTCCTTTCTCTGAGATAATGACTAGACAGAGAAACCAGTTTGGAGCCCACTATCAATCCTCTAATCATGTGATTGTTGATAGATTCTTCCAGGTAGGATGTTGTTTAAGAAAATGAGTACTTTATTTTTGGTTTGGTGTAGAGAAGAGAGTGTGCACTACGATTCAATTTTTCAACCATCAATTGGGCATGACTTCCAGCGTATAGGTTGCCCACAATTTTTAAATGAGCTACAAATGCAACACACATAAATTATATGCAAATATTTTAAACCCAAATCCACAATGACATTCGATGAAAGAAATAATGAATAAGAAAGAGTATGCATTTCACTAATGCAATACAAATATGAAAAGAATGGTTCTTTTTAGTCCAAAATACGAGTGTCAATCAGACAAGTAGAAGAGAGAGAATGTTCTAGATGAATAAATTTAATGTGAAATGATTTCAAAAGGAAATAGACATATAACATTTCACCTAGGAATGAACAATGCAAAATAATCTCAAATGGGTCCCACCGGTGTGCCAAAATGTTTCACCAAATTATTGTGTGATAAAACAAATAAGGTAAAAGGTCAAGGAGGAATACATGTTATTATGTAGATGGTGGGTTGAGTGTGTGCGTTACTGATTATATCCAAGATGCATGTAGAGAACTCCTTTTTTTCGGGAAGGACTACCTATAGATACAAAACAAGACCACCAAATAATATTAAATAACAAGAGTCAGAGGACTACCTAATAAGGCTATATCTGGGAAGCGTGATGATTCCTCGAATGGCTATCAATCATATGTTTTTATCAACTTAATGAAATTAAATGTGAGAAATAAAGGTCATATTGCTAACAATTTGATTTAGGTATCTCAAAATGTTACTAACAAACTATATTAAGAAAGGTATTGAAATCTAAACTAATCTAGCATCAGGCAAGGTATGTTTCTAGTTAGAACATGTCATAGGGGTGTTAGGTAAGGTCACAAAGGTATCTGGTAAGGTATGGGTGGAATTTAGGTGATGTTAGAGGAATTTTTCTGAAGGTTAGTAGAAAACACAGTGACCAAAGTTGGTTTGGTCACCGATGTTGGTAGAGAAGGGAGACCGACATCGGTAGGAAAATTTTGATAGAAAATTAGTAAAACAAATATTTTAGGCTCTCTTCGATTACACGTATAGTGAGGGTAGTATGGTTTGGGTCATAATATGAGTAAGAGGACTTAGGGATAATAAGAAGGAGGTTTATAATAGTGAAAATTATTGGGATGGTTGAATAGTGGGTTTATGGGAGGAAGGTGATGTACAAACAACAAAGGAAATAAACTACAAAAAAACCAAAGATCTTCAAAGGGAATAAGAAAAATGATTAGGATAACAATAATTTTTGATGTCTTGCAGATCTTGGGAGTTGGGATGGTTTATGGTTGATCGAAGAAGAAATTATTGAGGCCGCATACCATGGCAATATAGCCTTTGTTCTCCCATGAGTTTTCTAATGTTTTGGAAAGATGAACTGGATGCTTGTCTTGCACTATGGTTGCATGTGTTCTTTGTCTAGATACGTATGGGCTTGAGGATTCACCTTTGAATGAAATATGGATCCAATAAATGAAATTCCAACCTAGTTAAGGAGTTTTGAAAGTGTATATAAGGTAATCGATGATGGTTAAGGTTATCGATGTTGGTTGAGGGATAATCAAAGATCGCTTATGGTGGGAAAGTCTAGGTTTACCAAAAATAGGTAGATCTTTACTAGTTTTGTGTGATTCTGATTGAATTTCAATTCACATGAGAGAAGGTAGGAATGTCATAGAAGAATTCAAATTAGGTTTTAGGAAGAAGTCTCAGTTAGTTAGATTAAGTGGTGAATCAAAGCACTAGGAGTGATGACTCAATGTTGAGAGTGATGACTTGGTCACTATGAGTTAAATGCCTCTAGAATAGGTCCAGGGTGAGGTGTCTAGGTGATGTGTAAATTAACTTAATTAAAGTAATTAAATTAATTAATAATGTGAGGATGAACATTAATTCAATTATAAGTAATTAAATTAATACGAATGTGGGGTAAAGGGGTCATGGTTAGGTGAACATGTTACGTTAATTGATTAAAAGGGGACCAAGGGGAGTGTGACCCAAATTTTGCATCTACACTTGATTTTCATTTCAAATTTGAAATCAATTTCCTTATTCTCTGGTTTAGAGTCAACAATCCTCATTTCATATGTAATTAAGGTTCCATACAATTCATCTATATTCAAGAGAGTGAAATCCTTGGATTCCTCACTAAAAGATATTTAAGAATCAAATCTAGGAGTAAGAGTCCTTAGTAACTTTTTACCATAAATTATTCCTTCACTTCTTCACCTAATACTTTCATGGTATTGAGAAACTTTTCAACTCTAAGTATGAAAAATAGACTCTTCATCACTCATCTTTAGCCCTTCAAACTAATTATATAAGGTTTGAAGCTTAGCTATTCTTACCTCAGAATCTCCTTCATAAAGGACCTGGAGTTTCTCCCACATTTTTTTGCTAATTTGAAATTCATGAACTTTACAAGTTCAGGTTCATATATACCACACATGATTGCATTCATATCCTTAGAGTTTTTAATACTAGTCTTCTTTTCAAGTGGTTATTGGGGGATTGCAAGAGTCGTATAACCATCCAAAACAGATTGAAAAATATCAAAACCTAAGGACATGATGTGAGTCATCATCCTTAGAATCATAAAAGTATATTTTATCCCATCAAAAAAGGTACCTTACTTTGGAATATGTGTAGTCATTTTTACCCTTATCAAAAATAAAGGAACCCCATGCGCACCGGCCTATCACCCAGTGGGCGCTGGGTGCTCACCCGAGGCATGCACGAGTGCCGAGTCTCTCTTTTATGTGATTTTAGTGGGAAACATCATCTATGATTCATGTTTAAGAGATCTGAATGGAAGTAAAACATACAAGCACCATAGAGCTCAGAACGGCTTCTAGGTCCTTGCAGTCATTCTAGACAGAAAGTGCTTTAACAGATTTTATAACTTATACCAAAATAGAAAGAAGTTGTATAAGCATCCATACTTAATCATAAACATAAATGAAAAAGAACTACGAGAAATATGTATGCATCAGAATTATCAATGTTCATATTCATGTGAGCTGGTAACCTCATTACATTCATGGAACCATTACAGAATGTCATAGAAAAGTAGACCGCAGTCATGCTTTATAACTGGACTCATATGATTAAGCTCTCAAAAGAAATTTATAATCCCCATACCCTTGATACATCCTTTCCTAAGCATAATTTCCCAACTAACAGAGTTCTTGTAGTATTTCTGCAGAGCTCCACCCTCTATCTATTTCTCCCTCTTTTTAATCTTGTAGGTGCTTGTATATATATGATTTTTGGACTGCCAAATCATCATCTAGTGGCCTCAGATCCGATGCCAAGTTTCTAAATGTGGTCCTCCATGTGAGCATGCTCCTATCATAGGAATTCTCCTTCCTGGGCAACTCATTGCAGTGGCACCTTATCCATTCCGCATGCACGGTCGGGTAATGCTCTTCACGTGTTCTACAAAAATGACCAATATGGCTAAGTCTTGAACCCTTGGTTTTGTCCTCGCACGTGCCACAGGTTTCCTTAAGGCCTTCCCTAAACCCCGCTTTGTGCACTTTATCCTTATGCACCTATGTGCCCTTTTGTACTTAGCCAATATTTTAGGGTCCCAACATTACCCCACACTATGCATGTTCTCCATCCACGGGAACACTTCTCCAGTGAAAAGAAAGAATAAAATAGACTTACACCGTGGGAAAATAATAAGGGGATGAAAGAATATGGAAAGAAGAAAGAATGGGGAATAATGTGGAATCACCGTAATAGGATAGGAAAATCCTTTTGCAATTCGGCCTCCAACTTGTTCCAGGCATCAAATTCATTATGTCCTCTCTGACAGAGGTCACCGACTAGGGTGCTCACCTCCTCAAATCTTATATCATTTCCTTGTGTTCTTATGGTGTTACCAATTTTCTCTAACTCTTTTCCTACATCATCCAGTGCATCCATTCTTCATGTAATCTATGGGTATAGTTCCTTTAACTAGTTTTTGATTAAACCCCTTAAGGCTTTAATGGCTTCGGATTTTCTTTTGACCTTGGAAAGGATTTTGTCCCTTTCCACCCTATTTCCTTTATTCTTTTCTTGAAACTCCTTGAGTTATGCTTCATGAGTGGTGACCAAGATGCCTTCCACTTTGTCTCTATCCACGCAATTATCGTACATGGCCTTAGCAATCTGGGAAGTAACTTTTATATCAACTAGAACCTTACTGTACTCAACTATGAACACCACAACTTTTAACTTATCTTCTTTCTCCAAGCACATGACCACTTCTTCTATAGATTCCAAGGCTAACGGCTGCCTCTCCATGGTGAGGACTCTTGTTAAATCCTCCAAGAATCCCAAGGAAGATCCATACTTCTATGAGGGGGTACTAGGTCCAGATGTTTCAATACTATAGACTCCACCTTTTTGTACATGGCACACACCTTGGCCTTTTCATCTTTCAACTCATGTTGCAACTGGGCACTGATTAGTTTCTCTTGACTTAGCTCCTTTGCCCTTGTAGCTAGCTCTTCCTCTTTCTTCTTCAAGTCCTCCTCCAAATATTTGATTCTATCATTCTACTCAAAGAGTCTAGCTTTGATTTCAACGGAGACCTTATTGAGTGCGTTGCATAGTTGTTCATCCGAGAGCTGCTGAGAGTTCACCATTGGGTTGTCTTATGTTGGTCTTGGAAATGTTATTATTACCCCATGGCTTACTTCAAATTCTAGCTCATCAAGATGGGACTCAATTTCCCATGAGAGGATCTTCCTTTTCTGTGGGTATGTAGCCTCCTTGTCAAAAAATGACATTGTCATGAGCTCCTTTGCTGGAATTGTGTTATGGAACCACACACAAAACAATTTGTCAAGGTCATCAATGTAACCCATCCCTAGCCTCTCCTCCCCTACATGCCTTCCTCCCATGTGTGTGCCCTTAGGAATACTTACAATTAAAATGGGGCCTCTAGTGTTGCCGTGGTACTTTTCCGTGCTCTCTCCTTATCTTCATTTAACATTGGTTCAAGACTCGCGTTTCTAACTTCTCCTCCACTAGGGTCTTGGATGGCCTTTGTTTCTTCTCTCTCTACCACCTTGGTTATCTGTTCCATCGTAAGGCTTGGAGCCTTCTACATCTATGTGCCATCCTCCTCACTTCTCATGTCTTGGGTGCCTCTCCCTTCCTGGCTATCCTTGTGTCACATGAAGAGGAACCCTTGCTCCTCTTCTCTACCTTCTTCTTCCAAATCATGTACATTGAAAACAATTGGCCCTTGATATTTTTCAGGCTCGTATTCCCCACTAACATCTTCTTCACTATCTTCTTCTCCACCTATGTATTTGTCCAAACTCCCAGTTTCTTCTGAGGTGGTCTCCTCTTCTATCCTCTGCTTCTTCCTAACTAGGGATTCCGATGTAGGTGACTTTGTTTCTTCTTCTCTCGAGGCCTCCTTGTATGATGGATTTTCTTGCTCCATAGCCTTTTCCTTGAATATTTTTCTCTTCTTACATGAATACATGCTTGTTCTAGCACTTGTCCTGTGGGGAATGTATTACCTGTGTATCCACCAAACTTGGTATTTTCTTCTCTAGTTCCTTTTCCTCCCGTTTGGTCATGGGTCTCTTCCTACCAGTTTGATCTCATGCATAGACAACTCATTCTCTTGATATGTTCCCTTCTTAGATTTGGGTCTTATGTGGAGGTACACATGCACCGTGGATCCTCCTGTAATGGGAAAATTCATGGGCCTTGTCATCTGAACTTCATGTGACACGTACCTCTCCATGTACACATGCTTACCGGGTAGACCAACCCTTTGCGCATTTCCCTGTGGTCTCGGTCCAGATTACCAAGGTCTAGTTTTAGCTTCTTGGATTATTTGAACCTATTTACTCCCACTTGGAAGTATTGAGTTGTGAAGGTAAAGGGAGATTGCACCATGGGCTCCATGTCTCATCCATTAGTTTGAACCTGCCCAGGAAGAAATGCTTTGGTACATAGTAAATTCAACTTCTCTTTTGGTGGCCACTGGTATTTGTTTGGGAATCCTCCATTCCGCCCATAATGCATTCCTCAGGTGTGTATACCATTTCTCCAGGTGCACCTTGTGCACAGTTGTCATAGATTCACATGTGTATTTCTCAAATATTTTTTCAGGTGAAGGGTCCTCATCAGGGTACTCCCACACAAATTTGTCTAATGCATTAGGTACTCCAATATTTGAAAACAAAATGGTTAGCAAGAAATTACCAAAAAGGATCTTGTCTCCTTCTTTCGTGCAACTGACAATCTCATTCATGATGAACATAGATAAGTTGTAGATGGTGCCCTCTGAGATATACCTACAAACATGCAACCATGGCTTATTGACCTGGGTCCATCTCTCATGGCCATTTAACTTTTTCACTAGATGCGTGGCCATCTTCATTACTAGGTCCTTGATGTCTGTGATATCATAGTATCTTGACCCATTTTTGTATGCGTAGGTGGCGATAGTATCCTTAATTGCCTATTTTTCTCCAAGGTTGTCTTCTAAACTGTCTCCTTCATAGATGAGGCCTGTGAAATATGAAATGAGTTGAGGGGTGATGTGTATCTTTCACCCTACGAAATGGAAGTAGTCTTCATGCATGCGTGACATCAGCCATTGATATAGGCGCTTAGGCTTCCCAAAGTAGGGAAACTCAAAGAGTTATAATAACCCTTTCTTCTCCAACTTGACCTTCACATCATCGTTATAGATGGGAAAACCCTCTGGTGTCCTTTTATTCATTAGGTACACTAACTCTAGTGCCATATCCTTCTTGATTGTGCTCGTATGATGATTATAGTCATTTATAGACATGTTTCTTAGATGGGACTCCCACTCCTTCCCTAGCAACACTCCATCTGGGTACTACATTTCTACATACCACTCTTTGTTTGTATGTGCATCAATTTCTTGTTGTTTGCCCTTGCCCTTTCCCTTTCCCTTCTTGGGTGTGCTAACTGGTTTCTTGGGTGCCATTGTCTAGGTTCTCTTCTTACTTCAATCACTTCTTGTAACTCTATTCTTCCACTCTTTCCCACCTTAGATCTCGAATTTATGAAGAAAACTCCTTAAACCCATGCCCTAGTTCTTCAAACCCTAGCTGGGATAATCCCTTCATAAGACGATGCCTTCTCACAACTCTCTTATGCCCGTGAAATCCCTTTCTTCTAGTTTACAGATCCAAACTAGTTACCCATGCTCAATCTCTTTAAATTTTTCTTCACATGGATCATTTTTGGAGCCCTAGTTTGTGAAGATGCAAAAAGTGCTTCTTTCTCCTTATACACAAAGTGAATAATGAAATGCCTCGACCCTCTATTTATAGTTTTTCCCTTTTTAAGCATTAAATGCTACTTCACCTACCACCATACTTTTCACATTTAATGTGGATTTTTCAAACAAAGTCTGACTTTAGTGCTTTAACTCATGCACTGACCTGCATGAATAATCTTTTAACCTTATGGCATGCATGCAACCAATCTATCTAGATAGGATACTCTTGCGTGTAACACCGGTGTCGAAGGCACTTCTTCTGGTCTAATTTTTTCTCTTGCCTACCTCGTGTTGCTTATGCACTTTTTCCTCCTTTGTACGTGGGATCTGAAAGTAGCCTTATCTTGACACCAACCATCCTTTTCCATATTTTATTTCCATGCACCTCTTTTAATAGGGCCATTCAACCAGGATTTTCAACACAAAATTCCTTGGCACTTTACCCATGCTCTCCTTCACATCACTCCACCCCACACTAAAATAATATGTGGTCCTCTGCACACTCAAAAATCCTCAAAGAGTAATAAGGTTTACCAGTGCCCAAGGCACAAAACAAAACAACAACACGAAAGGAAAACACAAGAAAAGAAATGCATAAAGGAAATTCTAAACTAACTGGTGAAACTGCCTTATTTACAAACACCAAGAAGACTTATTTATAGTAGGGCTTTAGCCTACTCCCATTAAAGTGTCCTTGAAATTCCATTCCATCCAGTGCTTGTAACTAGCACGCGTCTAAATAAAGGATGTATGAGATTTTATAGGGACCTAACCAATGTACCTTAAATTTCCCAAGATGGTGGAGAAACTTAGAATCATACAGAAAGACCATCTGTCCAACCTCAAACTTCTTGTTTCTGATGTGGCGATCATGCCATGCTTTTTGCTTTTCTTTTTCTGTTGTTTGGATCCACCTAGCGAGTGATCATCTTTCATCCAGATTCATCGCCATTAATTCTCTCTTCCAACACTTTCTCATTAGCCAACTCTCTTGCGTGTGCTATTCACAGAGAAGGTAACATGAATTCAACCTACAAAATAGCTTCCATGGTAAACACTAATTGAAATGGTGTGGCTTTTTTCAGCCTTTTATAAGTTGTCCTGTAATCCCATAATATGGATGATACCTTGTCATCCCAATCTTATCTTCCGACATCACAAATCTTGGTCAGGGTACGACTCAATATTTTGTTAAATGCTTCCATGGTTCCATTTACTTGTGGGTGAAAAGGGGTAGTATTGTGATGAGCTACCATGAACTCTATTAAAAGGATCCTCATAGTCTCATTCAAGAAATGCGTAACCCTATCATTGGTTAAACTTAAAGGACATCCATACCTTGTGATAATATTCTCCCACAAAACTTTTACCATTGTGGTTGTTGTGCAATCTTTAGTTAGGGCTTCCTTTTCCCACCTTGTCAAATAGTCTATGCAAGTGATTACATAGCATGATTTAGTCCTATACATTGTTGGTTCAATAGGGCCTATGAAGTATTACCCATTTCTCAAAAGTTTTAATGCTAGGGATAGGGTGCAAATGCATTTCATCTCTCTTTCCTAGCTTGCCAATGTGTTGACAATGGTCACATGCCTTAGAATAGTCCTTGCAATCCTTATATAGAGTTTCCCACCACAATCTTGACATTAAAATTTTACATGCGGTGGCGTCACTTGCATAATGTCTGCCCGCACTTCCTCCATGTGCTTCCTCTATGATGGAAAGGCACTCATGATCTAGTAAACACTTGTGCAAAAATTCATCATGCACTAACTTGTATAAGTCCCCAATGATCAACATGTAGGGCGCGACGTGTATGGCTAATTGCTTTCTTTCTAATGCCTTCATCCCTTCCAGACCACACCTTCCTTTAGGAATACTATAATCTCCTCCAAATATGAGGGCATGCACAGTAACCTAAAAATTTGTGTGTTTGGAATAGTCTCTTCAATACTCTATGCATCCTCCCTTGAATCAATCCTTGACAGATGATCAGGTCCACAATTACTCTTTCTAGGCTTCACAACTACCATAAACTCAAACTCTTGAAATAATAACACCCACTGACATATGTGCCCTTATAGAATGGGATTGTTCACCAAGTACTTTAACGCCATGTGGTTGGTGTAAAATACAAAGGGTGTTTCCAGAAGATATTGTCTAAACTTGAAAAGTGTGTAGATCATTGACAATGCCTCACGCTCAATCATGGTGTAATTATGCTCTACTGGTGTCAACTTCCTACTTGTAAAACATAGAGGATGATCAACAATTCCTTCTCCCGGCTGTGTGAGTATTGCTCCAATGGCGGTTCTTGAGGAATCTACATGAATGTGGAAGGGATTTTCCCAAGAGGGAAAACGTAATATAGGCGCGGTGACAAACCTATCTTTTAATGTGTCAAATGCCTTCTACTGCACCTCTCCCCAATGGAAAGCAATTTTATGTCTGAGAAATTATTCTAGAGGAACAGATATCTTGGCATAGCCCTTGATGAATTTACTATAATAACCCATGCCCAAGAAATCCATGCATCTTTGCGCTCTAGCTAGTAGGATCCCCATTCCCACAATAACTATAACCTTGGTGGGATCTACTAGTAAGCCCTCCTTACATATGATATGCCCCAATAATGTACCAAAGGGTGTAGTAAAGAAACACTTTTTAATGTTGAGGGATATCCTTATTTTCGATACCTCTCAAACATCAGCCTCAAATTATCACAATGGTCTTTCACTAGCCCATACACTGTCCAATCATCCAGATAAACTTGAAGAAATTTATGGATGAAGTTCTAGAATGCCTAAACCACTATGCATGAGAAAACAACAGGCACATTCTTCAACCCAAAGGGCATGACCGTGTATGTAAAAATTCCCCATTCAGTGGCAAAAGTTGTCTTCTCTTGGTCTTCCTTTGTAATCCGGACTTGGTGGTACCCCAAAATCCATCCGTAAAGGAATAGATTTCATGCCCAATGACTCCCTCTAAAATTTCTTCAGTGAAGGGGGTTGGAAAGGGATCGATGACACAAACTATGTTCATCTCCCTATAATCCACATAGATCCTAATCTGCCCATCCTTCTTGATGCTTATTACCATTGAACTTATCCATTCCGATTCTTCCACAGCTTCAATGATCCCAAAAGCTATCATTTTGTCTATCTCTTCCTTTACCTTTACGCGTAAATTGGGATTCATCTGGTAGGGTCTCTTCATGACTCGGGCACACACTGCACTTTAACTTTCTCCTCATCTCCCCTAAGGAATGATGGACACCTTTGAGCTCATGGTACCTGCATGGGAATAAATCCTCAAATTCACGTAAAGGATAAATGATCTTAGAGACCTTCTTCTTTGACCAGTAATCTCCAATAATAGCTTCCTTAGGTTATTATCCTGAGCTAATGTTAACCTTATTTTTCTGTAAGGGTTCATGGTAGGTACGTGCGCGAGTATCAAGACTTTCCACTACCTTGCGCATCCATACAAAATGGTTGACATCCAAGCTCTCTACTTCCTCCCCATCAATAACATATACTAATTTCTCTTTCTCCTTTTCTAAGCACGTGCGCTCAAGCTGGACTTCTTTTTCTTCTTCTTCCTCTTCTTCAAAGCGCTGCCTCCAAACCTAGTCCATCTAGTAGTTCCAATAGCCTATCTTTTTCCATGGCACTATCCCCTATGGTAAGGTGCTTAACAACCTGCAATGCCTTATCAAATGATGGCTTGGTACTTCGGTACTCAAATGTTTGAATGAGGTCAGCTACTAGCTCTTGCCAATTTCCTGTTTGGTGGCATGTCTCAGAATGTATGTACCATGCATGTGCACAACCTTGCAATGTAGAGTACAACTTGTTCACCTAAAGTGATGGTGGAAAAGCTTCCACGCCTTCTCTCCAGACCTTCTCACAAGCTTGGATGTGGAAAGAGGCAGGTTCCTTACCATGGTAGTCCTTGATGGCGGTGGGCATGTTGCTTCTAGAAAACTTGATAGAGAGAGCAATTCTCACCTCGCACCATTCCAAAAGGCTCTCTTGATGTGTAGCCCACCATCATGCCACTATGCTGAGTAGGACATAACTTAACATCCCCCTTCATTCCTTCTCCTCCTTCCACTGAGCTTCCATCTCTTGTAAGAATATCTTAGGGAAGGCCCCTCCTAATACTTAGGTAGTTTTTTTCTCCTAGGCACCAAATCAGTATGCACCTTTGTTACTTTTGTTATGATCCTCTCAACTATCGTCTGATCAATTCATAAGTCCCATGCACCCAATTATCACATGCTAGATTGGTGGTGTCACTTACTGATTGAGCATCCTCAAACTGGATAACTTCGTCAGTAGGATGGATTATTTCTAGATCCTGATTGAGCATACATATATCTGATCCAGGACCTCTTCCCCTAAGGTTTAGTATAGGGCATCATATTCCCATCAGCCAGGGGTATAATGACCCATTCCTCCTTATTTTAAAAGTTGATGTACCCTTTATTGAACCGATGGACAACATTGTTCTTGTAACACCATGGGCACCCAAGTAGGCTTTGGAAATTGTCTTCCTCGGCAAGTGCCAAGACTTCAAAGTCCCTAGTAAACTTAGCTCCCTGGATAGTGATAGTTGCATCCTTTAAGACACCAATGGGAATTTCCTTCATTTTTTTGGTCATATACAACACATTTGAAGATGGTTGTAATGCAGGTCTCCCCATCTGATGCCATGCATCCAAAGTTAGAACATTGACCTCTGCACCTATGTCAATGAGGATATTACTAAGGATCCATCCATCTACAACTGCATCCAATGTGATCTCTTTGTCATAGTCAAGGTTGTGAGGGGGAAGGTTTGTATGCAAGATCTGTCTCTCATGCTCTTCTCCAGCGTGTGGTACCTTCTCCCTCAACCATGCTCCTAGCAAGGGAATAACATTATCTTGCCTTAGCATTTTACATACTTTCTTGACCTCATCCAGGTCATCCTTTGGCGCCTCGACCTTCCTCCTTTGCTCCTCCCTCCTAGACTGCTCCTTTAGACACTAGATTTCTCCTTATAAACTCTGAATGACATCCATGGTATCTTGATATACTTCCTTTTGATGTACAGGGTCTGGTACTTCCCATGAACTACTTCCTCTCTTGAAACTAGGGTCCTCTACCTTGGTATTTCATTGTGTGTGCAGCCTCTGCTCTTGTTGTTACTAAAACAGGTTCCAAGCCTGCATCACGTGTCACCCACGACATCTATTATGTGTCTGTCTTCTTAATGCTTACCATTCTAGTGCTCTTTTCTTTATATTGCTGCTGATTCATATGCTTAAACAAATACAGAATTCCTCATACTTGTGCTTCTTCCCACACCATGAGCACTACAATAGGTCTAGGGAATCTCGTTTATAATGTTCTATAGACCCATAATTAAAATAGGTTCCATGTGGGAACTCACTCCTCCTTCCCACATGGTTACCATGACCATGGAATTATCCACAAAATCCCCTTCCATGCATGCCACTATCTATGCACTCCTCATAGCGTAATCATCCCCTTTAGAACTACCGACAATGTTGGTTTGGCACCCCCCATGATCAATTGCCTCATGGATTTGATCAATGAGCCTATAGTCCTTAGTATAATGGGTTGTAGAGGTATAGATATTACAATAGTAAGACACATTCTTGTGAATTTCCTGTTGTAACAAGGGGCATCTACTTGCATCATGGTCCCCATGAAAAATTTCATAGTCTACTGTCACGGCGCGTACTATCCTCCAGGGGATAACTACCCTTGACATGCCCCTCTACTTCACAATTTGTACACCATAAACCACTGTGAGTCTCATGGGCTGAGTTCGCAGAAAATTCTCTAGCTACTTAGCCATAGCAACAATTTGAGCCTCCAGGAATGGGATTACTCCAGTATCAACACTACTAATAGCCTCAATGTGTAGAGAAGTTTCCAATGCCTCACGTGGGTCTCTGAAAGTTTTATGAGATAAGACCCTTCTAAAAGGTGTGATCAACCCTCCAACAAACCAATGAGCATGTTGTGAAGGGTGAATATCATATGATAACTGAGACAAGAGAGTTTTAAAGTACGCATCATACTCCCACACATTCTCTTCCATTCCCTGTTGAATCTCTTTCAGGGTGTTGATACTCTTCTGTTCATACTCAGGGATGTAGAATTCTGCAAAGAAGGCATTCTTTAAAGCATTATAATACACCACCATTTGATGAGGGTCATACTTCCTATACCAACTATGTGTGTGCCCCTAAAACATTGTTGTAAATTGAATAGCCTTCTACTCGAGGTTGTAATCCCTTTGCACACCATAAGCAACTCACACTTGTGAATATGTTCTACAACATCTTCAATACCTCTGTAATTTGGTAAATGTAAAGACATCTCAAACAAGACCTAAGGGGGTTACTGGGTCCCTTGTCCTTCTAATCTAGAGCCTTGGTTTCCTCTGATGTTTCCTCCACTACCGTATTCACCATGTACACCAAGTCCCGTGCCTCCTAAGCCACCGAGATCTAGGAGAATCACTAGGTCCACTAGGTCCCATCCCTCCTGACCCAACAGATCCACCAATACCACCAGGTCCTGTAGTAGTCATGCCAAGTGTCCCCAAGGTTCCACTAAATTATGCACTAACATGCAGCGACAATGCCCCACTAAAACTATTGTACCCCATGCCACTTCTAGATGCAAGACCGAAGGCTTGTATACTTTCTCCTTGTCAAAAGACTCCTTCGAATACTGGAATATGTGTAGCCATAGAAGTGGGTACTAAAAATTGTTCCTCCTAGGCATAGATCTGTCACTTCCACTGATACCAATCAAGTTAATGATACTCCTTCCTTGTTCTAGAAAACCAAGCACTGGGTTTGGTCACCGGGTGGGTTTAGATATGTTAAATCAACTCTTCTTTCTGCGTGTGATGAACTCTCATCGTGCCAAAGGGGTCTCTCTTACACACTTGCCAAGATGGGGTAACACACAGACTACTCGGTTCCACATCCTCCACATGAACCTCGAATCCTTCCTCCAACATCTACCTCCATAGATCCATCACACTTATAGCTTCACATTATCTAGAAATCTCCCTTTCATGTGCTTCACTATACTTGAGACATCTCTCCTCCCTTTCCTTCTCCATCATAATATCTTACATCTTCCTCCACCCTAGCTCCCTCACCCAGCCTCTTAGAATGGTTTAGTTGGCCATTGGAAATGCCTCGAACTCAAAGTAATAATAACCAGGATCTTAATTTCTAGAGGGGATAACACATAGAAATGATCCTCTAGGATCCCAAAAAATTCAAACTCAGCAACTTTTAGGAAAGAATAGGTGGAAATAGGATACTCTAGAGTGTATCTAGCCAACACACCCTCCCACCAATGATCCACAACATGAGTCTATAGCAGATCTACATCCTACAACCTTTGTTATTCTTCTTGATTCCACACGCGTGTGATCTAGAATACCAACTTGATCTAGATACATATGTTGAGAGCCATTCATATAGCTCCATTGGGAAACAATAGAAAAATGTTCCATATAAATCATGGTAGAGGTTATCTTCTACCAATCTACGTGCATCAAACTCAGGTCTAGTGCTGAATCTATGAGATAATTCATCCTCCATGCTCTTGAACCATGATTTAACACTTTCTAGAGTTAAACGTTTTCTCATTACTCATTACCCAGATTATGATGTATGCCATTTCCCTCTATAAATTTGAAAAGAGGTCCCGACTACAAAACCAAGATGTAGTCATTTTTACCCTCATCACAAATGAAAGGAACCCCATGCACACCGGCCTATCACCCAGTGGGTGCTGGGAACTCAATTGAGGCATGTGCCAGTGCCGAGTCTCTCGTTTATGTGAGTTTAGTGGGTAACATCATCTATGATTCATGTTTAAAAGATATGGATGGAAGTAAAACATACAAGCACCATAGAGCTCATCCTTGTAGTCATTCCGACATAAATTTCTTTAAAAATTTTTACAACTTATACCAAAATAGAAAGAAGTTGTACAAGCATCCATACTTAATCGTAAATGTAGACACCTAAAATTGGTTACTCAATTTAGTGTCCCCCACATTCGTTTACCTTCTCAGGTAACCTGGGGCATGTTCATATCATCACTACTCCCTTAGGGTATTATTCAATATTTGCTTTAAAACATCTATCCTAAGTTTAATTCACTCCATTATGTTTTACCCCTAAGTAATTAAATATTAACTATTTAATTACACCTTTTTACATATATCCTAACCACTTATCTAACACATATCAATTTCTAACCTCCCATATCTATTCTATCCATATCTCCCCCCTATTTCTCCTCCTCCCAAACCAAGCAGCGGGATATTTCCCATATTTGAGGTGGAGGGATCACTCTCATCTTTCCAAAAAGTGCTCCTTTTGGCCATTTCGGAGTATGTTCTTTGATCGGCGCCAACCAACGGTACTCGGTTAAAGCTGATTTTTCGAACGACACTTTTTCATCTCGGTCATTGCGCCAATTACAAATAGAAGGCCAGAAATCAGTTTTGGTTAGACAGTGAGTCGGACAGAGAGAGACAGAGAGAGAGATACAAAAAGAATGAGAGAGTTTTGAGCATCAAGTCTGAGCATTGTCTATCAAGTGAGAGCGAATCCCGTCCAAACCAATCCCTGAGAGGAGTACCGTTACTCTGCTCCTACCACATCAACATTGGGAGTCTTCAACAATCTCTTGGTGACTCTGTTCCTGCATCCAGCATAGGTGGAGCCTTGCCAGTATCCCTACGGCTCTTGCAGATCCAGCGAAGATTGATGATCTAGCTTCCACTGTCTGCTTTCTCAATCTTCCTGTAATTTCCCCTAAGTCGACGCCAACAGTACCTAGTCAACACCAATTCTATCTAGTTGACGCTGACTTATCTCAGTCGATCGCCGATTCCTCTCAGTCGACATCGATTTTCCTAATCGGTGCCGATCTACCTACGGATAGGTAAAATAATTTAGGGATCACAAATCCAACATTGTTTTCACACTTTCCTGTTTGTTATTGGTTTTTGTCTGCTATTTACTTTTCTATCTGTCATTTTTAATCAAAATATAGACATTTACTTACATCTTTTATCATGTATGATTCTTTCCTTAATTGAAAATGTGGAATGACATCCGCTGAGGGAGCTTATCACTTCCCAGACCCACTTTTCGTAGTAGTTCACCCAAATATTTTTTTCTATCAAGCATTTGTGTCTCGCAGGTTTCCTGGATCTACTCTACAAGATTGCTTGTGTGCGCCCATCTTGTCTACATCAGATTTTTTTTTCCATCTACATCTTCAGACCCGGTCTTTCAGGTATCGATTTCATTTGAGTTTTTCAATGTTTTTGTGTTTATTTTGAGTACGTTAAATTGGACAGGTAACAAGCGCAAAATTCTTGATCTACATTTTGGCACACCCGGTGGGACCCAACCAAAGTCCCTTATTGGTAAGTTCATTTCTTTTCCAGTTTTGAGCTTTTGTTTTTCAAAGGTTAGCAAATCTTTCGTTTGATTTCAAAATTGCACTTTTGATCCATCTCTTTATGCAAAAATTGTTATTTTCTCGAAAGTTTTTTTTTTTAGTTCTTTGAAATAGAAATTTTCATTCCGCCATTATCTGGATATATCTTTCTGGATTATTTTGTGTGTTTGCTTAACCTTTTCTTATGGATAGCTTTTCTTGTTTGTGGGATTGTTTAAGTGGAAGAGCTCAACAATGTGCTTTTTGAAGTCCACATACCTTAGAGAGCTAAATCTACAAGTATTTCTATTTTATGGTGTTTTCTCCTTTTTAGGAACTAAAAAAAAAAAAAAAAAAATAGACTTTGTTTGTTTGTTTTCTATCACATTCAAACATTCTGATTTTGGTGCTTAAAAAGAATCTAATCACATTTGGGAAAGAATTTGTTTGACTTGTCTTCATCGAAAACAAACACTTCATTTTTAAGTGCTTAAAAAGAACTTTTTCTTTGTCATTTCTGCCGTATGCTTTTCATCTAGTTTTAATTAGGTTGGAAAATTTATCAAATCGGTAGTGACATTATTTTATTTTTATTTTTCACCCTTGCACACAAAGCCAAAATCACTAGGTATAAAGCATTTAAACAAAAATTCCTCCCCTGGCCTCACCTACTTGGAAGTGACATCCAAGAGGAAGAGCCTACATGGTACTCGGGCCATGCTATAAATTCATGGAAGTTCTAGTATATATTGGCAAAGCACCCGACTCCCTTATTGAAGCGGTGTGTGAAGTGCGGGGGTAGGCCCCTATATCAAGCCATGTACCGGTATTTTACTGAAGTGCCTTTGGGAATCCTCACCAAACATTCCCCAAACCATATTTGGTTGGCTATCTAAGTAGTTCCTGTTCTAAAAAGCCTTCCCTAATATTTTATTTCTTAAAAGCATAAAATTCAAAAGAGATAATCACCTACGCTACTTGAATTGTCTGTGCATTAGTTAGGTCAATCTTCTTTTTTGCTATATTTCTGCTTGTTTATGACGGTCATCACTCGGTTACAATCTAGAAGAATGGCTCAACTGGCCCCTTCTTCCTCTGAAATCACCACTAGTGTGGATGTTTCGGCACCCCTCGGTCTTCCTCGGGACCGCTATTAGTTGGTTCCCCATCTTGGTCATATAATCCTTTCTATCAACCTAAAGCAATCCCATCACGTCCAGCTTCCCCCAGTCCTTCAGAAATATCATCTGCTTCTGACATAGAGTATGTTCCTCATGGGGATCCTAAATTTTAGGCACTCCTTGATCGCAATCTAGTAGCCCTTATGGATTATCTAGTACATAATTCCATTCGAATATCTTATCAGGGACCACCAATCCAACAGTTTATGATTATCCTCGTGAACCATCCCAAGCTTTTGTAGAACAGTTAGCATCCTTTTTCTTGCCTCGAACCATGGAAGAGGGTGGCACACCTATACCTCCTTTTTCTCTTCCACCGACCATGTCGACTAGTTCTCAAATAGTCTTGCCTATTCCTAGTGCCGCAGTTACCTCGGCTATTCCACAACCTACTTATAAGAAGTCCTCTTCTCTAGCTATAATGGGCACATCTACACACCCACAGATTGCTGTTAATTCTTCTATGCCATCCATTGCGTCCCAGGGTCAGTACCTCTTTATGAGTCAACCCCCTTCAACGAGTCAGTTGGTTCCTACTTCTCATCCTCCAGTTGGTCTTTCTTCCAATGTTCCAGCTGACATTAACCTTTCACCCATCCTCTAGCATCGGCACCCTTAATAACCAATCCAACAATCAAAAGCCTCATTCAGACCTTATTCCCCACCATGTCTAATCAAATCAACACCCATGTTCCTCAACCCATTCCGATTCAGTCGATGAGTGTGGGAGCCCACCAATCATAGGCTCCGGCTGTTATTCAACCATCTTTTTCTCAACCACTTGTCATCCCATAGCCTGTTTATACACAGGCTCCTTCACAGTAAATACCTCACCAGACGTCACCCAGAACACTTGGTTATTCCTCTTACCATCCTATTAATCAATAGATGAATCCCCCATTAACGCCTCAACAAAATCCACCATTCGCTTCTTATGTAGGACATACCAGCATGCCTCCTCCTCAATCTGACGTGGTCCAAATTCTTTTCAAGAAAATCATGGACCTAGAAGCATCCACCAAAGGGGCTCGTCCTTCATATTCTTTTGAAGAAGTATGCAATGAACCGATTCATCCATCAGTGGCTTTTAAGCCTTATCCTCCCCAATGGGAACTTCCTAAATTTTCAAAATTTCATAGTCGGGAGGACCCTCAACAGCATTTTCGAGCATTCAAACACGCTTTCTACCTTATAGTCAAGATCAGGAGCTTATGCTCCATACTTTCCCTATGTCTCTAGCAGGACCTACTTTAGACTGGTACAATAACATTCCCCAACATTCCTTGTTTTCTTTCTCTCAATTGGCTCAGATGTTTGTTGAAAACTTTTTGATAAATATCACACATAAGATCTCGATTACAGATCTTTATAACATTTGTCAATTCGATGATGAGTCTATTGTAGACTTTGTTTCTCATTGGAGAGGGATAATAAACCAATTGTCTTTCTCCCTTCCTCAATCTCAACAGATCGAGTTGTTTACTTGATCTTGTGCTAATCATATTTCTTCCACCTTAAGGATCCAGACCTTTCATACATTTGAAGAAGCCTTCACGATGGCACGCAAACTTGAATCCCCGCCATTGAACAAGGGAAGTTAAAACTTCGTTCTAAATCTAAACCAGATTTTTCTCGGTTTACAAAATCAAACCCTTCCACTTCTAAAGACAAGAATCAGGGATCCACTAATGCTATCGTATTAAAAACACCATGAGCCGATAGCAGTTCTAATCAAACACCATGGAGAGACTCCTCATCTTCTCGAAAAGGACCCTCATCATCTCGATCTTTTACTTCATTGGGGGAATCATATGCTTCTATCTTAGAAAAAATGTTGGAAGTTCACATGATCAAACTTCCCCCTATTAGAAATTTTGATGGAAACCAAGAACGTCCATTCTGGTATAGGGAAAATGACTTGTCATTATCATAGAACTAAAGGCCATGACATTGAATGATGTCAAACCTTCAAAAATCTTGTCCAGAAATTCATTGATAAAGGCGAGCTCATTTTGGATAACCCAAATGCTCCCCCAAATTAGGCGCTTGATGTTTTTAAACAACCTTTTCCTAATCATTCTCCAAATCATGATGCTTCAGAGTCTCAAAAACCAAACACTCATACTATCAGCTTCATTTCTACTGAAGAATCTTCTTCTAAAATTAAGCCACCTACGAACACATCGACTGAATCAGAACCTCTTGTCACTCCACTAATCACTGGGATTCCACTATCTTCAGACAACCCATCTTTGAGTATTCCTACATTATTAGAGATAGATTCATCTCCCTCTACCTCTTTATCTAATCTTCCATCTATGCCTGAGACAGTGTCATCCTCATCTGTCTCATCATCGGACATCCTTTCGATGCTTGAGACGTTTACATCCCTTCGAGTTTCCACTACATCTACAACTACTTCTGTTTCTCCCATTTTCACTGCAACTATGCCATTGGTAAACATACCTATAGTTGTACCAACTTCAATGGAAGTGTCTTCAATTTTAACTCTTCCCGTTTCCTTTCCTACGGTAGTTACACCCACAATTACTATACCAGAAGTATCTCCCTCGCAAGGAACTGCTTCTTCATCATCCACTTCTTCCATCACTGATACTATTTTTCCTATTAAAGGGAAATCTAAAGAAATAGTAATGGCACCTACACTCTCAGTTCCTGGACTTAAACCAAGACAACTAAAGTCTAACGTTACATCATCAGCACCTCCTCATCTCCTTCCCCCGAAAAGGCTACAATCACCTTATGCGGTTGAAGTTGTCACCATCCCTGAAAAAGGAAAACCCATATTTCGAACCATCAAGACTCTTGGTGCCTTCCCTCAAAAATCTCTCTCTACGACCTCATAAAAGATTGGATTTGTCTGCTGAGAAGGTGTCTTCTTCTACAACACCATCCAAACCATCATCTTCTTCTATAACACCATCTTCACTAGTGCCTTGTAAAGAGGAATTACCTACTAGAAGGGCATCACCTCTTTTATGAGGATCATCGTCTTCGTCACCAAAAAATAGGACACCTCTTGTTCCTTCGATCAGACCTACTTTGGGAGCTTCTCCCTCATCTAAATCGACATTATCTAAATCATCATCTGTTTGACCAAGCAGCCTTCTTTATCTCTGAAGACCACAACACTTGTCACATCTCCATCATCTTCCAAATCTATCTTAGGAGCTCCTCCTCCACCGAAATCAATCCAGTATCACTCACTTCCATCTCAAGTTCCCAAGGCTGCTCCTCTCGATGTCTGGAAAAGTAAGACGATCCCTAAAAAGACTGTCAAACCAGACATGCAGGTTATTTTACCTCGGTAGTCTGTTGAGGCACCTCCGTCATCTTTGTCCTCATCTTTGTCTACCGATTCTATACTGAAATTCTTCACCAACTTATCCAAGCTTCATCCATATCCCTTCCCCTGATCAAACCCTATAATCCTAAAGGAGTAAAACCTTCCTGGTTCAACTCTGATATGATTTGTGCTTACCATCGCACTCCTGGTCATGACACCAAGGGATGTAAAGCTCTTCAATCTATCATTAACAACCTCTTGGAAGAAAGTGATCTTCTTTTGGAAGAGGAGGAGGAACAAGTATCTCCTATCATCCCAACTTCATTTGAGCCTCAACAGTCTATTCAGACCTCTAGTTCTATTAATTTCACTCCGACTTCTTCTCAGTTCTATTAATTTCACTCCGGATGATCTTCCACCTTCTCAAATCGACATAATTCATATCGCCACTAGAACCTAACAGTATGATAATCCATCATCATCTACAACATCTCGACCATGGGTTATCATTTCTGTAGCTCCCAAAGGATCTCTTCCTTCTTCATTAGCCTCGAGACCTCGGGTCTCTATCCGTGCTTCACCTCGGGCTCAAATTCCTGTGTCAGTTGAGGAGAGTGTTATGAAACAACTCACCCATGCTTTGGTCAAAATGTCTCTTTTTGACCTCATTTAATCTTCTCTGCAACATCACCAGGCTCTGATTGATAATTTACGTCGCATCGCTATGAATTCAGATGAGCCTCAACCTTTCGAGATGGTTGTTGGATTGAATAAACCATCAACCGCCATTTCTTTTGAAGATTCAGAAATTCCTTCCCTTTCTTCCGAGGATTTGGAGGCTCCCCTCTTTATCACAGTTCAAATCAACAACACTACATTAAAACGCACTATGATCGATAGTGGTGCTGCACTCAATGTCATTTCTTCCCACACATTCAAACAACTTAAGTTACCTAAGAATGTAGTGTCACCACCTCCTTTCGCCCTTCGATCATTTAACAATCAGCTAGCAGTTACTTTAGGAACTGTGGTCCTGCCCATTCGGGTAGGTAAAAAATTACTTCACGAGCTCTTTTACATTGTTGAAGGAAAATTCCACTACAATATGATCCTAGGATGCTCCTGGATTCGTACAATGCATTGCGTCCCATCAACCCTCCATCGATGCTTAAAATATCAGTTTGAGGGCAAAATCTATACTCATCCAGGATATCCTTTTCCTTCTGCTCAATGTGACATGACAACAGGATCTTCCCCTCCAAAGAAAGATGATTTTTCTTCTGGCGAGGCTTCATCCTCTTCCTTACCTGCAGCTAAATTACCAAATTTTCAAAATTTGGAAGAGACATTGCAGCATTTCTCACTAGGAGAACTTCCTCTTCTTTCTTTTGACGCCCATCTCAAGCCTAATGAGTATGGTAGACCAGACAAACAACCTAAATATCAGCCGGGTCTTGGTCACATCGTCACCATTGGTCTACCCAACCAACATACTAACTTCATTTACAGTGGTCTTGATACACCTCACTATCGCCCAGATTCTCCCCTAGGGCCAAGCCTTATTTAGCAGGGTTTGATTGTCTACAAAATCCCATGTTTGCAAAAAAATTATTTATATCGATGTGCATGGAAGGGATTTGGCACAGGAAAGTATGAACATGGTATGCATTACCTTGCATCCATTCCAACTCTCAAACCACATCAAAAATTTGGTTTAGGATTTAAACCTCTTTCAAAAGCCACCATCACTATTCTTGATGAGCCTCTCCCTATTGAGGAACCATCTTCCCCGCTAGGTTAGAAGCATCATTTGATGTGGATGATGCCATTTCCATCCCATCTAACTTTTTTTTAGTCAATACCATTTCCTTAGGGTCGCTGACCTATAAAACTAATAACAAATCCACGTCCATACCATTAGTCTTCCTTGAAATACCTATAGTCTGTCCTCACCTAATTGGGGGTAGAGGATTCTTATCTTCCTAAAACCATTCCTTGTGACACATCTACGCTTCTTAACGAAGCCACTGTTGATCTTAATATAGGGACTTCTAAAGACCCTTGCATTATTAAGGTCACCAATCTATTAATCCACAAGAGTTAGGAGACTTTATGACTTTTCTTTCCAACCATTGTCAAGCTTTTGCTTGGTCATATGAGGATATGCCAGACTCGATCCCGATCTCATGGTCCACAATATCATTACTCTTCCCGACGCCAAACTAGTTAACCAAAAATTATGTAAAATGCACCCTTGAGTAGCCCTCCTTGTTAAAGAAGAGTTGCAATGTTTACTTTCTTTAACTTCATCCAACCCATTGATTATCCACAATGGGTTTCAAATGTAGTACCAGAATAACCAAAGCTACTAGGAAAATTCAAATTTGTACCGTCTTTCGGGATCTTAATCTTGCTTGTCCAAAAGATGATTTTCCTCTACCTAATTTCATTTTCTCTTTATCTTTGATCCTGCAGTGCGATATGAATTTCATTATGCTTTCTCTTATGGATGGTTTCTCTGGATATAATGAAATTCTTATCACACTAGAGGATCAGCATAAGACTTACTTCATAACCCCTTGGGGGACTTTTTGTTATCGTGTCATGCCTTTCGTTCTTAAGAATGTGGGAGAAACCTATCAATGAGCCATGACCTACATCTTCCATGATATTTTACACAAAATGGTGGAGGATTATGTCGATGATCTCCTCGGTAAATCTAAACACCGTCAGGATCATCTTTTCATTCTTGCACCTCTCTTTGAGAGGCTCATTCACTTTTGTCTTTGCCTAAATCCATCTAAGTGCGTGTTTGGCGTTCTCACTAGAAAACTCTTAGGCTTTATCATTTCTATTAGGGGTATTGAAGTTGATCCCACAAAAATAAAAGCTATCCTTGAGATACCTCCCCCTTCTAATTTAAAGCAACTCCATGGTCTTCAGGGGCACCTTCAATCAATATGTCTTTCTATCTCACAACTTTCGGATCATTGTCAATATTTTCATCATCTCCTCCATAAGAATGTTCATTTTGAATGGGATGAGCATTGCCAAAAGGCCTTTGATGATCTCAAAGCTTATCTTCTTTCCCCAACTGTGCTTATACCTCCACGCGAGGGGGAGTCATTCTATCTTTATATTTTTGTGATTGACCATGCTTTGGGAGCCATGATCTCACATCGAGATGCTAACGGTAAAGAACAGGCCGTATATTACATCAGTCACACTCTCCATGAGTATGAAACACGTTATTCTGAAGTTGAAAAGTTGTGTTGTGCTCTCTTCTTTGCAACTTCTAAGCTTCGTCACTACCTCCTCAATCACAAAACTTACATTGTCACAAGTGTCAATCCACTCAAGACAATGCATGCAAAGCCTTATCACAATGATCGTATCACTCGTTGGCTCATGCTAATGACATAATTTGATCTCGAGTTTATTCTAAAAATCTATCAAGGGTCAGGTCATTGCAAATCAGTTAGTTGATGCTCCACTTTTGGACACTCAAGTCCCCCTTGCTCAATTCCCCAATAAGTATATCCAATGATTGATTTCGGTCTTTCTCCATTTAAAGTAAAACTCTTCTTTGATGGATCCAAATGCCAAAGGGGGAGGTGCAGGTTTCGTTATGATTCCTCCTTGGGGTGCACCTATCCCAGTCACACACAAACTTAACTTTGAGTGTACCAATAATATGGCTGAATATGAAGCCCTTGTTTTAGGTCTTCAAAATGCTATTAATCTTGGCGCTCGCCATATTGACATATTTGGTGACTCACGAACTTGTCGTTAATCAAGTCACTGGTGTATATCAATGCAAAAATGATATCCTTCAAAAATATCATGATATCATTCTTTTTCAACTCCAATCTTTTGACAAATTCACTATCGAAGATATTCCTCATCTTGTGAATCGATTCACGAGATACAATAACTTCTTTAGCCTCACTTATTCCACCTTTTAACGAAGAAACGCAACTTTATGTGGATGTGCAATGATTAGATCAACCATCTCATCTCTAAAACTAACTTCAATCAATGCCATCACAACCAATACTCAAGATGAGTGGTATCAATGATTGTTGTTTATCTATCTCATTTAGTACTTCCTCTAGATCGACTTCCAATGGTAGAAGATCTTTTATCCTACATGCTAATCGCTATACTATTTTAGGTGGTATCCTTTACAAACGTGGTTTTGATGGTATTTTTCTTTGGTGCCTCAAGACCCACTGAATCATCTAAAGCCATCCAGAATTCCATGATGGTATCTGTGGCAGACATTTTAGTGGCTTGGCCATAGCTAAATGCATCTTACGCTTAGGCTATTATTGGCCTTCTCTTAATCAATATTGTTGCAAAATACACTAAGAAGTGTGTCAAGTGTCAACAACATTCCAATCTCACACATATCCCAGTCGGGATTTGTAACTGGAGTAGATCTATGGCCTTTTTCACAATGGGGTCTTGATCTCATCGGTCTTATCAATCTCTACTCTCTTTGTAGCGTCATCATTCTATCATTACGCCTACAAAATACTTTACTAAGTGGGTGGATGCTATTCCTCTTTCATCGACCAAAGCTAAACCAATTGTTGATTTTGTCTATCAACACATCATTTGTCACTTTGGTGTTCCACACAACTCATCACAGACAATGGTAAATCTTTCAAAAATATCGATTTGTAGAATCTCTGTGACACTTTTAATATCAAACTCAACTTTTCTTCTCCATACTATCCCCAAGCTAACGGGCCGTGCCGAGGCTTCCAATAAAACTTTGCGTAATATCCTCACAAAGGTAACTAGTCAAGTTTGGTAGGGATTGACATTTACATATCCATTTTGCTCTCTGGGATTATCGACTAGCATTCATACTCCTACTTGGTGCTACTCCTTTCTCTCTCATTTATAGGTCAGAGGCTATTCTTCCTTTGGAAGTCCAGATCCCATCTCTTCGTGTTTCTCTCAAAGAATTTGTCTCTGATGAGGACTATCATCAAAATCATCTAGCGCAACTTGAGTTGCTAGATGAGCGGTGTCTCAATGCTCTTGAGCATCATCAAGTCTATCTTGAGTGTGTCAAACATGCTTATAACAAGCACTTGCAACACCGTGACTTCAAAATTGGTGATCTTGTTCTTAAAGAAAACCAAAATGTCACTACGCTAGAACGGAGTCAGTGTGGTAAGTTTTCTCCTAACTAGATGGGTCCATATGTAGTCACTCATAAATATGGGTTTGGGGCTTATCGTCTATCCTCCATGGATGGTGTACCTGAAATGGAACCTCTTAATGCCTTGCATCTAAGGCCCTTCTATTGTTAAAATATATCTTACATGATCTTAGTCACAAAACAGATCTTTCATCCATCTAACAACTAGTCATATATTTTCATAGTGATTTGGAACTATGTGGTTCTCTGCGTTATGTCTTTTCTACCTTAAATATGAGTATCGTGGCTCTACTCATAGCATTTTTTTTATGGATATGTTCCTCCTCCTAGTTGGGACACCTTAATCACTTCCTCATCTTTCCCAAGTATGTATCTTAATCAAATCTACTCGAGGCATGAATACGTGATTTTTATGCATTTTCTTCCCCTCTATCTCGATCTATCTAGTCTACACTCACTTCTTCTTTCAAAACAAAGCTCCAAAAGATTAAAAAAAAAAAAAATAAAAAAATAAAAAATTCCTAAAAGATAGACCGATCCTCGAAGGAAAACTATCTATGCATTTTCAAAATAAATAAAAAAGATATGGACCATACCCTTGAAGGATGGCTACATTTGAAATACAGACCGATCCCTTTAAGGATGGCTGTTTGTTTTCTTGTCAGCATCATTGAAAGACTTCCCATATCGATTAGTATTTCTATATCTAGCAAACTTCCCACATTGATCAGCTTGCTTTTCTGTCAAAACAACAATCATGAAGTTGAGACATAAGACCTTTTTTCGATCATATGGAGAACCTTGTTTTCCCAATGGGAGCATATATTCTATCCTTTGTAACTTTTGACAAGATAAATACTTACTTCTTGTTCCATTTACCTTCTAGATCTAGTTTGTGACTAGCTAGTGTCATGTTTATTTTAACCTCATATATGGCCTTCTATGCATGGTCTTTTGGGCTTCCTATCAAAGTCTCTATTTATGGTCGATTAGGGGCCTAGCTTATCATTATTTTTTCTTATCTAGATGTATTTCCTTTTAATCAAGGTCATTTCATTATGTCCTTGGCTCTCGCATTATCATTTCTTATTATTTCTTGGCTTTTTTATTATTTCTTATTCATCCAGTTAAATTGACATTTAACATGTTAATTTAATCAACATCTATCATCTATCTAATTTCATCTTATCTACTTTGTCCAAAACACATATCATGGCATGTACTATCAACACATGTGGATCCATCTATCTATGTCTATTTTTCATCAAAATTAAATCCACATATCAATCACATCTATCCATCTATCCATCAAAACATCTAAAAATGTGTACATCCAAGTTAAGCTACATCTATCTATGTCTATTTTTCATCAAAATTAAATCCATATATCAATCACATCTATCCATCTATCCATCAAAACATCTAAAAATGTGTACATCCAAGTTACGCTACATCTATCTATATCTATTTTTCATCAAAATTAAATCCACATATTAATCAACATCAAATCACATCATGTCTATTTATCCTCTATGTCTATGTCCATCCAATCACATCTATTCATCATCTATCAGCATATGTCTATATCCATCACAATTACATGTATATCGAAATTAAAAAGCATGAGTACAATCATATGACAAAGAAAATGATGAATATATATATATATACATGAGTATCTGTACAACAAAGAATGGATGGCTTTCAGTCAAGCCATCTATATCATACATCAAAAATGCCTTCAAATTGAGGCTACATCAATATATCGATACAAAAATATATCAAATCTCTAAATCGTAAAATCCGATAGGTGGAAGACACTATCTCCTCCACCCTCCTCTGGACCAGGCTGTCTCTCCTGGCCACCACCTATCGAGCTCGACGCACCTCTGCTGGGGGCCTACCGCCACCCCCGATCTCTCCTAGTGCTCCCTCCCTCAGATGCACCACTAGCTACGGCTGTCACTGATCTCCTCCTCACACCATAATGAGGCACATCAGGAGCATGCTATGCCAGGGTGTCCTCGTAGTATCGCACCTCAGTGAGGAGAGACTGATACGTACTCAGGCTCACCATACCAGGTGCTCATAATGTCACTGCTTGCTGGTGGTGGCCCTCCTATGGTCGTACCCTGTGTCCCAGACTCTGATATAGTACCTGTATCACCATATTTGGCCCTGAGGGCCTCTCTATGCCTATGGTAGCGATCCCTTTGTTCGATTGCTGTATATCTCACTCTTGTCAGTGTGTCTCTCTCCAATATCAGGGTGTCCCTCTCCTCTGTCAGAGCTTTGATCTCCTCAAGGGTTGCATGGTGTGTTTGCGTCAGGGTAAAATGCTCCCCCTCCAGCCTCTCTAGCGCTGTGGCTATATCCTCCTCATCGACATCTATAGATGCTGGCAGGTGTCGTGGTAGCTCTGTCAAATACCATGCCGCATAGCCGTCATCCACTCCGACATCATCATCACTATCTGCAGAGGGTGGGGCCTCCCTCAATGGATCTGCCAGGATCAAAATCGGTAGATCAGTCTCTCTGCTATCTCACCTGTATGGCCTGTAGGTGGTCGGCACTATCTGCACTAGGCCAAACTATCTCAATACCGTATAAATGGGACACGCTCCCACATATCAGGCCTGCGGCCCCTAACCACCCTACTCCATCTCAACCCCTCCAAGTGAGAATCCTGACCAACCCATGTTGGGTAGAATCGATATGGTCTCCAAATGACCTGCTCTGGTGTCAGTGTCCTGAAGCGCTCGGCATACCAATCTATGGATATCCCTGTATCTCCCGGGGCCATGTCACCCCACCATCGCTAGAATCCATAATCAATGGCCCCCACTGCTACTAGCATCCATGGAAGCCTAGATGGCCTGATCACTGCTATGTGCTCATATGCCCAGCAATGGAGCACAAAACTAACATCAATCCCTATCCTCCTACCAGTGGTATACATCCATAACTCATAATATATCTGAGCTATCAGGGCGTCAGAAAATGTGAACACCTATCTAAACTGCAAGATGTCACAAATGTAATCTAGTAATAATAATGGGAATCTCCCACCTCTTGAATCTAGTAGAGCAAAGTAGGAGATTGCCATCTGAATCAACACTATCCATTTGCTCCTAGAATCATCCTATCTATCTGTGAGGCTATCCTCACTTGCCCCCTGACACTATCTCTCAATCATCTACCTGTCTCCATATAATTTATTCTAGGGCCCTCTCTTTACTCTCTCGTGGAGTAATCTCAATCGGGTCCCCAATAATCGGCACCTCGAATCCGGTATATATCCTCATGGGTGATAGTCATCTCACCCATCCTGAACCAAAAAGTGCAAGTCTGGCTATCCCATTGTCACACTAGTTCTCACATCATCTCTACATCCCGAGGCACTCGTCTATAGTACCGAAAGCCCCCGAGCCCGGCTAGCTCTAGGTGGCACCAATTTGCATCAGTCACATCAGGGAGAATCATCTCTAGAAGCTTAGGAATAGCATCCCACATATGAAAAACCTCTCGTGCTTGCATCACACAATATCAAGAGAAATGTTAGCTTCCTATTTATCCAAATCCGAACATCCAAAACACATTTAATCACCTTATTAGTTCATCCGGTCCAATAGGCGTCGATTTATTTTTATTCGGTGTCGATCTAATATAGTCGACGTTGATTGAAATAAATTGGTGCTGATCTCATCTAATCGGCATTGATTTTTCCGATCGACGCCGATTGGGAGGCAACGTGTCAGAAACACTCTGGCCTCCCACTTACTCCATTTTTTTACAAAAATAATAATGATAGTAAAAACATTATTATGACAAGTTCGGCTAGATTTACTTACCCCCGGTCATGTCCTCTTCCACTTTTGACTGCTCCCAGAGGCTTCCATGGTGCTCAAAACTAGTTTTTGACTCTCTCTAAATCAATCGTCACGGTGAAAATAAATCGTTCACATTTTCCGTTCACATATTTATATGTGCTCGGAATGGTCAGCGCCGATTTTCATGGTCGTCGCCAATTTTCATGGTCGACACCGATTTTTTGATCGACACCGATTTGGGCCATTCTTGCCGATGTGTTGCAATTTGGCTTCTCCATGTCGTCTTCTTCCATCTCCTGATCTTCTTGCCATAGTGTTGACGCTTGGCTTATTTATCTGGTCATTCTTGTGCCCTGAGTGTTGCCTTTTGGCACATACTTTTGATATTATCATCCATTTTGAGCCTGTTCCCTGTCCATGGGGCACTCACATTTTTGGTAGCTTAGAGTTAGCGGGTCTGTAGGCACTAACGTCATCTTCTTTGCAGACCATCTGGTTATCCCTACCAATGTGTCTCTTTTTAGGTGCTACCTATTTTGCAGCCCTCCTTAACACTCATGGGTCTGTAGGTACTAACGTCATCTCATTCGGAGACCATCTAGTCTGCCCTACCAATGTGAGTTCCTTAGGTTGCTGCCTTTTTATTTTATTTTTGTGTGTCATTAATGATCAGATCTACTCTAGGCATCTAGCTGGGGCATCCTGTGTTTTCATCTACCTTTTTCAAACTTGGGATCATTTTCTCTTTTGGGGCCCATCCCATCCCTAGTTTGAGGGGGATCACATCATCACTTTTTCTTCCTTTCTTCCAACTCCTTGTTTTTGTCTCGCAACTTTTCTTATCGCAAGTTACTTGACAAAAAGGGGCAAAATGTAGACACCTAAAATTGGTTACTCAATTTAGTGTCCCCCACATTCATTTACCTTCTCAGGTAACTTGGGGCACGTTCATATCATCACTGCTCCCTTAGGGTATTATTCAATATTTGCTTTAAAACATCTATCCTAAGTTTAATTCACTCCATTATGTTTTACCCCTAAGTAATTAAATATTAACTATTTAATTACACCTTTTTACATATATCCTAACCACTTATCTACCACATATCAATTTCTAACCTCCCATATCTATTCTATCCATATATCCCCCCTATTTCTCCTCCTCCCAAACCAAGTAGTGGGATATTTCTTGTATTTGAGGTGGAGGGATCACTCTCATCTTTCCAGAAAGTGCTCCTTTTGGCCATTTCAGGAGTCTGTTCCTTGATCAGCACCGACCAGTACTCGGTCGACGCCGATTTTTTGAAATGGCGCTGATTTCATCTCGGTCGATGTCGATTACAAATAGAAGGCTAGAACTCAGTTCTGGTTAGACAGTGAGTTAGACAGAGAGACAAAGAGAGAGATATACAAAAATAACGAGATAGTTTTGAGCATCAATTATGAGCATTGTCTATCAAGTGAGAGTGAATCCCATCTAAACCAATCCCTGAGAGGAGTATCGTTACTTTTCTCCTACCGCATCAACATCAGGAGTCTTCAATGATCTCTTGGTGACTCTGTTCTGCATATCTAGCTCTTCTGAGATCCAAAGAAAAGATCGACGATCTAGCTTCCACTGTCTATTTCTCAATCTTCCTACAATTTCCCCTAAGTCGATGCCGACAGTACCTAGTTGATGCTGATTCTATCTATTCGATGCTAACTTATCTCGAGTGATGACAATTTTCCTAATCGGTTCGATCTACTGCAGAGATAGGTAAAATAATTCGGGGATCACAAATCCAACATTTTTCACACTTTCTGTTTGTTATTGGTTTTTTTCTATCTGTCATTTTAAACCAAAATTTAGACATTTACTTACATCTTTTATCATGTATGCTTCTTTTCTTAATTGAAAACGTGGATTGACATCCACCGAGGGAGCTTATCGCTTCCCGGACCCACTTTTGGAAGTCCACCCAAATATCTTTTAACGTGGTCTTTTTCTGTCAAGCATCTGTGTCTCGTAGGTTTCCTAGATCTACTCTACAGGATCACTCATGTGCGCCCATCTTGTCTACATCGGCTTTTTTTTTTCCATCTACATCTTTAGATCTGGTCTTTCAGGTATCGATTTCATTTGATTTTTTCAAGGTTTTTGTGTTTAGTTTGAGTACGTTAACTTAGATAGGTAATAAGCACAAAATTATTGATCTACAGTAAACATAAATGAAAAAGAACTATGAGAAAGATGTATGCTTCTGCAATTATCAATGTTCATATATATGTGAGCTGGTAACCTCATTATATTCATGGAACCATTATAGAATGTCACAAAAACACGAGACCACGGTCATGCTTTATAACTAGACTCATATTATTAAGCTCTCAAATGAAATTTATAATCCCCATACCCTCAATACATCCTTTCCTAAGCATGATTTCCCAACTAACAGAGTTCTTATAGTATTTCTACAGAGCTCCGCCCTCTATCTATTTCTAACTCCTTTTAATTTTGTAGGCACTTGTATATAGAGGCTTTTGGACTACAACTCATCCTCCAATAGCCTCGAGATCCGATGCCAAGTGTTTTAATGTGGCCCTCCATGTGAGCATGCTCCTTCTGCCCGAGATTTCCACTTTTACCATGATGAGCTTCTAGAAGCTTCTACCATAGGCATGCTCCTTCCTAGGCCAACCTATCACTAGGTTGGCACCTTATCAAATCTGCATGCATAGTCGGGTCATGTTTTTCATGTGTTCTATGAAAATGCCCAATATGGCTAAGTCCTAAACCCTTGGTTCTGTCCTTATGTGCATCACACATTTCCTTAAAGCCTTCCCTAAACCCTACTTTGTGTGCTTTATCCTTGCACACTTTTCTTCAACTAGGCCTTGCGCTCCTATGTGCCCTTTTGTACTTATACAATATTTTAGGGGCCTAACAATATGTGTCACTTTGATGACTTTCCATTTTAGTGCTTTAAAGGATCTCCTTTGAAGTGATTAAACTTCTCCAAAAGGACCATATCTTATACCGGTTTTGTAAGCACAATGGAGTAGTGAGGTGAATAAATCATTCTTAAACAATTCAAATTAACTTGCATACACCATTTAACATTCAACCATGCATTAATGTGATCTTAGCAATATGTAACAACCATCCACAAGAGCATAACCATGAAAGAGTTCACAAAAACACAAGATATAAGTGGGAAACTCTCAAGGGGATGAAAACCCAATAAAATTTTAATTATATTACTCAAATCAAAATAATTTTGTAAAGCACCAACTTCACAAGGAGCACAAACCCTAGTTTAGTATACAACCCAACCCTAAAATGAGCACCAACCCCAGAAATAGGTTGTAACCTCGTAAGATGATCAAGAACCAACTCAACCACCTTAAAATGAATTTTTTTATGTATTGTTTCTTCCATAACTCATAGATATCACAAATTCAGCTCTCACACCCTCAAATCCTCTTCAAATGCACCTTCTCCTAACTTGCTCAAACTTTATATTTCATGGAATAATTTTGATACAAACCCTTACAAACAATTTCTTTGATAATATTAAGACATTAATAGATATTATCATCTCTATATTAATTCCTTTGAATAAATTTCACTCTCTCACCTAGCTCACACTTTTTCCCTCTCACACAACTAGTTCAAAAATGAACCATCACATGCACTTTTATATTTGAATCAATTAAAAACATAATAGGTTCAGTCATGACCCAAGAGGTCATTCATAAAAACTTAAAAATATAACACCATACTCATATAAATTCACAACATTGACCCATATAGGTCGAGAAATGCATCAAGACACCTAAACTTGCACAATCAGGCAAAAGCCTAAATCCTTCTACAATGAGATCATCGAGGACTTTAAACCATGATTTAATATTTTTAATTCCTATAAGGATTAAAACATGTCAAAAATACCATAGAAACATCATAAACCTGATTAAGAACCTCTTATTCATTCATTTTCTTCATATCACTCTCACGTAGGACTGTTTCCTACTCAAAATAGGCACTTCCAGGAACTAGTCTTCACTAAAGAAGCTCAAGATGACACAAAAAAATATGAAATGTAACCACTCATTTAAAATCCAATTAACTATATATAATTAACATTCATTCTACACCTCCTGAAATATCCAAAAAATAAAATTAGGGCACTTCTTCTCTTCAACAAATTGGACTACCTAGGAAGCCGTTTTGGAACCTCTATTAGTTTGCACCCTTTATGATCCATTAAATACCTATAAATGAATTAAAAAGGAAAAAAATTAATCCATAATCTTTCTCAATTTGATATGAAGGATCATATAATATAAATTATGTTTCTTGTACATCAATCTTCTAGCCAAACTAGTGTTGTCCTGAACCAATCAAACTAGGTCAACTTGTGAACTCAAGCATTCCACCTGAGTAAAATATCATAGTTAAAAAAAACCTAAAAATTTTCACATGAGATTTAAAAAACACATCTAAGGAAAATATACTTCATCACCATGCCAACAAGTGCTTAAGCACTTCCATTCACCAAGCCTACTAAAACCCCTTTTTGTCCCAAAACCCGGTCTTTAAAGATAGGGACCATTTTGTAATATAACACCTAAACCATGACTTAAAAATATCAGGTAAACTTATTACAACTCCTATGATTTCATAAATGGTAATTTATTCAATAGGTTCAATGGACATATTTTACACAAACTAAAAATATTCAGATTTAAGCCTTTTTGAGTGGGGCCCACATGTTGTCACAAGTTATAAAATAATTCATTGGAAATATGGAGGAGTCCTCTACAACCTCAAATCATAAATTTTTAAAAATAATTCATTCAGGGAACCTACCAAGAATATCTTCTCCATCACTAGCAAACTAAGGTTTCAAAGCCATAAAAAAATGACTTACCTTCTTAACAATCATTCATAAATGTTTGGGCATCATTTGACCTCAATAAAACATAAGATATATTATTAAATCCATGCCCCAACATACTTGAAAATATTATCTCTCAATTTAAACCTTACATGTTCCTACCAAGAACATTTCTTTCAAATCGAGCTAGAAAACATGCTTCCGAGAACCCTATTTTGGTCAAAACTTCATATCTTGCAAAATTATCATCATGGAAACCTAAATTTTTTCTCACACCTCTAGGACACCCCTTTTTATCATCTCAAATCATAAATTTTCCAAAAATATGTTATAATCTTCTCAACCACCATGACTTTCATGAGTATGCCTTGGGGTTTTGTATGTACTAGCCATAATCAAGTGTTCAAACTCCAAAACAAACTAGGAAACCTCTACAAACTACCTCTACATGATTAATTTTTTTGACATACCTCCATGAATGTCCTCAATATCTAATAAAAACCTATAAATGATTATCATGACTTATTAGGCCTCCAAACATTAGGATTAGGTCTAGTTTGTACCTACACCAAGTAGAAAAACCTAATATCCCTCCTTCCAAGCTCTCTAAAAGTACCAAAATACTTAAGACAACATTTATCACACCCCTGCATGCCTCCATGATCTCTCATGACCCTGAAACACACTTTCATGCTTCATTTGGTCTTCAAGAACTAGACTAGATCTAGATAGACACCTGCAACTAAGTCCACAACCTATAACTACACTGTAAAGTTAATGTGAGTGTCTTAATAAACTCTTTTCATGCTCTCTATCCTCTACCATTATCCTTAAGCCACCATATAACTCTATCCATCATGATCTATCACCTAGGCTAGCTAGGTCACCTGATTAGGCCTACTAGGCCAAGCCATTCTTATTGTGTCCACTTATTCCATCATGTCACACCCTAATTAAACATGTCATCATCATAATAAGCATACTATAAAAATATTAGATCATCCTCTTTGTCATTAATGATATTTTATATCAATGACAATACTCTAGCTCACTCATGCCAACATTCAACATCATATTTCAGAAGACATGGGATAAAATCCCAAAAATGGCAAGACCTACACCTTAGTGTGCCTTTAGTTATTATTTAAGGGCTCAAAATAATGGCATTTTAGTCATGATTCATTCCATGTGGGTATTAATCTACCAAATTCCTTCGATATTACTATTAGAGCATATAATCATCTTATTCGGGATGGAAATCTTTCCCTTATACCATCAATGCCCATATTACAAGAAGTAGGGAGATCCATGCATTACCAAACCCATGACTTAGATTTTATCCCATCCCCAAAAATCTAGAGCTCAAGTTAAGCATCCACCTCTATAAGCCCTTCAAGTGAGTTATAGGAAGTCATGAATAAATTATAGAAATTTGGAAATGAGTTGGCATCCTTGAAGAGGCAACAAGCTCAATATTTTAGACCTTATCAACCTCCATAAAAACACAACAAGCCTCATTTTTTTCCAAACAAGATATCATTTCAATAAACTCCTCAAAATCAAATGTAATGTTTCAACATTTCAATATTATAATTGTAATGTGACTAGTTCATCTAAGGATTTGGTTTTAGTTCAAAATAATCTTGTACAATATTATGAGTGGTGTTTCACTTGTAATATTCTACATAACCAATCAACCTTCCCAAATGGCATTCTAAGGAAATATTTAATGGTCTAAGTTGCATTCTTCTCTCAAGATTTACCCATGGAAGAAAACCCACAACAGTAAAATACTCAATAGATGTCATCAAGTGATGTTTCACTTGTGAATTAGAAAATAGAGGATTTCTATGGGGTCAACCAATTCCAATGAGGAATAAAATACCATTAACGAGTGTAGCCACAAACACGAGATCCAAGAGATGGAAATTTGAGATAATTACTTTTTCCCTTACTTTATAGTGTCTAGATCCTTGAATTAGACAACCTACAAAGTTAGGTGGATTTCAGATTCCAATAAGTAATTTGTGGAACGTATTAAAATTAAAGTGCACAACATATTCTTGAAACATTTTGGATCTTCCTAACATGTATATTTCACAAATCAAATAAATTATATGGAAATTAGAAGTTACACTACCCAATTCCAATTTGTGGATATAGTAGACAAGAAAGGAGAACATTATTCCTTTATTGTAAAACTCTAGAGGTACTCCTTTAACATCCTAGAGAAAATGAAGAGAACCAATGTGAATATATCAATGTGGGAATCCTAGCTATCCTTGGATAGGGGATATTTTTCAAGCCTCCATGGTTGATCTTTTCATGTCGTATGAACCAACCAAGGAGAGAAAAAAAGTGGTGCTCACCAATACATCCTAGGAAAAGGATAACCAAACAGTAAGGACATGAAGCCACCTCCTTTCTATGTATCTCTCGATCATAGGAAATTATCTTGTTCACAATTGTATGATTAAATTAAAGGAAAGAAGTTAATTGATTCCCAAACAGATAGTAGAACAACTTGATTTTTAATATGAGTCACTCTCTAAAGTAGTGGTTCAATTAGATGATATTGCGGTGGGAACTATTTGAGTAGTAAGAGATATACGCCTCATATTTGATGCATATCATAATTACTTGATTCCAAATGATGTTTTCATCATTAAAATTCCACCTTTCTTTATCTTGTACCTCTCAAGGTATTTTAATGATAATATTGGTGGGTATTTATCCATGAATTGGTCTCGCTTGATTTTTATAACAAGATATGACACCAAGGCTACCATTAGATCTGAACCAATTTCTACATATCATATAGAGCCTTATGTTCTCATCTCCATCAATGATAATTACACAATATTGGATTAGGAGGATTAACCAAGTGTCCAAGAAGAAGATACTAAAATTGAAGGCATCCTATATTTTCTACTTGATAAGTGAGGAACTGAAATTCATGGTTTTGATCCATATAAATATATTGAATAAGTTAGCCTTAACATCTATTTCTTTTATGAGGAATATTCACCTATTCCTGATGTCCTAAAAATAAATTTTCATGAGGATGACATTTACATTTTTTTTTGGATGGATTAAGAAATTTGATAAAGAGCAGGATGAGGCGTGGTAATTGTATCTCCTACTAGTAGGCAGTATTATTCTTCTTTCATATTCTAATTTAATAATTGGATTAGGAGGATTAACCAAGTGTCCAAGAAGAAGATACTAAAATTGAAGGCATCCTATATTTTCTCTTGATAAGTGAGGAACTGAAATTCATGGTTTTGATCCATATAAATATATTGAATAAGTTAGCCTTAACATCTATTTCTTTTATGAGGAATATTCACCTATTCTGATGTCCTAAAAATAAATTTTCATGAGGATGACATTTACATTTTTTTTTTTTTCGATGGATTAATAAATTTGATAAAGAGCAGGATGAGGCGTGGTAATTGTATCTCCTACTAAGTAGGCGATTATTCTTCTTTCATATTCTAATTTAATTGTTCTAACAAATCAATAGAGTATGAATCTCTAATCCATGGCCTACAAATGGGAAAGAAAGAAAAATGTCAAGAATTTACATACTTTTAGGGATAGTGAATTGGTTGTAAACCAATGGAGAGGTATGAATACGAGACAAAGAATGAAATATTTAGAGCTTACATGAATAAAGTATGGGACATTCTAGAAATTTTGAAGCCTTTAACATCCACACCATTCCAAGGAAAGAAAATGAATTCGTGGATTGGTTAGCCATATTAGGAGCATAATTTTACATTTATGAAGATTTCAAAAGGGATGGGTTGCCACCGCATATCAAAATAGTGATGAGGCCTATTATAGCATACATAATATAGATTGGTAAGTGTTTGAGAGTGATAAATAGATTGTCAATTTTATCTAAGAAGCAACTGAGTTTTCATAAGGGAATCAAGAAAAATTGGATCAGCAATAGGATACCAAATTTTCTAACTCAATTCAAACAAATTACATAAAGGAATGGTGAATTTAGAGTTCATCTTCAATTATGATGATCAACTCATAAAAGAAAAGGAAAACATGACAATCAAAGATGAATACCATGAAACCATCAAATTTGGTAAGGAAAAATCACTTAATATTGAAAAGACATATAATACACAAGAGAAACATGCATTTGTAGGCCTTTTTCAAGAATTTTATAATGTTTTTGCATGGAGTTATGAATACCTTAGGGGTTTTGATCTAGATCTAGCTCAGGACACCATTGAAGTTAACCCAATTGCTAAGCCCATTAGGAAAAAATAGAGGACCATCAATCCGCAGATTGATCCTCTCGTGAATAAAGATTTAAATAATATTATTGAGGAAAACATAATTTTCCCCATCAATCATTCATCATGGGTTACAAATATGGTTCCAGTGTGAAAGAAAAATAGAGAAATCAGATTGTGTGTTGATTTAAGAGATCTAAATAAAGCATCTTTGAAGGATAATTTCCTCCGCCTACCATGGAGAAAATTCTACAAATGGTAATAGGGTCATAGATTTTATCTCTTTTATATGGCTACTTTGGCTATAATAATATTATGGTGAATGGTTAGGATCAATTCAAGGAGACCTTTACTACCTAATGGGGAACCTATGCTTACAAGAAGATGGTAATTTATTTTTCCAATACAAGGAAAATTTTCAAAGATCCCTTTCTATGGAATTCAAAGGGTTGATTAATAACATTGTTCTTATCTACCTAGATGATATCACAATGTTCTCCAAGGATGCAAATGATCATCTACTTCATCTCAAGAATGTATTTTAGAGATGCAATCGGTTTGGGGTTTCTCTCAATCCTAAGAAATGTATCTTCCTAGCACATGAAGGAAAATTACTTAGCCATATTATCTCCATGGAGGGTTTATTAATTGATCCAGAAAGAGTAAGTTTCATCCTTGCATTTTCATTACCTAGTCACAAGAAAGAATTGCAAAGTTTCTTGGGAAGAATCAACTTTGTTAGGCATTTCATTCCAAATTTTGCTAATCTTTTCAATCAATTGACATTAATGCTGAAAAAAATACTCTTCAATTGGACCATAGAAGGGAAATAATTTTTGATACCATTAAACAATCAATTGATAGTACCCAAATCTCATCAACCTTGGTTTTACTAAGGATTTCACCTTGTATACATTTAGAAGTGCAAATACAACATCCACCATGCTTGTGTAATCAATGCATATTGTTAAGAGAAATGAATTGCATTGTTTAGATAGAATATTAAATATTAGGAGGTAAGGTATTCATTTTTTGAGAATCATGCCTTAGACATAAGGTGATTCAATAAATTCATTATTTTAATGTGCAACAATAAGATCCACTTTATAGTTTCACATGCTAATGTGAAGGATTATCTTTTGAACAAGGATTTTAATGAAAAAGTGCTAGTTAGATAAATAAAGTGATGGAATATTATGATGATATAAAAGTCAATAATCTAGGAAAAGGAAAGGGTTTGTGTGAATAGATGGTTTCATAACCATGAAATGAAGAGGAGGTTGTTTTAGTGCTCCAACATGACTAAAAATAACCTAGAGATGCTCTGCATATCCATTGTTGTACACTGTAAGATAGTTCTCTTTATCCAACTAGATATTGACCAAGTCAAAGATAAGGTATTCATGATCTTAGTCTATCCCATTTTGTGCTCATTGGTGGAATCCTGTTCAAAAAATACATTAATGGAATAATTTTGAGGTATGTATTGGTACCCAAATTTTTCTCCCTTTAAAGTCAAGAAGCATCAACAGGATGAGTGGGATGCTTAGAGAAAGATAGATTAGAATTTGAATCATTTTGTAGCTGAGGAAGGATATAACTATATCTTTGTTACTTGAGCTTGGGAAAATTTAGATAGCACCATGATAAGGGTTTTACATACCCTACTTGCTTTAGGTTCTACCTTAAACAAAGGTGAAGGGACCCATTTTTAACTTGTATTTGTAAGGGAAAAGAATGAACCAACAATATTTTACTATCCTTTTTAGCACATTGAGAAATAACCTTGAGAAGACATGGTCTATACAACATAATATAACTCTCATCATTTGTCACCCAAGAAAATGAAAATGTCTCCTAGACAAGTTTTAGGTTACTAAAGACAAAAATAAAACCATCTCGCTCCTGCATATTTTGGGTAAAGGATGGGTAAATTCAACAAATCTCCTTAGAATTTATGGATAAGAAGTGCAAGTAGGGGTGGTTCTTGTAGGATTTATCTGATTATGGATGTATTTCATCATGGAATTAAACAGAAAAATTTGATTATACCAAATCTTGTAGAATTTTTGCAAATATTGTAATATCTTCAAACCGAGAAGATAAGAACACTTCAAACAACTAACACTTTGAACCTTCAACCAGAAGATGTGCATCCATGGAAGCCCAAGAATACATGGTTTCAAAATCTTTGAGAATTTAAACATAAAATATCATGCCAAAAACTCAATAAAACATCAAATATCCCCGATCTATCACACCTAAGATACACTCATAGACTTACAAATAACCTTTATCAATAAAATGGAAGCAAAGTGAATTTAAAATTTTTATTACACAATGAAATGAAAGTTCTCCTCACAATGCAATTGCAATTACCATGATGCTACCATAAGGAAAAGATCTTGTGTGATTCAAAGGGATTCCTAACATAATATTGCAATAGGAACATGAATATCTATTTTGAAATATCTCAAATTAAAATTAGACACAACAATGCTCATGATTAAACACAATTAACTCAAAACTCATCAAATTCATCAGCAAGGGAAAGTTTCATTTATAGTCTCAATGGTTGTACACTTGTAACCATCTTGACATGATTCAATTTGAAAGATAAAGAAATTAACAAGTTTCTCAAACAAGTTCTTGGAAAAATGGTTTCTCTCAGTTTATGCCTTTCTTTTCTAAAATTTAAGAAAATTTTAACCCCTATGCGAGAGTATTCTCATCACATTTATACAATCTCAATCACTCACTCATTCTTTAATTTTCCCCAAAAAGCATGAATATTCTTTTTTACAAAGACATAGTCTAATCCACCTTTATTCTCTTGGAAATATTTTGTTTTATGTTGTTCAGTGGAAGAATCATGTGTCATTCAAGTTTTTCACTCTCCCAAAATGACTAGGATGTCATATCATCCCCTTTGAGAATTGTTTAATGATTTCTCCAATTTTTGAGTAGATGGCCCCTTTTTGATGATTTTCAAGTGCCTCCATATGGTTTTATTTGACATGTAATCACATTTTCCTTTTGAGAATCTATCTTAGAGAACACACACTTCCTTTTATAACTTTTTGGGCTGATTATTCCTGCATGGTTTTTTTCATATCAGACCAATCATCATTTTCTACCTAATGCCAACTTATTTCATACTTATTTCTCTCGTGTGGATATCACATCTAGATATTAGAGGCTATCTTACAATGATTACACTCATCTTGACTTGCTGCCTCAAAATTTCTTATAAAGGCATACCATTTTCCTCTACCAATTCACATTTTCTTTTATAAGTGCAAGAATTTTGGGGAAATTTATCTCTAGCATGGAGATAACACCAGTAGCATCCATATTGAAAGACATAGCCATCAAGGATTTGTACTCAATTTTTGATCTGTCAGGTCATGATGAGGAAATTGTAAGAATGCTATTTGAAATTGTTGACCCTGAAGATTATACTAGGCCTCTAACAACTCAATATTTTCAATTTACATTAGTGAGAAGACTTATCAAGATAAGCCCTACTTTTTCTTCCTTCCAGATGATGTATTTTCATCTCTTTATACTGAAGCATCAAAAGAATCTTGATGAATTGAAGAATTTTTGGCTCATAAGTAGGCCTAGTGTGCAAGGTTTGACTAATTATAAATTCCCATTCATTTGTAATGAGGCATTTGTTGTGAAGGAAATCCTTAGGGTCCTATGTACTTGATGGAGAGATATCATTAGGTATTGTGCCTACCCTCTTTCACAAGATGAATGAACTGGAGCAACGTGTCTCAATCTTGGAGAAAAACCATGATGGACCATACCTTCTCATCCTCCTGAAGCATCACCATCTTTTGTGAAGAAATTTATGGTGAGTCTAGCTCTAGGCCTCCTACTCCATCTGCTCTAGGATCATTTGTGGTTTCACTTCTAGCTCAGGCTTCCAAGCCATCCTCCACTTTCAAAGCAATAGGGAAAAGGCCTTACCTAAAGAAGGTCTAGACATGATTGAATGTGTTGCATCTTATGAGAGGAGATCAAAATTTCTTAGTTTTTTGGATGGTCCTATGAAAAATATTGATGAACTCAGGTCTTTGGGTATGTCTCGCACACTAGCAGGAGACATTGTGTTTGTTCAAATGGCATTAGGGACAGATGAATTTGTTCATAGGAAGAATAGACTAGTGAAGAAAATTCTTCTTTACAGAGAGGACTTTGTGGTGGTAGATGGTTAGGTTTCTTTCTCTTGTTTCCTTTTTGATACAATCCTCGAAGATATATGTAAATTTTTCTTCATGGGCTGGGGCCCCTATACAAGCCCATTTTGATACATTTCCATAATACAAACAATCTTAAATAATTTCATTAGTTTACATGCTTCATGATGGATTTGAAATCTTAGAAAAGCAATATAAAAGTTTAATGTATTGTATCAAATTACATATATGTCTGAAAATAAAAACTTCAAAGTGAATTTCAGTTTTTTATGAAACAAGAATAACATTTGAAATAGGATGAAAAGAAATTTCAAGGAAAACAAGCCTAGGCTTGTTCATCAGTCTTCACGTTTGTATCTTTATCTTCTTCATCTTTGGGTTTCCTATCCACATATGCATCATACTTCTAGAATAGATATTTTATATCATCCTCATCTAGGCCTATATGGTGCTGAAATATCAAGGCTTTCCTGCTCAGTGCATCCACACATTGATCCATATTTTGTTTATATTCCCATGGTTTTGATTTTAACTCTACAATTTTTTTTTCTATAGTCATTAGTGTCTTAATGAATTCATAAGAAAATTTTTCTCTTTGGATATTTTTCTCAAAAGAACTGATTAAGAAGTCATTTTTAGATCACCATAACTCTTTTTGAATTTATCAAATACCATGTATTCTAACTTTAGATCAATAGTGTCCATACTCTTCTCAACCCATTTCTTCTCTGTCTCCATTTTTTCTCTGATTCCATTCAAAACCTCAACTTTGAGTTTGGCCAAGTATTCAATTGCATATTGAGTTCCCATGTGTTCAATTGGCACAATTCCTTCCTTCTCAACTAAGTCTTCATCTAATTGAGTAATATGATTCACTTGGGGAGAATTCCCTCAAAATAGAAAATCTCATTATCACATTGTTCAATTAACTCATCAATTTCATTGATCTTATTCTTAAGATCTTCATATTTCATCCTAGATTTATCCAACTCTTCTTCCCCTTTTCAAAAAAATTCTCTACCCAATTATCAACAACTTTAACTTTTTTAATAGATTTTTCAATGTGTTCCATAACCTCAGGTGTAGCAAAGGAGATAGCTTCTCACCTTTCACCGGACTAGACAACTAACTGCTGTAAACATGAACTCAATGATTTGACCAATTCTTTCAACTACCTTTTCATTATCCTCGTCCTTATATACTTTGTACAAAAAATCATTGAATGCTTCGAGACTCCTTGCTTTAATGTATATCTTGAGGTTTTCCCGGAGGAATGAGTTGAACATTATATTCATTTTTTGTTATATCAATTCTTTATTTTCCTTCACGTGGAATTGCCACTATTATCTCTAGAAAGTGCACCCTATAGAGAGATGGCTTCAAGTTTTCTAAGCTTGCAAAATTTGATCTCTCTCTTTTCGTAGATAAAATGGAAAAACCTCAAGTATGTGGGTATACCTATTTTGAGGTGAGTCTTCGTATCAAGGCCGGTTCCTTGTTGATGTATCCTAAATTTGATTTCTGGGGTTTAAGGGGAAAAGATGACTGTAAAATAATTAAAACTAAGGTGATACACCAAATTTGTATGAGGGCTTTGACTGAGTATATGCACAATTGATATGTGAAAGGATTCTTGATGCATGAACCAACATTTTTTCTATAGAATGTTAAGAGTAAAACACTTCAAGGTATTGAGGGAGAGTATCACAACAATACTACTAAGCTAACATGCACATTAATATCATGTAAAAATTACTGAATTTTGTAACAGGGTAAGATGATTAATCAAGGAATTTGCATTCATAAGACTAATAGAAACATACACAAGACTACAAATGATTGGGAAGGCAGAAAATACTTCACACTTAGAAGGCAAAACTGGTAAAAATTACTTCAATACTCCTATATCTAAAAAGTTCTTCTCTATGCTTTGCCAAAGCACACAATATATAAAGAAAATAAATTTCACCCCCTTCCTAAAAATAGTCTAAGGCTTGTACTCACCCATGCATCTTATTTTTATCCTTTATTTAATAATAGATAAAGGAATAAAAATAGAGCATGCAATTACAAATAGGCATTAATAGCCTTGATTACAATACAGTCAAACTGAAGTTGACTGTCCTATTTTTAAGAAAACAAAGGTGAATAATTTTCTAATAATAAGCTTGCTTGCTTGGAAAGTCTCTTTCCTTGTGCATGTGAATTCGTCTTCTTTTCAAGCATGCAAAAAATCAACTCTCTATTTGTGAGTAAAATAATTGCAATACTTGCAATATTAACATCCACTGTGGGGACCACCTATCCATGTGCACATGTTTTGATGTTGACATCTCTTGGCTTCTAATGGTCACAAGGGTGACATACTACAAATCAACTTCAACCTCCTTGAAGTGGGGACCATCTCCAATCTACTTGGTTTGGCCACCTTGGTGGACTTAACAATATATAAGGTCGACCATTTTTCTTTTTACAATGTGCATGCCATACTATAATACTTACCACCTTTTGATTAATACATGCATGGTATATTGGTTGGCTTTTGCATATAGTTTAAAAATCCACCTTTTCGGTGATCATTGTTGGCATGATTTGGTCGGCACTTGGATGTTGGAGTATGTACTATAGTCTGGAATTTGGTTAATATTTTCTAATGATTAATTTGATTAATATGTGGGTTGGTGCCTTCTCCACGGTGACTCAACCCTTCTGATGCTTAGTTGGCACTTGTGCACATTTAATTGGTTTAAAGGCTCAGGCCCTTCCCTCCATTAATTTCCTTGGCATTTAAGTTGGGCCCTTGTGGTTCTGTGCATGGATTTTGGCCGTTGATTTCACTACGCCCTCGGTTAGGGTTTCTTTGTGCTTCTGACACGTGTATGCATTGTTAACCCTAGTTGGGTTTGGTCCTTGATGAAGACCGTTGATCTCTGTCATGTTTGGTCTGATGTCATTGATCTAAAACTCGGGTTAGGGTTTTTAACCTGCATTGAATGTTTTCAATGGCGTTTGATCACTATGGTTTGCATTAAAAGTTGTAGATCGATCTCCATCCTTGATCTATGTACTTGTTGATCATGGCTGTTGATCTTTGACTGTGGTTGAGTTTGAACTTAACTCAAATCTTGAGCTCAATGGTAAAGGTCATTTGACCTCAATGATAACTTCATTCTAGCTTTTGGGTCTACGGGTGAAGCCCTGGCAAAAATTTTAACGCCATTCTTATCCTATGAAGCTCAGCTTCCTTACCAGATTGATTTTCTTAGCTCGGTTCCTCTACATCTTTTATGGCTCTGCTCTATTCAAGTTTTATGAGGAGGTAGTCATGGGGTTTTTCACCATTTTCGTGATCTTAAAGCCTGGATTTTACTCGAGATAGGTATTGCATCCGTATTTTTGTGATCGTTTGATTGTCGATTTCATTTCTTAAACTCTCTCCGAAAGGTTAAATTGTGACCATTTTTATTATTTTGAGTCCTTGGTTATTTCATCATTCTAGGTTATGTAGAAGGGTTCATGTGATTTGAGCTTCTTTCCTCATTGTGATCTCTCTGATCCTCGATCAGTATATTGACCGTTTTGAGATTTACAAAGTTACTTGTTATCTCTTGGCACTCAAGCTCTATGATATTGTTTTTTGATGCAATAAGGGCTCACACACCGGTATTTTGTGTCATTTTAGCTTCTCGTCCAAAGGGTTGATGAGCTCTCCCTTCTAAGTGGTCAGCATTTTTATCACTTTGAGCTCGGGACTATATCACCATCATACTATTTGGAAAAGAATGGTAAGTTTTGGTCTCTTAAGCACCATTGTTACTTTGTCTTTGCCATTTCAACTTCAAAACACTGATACTCATTTCTCCTTCAAATTTTAATGTGATTTCTAAGGTAACATTTGTCTCGAACCAAAAAACATTTTGGGTCCTTTGTTTTAGTCCTGATATGACCATTGCTTGTGGGTTCACTCACTTCGAATCCAACCGGTAAGTTCTTAATCAAACCTTGTGCTCATTTCGAAGTTTTGGAAACCCTGTAACAAATATTCTCAATAATGTGTGGAAAGAACTGAATGATTTCCTTCATCTGTACCTATATGATCTCAAATTTGAATTCCAAAATATTAACTTAGATAACTTGGGTTGAAAACCACATCACATAGTTTCTTTTAGAACTCTATACTTCCTTTTATTCAACTATGTAATCACTGAGTTTGAAACTTGTGTTCGAGATTTTTGATCTCTACTTATTTTCAATGCTTAACCAACTTCTAATGTTCTGAAATGAGGATGGATGGATATCTATTTTTCAATTTCTACAATTTCTCATTTCCAGATTCATCCTCTTAAGCTAAACTTGACTTTACATGTTTCATTTTCACTATTTTATTCATAAATAGGATTTCCAGTGTGCATGTCATCTTCAAGTAACTGGTAGATATCATCTTGCAATTCCTCTATTCTGGAGCTCTATTCTAATGTAAAACTTTCCTTTACTTATCCTTTAGAACTGGAAGAGTAGTTACACTTGATAGTTGCCTTCACTTTCCTTTCTATTTTCTCTTTCTTGGCTAACTTAAAGAAGTTCACTTTTGGGTTTTTGCAACCTGTAATTGCATATTCTTTGAACTCTGAACTTGGTTATGTAACTCGAGGATGGGTGAAGAATGAATGTTTCACTTTGCTTACCCTTGATAATCTGAAATACTTGCTTTCTTTTGATACAAAAAAAGCTCTGAGTTTGATAAAACTGTAAAATGAAAAGTCTAAACTTGCATTCTTTTGTATTTCTTTAGTTCACCTTCAGTAATGATCCTTTGTAACCATGGTGGTTGCATAATTTGATTCTGATGATGATTCTATGACTTATTGGTACACTGTAATCTTGTTTCTTTTACTTAGATGTTTTATTTCCTTGAAAGTAATATTTCTGGCATGCTAGGAAAATTTAAAATGTTGAATTTTCATGGTGAAGCCCTGTCAAAATTTTCCCAGAATCTTCTCTTCATTCTGTTTCAACTGTAACCCTTTCTTTCCAGTTACATCAACTTCTTGAAATCTGATTCTCTCCCTTAGTTACAAACTGAAAGTATACTTCTATTTTCCAGTCCTTCTCTATACTGTAACTTCTTCCATTTGTAGAAAATACTGAATTTGAGTTATAATAATCCTTCTTTCCAACATGTACTTATGACTTGTCTATTTCTTCTTGGCTATAACCTGTACCTACACACTTAAGAAAATAGTTAGAAAATACTTAGGCTTTTTGGCCTCTCTTGTGTCCATGTTTCTTCTTTTCTTTTCTCTTTCTTCTTTTTGAGTGAGTAAAACATGTATGTAGTTTGATCTTCAAGTAAATTATATCTCCTGTTTTAAAGAGATTCATATGCACAAACTAGGACAATATAGGAATATGAATTGATCTCTCAGCTCGTAACTAATATTTCATCTTTTCTTCTTTTTAGGTACAATGACTTCTACAACAAAGATGAAGAAGGAACAAAAGATGGAATGGAGATACTTCGAACAATGAAGAAAACCCCCAAGGAAATGATGGGTTCACTCATACTCCTTTACTTTATTTTTCATGCATGTGTACCTCTTATTTCAGTAGTTGTACTTTACTTTTTAGTTACATCCCATGGCTTGTGTGGGAACATTTGAAATTCCTTATGAATAAAACATTGAATTATGTAAATGAGTTGTATATTTCTTTCTACATTTCAGCTTTCTGTATGGATTGTATGATGAACTAAACAACTCAATAATATAATTGAATGTCTTAATCATGAAGGAAAGAACATTAATGAGAACCTATAACATTCAGTAATGAACTCTGATTTCTGTAATCTGCACTTATGTTTGTTGTCCTAAAACTCAACATTTCACTTATTCTGTAATTTGGTGTCTTCATCAAGACAACACACTTGTCCTTCAATGCCTTGTGTTCTTTTATCAAGATAGCATGAAATTATAGACTATGTGATCTGTTACATTTTGTAACAACACACATAGTTGTAGATTTCATTTAATCATTAACTAATTCAACAGTAATAACCAATAATATCAAAACTTCCTTAGCTTAGGTATACTTCACCAATGCCTTCTATCATAACGACAAAGTTTCAAGTTGCCCATTTTTGCACAAGTGCAAAAATTGTCAACATTTCTCAGTGATCTTGCAGGAAAACTACCTTCTAGCTTATAGACCGATTGCCTTACTCTTATCCATTGGGCATGGATTCCAAACATAAAACCAAAATTTTCCTTTCTCGAAAGGTCCAACCCTTCCAAAACTAAACTAAAACTGGGAAAGGATCTGGATAAACTAGATCACATGCACGAATGCACTTATTGAATTGAAAAAAATGCAATGTGTAGAAACTGCACTTATTGAAATGAAATCCTACTCTAACAATCACTGTAAGATTTTTAATAACAGTGTTTGAGAAACATACCATTCACAAGAATGGGAATTTCCTCTCCATTCAACTTCAAAAGTTGAAAAGAATTGTGTTCTTTGCAAGATGAAATCATTTAAGGGCCACTCCAGATTGTATCAAACTTTGTGTGTCTTCCTGGATTTACACAATCAACATCCCACTTTAACATAATATCTCCTTCATTGAAGATTCTAAATTTGGCTTTCTTATCAAAATTATTCTTCATCTGTTTCTGATTCTTTTCCATATTCAAATGGGCTTGATCTCTTAGCTCTTGTAATTCCATTAACTCTACATAACGAACCTATAATGGTTCATTCTCAAGCAACTCCATTTGATGCAGAAAATATAATGTAGGTAACTCAACTGAAATAGGCATTCTTACTTATTTTCCATACACAAGTTTTTATAGTAAATTGCTAACGATCTTTTAGGAGTCACCCTATCGTGGCCCAAAGTGCCAAATTCAACATCATATGCCAAGCTCTTTAATTATCTTTGAGTGTTTTTTTGATGATTTTTAAAAGGTTCTTGTTAGTACTTTCAGCTAAGCCATTACCTTGTGGGTAATAATTAGATGAAGAACTTAAGTAAATTCCATGGTTGATAGCCCAATCTGTTATCTTTACACTAAGAAACGCTAAAGCATTATCTGATATGATAGTTCTTTGGAACACCAAATCTGTAAACTATTCCTTCATAAAAGGATAGTATCGAAGCTTTATTAGCATCTTTCAAGGCTATTGCATCATTCCATTGTATAAAATAATATGTAGAACTTAAGATCCATTTGTATCCTTGTGACGAAGGTGGTTTTATCATGCCAATAAATTCAATACCCCACTACATCAAAGGTTGATCAAATGAAATAGGCTATAAGGGGAAGCAAAGCTAAACATTCTTTTCCAACAAAGAAAGCACATTTTTTACACTTTTTGATCCATTCAAAATAGTCCTTGAATATTCTAGGCCAATTGTAACCAGCTTTCATAATTTTTAAGGATGTGGTACATACTCAAAATGACCTCCTGTAGGTCCTTCATGGAATTCTGATTCCTAAATTTTATCACAGTCAACACACCGCAACAAAATTCCATTTATATCTCTTTTAAACAACACACTATCAAAAAATATATAAGGTACAACTTGTAATCTGAAATATCTTTGTTTATTTTTGTCCATACCTTCCATATAGGTGCCATGCTTTGTAGATAGTTAACCAAATCAGTCATCCATCTTGATTCCTGAATCTCATGAGTAAGCTCAGGATTGCTGATTTTCTGGTTGAACCATGATTTCTGATTGTTGATACACAATTTCAGCATGTTGTTTTGAATCATCTGGTTCTGTAGCTTGTTGTTTTTCCATATCAATAATTAGATGTTCACATAATCCTTTCCCTCTAACTTGTCTTCGTAAAACAAATATCAAGATCATATTCCATGACCTTCATTATCCAGTTTGCTCTTTTCTCATTCAATTATTTATTTAGCAAGAAATCTTTCACACTTGGATGAGAAACAAGAACATGGATTTTATTGTTCGAAAGCATGTAATTGAAATTATTTAGTCCTCTGACTACTTGAAAGTACTTGTTTTTCAAGGAATGTGTACCTTGTTTCGTAATCATGCAAGCTTTGTCCAAAGAAAACAATAGGCTGCTCAATATTTTCATCATTAACCTAAGTTAATATATCTGAGATTGTTTCGGCTCTGCAAGTGTATAAATTGTGAAATCTTTATCAAAATTTGGATTTGCAAGAGTAGGAGCTTGAGAGATAGCTACTTTAATTGATTCAAATCCTTCTCTCCCTTCACTGGTCCAAGAGAAATTTTCTATTTCTTTAGCATAGTTGTCAACGGTTTAATCAATGCTGCAAAATCTAGAAAAAATCTTCTACCAAATTTGATTTTTCAAAGGAAACTTTGTAATGCCTTCTTATGATGAGGCAACTATAGTTGTGATATCGCTTCGATTCTGAAAGGATCAATTGCTAATCCATTCTTAGAAACAATATGACCAAGGAATTTACCTTAATATACTGAAAAGATAGACTTGAGCGGATTCAATGATATCCCAAATTGTCTACATAACTGAAAGGTCCACCTTAGATGTATTAGATGCTCTTCTGGATTTTTTGAGAATTTGGTAATGTCATCTAAATAAACTAGGATGCATTTTTTAACAAGCTACGAAAGCCATGCCCATTACATGTTAAATGTTGCACCGAATTTGAAATACCAAAAGGAATCCTTTTGTAAGCATAAGTACCTATACGGTAGAAAAGTGACATGCGAGCATGAGAATCTACAAGTAGCTATTCTTTGTACTGTAGCCCGAGGTTGTAGACATGAGACAACCAAAGTGGAAATGGAATAAATGTAGATATAAAAAAGTATTCGGGTAATCTTATATCGTCAACATACAATAAAGGGATCTGCGAATCTAAGGAAAAGAAGGCTCTCCTAACCTAAATTAGTGTAATGGATTGCTCAGATATAATAGCTTCTTAGAGGCTCCAATCAATGTCGAGATCTTCCGAGATCCTATCTATTGGGTGTTGGATACGTGGAAAATGACCTCTAGGTGTTTCTGTATATTTTCGAGATAAGGTCATGGGAAATGGTAATGAGAGGCATATTGGACTTATAATAAACTATGGGTGGTTTTTTGGTTTGGCCCAGAAAATTTTAGCTTGATTGGCTTCTATGTTTAACATGGAAAATTACGTTATGATATTTGGTGGGAGTGGCGAGGATCTAAATACCGGCAAAGATGCGTAAATCGGTGTCAATACTCAATTGACTTGCAGACCGTTGGGTTGTGGGATCTGGGGATCATAACCATGAGTTCGTGGTTGTTGTGGACCTTTTATGGTCATGTGAGGAATCAATCTCTTCTTCCGACTATCCAATAGTAATAATCCTTTTCAGCTTCTATATTTAATATCAAGAGTTATGTGATCTTCTCAGAATACCTTATGGGTGTTCTGGAAACTTGTATATGTAAGCCTATGTCTATGTCGATGAGAAGGTCTCTTGCATTTGGCTATGGAACTAATGGATCACAACCAAATATTTGTTCTCTTTTGGGTTCTTGTATGGTCATGCGGATATCCTATCAAGGCAATCTATAGTTGGGTTGACTCGACCAAAATGTGTATGCTTTTTCATCTTCAATATTCAATTGTCTCAATTGTTCACTAATTGCTTATAGGTTTATTGTCATTTGAAATACATGAATCCTAAGCCCTTGATCTATATCCGTCAATGTTGTGAAGATATTTGGCTGAGGTACTACCGGTTTGAACACATAATCTTTGGGCTCTCTAGGTCCCGTAATTGTCATGCAAGAGATAATCAATACTTTAACTGAAATGAGTAAACTAACTATGAAAGATATATCTACACTATGCTTATATTCCTTTTATTTTTGTATTTTTGATGATGTATATTTGAATGAAATTAAAAGAGAAGCTATTCTAATATATTCAAATAATGGACAATTAATCTAATGACAAAATTAAAACAAGGAAGTTAGCCTGATATAGCTATTTGCCGAAAGTGCACTTGTGAATTTATCTTAAATATTTAAATAAATAACTAATCTAATCGGAAGACCTTCAATATTACCTCAGAAGTGAGGAATAAATCACATCTTCTTAGAAGCTATCATTCCCCACGACTTCTGGTACTACTTGAAAGCGGGCTTAACGAAATAAAATGATTTGCTACTCTATTTGATATATTGTAACTTCACAACTTTGATAGTTCAAAATTATAATTTTACGAGAATAGTGGTAAATCCTGTCGTGTCATGAGTTGTCCCCTCAGTATGATTTCTATGTTCTTTCGTGTTCTCGTGAATCCAGAAAAGTGTGAATGTGATAGCGTCAGAAAAGAAGATACTCGAACAATGGCATCTTTGGATATAAACTGAATACAATGCAAGTAAGAGAGGGATAGTGCAAGTGAACAGAGCTTGACTATGTAATTCCTAGTAGGATTTATTGTGGGGATACAATGCAAATATACCAAGAATTCTGGGATCTATTTCTTATGACAAAACAAAACTTGCAACTCTAAGATTATCAAATGGACTCTAATCTAGAACTAAAACTATCTTATGTTAAGTTGATTGCATAGGATAGAAATGGAGAAAAGTGAAAGTGGAAAGATCAAATGATCTCTAAAGTAGAAAAGAGAGGCTGAGAATTCATGCAAAATCTAAACCTATTGAAACTTATGGAAGAACTTCAAAACACTTTGAATAATAATTCATAGAGGGAGAGGGGCCATTTTCTTGAAAAGCAGTGCAGGTATTTATAGCATTTGGATTTACCAAGGGTAGGTTTGAATTGATCTCTTCTAATATAAACAAAGAGAAATCACTATTTACCAGGCTGTGCCAAAACATAAATGCAATCTTTAGTTGTTGAGAAACGTGGATTCAACTTTAATTTTTACGTTTGACGAGATCATCGAAATGTTCTAAAAACATGTACAGGGGCCACCACCCTAGAATCACCACCTGTCCCTAGGTGGCGGTCACGGGACCTCCGCCCAGGCAAGGCGGTGGTTCTATAACTTAAAGACAAAAATGAAAGGAAAAAGGGGGTAGAGGTTAAAACAAAACATGTAAAAGGTAGACAAGGCTTTTAGGATGCAAATGTACACTTGGTGAGATTTTTCGGGATTCTCGAACACCTTGCGAAGAGATTTGAATCATCATTGGGGTTTCTATAACCTCTTTCCGGTAGTACAGTACCTACATTTTTGGGTACGTACATATTTCCCCCTTGGAGAAGCGTTTTAGCCATGAAGAGGTGTAAAATGGTGGGTCCGAGTATGGCAGTCCCAAAATGGGGAGTTAGAAGTTATACCTGACACGCCTATGTGCCGAAATGTCACCATCCAAATTCTTGCTATCTGTAAAATGAAAAAAGGACTCAAGTGTAGATAGATAAAATAAATTGAAAAATAAATACTAAATTAACATGAAATGAGGACTTACCATTTGTGCGAGGATGAGAACTTACCTCCGTCGGTGCTCCAACTCTACGTAAGAACACTAAATTTTTTTTTAGAATACTATATATATATATATATATATATATATATAACGATAACATTTTACTATTCATTTACACGTGTCAATTTGGTGGTTTTTGAGCTCTGGGACCCACGGTAATCATTTTTGACGAGAGTATAGTCAAAACATTCATTGTGAGATCATGATCATGCCTTTGAGAGAAGGACATCGACCCACGAAGTCTCAGGTTAGTTCTTCTCAATTTATCATTTTCAAATGTAAAATGTAAAAATGTTGAAAAAAATTTCTTGGGGGGATCATTTTTGGAAATTTTAGTTTTAAATGAGTCTCTAAGGGGGCACCCATAGGGTAGGTCTTTATTTTAGTTAAAATGGTGCATTTTTACTTTTTTAAAGTGTTTTTAGGGCTTTAGAGCCATTTGCCAATTTAGGAAAGGACCGCCACCCTGCATAGGGTGGCGGTCATGGGACTATTTCCTTATGATGGTGGCGGTTACAGGACTACCACCTCATATGGTGGCGTCTGGAACCGCCGCTTGCTACTGCAGGGCAGCGGTTCAAAACAGAATGCAAAAAAAAGATGTATATTTTAATTGTCTTTGCATTTTTGACATTTTTATATGTTCTTGATGATTTTTCCAGTTGGATTATGTTACTAAATTACTCTTTTTCTCTATTTTGGGTGGATGCGAATAAGGAGGAGTATATCAAGTGGAGTAGAGAGAGGGAGTGTGATTGGCTCCTAGCAGTGTTAGAGGCACTAACCTAGGCAGAGCGAGATACTCTCCAGGGCCAAAATTTGGAGGATTGCACATGTTCCTCATGTTGCACCTACTAGTCACATATTGTGTGACTTATTTTCATACTGGGATGCAGATCGGAACACTTTCCAATTTTTAGGTGTTAGGGGTGAGTGGACTATCACCCTGAGGATGTCTATCACATACTGGGGGTTTTGATTCTTGGGAGGCGGTTGTCTATGAAGATAGTGGTATCCAAGTCTCAGATGGTTCAGTGGGCTACCTACATGGTAGATGTTGTTGTCTCCATGGGCTTGAAGAAGGGGTGAATATCTGTTCCATTTTTGATTCTCCTATCCCTATGCTCCGCTAGGCTATTATGGGTATCTTGTCCTCACGGTTGATTGGAGACATGGGAGGGGATACTCTCTTATACTGCTTGGCTCCCATTATTACATAGATTGAGGCCCATGGCTGTCTTTATGCTTGGGGAGTAGACATTCTTGGGACCACCTATCATGATTTATATAGGGTGGTTAGATTACAGGGGCAATCATTGATTCACCCTACTCTAGTTATGAATTGGGTGTATGAGCGTATCATTCCCTATGGGAGAGGTGTAAAGGCAAAGGATCCCGGGGTTGTCGGGGCATCGAGGTGGATAGGGATAACTATACTTAGGATGCCACACTAGTAGTGGCTTCTTTGACTATTTTAGATATGGAGGCCACTCCTTATCAAGCCATGGTAAGGCTATGGGGAGAGGAGACACATACATTGATCACCTGCTATACTATAGGTAAGCTAATAGATAGACGGGAAGTTGGAGATCCACCCCTTGGACAAAGTACCACAAAGATTTTGGCCTCCCCTATGTTGATATGTTTCCTCCAAAGAGGGCTAGTATAAAGGTTTATTCGTGATGCCAAGGGAGGTCCTGAGGCCAAGGTTGTACCATGATTACTCCCGGAGTTCCCATTACAACTAGGCAATTGGTTCGTGCCTTAGGGGTAGCGGGTGCTCCTCGAGAGCCTTTACTTTAGATAGGAGCTGGTCTTAATCATAGTGGAGAGGGAGATGATCCCTTTGATGTGAAATCAAACTCTAAGGAGTTCACAGGAGAGGAGATAGAGGAGGAGACGGAGGGAGGCAAGACAGGTGGGATGGCCGAGGAGGATGAGAGCAACTCTAAGTGGCATGACACTCAGGATATCTTGAGGGCTGAGAGGGTGGAGGAGAGTGTAGAGAAGGTGACCCTGATCTTAGAGGAGTTTCCTTCTCAGGACATTGGGGAGATGATGAGTTCATGGCAAGACGTCACTTCTTTCTAGATTTGGGGGAGGTTCCACAGTTGGTGGCAACGTCAGTGGCAGTGTAGATCCTAGAGATCCCACCTAGATGCCTAGAGATCTGAGTGAGTTACTACTCTTTTCTCAATTGTTTTAGTTAGAAATGTTTAGTTGATATTTCTCTTTTGTTGTTTTGTTTATTTTTGACTTTATTTTTGGCAATTTTCTAACTTGTTTATTTCTCTTTTTTATTTGCAGCGACTGCTAAGGGATGGCAAGATTTGATTCACCGAGTGTGTGCGGACACCTGTTGCTCCCTTCGGAGAGTACATGAGCCAAGCTTACTATGGATGTGGGAGAGCCTTCAACATCTGGTAGACATACTTGATGTGTTTGCCCCTATCTAGAAGGTAGTGAAGTTAGTGACCTCTCTTCGTACTAAGCTGGCTAGATATAGGACTGTTGAGTGCTTGATGAGGAGGAGCCATTCTCACAGTGAGACCATAGCTGGCCATGATCGTTAGCCCTCAGTTCATTCAGAGTGTCATCGTAGCAGGAGTCCTAGACATGGTCGTGCACCCTCTGAGGGATCCCATAGGGATTGAGAGATCATGGTGTCTTTTTGTAGTGATTTTTTTAGATGTTTATACGAGTGTTTTTGTATTTTTGGGCTCATTGAGTGTTTTGACCATGCCTAGTACATGATGGCATTGTATATAAAACATGACATATATATATATATATAGATCTAGATCTTCTTGTATCTAGAATTTTGTGATTTGTTTCCCATGTGTACACTAGATGTTTTTAGAATCTTTGTTTTTATATGCTTTTCAGAATGTATGCAATGGATGAAAAGTGATAACAAATGTTGAACATAATGTTTCTCTTTTTGTTTGTTTTTGTAATGCTTACATATGATGAGGCAAACATATTGTAGTACTTTTGAATTTATGGCTTCTTTGGGTAATGTTCGCTTTCTTCTTCTTGCTTTGGCAAAACGTGATGAATATATGTTGATAATGAGATGAACTTTCCCCACTCCTAACTCCATGCAACTAGTAAGATGCAAGGGCTCATCACCAAGAGTTTGAAAGGGTACAAATTGTATGAGTTTGATTGAATGGAAATGATGAGAGAAAGACAAGGTTTTGACAGAAATCAAATTCAGACTTACGTATTAATCTTACTCGTACACATACTTTAGAATGCAACTTATTTTCGATTTTATCTAAACTTAGATCCATGGATGGAAAATTGGCTGAAAAAATCTGGTTTTAAGGATTTGATCTCTTTGGAATTTGGATATTTAACTTCTCTAAGTATATTTTGCTTTAAAATATTAATATTCACTAATTTATGTGAATGGACCCCCTACACCCTATTTCATGCTACTTTGGTAGGAAGCATGGGCTCACCACCAAAGGTAGGACATAAAGTAGTAAGGGAACTTCTTTCCTTTCTCAACCTCATATCACTAGTAAGAGATGCGGGATCATCACCGAAGGTTGGTGGGGAAAATAAGTGTGTAAAAATAAAATATTCTATTTGGTTTGGTATTTTTGATTTAACTTGACATTTCTGATTCGTGACTTTGGAGTATCCTTGTTTCAAAGAGATGTAATAAGGATAGATGTGACACCAAGAAGCTTCTAGAATAGACCATAGGTAAGAACAACTTAACCAAGTAGAAAATAAAGAGTATGACCAAGTATGCAGGCCTTGGTATGGTTTTTGTCAAGACTTTGTTTGTTGAATTGATGAAATGATTTTGGAACCATTTGATGATATTATGAAAACTGAAGAGATATGATTTTGAATGATTTTGCCAATATTTTCATAATCTTGTAATGAATTTCTTAAGAATAAATTCCTTAACCATAATAGTTACGAAACGAATGAACAAAATGAAACAACTAAGTGACTAAATGCAATGTAGGTAGATATAATATACAAATGGTGATGTTGATGACCTATGCATAAAACTGTTTAAGATGTAAGGAATTGATAGTTTCATTGAAATCCTCACCTTCTAGTGTGCACAAGAGATACACCTTGTTTCCATTGTATTTCATGACTCGGTATGGGCCCAACAACTTGGGATGGAACTAGATCTCCCTCATATATTTCTCGCTTCATAGAATTTTTGTTATATTGTTGGAACATTTGATCGAATAGGATCTATGCCATTTTTAGTGTTTATCCTGGCCTCATCAAGGTTTTCTAGTTGAGAGAGGTGTGCCTCTCTATAGGATTCTTCTCCGAAGATCCCTTATAATGAGATGCAAGACTAGGTATTTCAACCTCAAGCAGAGAACCGCTTCTACCCCAAACACTAATGAGAAAGGGGTTACCCCTGTAAGGTTTGATGGGCCCACAAGGCCGAGTATAATTTTAAATTCCAATCCCATTTATTCTCCTTAACTATTTTGAGGAGAATAGATTTTAATGTTTTGTTTGTTGCTTATGCTTGCTTGAGGGTAGTAAAGAGAGACCGTATGATGGTTTATCTTGAATTTACTACATAAATCATGAACCTCATCATTTTTAAAGGATGTGCCATTATTTGATATAATTACTTATGGGACACCGTACCTACAAATGATTTGATTCAAAATGAACTTAGCGATTACAGAACCTGGTATGGTGGTGAGAGGCATGGCCTCTAATCATTTGGTGAAATATTTTGTGGCCATAATTATAAAGTTATGGCCATTTGTTGATGATGGAGAGAATTTTCCTATCAAATCTAGGCCTCACATGGAAAAGGGCCATGGGGTTGTGATTGGTTGTAGAGCCTGTGCTGACATGTGAATCTTGTGGGAGAATTCTTGGCATTTATTGCACTTGCACACAAAATCTACTACGTCATGTTCGAGAGTGGGAAAAAATAGCCCATCCAATGTATTTTGTGAGTAGTGGCGTGACCACCAAAGTGGCCTCCACATATCCCACTATGGGATTTGTAAAGAATATTTTTGGATTCTTCCATGTCAACACATCTTAAAAGCATTCCATCAAAGGCTTTACGATAGAGCACCTATTCTAAAATAACATATTTAGCAAAGTGATAATGTGTAACTCGCCTTCTTTTTTTGTGATGTGGCACATTCTCAAGTACGTATTATCTGTGATAAAATTGACGGTTTCAATGTACCAAGGACATATAGAGATGGGGGTTTGGTTTAAATAAAATATATGCATTCATTGGGAAATTCTAGATCTACCGATCACCTCCATCTAATGGATTGTTAGCTAACTAGTCTGTAATGATTTGTCCTTTAATGATTTCGATTTACAAATGTTAATTCAAACTCACTCATTAAGGTTATGAAACATCCATCCTTTTTAGATAAATACCCTTATGTGAGAAATGTCTGTAAATGATATGTCTTTACAATGACCCTTGTTTCTTGATTTAACATGTAATGTCTTAAACATTTCATTGTGAAGACTATGGCAAGGCATTCTCTTTCTACCTGTGTATAACATGTTTCATAATCAAGTAATGTCCGACTAATGAAATAGACTACATGTTCTCGTTTATCATTGTCTTCTTGAGCCAACATGCAGGCTAGTGAGACATTAGTAGCCCGCAAATATAGGATCAAAGGATGATCTGGTCTAGGAGGCATTAACATGGGAGGAGACAACAAGAAGCGTTTAACTACTTCAAGGCCTCATTACATTCTTCTGTCCAATCAATGCAATAATATTTCTTTAATAGATTTTTGATTTGATGAAAAACAAAACTTAAGTCCGAATGAACCTTTGAATTACACTCTAGTTTCCCAAGAAATGATCTAATACCAGACTCATCTGATGGTGGAATCATTTCAAGAACAACCCAAATTTTGGCTGGATCAACATCAATCCCTCATGAGGATATAATGTAACCCAAAAGCTTGCCTCCCATCATGCCAAATACACATTTCTCTAGGTTCAATGTGACGTCATATTCAATCAATCGTGAGAGAATGATATGGAGTACCTTTGGGTGATCATAGCGCTTCTTGGCCTTGGCCAACAAGTCATCTGCGTATGATTCCACAATTTTATGAATAAGGTCGTGGAATATGTATGTCATTGCCTGTTGGTATGTAGCGCTAGCGTTCTTAAGACCAAATGACATGACAACGTAACAATAAGTTCCCCAAGGAGTTATAAACGTGGTCTTGGCTTGATCTTCCTTAGATATTTTAATCTGATTATACCCTGAGAACCCATCCATGAGGGATAACAATTCAAATCTAGTTGTTGCATCAATAATAATGTCAATGGATGGTAATGGGAAGTCATCTTTGGGACAAGCTTTGTTAATGTCCCAAAAGTCTATGAAAATGTGTATCTTCCCATTCTTTTTTAGAACAGGGATGATATTAGATACCCATTGTGAATAGTCAACTAGTTTGATGAATCCTACCTAGAGAAGTTTCATTACTTCTTCTTTCACCATGAGAGCCACTTTTGGTTTCATTGGTCTTGACTTTTGTTTAATTGGCTTTGCATCTGGTTTGGTGACAAGATTATGTACTATGATATGTGGTGCAATTCCCGTCATTTCTTTGTAATTAAATGTGAAATCCTTTTGATGTTCCTTGAGGATCTGAGTATGTATTTCTATCTCCTCTGGAGTTAACGAGGATCCTAACTTCAAAATATTTGGTTCTTCCTCTATTCCAATATTTATGTCAATTGTTTCTTCAATTAAGGAAGTGTTTCCTTCTTCAAATTTAGGTGGGGCCAGAGGTAGTTCCAAACTTTCCCCATTCTCTACCTCATAGATATCGAGATCCTTTTACGAGAGGAGATTCTATCATGGGATTTCCAAAATAGGAAGAGGAATGTGGGATTAAGGAAAGATCCACTATGTGATGAGTGAGATGTAGCTCCGCATAGGCATTTAGATATTCAAGAGTGAATCTATCACTGTCAAAGTGATCTAGGATAGAAAACTCATTCTCAGCTTCTATATGTGTCAGGAGTGGGTTTGTTGGTATTTTACGCACCAATGGTTCAGTATGAAGTGATACCATGAAACTTATATTTTCCAACTCACTGTTTGGAGCAAAACAGTTGAGTTTGTTATTGAATTTGTGATAAGGTTCATTGTCGTGGAATTGCTTTAATTGATATGAAGTTTAATCCTTTGGTTAGATCTAATACCAATGTTTTATAGAGTTGTAAGTGTTCATCTCTAGTCTGAAATACTTCGAGACTTGATTTACGACTACTAGTTACGAGTCTCCTAGTACTCTAATGTTATCAACACCCATTATTTTTGCTATGATGAGGCCAAGAAGGAGGGCTTCATACTTAGCCCTATTTTTTGTACACTCAAATTTTAATTTAAAGGCAAAGGGTAGGATATTTCCTCGAGAGAAGTAAATATCACACCTACCCCAGCTCCAAAATGAAATCTAGCTCCATCAAAGTGGAGAGTCCAATATTTTCTTAGAAAAATGGATGTTGGGACATTCCTCACATCTTTTTCTTTTGTCTCAGCTATTTCTACCATACAAACTTCGTCTGATGAAAGGGAACCAATTCCTAGGGTGTATCCCATACCCATAGAATCAAATGGTAGGAGAATGGGTAGATATTTCTCTAGTAACTCAAAATTTTTGATGGTAGTCCCTAATGATACCATTTCTATGATGTTAGTCTCATTTTTGAGTGCTAGAATTCCCTTGACTAGATTCGTAATTTATGATTCTGTTGTAGGTATCATTTTTTCTTTTGGTTTTGAATTGATTGATTTGTTAAGTTGATTCATTAGGAGTTCAAACTCGAGTGAATGCCTTGTCTCTTATTTAAGTCTACTATGTTTATATTAAATGGTTTTGGGTCACCTTGTGCCACAAATATTTTCCCTAGGTGCAAAAATCTTATTTCCTAGAATAACGTGGAAGGGATTGCCTTCATGTGGTGTATCCATGGTTGACCAAGGATCATATTATAGTTGGTTTCCCGATCTATAATATAAAATTTGGTGAGGACCGTCTTAGGTCCTAAGGTGACTAGTAAAACTATGGTCCCAATTGAAGTGGCCTTGAGGCTATCATAACCTCTTAGCGTATTTCATGTTGTGGAACAATTTATTTCTCCATATCCTAGCTTTTGAAGAAAAGTGAAGGGGACTATGTTAAATTCTACCCCATCGTCAATCATTGCGTGCTTAACATAATTATTGTAAACCCATACCTGTAAATGTAAGGTTGGGTCACCTCTATGCGTAATTTCAGCATTTGTTGGCATTTTGCTTATATCAAATATAAAATTAGTATCCCTATCTCTGGCTGCTTGTAGAGGGTAGACATCAAAGTCTACATGGTTTACTTGCATTTCAAGAGGATGAGTGATGTTAATTAAATGTCCAAGGCCTAATGATTCTAAGAGAGCAGCCCTATGGGCGGAGAGTTCTTCAACAAATCCAAGAAGGAAATGTGAGAGAAGGTATTTGTTAGGTCATTAATTAGATCGTAAGCACCTATGGATTTTACTTGCATTTTGGAGTGTTATTTCGTTCTAATGGATAGTTTGGAACTGGTTGAGAAGAATAATCCCATGTTCTTGTTATAGTTTCTACTGGTAACTCAGTGTCTAATTCTACTAATCCAACTATCTTGGTTTGTGGTCGAGTTCCTAATTGGGGTGCGACTGGTGGATTTAATGAAGTTGAGGCTTCATGATCGTTATTTCCTATCATAACACCCTTGTTCATTCCTTTTGGATCCAACCTATTATTATTAGAATGATTTGGGAGTGGATCATTAAAAATCTTGAGGGGTGCATTTTGAGGGGACTACCCCTATGTACGTGTTTGGTATAGTACTACAAAATTTTCCAAAAACATATCTATAAAGAGTTATCTTTGGTCTTCTGACAAAACATTGCATGAATTTATTGTAGTCATGGAAATTCCTAGTATCATGGCCTTGAATCTTGTGGAAACCACAATACAAGTTGGGATTATAGTTTTGAGGTTGTTGATTTGAAACCTGTTGTGGTCCAAAACCCTGATTAGGTTGCTGCTATTAGAGTTAAAATTTTGAGGATGTTGCCTTTGGTTTTGATTTTGATATCTAGTTGGGTTTCAATTTGGACCTTATGTCTAGATTTTCTATTATTTTTGTTGTTGTTGTCATGATGGATGATTAAAATCCACCGCATTGATTGTTGGAGTAAAGTTGTTATTTTGCTGATTGTTAACGGGTGGTGAAATGTTTATGACGTTTTCCCTTTTAACCTGGTCTGTTACTCCATCTGTTGTAACCTACAGCTTTTGTTAAGAATCTTGGGTCTTTGATTAGTATTTCTGGCACTAGGATAGGTCGTAGTGTTTTGATTGGGAGTGATTAATTTCCCATTTGTTCTATATGTCTTACGAACACTATCTATTACCACTTGATCTATTTAGAGGGCACTCTCGAGTACTTCATCATAAGTCCTTAGTGGGAACTTCTAGAATTCTTCCTTTATCTCTCTATTGAGAGAATGAAGGAATAAATCACATAGTTACATCTGATCCATGTTTGGAGCACTTGTTGATGAGTAGAGGATTGTATGCCATCTTTGAATAAAATGGGCGGATTCATTGTGCTCTTGTTTAATATGTAAGAATTCCCTAATTCCTATTCTTAACAATTTGTTCATGTCAAAATCTTTGATAAACTCTAACACAAGTTGTTTGAATGAGTGTATTGAGTATTCATGTATTCTCGTAATTCCAATCAAGGGCAAATACCCCAGTAGGTTATAGGGAATATATTTGCAACAATCGCATCCCAAGGAGCAATTATCGAATGGCCATGGCATAGGCCTTGATATGTGAATTTGGATCTCCCTCTCCTTTGTATTTAGATAAATAGGGAAGAGGTATTGGTAGCATGACACTTCGTATGGTGAAATCTAGAGGCTCTTTTAAATATTCTAAGTAAGTCCCTATCGCATAGGTTTAGGTCCATGATGGTGCCTCGCCGAGGGGGTGGAGGTGGAATGGGTTGTTGATATGGCATAACATATGTATTTGTAGGGACATAAGAAAATCCCTGTGGTTGAGTGAACATCCCGAGAGAGGAGAACATGTCTCCTTGTGGTGATTTTGAATAAATGTTCAAGTAGGGAGGAGCATTGCTCTGGTATGGGTTGTTTGGTGCTAAGTTGGATGATATCATATTTTCAACTGGAGCGGTGTTTGAAAACATAGTTCTAGTTGGTGTTTGTTATGGATAGTTATATGAATGTTGAGGAGGCATACCTAATGTTCCTATTCCTGTGAGGAGGTCAACTTGGCTGGGATGATGTGGAGGGTTGGGGATTCCTGCTTGCCCGAAATATGAATTTTGATTTGCTTGAGAAAGTTCTAATCCTCTAACCTTCTCAACTAAGGCTGATATGACCTCACTTGATGAAGACATAATGTTTTGCCTTAATTGTAGTTGTTGTACACCTTGAGGTTGTAAAGGGTATGGTACCCTGCTATGAACTGATCATTACCCTACCAATCTTCACCGAGAGTATTTCCCATAGGTGGAGGAATGGGGGTGTTTTCTTGGAGCAAGGTATCGGGTTGTGTTTGAAAACTTCCTATAGGTGGGTACATGTTTTAGAATCATTTTTCGCTTCTAGCATAACACACTAAATAATCCTCATCCAAAAATGGGAGTGGATCTAACTATTTACCGATTTTTGGTCCGAACAAAACTTGAGGAAATGAAATGGATTCTCCAATGAATGCCATATTGTTGGATCCCGAGGGCTCTGGTTGTTGTGTTTATGTGAGCTGATCCAACTCCTCAATTTGTAATGGAGAACTAGAGATAGTTATTTGAGGAGGAGTTTGTGATGATAATTAGTTACTTGAATAGTTGTCACCCCATACAAAAAGCGAGGGTGATGGTTTTCTATTTGTTTGATCAGAATGTGCTTAGAGACTCATGAGAGGTCTACCATATGTGTTGTATCCCAAAATATTTAGGGGGTATATAAATACTCAGAGAATAATGGGAAAGAGCAAAGATGGATGAAAGAAATGAAACCGAAAGGGGAATAGTTGTTTGTTTCATGTTGGGTTCACCAATTTTGTTGGTGAAGCTAATGTGAAGGCTAATGAGGTAAAGAAGATGAAAAGTGAATCAATTGGAAGAACGAGTAGGAATCTGACTCCGGATTGGAAGATTGTGTATGTTTTCACATTAGATTCACCAATTTTGTACGATAGAAAAGTGACATGCGAGCATGAGAATCTACAAGTAGCTCTTCTTCGTACCTGACCTCCCGAGGTTGTGCCGAGACAAATGCCGGTGAAATTGAATATATTGGATACAAAAACTAGTTGAGAAATCTTATATCCTCAACACGCAATAAAAGGGATCTACGAATCTATGACAAAGAAGGCTCTCCTAACCTAAATTGGTGTAATGAATCACTCGGATATAATAGCTTCTCGAGGCTCCAATCAATGTCGAGCTCTTCCGAGATCCTATCTATTGGGTCAGTGGATACATGGAAAATGACCCGTAGGTGTTTCATGTATATTTCCAAACAAGGTCATGGGAAACAGTAGTGAGAGGCGTAGTGGACTTATAATAAACTATGGATGGTTTTCTGGTCCGCCCAAAACTATTAGCTTGATTGGATTCTATGTTTAACACGAAAAATTGCATTATGGTATCTCAGCGGAGCGGTGAGGATTTAAATACTAGCATGCGTAAACTAGTGTCAATACTCAAATAACTAGCAGGATCGTTCGGTTGTGGGACTGGGGATCACAACCATGAGTTCATGGTTGTTGTGGACTTGTTATGGTCATGTGAGGAATCAATCTCTTCTTTTGACTATCCAATAGTCATAAGCCTTTTCATATTCTATATTTAATATCGTGGAGTTGTACGATCTTCTCATAATACCTTTCGGGTGTTTTGGAAAATTGAATACATAATCCCGTGTCTATGTTGATGAGAAGGTCTCTTGCGTTTAGTTATGGAACTAATGGATCACAAATAAATATTTGTTCTCTTTCGGGTTCTTTTATGGTCATGTGGATATCCTATCAAGGCAATATATAGTTGGGTTGACTCGACCAAAATGTGTATGCTTTGTCATCTTCAATATTCAATTGTTCACTAATTGCTCGTAGGTTTATTGTCGTTTGAAAGACCTGAATCCTAAGCCCTTGATTTATATCCATCAATGTTGTGAAGATATTTGGATGAGGTACTACTAGTTCGAACACGTAATCTCTAGGCTCTTTGGGTCCCGTAATTGCCATGCAAGAGATAACCAATACTTTAACTGAAATGAGTAAACTAACTATGAAAGATATATCTACACTTTGCTTATATTCCTTTTATTTTTGTATTTTCAATGATGTATATTTGAACTAAATTAAAAGAGTAGCTATTCTAATATATTCAAATGATGGACAATTAATCTAATGAAAGAATCAAAACAAGCAAGTTAGCCTGATATAACTATTTGCCTGTGCACTTGTGAATTTATCTTAAATATTTAAATATCTAACTAATCTAATTGAAAGACCTTCAATCATACCTCGTAAGTGAGGAATAAATCATGACTTCTCGTAAGCTATCTTTCTCCACAACTTACCCGGTAATACTTGAAAGTGAGCTTAATTGAAATAAAATGATTTTCTACTCTATTTGATATATTGTAACTACAAATTTGATAGTTCAAACCTATAATTTTACGAGTAGTGGTAAATCCACTTGTTTCGTGAGTTGTCCCTCGTAGTGTGATTTCTCCATTCTCTCGTGTTCTCGTGAATCCGAAAATTTTGAATGTGATAGCATTAGCGAGAAGAATATACTCAAACAATAGTAGCTTTGGATATAAACTGAATACAATGCAAGTAAGACATGGATAGTGCAAGTGAACAGAGCTTGACTATGTGATTCCTAGCAAGATTTATTACGGAGATATAACGCAAATACACCGAGAATTCTGGGATCTATTTCTTATGACAAAACAAAACCTGCAACTCTAAGATTATCAAATGAACTCTAATCTAGAACTGAAACTATCTTATGCTAAGCTGACTATGTAGGATAGCAATGGAGAAAAGTGAAAGTGTGAAGATCAAATGATCTCTAAAGTAGAAAGGAGAGGCTGAGAATTCATGCAAAATCTAAACCTATTGAAACTTATGGAAGAACTTCAAAACACACTGAATAATAATTCATAGAGGGAGAGGGGCCATTTTCTTGAAAACAAGTTGGGTATTTATAGCATTTGGATTTACCAGAGGGTAAGTTTGAATTGATCTCTTCTAATATAAACAAAGGGAAATCACTATTTACTAGGTGGCCAAAACATAAATGTAAGCTTTAGTGGTTGAGAAATGCGGATGCAATTTGAATTTTTACGTTTGATGAGATTGTCAAAATGTTCTGGAAAACACGTATAGGACCACTGCCCTATGCACGAGAGGTAGTTACAGGGACCGCCATCCTATCCTAGGTGGCGGTCATGGGACCGCCGCCTAGGAAGGGTGGTAGTATTGTAACTTAAAGACTAAAATTCAAGGAAAAAGGGGGTAGAGGTTAGAACAAAACATGTAAAGGGTAGACAAGGCTTTTAGGATGCAAATGTACACTTGGCAAGATTTTCTAGATTCTGAGCACCTTACGAAGAGATTTGAATCATCATTGGGGTTTCGTAACCTCTTTCTCGGCAATATAGTACCTACATTTTTGGGTATGTATAGTACCCCACTTGGTGGTAAAAGTTGTTTTATACATATCCTCTTCTTAGATGAAAATTTGATTATATCCACTATAACCATCCAGAGAGACAATCTATCTACATGAGAAACTATTCTTAAAATATGATCCATATTTGGGAGTGGGTAATGATCTTTTAATGAAGCTTTATTAAGATCTTTGAAATCTACACATAATTTGATTTCACCATTCTTCTTCCTAATAGGAACAAGATTGGCTACCCAACTTGAATGCTTAATTAGAAATATAATACTTGATTCAATCAACTTAGATACTTTTTTCCTCATCAGAAGTTCTATTTTGGGATTTACAGCCATCTTTTTCTGTCTAACCGGTTTAGAATTTGGCTACAATTCAATAGTATGTTGTGATAAACTAGGATCAAACCCTTTCAAGTCTTGGTATTTCCAAGAAAAAACATCTTTAAATTCCTTGCAAATATTAATATATGACTATTTTTCTACTAAGGAGCATACCTTTCCAAGAAACAACTTTTTCCCTTCGTCAAGTAAGATCTCTTCATAATTATCAGCATGGGTTGACATCTTATTCTTGACCTTCCTTAACTGATCATCAGTGATGAAGATGTCTTCTAATGTAGTAGACCTTGAGGAAGTTTAGTTTGCTTTAACTAAACAATCTGGTCACCATATAAGTGTTGTGATTTATCTTGATTAACTACGAAAAATCAACTTCTTACTACAAAAACCTATACAAGTTGATCATCGCTTTCAAAAAATTGCTAATTTTAATCATTATCGTGTATCAATGGCCTAACAATTAGCTTTATATGAGGCTAAATTTGTCTATTTTCAATCTGTTCTAGCATTTCAAAACTAGCACCAACTACTGCAAGCTTGTTCACATGCTTGTTTTCAGCTCTAGGAATGGACTGAATATTAATAGCATTGAAATCTTCCATTAGGTCTAAAAATCTATCTCTCTAAGACTTCATTAATGGATTATTACAAACATTGAAATTTCTTACTTGATTGATAACCAACTCAGAATCACCAAAAATCCATAGCATGCTAATACCTCTCTTTCTAGCCCAAAGCAAGCCATGAATTAATGCTTCGTACTCAGCTACATTACAAGTGCATGAGAATTGGAGACTCAAAGATGAGAAACACATTTCATTTGTTGGGGAAGTAAGCATCAAACCTGATCCGTGTCATTTCTAGTTTTAGCTCCATCAAAATGGAGCTTCCAAATCCCTTATGTTGACTCTTCTATTTTGGATAGTAAGGGAAGTGGTGTAGTTTCTTCATGCATACAATACACACCAAACAGTGCTCTTTAACCTCCTTAAAAGGATCACGAACATGTTCTTTAACTTTATTTTCATCCATAAACATGTTAGAAACACCATCTAATGCTGAAACCTAAGCTACCTCATCAAAGTTGGACTAATCTAAGATTGAATAATTTGCCACCGCATTTGGAGAGTGAGGCTCAATGTGAAATCTAGCCAATGGTTCTAAATTGATAGTAAATTTGGTGCCATAATGTGTGGTGAAAAAATAAGGACCAATATGAAGAGAGATAACCTCTTATCTTTGTTGTGAAGTCTCTAGATAAGCATAAAGCAAAGTATGGAGGTAAATCTACAATAGTAACATCTTGCAGAATAGAAACATTTGGGCAAGCATGTAATGTTACCTCTAAATTTATGATTATACCATAAAATTGTATTAGTTGCAGTTCCATCAAGTTGTAAGACACTCTTTTCTGTAGGCTCATACTGTAGACCCAATTTTTCTACAATTTCTTTTGGCATAACTGTGCTACTTGCACCACTATCCACCATGCAATTATGAACTATATGTTCTCTAATAATCAGTGATAAATAAAATGGTGGTGGCTTCTTGATGTCATAAGCATTCAAAAATTTCTAAACCATCCACTTAACTTCGTTAATGCATGTTGGTTGGATATTTTTTCAAGCCAAAATATGAGGTTCAACCACAATATATTGGATTAAATCCCTCCTCAAAGACAAAGTGAGGTCGCTTGTTTATTACTAATCTAAAACACAAAAGAAATAATATGTACAAAAGATTCACACTAATATAACCATTGGGATTGGGATATAATCCCAAAATCCACATCCATAATAGGTAAATATATTCTCTTTCGAAATGAAATGGATCAAAAAGGAAATTACTATTATGGAAGAAACACAATGGAAAGGAAATGAGAGAAACATATTTTCTTTTGAGTAAACATAGAGCATGAAATAATCATATGAGCTTTAGATAACAAATGTAATGTTTGAAATGATTAGAAAAATCAAGATGCTAAACAAATAATAGCTTAAGATTATGAACATAAGAATAATATCTTGAGAAAGATACATCTCACAACACAAAGTTTGTAAAATAACATCAGCTTTCTATTCTCAAATAATTAAAAGAAGACGCAAAGTCTTTCTTCTTCAAAATAGATCTCAATAATCCAAAAATATCAACCCTTTGGAATGCATAAGAATCCCTTATTTATAATAAAAGGAGTTGAGATAAAATAGGACAAATCCTAGAAAATAATCTTTTAATGAGATTCCTACTTTGCTTGACTCGCACGCAGAGACCAAGTCAAAACTTGCTTCCTATGTTATGAAACAAAAATGAAAAAGACATGTCAATTTTAGGATTGAAATGACATGCAACATTGTGCCTATTCTATTTCATCATCTTTGTCTTCCTCCAACAAAGCCTACTTGTCCCGAAATTCTTACAACTTTCGATTATACCCTGCATCTCATTTTCATGAGGCGCGGTGGAATTATCACTCATAACTTCACATGTTTCCTGAGTATCGTTAGTGTTGCCAGGAAGATTTTTAAGTCTCTTGTTGAGTTTCCTTAGGGTTTCTATAGAATGTTCAATTTTCACAAACTCACAATGATTTCCAGGACGAATCCATAAGTTGGTTCATTCTCGATTGATTCTCGATCTTCCTAAAGATCATCAACAAGCAACACCTTAGCACGATCTTGACTAGCTCTTCTTCTATGTCATTCATGTCATCGACCAATTGATCTCTTGATTCCCTCAATTTTCTGCAAGCTTCATTGAGAATCTATATTCTCGAATCTAATGGCTTTGGTTAGTTGAAAATATTTGTCCCCATGTTAAATGATGCCTTCTTCGACCAAGATGTGGGATGGAACTTGTTTCAAGCGTTTGGAGAGCTTCAAAATTTAACTCTAGGTTCCCGACCTCTGCTGAAAATTCATCATCCATTTTCTCTCCATCCTTCTTTATATCCTCTAAGGATTTGTATATTTTCACGGTGTCCTCGATGACTTCTTTTCCTTGCAGGAGCAGCCTTTGGATCCATTCATCGCCCATTCTCCCCTTCTCATTAATATTCTTGATCATGAGTACTAATGAGAAATTAAACCTAATAGGAGTAGAGGATGATGGTGTTTACTCAGGAGGCTTTGAGAGCTTAAATAGTACTTCACACACCTATTGTACTTTCTTTTTAACTCATCTTTGTTTTTGTTAGTTTCTTTTGCTTCTAAAGACAACACATTCATGGCATCTTGTGCGCCTTGTCAGTGCTCCTCCATTGTTACTTTCATTAGAGCCACCCTTATGATTTGATAATCTGTGACCATTATATCATCCTTAGTTTTATCACCACAGGAGTAGCAATTTCTCAGAAATTTATGCCTCGAGGCATCTACCAAATACTTGAAATTGTTTTGGGTTTCTTGGCCGACTTGGTAGGAGTGACCTTAAGGGAAATGGAATCAAAGGTTGGTAATGGAACTACCACCTTCCTCTTCCTCTTCCTCTAATCTATTAACCATTGAGGAATATTGGAACAAGTTTCTCCCATTGTAGGTGTTACGGTCACATCCTAACGTGGAGGAAGGTTAGCTTGTGGAGTGGTGACCACTGCAAGTGTAGCATCCATGGTAATGAATTTATGGAATGAAGGTGCAGAAGGAGGAGGCATGTCCATGGTTAATTGGGGTCCAGTTGGGAGAGGTGAGAGGCTAGAGAAGATACTAGCCATGGCTGAGGAACTTGGTGAAGAAATATGAGGTAAGGAAGGCTGAATGGGAGGAGGTAAGGATTCTGAAATTAGAGCTTGAGAGATAAGAGGAAGACTTACCTCTAATGAAATGTCAACCAAAAGAGGAATGGAAGATTGAACAATCTCTTCTCTTGAAGGAGGATTTCCTTGTTCTGGTTATGGAGGTGAATCAAGAACCTCAACTATTTGTGGGAGAGTGGCCACTAGTGTAGTTACTTGATTTTCTCCCTTTCTGACAAACTTAACTTTTATTTGCCTCTTGGAAGGGTTCTTATCCTTTTCCTTTCTCCCTTAGAGGGTCCCACTTCAAAAGTATCTATCTTTGAAAATCTTCCTTATTTATAACTCATTCCCAAGAAATGATCCACGCCTTAGTACGAGTAAGAATTTGAATAGCTCTTCCCGTGATAGAAGCTTTCTCACTAATCAACCACCAATGGCTAGGAATAAAAATTGGTCTCTCGCTCAACCCATCATATGAGGCATCAAGGACACTCGCGTTGTCCTTAGTGCCTTCTCGGGATGTCGATAAATCTAGCATCTAGATTTCTTCAATTGTGAACTCTTTATTGTACTTTCTTCGAATGGCAACCTCATCCCGAAGATCAACGCAAATATCTTCTATGTTGGGAAAATGTAGATATAAAGTCTCATAGGATTCAAGGACTCCTCAGAAATCAAATCCATCTTTGTAGTTCATGTGCTTCTCCAACTTGTCCTAAAGCTTGTGCACCACATTCTTAACTTTAACCATCTGCCAGCATGTGTACCTTCCGATGGAAATAGGGAAGGATACAAGAGCCTTGTGTTTACTCGTTAGAATTTGTGGAAATCCAACAATTGTCTTACCTACTCCATTAGGATCATCTTATCACCCGGGAATTTGGGAAATCGGAAAGGATCTCCTAGGTACATGACCACCCGAAGGTATGTAAACTTCTTGAAATGCTAGAAGATACAACCCCATTTTGATACTTCGCCCATGCTTTGTTAGAGACTCTTCTTTTCCTTAGATCAGGGTTCATCCTGTAGATATTTTCATAAAATAAAGCATCATTCACTCTTCTCCGAATTGATCCTAACCCTTCATTTTCGGGCCGAGGGAAGTACCGATATATGTGTTCCGTTATCCTATCTCCTTTTGCATCCAACCCTAGATAATTTCTCATGCTAGCTGCTGCATAGGTGACATATGACGACATATAGAATTTTCCAGTAGTCAAGACTATCTTAATCTGGGAATCAATCTCATCACTTATAAGACTACTCCAATCGATCCCTTGTTCATTCTTCTTCATAATTACCATGAATTGATACATCCATCCTTGGAAGTCTCTTGACTTAGGGAGTCCAAATATTCAACTCAGTAGGGTGATGATGTCGCTGATTTCAAGGATGAAATCACTCCTGGGGACAAACTTGGGAAACATAGAGATAGATGGCTTGGCCTTGATCAAGAACTTTTATTCACATGCCTAATGTAGTCTTCTTGATCTTTTCCCAGGATTTTTGTGCTGACTTAAGATCTACATCGACATATTCCTGAAAGTTGGGTAATCTTAAGAGGTCATCAAAGTAACCCCATCCAAATTAACTATGACTTCTCCTACTTGATTTTTCATTGAGTGAGAATCTGAGTCATAATTGGAAGCACAGGCCAAAATGAACTTGGGGCATTGAGAAAACATTGGGAATCTTACTGCAAGAGGGAGGCCACTGTTGGTTATTGAATTCATCTAGGGACTTTGAGAAGAATCCTTGGTTCTATTTAAAAGTCTTCCATGTCAATGTTACCAAGCTCCATATCTCGATGTCATAATTGCAATCTATGTAGGAGGGGATTCCATTTTTTAGTACTTTTATTTCATCTTTCCCTGACTTGTCTGACTTATCCTTAGATGATCTAGGATCCGACATGAGAAATCCTAAAGAAATAATGCCTAGACAACTCCTGTTTGAACAATTAGACTTGAAAGATTTTTGAGAAACCCCATAGACCCACCACACTATCCAAACTTTAGAACTTGCAAAGCACTTGATGAAACCCGACACACTAGAATGTATGTCGAAATAAGGTCTTGTCAGACACTTCATAAAACCCGATAGAATGCGAGATTTTCATAACTTAATAGATGTCGTGCACCTTGTAAACCTCGGTATACCGCGTAAGTTGGAATATGTTGATCACTTCGCAAGACCCGACACAAAGCAGAGATCGGAGGATGTCGAACACTTGAAAACCCGATACACTGCAAAGTGTATGTCGAGGTTGATAGATGTCTAGAACTTGGAACAACCCGATAGAAGGGTAGAACTTGGATATTGTTAAGAAATCGATGAAGCCCGAAAATGGCGGAAGCAAGAAGATGTTGAACACCCTGCAAAACCCGAAACAAAGGAATTTGGTTTTTGAGGTGTCAGGACATGTAAAATTCTCACCATTTCACCAGTTAGGAATTTAAGATTCTTTCAATAATTAACAAGGTATATTCCATGGGATAAAATAAAGAAACACCCTAGGGGTGAATTCTAACAAGAACTTTCATTGGAATACAACATAAAATGAAGAAAACAATCTAAAACCCTAAACCTAGAGGAAAAATAGGAAAGGAAGGAAAACACCAAAAGAATATCTCAAATAAAAATCCAAAAGACCTCAAATCAGAAATAAAAACAAAATACCTTCAGTAATCTCGAAAAATAATCAAAAATGGAACACAAAATTGATCAAGAAGCTCAATTAGGTTTGGAGGTCGCAGGCACAAGTACGAAAAATCCACGCAACAAAAGTACAATAGGTAAAAATGACGTGTAAAATCAAACTATTTATAAATTCCTCACATTTATTAACTCCATGTCATCATTCTTGGAGTTCCCAAAACTTGACACAAAGGATTAGCTATCAATTCGGGTTTCGTGTTTCGTGTTTTGGGAAATAGGGTACATGAAGCATGCTTTTGCAAATCATGTTCCGATGTTCGTGAGTTCTCAAAATTGATTGATCAATTGTTTCGGTTTTGGAAAATAATTTGCATGAAGCATGTAGAAAATATGTTTTCATGTTGTTGAAACTCAAAACCCAAAAATCTCCTCAAAAGGGCATTTTAGCAGATTTTTCCAAAAAATTCTATGGTTATCTTAATTTTAGCTAGAATCACTAAAATGAGATAACAGCTGGCTCCAGTTGGGGAATTTCTTTGTGACATCAAAGGAAGAGAACTCGAATCTCTAGTTTTATCCATTGGGCTATGGATTCTGAAAAAGAAGAAAACCAAAAACAAACAAAGAAAGAAAGAAAACAAAAAAAAACACACAACAGAAAACAAATTATGTACAATGCAAGAGAGTGTCTTGCATTACTGATGAAACAAATTCAGATGTTGACCACTGAAAGGTAGAGGGAACAATTATCCATCAAGATACAACATACATAATCTATTTTCACCGTTCAGCTGATGAATCTTAAAAGTTCCTTTCCATAAAGAATCAAACTTTCCATGCATCCCTTTCTGCTCCCTTCTCTTATCCCAGAGAAGTACTAGATCTCCAATTTGGAAGTCACGTTGCTTTGATTTCTTATCAAATATCTTCTTTATTTTTCTCTGATGATCTGCAATGTGATCAACCACCTTGCTTTGTTCCTCTTCTAGCCTAGCTAGGTACATAACCCTCTTCTTGATAGAATTTTGAAAAGTTTCATCTTCAATTTCTTTGGCCAACCGTAAGGCGGAAATTATATGGAGATAGCGAGCCAACAAAGGTGCAGTGGCTTAGCCCTCTTTGAGTCAAAGAAAGCGAAACTGTTTATTGCTATTCTACCAGCAGGAATCTATGCAAGTCTCATGATTCTCGCCTTCGGGGTTTGGGATCTCATCCCAAAGAGAGTGTTTCAGTGCCATGCGAAAAGAAAGGAATGAAAGAGGGAAAAGAGAAAGAACAGATCCAAGGAAGAAAAGAAATGAATTCCAAAGCAGTAAAGGTCAGAAGATTTATGTTTTTGGGTTGGTAGTAAACAGAGCCAAACCTACTTGCATAAATAAACAAAGCAATACTGATGAGCAAATGACAGAAAAGTAGATATGAATCCAACAGATTAAACACATACAGATCTAACGTAAGGAAGATCTAATGCATAACACAAATTATTGAGCACAAAGTCTTAATATTTGTATTATCGCTTTCTTCATAAGAAAGCTCAAAGTCTTTCTCTCCTCACTTCTATTTTCATCTAAAAAATGTTCACCCCGAATACAACAAGTATTCCAGTATTTATAGAAGAGAGGAGAAGGAAAGAAGGCAAAAAGGAGCCAACCACCTATTTACAAAGATATTTACAAAATATCTAAAAGTCATGTTGACTTTTGACAACTTGATGGATGACATCATCCCATGATGCAACATGGATGATGTCATCATTTGTGCCAACACACTTTAGACATTTCAACAAGAAAGTCAGAGAATAGAGAGAAGAAGAAGAAGAAGAAGAAGAAGAAGAAGAAGCTACTCATCATCGTCATCCTGCGGCCGAAAGGGGGTTCCTCGCTTCGATGTCCGCCAGAGATGATATGTGGAACTGAGCGCGGTATTCCAAAAACTTGTTAATCATGGGCCCAAATTGATCCCGTGATGGATCCTCAGTGCCGCTTCGCCGATTGCTTCGCAAGTCTCCCGCCGCTATGAGCTTTTCCGGGAGTTTAGAATAATCTTTCTCCACCTCGATGAGGAACCCGATGAAGTCCCTACAGCCAAAGAGGTGTGTGATAGATTCAATGTCAAATGTGACCTCCGCCCTGCTCTCGAGAAGCGATCTCCTCAAGATCCGGATAGTTTCATCACCGATCTCATGGTAAAGGAAGGAGTGAGCAGCCCCGAGACATGTTAAGAACAATTCACTCCATTTGATGCATCGCATCCAGGGCCTCTTCCTTCACCTTGTCTATCTTTTCCGTAACAAATTCCAGCTGATCTATCCGATAGTCCAGAGTGGACATGGTTTTGCTGAGGGCCCTCGATGGCCGAAAACTCCGAACTTGACTGCATCTTCGACTCAACAAATAACATTTGTCAAAGGTCTCATGTTGGAGTCTAGCATGATCTAGCTCTTCCGATATGGGACCCGCTAATACTTGGAGTTCCTTGTTCGCCTTTTCGATGTTTAGATATGAATTGACATACTCGCGATCACTCTTTCACCGTCCTGAGGATCTGGCCCTCCAAGCGTAAACGGCCATACCCTCGCCGCCGATCTTTGAATATTCATTGATTTTCTCCTGGCCGAGAAGCTCTGGTCTCGGCGGCAATGTGGAGGTGCACTACCCATCTTCTCGTAAGGCTTGAAGTAGATATTTGTTCTCGCTCCCTTCAATAGCCTTTTCTCTCTTTTTATTTCTCAAGCTTTTTGAGGGCATCGATCATGAAAGAGCTTCCCCTGAGACTTTCAAAGACGTCCCCATCAGTGACTTGAGTCACAGAAAATCTGCCGAGACAGATCTTTTTCTCCTCGAGGGGATCTGTGGTATGCTATTTCCATAACTCTCTCACCCGCAAAGACTTTGAGAGAAGCGTGTTACAGCTGTGCTTTTGCTTCTTTGCCCCTTTGGCTGAATTATCAAAAGTCCATCGAGCGATGGGAACTTTCCTCTTTGCTGGCTCACCAAATGCCGAGAGATCCAGCCGCTGGTCCCATGGAAGAAGGACCAGAGACAGAGGAGGAGGGAGCAACAAGAGAGAAGAGGGAAAACGTGGAGACACGCGGGGCGGCATTGAAAGCATAGCCAAGAAGTGTCCACGGAGGAAGGGAAACTGCAGCTGCAGAAGACATAGGAAGGGAAGGGAGCCCGGAAATGAGGGAAGAAATGGAAGAAGATAAATCAGCGAGGGAGGAGAAGATAGACGAAGAGGCGGGGGAAAGAGTAGAAGAAGGGACAGAGGACGCGACCAAAGGGGTGGTCGCGTGAGTCACTTGAGGAGGGGAAGGAAGAGAAGAAGAAGGGATAGAAGGGACTTCTATGGTTGTAGCAATGCCGACATCCTGAGTGGATGGGCGTATGGGACTATCCTCCGCTGCTTCTTTCTCTGGCGAATCCAGAGTTATTACCTGTTCTGGCGCTGTGGAAAGAGGACTTTCAGGGGCTTCTTCCTGAATGGTGCTAGATTCACCTTCTACACCTTTGCCTTTTAGCTGCTTCTTGGACCTTGGAGGTGCATTGCCCAATGGGGAGGTTGTGAAATCTACCCCGAGGTAGATCAGCCCATGCTCATGCGGCACCAAAGGCTCGCTCGCGCATAGTCTCTCGACCCTCTCCTCAATTGTTTGAGGAGCCTTGCTTCACCAATGGCCGGGAAGGGCCAATCATCCCCTTCCGTGTCATTATACACCTTGTCTACTTCATCTTCCGTAGTTTGGAAGCCTTTGGGGACAATGGCCACTCCGTATTGGATAATTTCCGCCAATGCTAAGCGAGAATGATCCTTTCTTCTGAGTTCCACCTCGTGGATGACGTCAATGTAAATATCCTCAATTTGAGGGACATGGATCGGATCAAGCTTAGCTCTTGCAGCAGCAGCCCTCGGGTCAAAGGTAGGCCCGGCCGGGAAGTCATGTTTCAAATTGAGCAACTCCAGCTCGCGAACATTTCCTTCGCCTCAGTGATGGGTGGAGCATGTGTATCGCCCACCGTGAGGGGGAAAGGAGTTCCGCCCTTCTTTCTTTTCGAGGCATTTCTCATGGTATGTGACCACCGCCTTGATAGCTCTAGTAGAATCAGCTTAGGTCCAAAGATACCTCGGTAGCCCGGTTGGCTCGCCCAAGAAGTCGACCGCCTCGATAGGTAAATGTGGGAAACGGGTGAACAGGCCCCCATTTCTCCATAGTTGACACAATGTTCTTGGTTGTGCGACCATGAGTTAGATTTGGTCTCAACAGGCAAATGATGTGATAGAAGAAAGCATCATTAATTTTGGCGAATTGAGGGATGCTATTCTCCACCTCGCCTGATAATATTCATATATTTTGACCTCGAGGCCAAATTCCACTTCGGTTTAGCCCTCGATAATCCCTCTCCGACGCCGCAGCAGAGACTACGTAGGAGTTCATATGGAATACTCCCACAGTGGCGAATTGTCAGAATCGCTTCTGAGAATGGTGTCGCTTATAATTTCCCCAAAGAAAAGCGCTGCTCGTGCACATTTTTATTCATTGTCTCCAAGTACCTCAAAGATCCATTTATGGAAGTAGTGGGCTGTAAAGCCCAAGACTCGCCAGAAAGTAATAGATCACCGAGCTCTTCTCGAGAAATCACCGCGGTGGATAATCTGGGGCCACCGGTTACCACCTTCTTGTTTTTCAAGTAGACTTCGCTCATTAGTTGCATGCATTGGTCTTCATTATCTTCCCAGGCCTTGATGCACTCTTTCTTAGCCGACGGCCACAAAGTGCCGGTGGTGAGGGATGCCGAGCATTATCTCAAAATGACGGGCAAGTGAGGTTTATGACTACCTCGCCTTGCTGCTTTCGACACATCTTGTGTCCTTTGTTGTAAGATTGATGCAATCACCATCATGAATTCATTGTTGACGGCACGACGGGATTCCTCCTAAAAGTGCAGTGGCACCGCTATTAATTTGTCCATCCACGGACTTCTCAGAACCTTCTCGAGTTCTAACCTGCATTCTTCCATGTCAATGTGACCCACCTCGAGTCTCCGACATCCATACCGCATTCACTCGTGTGATTCGGGCATCCCGACCCTTTGATATTTGTACTTCATCTCTTCCTCTCGTAAGCTTAGCCTTCCTCTTGGTTTGGTGGGTCTCTCACGGGATGTAGACATATGTTCTTTCGAACTCGCTGCTGATCTCGCATGAAGAAGAAGCGAGACCCAATCCAAAAAGGTTGAATTAGCCATTTGATCTTCCATCGGAATGTCAGCAGAAGAAAGAGTTAGAGATTTTAAGGCTCAGTGTGCGCAGGCGCATGAAAATTGCAACTCAGCCAAATAGATAAGGCGCATGGCGCATGGATGTCAGCAGATTGCATTTTATAAAGGGCGCATGGAATTTTCATGTCGCATGGAAACAGATGCGCCAAAGGTGCATGGGCTGCATGTTACATTAGGATTGCGCGCATGGATGGATCGTGTAACATTGACTTTTCGTGCGCCAAAGGGATATGGCGCGGCGCACGAAGGGTTTACACAACATGATGTTGTTGTAATCGGGATGCGCCAGCGCCTTTATAGCTTCAGACTTGCAGATAAAGCTTGTGTAACATGGAAGCTGGGTGCGCCATTGGCGCATGGAAACGTGATGCAAAGACAAAAGGATGGCGCGCCAAAGGGGTGCGAGATTTGACACTTCAGAAGATGTGAAAGAGGCGCGCCAAAGGGCGCAGAGGTTAATGATGCAACAAGCAAGTAAGGGGGCGCGCCTCGCATGGGGATGTTTGCAGAGATTACAAGGCGGTCGATGCGCCAAAGGGGCGCAAATGTTCATGATGTCATAGGGGGTGATGATGCGCCAAGGAGGAAAACAGAAACTAAACTCTCAAAGGGGGTTTTACATGATGTAGGTTCCTTCTACTCCTTCGTTCCTATTTGAAAGGCTCAGTGGGTAGATAAAATGATCTAGATCAGGAGGGCCACAACCACTGTTTCAAGAAAACGTCCTTCTCCAGCAGATCTGGAAAGAGGAAGGATAGCATGGGGGGGGGCAGACAGCAAACGGAGGAGGCTAGGCCAACACATTTATATTTCAAAACCAACTAGCAAGCTAAAACCAGACCAAGAACACACCAAGAACTGAAAACACAAAACGCACGAGAGAGAAAGACACCTCATACCTGGATAAATAGCAAAAGCTCGGGAACGGGTCCACAAGGCGATGAAAACGACGAGGCAGAGGCTGACAGGCTCAGAAAAATCACGTGCTCAGCGAAAATGAAAATGACATTTGGGCGCGCAAACCATATATATATATAGGTTAGCTGGTCATAAATGCGCCACCCACTTTTTTAAAAGGCGCATGAGAGTTGCTGTCGACAGGAGAAAGCGTGCGCCTTTCAAGCACGAAAGTATTTGACAACAGAGAGACAAAGCACTTTTGGCACACCAAAAGCATTGTCGACATGAAGTTATGTGTGCCTTTTGGCGCACCAAAACTTTGTGTTGCACAAAGATTATGTGCACTTTCTGCACGCACTAAAAGAGTGGCGCAACAAAAGTTGTACTACACAAGCGCATGCGCCTTGCGCACGCAGGAAGGTTCAACATTCTTTGCGCATGAAAAGTTGTGTTGACATTGAAAACCATGCGCCAAAGGCTTTTAAGGGGGCGCATCAAAAGTTAGTGTTGCAAAGCAATTTCATGCGCCTAGCCAAAAAAGGCTCAAAAAGACTAAGTTCGAAAACTAGATTTCCCGGGAAGGGATTTTACAACATTTCGAACACAAGGGATCCCTAACGAGGGATCGGAACAAAATTTTCAGATGTATGGTTATCGGTAAAATTGCCCTCACAATTTTACTGATAACACCTGCTCTTTCTGGGGACTATCCCTGAGCGAACTCGGGGTAGAGAATCCCAGATCACTTGTGCCTATCCATTGGGTAACAGAGTCAAAAACAAGGGCGACCGGAGGGGGAACGAAAGAAAACACACAACAAACCAAAAGCAAACACACGACGGAAGCAAACACACAACAAAAAGCAAACCGGACAAAGAAGAGAGCAAGCTCTACTTCCTGAAGATCTTCAGATGCTGCCCGCTATAAGGAAGCGGAGTTCGGTTCCATCCAGATATGAGAGATAGAAACTATTCTCTCCATTGAGCTGCTTGATCTTGAAGGGCCCTCTCCACAGGGAATCAAACTTTCCATGCATGCCCTTTGGTTCTCTTCGCTTGTCCCATAAAAGGACGAGATCTCCCACTTGAAAATCCCTTTGCTTGGCCTTCTTATCAAAAAGCCTCTTAACTTGATTCTGATGTTCAGTGATCCTATCGACCACCTTCACTCTCTTTTCTTCAAGTTCTGCCAGATACATGATTCTCTTTTCAAGAGAACTTTGGAAAGTTTCATCTTCAATGGCTCGTGCCAAGCGCAGAGCAGGAAGTTCCGCAAATGGGAAGTTCGGCATCAATGCCATATAACACTTGAAAAGGTGACATGCCGAGAGATCTCTTGGGAGTAATACGATCGGCCCACAAAGCGTCGTACAAAGACTTGTGCCACATTCGCTGATTCTCCTCTACTAACTTCCGTATGATGGTCACCAAGTTCTTGTTATCGATTCCGCCCACCATTTCCCGAGGATAATAATCGGATGCGTGAGCCAAGGTTATCCCATATTCATAGCAAAAACTAATAACTTCTCGTGAGGAGAAGTTAGAAGCATTATCAACAACGATTTTGTTTGGAACGCCGAACCTGACAATGATATTTTCTTTAATGAAATTACAAACCACCTCAGAAGTGGCATGCTTGATAGGTATGGCTTCCACCCACTTGGTGAAGTAATCCGTTGCTGTAAGGACATAGCTATGTCCAAAGACTCGATCGAGGATTGAGTGCGCTAATAAAATCAATTCCCATTATCCCGAATGGTTCATTGATAATGACCGCCTTAGGGGAAAGGCAGCCAACTTGGGCTTGCCAACGAATCACCGACAGGTTCACATTTCGCCACCCGTGGTCAGATTCAAAGAGCGCGCCAATAGTACCTGGCTCGAATGATCTTGTGTGCAAGCATGAGAGAAGAGAAATGCCCTCCACAAGCTGAATTGAAAACTTTCCAAAGAGTTTTACTTGTTGGGGCTTGTCAACACATCGCAGAAGATGCCATCTATCCCACGCTTATATAAGCCGTCATCCCGTATGACATATTTAAATTACCCTCGAGCTTTATAGTGCACTTCTCCTTTGCAGCTAGGTGCATCGGCATTCACCGTAGGTAAGGAAGAAAGTGATGTCGAGTACCACTCATCACTAGTTGCAACAAATAGAACCAGAGGCAGAGAATCAGGCTCTTCCTGCCGGTCCCGTGTTTCATCGGTGTAGTCACCCCTTTCACCAGGGTTTTCTGAATCTTTGTTTTCAGCCATTAGCTGACACAGGCCCTTGCCCCTTACCAGCTTGGTTGGTTTAATATCCAGGTCATACTCCTGGACCTTTGCGATCCAATTTCCCTCGCAAACTTCCTAACTCCCGCCGAGTTAGAATTGATTTCACCGCCGTGTCGTGACCAAAGACCACCGTATGCGAGTTTAGAATGTAATACCTGAAATTCTTCACTGCTTTGACAACGGCAAAGGCATGCTTTTCCAATTGAGTCATCTTTAGTTCGTGAGGCTTGAGAGGAGAACTCATGAATGCATTGAGATTCAACATCCTCCGAGTTCTTTTGCATTAAGATTGCGATACAAGATGCTCGATGCATAACTATACATGATGAAGTCCTCGAGAAATCTGACATACCAGATCTGTGCATGAGCAACGAAAGCTTTTATTTCTTCAAATGACCTTTTCCCTCTTCACTCCATCTCGAAAGTTGGTGACCCTTCATCATGTTCAATATGTGACGGGTCTTTTCAAAGAAAGTCAGAACAAAACGCCCGAGAAAGTTCACCTTTCCAAAGAAAGAATGAACACCAGTCTTGCTTGTAGGCAGAGTAAGGCTTTGAATAGCCTTAACTCTTTCAGTATCTATCTTTGTTCCTTCTTTTCTAACCACATGGCCTAGCAACTTCCCTTCCGTGACTCCAAAAATAGACTTTTTTGGGTTTAGGAAATCCCATGTTCTCGCACTGCCAACACTTGCTCCAAATGATCACAATGATCATTTCACTGTTTAGAGAACACGGTTAAGTCATCTAGGTAAACCACAATGACTTTCCCATCATACCTTTGAATGCAAAGTCCATGGCCCGCTGAAAAGTGGCACCAAAGATTAGTTAGGCCGAAAGGCATCCTCGTCAGGCAAATGTACCCCAGTGAGTAGTGAATGCTGTTTTAAATCGATCTTCAGTGAAACTTCAATCTGATTGAACTCAAAACCATCAAGCATGGATAAGATCTCCGATCCAGCCATCGTTCTGCGAACTTGATCCATTATCTAAGAGGGTAGTTGTCTTTCAAAGCTTGATTCAAATTTCAAAGTCTACGCAGATGCGTATTTCACCGCTTTTTCTTACAGACCGGCACAATATTTGCTACCCAAGTACTGTGATGGATAGGGAAGATGATTCTCAAGCCCAAGATCTTCTCGAATTTCGGCCTCGATGGTACCCGAATCTTGGGATTATAGTGCCTCTCGCTTCTCGCTAAGGCTTTGACATCGCCTTTCAACTGGAATATCGTGCCAACGCCCTTTTTGCTTTAAGGACTTTAAATCGCATAAGACCATGCCAATACATCCATATATTTTTTCAAAGAATTGACAAATTTTCGCTTCTTCTCAAAGCGTGCAACATTTCCAATGTTCACGAATCATGGATGTGCTATCGAACCTATATTGACCGGTTCGGTTCTCGGGATGAGCTAGATCATCCCGCTTCTTCTTTTTACAAAACGGTCATGCCTCGCAAAAACAGCGCTCCAGAGAAACCAGGCCCTTTGGAATTTTATTTCCCTTGAGCTGACATATGCCATCGTTCTCCTTTGTTTCGTGGTTTTGACCGCTGATTGATTCACGGCAAGAGGAAGTAGATCCTTCAAATACAATTCATCAAAATTTTCTGCCTTTTTCCGTAAAGGCAATGAGTTGATTATCATCATTGAACACCTGCCAATGCTGAGAATTATCCGGCACGCTCGGGTGGAAAACCACCTCAATGGTGTACTTGTTCGTTTTCAAACCTGGATGTGGGAGCATGAGAGATGCTGAAACAGCCAATGAATCAGCCATGTCATTTTGGGCTCTTGGAATCGCCTCTATTGAAAAGGCATCAAATTCTTCGATGCTGTCCCATACCGCATTACGGTAGTGCCTGAGCCTTTCATTTTTCACTTGGTAAATCCTTTTGACCTGATTTACAACTAGCTCAGCATCACCTTGTACTTTTAGATTTTTTATTCCTCTTTCTTTTGGGCTTGCATACCGAGTAAGAGAGATTCATACTCAAAGCAGCAGATTGTTAGTGTTGAAAACTGCAATTTGAAAGAGAGAGGAATGACTTCTTCCTCAGAGATATCAACACGACCCCGGGCCACATCCACTAGTTGCACATGCCTCCCATCGAATCAATGTCCAGATTTTATTAAGATCTCCTTCCCGAACGAGGACACCCGCTTTATCCGTCTCAAGAGATAAGAAGTAATTCCCATCCCCGATGATTCAAAAAGGATTTGAGCTTTGGGGTCTTCGAGCTGGTAACCAAGTATTTCTTTTGTGATTCCGCTCCAAAGTTCGCATTACGCCTTTGACTGAATTCTAGCTTTAGGACCACCCATATGAATTTCTCCACCAACTTCGCCGCAAAACTTCTTCCCAAAGAATATTCCATATGCCGCCGAATGTCAAGCAACGAGGACTGCTCATTTTTACTCTTTTATCCGGGAAAGCCGCAAATGCAAATTACGCGTCCTTGATTTGGCCAACCAACGGAACTTGCTTAGTTTCCAAAGAATAACATCTACCGAAAGGCTTGGTAAGAGTGAGGCCCAAAGCATGGGCGACTTTTTGCCACGGCATGACGTTATCGTCAAGCCCTAATCAATTATGCAATTACTCACCAGTGACCATTGATCAAGCAGAGAGAGATAGAAAGGTTCTATCTTGCCCGACGCAGATGTCAAGCAACATTTATATGGGATTCAGGGGAGTGGAAAGGATTCCTTTGGGGAAACTCGATTAGATATAACAAATTTTGACTTTGATATACTTAGTCAATCTTACAAGTCGTTTGGGGTTTGATCAAGATACTCACTTCAGACATTTGATCTTGGTCTTTTTTTGCATGATCTATAATATCAAACGCCAAGGGTCATTGGTAAGGGAATGAGTCCTCACCTCGCGATGATGGAATAGGATCGGTGGTCTTAGTAGGAATGTGAGAGGACTGATTTGGAGGAGAGATAGGGGAAAAGATTTCTTTGTAAAAGATTTGCCAGTGAGTTGAGTAGGAAGAGGATTACCTCTTTTAGCAATGATCGGAGGCGCTTTGACACGGCCTTCTCCCCGCTGGACATGGGCAGCAACTTCCGCTTCTTTTCCTCATGAGCGAGTAAAACAAAGATATGATCGCCCGCTTGCATACCCCCGGGTACCCTCTTCTTCATCGATTCTTCCTCATCAAATTCCATATACCCGATAGTAGAGTCGCCAAATGTTCACCGACATCTTGATCATCTTCGCCTCGAGACGAAGGTTCTTCATAATACGCTTCTTCTTCTTCAATCTCGCCAGAGCATCGACCGAGGAGCTTCAAGCGCCAACCGCGAGCAGCCGTAGGTAAGCGCGGTCTTTGTGAAACATTGTTAGGAACGAAATTCCTCCGCTGAATATCCCGTATGAGGAACTCGGGAGAGGCCTCGCCAATCGCTTTTCAATGCGAGCAAATCGCTTCGCCATCTTTTGAATGCCGATCGACGGCGGTGGGCGAAGGGCCCAAAGATTTAGGCTTGGCTGATTCTTTTTTAATTCACCGATATTATCGATTATCCTCTATGCGAATGGCAAAGCGGCTTGGGCGAGAACCAAGGTGGCAACTCGCTCCCCGAAGGAGCAAGAAACTAACTTTCGAGCTCATAGCGCTTACGAAGAAACACTTTTGATTTTCCGCGCTGAAGCATGGCAACAGGGACACGGCTTGATTAGTGCATTGAACCGGGTGACAAAATCACGCATGGTCTCATTCACCTCCTTCTTCGTGAGTGATCCGTGATAATAATGCAAATGCATCCTCCAAGGCTTGACCTATCTTCAAAAGCATCCCGTAAGGTGGCCCAACCGGTGATAGATCCGCCGGCAAATGCTGAAACCATTCACCGCAGTCCTCGTAGGGTTTCCAAAAGGTGAACCGACACATCTTCGTGAGTCACATCCAAAATACTGCATGACATGATGAATGCAGATATGTGGGAATCCGTGCTTTGATTTCCGCTCCCGTCGAATTTAGGAAAATTCTTTCGATTTCCGTGAGGGAGAGCGTGAACTGATGTGGTAAAGCCAAAGGACCCATCGCGCTTTCCCATGGTACCGCCATCCGAAAAGCCGGAAAGAGAACACGAGCCGAAGTGTAGTTCCGCCGAGTAAGCAAGGCACTACAAAGGGATGTGGATGCCCCCGCAAAAGACTTTTCTTCGTGAAGGTGAGACACTCTCTGATGACCGCCAGCCGAGCTTAGTGCTGAAAAACGCGCCTGTTACGCTGAAATTGTGCCTTTGAAGCAGATCGAAAGTAGGATCAGCTTCTCCACGGCTCTCCCTCGCGCGCACGTAAAGGTTCACTCGCCAAAGTTCCTTCCAGATCTGCAATGTTATGGCGCAGATTTAAACTTTCTTTTGGTTGTAGATTTGCTGATTTTCTCGTTTTTCCGACAAAACCAGCAGCAAATACTTTTCTAAATATTTAAAACTATCCTCTTCTAAAACCGATTATGTTAAATGACAAATTACAACGAGGATAAGATGGCAGGAAGATTAGTAAGCTGATTTTCTGATCTGATTTTAACTTTTTCGAGGGTTTCAAACTTTTTTGCAAACAAATAAAAACTCGTATCTATGGCAAAATACTCGATTTTTTCAAAACTCAAATAACTAAAGATCTTTAACTGGACCAGATCTATGACTCTCAGAAGAAAATTTTTCAATTTGAGCACTTTTGCAAATTTTTGGATTTTTAACAAAAAGTTCAGATTTGCAAACAGCAAAGAATCTTTTGATTTTTCTAATTTTTTATCTTACTACCATCATAGATCCGACAGATCTATTCGATCCCCAAATGAGTCGCCAAAATCATTGGTCCGAAAATCACCCTGACAGATCTATGGATAGACGAGCCAACAAAGCAGTGCAGGGCTTAGCCCTCTTTGAGTCAAAGAAAGCGAAACTGGTTTATTGCTATTCTACCAAAGCAGAATCTATGCAAGTCTCATGATTCTACTTTCGGGGTTTGGGATCTCATCCCAAGAGAGTGTTTCAGTGCTGCAAAAAGAAAGGAATGAAAGAGGGAAAAGAGAAAGAACAGATCCGAAGGAAGAAAAGAAATGAATTCCAAAGCAGTAAAGGTCAAGATTTATGTTTTTGGGTCAGTAGTAAACAGAGCCAAACCTACTTCGCATAAATAAACAAAGCAATACCGATGAGCAAATGACAAAAAGTAGATATGAATCCAACAGATTAAACACATACAGATCTAACGTAAGGAAGATCTAATGCATAACACAGCTATTGAGCACAAAGTCTTAATATTTGTATTACTGTTTTCTTCTGTTACAAGAAAGCTCAAAGTCTTTCTCTCCTCACTTCTATTTTCATCTAAAAAATGTTCACCCCAAATACAACAAGTATTCCAATATTTATAGAAGAGAGGAGAAGGAAAGAAGGCAAAAAGGAGCCAACCACCTATTTACAAAGATATTTACAAAATATCTAAAAGTCATGTTGACTTTTGACAACTTGATGGATGACATCATCCCATGATGCAACATGGATGATGTCATCATTTGTGCCAACACACTTTAGACATTTCAACAAGAAAGTCAGAGAATAGAGAGAAGAAGAACAAGAAGAAGAAGAAGAAGAAGAGCAACTGATACTCATCATCGTCATCCCGCGCCGAAAGGGGGTTGCTCGCTTCGATGTCGCCAGAGATGATATGTGGAACCGAGCGCGTATTCCAAAAACTTGTTAATCATGGGCCCAAATTGATCCCGTGATGGATCCTCAGTGTCGCTCGCTGATTGCTTCGCAAGTCTCCCGCCGCTTATGAGCTTTTCCGGGAGTTTAGAATAATCTTTCTCCGCCTCGATGAGGAACCCGGCGAAGTCCCTACAGCCAAAGCAGGTTGTTGATAGATTCAAGGTCAAATGTGACCTCCGCCCCGCTCCTCGAGAAGCGATCTCCTCAAGATCCGGATAGTTTCATCACCGATCTCATGGTAAAGGAAGGAGTGAGCAGCCCCGAGACATGTTAAGAACAATTCACTCCATTTGATGCATCGCATCCAGGCCTCTTCCTTCACCTTGTCTATCTTTTCCGTAACAAATTCCAGCTGATCTATCCGATAGTCCAGAGTGGACATGGTTTTGCTGAGGGCCTCGATGGCCGAAAACTCCGAACTTGACTGATCTTCGACTCAATAATAACAACATTTGTCAAAGGTCTCATGTTGGAGTCTAGCATGATCTAGCTCTTCCGATATGGGACCCGCTAATGCTTGGAGTTCCTTGTTCACCTTTTTGATGTTTAGATATGAATCGACATACTCGGCGATCACTCTTTCACCGCCCTTGAGGATCCGGCCCTCCAAGCGAAACGGCCATACCCTCGCTCGCCGATCTTTGAATATTCATTGATTTTCTCCCGGCCGAGAAGCTCAAGTCTCGGGTCTCGGCGGCAAATGTGGGAGGTGCACTACCCATCTTCTCGTAAGGCTTGAAGTAGATATTTGTTCTCGCTCCTTCTTCATAGCCTTTTCTTCTTTTATTTCTCAAGCTTTTTGCAGAGGGCATCGATCATGAAAGAGCTTCCCCTGGAGACTTTCGTAAGACGCCCCATCAGTGACTTGAGTCACAAAAAATCTGCCGGAGACAGATCTTTTTCTCCTTGAGGGGATCTGGGTATGCTATTTCCATAACTCTCTCACCCGCAAAGACTTCGAGAGAAGCGTGTTACAGTGCTTTTGCTTTTTTGCCCCTTTGGTCGGAATTATCGAAAAGTCCATCTGAGCGATGGGAACTTTCCTCTTTGTTGGCTCACCGCCGAGAGATCCAGCTGGTCCTATGTAAGAAGGACCAGAGACAGAGGAGGAGGGAGCAACAAGAGAAGAGGGGAAAACGTGAGACACGCGGAGGCGGCATTGAAAGAATAGCCAAGAAGTGTCCACGGAGGAAGGGAAACCGTAATGCAGTAAGACATAGGAAGGGAAGGGAGCCCGGAAATGAGGGAAGAAATGGAAGAAGATAAATCAGCGAGGGAGGAGAAGATAGACGAAGAGGCGGGGGAAAGAGTAGAAGAAGGGACAGAGGACGCGACCAAAGGGGTGGTCACGTGAGTCACTTGAGGAGGGGAAGGAAGAGAAGAAGAAGGGATAGAAGGGACTTCTGTGGTTGTAGCAATGCCGACATCCTGAGTGGATGGGCGTATGGGACTATCCTCTGCTGCTTCTTTCTCTGGCGAATCCAGAGTTATTACCTGTTCAGGCGCTGTGGAAAGAGGACTTTCAGGGGCTTCTTCCTGAATGGTGCTAGATTCACCTTCTACACCTTTGCCTTTAGCCGCTTCTTGACCTCGAGGTGCATTGCCCAATGGGGAGGTTGTGAAATCTACCCCGAGGTAGATCAGCCTGCTCATGCGGCACCAAAGTGCTCGTTCTCGCGCATAGTCTCTCGACCCTCTCCTCAATTGTTTGAGGAGCCTTGCTTCTCCAATGGCCGGAAGGGCCAATCATCCCCTTCCGTGTCATTATACACTGTCTACTTCATCTTCCGTAGTTTGGAAGCCTTTGGGGACAATGGCCACTCCGTATTGATAATTTCCGCCAATGCTAAGCGAGAATGATCCTTTCTTCCGAGTTCCACCTCGTGGATGACGCCAATGTAAATATCCTCAATTTGAGGGACATGGATCGATCAAGCTTAGCTCTCAGCAGCAGCCCTGGGTCAAAGGTAGGCCTGGCCGGGAAGTCATGTTTCAAATTGAGCAACTCCAGCTCTGCGAACATTTCCTTCGCCTTGTGATGGGTGGAGCATGTGTATCGGCCCACTGTGAGGGGGAAAGGAGTTCCGCCCTTCTTTCTTTTGAGGCATTTCTCATGGTATGTGACCAGCTGCCTTGATAGCTCTAGTAGAATCAGCTTAGGTCCAGCATACCTCGGTAGCCTGGTTGGCTCGCCCAAGAAGTTGACCGCCCTCAGATAGGTAAATGTGGGAAACTGGGTGAACAGGGCCCCCCACTTCTCCACGGTTGACACAATGTTTTTGGTCGTGTGACCATGAGTTAGATTTGGCCTCAACAGCAAATGATGTGATAGAAGAAAGCATCATTAATTTTGGCGAATTGAGGGATGCTATTCTCCACCTTTCGCCTCTGATAATATTCATATATTTTGACCCGAGGCCAAATTCCACTTCGGTTTAGCCCTGATAATCCCTCTCCGACGCCGCAGCAGACTAGACTACGTAGGAGTTCATATGGAATACTCCCTGTGGCCGAATCTGTCAGAATCGCTCGAAATGGTGCCGCTTATAATCTCCCCTCAAAGAAAAGCGCTGCTCGGCACATTTTTATTCATTGTTCCAAGTACCTCAAAGATCCATTTATGGAAGTAGTGGGCGCGCGAAAAGCCCAAGACTCGCTCAGAAAGTAATAGTATCACTGAGCTCTTCTGAGAAATCACTGCGGTGGATAATCTGGGGCCACCGGGTTACCACCTTCTTGTTTTTCAAGTAGACTTCGTTCATTAGTTGCATGCATTGGTCTTCATTATCTTCCCGTGCCTCGATGCACTCTTTCGGCCGACGGCCACAAAGTGCCGGTGGTGAGGGATGCCGAGCATTATCTCAAAATGACGGGCAGTGAGGTTTATGACTACCTCGCCTTGCTGCTTTCGACACATCTTGTGTCCTTTGTTGTAAGATTGAGCAATCACCATCATGAATTCATTGTTGACGGCACCGACGGGATTCCTCCATGGGCGCAGTGGCACCGCCTATTAATTTGTCCATCCATGGACTTCTCAGAACCTTCTCGAGTTCTAACCTGCAATTCTTCCATGTCAATGTGACCCACCTCCGAGTCTCTCGACATCCATACCGCATTCACCTCGTGATTCGGCATCCCGACCCCTTGATATTTGTACTTCATCTCTTCCTCCGTAAGCTTAGCCTTCCTCCTCTTGGTTTGGTGGGTCTCACGGATGTAGACATATGTTCTTTCGAATTCAGTTGCTGATCTGCATGAAGAAGAAGCGAGACCCAATCCAAAAAGGTTGAATTAGCCATTTGATCTTCCATCGGAATGTTAGCAGAAGAAAGAGTTAGAGATTTTAAGGCTCAGGTGGCGCAGGCGCATGAAAATTGCAACTTGGCATGTGCCAAATAGATAAGGCGCATGGCACATGGATGTCAGCAGATTGCATTTTATAAAGGGCGCATGGAATTTTCATGTCATGATGTTGCATTGGGATTTGGTGCGCTTCTGGCATGGATGGATCGTGTAACATTGACTTTTCGTGTGCCAAAGGGATATGGCGCGGCGCACGAAGAGTTTACACAACATAATGTTATTGCAATCGGGGATGCGCCTGCGCCTTTATAGCTTCATACTTGCGCAGATAAAGCTTGTGTTGCATGGAAGCTGGGTGCGCCATGGGCGCATGGAAACGTGATGCAGCACAAAAGGATGGCGCGCCAAAGGGGCGCGAGATTTGACACTTGTAGCATGTGAAAGAGGCGCGCCAAAGGGCGCAGAGGTTAATGATGCAACAAGCAAGTAGGGTGGGCGCCTCGCGCAGGATGTGTTGCAGACATTACAAGGCGGTCGATGCGCCAAAGGGGCGCAAATGTTCATGATGTCAGCAGGGGGTGACAGATGCGCCAAGGAGGAAAACAGAAACTAAACTCTCAAAGGGGTTTTACATGATGTAGGTTCCTTCTACTCCTTCGCTCCTATTTGAAAGGCTCAAAGGGGTAGATAAAATGATCTAGACTCAGAGGGCCACAACCACTGCTTTCAAGAAAACGCCCTTCTCCAAAGCAGATCTCGGAAAGAGGAAGGATAGCATGGGGGGGCAGATAGCAAACGGAGGAGGCTAGGCCAACACATTTATATTTCAAAACCAACTAGCAAGCTAAAACCAGACCAAGAACACACCAAGAACTGAAAACACAAAACGCACGAGAGAGAAAGACACCTCATACCTGGATAAATAGCAAAAGCTCGGGAACGGGTCCACAAGGTGATGAAAACGATGAGGCAGAGGCTGACAGGCTCAGAAAAATCACGTGCTCAGCAAATAGTGAAAATGACATTTGGGCGCGCAAACCATATATATATAGGTTAGCTGGTCATAAATGCGCCACCCACTTTTAAAAGGCGCATGAGAGTCATTGCCGACAGAGAAAGCGTGCGCCTTTCGCGCACGAAAGTATTTGACAACAGAGACAAAGCGCTTTGCGCACCAAAAGCATTGTCGACATGAAGTTATGTGCGCCTTCGCACCAAAACTTTTTTTTCACACTAAGATTATGTGCGCCTTTCAAGCGCACCAAAGAGTGGCACGCAACAAAAGTTGTACTAACACAAGCGCATGCGCCTCGCGCACGCAGGAAGGTTCAACATTCTTTTCGCGCATGAAAAGTTGTGTTGACATTGAAAACCATGCGCCAAAGGCTTTTAAGGGGGCGATCAAAAGTTAGTGTAGTGTTGCAAAGCAATTTCATGCGCCAATACCAAAAAGGCTCAAAAAGACTAAGTTCAAAACTAGATTTCCTGAAAGGGATTTTACAACATTTCGACCTTTTGGCTTAAATGCGGGGAATTCACCATAAGTCAAAAATAAAGCAATATCTATGTACCATTCATCAGTTGTGCTCACAAAAAGCACCATGGGCAATTCCGAAGAGGTATCCTCGGTTTTTCACATTCTATCTTAGCATTATTTTCTGCAATCAATTGGCACAAGCCCCTTCCTCGTACCAACTTGGTAGGTCTGATGTCCAAGTCATACTCTTGGACTTTAGCTATCCAGTTACCTGTTGACTACCCAACTCTTGTTGAGTCAAGATGGATTTAACTGCAGTATCAGGAACAAGAACGAGGGTATGAGAACTCAACACGTAATACCTAAAATGTTTCACTACTCTCACCACCGCATAAGCATGCTTTTCAATTTGTGACATTTTCAATTCATGTTATTTCAATGGGAAGCTCATGAAAGTGATGGGAGATTCAATTCCTTATTCATTCTCTCGTATCGGGATGGTGATACTATATGAGCGTAAGCATAGTTGTACATGATGAAATCTTTCTTGAAGTCTAGACATACTAGAACAGGGGCATGTGTAATTACCTTTTTGACTTCTTCGAAAGAAATCTTCCCTTTAATGCTCCACCAAAATGGAGTTTTTCCTTTCATCATCCCAAGGATATCCTTGGTTTTATCAGCAAAATCAGTACAAATCTTCTTAGGAAATTAACCTTCTTGAAAAAGGAGTGCACCCTAGTTTTGCTTGTGGGTAGGGTAAGGCTTTGAATGGCCTTCACCCTCTCTGGGTCAATATTGGTTCCTTCTCTAGTCATAATATGACCCAAAAATTTCCTTCTATCACTCCAAACATGGAATTTTTAGGATTTAATGAAATCCCATGATGCCTGCACCTTAAGAGTACCTATTCTAGGTGATCATAATGATCACTTCATTTTTTAGAGAAGACCGTCAAGTCATCCAAATACACAACTATGACCTTTCCCATTAAATCTCTGAAAGCTAAGTCCATAGCCCTTTGAAACATGGCTCCGGCATTAATCAAACCAAAAGGCATTCTCTTGTAAGCAAAGGTTCCCCATGGAGTGGTGAACACTATTTTATGTTGATCTTCAACAACTACCTCAACCTGATTATACCCCAAAAATCCATCAAGCATGGATAAAATTTCTACTCCAATGACAGTCTGTAATACCTGATCCATGATGGGAAATGGATAATTGTCCTTTAATGAAGAATAGTTGAGATTCCGGAAGTCAACATAAATCTAGATTTCATTGTTCTTCTTTCTCACAGGGACAATGTTTGCAACCTAGGTGCGAATGACGGATCGAAAGATAATCCTTGCGTCTAAATTTTTTTGAATTTCTACAAGAATAGTCCCTGATATCTTTGGGTTGTAATGTCTCTACTTCTTCCTGTAGGGTTTAACTTCAAGCTTCAAAGGAATGCTATGTTGCACATCCTTGGGCTTGAAAGACTTTAGATCTGCATATGACCACACTAGGACATCCATATATCTCTTCAAGAGTGAGGAGAATATTTCTTTTTCCTCCGGAGAACATAATTTACCGATGTTTACCATCCATGGTTGATTAGTGGAGCCTAGGTTAACTTGATCTACCTCTGATGAGGAAGCACCTTCAACTTTCCTTTTACCCTAAATGAACTAGTCATACTTGTCAAACAGACCTTCCAGAGAAACTAATCCTTTCATAATCTTATTTCCTTTAAGATGGATGAATTCACCATCAATTTATTGATATGAATTTGATACGGACTCATGGAAAGCTGATTCTGATCCTTCAAAATAAAGCTCATTGAAATTATCAGCTTTCTCCAGAAAAGACAATACCTGTCAGTCATCATTAAACACCGCCAATAAGGTGAGTTATCTCGGAACACTTGGATGATACACAATCTCAATGGTATATGTGTCCTGTTTGAACTGTGGGTGAGGAAGAAGAAGAGATGCAGAAATAGCTAAGGAATCAACTTTATCATTGTAATCTCTTAAGACTACTTTAATGGAAAAATCATCAAAGCATTCTATGCTATCCCAAACCTTGTTTCTATAATGTTTTAGACGGTCATTTTTTACCTGATAAATTCCCTTTACTTGATTCACAATCAACTCAAAGCATCTCCCTATACTTTGAGATTTTGGATTCCTTTTTGTCTTTCCATTTCTAATCCTAGAAACAAAGCTTCATATTCACTGTGTTATTAGTATTATCAAACTGCAACTTGAAACAAAAGGGAAAGATCTCAAAATATGGAGATACAAGAACTACGCCGAAACCTAAATCAGTAGTTGAACAATTCCCGTAAAAATCAAGCGTCCAAAAAATGTTAGGATATTCTTCTTTCACTTCTAAATAGGGCACCTCAAATTTCAGGAAATAATTACATAAGCCTGCATCTTCAAAGAGAATTTGAGCCTTAGGGTCATCTGATTTAGTAACCAGGTACTTTGCTTGTGCTTCAGGGTGAAGAACATGAGGAACTCCATTTACTGGAATTTTAGCTTTGGTCCAATCCATGTTGATTTCTCCTCCAACATCTTTGCAAAAGCATCTTCCTAAAATAATCCCATAAGTAGCCGGGATATCAGCAACTAGGATAGTCATTTTTACTCTCTTTTCCAGAAATGCAACAAATGCAAACTGTGCATCCTTGATTTGGCCAATCAAGGGGACTTGTTTAGTTTCCATGGAGTAACATCATCCATAAGATTTAGTCAGTGTGAGTCTGAGGGCATGAGCTACTTTTGCGGGCATAACATTATCAGAGGCTCCTGAGTCAATTATGTAATTGTTGAGTTTGAAACCATTTATAAGTAAAGACAAATAAAACGGTTCAATCTTTCCTGAAGAAGTGGTAGAGGTCATATTACTCTAAGGTAAAGGCTAAGTGGTGCTAGGAAAAATTCATTTTGAATATGGAGGAATAGAATTCTTAAGTTACCTTTTTAGTTGTCTCCTTTCGGTTTGTGTTGATATGGGAGATCCTCTTTTAGCCATAACTACAGAAGATTCTTTACTTTTCTCCTTAGAGCCTTCAACTTTCACGGGATCCTAAGATTGGGATCGAGTGAAGACTGAAAATGATTTTCAATCATGCTCATCTTCATATTTCTCATATTCTAAATAACCAATGTTGGAGTCGCCAATCTAAATCGTTAAAATACTCGTCAAGTATATCTTGAAGCTTGAAAGGATTCATGAGATTTTCGATCTTCTGGTTCCTCATCCTCCTCAATTATTTCAACTGCTGCATTGACAGGAGGAGCTTCAATGGCCAGCCTGGTGGGAGCAGTGATCAACTGATTCCTATCTCTTGCAGGAGTGCCATTGGCATTGTTGAAATTCCATCTAGGAATATCCCAATAAGGAATGTTGGTTACTTGTTGAGACATTTGCTTCTTTAAAGCGATCAAGTCATTGGCCATATTTTGAATCATTGGATTAGTAGTACTCTGAGAAGAACTCTGATTTTTAGGCTTAGATGATTCTCTTCTAGATCTTTCCAGCCCAGAATAAGATCATCTTCTATTTTGGTGGTTGTAGCTTGAGCGGTGGCCAAATCGGGGATAACAGATCTTCTCAACAAGAATCTCACATTAGGAGGTTGAGCATTGATGAAGAAACACTTCTGATTTTCAAGAGTAGGAATAGCTAGGTCTAGAATCTTGTGGATCAGCTTGTTGAATTTGGCTATGAAGTCCCACATGGGTTCATAAGACTCCTTCTTCATGTGTGTAAGTTATGCTAACAAGGCATGAGAATCTTCAGTTGGTTTGAACCTTGCTTCAAATATAGATCTCATGGTAGCCCAGTTGGTAATGCATGCATTTGGGAGATGGTAAAACCATTCCACTACTATAATGTTTCGATGAAGAGTCGAACAGAGACATCTTCATGAGCAACCCCAAGAACACTACATGTAATAAAGAATGAGGCAATGTGTTCGTCGGGATGTTTTTTCCATCGCCCTTAAACTTAGGAATATTCTTCCATGATCTATGAGGTAGGTCATGGAATGGTGGAGTAAGGGAAAGAGGACCGATAGCTATGCCCCAAGTCACGGGTTTTACTGCCATTATTCTAAATGAAGTGCATACATGAATATGAATATCTCGACAAAGAATAATACACAAGTTACATAAACTTGTTGTTCTTGAGGAATCCAAGTCCTTTGGATGGGTGAAGAAATTATTTCCCAGATAGATGCAACACTGTTGGGTGAAATCCTGAAATTATGCTGTTGAAGTAGATCAAAGAATGGATCAGTTTCACCCCTCACTCAACTTGACTGAGTGAAGATCTTCCTAGCCAAATGACTTGGCTGGAAAATGGATCTTCTTGAAAATAAGGCAAATATGGAGTCACCAAACACCAAAAGGATAAGCCTAGTCTTATCAATCCATATATCCCTAGCAGAGTCACCAAAAAATTGTTGGTTGGATATTTTGTCAAGCCAAAATATGAGGTTCAACCACAGTATATGGGATTAAATCCCTCCTCAAAGGAAAGTGAGGCTTCATGTTTATTACTAATCTAAAACACAACAAACATACTATGTAAAGTATTCACACTAATCTAATCATTAGGGTTGGGATAGAATCCCAAAATTCATATCCATAATAGGTGAAGATATGCTCTTTCAAATAAAATGGATCAGAAAGTAAATTACTATTATGGAAGAAACACAATGGAAAGGAAATGAGAGAAATGTATTTTCTTTCGAGTAAACATAGAGCACGAAATAATCATACAAACTTTAGATAACAAATGTAATGTTTGAAATGATTAGAGAAATAAAGATGATAAACAAATAATATCTTAAGAAAGATATATCTCACAAAACAAAGTTTGTAAAATAACATCAGTTTCTATTCCTTAAATGATTAAAATAAAACACAAAGTCTTTCTTCTTCACAATAGATCTCAATATTCCAAAAATCTCAACCTTTGGAATGCATAAGTGTCCCTTATTTATAATAAAAGGAGTTGAGAGAAAATAGGATAAATCCTAGAAAATAGTCTTTTTAATGAGAGTCCTACTTTTCTTGACTCTCACGTAGGAGACCAAGTCAAAATTTGCTTCCTATGTGATGAAACAAAAATGAAAAATACATGTCAATTTCAGGATTGAAATGACATGCAACATTGTGCCTATTCTATTTCATCATCTTTGTCTTCCTCCAACAAAGCCTACTTGTCCCAAAATTTTTGGAACTTTCAGATTATACCTTGCATCTCATTTTCATCAAGCATGGTGGAATGATCACTCAGAACTTCACATGTTTCTTGAGTATCACTAGAATTTCTAGGAAGTTTCTTCAATATCTTGTTGAGTTTCCTCAGGGTTTCCAAAGAATGTTCAATTTTCACAAACCTGTCAATGATTTCTAGGCTGACTCCATAAGTTGGTTCATGCTGAATTTATTCTTGGAGTTGCATGTAAAGATCATCAACAGGTAGAATACCTGATCTTTCACTCAACACCTTATCACAAATCTTGACTAGCTCTTCTTCTATGTCATTCATGCCATTGACCAATTGATCTCTTGATTTCCTCAATTTTCTAGCAAGCTTCATTGAGAATCTTTATTATGAATCTAATGGCTTTGGTTAGTTGAAAATGTTTGTCCCCATGTGGAATGATGCCTTCTTCGACCAAGATGTGGGATGGAACCTGTTTCAACATTTGGAGAGCTTCAAAAGTTAACTCTAGGTTCCCGACCTCTACTAAAAATTCATCATCCATTTTCTCTCCATCCTTCTTTATATCCTATAAGGATTTGTAGACTTTCACAGTGTCCTCGATGACTTCTTTTCCTTGTAGGAGAAGCCTTTGGATCCATTCATCGACCGTTATCCCCTTCTCATTAATATTATCGTTCATGGGTACCGATGAGAAATCAAACCTGATAGGAGTAGAGGATGATGGTGTTTACTCAGGAGGTTTTGAGAGCTTGAGTAGTACTTCACAATTGTCAGCTGTTGTACTTTCTCTTTTAACTCATCTCTGTTTTCCTTAGTTTCCTTTAGCTTCTGGCACAACACATTCATGGCATCTTATGCATCCTATTGTGCTCCCTCCATTGTTACTTTCCCTAGATCCACCCTTGTGATTTGATAATCTGTGACCATTATATCATCCTTAGTTTTATCAGCCACAAGAGTAGTAATTTCTACAAATTTATGCCCTGAGGCATCCACTAAAATCCTTGAAACTGTTTTGGGTTTCTTGGCCGACTTGGTAGGAGTGACCTTGAGGGAACTGAAATCAAAGGCTGGTAATGGAACTACCACCTTCCTCTTCCTCGGAGTCTGATCTATTAACCATTGAGGCATATTGGAAGAAGTTTCTCCCATTGTAGGTGTTACGGTCACATCCTCAGGTGGAGGAAGGTTAGCTTGTGGAGTGGTGACCACTGCAAGTGTAGTGTCTGTGGTAATGGATTTAGGGAATGAAGGTGTAGAAGGAGGAGGCATGTCCATGGTTAACTGGGGTCCAGTGGGGAGAGGTGAGAGGCTAGAGAAGATACTAGCCATGGCTGAGGAACTTGGTGAAGAAATCTGAGGCAAGGAAGGCTAAATGGGAGGAGGCAAGGATTCTGAAATTAGAGCTTGAGAGATAAGAGGAAGACTTACCTCTGATGAACTATCAACCAAAAGAGGAATGGAAGGTTGAACAATCTCTTCTCCTGAAGGAGGATTTCCTTGTTCTGGTTGTGGAGGTGAATCAAGAACCTCAACTATTTGTGGGAGAGTGGCCACTGGTGTAGTTACTTGATCTTCTCCCTTTCTGACAAACTTAACCTTTATTGGCCTCTTGGAAGGGTTCTTATCCTTTTCCTTTTTCCCTTGGAGGGTCCCACTTCCAAAGTATCTAGCTTTGAAAAACTCCCTTCTTTATAACTCATTCCCCAAGAAATGAGCCATGCCTTAGTATAGGCAAGAATTTGAGTAGCTCTTCCCGTGATAGAAGCTTTCTCAATGAATGGACCAATCAATGGCTGGGAATACATATTGGTCTTCATTCAACCCATCATACGAGGCATCAAGGACACTCTCGTTGTCCTTAGTGCCTTCTGGGATGTCAAAAAAATCTAGCATCTGGATTTCTTCAATTATCAACCTGCTATTGTCCTTTCTTCGGATGACAACCTCATCCCAAAGATCAACCCAAATATCTTCTATGTTGGGAACATGTAGATATAAAGTCCCATACGATTTAAGGATTCCTCAGAAATCAAATCCATCTCTGTGCTTCATGTTCTTCTTTAACTTGTCCTGAATCTTGTGCATCAAATTCTTAGGTTTAAGCACTGTCGAGTACATGTACCTTCCGATGAAAATAGGGAAGGATATGGAAGCCATGTGTTTACTCTATTGTAATTTATGGAAATCCAATAATTGTCTTACCAACTCCATTAGGATCATCTTATCACACGGGAGTCTCAGCCAACTCGGAAAGGATCACCTAGGTACATGAACACCAAGGTATGTGAACTTCTTAAAATGCAAGAAGATACAACCCCATTTTGATACTTCGGCCCATGCTTCATCAGAGACTCTTCTTTTCCTTAGATTAGGGTTCATCCTGTAGATATTTTCATAAAATAAAGCATCATTCACTCTTCTGAATTGATCCTCGGAACCCTTCATTATCACCGAGGAAGAAGCGATATATGTGTTCTTTTACCCTATATCCTTTTACATCCAACCTGGATAATTTCTTATGTCAGCTATTGCATAGGTGACATATGATGACATATACAATTTTAATGTAGTCAAGAATGTCTTCATCTGGGAATCAATCTCATCACTTATAAGACTGCTCCAATCGATCCCTTGTTTGTTGTTCTTCATAATGATCATGAATTAATACATCCATCATTGGAATTCTCTTGACTTAGGGAGTCCAAATACTGGACTCAAAGAAGGTGATGATGTCATTGATTTTAAGGATGAAATCACTCTCGAGGAAAAACTTGGGAAACCTAGAGATAGTTGTCTTGGCCTTGATCAAGAAATTTTTATTCACATGCCTGATGCAGTCTTCTTGATCTTTGTCCTAGGATTTCTGTGTTGACTTAAGATCTACATCGACATATTCCTGAAATTTGGGTAATCTTAAGAGGTCATCAAAGTAACCCCCATCCAACTTCACTATGACTTCTCCTGCTTGATTTTTCACTGAGTGAGAATTTGAGTCATAATTGGAAGCACAGGCCAAAATGAACTCGGGCATTGAGTAGACATTGGGAATCCTGCTACAAGAGGGAGGCCATTGTTGGTTATTGAATTCATCTAGGGACTCTGAGAAGAATCCTTGGTTCTGTTCCAAAATTCTTCCATGTCAATGTTACCAAGCTCCGTATCTCGGATGTCATAATTACAATCTATGTAGGAGGGGGATTCCATTTTTTGGTACTTATATTTCATCTTTCCTGACCTGTCTGACTTATCCTTAGATGATCCAGGATTTGACATGAGAAGTCCTAAAGAAAGAATGCCTAGATAACTCTGTTTGAAAACCAAACTTGGAAGCTTGTTAAGCAACCCCACAAACCCGCCACACTATCCAGACTTTAGAACTTACAAAGCACCTGATGAAACCTGACACACTAGAATGTATGTCAAAAATAAATTCTTTTAGACACTTCAAAAAAATCTAACAGATCAAAGAGTGTCAAAACTTAGTAGATGTTAGACACCTTGTAAAACCCGGTATACTAGTGGAATTTGGAAGATGTTGATCACTTCGCAAGACCCGACACAAAGTGGAGATCGAGGATGTCGAACACTCAAAAAAACCCGATACACTGCAAAGTGTATGTTAGAGGTTGATAGATGTCCGGAACTTGGAACAACCTGATAGAAGGGTGGAACTTGGAGATTGTTAAGCACTCAATGAAGCTCGAAAATGGTGGAAGCAAGAAGATGTTGAACACCCTACAAAACCTAAAACAAAGGAATTGGGTTTTTGAGGTGTCAGGACATGTAAAATTCCCACCATTTCACCAGTTAGGAATTTTAGATTTTTTCAATAATTAACAGGGTATATTCCATGGGATAAAATAAAGAAACACCCTAGGGGTGAATTCCAAACAAGAACTTTCATTGGAATACAACATAAAATGAAGAAAACAATCTAAAACCCTAAACCTAGAGGAAAAATAGGAAAGGAAGGAGAACACCAAAAGAATATCTCAAATACAAATCCAAAAGACCTCAAATCAGCAAGAAAAGCAAAATACCTTCAGTAATTTCAAAAATAATAAAAATGGAACATGAAATCGATCAAGAAGCTCAATCAGGTTTGGAGGTCACAGGCACAAGTACAAAAAATCCACATAAAGAAAAGTACAACAGGTAAAAATGACGTGTAAAATTGAACTATTTATAAAGTCCTCGCATTTATTACACTTCACCGACACATGTGGCAACTACCTAAAAACTTGACATTAATGACATGTCATCATGCTTGGAGTGCCCGAAAACCCGACATAAAGGATTAGCTATCAATTCGGTTTCGTGTTTGAAAAAAGAAACATGAAGCATGGTTTTGTAAATCATGTTTCGATGTTCGTGAGTTCCAAAACTCACATCGATCGACTTGTTTCGGGTTTCGGGTTTCGGGAAAAAATTGCATGAAGCATGTAGAAAATATGTTTTCATGTTGTTGAAACCCAAAAACTTGAAAATATCCTCAAAAGGGCATTTTAGGAGATTTTTCCAAAAAAATCTATGGTTATCTTAATTTTAGCTAGAATCACTAAAATGAGATAACAATGTGGTCTTGCTCAAATGTTCCAAGGACCATGTCTACCTTCTGAAATTTCTTTTCTATTGTTTTTGAATAAATCTACAAAGTTCAAAAAGTAAATCTTGTTTTCCCGGAATACTTAAGAGCGTCCCACATCAAGATGTTAATGTTATTCTTTTTCATTACATCACCAATGTTAAACAAAGGAACAATTTTAGAGACAAATTGAACTGTCTTAGCATAGGCCTTAGCAAAAATTGATTCTGCTTTAGCTTCCTTTGATATCTGAGGCATAAAAAATCTTTTTGGGTCAAGATGTAGCTGTATTTGTTGTCCTTTATCAACTGGAACACTTGCTATTTTTTAAGTAATAGCAGGATTGTTGGCTGATTTTGGGACTATAGATGTTGTCTTATTAGTGACAGTAGGCAGAACAGGCCTATTTTTTTGTTTTTGACTTTTAACACTTTTCCTTGAGCCCTAATAGTGACCACAATGAAATCCTCCTCATTGAATCTGACTAAATTCTATTCAGGTGATTTCTGAACATGAGTTTCTTATTGCCCATTCTCCATTTGAGGCATGAATAATGCTTCGATTGAGGTTGTGTAACAAGATTCAAATTCAAAAAAACATTTGGGTAACTTGCAGCTAAATGAGGTTGATTGCAAGGTTGGCACCACTCTTCTGTAGCCATATTAACTGGGAACTAAAGCATTAGATGAACTAGGAGCCTTTGGGTCAAATTTCCTTTGTTGATAAGGTTACCTATAATTTTGATTCTGTTGGTAAGGCTACCTATTTTGCTGATTTTGTTGATAAGGAGCCTGATAGGGTCTACTAGGTAATGCAAGCCTATTCTCAATTGAAGTCAACTTATTTCCCATAGTCTGCAAAGCTTTAAATACATCATCTGATGGGGCTGCAATAATAGGTTCTATGATTGTGATAGGTTGAGGAATAGGTGCTAAATCTGCCAAAAAAGGCATTGAAGGCCTTGGTGCTAATTTTCTAGCTTGAATAAGACTATTTTTATCTCGGATGGTGATATCATAGGCTGTTGGGAGTGTCTCTCCTCCCATTGACTGGATCATAGTTGAGATATCACTGTTTAATGCCCTAAGATAATAAAGGAAAGCGTGATCAACTTGAGGCTTGACACTTGCTAGAATTCTTTCCCAAGTTCTGGAAAAATGGATATTGAAACTAGACATAAATTCATTGGGATCTCTTTTAATGGTAGACAATTGTTCTATGAGAGATAAATGATCTGAATTATCTTGAAATTGTTTTAGCAATTTATCACCTAAGTCATCCCAAGTTCTTATGCATCCAATCTCTAGATTTCTATACCATTGCAAGGCTTGTCCTTTAAGAGATGTAGCTAAAAGTCTTAAGGCTACATCCTCATGAGTAATATTATGAACTGCACATAAGGCTGCAACATCTTTAATGTGCTCTGTAGGTGTCACCTAATTTTCACCAGTGAATGATGGAAAAATTTTCATGGCAGCATTAGGGATGTCATGGTAAACTGGGATTACTAATGGGCTACCATTAGTAAAGGTCACAAAATTCCTTGGTGGTTGAATAACCATTTAAAAAATTGGATGTTAATAGAGAAATTGATACATGCTGAAGGAATATCAGGAGGAGGGTTGTCAAAAATAGGTCTATTATAAGGTAAAGTATTACCAACTCTTCTCCTTCTAGTAGAATTCAAAGGTAAAGAAACAAACTCAGGAGGGATTCCTCTTACCGATGATCTTGTAGTCACTTTAGGCATGGAACATGCTACAATACTAGTCTGAAACCAACTTTACGAGTCACCAGGAAGATCTTAAATTTTTTAGAATAAATTGCTGCAGGCTTGCTCTCGAAAGTAACTTTTGATTTGTTGCAAATTTGTGGTAGGTCTGATGTAGAATTTGTAACTTGCATGCAGATCTGATTTTTGGTCCCACTGAGCATGCCAAAAATTGTTCTCTTGAAAGTGCACCTTGTAGAGAGATGGCTGTAGGTTTTCTAAGCTTGCAAAATTTGATCTCTCTCTTTCATGGATACAATGAAAACACCTCAGTCAGTGGGTATACCTATTTTGATGTATCCTAAATTTAATTTATGGGGTTTAAACAGAAAAGATGACTATAAAATAATTAAAACTAAGGTGATACACAAATTTTTATGAGGGCTTTGATTGATTATATGCACAATTGATATGTGAAAGGATTCTTGATGCATGAACCAACAATTTTTCTACAAAATGTTAAGAGCAAAAAACTTCGAGGTATTGAGGGAGAGTATCACATCAATACCGCTAAACTAATAAGAACATTAATATCATGCAAAAATTACTAGATTTTGCAGTAGGGGTAAGATGATTAATTAGGGAATTTGCATTCACAAGACTAATAGAAACATACACAAGACTGCAAATGATTGGGAAGGCAGAAAATACTTCACACTCAGAAGGTAAAACTGGCAAAAATTGCTTCAGTACTCCTATATCCAAAAATCCTCCTTTGTGCTTTGCCAAAGCACACAATATATAGCAAAATAAATTTCACCCTCTTCCTAAAAATAGTCTAAGCGTTCTTATTTTTATCCTTTATTTAATAATAGATAAAGAAATAAAAATAGAGCATGTAATTACAAATAGGCATTAATAGCCTTGATTATAATATGGTCAAACTGAAGTTAAATGTCCTATTTATAAGAAAAAAAAGGTGAATAATTTGCTTATAATAAGCTTTCTTGCTTAGCAAGTCTCTTTCCTTGTGCATGTGAATTTGTCTTCTTGTCTAGCATGTAAAAATCAACTTTGTGTTGGTGAGTAAAATATTTGCAATACTTGCAATATTAACATCCACCGTGGGGACCACTGTCCATGTGCACATGTTCTAATGTTGACATCTCTTGGCTTCTAATGGTCACAAGGGTGACATACTACAAATCAAATTCAACCTCCTTGAAGTGGGGACCATCTCCAATCTACTTGGTTTGGCCACCTTGGTGGACTTAACAATATATAAGGTCGACCATTTTTATTTTTATAATGTGCATGCCATACTATAATACTTACCACCTTTTGATTAATGAAAAACACATATGGTATATTGGTTGGCTTTTGCATATAGTTTAAAAATCCACCTTTTCGGTGATCATTATTGGCATGATTTGGTTGGTACTTGGATGTTGGAGTATGCACTATAGTCTAGACTTTGGTCAATATTTCAATGATTAATTTGATTAATACATGGGCTGGCCCCTTCTCCATGGCAACTCAACCCTTTTGATGCTTAGTTGGAACTGTGCACATTTAATTGGTTTAAAGGCTCAGGCCCTTCCCTCCATTAATTTCCTTGGCATTTAAGTTGAGCCCTTGTGGTTCTATTCATGTATTTCGACCATTAATTTCACTACGCCCTTGGTTAGGGTTTCTTTGTGCTTCTGACATGTGTATGCATTATTAACCCTGGTTAGGTTTTGTCCTTGATGAAGACCATCAATCTCTATCATGTCTAGTCCGATGTCATTGATCTCAAACTTGAGTTAGGGTTTTTAACCCTGCATTGAATGTTGTCGGTGGCGTTTGATCACTATGGTTTGCATTGATTGTAGATCAATCTCCAGCCCTCGATCTATGTACTTGTTGATCATGGTCATTGATCTCTCTGATTGTGGTTGAGTTTGAACTTAACTCAACTCTTGAGCTTAGTGGTAAAGGTCATTCGACCTCAATGATAACTTCATTCTAGCTTTTGGGTCTGCGGGAGAAGCATTGGCAAAATTTTGACGCCATTGTTATCCTATGAAGCTCAGCTTCCTTACTAGATTGATTTTCTTAGCTCGGTTCCTTTGCATAGTTTATGGCTCTACTCTGTTCAAGTTTTATGAGGAGGTGGTTGTGGGGTTTTTCACCATTTCCGTGATCTTTGAGCTTGGATTTTACTGTAGATAGGCATTGCATATGTATTTTCTATGATCATTTCATTGTCGATTTCGGTTCTTAAACTCTCTAAAAGGTAAAATGGTGACCCTTGTTTATTATTTCGAGTCCTAGGTTATTTCACCATTCTGGGTTCTATAGAAGGGTTCATGTGATTTGAGCTTCTTTCCTCATTGTGATCTCTTTGATCCCCTTATTGTATATTGAGCGTTATGAGCTTTGCAAGTTTACTTGGTGTTGTTTATTGGCACTCGAGCTCATATGTTATTCCTGTGATGCAATAAGGGCTCGTACACTAGTATTTATTGTCATTTCGGATTCTCGTTCAAGGGTTAAAGATTTTTCCCTTCTAAGTGGTCACCATTTTTTATCACTTTGAGCTGGGGATTGTATCACCGTCATAATGTTTAGCAAAGAATGGTAAGTTTTGGTCTCTTAGGAACCATTGTTACTTGTCTTTTCCATTTCAACTTTGAAACACTGATACTCATTTCTCCTTTGCATTTTAATGTGATTTCTAAGGCAACCTTGGTCTCTAAGCCAAAAATGTTCTGGGTCCTTTGTTTTAGTCCTAATCTAACCATTGCTGGTGGTTTCACTCACTTCGGCTCCAACCGGTAAGTTCTTAATCAAACCTTGTGCTCATTTCAAAGTTTTGGAAACCCTGTAACAAATATTCTCAATAATGTGTGGAAAGAACTAAATGATTTCCTTCATCTGTACCTATATGATCTCAAATTTCAATTCCAAAATCTTAACTTAGATAACCTAGGTTGAAAACCACTTCACATAGTTTCTTTTAGAACTCTGTACTTCCTTCTATTTGGCCATGTAATCACTGAGTTTGAAACTTGTGTTTGAGATTTGTGATCTCTGCTTATTTTCAATGCTTAACTGACTTCTAATGTTCTGAAATGAGGAGATGTGGATCTCTTTTTTCTATTTCTATAATTTCTCATTTCCAGATTCATCCTCTTAAGCTAAACTGACTTTACATGTTTCATTTTCACTATTTTATTCATAAATAGGATTTCTAGTTTGCATGTTATCTTCTTGTAGTTCTACAATCTCATGTTGTTTTCTTCAAGTAACTGGCAGATATTATCTTGCAATTCCTCTATTCTGGAGCTTTTTCTAATGTAAAACTTTCCTTTACTTATCCTTTAGAATTGGAAGAGTAGTTACACTTGATATTTTCCTTCACTTTCCTTTCTATTTTCTCTTTCTTGGCCAACATAAATAAGTTCACTTTTGGGTTTTACAACTTGTAATTGCATATTATTTGAACTCTAAACTTTGTTATGTAAGTCAAGGATGGGTGAAGAATGAATGTTTCACTTTTCTTACCCTTGATAGTTTGAAATACTTTCTTTCTTTTGATACAAAAAAATCTCTGAGTTACTGCAAACCGAAATTATACTTCTATTTGCCGGTCCTTCTCTCAGTATTGTAACTTCTTCCATTTGTAGAAAATACTGAGTTTGAGTTCCAACATGTACTTATGACTTGTCTATTTCTTCTTGGTTGCAACCTGTACCTACACACTTAAGAAAATAGTTAGAAAATACTTAGGCTTTTTGGCCTCTCTTGTGTCCATGTTTCTTCTTTTCTTTTCTCTTTCTTCTTTCTGAGTGAGTAAAGCATGTATGCAGTTTGATCTTCAAGTAAATTATATCTCCTATTTTAAAGAGATTCATATGCATGAACTAGGACAGTATAGGAATATGAATTGATCTCTAAGCTCGTAACTGATAGTTCATATTTTCTTCTTTTCAGGTACAGTGACTTCTATGATGAAGATGAAGAAGGAACAAAAGCTGGAATGGAGATACTTCGAACAACGAAGAAAACCCCAAGGAAATGATGGGTTCACTCATACTCCTTTACTTTCTTTTTCATGCATGTGTACCTCTTATTTCAGTAGCTATACTTTACTTTCTAGTTACATCCCATGACTTGTGTGGGAACATTTGAAATTCCTTATGAATAAAACATTGAATTTTGTAAATGAGTTTTATATTTCTTTCTTCATTTCATCTTTTTGTATGGATTTTATGATGAACTAAACAACTCATTAATATAATTAAATGTATTAACCTTGAGGGAAAGTAAATTAATGAAAACCTGTAATATTCAATGATGAACTTTGATTTATGTAATTTGCACTTATGTTCTCTATCCCAAAACTCAACATTTCACCTATTCTGTAATTCGGTGTCTTCATCAAGACAACACAACTGTCCTTCTGGGGCCTTGTGTTCTTTTGTTGAAGATAGCATGAAATTACAGACTATGTGATCTGTTACATTTTGTAATAGCACACATAGTTGCAGATTTCATTTAATCATTAACTAATTCAGTAGTAACCAATAATATCAAAACTCCCTTAGCTTAGGTATACTTCACCAATGCCTTCCATCGTAATGAAAAAGTTTCAAGTTTCCCATTTTTACACAAGTCCAAAATTTTAAAAATCCACCTCCAAAGTTCCTAATCCATATGGGTCAGTATGAGTTTCAGTAATGACCCTAGACATTTTTGGAGCCTTTGTGGTTTTTGGGAAGGCCAAAGCTATGAGATCTATGGATTTCACAGGTGCAACCTCTTACTCTTCTTCTTCTCGAAATCAACTCTCTTATCCAACCTTTTATAAGAGAATTTTCAACCTTTGTCTCTTACAATGCTAGTTGATGTTTTTCAAGGACAACCACCAATTGCTTAGACATATCTTGAACATCTTGCACTAATGGATCTTTATGTTGCACTTTGTCCACTTCCAATGTTGATTTCTTAGGTTCATCTTGTGTTCGCACTTCCCCCACTTGCTTTTTTCTTTGATACTAAACTTGCGGTTGACCAAATTCCTTTTGAGTCATATCAACATTTGGAACATGTTCTCTATTTTTATCCTCAACTGATGTAGTCATAACCTCTACATTTTCCTTGGGAACCTCTTGGGCTGGTGTTGTTCCTTTAGATAATTATTTTTCTTCTGCAGTTTCTACTTCCTTTAGAGGTTGTTGTTTGGTGGAGATATCCTCATGAAATGGTATACCAATTTCCTTTTATTCTTTTAATACCTCCTTTTGTGGCACAGTTTACTTCCTCCCGTAGTTGATCCTTTACCTTTATCAATACCTTGCATACTCTGACTATCATCAATCTTTTCCTTTGTAATGGTTTCTTTTGCAATTTCAATCACCTTTTCTTTGGTATAATTTTATTTTTTAGGTGATTCACTACTTCTGGTAACATTAGTTTCCTTTTGTTATCCTTTTCATCTAGTGCCAAAACATCCATGTATCCCCACAAGAAACTTCTTCAACTTATGACTTGCTCATTTATGAGGTAGTTTGGTCTTTAGAAGTTACTTTTGAGGATGAAATTTCTGACTCAACAGTTGACACATGGATGGATTCTCTTACTCCTTCACCTAACTGGGGAACATCTATACTTTTTTCCACTTGTTTTTCAACTATTACTTCAAATGCCTCAAGTGTAGGAATTTATTCATTTGTATCTATATCCATTATTTCAATTGGTCCTATTGTTGATTCATGCAATTGATCAAATAGAGGTACACTCATTCCTTCCACTAGTGTTGTATCAAAATTATTGAAACCCTATTCTTACATAGAATTGTCTAAAATGTTAGATGGGAAATTACTCTAGAATACTTGCTCTTGAGTAATATCAGTTGTTTCTCCTCCTACAAGTAAAGATGAAAATGAGGAAGTTGGTTTTAAAACTGGATTAACATGAACAACCTTTTGTTCTAGTGGTGGAGTTACTGATTAACCATGGAAAATTTATTCCTCATTTTTCTTTAGTGAGCATGGGAGAATCAATTACTTTAGGTTCCCCATGTTTGTGTTTCTTAGATGCATGATCACCTTATCTTACCAAGGGTTGTTCAAATACAACTTTGTATCTCTTTTTTCCCTTTCAAACTATTTGATATTTGGTGTCACCCTTCCCTCAATAATTTGTGACTTAGATAGGATATTAGCACTTGTCATGGCTTCTCTCATCAACTTTTTAGTACTTTGGGATCTTGGTAAAACCTCTGGAGGGTCATTTTGTGTAGCTAAGCCATTTCCTTTTGTTTTGATTGGTACTAGAAAATTCATAGGAGCATTCTTCATAAATTTTAAAAGCATTTATTTTACTTTTTGCTTCAAAATAGACATGGAGGTTCCTATCCCATTAACAATGAGTGGTCCACTCATAAAAAATTCCTATAATAGGTATTTTTGAAGGTAAATGAGGGAATTTTCCTTGTAATGGATCCATCTTATCATATCTCTCCTTCAAAGGAGGAAGATCTTCCTTCAAAATCTTTAATTCCCTGAACTTGTTAAGAAACCTTGTATTATGAATGGATAACTCCACATCCTTTTGTTTTAACCAAGTCAAAGTTATCATCATCACATGATAAATCCTACCATACTAATCATCTGATTCTTTTTCATCCCATTTTATGGGGGTCATTGGTTGTCCTTCTATCTTTTTCAAAATTAAATTAACAAACAATTCACTAATAATCCATGATTACTTGAGGTACCTTAGCAATTTTAAAATCAATGATCTCTAAGAGGGTCATCCTTGAGAAATCCTTGAGTCCAATTCCTATTCATCTCTATAGTTCATCCAATAATCCTCAAAATGAGGTTCATGCTCAAAATAATTTCCCAAAGTGTTAACCACCCATCTAATATCATAGTTAGAACTTAATTCAAATTTCTCCATATCAAACCTCTCCATTTCCTCCTCCATTAACCTATATTTTATAATAGAGGGGAAAGAATACCTTCCAATCCTAATGGGAAATTTGATGTTTGTCTTGTGTCTCCCAAAAATCATCTTATGAACAGGTGTTAATTGTCTTGCCAACTCACATAAAGCCATCTTATCATCTAAATACCTTGGTAATTTACATGGTTGTCCCTCAAATCCACTGGCTCTTATGTAAGTGAATCTCCTATACTGAATAAAGAAGAAACCATATTCCATTATTGTATTTCTAGATTCTTCTAATATTTTATATTGCTCCCATTCAGGTTTGAACAAGCATATGATAGGTACAAAAATGTATCATTCACCAATCTTACATTTCCCTTCCAATTACTCAATTGTAATTGGGGATAAACCTCATGAATTTTGTGTTTTTGTAAAGGGCATGTGGTATAAGGAAAAGGAAATGTTTATGTCTTGCAATATTTTAAATTAGATATGTACACATGTAAAATTCAGCTCCCCAACACTGCCCATCTTGATCTTTGTAGCTAGTGATAGAAGATGCTCATGAATTGAATCAACAATAAGGGGTGACCAAAAAATACTACCTTTCCTTTCTAAAACTATCGACATATACGGGAACATCCATTCTTTGAATTAACTTGTTGTTTCCAAACCATCCATCCTAATTAGCAACACAACTACATCTAATGCTTCTTCCATAAATTGTTTCCTAATAGATTTCTTGGGAATTATGGTAGTCACCTTCTTGTCTAATAACAACCACTTAGTGTGTATAAGTTTTGCATAGTCTCTCTTCTTGGCTTTATAATATTTAAGGGATAATTCAACACTCAGGATTATCATAATTTTGATTACTAGTAATTTCAAAATTATCCTGAAGGTATTGGGTGTTAAGGTCAATACTACCTCACCACTCCCATCTAAGACTTATCTTTTTTCTATATTATAGTTCATGGCACAAAACCTCACCAATTTAGGGAAATGCACAAAGGGAGGTATAATACCAGTTGAGGAAATGTTACTAGCCTCTATTTAATCCATGAGTTCATTTTTGTCCTATTTAATCCATTCAAATCATCCATTAAATTGTGACTAAATATTATCTAATATTTGTAACTCATGTCAAAAACCCTTATAATTTCTTCCATTTTATGCTCTAATATTTCATTCTCTTTACAAATTATGGAGTAAAAAAATGAAAGTATGAGAGTAGTAAAATCCTTACTAGTTTCCAATGTAAATGTTTGTGTAGTTCTCCTTTACTTCTTAGATTTTATAACCTTCATCTCCTAATCGATGCTCTCTAATTGATTTCACTTTCCTCCTCTCGAATATTATGATAATAAGGGCATCTAAATCTTGACACATGATAGTAAAAACATCAAAGAATTCAAATACTTGAAACAATATTTCCTTAATTTGTGCAAAAAAAGCATTAATGATAGAAACCATAAATGCATTAAATCATGGTCATCCATCCCACCTCCCATTTTTTAAATGTGGGCCATCCACATGGATAAATTCCATGTTATGTGGGCTCAAGGAATTTATTTTTATTTTTAAACTACTTTTTAAAACATAAACAAGCTTACATATTTGATCCGATCACCACCCTTAAATTTTATCACTATCCTTTCACATGCTCATATGTTGAATGTAATAGACCTACGGGCCCTTTTTGCATATCCTGTCTATTTTCTTGATCGAGCACAAATCTACCATTTCAAATCAAGGCCCCGCTTTTCCTACCTTTGCTTAAGAATATTCCACATTTCCATGATGGATCTTAGATATTTTTGGCATTTTGCACTTTTGTTGACTTAATGTTAAGAGAACATCATTGGCCCCAATTCCCCACTCCAATTATCTTTTAACATGTATACCTCTTTAGGAGTGGGGTCAACTTCTTGTTTTGCATCCTTTGACTTTGAATATTCCCAGGAATATTCGTCGGGCCTCGGGGATAAGTTTGAATTTTGTAAATATTATCTATTTTTGTAACTTTGCAAATCAAGCCCGTAACATCATAACCAATGGGAACATGCCACGTATCTTCAGTGTGGCAATGTATAGTATGAAATTTACAAAGAATGGTCGAGGATGGTATATAAGGATATTTTTCAAGATTACACCTGATTCATGATCAAAATTTATAAGATTTACGGAAGCAACAATGAATATTACGTTCCTTGTTGGGGTGTGGAGCCTATTTTTGGTCTTCTAGAATTAGTATTAAAGTGTTGGAGTTTGAATAGTTAATTTTGGAGACTTCAGGAGCTTTCAGTCATCTCTTTGTGACATTGCTATTTCGTTGTTGTGCCATCGTTGTTAATATGTTGTTAATTAGCTATTAATGTTGTGAATATTTTTCCACTCGTAGGAAGTTGAAAGGTCATGACTTTCAAACTTCTAGGGTCAGCTTTAGGACTTCTTAAAAGGATTGTAATCCTATAAATAGAGGTGTTAGGGTATCTTGAGGATATCTTGAGTGTTCAAGAGGTCTTGAGTCTTAATTATCAAGAGGTGATGAAGACTGATCAAGGTTAATAAATTGGGTGTCAATTGTGGTTTAGATGTGGTTTAGCATCTTTGGAATTTTGTTGTGAGTTCATAATTGAGAGAAGACTGTGAGAGTTGTTTTACTCTTGTTGATAATAAAATATGAGAAAGTTCTTGGTGGACGTAGCCCACATTGGGTGAACCACATTAAATCTTGTCTTGTCTTCTTTTGTACATTATTCATTTATGTTGTTATATTTATGCAAGTATAATTCTGCTATATATTTTCCTACTATTGTGGTTTGAGGAATTGTTTCTGCATATTTATTCTCTAATTCCTAACAATTGGTATCGTTGCGCTTTGGTGGTTTTTTTCTAAAGTTGTAAATCACAGGGAGATTTTAGCTTGAGTGGGAGCTATGGAAAATGAGGGTAGATCGAGGGTTATGAAGTTCAATGGGAAGAACTTTGGTTTGTGGAAGATGCAAATGGAGGATTACTTATATCGGAAGGACCTCCATATTCCTTTGCTAGAAAAGTAAATAAACCTACAGCCATGTTGGATAAGGATTGGTAGTTGCTTGATAGAAAGGCGCACTCGAGGAAATTCGTTTATGCCTTCCATCTTTAGTTGCTTTTAACATATCGCAAGAGAAGACCACGAAAGGTCTCATGAGTGCGTTGCGGAAGTTATATAAAAACCCTCTCCTTTAATAAAATATTTTTGATGAAAAAGTTATTTAATATGAAGATCTCTAATAATGGTTCTATTGCTGATCATTTGAATGAATTTAATACGGTTATGAGTATGTTAAACTTGGTAAAATTTGAATTTTATGATGAGGTCAAGGATTTGTTGATTTTGTGCTCCTTACCAGATAGTTGGGACAACTTGGTTATGGCTATAAGTAATTCAGTCTCTAATAATTCAAAGCTGAAGTTTGAGGATGTAATAGGTGTGATCCTAAGCGAGGAAATGCAAAGGAAGAACACTGGAGATTCTTCTACTTCTAGAAATGCTTTGATGGTGGAGAACAGAGGGAGACAAAGGAATAGAGGGAAAGGTAACTATGGGAAGTTGAATGATCATGGAAGGTCAAACTCTAAGAGTAGGTTAGAATTTTGGCACTATGGGAAGGTTTTTCATGATAAGAAATATTGTTGGGATCTTCGGGATAAGAAGAACAAGGAGGAAAATAAGAAGTAAATTTTGTAGTAGGTTATGTTTGTCAAGATGCCTTAATTCTTTCTTTAGATAATATTGCTAAATCTTGGGTGTTAGATTCAAGGGATTATTTTCATGCCACCCCACATAGACATTACTTTACTAATTTTGTTCAAGTTGATTTTAGAAATGTACATCTTAGTGATGATGAACCATGTAGTAGGAAAGGTTGTGTTCGGTGAAAATGTAGAATGGGAACACATGGCTACTTAAGAACATCGGCATGTGCCTAAGTTGAGGTGGAACTTGATATCGAAGTGGGATAGATGGGTAGTGATGGCTATATGATTAGTTTTACAGTGGATTCTTGGAAGGTTACTAAGGGAGATCTTGTGGTTGCAAGACGTAAGAAAAATGGTACTTTGTATTTAACCATTGGTGCTGGTTATTGCAATTTAGTTGCTGAAGATGGAGATGCAACTCTATGGCACCAAAGACTTAATCATATGAGTCATAAGGGCATGCAGATTATAAAGGACAGGTTACCCAGATTAAAGGAGTTAGATTTGAACTTTTGTGAGGCCTGTGTTTATGGGAAACAAAAGCGGGTGAGATTCCTTAAGGTTGGACCTACTAGGAAGGAGGGTAAGTTGGATTTTGTGCATACAGATGTATGGGGGCCAACTAAGGTAAACTCTATTGGTGGTTCATGTTATTATGTTACTTTCATTGATGATGTAACTAGAAAATTTTGGGTATATTGCATTAGAAAGAAATATGATGTGTTTGAAACTTTCAAAAGATGGAAAGCCCTGGTTGAGAATGAAACAGTCTCAAGTTGAAATGTCTCAGGTCAGATAATGGAGGGGAATATTGTAGCAATGAATTTCTTGATTACTATTTGGTAAATGGGATCCGTAGGCAAAGAATGGTTCCAAATAATCTATAAGAAAATGGAGTGTCAGAGAGAATGAACATGAAAATCATGGAGCATGTTAGGTGCATGAGGTTACATGTGGGGCTGCCACTCATGTTTTGGGTAGAAGTGGTAAGCACAACTATTTATCTAATTAACAGAGGACCCTCTATGGCCTTGGATGAAGGTATACCCGAGGAGGCTTGGTTTGCTAAGAAAATTGATTACTCATTTCTTAGAGTATTTAGATGTGAGGCATTTGTTCACATTAACAAAGATGATAGGACCAAGTTAGAGGCTAAGTCTAAGAAATGCACCTTTGTTGGATATGGTGAAGATGATTTTAGTTTCCGTGTTTGGAGTCTTAAAGATAAGAAAATATTTTGGTCTAGAGATATTGTCTTTAATGAAAAATTCATGTATAAAGATCAGTTACAAGAATAAAAAGAGGAATCAAAGAAAGAATACACAGTGTTAGAGGACATTGTGGACAACAAGGTGTCCAAGGGGCCGGTTCAGGTACAACATGTTCTAGCACAGCCAGTTTAGGAACCTACTCATTAGGAATCCCAAAATCCTAAGGTGAGAAGGTCTTCTAGGGTAAGAAGGGAACCTGAATGATTTAGTCCATCTTTGAATTATTTATTTTTCACTAACACTGGAGAGCTAGAGTTCTTTGAGGAAGCAATGTAGGTGGATGTCAGGAAGAAGTGGGAGTAGGCCATGGATGAAGAGCATAGATCTCTTATGGAAAACTAGACTTGGGATCTAGTGGAGCTACCTAAGGGCAAGAGAGCATTGCAGAACAAGTGGGTGTATAGAATCAAAGAGGAATATGGAGGTAGGAAATGATACAAGGCCCGGTTGGTGGTCAAAGGATTTGCATAGAAGAAAGGTATAGACTTTGATGAAATTTTTTCTCCGGTTGTTAAAATGACTTCTATTAGGATTGTTCTTGGTTTAGTTGCAGTAGAAGACCTGCACTTAGAACAGTTGGATGTGAAGATTACATTCCTTCATGGTGAGTTGGAGGAGGAATTGTACATACAGCAGCCACAGGGTTCTAAGGTCAAAGGGAAGGAGAGGTTAGTGTGTAAATTGAAGAAGAGCTTGTATGGCTTGAAACAAGCTCCACGACGATGCTGGTACATGAAGTTTGATAGTTTTATGCAGGAGCAGGGTTACTCCAGGTGTCACTCAAACCATTGCATGTACATAAAGAATTTTCTTGATGGTAGTTATATTATTTTGTGCCTGTATATGTAGATGATATGCTTGTTGCAGGGAAGAACATGCGGGAAATAAAAGGTACTTAAGAAACATCTAGGTGACTCCTTTCTTATGAAGGATTTGGGAAGCAAAAAAATCCTTGGTATGAGAATAACTCGGAATAGCAAGGATAGGAAGCTGGTATTATTTCAAGAAGAGTACATAAAGAAGGTCTTAGAGAGGTTTAATATGCAGGATGCTAAACCAATTGGTACTCCTTTGGTAGGTCAGTTTAAATTATCAAAGGAGAAAAGTCCCAAGAATGAGGAGGATAGAATCTAGATGTTCAAGGTACCATACTCATCAATATTTGGTAGCTTGATGTATGCTATGGTATGCAATAGGCCTAACATTTCCCATGCAGTGGGAGCAATGAGAAAGTTTATGAGTGATCCAGGTAGAGAGCACTAACAGGCAAGTAAAGTGGATCCTTCGGTATTTGAGAGGGACCATGGGAGTAGCATTGTGTTTTGGTGGATCAGACACTACATTACATGGCTATGTAGATTCGGACATGGTAGGAGATTTGGACAACAAGAGGAGCATGACAGTTATGTATTTACGGTTGGTGATACAACGGTGAGTTGGATTTCATGGTTACAAAAGGTTGTGGCTTTTTCAACCACAAAGGAAAGCAAGGAGATGATTTGGCTACAACATTTGCTTGATGAGTTGGGTCATAAGTAGGAAGTTGGGATACTACATAGTGATAGTTAGAGCACTATTCATTTGGTGAAGAAATCTACTTTCCACTCTAGGATGAAGCACATTCAACTGAGATATCATTTCATCAGGGTAGCTTTAGAAGAAGATAAGTTGAAGCTGGAAAAGATTCATACCAGTTAGAATCCTATGGATATGATGACCAAGGTGGTCACAAGGGAGAAGTTGAAGTTGTGTTCAACTTTTATTGGCCTTCATGGTTGATAATGAAGGGTTAAGAACTTTTCTCAATGGAAAGTCTCTAAGTGGGAGATTGTTGGGGTATGGAGCCTATTTTTAGTCTTCTTGAATCAGTGTTAAAGTGTTGGAGTTTGAACCATTAAGTTTGGAGACTTCGGGATATTTTTGCAGTCCTTTGTTGTGACGTTGTTGTGCTTTGTCGCTGTTAATATGCTGTTAATTTGTTGTTAACATTGTGACTATTTTTCCAGCTGTGGGAAGTTGAAAGGTTGTGACTTTCAAAATTCTAAGGTCAACTTTAAGAATTTGTAAAAGGATTTTAATCCTATAAATAGAGGTGTTAGGGTATCTTGAAGATATCTTGAGTTTTCAAGAGGTCTTGAGTCTTAATGATCAAGAGGTGATCAAGAGTGATCAAGGTTAAGCAATTGGGTGTCAATTGTGGTTTAGATGTGGTTTAGCATCTTTGGAATTTTGTTGTGAGTTCATAACTAAGAGAAGATTGTGAGAGTTGTTTTACTCTTGTTGATAATAAAATCTAAGGAAGTTCTTAGCGGATGTAGCCCACATTGGGTGAACCACGTTAAATCTTGTCTTGTCTTATTTTGTGCATTATTCATTTATGCTATTATATTTCTACAAGTATAAATCTGCTATATAGTTTCCTACAGCTGTGGTTTGAGGAATTTTTTTCACATATTTGTTCTCTAATTCCTAACATTCCTCGACCAAAATAGAGAATTTACACCCTAAACAAAAAGTTTTAAATCACATTCATCATGATTATATCTTCAAATACATGTTTTTATATGAGAAAACTAGTCGATTGAATTTTTGCGGTAGGCACTAGATAAGACGGTGTGATCAAAATGAGGACTAATACCATCTCTGAATTGAGGATGGGTGACCCCATGGATGCCACAAGAACCAAACATACAACAGACCAAGTTCCTAAATCTAGTGGGTTATGAAGTCATTCAAAGTACATTCTAGGTAAAATAATACCATCGTATTTCACAAAACATACCAAGATACCGAGGCAACTGGTCATTGTAGACTAGGAATAAAACATAAAGACTCGTACACTATACAATGTTTTGTACTTTGTTTGTAATAAATCCAAATGTTTCAAATGCCTATCATTAACAAGTAACTCAAGAAAATATCCATCTAGGTCCTTTAGGAAAAGGTGTCCTCACTAATTCTTATGTCAATGGAATATGGACCCATCCATAAAGCATAAAATTTATCATGTTTCCCCTTATCCTCATGCATGTTATCCCACAATAAGACAAGATCTCAAGTAAACTTCAAATAAAGTGACCCTCACATACTCCCCATGAAATTTTGTAATTAGTTTGGGAGCTTCTTCCTCTATGATACATCTCAAAAGGACCCCCTTAGGATTCTTCCAAGCCAACCCATAATTAGTTATGATGTATTTTTGGGAGGCTAATTTGAGTGTTCTTCTTTGATTTTTGTCCAAATGAGCCAGACACTCCAAATTCCTGAGGTAAAATATTATGTCCTTATACCATGTGGAATTGATTACTTTTTCTAGGACATCCATAGTTCCTTCCTCAATTTCATTGATTTCCATCACCTACATTTTACTTTCTGCCATTAGCTTTGCAAGGCCTAGACCTCTAACCAACTTGGTGGTTTGTATATCCATGTCATACTCTTGTAGATTGTTCACCCAACGACATATCTTGCTGGAAATTTCCATTTTTGATAAAATATATTTGACCATAGTATGGGTAACATAGGAAAAAATCTTAGAGCTCAAGATATAAGGCCTAAAAATTTTAATTTCTCTCACCAAATAAAAAGCATGCTTCTCCATGATGGTATACTTCAATTCAGCCCCTATAAGGCTTTACTGAAAAAGGCAATAGGCCTTTCATTTCCTTCTTCATCCTTTTGCAATAGTACATATGCAATAGTGTTTTCAAATGTAAAGGAGAATATCTAAAAATCCTTCTTATAATCGTCGTCAAATCGCATTTTGAGAATTTTTCAATGCTTCTTTGATTCCAGTGAAATATTGGAGAGCTCCTTCCTCCCATTTGATAATCTGGTCCTTCTTTAGCATGCTTGTAATGGGGATAGTCATTTCAGAAAAATTAGAAATGAATCTCCTAATGAAATTTATCTAGACCAAAGAAGGACTGAATCCCTTTCTTATTTTTGGGATATGAACCTTACCAATTGCTTCCACCCTTTCAGGATCAATCATGACCCCTTCTTTTGACACAATGTGCCCCAACAATTTTTCCTTTTGAACTTCAAAATTTAATGAGATGCCATACTTCTACATATTATTAGCATCCTCTCCACATATTATTAGCATCCTCTCCACATGGTTCAAGTGATCACTTCTCTTTCTAGAAAAAATTGTCACATCATCCTAGTAAATAGAAATGAAATCATTGATATAACCTGAGAATGTAACATCCATGGCTCTTTGAAAAGTAGCCCCAACATTCATCAAACCAAATGACATTCTCACATATACATAAGTACCCCATGGGGTGGTAAAAGTAGTTTTGATTCTCTCTGATTGCTTCACAACCACTTGGTTATACCCTAAGAATCCATCTAATGTGGACAACAACTCAGACCCAGTGACCAATTGTAGCATGTTATCCATATTAGGAAATGGATAGTTATCTTTAATTGAGGCCTTATTCAAGTTTCTAAAATCCACACACAACCTTATGTCTCCATTTTTATTTCTTACTAGCACTAAGTTTTCCACCCATGAAGAATATCTTGTTGGTTGTATTATCCCTCCATCCCTTAACTTTTTTAGTTCTTCTTGCATTTTGAGGGAGAGAAGTGGATTAATTGGCCTCTTTTTTTGTCCTAAATGGTTTAGCATTAGGTTCCAAAGGTATTTCATGCTGAAATAGATCTTCCCTATATGCTTTCAGTTTTGAGTAAGACCATGCTAAGTAGTCTTGGTACTTAACTCAAAATAGGACTTATTTTCCTAGCCATACTTTTCTAGGTTTTTCTCTAGTTCCCAAATTAAATTATTCAACATCTCTTGAAGCAGAGATATGTCTATGAACTATCTTGTCAGCATTATCAAAATTAGAATCTAAAGCCACCAATCCTCTAGGAATTGTATTGGTTTTCAATTGAATTATATCCCTGTCAAACATGGTTTCTTTACCATCACACACTACAACCATTGGTTCCCAATCCATGCATTTATTAGTGAATTCTCCTTCATTTTGAAAAACCTCGAACCTAAGTGTCATCATCAAATAATTTCCAATGTTTCACATTAACAAGGACAGATGGTCTTGACAATACTTCAATATCATAATCACAATAAGGTGAGATAGTGCAGTCTTCAAACTCGGATCTAAGCACCTAACCTATCTATTGTAGCATTTTGAGCTCTTTCATAATACAAAATGTTAAAATAATCAAACATCTAAACAAAGTCCCACACTTTGCATTCTTATATTGTTTCATCCTTTGATTTTTGTAGCATACAATTTTATAACTTGTTTGACCACTAACTCAGAGTCTCCTTTAACCACTATGTCCTTTATACCATATCTCCAAGGAATTATCAAACCCAAAAGTAATGCCTCATACTCGGACATATTGTTTATGCATTCAAATTTCAGTTTAAAAGAAAAGTTAAAAATATCTTGATTTGGAGATACAAGGACAACCCCTGCCCCATTTCCCATATTGGAGAAAGCTCCATCAAACATTAAGGTCCAAGATTCACTAATATGTTCGAAGAATTTACTTTCATTAATACCGCATTCCTCAAAGTTAGCATACCCCACAAAATTATTAACATCCACATTTGTATACAGAACTTCATAAGAAGCATTATTAGGATCTTCAATCAGATGTAACATCTTCTTCTCCCCATACAACTTGACAAGATTCCCTTCTACTGGTATGGTGGCATATGACATATCCATCTACACACTTCCACCAACACTGGAAGCCCACTTCCTTGACAACAACATACCCCATTTAGTAGGGCAGTCCACAATAACTACATTCATGGTTAAGTACTTACCAGGGTAAGATGCTAATTATACCACCAAATCTTTGACATACCCAATGATTGGTACTTCTCTTGAGTCCATGATAGTGTAATTTCCAAAGGCAATTTTTAATTTTATATCCAACTCATTCATAACTTCAAGGGGAATCACATTACATGAAGCTCCTGAATCAAACATGCAATTATGAACAATCCTGTCATTAATAATCAAAGTAGTATAGAAGGGATCAACATCAAGTTGGGACTCAATAAGGGAAGTTCCTAGATATACTTTAAGGGATTCCCCTAAATTTTCCAATATCTGTGACATTTCCAATTATTCAATACAAGAGGAATATCAAGATTGTTAACATCTTTTCCGGGGCCACTACCTCCTCCTTAAATCCCAAGTACTCAAATGCTCTTCTTCGTGCTCAGGGATCCTAAACAACTCAATGATGGGTATAGTGACCTTGATTTGAATCAAAATTTGGGCCATATCATAGGGGGTATACTTGGGTAAGGCTGTATTAAGAGGTAGGGTAATTGCCTTTTCTTGTGGTATAAGGTTCTTCATGGCTTGGGCAGGGTTATTGGGTTTATTGGCATTAGCTGGATTTTTGGTTGGCACATCTTTCTTGGGGGATCCTTTGGGATATTAGTGAGGAGGGGATTCTTTGGTTTGGGTTATGGCCCTCCCATTTTAACAGTCTTATTTCTTAGATTATATTATTTCTCTTGGGCCACCACTGCATTCATTAACAATTGTCTATCCTCCTCAGAAGGGATTCCACCATCATATTTCTTAATCATCAATGCCCTTAAGTACTCAAAATCATGATTGGGAAATTCAAAATCCTAGACCATATCAACTTCAAGATCACTAGTAGAAGGAAGAGGAGATACCCAATCTATACAGTTCCAAAAATTTCCACAATCCTGACACTCAGTAATTTAGTAGAAGTGGCTCCTTGTTGTGGACTGTCAGGGCACTCCATCATGCACACATCACCAAAAGTAGAATTATCATCAACCTCTTCACTTTCTTCATTAAGATCACATGGGGAATGTGGTAAGAAACATTTATCACACCACTCAATAACATGATTTTATTCTATCATAGAAACTCTAGCAGTTAAAGGGTCAGGGACCAATTTTTTTCTCTTGGTTTTTGTTATTTATTTCTTGATCCCATGGGCCCTTTACCTCTCTCATCTAATCTATGATCACCCCTAGGATGATTACAAAATCTATTCTGGTTTTGAGGTTGGTGTTGGCCCTGAGAACTCTATCCTATTCCCTTCTCTTCTCTAGGAAAGCTTGTAGGAAATTTCTTTCACTGCCCCTACTAAAGTCTTAACTACCTCTTCCATCAACTCCCTTACTAGATTGAGGCTTTTCAGGATTCACTAACTTGTCACCATCCCTCTTAGGAGTTTTCCTTGTTGCCTTTATATTGTTTTTAATCTGTACTTCCATCGAAAAATCCTTCCTCAAAGTACTAGGATTTTTTTCCCTCAAATAATATGCATCTTTCTTATCAAATGCATCTGATTATTTTATCAGACAAGATTCATCACTTGGCCTCAAAATTATAGGTAGTCTAGTCAAGGTTTTGTTAAATATGGTATTGAAATTTTGGACAGTTCATTGGGATTCTTCTTTATGTTCTCAAATTTAGATAGAAGAAATATGGGGTTAGTTTTATCCCCATATTGTGACCTAAATGAATTCTTCATCTCAATCCATGAGTCAATTGAATTGTCTAGTAAGGATTTATACCAATCCTGAGCATCCTCTTCTAAGGTGTGAATAAATAATTTTACATAGACATCCTCATGTTCAATCTCAAAATCCTCCATAATATTCATAAAAAGTCTTAGGTGTGATCACCAGTAATAACATTATTTCCTTGAAACTTGGGAAACCTATTCCTTACTTCTTATGGAACTAGCATTAGGATAACCCACCATACCATGAAAATCTATGGGCCCAAAAACATTTACAACAAATGGAGGTCTAGGTGGAGGATGAGCCATGTTATTTTGAGGGGTTTCTAATAGGAGGATTAAAATGGTGTGGGAAAGGGGAATTTGAGGTAATGGTGTATGATCCTCAAAGTATTGGTCCTTTAATGATTTGGTTTCACGAAAACTATATTACTTCTGAGTAGCAATGGAGGGAGATGAGGAATACCTATACTAGTTGTAAATGAAGGCCCCTCACTAGTTGGAGTGTACAAATTTTTGCATGGACTTCTTGATCCAAAACTATCTGAGGAACTAGAATAATCCTCTATCAAAGGCTGAAAAATATCAACCATAGGCACTACTTTCTCTTCTGACCTTTGATCTCCCAAAGCTCTCTAGACTTGTTTCTTATTTGGATTTGTCCTTCCTAGCTCTAGAAACAATTTTCTAGTAGGATCTGTCTTGAAGAAGGACCTTCTTCCTTCCATCTTTATAGATCTTAATGACATATTTCAATTATTAAAGTATGATGCACAAGTATTTTTCATAAAATCTAAATAATGTGGAGTTTCCACTAAGGTATTGCACCTTAAATGTGTAAATCACTTTGCAAATGACTTGTCAACTAAAAATTAATGATTAATTTCAACAAAGCTTGACAAATCTCAACATATTTGATTAATACAATAGGTTGGTATTTAATTATATTTACACAAATAGTCCCCATCAACGGCGCCAGAGCGGTGTTTGTACCAGATCAGTTCTCCTTTGAAGTCAAGAAGTATCAAATAGCTGAACGAGATGCTTAGAGAAAGATAGATCATAATTTGAATCATTTTGTATATGGGGAGGGATTTAATGGTCTCTTTGTTACTCGATCTTGGGAAAATTTAGGGATCACAATGGTTTTAAATACCCTACTCCTTTAGGTTCTTCACCTTCAACCGGGTGAGAGGATCCGTTTTGTAACTCCGTATTTGGAAGTGAAAAGAATGTGCCAACATTATTTGAATATCCTTTTAGGATATTGAGAAATAACCTTGAGAAGACATGGTCAATGCAACATAATCTAACTCTCAAGAGTCACCATATAAAAGAAAATGTCTCCTAGACAAGGTTCAAAGTTACTAAAGAAAAAAATAAAACCATCTCGTCCCCTATATATTTTAGGTAAAGGATGGGTTAATTCAACAAATATCCTTAGCGCTTATAGATAAGCGGTCAAATAGGGGTGGTTCTTATATGATTTATCTATTTTGGATATATTTTGTTGGTGAATAAAGCAAGATAAAGTTGATTATACAAAATCTTTTATAATTTCTAACAAATATTTGAAGATTTTCCAAATGAGAATATATAAACACTTCAAATAGTTAACACTAAACCTTCAAATAGAAGATGTGCCTCCATGGAAGCCCAGAATATACAATTTCACACAATCTTTGAGAATTTAAACATAAAAGATCATGCCAAAAACTCAATAAAACATCAAGGATCCCCAATCTATCATGCCTAAGATACACTCATAGACTTACAAACAACCTTTATCAATAGAATGGAAGAAAAGTGAATTTAAAACTATTTATTGCACAATAAAATGAAAATTTTCCTCACATGTAATTGAAATTAGCATGATGTTACCACAAGGAAAATATCTTGTGTGATTCAGAGGGATTCCTAACATAATATTGCAATAGGAACATGAATATCTATTTTGAAATATCTCAACTTAAAAAAGACACAACAATGCTCATGATCAAACACAATTAACTCAAAACTCATCAAATTCATTAGCAAGGGAAAGTTTCATTTGTAGTCTCAATGCTTGTCAATGGTTGTACACTTGCAACCATCTTGACATGATTCAATTTGAAAGCTAAATAAATTAACAGGTTTCTCAAACAAGTTCTTAGGAAAATGGTTTCTCTCAGTTTACACCTTTCTTTTCTAAAATTTTAGAAAATTTTAACCCCCTATGTGAGAGTATTCTCATCACATTTATACAATCTCAATCACTCACTCACTCTTTAATTTCCCCCAAAAAGCATGAATATTTGAAGAATATTCTTTCTTTACAACACATAGTCTAATCCACCTTTATTCTCTTGGAAATATTTTGTTTTATGTTGCCAGGTGGAAGAATCACGAGTCATTCACATTTTTCACTCTCCCGAATGACTAGGATGCCATATCATCCCCTTTGAGAATTGTTTAATGATTTCTCCAATTTTTGAGTAGATGGACCCTTTTTAATGATTTTCAAGTGCCTCCATATGGTTTGATTTGACATGTAATCACATTTTCCTTTTGAGAATCTATCTTGGAGAACACACATTTCCTTTTGTGCCTTTTTGGGCTGATTATTCCTACATGGTTTTTGTCATATCAGACCAATCATCATCTTTTGCCTAATGCCAACTTATTTCATACTTATTTCTCTCATGTGGATATCACATCTAGATCTTAAAGGCTATCTTACCATGATTACACTCATCTCGACTTTCCTACCTTGAATTTCTTATAAAGGCATACCATTTTCCTCTACCAATTCACATTTTCTTTTCTAAGTGTAAAATTTTAGGGGAAATTTATTTGCAAGATAACAAAACACCGGTAGTAGCCAACTTGAAATACATATCCACTAAGGATTTTCACTCAATTTTGATCTTTCAGGTCCTTATGAGGAATTCATAAGAATGATATTTGAAACTCATTGATGCTAAAGATTATATTAGGCCTCTGAAATCTCAATATTTTTAGGTTACATTAGTGAGAAGACTTATCAAGATAAGCCCTACTTTTTCTACCTTCCAAATGATGTATTTTCATCTCTTCAGACTGGAGCATCAAAATAATCTTGATGAATTGAAGAATTTTTGGCTCATAAGCAGGCCTAGTGTGTAAGGTTTGACCAATTATAAATGCCTATTCATTTTTAATGAAGAGTTTGTTGTGAAGGAAATCCCCTTAGGGTCCTATGTACTTGATGGAGAGATCTCATTAGGGTACTGTTCCTACCCTCTTTTATAGGATAAATGAATTGGAGCAACGTGTCTCAATCTTGGAGAAAAAACCATCAGGGACCATACCTTCTCAGCCTCTGAAGCATCACCATCCTTTGTGAATAAATTTTGGGGTGAGTCTAGCTTTAGGCCTCCTACTCGATCTTCTCTAGGACCATTTGTAGTTACACTTATAGCTCAGGATTCCAAGCCATCCTCCATTTTAAAATCAAAAGGGAAAAATTCCTTCCCTAAAGGAGGTCTGGACATGACTAAATGGGTTGCCTCTTATGAGAGGAGATCACAATTTCTTAGTTTTTTGGATGGTCCTATGAAAATGTTGATGAACTTAGGTTTGCGGGTATGTCTCGCACATTGGTAGGAGATAATGTGTTTGTTCAAATGACATTAGGGACAGATTGCATTTTCCTAGGAACAATAGATTAGTGAAGAAACTTCCTCTTTGTAGAGAGGATTTTGTGGTGGTGGATGATTAGGTTTATTTTTCTTGTTTCCTTTTTGTATACACTCCTTGAAGATATATGTAACATTTTCTTCATGGGCTCAGGCCCCCTATAGATCCCCATTTTGATACATTTCCAAAATACAAAATATAAAAAAACAATTGCATTAGTTTACATGCTTAATGATGGATTTGAAATCTTATCAAAGAAATATTAAAGTTCAATGTATTCTATAAAATATATATGTCTGAAAATAACAACTTCAAAGTGAATTTCATTGTTTTATGAAACGATAATAACATTTGAAATAGGATGAAAATAAATTTCAAGGAAAACAAGCATAAGCTTTTTCATCAGTCTTCAAGTTTATATCTTTATCATCTTAATCTTTGGGTTTCCTATCCACATATGCATCATACTTATGGAATATATATTTTATATCATCCTCATCTGGGCTTGTATGGTGTTGAAATATCAAGGCTTACCCATATTTTGTTTATATTCACATGGTTTTGATTTTAACTCTATAATTCGTGTTTCTACAAAGTCAATAATATCTTAATGACTTCATAAGAAATTTTTCTCTTAGTATATTTTTCTCAAATAACTGATTAAGAAATCAATTTTCAGATCACCATAACTCTTTTTGAATTTATCAAATACCATGTCTTCTAACTTTAGATCAATATTGTCCATACTCTTCCCAACCCATTTCTTCTTTGTCTCCATTTTTTTATGATTCCATTCAAAACATCAACTCGAGTTTTTCCAAGTCTTCAATTGCATACTGAGTTTCCATGTTTTCAATTGGCACAATTTATTTCTTCTCAACTAAGTGTTCATCTAATTGAGTAATATGATTCAATTTGGGGAGAATTCCCTCAAAATAGAAAAGATCATTATCACATTGTTCAATTAACTCATCAATTTCATTGAGCTTATTCTTAAGCTCTTCATATTTCATCCTAGATTTCTCTAGTCTCTTCTTCCCCTTTTGAAACAATTTCTCTACACAGTCATAAGAAGCTTGAACCTTTTTAATAAATTTTTCAATGTTATCCATAACCTGAGGAGTAGCAATGGAGATATCTTCTTGGCATTCAATGGATTAGCCAACTAACTGTTGTAAACATGAACTCAATGATTTGACCCATTCTTTTAATTTTCTTTTTGTTATCCTGTCCTCATCTACTTTGTGAAACAAATCATTGACTGCTTCTAAAACTCCTTTCTTTAGTGCATCCCTTGAGGGTTTTCCCAAAGGAATAAATTGAACATTATAGTGACTTGATGTTATAACACTTATTTATTTTCCCTCATGTGGGATTGCCACCTCCAAAGTTCTAGATCCATATGGGTCAGTATGAGTTTTAGTAATGACCCTATCCTTTTTTAGAGCCTTTGTGGGTTTTGGGAAAGCCAAAGTTGTAATATCTATGGCTTTCATAGGTACAACCTCTTCTTCTTCTTATTTTGAAATCAACTCTCCTATCCAACCTTTTGTAAGAGTAATTCCCACCTTTGTCTCTTGCAATGTTAGTTAACATTTTTCTAGGACAACCACCAATTTCTTATACATCTCTTGAGCATATTGCACTCTTGGATATTTATGCAGCACTTTTTCCACTTCCAATGTTGATTTATTTGGTTCATCTTATGTTAGCACTTCCCCCACTTGCTTCTTTCCTTGATCCTGAACTTGGGGTTGACCAAATTCCTTTTGAGTCATATCAACATTTGGAACATGTTATCTATTTTTCTCCTCAACTGATGTAGTCATAACCTCTACATTTTCCTTGGGAACCTCTTGGGCTGGTGTTGTTCCTTTAGATAATTATTTTTCTTCTGTAGTTTCTACTTCCTTTAGAGGTTGTTGTTTGGTGGAGATATCCTCATGAACTGGTATACCAATTTCCTTTTGTTATTTTGATACCTCCTTTTGTGGCATAGTGTGTTGGCTCCTAATAGCTGATCCTTTACCTTTATCAATACACTGTATACTCTAATTGTCATCAATCTCTTCCTTTGTAATGGTTTCTTTTGTAATTTCAATCACCTTTTCTTCGGTAGACTTTTATTTTTAGGTGATTCACTACTTCTAGTAACCTTGGTTCACTTTTAAGGATCCTTTTCATCTAGTACCCCAGTGTCCATAATTTCCCCACCAGAAACTCCTTGAACTTTTGACTTGCTCATTTCTGAGGTAGTTTGGCCTTTAGAAGATACTTCTGACATTGGAATTTCTGACTCAATAGTTTACACATGGATGGACTCTCTTACACTTTCACCCGAGTGGGAACTTTTATATGTTTTCCACTTGTTGTTCAACTAGTACTTCAAATGCCTCAAGTGTAGGAATTTCTTCATTTGTATCTATATCCATTATTTCAATTGGGCATGTTGTTTATTCATGTAATTGATCAAATAGAGGTACACTCATTCCTTCCACTGGTGTTGTATCAAACTTATTCAAACCTATTCTAACATAGAACTGTCTAGTAAGTTAGATGGGAAATTACTCTGGGATACTTTCTCTTGAGTAATATCAGTTATTACTCCTCCTAGAAATAAAGCTGAAACTGAAGAAACTGGTTGTATAACTGGATTAACTTGGACAACCTTTTGTTCTAGTGGTGGAGTTACTTGATGAACCATGGAAACATCTATTCCTTCTTGTTCTTTAGTGAGCATGGGAGGATAAATTACTTCAATTCCCCTATGCTTGTGTTTCCTAGATGCATGATCACCTTCTCTTACCAAGGGTTATTCAAATACAACTTTGTATCTCTTCTTTTCCCTTTCAAACTATTTGATATCTGGTGTTACCCTTCCCTCAGTACTTTGTGACTTAGAATTGATATTGTCACTTGTCATGGATCCTCTTTTCAAATTTTCATTAGTATGGGATCTTGGTAAAACCTCTCGAGGGGCCTTTTATGTAGCTAAGCCCTTTTGTTTTGTTTATATTAGTACTGAAAAAGTGATAGGAGAATTTTCCATAGATTTTAGAAGCATTTCTTCTATTTTCTACTTCAAAGAAGATGTGGAGGTTTTTGTCCCATTAGCAATAGTGGTCCATTCATCAAAAATTCCTATAGTAGGTATTTTGAAGGTAATTGAAGTGATTTTCCTCCTAATGGATCCATCTTATCAGTTCCCTCCTTCAAAGGGGGAATATCTCGCTTTTTAAAATTTGTAATTCCTAAACTTGTTAAGCACCCTTGTATTCGAATGGATAAATCCATGTTCTTTTGTTAAGAACCCTTTTATTTTTACAATCCTTACCAGTTTACTATGTAAATTTCTGTCTAGTTCACCTTCTTTTCTTATATTTTCAAACCTTCGATCCTAATTGATGCTCTCTAATTGATTTCACTTCGCTCCTCCTCTGAAAATTATTATAATAAGGGCATCTTAATCTTGACATATGATAGTGAAAATCTTGAAGCATCATAATACTTTAAACAATATTTCCTTGATTTGTGAAAAAATGCATTAATGGCGAAACCATAAATGCATTGAAACGCTGATGATCCATCCTACCTCCCCTTTTTCAAATGTGGGTCATCCACATGTAGAAATTCCATGTTATGTGGGCCCAAGGAGTCTTCTTTTATTTTTACACTACTTTTTAAATGAAAAATGTTTTACATATTTGACCCATCACTTGCCCTTTACTTTTATTACGATCTTGACACATGCTAAAATATTGAATATACCAAAGCTACATGCCATTTTTGCATATGTCTATTTTCCGATCGAGCACAAAACTACCAATTCAACCTGAGGCCTCGCTTCTCCAAACTTTTCTTAAGAATACACCATGTGTCTTTGGTGGGTCTCGGAGATTTTTCTACATTTTACACTTTTTCCGACTTAATGTTAAGAGAACATTATCATCCCCGATTCCCCATTCCAATTATATTTTGACATGTATACCTATTTGGGAGACACGTATATGCCTATTTGGGAGTTCAACTTCTTGTTTTGCATCCTTTGAGTTTGAATATTCCCAACAATATTTGCCCTCAAGGCTAAGTTTGCATTTTGTAAATATTATGTAATTGTTGTAACTTTTCAAATTAATCCCACAACACCGCAACCAATGGGAACATGCCACGTATATTTGAGTGGAATATCATAGTATGATATTTGTATCTTAGGCCGAGGATGATATATAAGGATATTTTTCAAGATTACACCTAATTCATGATCAAATTTTATAGGGATTTATAGAAGCAACAATGACTATTACGTTCCTCGATCGAAAAAGAGGATTTACACCCTAAACACAAGGTTTTCAATTGCATTCATCATGACTATATCTTCAAATACACATTTTTATATGAAAAATAAGTCGAGCAATTTTTTTGAAGGAAGACACTAGATAAGTGGGTGAGATCAAAACGAGCACTAACGGTTCATTAAGGAAGATTATATTGATAAGGTCTTACATGATTTTCATGATGTCGCACATGGAGCATACTTTGATCCAAGGAAGAAAACACTCGAAATAATTAAGGGTGGCTATTATTAGCTGATTTTTTAAAGGATCAAGTTATACATTGGTGAAAAAATACAAATTTTTTAGCTTTTATAGGCAAGTAAAGAATAGCAAGTCTTCCACTCCACCCAATCTCATTAGATAAACCATTCATGTAATGAGGGTTTACTTTTATTGTATTAATCAATCCAAATTAAAACTTAGGTCATAAGTGGATCCTTGCAACCATATATTACTTAAAAAAATGGATAGAGGTAGTTTCTTTGGAGGATGCAAATGAATCTAACATCTTGAATTTTTATGAAGGTATTGTGACCAATTTTTTTTCTTCTTCCAAAATCATATTTGATAATGCTCATGCATTCCTTGGAAAAAAATCATTGATTGAGATATCAATAATGGAATATGTTTGATAGTCATAAGAAGTACGTTGGAGGAAAATCAACATGGCATACAAAATTGAAATCATCCTTATGGGATGATAGGATCAATACTAAGAGGTCAACTAAAAAATCAACCTTTGTTGTCAAAATTTCACCCCACGGGTAATTTTGATAACATGCATCAAATATTCAAGTCCCGGGAAAATTGATTGATTCGGGGCCAAAAATCATGTTGTTAGAGTCCCCTCAAATATTTTCTAAGTTCCCTGTCTCGAGAGGAAAAGACAAGCTCTGAGAAAATGTGAAAAAGGTTGCGAAGGCAAGTAGGTTGATCCAGAAAAAATCATAAAAATGACTAAGTCCTAGTCCTGGGGCAATTTTGGGACAAAAAGGCCCGAACCAGCCGGGCTCGGCAAGCACAAACAGCCCGCAAAGCAACAGGGGACATCCGGGACAAAAGTACACTATGCGGGCGCGAAATTCCAAGGAAAAAAATTGGCTAACTACTGAGAGGGACGCAAATGGGACAATCGAGGCCAAAAGGCACTGACCGGAACCGGCGAAAAAAAGGGCCAATCCAAAATCAAATGGGACAATCGGGCCAAAGGCGCGAACTAAGCGGTACCGCCGAAAAGAGTCAAGTCCCAAAGCAAAGTGGGACAAGCGGGCAAAAATGCCCGAACCGGCCGAATCTGAGTCCAGAGGGTCCAAAATCAAATGGGACATCTGGGACAAATGGACGAAATGCCCGAACCGGCCGAAAATAAGCACAAAGGGCCCAAAATCAAATGGGACATCCGGACAAATGGAGGCGAAGTACGTGAAGGAGCCGAAGGAGCGAGGACCAATCGAAACCGCCACGTGTCCTCACGGCAAAAGGTCAAAGGGGCGAGTTATCGAGTGCTTAACCGAACCAATGAAATGGCGCCATGTGTCCAAGTTTAAGGGGCCCACAAGTAATTTCAAAGGAAAGCCCGTGAAAGACGGAGGAGAGAGAATTTCTCTTCAGCACGTGCCACGTGTCGTCTAGATGGCGAAGAGTGGGAAAACATTTTAAAATTCGTTTTGATCTGCATTAGTGCCCTAAATCTTCGTATATCGCCATATCTTTTGATCCAGAGCTCAGATTTCCATGTTCTTTATATCAATGGAAAGCTTTGTTGAGATGCTCTACATGATTCTGGGATCAATCTCAAGTTTTGGTGTAGTCTGAATAGAGAAAATCGAGAAACGGCTCGACGTGTGGTAATGGCCGTAAGACCTTTCAACAACCCGTTTTAATGCTAATGGGTCGATTCTTCTTCTGCATGCGCCGAAGTGACATTTTAGTGGCCAAATTAATACAAATGGGTCACTTATTCTCCTCCAAAATCACTCAAAGTGACAGGGTATGGGTTGGTAAGATCCTCCATGCTGATTTAATGCATCTCTCAATGAGGAATGGGCTTGCACGCTTTCCCACGTTTTACATTGTCCCCAGGCTCGAATGCAATGTATCTTTTGGCTCATTTTAAAAAAAAAGAGGTTGTTCATTCTTTCGGCTCAGCCCTCCCTTCTTTTCTTCTCTAGGGTTGAAAATGGAGTTCGAGCCTCTTCCTGCTTTCTGTAATGGCATTTTTTTGCCTTTTACTAATGGAATGATGTTCTGTAAACTTACTCGGAGCAACAAAACGTGTTACGTGACATCTGTCCATCCTCTCTCATTTTGCTTGTTCTCTCCTTGCCTCTCTTCATTTGTAGGTATCATGCATGTCTAAATGTTCATTGCAGTTTAGAGCTATGTTCATGGAGTTTTGGGACATTTTCAAAATCTATCCTTGGGCCTGTGATGCATCTGTCCATCCTTCCCATTGCTCACCTCTCTTTGTCCCATGGCAGTTTTGATAGATGTTCAACATCCTCCTTCTCTGGTGTATCACCGTTTTAGTGTAGGCTTTTGTTGTTTTTCCCTTCTCTCTCTCTCTGTCTCCTTGGCATGGTTAGATTAGGATTAGATTAGCTTGCACCTTGCCGGAATAGCTTGTGGCGGGTAGTTTAGGAGCAGGAACCACCTTCTCTAGAGATTCCTCTCTCGGTTTCACAAGTCCCACGCTTGGAGAGAGGTTTCCATGTTGTGCAATCACACTGGATGCCTGAACATCAACCTAGAAGCCTGATGTGCGTCCAGGGGTGCTGTGATTTTGCACTAACACAACCTATAAGATGGTTTATGGTAAGGAAGAAAAGTTTTCAATATCCCTCGAGTTACCATCCTTAGATCTCATCAACTAGCTTGAAATTTTTGAGGTAAAGGCCATGGAAATTAGATATGCATATCTCATGGAGTTAAAAGAGTTAAGAGATCAACTCATGCAATCAATGTAGTTTAATCGGGCTCAAGTGAAGAAATTTTTGACAAAAATAAGTGGCTAGAAGATTTTAAAAAGGATATCTTGTCCTCAAATGGGACCAAGATAGAGCCAAACTAGAAAGGTACTTACATTTTGATGCTATATAAAAAACCTCTATTTTATCCTAGGTTTTAATCCCACACTACTTTCTAATTGTCAAAATTTGATGCAAAAGAGCTTATAATTCTAGTCAATGGGATCTACCTTAAAGATTTATTTTGAAGTGAAGATTATACCTTATACATATTAGTTTAGTTTAATTTCCTCTAAGTTATCTTTAGCATATTGTTTTTCCGGTAGTGTATTTCTATTCCCCTAAGTGTCTTGCACATGTCTTGGTAGTTTTGGATGGCTTTTGCATTCAGGATTCTTTTGAAGAGGTTTCAACGGTCCATGTTCTCATCGGTGTTGAGCAATGCCATGTGTAGGGAAGAAGTCCAAGTTTCTATATTAGTTTCTAAGTTTTTAAACTTTACTCCATGCCCAATAGAGTACTTCAAGGACACCGATATTCTATCTAACAGGTAAATATCCCCATGGGTCACCAAATTGTTGTCCAAATAAATTGCCAAGCTATTTTAAAAACTATAAAACTCATTTTACACTTAGGAAAAAATTTATTTGAAAGGCCGTATAATACTATAATTTAATGTTCCACATATTGAAGGATCATAGTGTTTCATGGGTTCTCCTAACCCGCATAATGAAAATGTTTTAGCATGGTACTTAGGTAGATTCGATGGAGTTTTTTACCTTTGGGGCATAGAGATGAATGCTACATAGATTTGAAATTTTTGGTGATCTATGGAGATGATCAATTCCATAGAACAAAGAGATGACATCCACCAAGTGAAAGCTATGGTACATAGAAAAATTTGAAGAAGGACACAGAAAGAAGGAATTACATATTTGAAACTAGATAAGTCTAGAAATCTACAAACACTTCCTATTGTTCTATGAATTTTCCCAATGTACTATACCACAAATTTTTAACTTTGTGAGAGACATATGAAATAGGTTGAAGGAAAATCCTTCATGGATTGAAGTGCCAACATGAAGGATAAGTGTAAGATAATTAGAAGTCCATGGTGGTGCAAGTGAAATAGTTTTGCGGATGGTTAGAAATTAGTGTCTTGAAAATTTATCAATTTGTGGAGACATGTGGAACAAAATGACATCTGTAGGAGAAATTCAAGCCATGTGAAAGATGCACAACATCAAAAAGGCCTTGTTTCAAATAAATTTTCCATGTGACAAAAAATCATATATAGAAGGCCATGAGATGAGGAAGAAATATTTATTTATCATATATTTTAGTGCATTACCCCAAATCACATGAGATTTATTGCATTGAAATTGAATGAGATTTTTTCCATTCACTCCATCTCTTCAAAGCCTTCATTTTTGAATATAGTGTTACAAGATCGGAATAAGTTTCAAGGGAAAATCATGAGACTCTATATAAGTAGAATAAATTCATAGTTATTTATTTCATGCACCCATCCACATCACCTACCTAGAGTAAAATATCGAGATAGTGCCCATGACCTTGCCTTTGAATTCCAATGGCGTGTTGCAAAAAAAAAATCTTTCAAGGAGATTACTAATGACATGAACCATGGATGCAAATTTCTCTTCATTCATGGTACATCTAAATTTAAATTTCCTTCATCTCTCCCTCTCTCCCATTCCCATATGATATAAATTTAAGGGCTTGGGAATGTTTTATGTGTTCTTTTCTTCCAAATATGCATGCTCTACCTTGGAGCAATGAACTTTCTTTCCTTCAAATCTTTAGAAATCCACATTTTTCATTTTCTCTATAAGTGTGATGAATACCTTCGGTATGTAATAATTTTTTTCCTCCAAATTCTTTCTCTTGGTTGTGGTTGTTTACCTTTTTTTTATTAAGTTCTATTCATCCATGTATTTCAAAATCCCATGTTTTTATTAATTCTTTGCATGTGTATTTTTCTATGTCTTTCTAGTCAAAGGTGAACCCTTTTTTAGATTTGTTGCATCGCTTTTATTTAATTTAACAACATTTTCCCCTTCTTATCTCTCTGGTACCTAGAGATTTTAGTTTACAATTATTTTAGTTACATTTTGAAGTTGTAGATTAGTTGTTATTTAGCTAAAATAGAAGTAACCAACCTTTTCTAGAGGTTTTCCTATTTTGCAAGTTCCCATACTTGAGAAATTCCCATGTTGACAAAAATTTATGATGTTCATTCACAAACATGTAGAGAGTGAAATTTTATATGTTAGTAGGTATTTGAAAAAATATATGCAACACATATAAATCAAAATTAAATGTTAAAAGTAAAGTAGTAATGAAAATACTAGAAAGAACTAAATGAAATATACCTATCTCATACCTACCTACTTTGGTATATTCTAGCTTGTTTTCGAGTTAGAATAATAGTTTCTTGGAATCATGAATAAGTACATAAAATACATACCAATGGATAATCAAGAAAATAAGACAAATCATGTAGATAAGACATCATGAAAAGGGTGTATATAAGCGTCAAAATGATAAAAATATGGGGTTTTAAAAAAATGGTACAGTGTGTGTAGTATGTCACATTAAGTGGTTTGATGATGTAAAACATGCCACAATTTATGGAATGTTTTTAGGGTTTTCATTTTAAACATATGAAAGTTTGAAGATGGGAAGGAAAGCACATCGAAACTAGTTATAAGAATTATTGTAAATAATAAATGGAGGAATTCAATTGTCACTTTGTTAATTTATTTTGAGAGAAAATGAGCTCTAAGATTAACAACATTGAGTGATTTTAGTGATAATGGAAAGAGTACAAAGAGTTGGATAAGATGGTCAAGATGGAGCACATGGTGATTAAAATCCTATGATAGGTGTTGTTTTTAAATTGGGAAAGGGTTGAAAGTAGAAAAATGGAAAAATTTATGATGAGAAAAATTAAGCTAATAAAATTTTCTACAAGGATGGTCAAAATGTAGATCAAGTCAAGGAATCGGGTGGGTGATGAGTTATTTATTTTCCTTTATAAAAACACCTCATATTCCCGTGATCCCTAAACTTGTATTTTCTGTGATATTGTTGTAGACACCAAAATTAGGTCACACTTCCCTTGGTCCCCTTTTGAATAACTAACTTAAACATACTCACCTAACATTAGCCCCCTTTCACCCCATATTAATATTAATTTAATCATCCATGATGAAATCAATACTCACCCTCACTCTGTTTATTAATTTAATTACTTTAATTAAATGGATGCATACCTCACCTAACCACCTCACCTAGCCACCTCTCTATAGACCTATTCATACTATGTTTCAATAACTAACTAATACTTAGCCCTACTTACCTTAATGAACTAAGACTTAGTATAACCCTAAAAGCACATGCATATTATTCCTCTTACCACATTCCCATGTATATAAGTGAAAAATTTCATTTAGATCTAGAACAAATGAAAAAAATATGGAAAACAATAACCAAGATCTATTATGTTAGGAAACCTAGGATATCCTTCCTTAACCGATGTCGTTAAACCCAAAATCGATGTCGATAACCCTAAACTATCATCGGTTACCATATAACCATTTTGGTAGCCTTGTTTGAGAGGTTAGACACATTCTCAAGTTTTGGAGAAAGGGAGATCTACATGTAAGAAAGAATCGTAGCTCTTTCGCACATCCAGACACCATACCCAACATAACCATTGATCAGAAGATATTTGCATTCACAGAAACATTCTAGGAATCACCGCCTCGAAATTGATCACCATTTCACCGATCAACCATCACCACCACACAGAAATTGAACCCATACAATAGTAAGTATGCTTCTAACCTACACCATTTCACTTCTATTTGGTTTATAAGGATTCTTCACCTTTATTTATCAACCACCATTTATATTTTTACCTCACCACTATTGCCTTCTTGTGAACTCGATCATTCCCATCACTCATAACCATTTTAATCACTTTTTTCCATTCCTAAGTACATCTGAATATTCCCAACACCTCCATAGACCTAAACCAACTCCTTACCATCTTTGATTTTGCCTCAGAAAAATCCCTAAAACCATGAACTATTGAGTTATTATCTGCCCGCCTTAACCGTGGTCAATTTTTACTAAACCATCATTGTTCATACTAGATTGACGTCAATCTCTGTATTTGGTAGTCTTGCTAATACCATATCCCTATAACCCTTTTCCAAGTGACCCAAGTGACCTAGAATCGACTCCCGATTTGTTCTAACACCTTATTTACTTTATTTCTAGATCTGATCATAGCCTAGCCTATTATGTTAGATTTTCTTATTATATTTGGATGAGATACCTAAATCATATCAACTACAGTAGAACCTTATTTATTTATGTCATTTCTTGCATTAAATTTTATTAAACAATGGGTTGACTACCACCGAGGAAGTATCACACTTCCTAGATCTAGCACATGCTGGGCAGCCCATTGACATATATCATTTAACACTTTCATGTGGTCTTGTTGTGTATTTCAGGTAGTTCCTCCTAGCCAAAAGGAATCTCTGACATCAAGATTGGATCAAGAATTTAGAAAACATACAAAAACCTTCAAACCGACCATCGCAACATGTATTCCTCCTTAGACCACAACCTTATCTCGTTTTGTCTAAAAACTTAAAGAAAATGGAGAAACATTTTTGCATGCCTATGGAGAAATAGGTATTCATTCCTAGGTGAAAGTTGTGTGTTTTTTTCCCTTCTGAAAAGCTTACACATTAATTTTCCTCTCTAGAATATTCCTCTCTTTCTATTTTATAAAAGCAATCATGTTTTTGGTGCTATAAAAATAATACTTCTTTTCTTTCATTAATATTGCATTAGTGAAAGAGCATCCCTCTTCCTATTCATTACTTGTTACATAGAATATCACACTTTGATTTGGGCTTAAAACACTTGCATTACATCCTAATTTGCTGCATCTTAGCTCACATCAAAATGAGGGCAACCTATACGTTGGAAGTCATGCCCAACTGATGGTTGACATAACTGCATTGTATAAAAGCACATTCTTTCTTCTCTCTCTTTTCCAAACTGTAGGATTTGAAATATATACATCTTCTTAAAACAACATCCCACTAGTAAGAAGCTATCAATGATCACACGATCAAATGATTGAACAATGGGCACCCAACTGGTTATCTCTATCTAGTACCCCATCAGAGGATGACCTGCCCCCACCATAACATAACCTGAAACCTCACTTTTAGAATTTCCTTCTTCATAGGAAGCCTTACCAACCAAAAACTCTACTCTAAATTCATGAGTTAATATTTTAAATAGCATAAGATAAACACACTAAATTCACTTGTTGGGTTACGTATTTTTCTTAGCTTTGTGCTTGACTTGCATTTTGAGGTGTGAGGATACGATTCTTCATTTTTATTTTTTCCTTTCACACTCTGCCATCACAGTTGGAGTATTCTAAATTTCTTAGAGTGTGTCAGGACCTCATCTTATCATCCCCGACTTTTGGGTTGATTATTCATCTAATATAAATTCACAAAAATCATTTTCTTCATTCTTCAGATTTCATAAGAACCGGCATCGATCTAGTGACTCGCCGCCGCTTTACATCTGACCACCATCGGTTTACCTAACTATCATCAGTTCCTTATTCTTTTGGTTAATTTACCCAATAGACACTTATCTCATCCTCTCTTCATTTAGAGTCTCTATGTATTATTGTACTCTCTTTGTACTCTATAACAATCGATACAATACAACTTTCCTATCTAATAGTCATCGCTTTCTTCCTCATTTTCTCGAAACTATCATTTTATCACAATAATTGGTATTGGTTCCTATAATCGACGCCACTCACCCCTTAACCATCATATATTAGTTAGACTAGTATTGGTCATCGTGTTTTTATTTTAATCAAAAAATTTACAAAATTTCTCTCACATAATCTATTTTTCCTCATCTCTATTGTTCCATGTCTTATTTACAAAGTATAGTTCATCTGATATACGTTGATTCACATGGTGTTGACTCGTAGCCAAACTAAGACCCTCGTATTCCATCTTAGCCATCAACCACTCCAACCTACTCCATCACCGCCATCCATTCTGTCACCTATGGATCTAAAATACTTATCACCATTTCTACCGATGACGAGGAGTTCACAAGAATCCTCGACTAGAATCCCATTGCCCTCCAAAGACTACCTTGCTCACTCTTCTACCCGAGAATCATCAAGATAGTTAATATATGACATGCTCATATCTATTTCTCCTACTCTAGCCCCCACTTCTATGTCAACTAGCACCGGTTCGGCGCTACCATCATCTAATTTATAACATGTGGTGTCTCACCTAAATCCCACACCCGATATAACTACAACATCTATGTCATTTTTCATACCCGCAACATCGAATTTCCTCTCTAAAATCCCCTATGAGTATATCTTCATCTGCACCTCGCCACTTCACATATACCCTTTGTATTGCAACCACCTTCTTGTGGAAACTTACACCCCTTTCCAAAACCTCATCCTTTATATCCCACAAGATTACCCCCCAATTTCCACTAGAGTTGTTATGACTACCGTACATGCTTACATATACTACCAACAATACCTGAAATCATTTATTACTTATGTTGGCTATGTGCAACCGACATCTATTCCTCCTACCTAGTTCTCATACTCAACACCTCCGTACACTAGGATACCACCCACCTCATACATTCAACATCAACCCCCTTTTTCTACAGGGGGCACCCATTCATCCCAACCTACTAACAACCTCATTAAAATGGTGATGGAGAAAATCCATACCTTATAAGCATTTGTTTCTAGCTCCCATAATTATTTAACATATGATGAAATCTGTAACGATCCTATCCATCCATCTATTCCCATTCATCCTTACCCAGTGCATTGGGAAATGCCTAAATTCAATCACTTCAATAGTAAAGAATACCTGCAACAAGACTTTCGTTGTTCAAACATAGGTGTTACCTAATCACCCATGATGATGATTTTATCCTACAAACTTTCCCAATGTCCTTGACGGAACCAACATTGGATTGGTATAGTGGACTACCTCAAAATTCTATTTATTCATTTAATCAAGAAGCCCAAGCTTTCTTAGATCATTTTTCAATCAATGTTACTAAGAAATTCACTGTGACCAATCTCTATTCAACCCGATAGTATGAAGATGAATCTATCACAAATTTATTTGCCCACTAGAGGAGTCTTATTAACCAATTAATGTTCCAACTACCTCAAACTGAACTTATTGAGTTTTTCACTAGAGCTTGTGCCAAACACATCTCACCAACTCTGTAAGTCCAAACCTTTTGAACCTTTGGTGAAGCATTCATAATGGCCCAAAAACTAGATATTTGTGCCATTAAAGAAAAGAAGATCCAATTACGAAACAAGAACACCCCATGGAAATCAACAAAATATTCTTTATCTTCACAACCTCAAAATAAATATTCAAAGCCCAAAGGATCTGCCAACGTGGTAGTTCTCAAGGAAGGTACACCTCATCCTTTTAATCAAGCCCAACCTTCTTCCAATATTTCTCCTTTCCAAGCCTTTCAGCTCGTGGGAATAATAAAAATACATTTCGATTGGAGATCCCTAGTCATCGGGCTTGGAAAAGCTTCTTAAAGCTAGAGCCATTAAACTTCCTCTAATAAAATCTCATATAGGTTTTGATCCTGCTTTCGTCACATCTTTGGCATGGTATAAAGAACATGACTACTATAATTATGATCATGTTAAAGGACATAGTGATGGTAATTGCATAACTTTTAAAAACATTTTTCAAGAGATGATAGACAATGGAGACGTTGTTGTAGACAACCCAAAAGTGTTAACAAATCAGAATTTGCACATCTTCAAAAAGTTTTTCCCTAATCATAAACCATCATCTAATCAAAATAGTGAACCTTCATCTAGTGACAATAATGTCCATGAAGTTCACATAGTTTTTGATAGTGTGCCAATTGTTCCTCAAAACCTACCTACTTCATCTATTGAGGAAATATTGGCATGAGATCCTCCACCCACAAAGGAGAATACCTCTTCTACTCCTCCACCCATAGAGTAGTCCCCCTCATCTCCTCTTTCTCTCATGGAGGAACCCAAACTTTCTACCGATGTTGTTTCATCATCTACTTCCTAGTCTTCTAAACCGTCGACGCTTGTTATTGTCCCATCCATAGGAGAATCATCATCACCTTCTCCTCCACCAAGAGATAATTCTACCTCACCCAACCTATTATCTCTCCTACCCATGGGAGATTATTCAGACATGTCACTACCTATTGGGGACATTTTTCCCCTAGCATCCTAGGACCCTATTGACATGATCTCGGATCTTTTACCTATAGAATACAAGGCTAGCCAATTCCCTATCTCACAAACATATTTTACAGGGATTTCCACCCAACCCATTCCATTCTCTTCTTTAGTAGTTTTTTTTTCATGGCTAGTCAATCATTTAGATTATGTTGATCATTCCATGCTCTGGAGATGTCTTCACTCCTGTTTAGACCCAAATGAAAATGTTTCCTAAAGATAATTCCATGATCTATCCAAAGGTATTTTTGGAAACAAAACCTACACTAACCATGGTGATTGAAATGGATTCCTCTTCATCATCCCTACCACCATCCAAACTCCTACCCATCACTACAACTCTTCCTAAACCTGAAAACCTACCCACACTTATCCCCTCACCTGCATCTAGACCCATCACTACTTTGGGTGTCATGCTGACATCAATCCTTACTCACCCACCTATCAGATTGGACTTATCCACATCTTCTCAAACCCATGCTAACATTATCCTCCCGCCTAAAAGGAAAACCTAACCTTCTAGGCCATGTACACCAGTCTCACCTATAACACCTTTGTCACCCTCCCCCCTTCCTTCTATCCTAAGGCCTCACCCATCAACCTTGACCAAATAGTCTCATATCCAAGGACAGTTAAAAGCTAAACAACCTACTTCTACCTCACGATCCTTTATTACACCTCATTCACCCAAAAACCAAACTTCCTCACCCTCACCCATACATTTTCTTACCACCTATACCTCCAACAAAGTGACTATAAACCCAACCTTGCTTATACGACTTCAACCAATGCCACGTATCCAACATCTACCAACCACCTCCATCGTAACTTGGTTACCCCCATGGGTAACCCATCCTCTTCCACCATTTACTTTCCCTTCTACATCCCATAATTCCATGTCACCTTTACCCAAGAAGGTGCACCATAAAGATAAAAATCCACTACCATCCAATAAGGTAGTCAAACCAACCAAACCTTCCATCGCCATCTCTTCTACCCCACCTTTACCCAAGAATATGCCAACAAGATCTAAGACCACTCCACATAAAAACCAAAGATACCAACTCATTCCATCTCTTATAAAGTCTCTTCCCTCATAATCATCCACACTTGTACCCAAACCCACAATCACTTCCCATTGTGATCTGCATTAGCGGGTTCCTACACTAACATTTTAACCAATATCTTAGAGAATTATGTCATCACATTACTACCACTTCGACCTTATGATCCTCTAAAACCCAAATGAAAAAGGTTTGATGAAACCAAGATTTGTGCCTATCATCATATGCCAGAAATGATGTTGAAATTTGCAAATCTCTAAAGACCGTTCTTCTCCAACTTTTCTTGCCCAATTTTTTTTTTTTTGAAGAGGATGACCATCTTGATGAGTACCATGCTCCATCTTCACTTGTCACCACATGTCATCATCCTTTAATGATTCAGCAACCAATATCTCCAACACCACAACCATTTTTCTAACCTCCAAAATTTGAGATCAACATGGTCTATATTAGAGAGTTCTCCAAATCACCACCCAAATGTCAAGTGCCCTACTCATTTAATAAGGCTATTATCCACTGCTAGGATTTTTTTCCCTCATGTTGTTATATATTTCATGACACACCCTCTTCATCCACCTCCCCTAGATTAACATGGTTCACATTGCTACCCGCGCTCAAAGAGATAAAGGAAAAGAAAAAGCAACTAGCCCATCAACCAACCCTGTACCCAATATACCATCTACACCCGCTCCCAAACTAACCATCTATGGACCTACATACCCTATCTATGACAGGGTCACCCATCACATAATGGTAAAAAAACTACATTAGTCTCCTCTAATTATGCCTTTGTATGATCTCGTCCAAACTTTTGAATCCCACAGATAAGCCCTTATTGAGGTTCTGTAATCCATTGAAGTTTTAGCCAATGACCCCACACTAGTGGCTTCAATTATTACCCCTCACTATGTGGCCTCACTAACAAAGTTATCTCCTTTTTCTACCCCCATGACCACTTCTCAATTCGTTGCCCTTAGCTTCTCTCGAAAAGGAGATTTTACCTCCCCAGTTAGATGACCCTGATCCGCCCTATTCATTTATGTATATATCAGTAACATATGCATACGATGCATCATGATTGATGGTGGTGCTAGCATTAACATTATTTCCTCACACACATATAATCAAATGTGTATCCCTTCTAACTATATGCATAGTAACCCGGTTATGTTGTGCTCCTTTAATGATGCCATCACATCCACCCTTGGCACTATTATCCTTCATGTTCGCGTAGGCCCTCGCACTATCCCATAACTATTCTACGTCTTAGAGGGGAGTTCTAGTATAACCTATTACTTGGAAGACCCTGGATTTGCATCATGGGTTGTGTCCCTTCAACTTTACACCATTGTGTAAAATTTGAGCATGAGGGACATAACTACACCATCCCCGCCACCATCACCATTCAAAACATGTAACATGTTATACCGACCCAACAATGTGCTTATACCAGTCAAGACATCTACCACTAGCCCCACTTTTCCTTCACACACAATCCCATCCACAAATGTTGCCACCACCTCTCCTACATCTAATTATTCTATTCCTACTACTTCTACAGTAGCTTCCATAGTTGACCACTATGCTTCCCAACCAATCGATACCCCTTGTCCAATCATCTAGTGAGTTGTCTATCCTCACTATGCACATATCAACTACACTGATCCCTTAGAAGGTGTTTTTCAATGCACTCACTGGGTGAGTACCACCTATATAATATTGAAACATTCCTCACTCTGCAAGAGTATGGGAACCTATGCCAAAGACTTCTACTTCGATTACCATGTAGGCAAGGTTTTTCCTTATGGTCCTCCCCACCTTCACACTAATCTAACATATGGGGAACTTGATATTCCCACCTATTCACCTGAACCTCCATCCCAAACATGATTTTTTTCATCTAACCTACAATCCTTTACTAACCACCACTTTTCCAAAACTTTCCTCCACTATTGTGCATGGAAAGACTTTGGCTTCATTTTTTAGGAACAATGCCACCATATTGTCATTTCCTGTAGCACTCATACACACAATGACTGTAGTGGCATTGGTTTTTCTGCAACACCTCCTAAGAAGGCCCGCATCGACCTCATTGAGGAAGATAAACCTTCTCCACCTCATTCACCCACATTGCCATCTTCACCCATAGAGTCCATAGATCCCGAATCTATTCCTCCTAAAAAAAATTGTAAACACAATTTCCATGGGACCTCTGACCTGTCAACGTGATGGTGAGGCTCCCTCTTCTCTCCCCTTCCTATATCCTCGACACGATCAATGATGATACACCTTTTATTAACGTCATTCAATGTTAGAATGATGATTCCATCGTCACCTACCTTGGTGCAGAAGAATCTTATATTCATCAATCATTACCCTCTGAGATGTAAACCATTTCGAACAAATTTACTATCGAAATCACCATTAATTCTCAAGATGACCCACACATTCTAAATATAGGTCAAGATTTTATATGTTTCGAATAGGAAGCTTTAACCTCTTTCCTCCGAGACCATAAAGCAACGCTTTTTCTTGGTCTTATGCCGATATGCCTTGTATTGACCCTAAACTCATGATCCACAATATCGTAACCATTCCTAATGCCAAACCCATCAAACAAAGGCTACAAAAATGCATCCTTGCATTGATCTTCCGGGTCGAGAAGAACTCCAAAGGCCTTCTCTTAGTTTCCTTCATCCTACCCATTAACTATCCTCAATGGATTTCTAACATCATTCCTATCAAAAAGGAAATAGGGTGACTCCACATTTTCACGGACTTCCGTGACCTAAACCTAGCTTGTCCCAAAGACGATTTTCTCCTACCTGGCATTGACCAACTAGTTGATCTCACCACTGCCCATGAAATGCTATCACTCATGGATGGTTTCTCAGTTTATAATCAAATATTACTTGCTCAGAAGATCAGCAAAAACTTCCTTCATCAATCCTTGGGGACCTTCCATTATCAATTCATGCCTTTTGGCCTTAAAAATGCCGGGTGCTATATATCGTGAGCCATGAATCACATCTTCCATGACATCATGCATTGCATATTGGAATATTATGTAGATGATCTTATTTCCAAATCCAAACATCCGGCTGAACACCCGACCATCGTTAAGGTCATGTTTGACCACTTCATCAAGTATTGTGTTTGTCTTCAACCAAAGAAGTGTGTCTTTACGACACTTTAAGGAAAACTCCCTTGTTTCATCATTTATTTGCATGGCATAGAAGTTGATCCTGATAAAATAAAGGCTATCCTAGAAATTCCTCTCGCCTAGTATTCTCCATAAAATTTGAAGCCTAAAAGGTAAGTTGTAATCCATTCATCATTTTATCTCACAACTTTCCAACCAACCTGCCAACCATTTCATCATCTTCTCAAGAAGGATGTTTCATTAAAATGGGATGATGAATGCCATAAAGCCATTGATGCCTTAAAACAATACCTTCTTCAACCACCAATACTCATTCTCTCGAAGGATGACCAACCTTTTACCTATACATTTCCACTACCGATCATTCTTTAGGCGTCATGCTCACTCATTGCGATGAGAAACACAAAGAGCAAGCAATTTATTACATAATCCATATCCTTCTCGGAATACAAAACTAGATACACCCATGCCGAAAAAATATTCTTAGCATTAATTTTTGTCACCACCAAACTCCACCATTACCTACTCAACCAAAAATCCTTTGTTGTTACCAATACGGACCCCGTACACTATATGTATGCCAAACCCTACCAACATCAGCATGTTGCACGTTAGCTCATTCTTCTCGTAGACCTTGACCTTGAATTCATCTATCAAAAATCCATCAAGGGCCAAACCATCGTTGACAAACTAGAAGATGCACCTCTTTCTGAGAATCAACCCTCTAAATTCGATTTCCTAAATGAATCCATAGCTACCCTCTCCTTAGATGATACCTCTTACCAAATTACACACTTCTTTGATGGCTACAAGTGTTAGTGGGGGGTGGGGTTTGTGTTATCATCATTCCTCTTGTTGGTGAACCTATGCCTTTATCTTTAAAAATGGATTTTAATTGTACAAACAATATCACCGAATACAAAGCACTCATATTTGATCTCAAGGCTGCTTATTCCTTACATGTTAATTCAATCAATATCTTTGGTGATTCCCAAATGGTCATAAACCAAGTCAATTGTATATACCAGTTTCGTAATTAAATACTTAAAAATTACAAGCATCATATAGACATACTTTTAACCACCTTTGACCATTACGAACTTCAAACCACCCCCCATTCTACTAATAAGTTTGTGGATACCATGCCCTTATTGTCTTCTCAGATACCCACTTTTCCCTCCAAATCTAAAATATTTGTCACAATACAAAGGTTACAATCACCCTCTTATTTACCTCGTGAGGTCTACTCCATCAGAACCATTGCACCTGACCCACATGACCTTTGGTATAATTAGTTTTCAGAATATATTTCCCTTTCCATTATGTTTGCTAATCTCACTCATAATGGATAAGGTACCTTTTTTTTAAAATTGTCTCTCACTATGTCATCATGGGTTTTCTCCTTTATAAGCATGGCTTCGATGGTATTCTCTTACGATGCCTTACAAGTTTTGAAATTCCCTACACCATCAAGTAATTTCACAATGGAATTTTTGGAGGTGATTTTAGTGGTTTAGCTATTGCTAAACACATTATTCTCCTTTGTTATTATTGGCCAACCCTAAAACGTGATCATTGTTACTTTATCAAACATTTGTGAAGTTCTAGCAACATGATAAACTTCATCACACACTTAGGCATGCCTTACAGTCGCACGAGACCTTTGGTCTTCCTCTCAATGGGGCTTGGATCTTTTCGGAGAGATCAATCCCAATTCTTCACAATGCATTCAATGCATTATAATCACTGCTACTAAATATTACACTAAATGGGTAGAAGCCATTCCCCTCATTTCTAAAAAGTCAAGAAAATATGTGAATTCATCAACCATCACATCATTTTTTGCTTTGGTGTTCCTCACCATCTCATCACTGATAATGGAAAGCAATTCAAAAATAAAACCCTACGTAAGTTGTGTGATGATTTTGGCATTCAACTTAGTTTCTCATCACCTTATTACCCATAAACCAATGGCCAAGTAGAATCGACCAATAAAACCTTGACATAAATTCTTATGAAAGTAGTGAAGATACTAGTAAGGATTAGCATTCACACATTCCTTTCACCTTGTGGACTTATCGCACTGATATTCACACTTTGACTGCTGCCACACCTTTTTCTCTAGTCTATGGTACCGAGGTTTTCTTGCCTCTCGAAGTCTAGATTCCATCTCTTTACATCTCACTACAAGACATGCTCAATGACGATGACTTTTGCCAGATCGTTTGGCGCAACTTGAGTTATTAGATGAATTTCATCTTAATGCTCTTGACCATCTCCAAATCTACCAAAAGTGCATCAAACGTGTGTATGAAAAACACGTACACAAACAATCCTTTCAAGTTGATGACCACGTCCCCGAAGGAAAATCAACATGTAAATAAAGAAGAGAAAAGTAAACGGGAAAATTTAATCCTAATTCACTTGGACCCTATATCGTTACCCATGCTTATAGATCAGGTGCTTATCATTTTTCTTCACTCAAAGGTAAACCCAAACCCGAGCCCTCAATGCCTTGCATATTTGACCATTTTATTGTTGAAAACAAGACCTATATCACCTTCTTTCAATTGATCACTTGTCCCTTGAGCGTTGGTCACCTTCCATATTACCCATTTTTTAGGATCATCGATTAAACAAGAATCGTGTGATTACCCATCATCTTTCAGACTTATCTTCAATATGAGTACCATGGCTCTACTCACAACATGATTCTCATGGATAATTTTCATATATTTTTAAAAGATGGAATCCCATGGTCATTAATCACTTAAAACCACCTCTTTCATAGTTAACCCCAGTGGTACTATGGATTTGTATTCTAAATAAGAACCCAATCTTCCTCTATAGTCTTGTCCATGACTTAAACGTCCAAAAATAAAATGGGATTCAACTCCTTAAGTCAAACTTCTAGCAAAAGATGAGCCCCTAAAAAAGGGACATCTCTTCTTTCTACCTCGCCGCTATAAATAGGCTACTCCCTTGCAGGAAAACAATATAAAGTCATTGCAAAAATTAAAAATTAAAAATTAAAAAAAATCCAAAGGCTTCCCGCATCAATCAAGATATTAAAAACAAAAAATGAAGAAAATGATGAAATTTTCATCATGGACTTGCCTAATTTTTATCATAGGTTTCTTGTTAAGTGAAGATGCGATTGTACACTAAGTTACACTAAACTATCCAATTTTACCTCATTACCTTTTGTGCCCTAGTTTTCTCTCTCCGCTTAAGGGAATTTCTACAATCGTGAAATTTCATGATCATGTGACTTTCTTCACCTTTAGAATAGTCCATTATGCAACACATTTAGGGTCTTACATTCATAAGCCCATCTCAAGTATGGTATACTTATTAGGATTCTTATCAATTAAGTGGCTCTTTTACCACCTCTTACCATTCACCTTCCTTGTTACTTATTGATTATCCTATACATGACTAGACCATTGACACCTACATTTAAAATGACTCAACCATGCCTATGACCTAAACTCCACCATGCCTATGACATACATTCAATCATGCTTAAAATACACCAACCTATTCCTCTAATTCATCATATTCTTTCATATCTTATGGGAGAACTACATTGGCCTAAGGCCCCTTTTCATTGGGGCTATGTAGGTAGCACTCTGAGGGCATGGCACCCTTGGATTTTAGCTTGGCCACTCTTTACCATAACCTATTTCCCCCTTCATTTTCCTATTCACATCCTACTCCTAGTTAGTTTCCAATTTATATCAAAAATTGGAAATTAAACAAAACAAGTACCATTTAACAAACACTTTTAACACTTCATCACATCATTCATTTATCATTTTTATATTTCAACCCTCACTAATATTTGGAAATTTAAACCATAACATGCATGACCATCATCATTTGTCTTCCATGTTACCAACAACTTGGAAATTAAAGCAAAACCATAAACCATGACTCAACCATGCCTAATTGACTTGACTCCATCATGCCTAAATCGACTTGACTCCATCATGCCTATAACTTGAATCCATCATACCTACGACTGAATCAACCATGCCTACGACTTCCGACTCAATCATGCCTATACCAACCTGACTCCAACATGACTAGTTTCCATCAGATACAAATTACCAATAGAAATCATAACCACTAGTACAACATCATATCATAAATATAACCATCATCCATAAATATATACATCCTCAAAACCTATGTATATATGGGCACAGTACAATGAAAACACATGTCCCTCATATACAAATGTCTCAAAATATTTGGCACGTATGCTTTGGTATAATATACAAACACTCAAAATATCTCATATACATCCTCGCTATCTTCAGCATGCAGGTTGGTATAAATAAAAATATACAAAAATTTGTATCATGAACACATATGGTGACTAATCACTTGATATCCATATATATCTCATCCATCTCCTCCTCTCCTATGGTATAGTGCCCTGCCAACATCTCTCTACCTAACATGGGTATATCCCTTTCTTCTCCCTATTTTACAGCTGGGTCTAGCCTCCATGAGCTAGTCACCTCTCCCTAACCCTGTCTTTGGGCTCATCGCCCCCTATACTCTCTACACTATGTGTGCAAGATCTAGTCCTCTCACTCGAGGCCTAATGTACCTTGTACTCCATATAGGAAGGGATATCTATCGCGGTAGTAGTCAAATGATCCTAGAAGTACCTGGCCTCACTCAAGGCATCCCTGAATCTAGCCAACAACACTCTCTGTGGTGGTGTCATGTGTCTCATGGCACCCTAAAATCCTTGACCTTCTACTGATGGTCTTGGCCCCTATGTCTTTTCACCCTTCCCTCCTCTCTCGTACTACATGAGACCATATCCCGTTGTTTCCTGTACCATGGGACCCTATACTTGAGCATGTATCCATGCTTATACTAGTGCTTGTGACACGACTTGGGCTTGTAAGGCCATAATATACTCTTGTGTAGTGGAAAATAGGCCCTGCAACCCTGCCACCTCTTCCTGTGACCTTGCCAATTACCCCTGTAAACCTGTAATCTGGCCAATTAAGGTGGCCACCTATCCCTACAATGCATCCCTCTAAAATGTGAGGGTATCCACATCTGGCTAGACTAGCCTAGGTGGTGCTGCTTGTAGCCGGGCTTCCCACCACCATCTATACACATCTCAGTACATCTTGTATCATGAATCAATCGGTCAACGATATGCTCCTCCCGCTGTCAACACTCGTAGGCTATGGTGGAGACATAGTTCTCTCCACGTTATCCCTCCTATACTGTTGATATGGAGGTCTTGGGGAAAACCCAAATGTGATGTAACCCTATCAATGGGGACCAAATGGGATCTCACCAGCTATAATCCAACCAGCTCTATTGTCATCTACCTGTATGAGGGGAAGCTGACATACGGCCTCTAGATAATATCTACACTAGATAAACCCTCCAACATGTACCTGTAGTATGCTACATCATGTGTAGCCTTGGCATCCCCTACACTCTCCAACAACAGACACCCAATTCCTGTAGAAAACTCAAACAAAGCCTACCTTGAATGCATTTGGTTGGGGCATACCAACTAGATGCACACATATGATGTGTTCATATGCCTAGCAGTGAGTGTAAGAGAAAGGTACAACACAAGATGAACCTCCACAACCACCCATAGGCCCATAACTCCTAGTACAACTACACCAAGTACGTTGGTGCTAAAGAAAAATAGGTGATATCCTCCATCATGTCATGGAGAACCCCCATCAAGTCCTATGGAAATCTCCCACCCTCTCGCATCTCGGTAGTGCAAAGCAACACAACACCTCCATAATCAAGACCACTATCCTCATCTCCTCAGGATGGGCCGCGTACATCTCTCGATAACTTAGGCTCGCACTATAGAACCTCATCTCTACCATCCCCTCTCAAAATACTATTGACATCAACTCCTCTAATGTCTATACAGAAATAGAGTACACCTGCGTCCCCATTATCGATAACTATAGGATCCTCGTACACATCGCCTAGGTTACCTAGAATCTCAGCCGTTGGCGGATGAAATGTGTTAGTCATTGAAACCCATCTATCGATGAGTGCGACCATCAAGCTCATATCCTGAACTATGTTCCTATACCGTCTGACCCCAACAAGGCCAACATCTATAACATGACACCACTCCTCCGCCATCATGCTCCCTCATACTGATAGTAATAGAGGAGGTACTCTAACTCTCATCAAGCAATCGGTCCCTCTCTTATACCCAAAAATCACAAAAGTGTTAAACCTTCACCATATCCCACACATATCTTACCAAAAACCTACTCCCAAAACCCTTATTGCCTATTATACCCCAACCCTATAGATCACCCCTTATTACCACAATCCACTTGTACCATTCATACATATTACCCTACTCATTACCCTCTGTGAATATATTACCCTACCCGTCATCACTCCACTTGCCATTATATCCCATCACCTACCTTTTCCCTCCCAACCTTTCCCACTTATTGACCTATTTCCCTCTAACTCCAACTGAATTCATCTCCAGTGACTGACATCGGTCACTCGTGGATCGACATCGCCACCGATACCTCACCGATGCTATTCGATGCCAACCGATGTCGACCAAACCTTTACCGGCGTCGGTCACTATCGTGGTGACCAAATCCACAAAACCCCCATTTTCCCAAAAAAATTCAAACTAACCTAGAAACCTATCCTACCTTACCCAAAGCAAACCAAAACCCTCCCCACCCCTATCTAACCTATCTTAGACCCCCTCCCTCATTACACCAATTTTAACCACAAATTTAATTATACACCTATACCCAAAACCCATACCCATACCTTATTTTTTCAAATAAATACATAGAAAGGATGAAATCCTACCTCATCTTGGTGTCATCGGTGTGGTCACATGACTGGCCACTATGCTAGTGGCCCACCCAAGCCCTCTCCTACTTCTACCATGCCCAAATCACCACAACCCACTCCTCTAATCCAACTAATCAAATTGATACCCCCGAGCTCGTGGACCTGTCTCCCTAGCTCCTCTCACCCACTCGTACTCTCCACCTCAACCGGGTACAATACATGTCCTTCTCTCTCAAAAATGTGGCATGAAATTCAAATAGCTCTGTCATTTTCTCCAAAGTTACAAAGCAACAATGATTCCATAAAATATGGAATTTTTGTTTTATAAACCCAACCCGATATGACCAACGCCAGTCATATTTGTGCCCTAGCCAACTGATGTTGGTCACCCTATAACCGGCATTGGTCAACCCTTCTAACTATTTAGCCTTGTTACACTTCCTTTTCCTACAACCATTAGTGCCAACACACCTATTATCATTTTGGACACCCATTGAAACATACCTACAAGCTCAACCTACCCCTACACTTCCTTTACTACACCTTAAGAGTTGTTATTTTACCTATACCTTGGCCTTACCCGTGCCATGACCTATTTTCTTGAACTTGACCTACTTGGTGTGACCATTGACCTTATGTACTCACTATACCTTACGATGTTGTTACCTATGTTGTTTTATCCTAACAACCATACCTTGCCTATTTTCATGTCGTTAGCCCAACCAAACCTTAGGTGTATCAGAGCATACCTAAACATTCCTACACTTGACCAACATTGTGTTTCTCGACCATATCCTCTACCTTGGATACTCGCATACCCTAATTGTCATTAATCTCTTCCTTTGTAATAGTTTCTTTTGTAATTTCAATCACCTTTTCTTCTAAGAATTTTATTTTTTAGGTGATTCACTACTTCTAGTAACCTTGGTTTCCTTTTGGGGATCCTTTCCATGTAGTGTCCCAGTGTTCATACTTTCCCCACTAGAAACTTCTTAAACTTTTGAATTGCTCATTTATGAGGTACTTTGGTCTTTAGAAGATACTTCTGACATTGGAATTTCTGACTCAACAGTTGACACATGGATGGAATATGTTACTCCTTCACCTTAGTGGGGAATTTCTATACTTTTTCCACTTGTTTTTTAACTAGTACTTCAAATTCCTCAAGTGTAGGAATTTCTTCATGTTTATCTGTATCCGTTATTTCAATTGGGCATGTTATTGATTCATTTAATTGATCAAACAAAGGTACATTCATTCCTTCCAATGGTGTTGTATAAAACTTATTCAAACCCTATTCTAACATAGAACTCGCCTATAATGTTGGATGGGAAATTACTCGGGATACTTTTTCTTGAGTAATATCATCTGCTTACTCCTCCTAGAAATAAAGTTGCAATCAAGAAACTAGTTGTATAACTAGATTAACTTGACAACCTTTTGTTCTCGGTGGCGAGTTACCTATGAACCATGGAAACATCTATTCCTTCTTTTTCTTTAGTGAACACAGAGGATACATTACTTCAGTCCCCTATTATTTTGTTTCTGGATACATGATCACCTTCTCTTACCAAGGGTTGTTCAAATACAAATTTGTATTTCTTCTTTTCCCTTTCAAACTATTTGATATCTGGTGTTACCCTTCCCTTAGTACTTTGTGACTTAGACTTGATATTGGCACTTTTCATGGCTCATCTCTTCAACTTTTCAATACTATGGGATCTTGGTAAAACCTTTGGAGGGGCCTTTTGTTAGCTAAGCCCTTTCCTTTTATTTGGATTGGTACTGAAAAAGTGATGGGATAATTCTCCATACATATTAGAAGCGTTTCTTCTATTTTCTACTTCAAAGAAGATGTGGAGGTTTCTGTCTCATTAGCAATAGTGGTATACTCATCAACAATTCCCGTAGTAGGCATTTTTGAAGGTAATTGAGGTGCTTTTCCTCCTAATGGATCCATCTTATTGGTTCCCTCCTTCAAAGGGGGAATATCTTCCTTCAAAATTTGTAATTCCTTGAACTTGTTAAGAACCCTTTTATTTTGAATGGATAAATCCATGTTCTTTAATTTTAACCAAGTGAAATTTCTCCTCATCACATGAGAAATCATACCATATTGAACATTTGATTCTTTTTCATCCCATTTTAAGGGTGTCATTGTCTTTCCTTTTATCTTTTGATCAATATAAAATTAAATCATAATTTTCTGGTCATCAATGATTCCTTGAGGCACCAAAGAAATTTTAAAATCAATGATCTATGTGAGGGTCATCCTTGAGAATTACCTGAGTCTAATTTCCTCTTCAACTCTACTATTCATCCAATAATCCTTAGAATGAGGTTCATGCTCAATAGAATTTCCCAAATTTTTGACCACCCATCTAATATCATAGTTAGAACTTAATTAAAATTTATCTATATCAAACCTCTCGATTTCCTCCTCCATCAGTCTAGATGTTATAATAGAGGGGCAAGAATACCTTCCAATCCTAATGGGAAATTTAATATTTTTATTGTGTCTCCTTAAAATCAACTTATGAACAGGTGTTAAATGTCTTGCCAACTCACATAAAGCTATATTATCATCTAAATACCTTGGTGATTTGCATGGATGTCCCTCAAAACCCATGGTTCTTATGTAAGTGAATATCCTATAGTAAATAAAAAAGAAACCATATTCCATTATTGTATTTCTAGCTTATTCTAATATTCTATATTGCCTCCACTTAGGGTTGAACAAACATATGATAGGTGCAAAAATGTATCATTCACCAATCTTACATTTTCAATTACTCAATTTTAATTGGGGATAAACCTCATGCATTTGTTTTTTTGTAAGGGGCATGTGGTATAAGGCTAGGGAAACATCTATGGCCTGCAATATTGTAAATTAGATATGTCATCATGTAAAACTTGAGCTCCCCAACACCACCCATCTTGATATTTGTAGCTAGTGCTAGAAGATGATCATGAATTGAATCAACAATAAGGGTTGCCCAAAAATGTTCCCTTTCCTTTCTAAAACAATCCACATATATGGGCACATCCATTCTTTGAATTCATTTGTTGTTTCCAAACCAACCATCCTACTTAGCAACACAACTACATCTTCCACTTCTTCCACAAACTGTGCCCTAACCAATTTCTTGGGAATTCTGGTATTCACCTTGTTGTATGATCTCAACCACTTAGTGTTTATAATTTTATCATAGTATATCTCTCTTCTTGGCTTCATAGTCTTTAAGGGCTAATTCAACACCTAGGGTTATCAAAGTTTTGATTATTGGTAAGTTCAACATTATCTTGAAGGCCTTAGGTATTAAAGTCAATACTACTTCACCACTCACATATAAGCATTCTCTCTTTTTTATTATAGTTCATGGCAAAAGCCTTACCAATTTAGGGAAATGCAAACAAGGAGGTATAACACCATCTGAGGCAATGTTACTGGCCTCAATTACTTCCATGAGTTCATTTTTGTCTGGGCTATTCAATCTTTACAGAAATCTTTCAAATCAACAACCATTAAATTTGTGTCTAGTAATCTTATCTAAATCACATGTAAATTTCGATGTGACATGAAAACCCAACAGAAATGTCTTCATCGTTTATGACCTAGCTTCTAATTTCAATCTCTTTACAAATTGTGAAGTAAAAATAATGAAAGTACAAGAGTAGTACAATCCTTATCATTTTAATATGTAAAAGTATGTGTAGTTCACCTTTATTTCTTATATTTTCAAACCTTCAGCTCCCAATCAATGCTCTCTAATTTATTTCACTTCATTCCTCTAAAAATTATTATAATAAGGGAATCTTAATCTTGACATATGATAGTGAAAATCAGGAAGCATTCGAATACTTTAAACAATGTTTCCTTGATTTGTGCAAAAAATGCATTAATGGAAGAAACCATAAATGCATTGAATCGTAAATATCCATCCCCGCCTCCCTTTTTAAAATGTGGGTCGTCCACATGGAGAAATTCCATGCTATGTGGGCTCGGGGAGTCTTTTTATATTTTTACACTAATTTTTTAAACACAAAAAGTTTACATATTTGACCCAATCACCCGCCCTTTACTTTTATTACGATCCCGACATGTGCTCAAATCTTGAATGTACCAGAGCTACAATCCCTTTTTGCATATCTGTCTATTTTCTTGATCGAGCACAAAACTACAAATTCAACTTGAGGTATCACTTCTCTAAACTTTTCTTAATAATACACCATGTGTCCTTGGTGGGTCTCAGAGATTTTTCTACATTTTTCAATTTTTCGACTTAATGTTAAGAGTAAATTATCATCCCCGATTTCCCACTCTAATTATCTTTTAGCTTGTATACCTATTTGGGAGCGAGGTCAACTTCTTGTTGTACATCCTTTGGCTAAGTTTGCATTTTGTAAATATTATGTAATTGTTGTAACTTTGCAAAATTAATCCCACAACACTGCAACCAATGGGAACATGCCACATATATTTGAGTGGAAGAGCATAGTATGATATTTGTATCTTAGGCTAGAGGATGATATATAAGAATATTTTTCAACATTAGACCTGATTCATGATCAATTTTTATAGGGATTTACAAAAGCAACAAAGACTATTACGTTTCTCGACCGAAAAAGAGGATTTACACCCTAAACATAAAGTTTTCAATCATATTCATCATGACTATATCTTCAAATACACTTTTTTTATATGAGAAAACCATTCAAAGTAATTTTTTTTGTAAGGAAGACACTAGATAAGAGGGTGAGATAAAAACGAGCACTAATGGTTTGTCAAGGAAGATCAGATTGAGAAGGTATTACATGAGTTCCATTATGTTACAACTGGAGGACACTTTGTTCGAGGAAAAAAAAACTCAAAATAATTAAGGGTGGCTATTATTAGCTGATTTTTTAAAGGACTATTATACATTGGTGAAAAAATACAAAAATTTTACCTTTTATAGGCAAGTAAAGACTAGCAAGTCTTCCATTCTACCTAATCTCAATAGATAAACCATTCATGCAATGAGGGTTTACTTTTTTATTAATCAATCCAAATTAAAACTTAGGTCATAAGTGGATCCTCGCAACCATATATTACTTAACAAAATGGATAGAGGTAGTTGGTTTGGAGGACGAAAATGAATCTAACATCTTGAATTTTTATGAAGGTATTGTGACCAAATTTTTGTTTCTTCCAAAATCATATCTAATAATGCTCCCGCATTCCTTGGCACCAAAATCATTGATTGAGATATCAATAATGGAATATGTTTGATGGTCATAATAAGGGCCTTGGAGGAAAATAAACATGGCATACAAAATTGAAATCATCCTTATGGGTTGATAGGATCAATCCTAAGTGGTCAACTAAAACTCAACCTATAAGATGGTTTATGGTAAGGAAGCAAAGTTGTCAATATCCCTTGAGTTACCATCCTTAGAGCTCATCAACTAGCTTGAAATGTTTGAGGTAGAGGCCATGGAAATTAGATATGCATAGCTCATGGAGTTAAAAGAGTTAAGAGATCAACTCATGTAATCAATGGAGTTTAATCGGCTCAAGTGAAGAAATGTTTTGACAAGAAAGAAGTGGCTAGAATATTTCAAGAAGGATATCTTGTCCTCAAATGGGACCAAGATAGATCCAAACTAGAAAGGTACTTACATTTTGATGCTATGTAGAGAAACCCTATTTTATCCTAGGTTTTAAGCCACACAACACTTTCTAATTGTCAAAATTGGATGGAGAAGAGCTTATGATTCCAATTAATGGGATCTACCTTAAACATTGCTTTTGAAGAGAAGGTTCTATCTTATACATATTAGTTTAGTTTAATTCCTCTAAGTTATCTATAGCATATTTTTTTCCGGTAGTGTATTTCTATTCCCCTAATATTCTTACACATGTCTTGGTAGTTTTGGATGGATTTTGCATTTAGGAGTCTTTTGAAGAGGTTTCACATCCCATGTGCTCATCGGTGTTGAGCAATGCCATGTATAGGGGAGAATTCCAAGTTTCTATATTAGTTTCCAAGTTTTCAAACTTGAATCCATGCCCAATAGAGTACTTCAAGGACACCGATATTCTATCTAGTAGGTGATAACACCATGAGTCACCAAATTTTTGTCTGAAATAATCCCCAATATATTTTAAAAACTATAAAACTCATTTAGACTTAGGAAAAAAATTATTTTAAAGGCTATAGAATACTATAATTTAGTATTCCACATATTGAGGATCCTAGTGTTCCGTGGGTTCTCCTAACCCATAGAATGAAGAATTTTTAGCTTGGCACTTAGGTAGATTTCGACGGAGTTTTTTACCTTTGGGGCATGGAATTGAGTGCTACACGAGTTGAATTTTTTTGGTGATCTGTGGAGATGGTCAATTCCATAGAACAAAGAGATGACATCCACCAAGTGAAAGCCATAGTACACGAAAATTTTGAAGAAGGACATGTTATCCAAAATGAATCCCTACTTATTTTGACTAACTTGACTTCAATCTTTCCTTCCTTGTGCTTCAAGTTCAATTTTCACACATTTTAAGCACTCAAAAGATTTTGGAATGGATTCATAAGATAGGATTTTTCTTCCCCTTTCTAGAAAGGTAAAGAAGTCCTCTTAACTCCTTGTATTTTTTGAGTTATGGCTCAACGGAGTTTGGAGGGGAAATTTTCCTAAGGCGGGCTCTGCGGAGCTTAGGAGATTTTTGCCAAAGAAGCTTGAGCCGACGAAGTGGAGGAATAAATTGAGAACTTAGAAATTTTTGGGCTAAAAGTGAAAAAGTCATTTATGATCCCACAAGCTTGCAAAGGAAATGAAATTTCTTAAGGCCCGCAACTAATGAAATGATGCCACATGTCAAGGTGGAGTGACAGGCATTGGAGGGATTTCTAGTTTTTGGCATTTGGTCAAAATGTGTCAAAGGAAAAAATGGACGTGTATCCCCACCGACTAATCAAAAGGTGCCACGTGTCCATTCATTAGTAGGGATCGGGGCATCGGGAGGATTTTGGAATTGTCACCAAAATGGTGAAAAGCACAAAGGCAAAAATGGAACCGCATCCCCATGGACCAATTAGAAAGCATCATGTGTCATCGAGTGAAAGGGCCATGGAGAATTTTTGGAAAATTTTCAAATTTTTGAAAAGGGAAAAAGTTCAAGTTTTGGCCACCACCCAATTTTTGCCCTAATTTTGCCCTGTTTTCCCTAAATCTTCATAAGGCCATATCTTTCGATCTAGAGCTCAAATTTTCATGATTTTGGTATCAATGGAAATATGTTGAAATCCTCTACACGATGGACACTTCAATTTTAAATTTTTATGGAGTTTTGTGGGAGAAAATGGGAAAACGTCTCTGAGCATGGAAAAATTATAGAAAATGACCCCAACCACCAAAATTAATGAAGTATGGGCCTCTTTCTTGCTCTGCGAAGCAATGTAAGATGAAGTATGGGATTTATCATGAAAACCATCATTTTTTAGGCTAATTAAATGGATCTTGTCAGTGGTTGGAGTTTTCAAATCAATTTGCCCACATTTTCTCATTTCCTTCATTTTGTTCGAGTGATAAAAGTCAGTTTTGGCTCATTTTGAAAAAGGTTGTTCATCCTTCTTCTCTACCTCTCCCTTATTTTCTTCCCCTAGGGTTGAAAATGGAGTTTAAACCTCCTCCCCTACTCTATAATGGAATTTTTTTCTCTTACCCATGAAATGATGCACTGTGTAAATTCTGAGCAATAAAGAACGTGTTTTTGTGATGCATTTGTCCATCATTGGCTTATTTTCTTTGTTGTTTTCCTTACCTCTCTTCATTATAGGGTATTTGTGCATGTTTGGATGTACATTGTAGGTTTTGGAGCTGTGTTCATGGATTTTGGAACATTTTCTCGTGTGAAATCTATCTTTGGTCTCGTGATGCACTATTCCATCCTTTCTACTACTCACCCCCTCTTGTTCCATGGCGCTTTGATAGATAATCAACACTTTCCTTCTCTGGTGTATCACCATTTTAGTGTAGGCTTTGTTTTTCCTTGTTTTCTTCCTCTCCTTGTCTCCTTAGAAGTTAGATTAGGTTAGATTAGCTTTCCTGCACTGGAATAGCTTGTGGTAGGTAGTTTAGGAAGAGGAACCAACCTTCTCTGGAGAGCTTTCCCCATTTGCAAAGGTCCCACACTTTGGGAAAGTTCAATGTTGTGTAATCACACCAAATGAATTTTCCTTAGAAAATTAGATCCATAACTCATTTGGGGGTGCTGTGAATTTTCACTAATAGTTTTGGCACACCCAATGGGACTAAGAGGTCTTTCACTTCATTTGTTGTAGGTTGATGTGTTCTTGTTTAAAATTTCAGCCTTTGGAGGCACTTGCAAACACATTTAGTGACTCCATCTAATTAGCAACCCATCTCTGAAGTTACAGACCTTCTTTCCACTCATTTTTCATTCATTTCTCATCCATTTTTCCTTCCATCTCTATCATTCTTCTTTCATTCCATGAAGTTGTGAAATCATGACTTCATTTCCATCATGGAATTCACATTCATCAATAGTACATTCCACCTCCAATGTGCTTTACAACTCCTTCAAATCAACATTTTGAGCATATTCAAGATCAACATGTTTACTCCTATGAGCAGCAGTGTCAAAATCAGTTTGGCTATGGAGCTTTCCAAGAGCAGGGGTATGCAAACAATGAAGACAATCAAATGCAAGATGTTGGTCTATTGGAGAAGATCCAAAAAATGGAGATTGGCATGGTGCAATCCAGAGTAATGTGACTCAAATGAAGACTTTTAGAATTGGTTGCAGGGCACCTTGTTCATTAGTTGGCTATTTTCCAAGACACTTCAGCCCTCAGGAGAAGTTGGACTTCATGCTGGAGATGTTGCCCCAACTTACACAATGGACTGAAGAGATAGAGGCCTATGAATTTGGTGTTGAGAAACCTTGTCAATGGGTAAGTTCTACACCATCATCTGGTTTTTCTCTTTCCATTCCTTAAGCAACAACATTTCATTTTGAATGCCAAATTCCAAATCCAGCCCATGCTACTCCAAATGTTGGTTCCATTTCTCCATCCCCTAGTCTTCCATCCCATTTCAGTTCTTCTAACCTTTTCCTTCCAAACAGCTTGTCTTCTCCGAACAAACAAGAAGTTCCACCTCCTCCCCACAAAAACAATTACAAAGGTGGTTGAACCCAACCTATCACTCCTCTTGCTTTCCCAAACCCATGTTGGGAAGATAATCAAGAATCCAGTCAAGGAAAACAAGAAGTGGAGCCCAACAGAGAAGAAATAACAGACAACTTGAAGATTTGGGCTGCCAAATTTGGGTTTACAAAGATCCCCTTGATGGTCAAGCCAATATAGGAGGTCATGGTTGAAGAACTAGTGGTGGTTGAGGCTCAGTTTGCAACAAAAGAAAAACAAGAAAAGGAGGAGGAACAATCAGCTCCAAGTCCCATTGAAAAGGAGCAGCCGAGAGAGATCAAATCAATGTTGAAGCCACTCAGTGAAGAAGGCATCATTGAAAATTCTTTGCTTTCATTTCAAGGAACTGATTTGATTGATGAACCTTTAATAGAGGAGGACCATACAGTTTCAGAGGCCCCAAGTGTAGAGCAGGCTATAGAAGAACCTTCAGTTCTTCCTCCCACTTCATCCCCTTCAAGATTTGATGTTGAAGAAGATTTTGATCTTTCAAACTTCATGTTTGAGAGTGAAGGGAGCCATGGTGATCAAGTTACAGATCAGGAAGACACCATGGAGGAGGTTGAGCACCTACAACAGGACAACAAGGAGGTAGATTACCTATCTAACTTGGAGGATTGCCTTGATGGAGGGGAACCCATGGAGATCACATCATTTTTTCCTCCATCTCTCACATTCCAAGGAAAATAACCTAATGCCATGAAGGAGAGAATTCATTTGTAGAAGCCTTGACTTTATAGCAACTCATTGGAATCAAGTTTGGGAGATTTAAATCTTCATGTTCTTCATTGGAGGAAGAAGAGAAACATCAGGGATAACTTCATCATTTCTTCCTTTCTATCCATCCCCAGAAATATATGTAAGAAGACTCCATTGTTGGGGTTGAATCTTAGAGCAATGGGCACATTCAAAGGACCAGATCATACCCTATTAGGTACTTGGTTTCATTGGAGCCAAAAAGGAAATTTCCACCAGTCATGCTTGCTTCTAGGCATGAGGATGATATGCAAGGTACCAAGGATCAACTGCAATACCTCTACAATCCAAATGCAGAGAAACTAAAAGAGGTATTCAATTTTTTTCAATTGACACCTTGATGATTTGGGTGGAGGACCAAATTCTTCTCAGTTTTCCACTCATACTAACAGCCATGATCAGCTCCAAATCATTTGCATGGCTGCCAATTTTGAAGAAAGGAAGCTATTTTGCACAACCAGTTGTAGGGTTTGTTTAGCTTACCTTTTCTCTTGGTTAGAGTAGTGTAGGTAGGTTTGTTTCAGTAGAATAAGTTATTTTTCACACTCTACATGTTCCATTTGGAGCATGTATGATTTTTAGTTTTGTACATAGTTGTTTGGTGTTGTTTTGGTTGCTCTTGCATAGTGCATTCAGTGGCTTTTGGTGAAGATCAAATTGAAGGTTTAGAGGGGTTTCCAAGTGGCTCAAAGGTCATATTTTCATAGTTTAGATCAAATTTGGTTATCAGGCTTGACTCCATGCCCAATGGATTCTTCAAAAGGCCACTAATCATTGATTTAGGAGGCAGATGACCCCTCTGAGTCGCCAAAATTGTTATCCAAAATGAGCCCCTGCTTATTTTGGCTAACTTGCCTTCATTATTTCCTTGTGCTTCAAGTTCAATTTATAAACATTTCAAGCACTCAAAATATTCTAGAAATGGCTTCATAAGATAGGATTTTTCTTCCCCTTTCCACAAATGTAAAGAAGTCATCTTAACTCCTTGTATTTTTTGAGTTATGGCTCAACGGAGTTTGGAGGGGAATTTTTCCTAAGGTGGGCCTGCAGAGCTTAGAAGAGTTTTGTGCCAAAGAGGCTTGGGCTAGTGGAGTGGAGGAAGAAATTAAGAACTTAGCACTTTTTGGGCTAAAAGTGTAAAAGTCATTTGTGCTCCCACGAGCCCGCAAAGGAAACAAAATTGCTTAAGGCCCGCAACCAATGAAATGATGCCACATGTCAAGGCAGAGTAGTGGGTGGCGGAGGGATTTCTAGTTTTTGGTGTTTGGTCAAAATGTGTCAAAGGAAAAAATGGAAGTGCATCCCCACCGACCAATCAAAAGGTGCCACATGTCCATTCATTGGTGGGGATCGAGGCGTCGAGGAGGATTTTGGAATTGTCACCAAAGTGGTGAAAAGTGAAAAGGAAAAATGGAACCACATCCCTGTAGAACCATTAGAAAGTACCATGTGTAATCAGAGTGGTAGGGCACAGAGAATTTTGGGAAAATTTCCCAATTTTGTGAAAAGGAAAAAGTTCAAGTTTTGGCCCACCGACCTGATTTTTTCCCTAATTTTTCCTTGTTTGCCCTAAATCTTCAGAAGGCCATATCTTTCGATCTAGAGCTCGGATTTTCATGATTTTGGTATCAATGGAAATATATTGAAATCCTCTACATGATGGACACTTCAATTTTAAATTTTGATGGATTTTTGTGGGAGAAAAATGGGAAAATGTCTCTGCATGGAAAAATTGTAGAAAACGACCCCAACCACCAAAATTAATGAAGTATGGGCCTCTTTCTTGCTCTGCAAAGAAATGTACGATGAAGTATGGGATTTTTCATGAAACCCATCATTTTTCAGGATAATTAAATGGATATTATTGGTGGTTGGAGTTTTAAAATTGAATTTACCACGTTTTCTCATTTTCTTTCATTTTGTTCAAGTGATAAAAGCCGCTTTGGCTCATTTTGAAAAAGGTTGTTCATCCTTCTTCTCTACCTCTCCATTCTTTTCTTCCCTAGTGTCAAAATGGAGTTTGAACCTCCTCCCCTACTATGTGATGGCATTTTTTCCTCTTACCCATGAAATTATGCACTTGTAAATTCCGAGCAATAAAATATGTGTTTTTGTAATGCATTTGTCCATCCTTGGCTCTTTTCTTTTTTTTTTTCCTTACCTCTCTTCATTACATGGTATTTTTGCATGTTTGAATGTTCATTGCAGGTTTTGGAGCTATGTTCATGGAGTTTTGGAACTTTTTCTATGTGAAATCCATCTTTGGTTTGTGATGCACTTGTCCATCCTTTCCATTTCTCACCTCCTTCTTGCTCCATGGAAGTTTTGATAGATAATCAACACTTTCCTTCTCTGGTGTATCACCGTTTTATTGTAGGCTCTATTTTTCCTTGTTTTCTTCCTCTCCTTGTCTCCTTGGAAGTTAGATTAGGTTAGATTAGCTTGCCTGGATAGGAATAGCTTGTGGCAGGTAGTTTAGGAAGAGGAACCATCCTTGTCTGGAGAGCTTTCCCCATTTGCAAAGGTCCCACACTTTGGGAAATCTCAATGTTGTGAAATCACACAAAATGAATTTTCCTTAGAAAAGAAGATCCATAACTCATTTGGGGGTGCTGTGAATTTGTAGTAATAGGACACAAAAATAAGGAATTAAATATTTGAAACTAGATTAGTCTGGAAATCTACAAACACTTCCTAGTGTTATGTGAATTTTCCCAATGTACTATACCACAAATTTTTAAGTCTCATGAGACATATGAAATAGGTTGAAGGAAAATCCTTCATGGATTGAAGTGCCAACATGAAGGTGAAGTGTAAGAAAATTAGAAGCCCATGGCGGTACAAGTGAAATAGTTATGTGGATGGTTAGAAATTAGTGCCTTGAAAATTTCTCAATCCATGGAGACATGTGCAACGATATGACATCTGCAGGAGAAAGTTAAGCCATGTGAAAAACAAACAACATCAAAAGGCCTTGTTTCACATAAATTTCCCATGTGATAGAAAAATAATATACAAAGGCCATGAGATGAGGAAGAAATATTTTTTATCATATCTTTTGGTGCATTACTCCAAATTACATGAAATTTATTGCATTGAAATTAAATGAGATTTTTTCCATTCATTCCATCTCTTTAGGTTCTTCGTGTTTGAATACAGAGTTACAACATCGAAAAAATTTCAAGGAAAAATCATGAGATATCTACATAAATAGAAGAAATATATAGTTATTTATTTCATGTACCTAACCACATCAGCTACCTAGATTAAAATATAAAATGGGGCCCATGACCTCACCTCTGAATCCCAATGGCGTGTTGCAAGAAAAAAAATTCTTTTAGAGAGATTAATAATAACATGAACCATGGATGAAAATCAGTCTTCATTCATTGTACATATAAAGTCGAACTTACCTCCATCTCTCCCTCTCTCCCATTACCATATGATATAAATTTAAGGGCTTGGGCACATTTTATGGGTTCCTTTCTTCCAAATATGCATGCTCTACCTTGGAGAAATGAACTTTCTTTCCTTCAAATATTTATAACTCCACATTTTTCCTTTTCTCTATAAGTTTGATGAATACCTTTGGTATGTAATAATTTTTTTCCCTCCAAATTATTTCTATTGGTTGTGTATTTTTACCCTTTTTTCATTAAGTTCTATTCATCCATGTCTTTCAAAATCCCATGTTTTTATTAATTCTTTGTATGTGTATTTTTTCTATGTCTTTCTAGTCGATGTGAATCCTTTTTTAGATTTGGTGCATCACCTTATTTAATTTAACAAAATTTTCTTCTTCTTCTCTCTTCAATCCCTAGAGATTTGTAGTTTAAAATTATTTTAGTTACATTTTGAAGTTGTAGGTTAGTTGTTATTCAGCTAAAATAGAAGTAACAAACCTTTTCTAGAGGTTTGTATCACTTTACAAGTTCCCATACTTAAGACATTCCCATGTTGACAAAAATTTATGATGTTCATTCAAAAACATGTAGAGATTATAACTTTTGTGTGTTAGCAAGTATTTGGAAAAATATATGCAACACATATAAATCAAAATTAAATGTTGAAAGTAAAGTAGTAATGAAAATATTGGAAAGAACTAAATGAAAGATACCTATCTCATACTTACCTACCGTATATTCTAGCTTGTTTGTTATAGGCATAATAGGTTCTTGGAATCATGAATAAGAAGTACTTAAAATACAAACCAATAAATAATCAACAAAATAAGACATAAATCATGTTGATAAGAGGTCATGAAAAGGGTGTATATGAGCTTCAAAATGATAAAAAGATGGGGGTTTTCAAAAATGGTAGAGGTATGTGTAGTATGTCACATTAAGTTGTTTGATGACACAAACATGCCACAATTTATAAATTGTTTTTAATTTTTTTCATTTTAAACATATGAAATTTTTAATATGGGAAGGAAAGCACATCAAAACTAGTTATAAGAATCATTGTAAATAATGAATTGAGGAATTCAATTGTCACTTTGCTAATTGATTTTGAAATGAGCTATGAGATTAACCAAATTGAGATATTTTAGTGATAATGGAAAGAGTACAAAGAGTTGGATAAGATGGTAAAGATGGAACATGTGGTGATTAAAATCCCATGATAGGTATTGTTTTTAAATTGGGAAAGGGTAGAAAGGAGAAAAATGGAAAAATGTATGCCGAGAAATATTTAGCTAATAAAATTTTCTCGCAAGGATGATCAAAATGTAGATCAGGTCAAGGATCGGGTGGGTGATGAATCATTTATTTTCCTTTCTAAAAACAACTCATATTTTTTCTTTTGTTGAGATATTTGTATCCTTAAACATTTATTTCCCTGTGATACTGCTTTGTAGACACCAAAATTATGTCACACTTCCTTGGTCCCCTTTCGAATAACTAACTTAAACATACTCACCTAACATTAGCCCCTTTCACCCCATATTAACATTAATTTAATCATCCATAATTAAATCAATACTCACCCTCACTCAATTTATTAATTTAATTACTTTAATTAAATGGATGCACACCTCAACTAGTCACCTTACCTAGACACCTCACCATAGACCTATTCATAACATGTTTCCATAACTAACTAAGACTTAGTATAACCCTAAAAGCACATGCCTATTATTCCTCTAACCAAATTCCCATGTATCTAAGAACAACGTTCCATTTAGACCCAACACAAATGAGAAAAATAGGTTAAACATAGTCAAGATCTGTTATGTTTGAAAAACCTAGGAGATCCCGCCTTAACCGATGTCGGTTAAGAAAATGACGCTAGTAACCATAAACCATTGTTGGTTACCATATAACAATTTTGGTAGCCTTGTTTGAGAGATTAGACACATTTTAAAGTTTTGGAGAAAAGGGAAATCTACATGCAAGTAATAACCGAGATCTTCCACACATCTAGACAACCATAGCTAGCACAACCATTGATCGTAACGTATTTGCATTCACGAAAGAATTCTAGGAAGCACTTCGTGGCACCGATCACCATTTCACCGATCAACCATCACCACCAACCGGTGATTGAACCTACACATTAGTAAGTATGTTTCTAACCTACACCATTTCACCTCTATTCAGTTTATAAGGGTTCTTCACCTTTATTTATCGACCACCATTTATATGTTTACCTCACCATTATTTCCTTCTTGTGAACTCTATCATTCTCATCACTCATAACCATTTTAATCACTTTTCTCTATTTTTGAGTACATCTGAATATTCCCAACACCTCCAAAAACCTAAACCAACTCCTTACCATCTTTGATTTTGCCTCATACAGATCCCCAAAACCATGAACTATTAATTTTTTATCTTCCCGCCTTAATCGGTATTGGTGTTTACTAAACCATCATCGGTCATACCAAACCAATGTCAGTCTCTATATTTGGCAGTCCTACTAATACCATATCCCTATAATCTTTTTCCAAGTGACCTAAGTGACCCAAAATCTAACCCCGACTTGCTCCAAAGACCTTATTTACTTTATTTCCGATTTGATCCTAGCCTACCCTGTTATGTTAGATTTTTTTATTGTATTTGGATGAGATACCTAAATCATATCAACTAAAGTAGAACCTTATTTATTTATGGCATTTCTTGCATTAAATTGTATCAAACAATGGGTTGACTGCCACCGAGGAAGTATCACACTTCCTGGATCTAGCACACGCTAGGAAGCCCACTGACATATATTGTTTAACTCTTTCTTGTGGTCTTGTTATGTATTTTATGTAGTTCCTCCTAGCCAAAAGGAATATCTCATAGTCAACATTGGATCAAGAAGTCAGAATGCATGCAACATCCTTTAAACCAACCATCGCAACAAGTATTTCTCCTTAGCTCACAACCTTATCTATTTCATATAAAAACTTAAAGAAAACGGTGAAACAACTACTTTACATTTTCATTATAGCTTGAAATCATGGCATGGATATAAATTAATATAATTATTACTAGTTTACTTTATTTTGTGGGTTACGAGTATGCATTTATTATTTCGATTGTAATATGATGTTAAATGATTCCTTGTATAATGTCATCATTGTTTACAAAAAAATGTTATATGTAGTAAATCACATAAAGAAAAAGGATCGATACACAATAAATGACATATAGCCAAGGTAAATCATCCATAGCAAAGGGCTCATCTACGTTGAAGTGCCCATAGCCAAAAGAGGTCATAGACATAAATAAAGTCATGATTCTAAGGATATAGTACAATGTGGATATCAAACCTAAGTTTGCAAGTGTTGATCGAAGAATCCATTGTGAGAACTAGGAGAGGAATCCATTCCATCACCTGATTATGTGTTGTAACTCAAAAAAAGAACTAATAGATTTAAAATCATAATTTAATAACTAGTTGACCGATTGATCGATTAGTTAAGTTATGTGATTGTATGAAAACATCTACTGAATAGTTATGTTGCATGCATGTAAGTTTCTAGATTGTTTGGTTAAGATATTTTAATTAATCTAACTAGAAATCCTAGTATAACTCTATCTCTCCACACCTCTGTTGTAATGAAAGATATAAAAAGGAAATATTAATGTTGTAGAGGTAGATATAGATACATAGATAGATCAATCCATAGGTAGAGAATTTGTTGTATTTTTCTCTTGTAATCTTCATGCTGATAAATTAAGAGTTTGAGTTTTGTTTATTCATTGTAGACATAGGCCTTAGGAGGGATTAACACCCAAGTTAGGGCCCAATTTGACTTTTCTAACCCTCTCCTTCTGTTTGTTTCTTTAACTCGTTGTATGATTAGATTAACAACTTATTCCTTTATTTATATTTTATTTTCACATGCCTTTTCATTAGCCATAGTAATCACTTTTAGTCATAATCTAGTTCATTTCCAAAATTGTTATTTCCTAATTAAAATGAAAACAATTTACCTTTATACCTCCCAAACATCTCAGAATTATACATACATCACTATCAATATTGAAAGTTTATGTCTCTTGTCCGATAATTAAATGACTCGTAGATTAATAAACATGATAATAATTGCTACAAGTTAATTTACACTAGAATTTTTATGTCGTTTCCAGGGATACTACCAATTTATAAGGTTTTTGAAAGGTTTTTCATTTCTTAGAAGCATTTTAGGTTTTAGGAAATTCAGTTCCAAACCAACCCCCTAACTAATTTCCATTGATTGAGTTGAGTTAGTTGATGCATGCACTACCCAAGGGATGCCCATGGTAGATTTTTACCTAATCCACAAGTAGCACATATCTCTTCATATACCTCTAAGGATTCTGAAGAAGAAATCCTTGGTTTACTATTCAAAGATCATCCTCCAAGTGATAGTTATGAAGCTTCACCGAGTAATAAATATGAAAGAAGAAGTAGACCAAAATTATTGAAATGGGGAAACCATCTTTAAGTTCCCATTACTGAAAATAATGCAAATTGCCGCTATGAAGAATATTTTCCTCATCTGCTCCCAATTTTCATCAATCAATGAAAATAGACATAAACACCTTTTTGTTTGAATTTGATGTTTTGTGCAGGATTTATGATTATACTACTGATGCACATAAGTTGAATCTATTTCCTTCTACACTCAAGGATATAACCTTGAGATGGTTCATGGGATTGGGAAGAAATGTTGTAACCACGTGGGCCAAAATAAAGGATAAATTCCTTGATAAGTACCAGGATTATTGTATACCAAGCAACATATGAGGTGATGAAATCTATAGAATGGAAAGAAAAGAGGATGAACCATTATAATATAACATAGAAAGGTTCCTCTTCCAAGTTCATAACTCAAGGCACACCAAACTACCACCCGAATCTACAAATTACTCTTTTTGAAGGGACTCAAAGAGGATGACATGGATGCTCTGGATCTTGTAGAGTATGGGATATTTCAAAAGATACTTTTGTAGAAATCAGTGAAGCCTGCAAAATTACTCAAGAGCTGCTATGAAGATGGTAAGAAGTGTAAGATCAAGATTTGGATCAGTTACCAAAATAATTGGGGACATATCCAAGTCGAGATTGTCAACATGTTTAAAAACATGAAGCAGGATATTGTCAATGAAACTGCCAATCAAGTAGATGCTCTACATGCCAAAAATAAAAATGAAGATGCAGAAGCAACACTCATAAAGTATTTCCATGCATGAAAAATGAAGAAATCTAACTTTAGATGCAGAGAATTGGCCAACATTGCTCAAGAAAGGGAGGCTTCACTGATTTCAAGATGTTGGAGATAGAGGATGGGAATTTTTTCTACGTTTCTCAAAGAAAACCATGGTCACCGAGGGAAGAAGGTATGACATAAGACCCTATGCATTCATTTTAAAATTGGTCTAATAATCCATATATGCATCCCCCATGTTGGGCTAACCCTCAAGGTTGGGATCCATATCCTAACCAAGTATAAAAATAGTGGTAACCTCAATTCTAAGGCCAACCAAAATAACAATGGAAACAACCTCCTCAATAATGACAAAGTAGTCTTGGAGAGAGGAGGGAGGTAGTGGAATAACCCACCTCGCTAATTACCAACAATATTATCAGCAAGATTTATAGCCATAATAAAAGGTATAATACAAAACCCCAAATAGTATCTCAACCAAAATCTACCCAAATATGAGTTCATCCAACACCTAACCCTAATAATAAAGTTTCTTAGCCAACCTATTCTACTCGAACTAACTTAATACTCTATCTATTATATTTATGTAAAAATGTCCATCTTCGCTCAAGAAGAGCAATTCCTCCTCTAGCTAGACCCACTATTACTGAAATTGCAAAAGAACCATAGTTATTGCATACCGATCCATAGTAAGGATAAGATGCTACATGCTAATCCACAACAACCTAAGAAAAATTATAGCAAGGGTAAAACACAGGGTAATGATCCACCATTTCCTAAAAGGTTACAAGAAAATAATACCGACCTTTTTTCAACCATATGAAATACATTTGTGTCAAATTTCCATTGATTCAAGATATTAAGGATGTTCCCATCTACAATAAATTGGTTAAATACCTATGCATAAAGAAACCAGGAAGGGAGAGGAAAGATATAACTAGTCGGGTATTATGCTTGGGAACTCAATTCTACCCAAATACATAGATTTAGTCACCCTTTAGTAAATGTCACAATCAATGGCATAGTGATCAAGAACACTGATTGACTTGGGTGAAAACATAAATGTAATGAAAAAAAAATCATGGATGATTTCAAGTTAGAGGGACTAAGACCAAAAACCACAGCCTTACAACTTATAGAAAGATCAACAAATTAAGCTCAAGGAGTCTTGGAGGATGTAGTACTAGTGGTAGACTCTTGGGAGTACCATATTGATTTTATTGTTCTTCAGCCAAAAGAAAGCTTGGGAGGATATCCTATCATCCTAGGAAGACCATGGTTGGAAACTGTTAATGCATTCATAGGATACGATCTGGAAAAAAGATTATCTCTCGATGAAAGTGGTACCAAAATCTCATGATTTACCCCCATGCACAGTCATTCAATGATGAATACTAAACCATTTATGTTGAAGAGCCAAAATAATACTAAAGGTTAGTTCATTATCTCATGATGTTGGAGAATTCATTCATAGTTGAACGGAAAGAAGAGGATGTTGTTCTTTGTAATGTCCTACAAAATATTCATGAGAGGAATGAATAAGTAAATGGAAAATTATGGTGTATAAGTTGTCCTAAGAAGAAAATTCTACCACAACAAAGCATTGTGAATGTTCCGGGTAATAATTGAATCCTCTCCGCCAACTTCTTCCATATGATTGTATATTGAATTCTATAATTATTAGTATATGCTCCATGTCTGATCTCTCTAAGCAAGTGAAAATCACTCCGGAAATCTACATAATTTGAACAAAACGTTGAGCATGTAGCAAGAGTAGTTGTTAATTACTCTTCCGAGAAACACAAGATAACATTTCCTTTGGACTATGGAGACATGTACAGAATCCACCCTAAGCTCTATATACATAAGATATACATAAGAGGCAATTGCAAGCTAATAAGACATCCACAAAGAAGAATGAATGAAATAGTGAGGGATACAATGAAAGAAGAATTAAAAAAAATATTGGATGCTTTGGATTTATTCATCCAATTTCGTATAGTCAATGGGTGTCACCCCTTTTCATCAGACCTAATAAGAATGGTAAATTGATGATCGTAATGGACTATAGAGAGCTAAATGTAGCAACAAAAAATCATTTTCCGCTTCCTTTCATTGATTAGGTACTTGAAACTCTTGTTGGAAAGAAATATTTTTCTTTTCTTGATGGCTATAGTGGCTATAACCAAATTCAAATTGCACTAGAGGACTAGGACAAGACCATATTCACGTGCCCATGGGGAATGTTTACATATTTTTTTCTTCCTTTTGGTTTGTGTAATGCACCTACTACATTCTAGAGGGTAGTTTTGAGCATCTTCTCAGATCTAACAAATGACTACATGGAGGTATATATGGATGATTTTATAGTACATGACAATACTTTTGATGAAGCAATGAATAATTTGGACAAATTTCTTAAGAGATGTAAGGAGCATAACTTGTCCTTAAGTAATGAAAAATTCTATATGATGATGTCTAAAGGAATAATGTTGGGGCATTATCTATCATCTATTGGAATTCAAGTATATCTAGTAAAAATATCTGTGATTTTAAATCTGCCAACACCAAAGAAGTAGAAGGATGTGAGGAGATTCTTAGGCCATGTTGGGTATTATATAATATTTATACAAGACTTATGTAAGATTACATCACCATTTTTTCCCATTGGGAAAATATGTTTCCTTTTAGTGGACTAAGAAATGTGAGATTAAATTTGAGACTTTGAAGCAAATGTTGAGTTATGCACCTATGTTAAGAGGAAAAAATTGGAGTTTTCCAATTCACATTCATAATGATGGAATTCTAAACTATGCAATCTACTATGCCATCAAAAACCTATAACACACTAAACTTAACTATACAAATACAGAGAAAGAGTTTTTAGCATTTTTTATGTCATTAAAAAGTTTAGAAACTACATCAAAGGCTACCCAATGTTTATTCAAAAATACCATGCTACAATTAAATACTTGATCAATAAACCATTTGTAAGTAGCAAAATAATCAAATTGTTTCTAATCTTGCAAGATTTTGATGTCACCATTGTGGATAATCCCGTGAGACACCTCTACACTACTTATATTTTGAAAAGAAATACATAGTTGAGAAAAGTTTGAATTTTTATCAGATAGATGGATTTATATTTCACACAGGGAAGGATAATGTTATGAGAAGATGCATAGATGATGAGGAAATATATGATGTCCTCAAATCGTGCAATAGTGAACCATGTGGAAGACAATTTTATGTAAAAAGAACAACACAAAAGGTGTTGAAAACAAGATACTACTAGCCAATAATGCATAAGGATGCAACCTTATATATCGGAGGTGTGATATATGCCAAATAATTGGTAAACCTACCATGTTAGATGAGATGTCATTGTAGCATCTGTTAGTTTTGCACCCATTCGACAAATGGGGTTTAGAGTTTATTGGTCCCATATATCCTAAATATTAAAAAAGTAATAAATTTTTGTTTGCACATAATACAAGACTAAGTGGATAGAAGTGAAAGCATTTCCAAATCAGAAGAGTGAGAAAGTTGCCAAATTCTTGTACGAAAACATCTTCACAAGGTAGGTAGTACCAAGATAAATTTTTACTGATCAAGGTACACACTTGACTACCGATGTCAATTTTGATCTAGTTAACAAATATGAAATCAAACACAATAATTTTGTACCTTATCACCCCCAATCTAGTAGGCAAGTTGAGGTAACAAATAGGGAAATAGAAGCTATCTTGACAAAAATGATTGCACTCCAATAGAGAGATTGGGTGGATATAATTCCAAAAGTAGTTTGGGAATTCAACACAACTTGGAAGAAAACAACAAGATTCAGACCATTTGATATTTTATATAGTAAAAATACTATTCTCCCTATTGAATTAAAGCATAAGAAACTAAGGATTTCACTTGAACTAGGCATAGATTTTTTTGAAGCTCAGAGGTAGAGGATTCTCTAGCTCAATGAGTTAGATGAAATGAAGATAAAAGCTATGTAATTTGCAAAGGTAGTTCAGAAGAAAAGGATCAAATGGCATTATAGGTTCATCACTTGAAGATCTGTTTGTAGGAGGGCACAAAGAGACAGAGAGAAGACACAACAAGTGAAAGACAACGCTACAAAAATTGGTACATATGTATAGAAACCCTTGATAAATTGTAAAAAAATTTAGTTCTAAGGTTTAAATATGATAATTTATGTTTTTTAGATTGGGTAAAGGCAAGGGTTTTGATAGGATCCCATGTGTATGTTTATGGACACAGATCATGATGCACAACATTATGCTGAAGTGATAACAAAAGTTATGGAATTACTTCCCAAGAAAAATGTGAAACACTTGGTGAAGATGGATTTAAAAAATTAAAAGAATTTTCCCAACAAGAACCACTATCATGAAAGAAAATAAAAAAAGTGTAGAGATAGTATATGGTGAATTTGTTAATTTGACTATAGTTGCTAGAGCACATTTATTGGTTACATTCTTGAATCATGTTGATATGAGGGAAACATTAGAATTGTTGGGTGTTGATTTTGGATGGAAAAATTCAAAATGTGTAGAAGAAGAATTTTTTGGGAATGTTTTTAAAGGAATAAGTTCTTTGGGTACAAAAACTAGGTCTGCTGATAAGAGTATTTCTCGTAGAGCAATATTAACTTCAGTTGTAAGTGAAGATACAACAAAGAATCATCATGTTACCACCATTGCCAAGGCATTGGGTTTATCTAGAAATATGGTCAGCAGGTATGCAAAGAGGAGGAAGACATTGGATGACTCTACTATGGAAGGAAATTGGGCACTAATGTGTAGAAATCCACGTTCTGATAAAATAGAGGATAATATTGTGAAGATAGTTTCTGATTTTTGGACTGAGAGGACTCATCCTTCTCCGAATGTGAGGGATGTTTTAAAACATAGGATAACTCACAATAACTATGATGAACATATAAAACATTGGCTTGAAATAACTCAACATGAGATGTACATAAAGTTTATAGAAGAAAATCCAGATGTTAAGATTGGACAACGAATGTTTGAAAATTTGAAGCCTTGGTATGTGCGAGCTGATAAAGTCCTTGACACATGTTGTTGTCGCTATCACATTGAGTTTGATTATCACTATCAGGTACATAAATTTTATAGATTCAATGTATATATATTTTGAGGCGTGCTTTCATTTATATCTATATATTTGAAATTTGTTTAAATATCATTTTTTGAGATGTGATTTAAAATTAATGTATTTCAAAATCTATGTTTTTTTCAGGTGTATAGAAAGTTACAAGAAGAAATTGCCCCACCTACATGTGTCAGTGAATTCATAACTTCAATTCTTTGCAACGTATCTGACGATCATGTCGATGATCATATGACTTGCATCAAAGGTGTCTATGAAAAGTGTGGGGAATTGAAATTATTTCCAAAAACAAATGAATATTTGGACACAGTTAACCTGGTTACTTGCAAGAGGTGATATATATAAATTTATGTTTTTAAATTTGGATGTTAGATTTTATTTTGATTTTTATGTATACTGTAAATGAATACATGAAATTTTTTCCATGTTATGAATTGATTTTGTAGGTTCAAATACATAAAATATTCAATAAGGCTTGGAAAAGATACAACCAAGTTAGATTTGGTAGAAGAGGAAATCCCCATTGCTACATTCATGCAAAGTTTCCGAAGTTTAATTAGTCCATACATCAAACATTCTCACTATTCAAAGTGGTAGGCTACACAATTCAAGACTAATAGAGACACATTCCCTATTGGTTCCATATTTTCCATGGTTGATTTTGCTGAGAATTACTCATTTTCTCATCAAAAAGAAATTCAAACACAGTATTATCATACTGACTAGGTTACTATCATGGTTCAAGTATTTTATAGGCATGCACAATTAGATTTGGATGGGGTTGAAAGTACATATGTGAAGAAAATGATCAAGAAGGAGTATCACTTCTATATAAGTGATGACAAGGAACATGACACCCACTTTTTGCAACATTGTTTTGGGTTTCTCTTTCAATATCTTCATCAACAAGGAATACAAATAGATCAACATTTTGTTTGGTCAGATGGTTGCGCATCACAATTCAAATCCTCTCGCCCTTTCTTTGCACTCAGTCATTATCATCGTCATCACAAAATTCCTCATTTATGGATTTTTTTGAGAGTGTTCATGGGAAGGGAGAACACGATGGTGCGGGTGCATGCATCAAACATGCTCTAAAGAAACAAATCTTTGATTATGAGGGAGATTGATTGATTGATGCCCACACCGTTGTTGAATGGTGTAAGAAACATTTTACAGTTCAGGTTTCAACCTCACAGGATTCAACATCACATGCTTCAACCCCACAGGCTTCAACCCCACACAGAGTGTTTTGGGAGATAATAGGTACATGCACATTTAAAACATAGATATGTAGATCTTGATGTGATTTATTAAGTGAACTACAAGTTACTAACTTTAAATTTTTTTATTCTGATTTTTGTTGTTTGTTTTAAACTTTATTGATCTTTTGAGCATGATTAAATGAAGGTATTGATCGAAGGACAAAGTATGGATGTGAAAGGATTCCCAATTCTAGGTCTTTTCATTCTTTGATGACTATGAATAGTAATAACTGGACAATCTGTACAAGAGATTATTCTTGTTTTTGTTATGAATACATGAACAAATCATATTCAGATTACAATAGTCAAAAACATGGGTATGTAGGTGAGTGGAAGAAAGTTCCTTTAGTTGTGGATGACACATGTATCAGATCATGATGATAGTTTTGAAGATGTGCCATTAATTTAACTGATTATGACCACATATCTCGACTAGTTAAACAAGGTATGTTTTATTTGAAAGGATCAAGTATAATTTGATAATTAAATATATATTTATATAATTTATACTATACATCCGATCATTGAATGTTTCTTTGAATTTTTTTGTAGGAGATGTATTTGTAGTCATTGTTGAAGAATCCAATATTGAGAAAGTGGAGTACTACTTGTTGCATTGCACAAGAGAGAACAAAGCTAACATGTGAAATAACAAGTGAAGTGACAAAATTTTTTTCTCGCTCGGTTATAGTGAAGGAACATACTTAAAACAAGTGAAATCCCTCCAAAGTGGGATTCACTTTGTTGATTAAAAACCAAACAAAAAGGTGTATCATTACACCCATCACATAATTTCTACAGGGTTACAATTGCAGCAGGTGAAGACTACAAATAGTAAATGCAAAAATGGAGACTAGATGTAGAAGACCATGAAAAACTTTTACAGGTCATTGAACAATGAGCAGAGCCACTTGGTATTATATAGAAGGACATGGAATAAATTACTAAACCTTGTTGGTAATAAACTATTAAGCTAGATAGCATTGTATTTTCTACTTGAAGGGACTATGGAGACCACTATACAATAAAGTTGTTTAATACTTGTGATTCTTACTTGTTGTGAGATGGTTTATGGTTTACTTTAAGTATTGTGATATGGTTGTTACATGGAAGTATGTATGGTATAAACATGATTTATGATGTGGATGTATGTTGCATTATTATTTTTAATGTGGAAATGTTAGTTGGGAATTCAGATGTACATAGTTTTTATATTTGATGTACTTTCATCTTCAACAAATGATCCTTAGTTGTGAACCAAAAGGTTGTATATGGAGTACCCTTATCACTGTACAAGTTCATCATATTTACTAGATAGTGTAATTGAATAACCAATTTAAGACACATTAATGCGTGTATAGTTAGCCAAGGTCATTTGTATTTTCTTTTATTGACTCCTACATTTCAAAGTTGTTTTTAAAAGCAAGAAAAAATCCAACTTCTTAAAATTATAAAAGATTAATAGGGATTGAAAATTTTGAAACTTGAATGACATTTATTGATTTCATTGGACACATGTGTCCGACATAGTATGGGAATGCAAAAGGTGTTGTCATTGTGTACATGAGGTTACACTAAAAGGCATGTTCTAAACTGAATAGCACCATACAAGTTTTAACATTCAATTGAAATTTGACATCTAAGAATTTCTACAACCCTTATAATGTGTAAAAATGTATTCTTAATATACCATTTTTTTTCACTTTTAAAATTACTTTATTTTTAATGCTTATGGTCTTAAAACAAATAATAGAGTAATAATGTTTTAGTTGTATCAATTCAACACTTACATTAGTTAAAGACAATATTATAATATCCAAATTAATGCTAAAATGTTACAAAGCATTAAAAACTAAGGTTTTCTAGGTATGTAGAAATAAAGACAAATTTAAAACTCAACAAACATTCCATTATATAGGTCATTCCTTCCTATTACTTATTATTATCTATATTTTCCATTTGTGTGCATTTACTAAATAATTTTAATCTAAATATCAATGTGCTCATGAATCCATGCATGACCAACCAAAATAGATTTGTTAAATGGGTTACAATTAATATTTTAAATTCAATAAAATTATATTTATTTTTCTTACATACTTAAAAGGTTGCTAATTATTTATTAAGTGTAAATATGTCTAAACTACCTCACAACTCATGTTTATATACCTACACATTAATTTATTTTCATTAAGTTGACTATCTCCCATGACTTCACTTGTTGGAACCCCCTTGTATACACTCATATTAAGCTCACCTTCTATCCTACATGAGACCCTCTATTGAAAATATAATTGGAGGCACAGAGATGGTTACTCTAGCTTATTCTGTTCTTACATAATATAATAATCTAAAAACATTATTTCTTTTGAAATTTTAGGTTGGCAATATTTTTCAAAAAAACTAGTTGCATAATTAGATGTTCCAGATCAAATTTCATATCCATAGAGTGTTTCTCATAAGGGTATTTCACTCCCTCGTGGTTAATTTATTTGTTATACATTTCTAACCACAAATAGAGATAAATTTCTCACCACATTTATACACGAACCTTTATAACATGTTTATTTGTTGATTGTTTCTAATAAATATACACTTTTCACCAAGATTAATATATGATCCTTTCTCTCTATCCTCTAAAATGTTCTCCACATTCTTCTCAATATAACAATCTTCCTTCATCTTCATTACATTATAAAAACTAAAATAGCATTTACAACTATATTATAAAATGATTACATGGATATATGTTTTAAACGTTAAAATTAAAATAAAAAGACCATGCTTCAACCTCATACCTCTCCATTCGATGAAGAAATGTATGGATTGGTTAAACAAGGTATGGACTAAGGATGTGTGAGTGTTGTAAAGAAAGTGGATGAATGTATAGTATAGGTTATAGACATGTAATGAGCGGAGATTAATGGTGTTAAAAAATATGTGAGAACTATGGATTAGTATGCACAAGATTGCAAAAAGTGTGAAGATTATTTGAGAATGATTTCAAATTTTACCCATCTTATTTTACAAAAATGAAGGGTATTTAATATCTTATCTATCATTATATACCTATTATGATATCATCAAGAGACAAAAATGAAAGATGGGGGTGTCTTATATTCACATCCATAATTGTAAATACACGTGTCTAAGACATATATCAAAATATAATAATAATGTCTAGAATGAGTATGAATATATATACATGTCTAAAATCTCTAAAACTATGTCTAAAATGTCTAAAATATATAAAAATCACTGAAGTCTCCTCCAGCACTAGGGCGAGTGTCGAACCCTCACTATGCTCTGCACACCTACATGTTAAAAAAAAAAGAATAATACACACATATAAACTATATATAGCATGTACCATATATTAAAATATATAAGCAAAATTCTACAACAATTTCTTGATTAATTCAATACATCATATAACATATATGTACAATTGATTACCTTAGATTCTCCCTGGGTGGATGTTGGGAGTATCTACACTATGTGTAGATCTCTATCCCATAGATCCCTGTGAAACAAAATAAATAAAATGTAAGAAGTTGATAAATAATTTTTTTGAATAAATTTCATTAATTTCTAACATTTCAATTTAGATTAAATATTAATTCTATTAAAACACATGTATTTATACCTTTGTGGAATGCGTCTCCAAATGTATGGGATTGTCATCCACGACCTCAACACTAGCAAATATGTCGCCAACTAAGCCAAGTTGACTCAGACCTAGAACATCGAGATCCATGTTGTGCTCACTCAAGAGTTATGTGTATGTGACACGGGTAGATGGTGTGGGCTATGAAGCTCCATAGACTGGAGAAAAGCCTAAACACAAAAGTACATGTTTAGTTTTAATATTAATAAATTGTAAAGTAATGATCAATTAATATAAATTTTTATTGTATTAAAGGTTTAATTTTCACACACCGGAACATAAATGTGTTGAACATCATGTGTGATGATCCTAGAAATAGGAATTCTATCTATAAAGAAAGCACAAGACTAGTACCCTAACTAGAAGATACACTCCCACTCGCTCTATAAAATCTAAAACCCCGATAGTGGAATGCTGCAATGTTGAGAAATAACTTCATACGCACACAACAAGTTAGCAGACATGATGCGCCCTAACCGACGTGCACACTGAGTGGGATCTCAGAATTAGCTCAAATTCATCTGGGAAATGAAAGATGCATGAGCGTATACCTCGCTACGTGCATCACTAGTGCTACCAAAGCACTCTCCACCGCTAGTATCGCGTCTCTCGAAGGTACTTGCCCACACGGTCAGAAGAGATCAATTGGGTCTCACGAGCAATTCCAGCAAGACCCTCGATAACATCCTCATGTGTAATAATAACGATAGGTACTGCAACATCCTGAAAGCTTGATAAGAATGGTTGTGGCCTAGGTACAAGTTGTCACGTGTCAACAACTGCAGGAGCTCCCTCCTTTCTATATGCCTGCCTGTGGCTAATACGGCCATGCCCTTGCCCCAAATAACTAGGGATGTCTAAATAGTTCACCTTTAGGTTTAAGTGAACCTCAGCATGTAGCATCATTATGAAGTATAACGGTAATTGGTCATTATTCGAAATTGGCCTTGAGAGGCCAAAAATCTAGGATAAATCAAAGGGGCACATAGGGGACATGAACATTTGTTTACATAATAAGCCCTTATTTTCCATTTGTCTACATAAAAACTCCAACAAGACCTCTTAACGACTTCCTTATCGGAAAGTCATGATGTAATCTCATTATAACCTACATCTCCTGAGACACTTGATTTTAGTGAATCCATAAATTTTTTTATTGATTCAGAATCAAATGGATTATATGTTTTCAAACGTGTCTCTATTCTACAAAGATCAGCCAGTTTTTTCACAATGGGCTTTATATTGCCCAATCAGTAGTTGGATTTTGGAGAATAGATTGCAATTTTGCAATCTCTAAATTGGTCCTCTCAAACAAATTAGGAGTTCCAGAAGAAGCCATGACTGTAAAAAAAATGAAAGTAAAATTCAATTAATAGTACTTTTAATTAAAAAAAATTCCTAAGATATTCTCCTATATTAATGAAAACAGAAATATGATTTTCAAGCTTCAATGCAAATAATATAGAAAATAAATTACAAAATCAAATAAATTACAAAATTACAAAATTACAAAATCACATAAATTACAAAATTTCCCATCTAATCAAATGCAAGAAACATAAATTACAAAATTTCCCATCTAATCAAATGCAAGATAACAAGAAAAGAGAACTCTAAGGTGCCTCCTTTCTATCATAACTAATTCAGTGACAAGGAAATCATACCCTCTTCTTTCCTTGGATCCCCAATGACGCAACTTTAATTGTCATCTTCCTTATCATACAATACATAGATAAACTATCCTTAAATTCAGATTTCACCTTCTTAGGAACATAAATTTTAACCATTAAGTATAAGAATACATTAGGAGTCCAACCATACCAACATGAGATGGAATTAAACACCATAAGATCACTTATTTTAATCACCTGCAAGTTCTCTGAGATACCTCTACAACATTCATGGCAATCTAGTGTTGAACCAAGACATGTAATTTTAGAATTTTCTCATGCATTATCCACAAGTGAAGGTGTATTGAACATAGAGGTTATAGGATCATTCACACATCTTTTGTCATGTTATAGAAATCATATTAAAGGCTTAGATTCACCTATGAGTGATCAATTAAAATAAGCACATTATGAATACCTTGAGAACACGTGGGAAGTCAAACGCTATTATTTAAATCCAAGAAGGTATTTCCAATGTTTGGAAAAATAATAAAACACTTATTATATTTAGAAATTGCGACCAAATTGGTGGTCTTTATTAAAAAAATGAAGCAAATGGTAGTGAGGACCCATATTCATTCAAATAATACCCTTCAATAATGATTATCGATACCTTAATGACATCCAAGGAAAATTTAGCACTCACTATTAAGAGATTGTTATCTTTAAGTTAAATTTGTGTGTCTGCTCCAATCTTGATAACAACATCCCATGCATATAGCTTTGAAATTCTCTTAGAATTTTTTTTTCCATTAACACACCATTGATAAGTAGTAAGAGGTATATGAGGGAATGATCATACAGAAATCTAGATATTAGCCTTAAACATTAGCACGATGATGAACACAAGTGAAAATGGGAGTTGTGATCTTAGATGTGAAATACATGGAGAATTAAGAACAATAAACATGTTCTTTGATATTGATTTCAAGATAAGAATATTGGAATGAAAATGAACAATAATCTAGTACAAAGAAAAATTATATTCACATTGATTCAAATGAAGAAAGATTACAAATTTATATATAGCCAAAGGATGACTATTCATTTCATCTTCCAAGAAGACTCTTCACATTTTTATGATAATTATTCATCTCCCAATACAAGAAAAAATCTCTCCTACATATTACACCTAAGATTGCTTAATATTATGTACTATAACATTACATCACATGCTTTTGAACATGTTGAGGTTAGTCCAACCCAGTAACTCCTAAGACATTTTACTAGGATTTGATGTTTGAAGTATTGTAAGCATTTGGATAAATAATAGCCCAACTATATATCATCTTATCATAATGCACATGCACAAATATAGAATCCAGAAGCTAAGGAAAATATGAACCTACACCCAAAATTTCGGACTAGTTAGAGAAATGCTTGACGATTTTGTAACCCCCGGATAGTTTTGAACATAAAAATATTTGCAGTCCCTTTCATCAATGATACTATCTAGCAATTGATAAAATTATCTGAGGCATATTTCTAGAGAGATAAAATTACAATAATTTCTAATGAATGTCTCCTGAGCCCATAAGTTTCTAAATTATGTGATTAATGTGCACCCACCTAAGACATGCAAATAAGTTAGGTTGTTCTATTACACATCGCTTTGCATGTATTACTATTTTTAAACCACATTTATTTATCAATATAGTGTACTTAACATTAGAATAAGACTCAATATTTTCTATATTCTAAAATACACTTAGTTCTAGTTTTTAATATATTTGGTGTAAAAGAGTTAAATTAATTAGAAAAATGATGTCCTCAAGGAGGATATTTTGGCATAGGAAAATAACATAGTGAAATTAAAAAATTGAGTGGAGTTTTTAGAAGAGATTCAATTCAGAAAGGTAGGGCAATTCCATCTGAAAGAGAAGCCTTTATTTGATAGTTATCACCATGACATCCCATTGAATAATCAATTATTTTTCATTGTAGTCAATATATGTTTTATATTTAGATTTGGATTTCCCTACAAAAAAACTACGTCGTTTTTTTTTTTTTTTTTGGTTCGTTTTTTGTTAAGTTTTAATGTGTTGCTAAATATTTTTAAGGGCACACTTTGAATGTAAGAGAATATTCTTTAGAGAAAATATTGAAGTAATAACACATTTTAATTGGGATTGCATTAGGGTATTCCATAGTTACATTAAAATATCATGTAGTAATTGTATTAGTTTATCAAACAATTCAACACTTGTTGAATGAAAGTACATGAGCTATTTGACAATATGTCTTAGGAAATGTGGTCAAATGGACTTCAATGTTTTGGATGATGCAAAATATTGTAGCTTAGATAAGTAGGTGAATTGTTTAACATAATGTCTCAACAAAATGTGGTCACACAAATAACAATGATTGTAAGATGTGCATATAAATGTCTTTTACATTGATCCTTTCAAACTCTTTCAACTAATGAAGCCCAATACAACATACCCTTAGTCAATTATGCAATGAAAAAGTGAACTTTATAAGGATACTCTTAAACTCTTCCAATTAATGAAGCCCTATGGAACATACCTAGCCAATTGTATAATGACGTAATGACTTTTACCTAAATAATGAGTACAATGACTATGATAATGAGTATAATGACTATGTTAGTGAAAATAAAATTGATATATTTTATAAAAATTTAGAAATCAGTATTGATCTTAAACAAAACAAGCTCGAAAAATATGGATTTGGATTTACTTGTGCTCAAAGCTCATTTTTCCTTCCAATATTTGGATTTATTGTTTTCACAGCACCAAGGGGTTTTAAATAATATATCATTACACCAGAAATTATAGTTTAAACTATGGTACAGGAGCTGCCTAGGTAGTAAACTGCTCTAAAATTGGGATATCTTCATTATAATCATTTCCTTTTGCATCAAACAAAAAAGATCAAGATTCAAAATCAAATTATCCTCAAAATTTTCAGCTAATCTGATATAGACATTAAGTTTTTCAGATACAAAATTGCCTTTTTTCGTCAAACGTCTTTCATGCAAAGTTTGCTTCAAAGTATATATATCAGTATGAGTGATCAAATAATGTATTTGTATCTATCAGTATAAGGATATGGAAAATGTGGGCTTGCAGGTTACTATCTATTTTAAAAACAATGCATACTTCAAGATCTCAATTTTTTTTTCAGTTTTGCACAATATGACACATCTACAACATTTTGCAAAGAATGCAGACTTTCAGAGGGACATTTAGATCAAAGATATAAATTGCATTTTTTTCATAGAGCTTCAAACAATATGTGATTCAAGTGTGGATTCCAAAGTATCTCAAAAAAATGTCAAATTTTAAATCATTAGCTTCAAAAAAATTCTATTTACATCTTGCAAAGTACAAGCTTCTCTAAAAGACAAAATACACTTTTGTAGAATGCAACAAAATTTTCATCCAAAATGTGGCTAAGACATGTTTTTCAGAGTGTACTAACATAATGCATGTTCCTGATCCAGAAATGAAGAGGAAAATTATAGCCACACATCTAGCATAATACAGATTTGTAGAAGTTGTTTTAGAATGAAACAGTGCTACAATTCTCGCTCATTTTACAAAAGTACAAGATTTCAGAAAAAATGTATATTTGCAAAAGTGATTATCCAACAATGTAAGAAAGTGCAAATTTGAAATGAAGTAATTATAATGTTTTACATGATTGAGACAAGATACAACCATTAAAAATATCTAAAAATGTGCAGCTACAAGTTTCCATTAATTTTGAGAAACGTTTTCTAGAAGTGTAACTTGTCAAGTCTAAAAATGGTCTAATATATTTTGTGCATATAATGTGAACATAATTTACAACTATCAATTAAACATATAATCCGTGTTATTTTAAAAACAAATCCAAAGTACCCTGCAACAAAAAGTCATGGCTTACCTATTTCAGAGGGTCGGGTTGTCATTATCAATTGTGAAGTTACGGAGAATATTGTCATAACTGGAAATGATACATATCTTTTGCCATAATACTATTGACAATACATCTAGCAATGTTTCTTTTTATACTTTAAATAGGGTTTTACAAAAAAATGAGCCAGGGTTTTGCAAAAAATGGCCTTGAAATGGCTACGGTTTTGCTAAAAAATGGGTTTTCTTAAAAATACATCACCAATACAAATGGCTACGAAATGGGTAGAGATAACATACCCGGTCACTTGTCGTTTGCTGGTGGGATCATTTTCTTGTGGGCTAGTGGGCTCGTTTGCTCATGGGCTGGTGGGCTCGTCGCTGGTTTGGTGTGGTTGTCATCGTTAGTGGGTGGGATCCCTTATAATAAACTACTCTGATCTGTCCGGTTTCTCGCCGTCGGTGGATGGGCTCCCTAAATCTTCACACAAATGGAGGTGGGTGGAGGAAAATGAATTCCTCCACAGTGCCTCCAATATATAAATAGGGGTTCACACAAACCCCATTCACATGAATGGGGTTCACGTGAATCCCCTATTCACGTGAACCACATTTTATGTTACACGTGGCAAGATAACGACCTACGTGTCACTTCCCCCAAACCTGGTTCACATGAACACCCCACCAACAGACCCTCTCCCTTCCCCACTCGCATTTTTGGGACAACAAGTGGGACACAACACCATGCATTGACTTGGTAAGACAATTTCAAGAAGGTGATTGGGCTCTCTTATTTGATTCAAAATATAAGGACCACGTGGGAAAAATTAGGACAAGGTGGATAGGTACATATGAGATTGAGAAAAAAATTCCAATGGAGTAGTAAACTTCACCACCATAGATCTTGTGATATTTAAACTACTAATGAATGGCCATAGATTGAGATTGTACAAAAATCCAATGGATAAAAGTACCTTCATGTAGCAGTTCAAAGGTGGTCAAAAAGAATGAAGATGAGAACATCGAGTTAAGATCGGATGTTGAGCTTATTGGTTCATCTTGTAAATTGCTAAAGATTGAGATGATTCAAAGGGCCTTGGTATATTCGGCTTGCTTAATACTTCGAGGATGAATAAAATTTATGTGATAAGATCTCTTGGTGATCATCACCACTCAACTAACATTTTTTTCTTATAATTCTTGTTTTGCAGGATTTGGCATATTTGTTGCAGGAAGTGCATGGTCTCTAATGAAGGAGATAGTGCAAAGAATAAATGTCCACTTGTAGTAGCATGCAACAAGCTCTACTTTTTTCCCGTTGGTGGAACTTATGATTTCATGAAGAAAATAAGGAACAAACTACACATGTCAATAATGATAAAGATGACTAGAATAAGAAAAAGTCAATGTTCCCTCTCTCTGGGAATTAATTGATTTCATTAAAGAGTTATTAACATAATGTTTCATACGCTTACAACACTATAAACAACATCCAAATAATTGTGGCACCTCAAGATGTAACATCATGATAAGTCTACCTACAAAAAAAAGTGTAAATTACAAAAATACACATGTCATCATCATCCAACGCATTTCTCGAGATAAGTGCACTCATTTCACTTTAATAAAGTATCGATAGAATGATTATGTTTAATTAATGTTTATACAATGTCATAAATGTATTTAAAAATATATTATATGTCATTTCCTTTCACCCCGTAAGATGTCGCTCCACGTCACCCCACTTTATCACACAACATCACCTCACATGTTTGCAACCCTCAAATAAATTTAATGCATTCCTTTTTGTGCTACATGTGATTTGGTTGCACAAATTCAAAAACACAAGTACTCAAAAACTTTACACTTACTCAAATTATTGCATCATTACTACAAACTGTGAGATTTTTCCTCTCAGAGCTAAAGGAGTTTGTAGGATTCAAAATGGGAGGAGCAGTAATATGCCATGAGCCCACGTAAAATTCTCAACTCGCACAAGAAGCCTCAACTATTATAGTATTTTTAAAATAGCAGATGGATGGAATATATTAGTAAGTTCCAGGGTTTCAACGACTCCATGGTAACGTAATTTTTTTCGACAAAATTCAAGGACATAGAGGCTACTGTCAAGGGTTTAGTAGTAAAAGTGGATGATGTTATTTTAGCTACCAATATAGGAGTAATTATTAAAGAGTATGGAAAATACATGGAACATAGGGAAATTAGACAATGAGTACACCATATGAGAAATGAAGCTCATGAAGAATCTAGGGACCACATTAAATTCAATGCATGAGATATACAATATGCTCGGAGGATGCACTGGAAAGAGATGTCCCCTAGATGCAACAAAAATAAATGCACTCCTATCATAATATCATTCCAAATTTTAGGAGGGTAAATGCATACATTGAAGTTTATAAAGGATGTGGAAAAAATTGGTTTCCCATTGGTTATTATCCCCCAATATTCCACTATCCTATACCACATTGGTCTAGTGAAAAACAACTGGATGATGACATACAGACAGAGTCATGGAAAGATACAGAAGGAATGGAGGTTACTTCTTCACGATCCTAGAGGAACATCAAATCCAAAGTGGATTTCATATACTTATGTAGCATCTTTTAGGTAGACCCTAATCCAATAGAGAAACCTAAAGAATATTTAATGAGGACATTCAAGAATCTAAATCGAGGGTGTGATGAGTCATTTATTTTCCTTTCTAGAAGCATATCATCTTCTCGTATTCTGTTGAGCCATTTGTAGCCCTGAACTTGTATTTCCCTATGATAATGCTATACATTTTTATTATAAATTGAACTCATTTTATGGATATTAGTTAATATAATTATTACTAGTTTACTTTATTTTGTGGGTTATGAGTATGCATTTATTATTTTGATTACAATATGATGTTAAATGATGCTTTGTATAATGTCAGCCTTGTTTGCAAAGAAATTTTTATATGTACCAACCGACATGTAAGAAAAATATCCATACGCAGCAACTAACATGTGGCTAAGGGAATGCATACACAAAAAGGGTCTCATCTCGAATAAAACCATCCGTAGCCAAAGGAGGTCACACACATAAATAAAGTTGTGATTCTAAGGAGTTTTTACAACATGGACATCACACCTAAGATTACACGTGTTGATGGAAGAATCCATTGTGAGAACTAGAAGAGGAATCAATTCCATCACCCGATTATGCGTTGAGAACTAGGAGAGGAATTAATGTCACCATATGATTATGCATTGTAACTAAAAATAATAATTAATTGGTTGAAATTCATAATTTAACAATTGGTTGATCATTTGATCGGTTAGTTAAGTTATGTGATTGTATGAGAACATCTACTGAATAGTTTTGTTTCCTGCATGTAAGTTTCTGGATTGTTTGGTTAAGATGTTTTGCTTAATATAACTCAAAATCCTAGTAGAACTCTATCTCTTCACACCTCTATTTTAATGAAATATATAAAATGAAATATTAATGTTGTAGAGATAGATAGAGATACATAGATAGATCGATCCATAGGTAGATAACTTTTTGTATTTTCCACTTGTAATCTTCATGCTGATGAAATAAGAATATGAGTTTTGTTTATTCTTTGTAGACACGGGCATTACGAGGATTAACACCCAACCCAAATCCCACTTGTGGTTTTATAATGCTCTCCTTCTATTTTTTGCTTTAATTTGTTGTATGATTAGATTAACAACTTATTCATTTATCTATGGTCTATTTTCACATGCTTTATCATTAGCCATAGTATTTACTTTTAGTCATAATCTAGTTCATTTCCAGAATTGGTATTTCCTAATTGTACTGACAATAATTTACCTTTATCCCTCCTAAACATCTATAATTGTGCATATAACACTAGAAATATTGAAATTTTACATCCCTTGGTCTGATAATTAAATGACTGTAGATTAATAAACAACATACTAATTTCTACAAGTTAATTTTCACCACCAGTGGGTTTAGGATAATTTTTATTTTTGGATTCATTAGGTTATGTTTTTGAATTTATTACTCGAATATATAATGGACCCCGAGATAGATGGGATTATCCATGGTAAAATGATTGATCACAACTTGATCAATGGATTTTATGCATAAGAATATTATAAGGATGGGCACTGGAATTTTTATAGAGTGTCTAATGTAGTAGAAAAATGATGTTTTTTCTCATAGGTTGATGGCGTTAAGCCAACAAGGCCAATGTTGTTTAAGAATTTTATGTATTTGAGTTTTTGGCAATTTGAAATGCATTTTGAGAATAATCTAGATTGAGATCTCAAGGAAAATTGGTTGATATTTTTAGGTACCACAAAGGATCTAGCTATCAAAAATCAATAATATCCCTCACTTCCCATCAAAATCTCATAACTCAATGCAAAAAGATATAATAGGTTCAAGGACTTAACCGCACACTAAGGAAACTATAATTTCTTGTTTCGAACTAACTCCTTTAAATATAATTCTTCTCTTTAAAAAAATTCATAGCTTAATCATATAAATTAGATATTTTTCTCACTCTAGGGATCTAGAGCAATCAAAAATATCAAATTTGAATGTAAATTGTGGGAATTAGCATAATTTTCCATCCATATAGTTCTTCACACACATTCATTAATGGAGGACGTCTTCCCAAAAAAATTTGTATCTTTAACCATTGATCTTATAATCTAATTTTGAATGTGATCCTTATATGTAGACAAATTTTCCATGTCAGATTCACTTGAGTGACATGTCCTTTACTTATTGGTCCATCTCTTAAATTTAAATACGTGGCCCACTAATTACTTTAATTTTCATGTAGTGTGAAATAATGACACGTCCATTCCTCTAGGATGGTAGGGATATGGAGATAAGTTTGTAGTCTTACAAAAATACCAACTACGAGGTTGTAAATTTATACCCACCATATGATAGTTCAACATTTCTCCATGTGTCTTCTTTGTTAGGATTTTAGGAATAGACATGCAACATGCGGTATTATAGAACTGTAAGGTTTCCAAATATGAAGTTATGAAGATTCCCCACCTTGAGATGCCATTATATGATTTCATGTGTCTTCTATCGAGCAAAAAGATGGATATGTAGTTTAAAACATTGCATAATCTATAAGATTGCCAACTATTGAACTACGAGGATGCTCCCTTAGCCAATTTTCACAAGAATACACCACTTTTCCTTTGTGTTCATGATTCAAAGATGGGGATGTAACTTGTAGTCTTACAAAAACTACGAATCTTCACACTACAATACTACACAATAAATCCCTTCCTTTCATCATTAAGATTCTATGAATATTCTATTGTTTGGTCTCGGGGATGATATGGCAAGTTATACATTCACAATAATTTTAATTTTTAGAAAAGTAAAAAAATGGAGGAATATTCTCAAAATATTCCCTTATCGGCACTCGAAGTGTCATTGTAGTTTGAAACTTTGAAATAATTACAAAACTTCTCATAAGGCCTACATACCCCTAGATTCATCAATTATTTCTTCTATCATGCCGCGGGGTGACTTGCAAGTTGCATGTTTGCAAAAATTCAAACTTACAAAATCACAGAGAAATCAACTCAAAAATCTTGATGCCTTATTCTAAAGAGTTGATCATGCACTTGAGGCCATAATAAAATCACCCATGCCCTCAAAATTACAAATAATCAAATCAACCAAGAAATATATGAAACATTAAGGCATTAGTAAAACACAAATAAATGACCAGGATCACGTCATAGTTTGGTTAACTTGAATCTCGGGAACAATGAACATATTTGAAAGGTCACATATCCAATAGGGAGGGTTAAAACACACCATATTCTTAGGAAAGGATAAAATATGTGTCATGATATATAACATGATCAATTTAGGAACTAACACTGGTTCTTCCTTAGGGATGGACACCCCCAACGGGTTCCATAAGAACTAAAAACAAAATCATGGATGAAGTATACCAGATGCCTAATCAATTATGTAAGGAGTCATATAAAAATACACCTTGTTATTTACAATTCATATCACTATGAGCTCAAAACCTATAAAAACTAATCACATAAGACTATAAGGGAACATCAAACAAAAAAACAAAAAAATACATTATACATTATACATAATACATGGTGACACAGAATTAATCAAAAAAATTCTTGAGATGTCTTCCATTGGCAAGAAACTCAAGCAATACCCCTTCCAATCCCTTAAGAATAAGGTATTCTCTCCAATCCTCATATCAAATTAGTAAGGGTCCATCCATAATGCATTAAATTTCCCATATTTTCCTTTATCTTCATGTTTTCTATCCCATATCAAGACAAAATCACCAACCTAAAAATTCTTGGAGTGACCTTTCTATCAAATATCTTCTTAAGTTTATATTTTAATCTAATGTGTCTCTAATGAGATTCATTTATGACATATAATTCAAGATTCAAAAATTCTTTCCCTTGAAGGTGAATACACTCTAGGGACTATAGATGTAGAAAATTTAATTAAAATTTTAAAGAAGCATGTTGTAGGGGAGTTAAGAGCTCCAAAATATTTTGATTATTATTTTATTCAAATATTTATTCATTTGGAGGGTTGCATCAATAAGTTGGACAAGAGAATAAATAAGAAAAAATTTATTTATGTTGAAATAGACAATGCCTTATCCAAATAAAAATAATTTTTCTCGCATAGGTTATTTTGATCATATCATACAAAATATACGATGTGTTCCTATGATGGTTTTCCTAACCCTAGCGATTTCAATGATAGCCCCGCTCTAAACTTGGGTTGTGGTCACACTAGAAAGGCCTCTGGAGGTGTGGGACGATATGGGTTAAGGCACTCTTGTGTCAAGAATAATGGTCTAACCCAAACATCCCAAGAGAATGGAAGTTGTTTTGGTTTGGCTCAGGGTGTTCTGGGAGGTGCCCTTGCTTTGGTGGTGTTGGAGGCTCTAAGGGGTAGAACATTCGGATCCCTTTGATGTAAAAATGAATGTTTTAACAACTTCTTATATTTACCCTACTCCCGTGGTAAAGAACGCAGGTTTATTGAAGAATGGTAGTGGCTCTTCTACTAGGTCTCCTTTGAAGGGAAACTCCCCTGATGTAGATGTGCCGGTCTTTCCCTCTCTATCGCAGATCTTACTTTCAGGCAGTTTAGACAGTTTTTTGGAAGATACGAAGTTTGGGGGCTCAAGGCAGAGTTAAAAGCTTTGTTGAAGTGGCTAAATCCTTAGCACGTCCTCCTAAAAAGGCCATGACACATGCCAAAGCATCCCCCTCTGTGTGTTTTGGCCTATTTGTGTTGAAAATAGAGGCTTATTTCAAGGAAAAGGGCATTATTTGCAGATTCAACAAAATTTGTCCTAGACTGCCTACTCTCCATGACTGGATCTCTTCATCTTGGAAACCATTAATGGATGGTAAAGTGGATATTTACCCTTTAACTAGAGGTTTTTTCATTGTTTTCTTTGATATTACCTCTGATAGAGATTTAATTTTTGATAGATTGTGGGACTTTCAATCCCACTTTCTACTCATGAAGCCATGGTTTCCCCTTTTTAATCTAGTTACTGAAACTTTCCAAATCAGACCTATTTGGATCTGTTTTCCATATCTTCCTCTATAGTTTTGGGATGAGAAATGTTTAACCTCCATTGGGAACATTCTAGGTAAAACCATGGCTATTGACATAAAAATTACCTTGTATGAGTATACTATGTATGCTCGCATTTTAGTTGACATGAACACTTCAACATATTTTCCTACTTCGTTGATCTTATGGTTGAGGATAGAATATGGACCCAAAACTTGGACTATGAAGGTTTTCCCTTTAGATGCAAAACCTTATTTTCACTGGGACATTTAGCTGTGGATTGCAAGAATGGGAAGAAACATGCAAGTAGACACACTTCTTGGTGGAAGAATGTGGATCCAAGTTTGTTGGTTGTTGACAATCATTCAGATTCCAAGTCTGAAGATGGATCTGCGAATGAGGAGGTTTTGGTTTCAGTGGAGGAGGAGGCTCCCCTTTGTCTACCCCTATAGAGAAGGCTCCTTATGAGGTTGGGACTTCACCTTCTCCTATTGGTATTCAGTCGGACAACAATAATACTGAAATTGGCATGCCGGTTCACACTTTTGAAAATGTAAATCTGATCCCCAGGTACTGGTTGGTCTACTATGAGCAAAAGAAAGAAAGGGAACAATGAATCCCTTAAGATGCATCTTAGATCCCATGGGAAGGGGTCCTAGGGATGAGATTTCTCATTTGTGTTCTATTGTTATTTTAACTGTTTTTATCATTTTCCTTTACTTTCTGCGCCACTGGTAGAGGTATCTTCGTACGTTCCTCATTGATAAATCTTTTTCTCCTTATTGTTTGGGGTAGGGACCCTTAACCCTCTTTTACCCATAATAATAAAAAAATCTTTTCTACTATGCAGGGGTAAGATGAAAACCCCATTTGGGGATGTTTGAATGTCTATAGATGTAAACTATAAAATAAGGTATAGGTTTAATGCATTGACCTTGACCCTTTATGAACAATTTATTCATTCATTATTCTTAATCCTTATTATTCATTTTTTTATATTCATCATTTTTTTAAATTGAAAAGAATCAAATCATATGATGAAAGAAAATAATAAACTCTCTGTGGAAGTACATGTATGATGGTGACATGGTAGAAAGAGAAAGAATATTTTTTAAAAATTAATATTCTTCCCTTATCCACAAGTTCCATCATTATCAAAACATGGTCCCAATCTAGCATATCAAGATAAACTATTTTCACTTAGATTGGTCATCCTTCTCATTTTGATGTATTGAGAGATTTGGAACCACATTTTAGATTTCTTCAAATGGTATTTTTGGGGGAATCTTGGTATTGTTTTCATGTATTTTTGTAAACCCAAAATTTAAAACTTGAGTAATGACAACTAATTTAAATGTGAAAATTCATTCCCGAGTCTTCCCAAACCCCTCTCCCCGGTCATTTTTTCCTCTATGTAATGACCATACCATCCTTGAAAGTCCTCCTAATATGTTGAAAAATCATTTTAGATGTTTTTAATGATGTGAAAAGATCAACTTGTCCATTCAGCAAAGTGTAACTGAAGACTAGTTCTCTAATAGGCCCAAAAGGGCCAATTTTGGCCATTTCAAGGTAGGTGTGCATCCTTTGAGAAGGTTCCAAAGTCCCATAATCATCTAGAGATGGTATTGGAGATCCCTTAATGTTTTTAAGTTATTTAGGAATGTTTATGGAATATTTTGTGGTTTAGGGATAGATTGTGTAAAAGCGGGGTTTTCAGCTATAAGGAGTGAATGGTACAAATATGAACATGAACTTATCTAAATGATTCTGGAACCTTGTAATGGGTTATAAGGAAAAAATTCATTGTAAATATGAAATAATTATATAAATTTTTCAAGCATCACATTTCTTCCAATACCTAAGATCTTCTCAAGGCATCTCAATCTTTGCGAGCACGCCCGATGTCCCAAAGAAAAGGAGCCATTTTTGGATATGCAAGAATATACTGTTCTAAAACCTATTCCATTGATATTTAAATGGTATTTAGAGTCAATATAATATAAAATTTCATGTCACACTTTTTTTTCCATCTTTTCCATTTCCCAAGGGTAAGTATGGAACACAAAAAGTTTCCCAAGATCATCCCCTCTCTGGTTCCTCATATGACTCTCATCATCCCTGGGAGTGCTTAACCGACTAAGATCATTTCCCCAAGCCTCCTATAGATCATGTCAAGTGGATCTATCTTGATAAAATTATAGTTTCTTGTACCTCTTTCATATTTTTAAAATCGGATATAGGGTAAACAAAAATTATCCCATGATCATCCCCTTATATAGTTCAACATATGACTAGTATTTCAGCCTCTGAGTACTCAGGCATGCTTTTTCCATCTTCCTCGCATTGCACCTTTTTGGCGAGGAAATTTTTCAGGTGGAAAAATTTGTGAATTCCTTGCCAATGATCTGGGAATTAAAGTCCCTCTACTTAAACGTTGTAGATGTCGTGTATGCATGGGAAAGAAAGCGTGGATTTCTTTGGTGGCCTTTCAACCAAGGATCCAACAAGGGCACTCCACTGACCCTGTGGAAAAGGATTTCAGTTATATGCATGGGGAAAATTTTCTATGAAGGTGGGAAATGGAGTGAGAAAAGAGTTAGGAGAACTAATGTTGTAGGTAAAATATCAAATTCTGTACGCACTAGTTAGAAACTTCAACGCATACATTCGTGAGAAGAAACAACTATGCAAATGGAAACAAGACAAGATAAGATTGTGAACTCAAATTTTCTAAAATATACTCATCAAAAAGGCTAAAAAATAGTTCTTCTTGTATTGATTCTTAAACAAAAGTTGTACATAATGTGAGAATCGAAGAAATTGAGAAGTGGAGGAAAGTAGAAGAAAATTGGCTATCTCCTTTACTTTCTATAGGTACAATGCACTCTTTAGTTTACAAGATCAATTGCCAACCCCTTACAATGGCATGAAGAATACATTAAATATCTTGCAAGAAATGGTTACAACTTCTTCTTTGTTAGTAAGAAACGGTTTACAATCTTTTCAATCATTCGCGTCCGTTCAGATTCTTGATTCGCGAAGAAACGCCAATGGCGAGAAAAAAACTAAACTTTTCATGATGTAGCCATTAAAATCATTTTATAACTTTGACTTGGCTTTGAAACTTTAAACCATATTCCTCCACGTGGGAGAAATTTATTACAGCGAGCGTGGAGGATTCCTTTTGCATTTTGTGACTTTATAGAGATTTGGCATTTTGGAACATTTTGGCCCACTCACCGCTTTTGATATGGTCTCGAAACATGGCCTCACTTGAGTTGAGACAAATTCACAAGTTAATTTTATAATTTTACCTTTTTTCAATGCGGGCTCAAAAACACAAATTTCTCCGTCGGCCTGCCCACCTATTTTGACCTTCAATGTGGGCTTCATATTTGACTTTTTCCCTTAGCGTGAGCAAAATGGGAGTCACTTTTTAACTTTAAGATCCTTTAATGAAAACAAGGCTCAAATTCTCAAATCTCCTCAATGGCCCACTTCCCCACCTTGAATTTCTATTTGGGCTTAATATTTGACTTTCTCCTTATAACATGATCGGGGTTGCGGGTCACTTTATGCCTTTTAGCCCTTTTTACAAAAAGGCTCAAAACTCAAAAGGCTCCAATGATCCACCTCCCTGATTTGAGTCTTTTGATTTGGGCTCAACATTTTAATTTTTCCTCTTGGAAACAAGGCTTAAAAACTCAAAAGGATTCAATGATCCACCTCCCCACTTTGATTTTCAATGCGGGATCAACATTTGAATTTTTCCTCATAGCATGATCGGGGCTGTGGGTCACTTAATGACTTTTCTATTTTTCACCGCAATGCCTCAAAACACAAAAAAGGACCCTTCTTTCTGCATCCAATTGGATATGTCCACATACCCATGGATAATGGGGTCAAAATTTTATGGTGAAGAAAACACCCATCATTCACGAGTGTGGAAAAAAATCAGAGAAGAAGAAAACTCCACCATTTTGCGTCTGATTTTTAAATTTATTTTGCGAACCAAGGAATTAAAAAAATTAAAGGTTTGAAGATCCATGGCCATATAAGGAGTGAAAATTTCATTCAAATGAGGACAACAATAAAATTTTCACGCATCTAGATAGGAAAACGGAAAATTTATCAAAACGTGCAGACTGGAGAGTTTAAACAACTTCAAAGCATGAATTTATCTATCTTTTCAAACTTCCAACTTTACTTGAACACTTTTGGAGGGCATGAGATCAAAATTTTCAAATTTGAATTTTAAAATGAGGGGGGGATTTTGAGGGTGAAAACAATTGGCTCTAGCTTGGGGACATGACATGGACTAAGCATAGTGAAGACATGACATGGGAATCTAGAATCTCAATCTCTAGACCCTATAATTCATTGACCAGTGCCTTATCCATTGGGCCTTGCAGATTCATATACAACTTTGAGAAAGAAAGATCAAAAGAAGGAAACACACAAGAACACAACAAGAAGGAAACACACGACACACAATAGAAGGGGAAACAAAACCACGCATGGAAAGGGAAACACACCTATGGTAAAAGGCGGGGGAACAACCCACTTTCACTAATGATACAATTTCAATTATTTCCCACTCCGAGGCAATTCCAGGGTGTTCCATCCAAATATGAGAGAAGAAAAGTGTTCTCGCCACAAGCTTCATGAATCTGGAATGGGCCAAGCCATAATGAATCGAACTTTCCATGGCTGCCTTTTGGTTCTCTTCTCTTGTCCCATAACAAGATGAAGTCTCCAACATTCAATTTTTTTTCCTTGGCCTTCTTATGAAAAATATTCTTTAATTTCAATTGGTTCTCCTTAATGCGATCCACCACTTAGAGTCTATTTTCTTCCAAATTTTGAGGAAAGAGGATCCTCTTGTCAATGGAATCCTTGTACTGGCCATCTTCTATTTCCTTTAGTAGCTTGAGAGCTAGCATCTCAATCGTGAGAGGAAATTTTACTTCACTCCATATACCGGTTGGAATGGTGACATACCTATTTCCTTCTTAGGAGTGATACTATCCACCCATAATGTGTTGTACAACCTTTTGTGCTAATTCCTTTGATTCTCGTTTACAAGCTTGTGAACAATGGTCACAATTTTCTTTTTTATTTATTCATCCTGTCCATTTCCTTGTGGATAGTAGTCATAAGAATGAGATAGGGAGATTCCATAGCTATAAAAAACTCTGTCAGCTCTTGAAGATAAATAGGTAGCATTATCTTCTACAATCTTCTATGGCACTCTGAAATGGACTATGATATTCTCCTTGATGAAGTTACATATTGTTTTAGTGTTGGACATAATGGATTCCACCCATTTGGTGAAGTAGTATGTTTCTGTGAGAACATAGGTGTGCCTTGTGCTTGAGTGAGGGTTCAGAACACCAATGAATTCCATCCCCCACTGTTGAAATGGTTCTTCAATAACCATAGGCCTGAGTGGTAATGCAATGAGTCATGGTCTTCCAACGAAATGTTGGCATGCTTTGAATTTATAAACCCAATATTGAGTGTCTGTAAAGATGGTTGGCCAATAATACCTTCCTCGAAGGATCTTATGTGTAGTGACCATTGCTAAAAATTTCCACCACATGCTTGGTCATGGTATTCTTTAAGCAAATTTTCTTATTTCTCTTTATCTACGCACCTGAGGAAACAACCATCCAGCCTCTTTTGTAAAGTGCATGATTCCATATTACAAATTTAGTTGCCTTTAGCTTGAGTGTTATCCTTTTCTTGTAATCAATATGGGGAGGGAATTCTCCATAAGTCAGGTAATAGGTAATATCAACATACCACTCATTAGTAGTGGTGACAAAGAGAACATGTGGGTTGTCTTCTGAACAAGTTGAAAAACATAGATTTATTCACCATGTTGAACTTTGAGTGTTTCATCTTCAGTAATCAACTTACACAAGCCATTTCCCCTTACCATATTAAAAGGTAGAATCTCCCGAGTCATATTCTTGAGTCTTTGCAATCCAATTTTCTCTTTTAGCTCTAGGATCTTGTTGTGTCAAGATGGACTTGATTGCACTATCGAGGACCATCACCATTGTATGGGAATTGAGGATATAAAACCTGAAGTATTTTACAGCCTTGAGCACTGCATAGGCATGCTTCTCCAATTGGCTATATTTTAGCTCATGCTTTTTCAAAGGAAAAATCATGAAAATAATAGGTGCTTCCATGCCTTCATCATTTTTCTGAATGAGAACAACAGAGAGTGTATGTTCTGATGCATAACAATACATGATGAATTCTTTGTTAAAATTTGGAGATACAAGAGTTGAAGCCTTGGAAATGGATTTATTGATCTCTTCGAATGTTGTCTTCCCTTTATTGTTCCATTTGAAGTTTTCTTTTGGTTTCATCATGGAAGTGATGTGCTTCATCAACTCAGCAAACTTAGGCACAAAACGACAAAGAAAGTTCACCTTTCTAAAGAATGAATGAACTCCTTTCTTACTTGTGGGCAGGGCTAATGCTTGAATGGATCTAATCCTCTTAGGATCAATGTGTGCTCCATGTTTGTTCACAATTTTCCCCAATAACTTGCCTTTTGTGACTCCAAAAATTCACTTTTTGGATTTAGTGATATGTCATGTTTCCTACACCTTACAAGTACATGTTCCAGTGATAGATATGATCTCCCTCTTCTTTGAAAATACTTTGTGAGATCATCAAGATATATGAAATTGCAATGATTTAGATATTTGAAGGCCAAATCCATCACCCTTTAGAATGTAGATCCTGCATTGATTAGGCCAAAAGGCATTCTGATGTAGGCAAAAAAGTCCCAAGGTGTTGTAAAGGTTGTCTTGGTGTGGTCCTCCTCTGCCACTTTGATTTGATTGTATCCTAAGAATTCATCAATTAATGAAAGCATTTCAGATCTAGTGATTTCTTACAGGATATGGTTCATGATAGGAAGAGGATAATTGTCCTTTAGTGATGTCTGGTTCAAGTTGTGAAAATCTACACATATCCTTATTTCACCATTCTTCTTCCGCATTGGCACAATGTTAGCCACCCATGTTGAGTGGTGGATGGGAAATATGATCCTTGCATTAATCATCTTTGTTACCTCCTCCTTGATGGTATTATAAATATTTAGGTTGTACCACCATAGTTTCTTCCTAAAGGCTTAACACCCTACTTCAAAGGAATTGAGTGATGCATTTCCTTTGGCTGGAAGGATTTGAGTTCATCATAAGAGTAGGCCAAGACATCTGAGTATTTCTTGAGTAATGCAACAAACCTTATTTTTTCTTCAGGCGAGCAACATTTTCCAATATTGACCATCCTTGGCTCCTCCAGGGTACCAATGTTTTCTTTATCAAAATCAGCTAGGCACCGAGAAGATTGCTTTTCTTTCTCTTGAATGAATCTATCATGTTTTTCAAAGAGGTCTTCTAAAGAGACTAGGCCTTTGGGAATTTTGTTCCCTTTCAATTTTATTACTCCCTCATCATCAATCCCTTTAATTCCTTCTTTCTCTTCTTTGGGTACTACTTCTTAATGTGGATTTTCACCTCCTTCGAAGAAGATATTATTGAAATTATCCCTTTGCTCTAAAAAGGCTAGAATTTGGTTATCATCATTGAAGACTTGCCAATGATTTGCATTGTCTGGTACACTAGGCCTAAATACCATTTCAATGGTCACTTTGTCTTTACCAAAAGAAGGATGAGGTGTCACTAGGGAAGTTGACACTATAAGAGAATCAACCTTTTCATTTTGTTCCCTTGGAATAGCTTCAATGGAAAATGCATCAAAAGATTCAATGTAGTCCCACACTCTGTTTCTGTAATGCCGAAGTCTTGGATTCTTCACCTGATATTGTTGGCGAGACCTACTTTACTACAACCTCTGCATCACCTCGGAATCTCAGTTTCTTAATTCCCATGTCCTCTGCTACACTCATGCCTAATATTAGTGCTTCATACTCTGTAGTGTTATTTGTATTATCAAATTGCAGCTTGTAGGAAAATGTGTACATCTCATTGGAAGGAGAGTATAATACTACACCAGCTCGTGAGCCTCGCACTAGAATGAATACCATAAAATTCCATTGTTCAAATTTGATCTTCCTTTTCCTCCATGAGAAGTGGCAAGTTCTTCTCTTTTTTTGATGTGAGGAAATAGTTTCTAGCCCATAATATTGAAAGAGAATGTTTTCTTTTAGATCATCGAATTTAAATCGTTGTGAACTTCATCTTTCTTATTGGTAGAAAATTCTTCATCTTGCCTTTTACTAGGATAGTTGCAGATGACCAATCCATTTTTATCTCTCCACCCAGTCTCTACAAAAATCCTACTCAATAGCATACCAAAGGATGTTGGGATTTCTACTACCAGTATGGTTAGGAGAACCTTCTTGTCTGGAAAATTAGCTAGCGCTAGCTCTGCATCTTTGATTCTTCCTACCAATGGAACTTGTTTGGATTCCATTGAGTAGCAGGTTCCATTTACCTGAGTCAAGGTGAGGCCTAGAGAATTTGTAACTTTAGTTGACATCACATTGATTGAGGCTCCGGAATCTATGATACAATTATTTAGATGGAAGCCTTTAATGAGGAGTGATAGGTAGAAAGATTCAACCCTATTGGTTTTGGAGGAACTGAGGGCTAGCATGTTTTGGGAAGGTGGTGTGGATGGTGTGGGTAGTAAGCCTTTAGAATTAGGACTCGAGGATATAGGGTTACCATCACAAACTGCATTAATGAACCTATCAAGTTGGGCAAGGTGTGCTTGTAGGTATTTTATTTCTGAGAGCTGGACTTTGGTTTTTCTTGCATGTTCCACAAAGTCAAATGGGGTTATGGTGAGCGAGGAAGAGGTTTTGGAAATGGAGGAAGATTTACATGGTAGAGGATTTTCTACTTTCGGTGTTGAATTATCCTTTTCAGGTGTAGCAATTGACTTGGAAGGGGGTGAGGGTGTAGCTTTTGATTGAACCTTAGATGTTTTTGTAGGAAAAACATTTAAAGGATAATTGTTCTTAGCAAATTTTGAGCTGGGAGAAGAATTAGATGACTTACTTGGCATAGTAGCATGATACCTGACAACCAGTGAGTCTAGTTTTTCTTTGGCTAACTCCATAGAAGGTGGTAATGGTGATCCTTTGCTGATGAATTTATTTTGTATGACCTCTAGAGGAGAATATTCTTTATTCTTCTTATCCTTTACCACAACCGTTGAGGATGAAGAACCTTTTCTAGGATTGTGGATGATTGAAAACAACACATGAGAAACTTGGAGATTCTTTATCATCCTCATCTTCATCATCAACGTACTCAACTTCCTTGACCTCAAGATATATTTCATAGTCCTCCACATTTTCTTCTTCAAGTTCTTTAATTTTCGCTTCCTCCTATGGTTCCTCGATGTCACGGATGGAATTGAATGGCGGTGCTTCGAGAGCAATCCAACAAGGAGGTGGAGCAATCCTTGGCCTATTTGGGGAGTTTGGATTCCTTGGATCATTCCACATTGTGATCTAGGATAGTTGTTTCTTCAAGGCAACCAAGTCGTTTGACATTTTTGGACCATTGGATCCATGGTGACCGAGTTCGAATTCTAACCCTTTTGTTTTCCATTTGGGCCTTTCACTTTACTAGACAAGATTAGATCATCATCGGTTTCTATTACATGGTCTTGAGCTTCCCTTATGCTCTTGGTTATGTTCTTCTAAAGAAGAAACCTACTTCTGATGGTAAGGCATTGATGAAGAATCTCTTCAAATTATTTTTAGGAGGCACCACATCTTTAGGGATTCTTCTTATCACTCTGTTATATCTTGCTACAAAGTCTCTCATTGACTCGGAGGTTTATTTTTTTGTACCAATTGGACCAAGAGATCCTAACAATCTTCCGTGGTCTTGAACCTATGTTCGAATGCACTTCTTATATCTTCCCAACAGGTGACAGACCTCGGGGTAGCATGTAGAACCATTCAACAACCTTTTCTTGAAGTGACTCCACAAAGAGTCAGACTGACACATCTTCATCCTCAACACCCAACACACTACAAGTAGTGATAAATGCTACTACATGCTCTTCAGGAATTGAGAACCATCCCCTCTAAATTTTGGGAAGTTTTTCTCGAGCCTCTCGGTAGCTCATGGAGTGGTTGAGCAAGATCCAATGGACCGGTGTTTCCTCCCCATGGTACATTAGGCCTATGGGCCTCATGATCACGTTCACACTCACGATCATGATCCCCCATTCTATTTCTATTTCTAGCTTCTAACCTTGCTAAGGCTGCAACTTCTATTTTTGCTCTTTCATCTACCTCGGTTTTGAAGTCTTTTGATTTCTTTGATTTGAGCTCTTATCTCCTCTTCCACTCTTTCTTCTCTTTCTCTAGCTTCTTCTTTAGTATCTATGTTAGTGAAATATTCAAGGTTCTCATTGATGTATGGAAATTCACTGTCTAAAGGATTGGAAACACTCAGTTCCCAACGTGATCGGTTGCTTGAAAAGGAGGCCTCTGGAATTCCAAGTAGCTCTTGTCTACTTTTAAATTCCTCAAAAATGGGATCAATTTTTCCTCCTTGTCTTTGTTTCCAGGTGTATCTTCTATCCACCAGCTTGAAAATCTATGCTCTTCTTTGTAGTGCTGGAATTTGTCTTTGCCTCTCCAATTCAATAGCATGTTCTTCTTCAAGGTCCAGAATTCTCGTGGAAATGAAGTAGTGATTGGCACTTTGTCTATTATGCCATATAGCTTCCCTCAAATCAAGCAACGCCTTCTTAGATTTAGAAGAGAAATTCAAGTCTTTTAATAGGAAGTTTTCCTGGAATATCCATGATTTGAATCCATGTGGCTCATATAGCCATTCAAATTCAAGAAATTTTTCTTTTTTTTTTTTAATTTTGAATTTTCTCGACCTTGCGATTGCATTCAGTGTAGATGCTTTACTAAATCGCCCCACGATGGGTGCCAAAAACTATTGACGAGGAAATTTTCGGTTAATTTTTTTGAATTCCTTGCCAACACTCTGGGAATCTAAGTCCCTCTACTTAAATGACACAACTACCATGTATGCATGTATGAGAAAGCATGGATTTCTATGGTGGCATTTCAGTTGGGGATCTAATAGGGGCATTCCACTGACCCTATGGAAAATGCTTGTAGTTATTTGCAAGGGGGGAATTCTCTATGAAGGTGGGAAAGAGATTGAGAAAATAGGTAGGAGAACTAATGTTGCAGGTAGAAAATCAGATTCCTTCACGCACTAGTTAGAAACTTCAACACATGCATTCATGAGAAAAAAAACTCTACAAATGGCAACAAGATGAGATAAGATTGTGAACTCAAAGTTTCTAAAATCTCCTCATCAAAGTGGCTAAAAATCCTTCTTATTATATTGATTCTTAAACAAAAGTTCTACATAATGTGAGAATGGAAGAAATTGAGAAGTGGAGGAAAGTAGAATAAAATTGGCTATCTCCTTTACTTTCTTTAGGTACAATACACTCTTGAGTTTATAAGATCAATCGCCAACCCATTATAATGGCATGAATAAGCCATTAAATATCTTGCAAGAAATGGTTACAACTTATTCTTTGTTAGTAAGAAATGGTTTACAATCTTTTCAATCATTTGTGTCCATTTAGATTCTTGATTCGTGAAGAAATGCCAATGGCGAGAAAAACCAGAATTTTCATAATGTAGCCATTACACTCGTTTTGTAACTTTAAATTTGAACCATTCATCTTGCCTTTAAAAATTTAAACCAGAGTCGTCCACGTGGGAGAAATTTATTGGAGTGGGCGTGGAGGATGCCTTTTGCATTTTGTGACTTTATAGAGATTTGGCATTTTGGAACATTTTGGCCCACTCACCCACTTTTGATATGGTCTTGACATGTGGCCTCACTTGATTGGAGACAGAGTCATGGGATACTTTTATAATTTTACCTTTTTTCAATGTGGGCTCAAAAACACAAATTGCTCCACCGCCCGCCCACCTGCTTTGACCTTTGATGTGGGCTTAATATTTTAATTTTCCCCTTGGCATGAGCGGGGCTGCGATTCACTTTTTAATCAGTAACCTCCTTTAATGAAAACATGGCTCAAATTCTCAAATCACCCCAATAGCCCGCTTCCCCGCCTTGACTTTCTATTCGAGCTTAATATTTGACTTTCTCCCTTATAGCATGATCGGGGCTGCGGGTCACTTTATGCCTTTTAGCCCTTTTTACAAAAAGGCTCAAAAAATCAAAAGGCTCGACGATCTGCCTCCCCACTTTGACTCTTTTGATGTGGGCTCAACATTTGAATTTTTTCCTCTTGGAAACAAGGCTCAAAAACTCAAAAGGCTCCGACGATCCGCCTCCACGCTTCAACTTTCAATGCGGGCTCAACATTTGACTTTTTCCTCATAGCATGATTGGGGCTATGGGTCACTTTATGACTTTTCTCCTTTTCACCACAATGCCTCAAAATGCAAAAAGGACCCGTCCTACCACATCCAATTATATATTTCCACATACCCATGGATAATGGGGCCAAAATTTGACGAGGAAGAAAACGTCTGTCATTCATGACTGTGGAGAAATGCAGAGAAGTAAAATACACCATTTCACACCTAATTTTCAAATTTCTTTCACAAACCAAGGAATTGAAAACAATATAAGGTTCGATGATCCATGGCCATAGAATGATTGACAATTTCATTCAAATGAGGATAACAATAAAATTTTCACGCGTCTAGACAAGAAAATGGAAAATTTATCAAAACGTTGCAGACTAGAGAGTTTAAACAACTTCAAAGCATGAATTTATCTATATTTTCAGACTTCCAACTTTACTTGAACACTTCTAGAGGGTGTGAGCTCAAAATTTTGAATTTTACTTTAAAAATGAGGGAGGGATTTTGAGGGTGACAACACACCTTAAGATGAAAAGTGTCAAAATATTACTCATTGTACTTTTGTGTGTCCCTCTTTTCCATTTTTCTAAGGGGATAAGGGGGACACACAAATTCACACATGAGAAAACTATTAAACCAATCTTTTAACCCCATCATGTTTCCATTAACCCATGATCAAGTTGTGGTTAGAAGGAAGCGTAGAAATTGAAGTAAACTCAATTTTAACTTGACTAATTTGCATTTATCATCCATCATCCATTGATACATCTCAAAAAACTTAAAAACATTTTATTATTAAATAAAATCTTCCCAATAAATTCTATAACAGCCATAACCATGAATACTTTTGAATGTTGTACATAGTTCTCCATCCGTAAATTGAAGCATGAAATCCTGCGTGAGGCGTAACACAAGTTGAGCTCACTATTTTAACATATTTGGTCAGTTGGAAAAAAATATTTTATTGAATCTTCAAGCCTCCATTAATGGCTACCATTATAAAGCATCAAAATAAGTGATATACTCTTTGTCACTTCCCAAAGATCCGATAGCTAGAATCACTTAAAAATTGGAGAAAATGATCCTTGAAAAATCTAGTTTCATATGAGCTAGTTTTCATGCCATGAAGTACCTATTTTTAGGGATATTAAGGATGCTATTTATCATTAGTATTCTTCCCTCCTCAAATAATTTTTCAATTTCTGAAGATTCAATAGATGAAATCATCTCAAACTCATAGCGTATGATCCTAAAAAAATATAGTTTTATTTGAACTATTTCTTTCACAATGGATTTGTTGATTTTTTGAGACATTAAGGACTGATTGTTTCTCGATATTCCCTCTCTAGTGAAAAAATCATTTTCCCACTCATTAGGACAATGGAATCATCCAAAAATTGGAGTAGGGAATCTTGGAATAAAAATTAAAATTTGTAGAACACTTTCGTTGCAATCCGACACCCACAGTGCACTTACTAAAAATAGCATGGGTCCATGGAAGGGAATGAATAAAAATATAAAGTGGTAAAATTAGGTTATTTCTCATCATTCGTGGTCCTCTAGATAGGAAAGAAACATCAGGGAGTAACAGAAGTACAAAATTACCAAATATATCAGTTATGGCTAGGACCTACTAAAAAATAAAATGTTTTCAATTTTAGTCGAGAAAGTTGTAGCAACTCTAATTTTTCTTATAATATTAATTTTTGATGTCATTGTAAGTTTGAGAAGTTTTATCTTAGTATGATCAAGGAGGAAGTCACTCTGATCAAATTCTTTCATGAAAGGAACATCGCGAGATCTAAAATTTAAGATCTTCATTCAAGCTCAACTCACCAAGAGAATTATCATCTTGGGAATAATATGAGAAGCCCATTGTGAGTGAAGATGGATGTCATCTTAAGAAATTCATATATTGAATAATGTTCCTAAAAATTTATCCATTCTTGATAAGAATATCACATCTTACATGTTGGAGGAGGTGGAATTTACAACATCTCATTACGGTGTGAAGGATAAGAAACATGGAATTCATTCCCATCCATTTCTTCAGTACTATTCAGGGATCAGCCTTTCTATCAAGAAAATGTCACCTATTACTATAAGAAACATGTAAGTAGGAGGTGTATGATTTGACCTCATTCCAAAATTTCTTTAAAGTCAATAAAGGCAAAGTGGCATGATATTCATTCGAACATCATAGTCATAAGAATGGACAATCATATTTGTTTCATTTGGTTTCACCCACTTAGTAGTGTTCTTAAATAATCATTCAAACCTTTTGTTATGATCACTCCTAAATGCGTATGATATTTCCATCACCTCGTTCTATTCTAACTAGTGATCCTTTCACCCACCTGATGAAGGATAATCTCAACAAGAGAAGGATAAACACCAAGAGGTTTGAGCACCATGAATTTTTCCTCCATGATCATTGGAATCATTTATGAAAGCCTAAGGAGAAATAAATTGATCCTCACTCTCACTATAATATTGAGAGAAAATCATCATAAGTGATACCCACAGCCATCTCAGGCCCACATTGGGATGTCTCACAACACTTTTTCCAAACACTCATTTAGTAAGTTGAAGTGTACATACATCTTATGGGAGGAGGAAATTACGGTCACCATCAAAAAAGATTTATATTCTTTGGAATAGTTAACCCTTCCTTCTGTCTCTTCCTTCTCTCTCTACATTCTAATTTCTCATAAGAATGTACTTTTTCTATTTTGTCCTATTCACTTAAGTGATCCTAAATTAAAAATTGTAATATTCCTTTTTCTCAATAATAAAAAAGACACACTCCTTACGGATATGGGGGTCATAAGTGATGGGGATATGTGAAGATTCATATGTGGGTAAATGAAGAGACATATTTGTAATGTTATAACTTGGAATGGTTTCTCTATTCCAAAGGGTTAACAATTATTGATTTAATGTATTTTGTTGAGATTACCAATTCTAATCAAACAATAAAGATGCAATTCTTATATTTATTTTTCAATGTTCCTCTACTCTCTCTTTCCAACTTTGCATATATGATAAAATTATAAAACCAAAAATGGTGTATGTACATTTGATAAATGAATCAATAAAAAAATTGTTTATTATTTTTCATGTTTATAATATTTTTCATTTTTGTGTTCTTATAATTGGATGTAAACTCACTCGGTTATGAAAATGAATTTTTAAGCCTACTCACAACAATAACCATCTATTTCCTTATTTCCAAAACTCCCCTTTATCTATATTTGTTACAAATTTCTCCTTTATACCTCGGATAAAAAATTTCCACAAGTTCGGTGGATTTTTCCCGTGCGTTCCTAGCCTATTGGCCACCTATAGCTTTTAGATAATCTAGGTAGTTTACATGTAATAATGGGAGACTTCCCATACACAAAAAGGAGGGGCTTATCCCCATACCACTAGTGAAGACTCAATAATTCACAACACGAGAAGTTATTTTGCCAATGTGTATATTCCCATTTTTGGAAATATTGTATAAGAATGAAGGTATGTCTTCATTCTAGGTGTTGGTTTTTAGTTTTGGTTCTAAATTTTGGGGGACTCTAGTTATAGTCTTGTGTTTTTAATAAGTTATTTACATTGTATAGTCATTAGAAGACATTGAGAGGATCATGTATATGTCTCCTTGTCTAATATATTGTATGTAGAACCGATTTTCATGCTTAGTCGGGTATTTTGTATTTTAAATGAGATCAAAGTTGAGAAATATAATCTTATATCTGTTAAAACAATGAAATACAAATAATTTCCTTTTAGTTATTGCATATTATTGATTACTAAAAAATATTGTGTTGTAGTGTTACTTTACAATGTATATTTTCTTATAAAATTTCTTTCTACAATATTGTTTTAAGAGGTGAATGTTCAAATCCTTCCAAAGGCATATTAGGTGTTATAAAAGTGATTTTATTGATATCTTGAAGTTTCATACCCATGTTATTATGTTAAAAATTATGAGATTATATGGTAATTCTTGCATAAATTTGGTGTCAAATAAACTCAAGTATCCATTTTAAGATTATGTTGTTTTGATCTTTGTTCTTTTTTGGATTATAGAAGCAACATGATAAGATGGAAATTTTTTGTACCCCTTCACATAAAATCAACCACCACCCACTTAACTTCATTTAAGCGAATACCATCCTATCCTTCCCTACAAATTACATTACCTCTATTTATTTTACATGTGTTTCCATGAAAATCACACATATTCTGCAATATTTCAAGTTTTTTTTACATGATTCATAAATTTTAACATCATAACATCATCATACCCAAAGCTGTCAAAAATTTATTCAAAGATGATTTATGTGATCACCTTAAGATTTTTCTTCAGTGGCTTGTGTCTGATGTATCAAATGTTTACAATTCTTATGTGACCATTATTTTTCAATGAGTATTGCATTTATGGTTACATCTGGTCTTAGATTTTGATTCCAACAAGTCTGAGGGTTTAAACATAATATCTCCCTCTTTCTTTCAAGTCAACCCTTAGGTTCTCTCACCTTGGTTTAGACAGAGACTTAAACTAGAAAGATAACAACCACATCCTTGGTTGTGTGACTGTATATCATTCCTAGAAGTCATGGCCAAGATAGATAGATAGATCGGTCATTGGCTATAAAACTATACACCTAGAGGTCTATATCTCTACATTTCATCCCTCATTATTACTTTCCTTGTCTAGGGTGTGAGATTAGGAACCAACATCTACCAAACCATATAAACAAATATAATCACAAGTTCAAATTCATGGTTAAATATAAGTGCTTGATGTAGGTGTTCATAGTATATTTTAACTTAAGTTGGAAATTAACCTAAAATAGGTAGATATAATGGTCATAAAATCCATAAATATCATCCATTTTGGCAATGGAAAACAAAGACACGTAAATTGGGGTTTTAAAAAATCCCAAAGGAATAGTTATGATGCAAAAAAATAGATTTCAAAATATGAAACCCTATAGATGAGGGGAAAATGTTTATGTTCATACAATCGATAGATATATCAATTTTACCAAAATGTAATATCAAAACTACACTCAATATAATTAGGATATTATAATGTGTAAAGGTAATTTTATAATATTCGATACACATATCACATGTATATAATTATTGAATGATGATATCTTTTCAACACAACTTAGAGAAAATGAATAACATAAATTAGGCTTAGGGTTTTGAAAATATTCACCCCAAATTAGCTCAAACTATGTGACAATGATCTAGAACTAGATGAGAAGGTTCTATAGGGTGTAATAAACCTATTTATGAAATATGAAAACTTCAAGTTGGGTGTTGGAAATGTTCATCTATATGGAAATAGTTTCACTAACTCGAATGTGTCATAATGATCCAAAATTTGGATTATATTTTTCTATTCTCTTGATGTGTTATTTTTATTTGGATCTCTATACTAAATTTCTTGTACTTGTATGTGTATACTTTTATCTTTAATATTTTATTGATTTACAAGAGTGTATTTCATCGTATGCATTGCACTAAGATATTTGTATCCATTTTATGATGAGAAATTTTATTCATAATAATATGTTGAAGTGGGATCAAGTCATATGGTAGAGGGTGTGTTATAAAATGTAAATATAACTAGATCCCTTATTTGGATTTTTAATACTTAGAAATAATGCTTATATTATTTATAGTACATAGATGTGATCTTAGTTAATAATTATACATGTGTTTATATTTGACTAGCTTATTTCTAATGTTCTATAAGAGAGAAGATTATTCAATGCTTGAATTAATGTCCATATTAAAGGTGATTTTGATATAATATCCCTATATTATCCTACTAAGTAAGGGTGCATGTGTTTATATAGGTGAATTATTAAAAATATTTCCTTCTCATCATACTATAAGAAAACTAAGGTAACTTATGCATTTGAAAATATTATCATTGTAAGTGCAAGGGATAAGTTTGTTGGCCATGCACATATCCTAGGGTTAAATTTTTCTTAGGCCCGTAAACCCGTCTAAGCTGAAGTTGGAATCAATTATGATATATCGTATGGATTTTAGTGATTTTAAAATTATATTCTATATAAGATGCATTGATTCTAGAAGTGATAAAGAATTTAGATTGCAAGATAGAATAAGATGTTTTAAGTTAAAGACCTAGTGGATTAAGATTATAGAATATAGTAGGATGTTTTAAGTTTAGTCGATAAATGGGTAATTAATAAAATGGTAGGATAAATTTCAAAAAAATATTTTCAAGTGCCATATGATGGAATTTCAAGTAGTACAGAATATACCATCTAATATAATATTATGTAGTGCCCACTTCCCTTTGACACTTTTAGATATTGATCTTGATATTGTTGATCTTATTATGGACACTATTATGTTTTGTTTTAGTATGATGGTTAGATGTTAGATCAGGGATTATTATTGATCTGGATTCAGTTATTATGCATGATGATTACTAGAGACATTTTTTTATATGTGGATGATGATATACTGTTTGACATGGACATATTATAGATGTTGATTTGGACATGTGACATTGGATATTGTGAGTAGACCTAGTATGGAAGATTATTGATGATGATATAGTTGATTAATTAATTGAAAATGATAATGTTGAATTCTTGATGTTGTTGTGATTCATATGTTTAGATGATCTTGAGATGTTGTTTATATCATTTTGGATGTTCTGATATGGCCACAAGGTGAAGGAGGTATTTTCATTTTACAGGTTAAAATATCACAACAATGTCGGGGGACTGGAGACTAACCATATTGGAATTCTAGGTGAATTCAACAAGGTCACCATGGCAACATGTTTTGTGTGTGTGTGTTGTATTATGTTAGGGATTCCCATGGGGGATCACCTTTGAATGTGACCATGGGGCTTTATGTTTTGTTAATGTGGTTTCTTTATTAATGTTTGCATGTGTTTATTTTGTGATGTGTTACCCTTTTCATTAGTTTATATGTTGTGTTAATGTTGTGAATAACCATGTGTTAAAATAAATAAATCAATATGTCATAAGAATGTAATTAATGAAGTTTTTTCTCTTAAATGTAATGTTGTAAGAAATGTGTAAGAATGTGTAAGGGATATGTAAGAGAATGTAAGATAGATTTTGGAGTGTGAAACACTTCATCCTCTTGGAATTCGAAATTTTCCTTGGAGGCTATATTTGGAGGCTTGTGGGACAAGTTAAACTTGTCCCACACCTCTTAAAATTATTCACCAACCATACCTATGGTTTGGAGGTTAAATTTAGACCTTTTTAATGCATTTTGAAATGACTAATTGTAATTTTTAATTTCACTTCTCTTACATATTTTAAATTTACTCCTTTTGGGGTATGGGTTATTTTGGAGTGTGTAAGTTAATTTGTCATTTTATTTATTATGTTTAGGTGAATGATGTTGACTTTGATCTTGGGGTTGAGGAAGAATGATGTGGCATCCCACATGGATCCACATCATCCTCTTCTCTTCCCTCTCCTTTAAAATTTCGAACTCCTTGCTTGTTTGAGGGTTGTTGAAACTTTTCTTATTCCTCTTGGGGCAAATTTTTCTTGCTATTTTGGAGCCTTTCTTGTGAAAGGAGTTTGGAGTCATTTACATGCTGGTGTGTTGCTGATTTTGGATTGCATTTTGGCATTGGGAAGCTTGTTGATCTTGGGACAAACTCCATTATGGAGAGGTAGGAACTTGAGCCTTTTGAAAATGTTTCTTTCTCTTGCATGCATGTATGAAATGGTGAATGTTATTATGTGTGTGTTGGCTGGTTGGGTAGACTTCCTAGGACATGGTGTAGGAGAAGGCTATGGGGATTTCAAATGGGGGAATAAGGGAATGCCAATGACATCATTTTATTATGGAGGGAGTTTGGGATTTGGATCCACCATGGAAAATAAATAGCTTGTATTTCTTACTCTTGGGGGGCATAAGGGAGAAACTTTGGGGGGGCATAAGGAGGAATTTGGGGGCATAAGGGTATGTGAGATGGATTATTATTGGTGGGTTGTTCAGGTGGATTCCCATTTCCCATTGGGAGGCATAAGTAGTTCCCCATAGATCATTTATCTTGTTGGCTTGCTTGATGAAGCCTCAGTTTTTTTTTGCACTTGTTTAATGTAGTTGTGAACTACATTCTTCTTGAAATGTGTTTTTGAATGTGAAAATGTTACATGTTTGTTGTGGAAGCCATTGTTGCCATGTGTTGTATTGCATCTCTTATTTCAATATGGTTGGGGCTCAGGGGCCAATGAGGAAGGATGGATTCTCCCTTCTCATTAGATATCTTGGTTGGGTGGAGAGCATTGCCTTTCCCCCTCCCTTGTTGTGATCAAGATGAAAAGATGAAGAAACTAGCATGTTGTTGTTTTTGAGCAAGAGGAATATACATTTTGACAATCCCTTCTTTGAGCAAGTTCATTGTAATCCTTCCCACTTTGGAGTGGATGAATTGTATAGCAATTTGTAATGTGAAGATATTTGTATTGATAATGGAAGATTGAAATTGGAATGTGAAATGTAAAGAAGTTATATTCTACTCTCTGTTTTGAAAGGAAATGTGAAAGGATGTTACATGCATTGCATTTTGTATTTAGAAATCAAATGGAAAAGAGATAAATTGTAAATTTGTTGTTGGAAATCAATAAAGGAATGCTCTACCTTCTCATACTTGCATGATTGTGTTGGAATTGAATTGTTGTTGTGAATCAAATCTCTGTTGGAATGAAGAATGTGTATGAAGGAAAAGACAGTGTTTTATTCTCTTGAAATGAGTTGAATTTGGAAATCAGGCTTTGTATAATTGCTATTGAATGGTTGAATGAATCAATTGAATGCATTAGACTAGAAAGGAAATGAATTCTCACACTTGGAGGATGGAAAAATGTTTAAGAACCTTTAATGTTGATCTCTGTTTTAATTTCCAAACCTGGCAATCAAATTTATCAAAGAAATGAGCAGTTCAAACTTGCACCAAGCAATAAGATATGAAACATTGAAATTTAGATGTAACAAGTCCTAAGGAACTCAAATTGACCTTAACACTTAAGAAAGGACCCTCAAAACTTTATAAAAATCCAATTTGAACTTGCACACCATTTTGCTATCAAAAGATGGAAAATTATCAATTGCAACTCAATCAACTAAATTGAATCTTGAAACCTCTCTTAAATCCATCCAAGAATAAGTCTCCATGTCTGATTGACATGTTGAGAAAGTAAGAATTCAAAATTGAATGAAATTTTATAAGTTAAAGATTACCAGTTTGCTTTGCAAAACCCTACAGATTTTTTTCATCAAATTGACCACTTAAACTTCATCAAATTTCAAAATTTATGACTCCTATGTAAAGAGGGCTTTAAGATCTTTCCAAAAAGTCCTCGTTTGCCCAAATCTGAGCTTCCTATCAAAAGTTATGGCCATTTGAAGTTTTACTTCAAATTGGCATTCAAAAATAAAATAAATCTAACTGTTAACTTTAATTTTTGACTTTGGAAAAATTTCCACAAAAATTTCATGCGGCCCGCCATCCCACAACCAATCGGGACCTACCATGTGGCACGTTGGAGGGGTGGACTAGTTTTAAACTTGTCTTTTTGAAAATTTTACCTTGGGAAAATTTTCCCACTTTCCCTGCATCCCCACAAACCCGTGGCCAATCACATGCTGACACATGGCTAGGCGGAAGTGCAAGAGGTTTTTGGACTTAGCGTTTTTTTTCCCTTTGGAAAAAATTCCATTTTTCCTCCATGACCCACACCAATGCCCTGCCTTGAAATTTCTCTTTCACACACGCGCGGGCCCATGTAAGTTTTTTTTTACCTTTCTCCCTTTTTGCGTTATGCCTTGGGTTTTTCCACCACCCCGTCACCCACACCCAACCATGGTTTGACATGTGGCACCCTTTCTACCTTCGGTGGAGGCACGTGTGAAATTTCTCCCTTGTGCTTTTTACCCTAAAATCCTAAATCTTCCACTGCTCCCACCCTTCCATTTTACCGCACCAATACCCGAGCAACACATAGCATCACAACATTGGTGTGGACACAAACTAATTTGGTTCCCTTGCACTTTTTGGTGAAAGAGACTTAAAGTCTCAACCCACTCCGTCGGCCCACCATTCCTCCCAACCAACCAGGAGGTGACATGTGTCTCCCTCGCTAGGCTCGCGGGTGCGCGAAGGTGATTTGCACTTTTGCGCCAAAGGAGGAAAAATGCGTTAAGTTTTTCCTCGCCCTGCCAACCCATGCATGGGGAAAATTTTCCTCTCTAGGCCTGCATATTATCCCTTGGGAAAATTTCTCCCCTAAAGCCTACCGACTCATATCTTACAAAATATAAGGAGTTAAGAGGACTTCTTTATATCACCAAAAAGGTGAGAAAATTTCCTATCCAATGGGAATGATTTAGGAAATTTTGGAAGTGTTAAGTATGAGAAAAATATAGTTGAAACTCAGATCCTACTAGAGAGTGGGTATGGGGGTAAATTACTCCCTGAACCTAACTAAAACATATAACCCTAAAATTTGAACCTTGTGAACTTGTTATTAGTTAATGAAGGGAACATATGTTGTAGTAATTTGGTCTTGTTCGAACCTATTAGTGAAAACTAATGTCTTACAACCTGGTTGTAGACACTTCAAATAAAAAAAAATTATCCCATAATTTTTCTAGCTAACCCTAGGTTGTTTCTTGGGTCTCAAGTGGTTGTTTAAATAGGCACTACATATTAAGTACAAAATATAGCAGCATAGATAATGTGCATTTTTTTGACAAAACTACAACATTCATATATTAATCCATTTAAATAATGTTTATAAAATATGTAAAGTATGGCTATAAAGGGATGAAATTTATCATTACTTCAATAGGTTCCCTGAATAATCTTCTTGTCCTATTAAATCTTCTACAAAATAATAAACTCTTTGAGTGAGTTATGGAAAATAATGATTTTGGATGTGCCCATATTTAATTTTTTTGGAAGGTTTAATGTTTTGTATGTCATCATTGTTGTAACTATCTTAAGGTGATAAAGTATTTTCTATTAAACTTTACTTTCAAATATAACCATTCTTAATTTGTTTCAACTTTTAAACCTTTTAAATTGTTGATATTGTGTGTTATTTTTTACGTTGAATATAAAATGGTGCAGACTTGGGAGGATGACCACTAACAATTTGTACCATTGAGAATTCAAATTATTCTGCTAAAACATATTTATAGTATTAATATCGATCCATTTTATTTATTATATCAATACTTATGATACATTGTGTTGGAACCTTGTTCTTTCATATATTGTTTAATAATGGTTATGAAGGTTATCAAATAGTTGAGGTAGGTATGGAATACCATGGGGTTGTTCCCCTTTATCTCAATATAATTTTTTTATCGATTCTTAAGTGCATTCTTGTAATATTTTCTCAAAATCTTTAAGAAAATCATGGACTACAATAATTACTAGGTATGCACAAAAATAATAATTTGTTTTTTAAGGTTTTATGTATTGTATTTTTCTTGTTATATCCATGTTTTGCATTTCCTATAATCACTTCATTAAAAAAACAAATGTAAAGTGAAATTTTGTGGGAATGTTTAAAAGTGGTCTCTAACATGCAATTTATTAACCCTATATTAATTTATTGTTGTAGGTAATATTTGAGGATGAAATTTCTCAACCCTATATTAGTATTAGAATAAATAATATAATGTGTCTATAATAGTGATGTGATTTGTGTTAATGATTTTTTAAATATTTTTACACTATTTGATTGTCTATATCCTTGAATAATATTAGTGGTTGTAGAATTCTCTATTGTCTAGATATGCATTTTCTATTTAATAGGCCTCAATATTTGTAGTGAATGACGACTTATTGGTTCTCAATTTATCTTTTAAGGTAACATGTCGTTTGGTTATAAGATCCCAGGGAAAAGCCTATGGAAAACAATATTTCAAAGGAGGAAACATGTAATGCAATACATACCATAAGAAATATATCTACATCCAGAAATCTTTAAAAAGAGGAGAAAGGACATCTTGAGAGGAATATTTTAGTAATTTTCTTAAGAGAGGAAACTTTTGGTAGAAGTCTAAGGATTGCAACAACTATGTAAAAATTTGATGGTGTTGTAAAGGATTTTTTTGATGATATAATGAGGCATTTTAATGATTACCTATGGAATTTCACTATTATATATTATTTTTTGGTCATATGGACACATGTTATTATTAATCTTTCATCTGAAAAGGGGTGTGGGAGCTTAGAGAGGGGCATGAAATGAAAAAAATTTCATGGAAGGAGAAAGGAAAAGTTATATTATAAAATTTTTGTTGACATGATTTGATATTCTCTATTATGTATAGTTCATCTTATTAGTTATTGTTGTTTTGATAAAAATGAAGGAGGAAACATTGCCTAAGTAGAAGTTTCTAACACCATTCAAGATGATAAGATTGGAGTGCCATCAATGATGCATATAGGTGCTTTGTAATTGGTTGAATATTAATTTTATTTTTAAATAAAGTTTACAATAGTTATAAATATGTAGGGAAAACATAAATAATTTATTAATTTAAATTTTACGAAAGAGCTTTCTTTTTAATATTTTCTTTTGAATTTTTCCTAAAAATGGTTAACTTTGTAGCTTGAAAACTATAAGGAGAAATTAGTTGAAAATTTTCTAAATTGTCTATTTGAATGTTCCTCTTGTCCAAATGAAAAAATATATATTTGCAAAAGAGTGTAATACTAGATTTTTTCATTTTTTCATTTTTTTAGGAAATTTTTGTGAAAATGAATGATTTAATTTATCATAAATAGTAAAGAGTTTGAAGCTAAAAAATAGAAGTAGTGTCTAGTCTAGGTGTTGAATCGATGAGCAAAATATAACATTTCTACTATTTTATATTTAATTGTTTTAGTGAAAACCTAGGCAAAATGGCTAGCATTCAAGATTTGTTGCTACCTAACATCCAAAATTTGAGTAATAAAAATTATTGTATTTGGAGTTATAAGATACTTAAAATAATTGAGTTTATAAATATGGATCAAATAATACTTGGTAAAAAGTTATGATTTTATGATGAAGAGGAAATAAATGACTTTCTCTATATCTATATGGTAAATTGGGGGAAAATGTAGATAGGTTCTAGGGGCCCACCTAGATGGTAGGAAAGAGCATAAATGATAAATAATCCACCCCATATATATATATATATATATATATATATAGGGATGGTCATTTCCTTGAAAGAATTTGATTGTTTCTTAAAGTCTTTGTTGTGGACTGTAATTATGTTTCTCATTAATGGAATTATCTCTTTTCGTGGTTTTTGACCCTTTAGGGGTTTTCTACGTCAAATCTTTGTGTCTATGTTATTTTATTTTATTACATTTTTATAATGTTGTTATAATGTTTACTATATTAATTTAATTAATATTGAATCTCATTTAATGGTTAATGTGTTTAACCCTCGGATATAAAAATCATCATATTAATATTTAATCTCATTAAATGGTTAATGGTTAAGGAGTCACACATTTTGTACTTTAATTCATGAGCATTAAAACATTATACGTGTCACAAAGATTGATGTGTAAATATCACTATGGATTATAGTAATAAATAAATTATTTCCTTAGATGATGGATGGAAAGATTATGTTAAGAGATGGGGTGATGTTCAAATCCTATAGACAATTATTACATTATATGTGTGTGTGTGTGTGTGTGTGTGTGTAAATCTCACTAAGGATTATACTAATAAATAAATTATTTCCTTAGGTGATGGATGGACAAATTATGTTAAGAGATGGGGTGATGTTCAAATCCTATAGATAATTATTACATATATATATATATATATATATATATATATATATATATATATATATATATATATATATATATATATATATATATATATATATATATATATATATATATTAATATTAGATATGTATATATGAAAAATAATATCCTTTCCACAAGTGAAATCACAAAAATAGAAGTTTGGTAGTATAGTTTGAAAGAAATAAATGTGATGTAATTACTCTCAATGATAATATAGTTATTATTCACATTAGATAAATCATATTATACAAGATTGTACATCCTAAATCAGAAGAACCCCATGAATTGTAATCAATTGAGCATACTAGTACTCTTTTATATGAAAGGTAAAATCATCTTAGTTAGCAATATTTGAACATGTTGAGTAAAACTACAATGGTGAATAGAATTCCATTAATTCAAGAGATTCAAAATGTTTTTATAGGATGTTAGATGAGTAAATAAATTAGGTGTCATTTTCCTACCAGTAAATTGTTGTCACCAAATCACTGCACCCCCGAATGGCATGAGAATTAATCACAACATTCGGTGTGATTGGGACACATGGGATCACCTCTCAAGCTGTGGGAATTGGGATCAAGGTGAACCTTCGAAGAAGGCTAGATTCCTCTTCCTAAACTAAACACAACACTACTTCTAATGCAAGAAAAATGGCTAACTAGTCGTATGCTAACATTTCATGGGATTAGGGAAAGAGATCTATAAGGAAATGAAACCTAAACTAGAAGTGATGATGCACTGAATTAAGGGATTTTAACATTTGGAAGGTTTAATGTATGAGGGATGTTTGCATCATTGATCACCTTCACCTATCGTAACTAGAAATGGCACTAAATACCACAAACCAGGGAAGACTTTCCTCTGTTAAACTCGATCAGACAACAAACTACTAGTCTCCCAATGAAAAAGGATGAACTTGAGAAGGGTGAACAAGCACCACTACTCAACTGCATGTAATATTTCAATGCTTGATAAGCACAAAACTCCACAAACCTGCAATGGAAACCAGAACTTGCACTATGCACCTGAAAACATGAGAGAGGCAAATAGAAGCAACAGAATCATGAAAGGACATATATTTTATCACAAAACATAATTCTCATTACTTCAAGCACTTGCATAGTGAAACATTACATCAGATGAAAAGGCATAAGTTTCCATTACAATTCGAGGAGAAAGGCTTGAGAGCCTACAAATCATAACATCTCAGCTTGTGAAAAGAGGGGAAGCTTGGAAAGTGTGTAATCCACCAACTTGTGTGACCTGTTAGAATCCACCTATTGGAACCCCCTTAGAATGAATTTCCAATTTACATTTATATAAGAAAAATGAGAGAGAGGAGAGAAGGATCATAATTGCATCCCTAAATGGAAGGCACATGATGTATCATTTATCACATTCAGTTGAACCATCTGAAAAGGCTCCATCATGTGTAATTAATGCCTGTTGACATAGTCTTCATAATTAATTAAAATAATATTTGAATAAAATATTTAAATAATAATAATAAATATTATTATTTAAAATATTTAAATAAAAATATTAAATTAATTTTAAAAGAATTGGTGGGTCCCCTTGAACCGGTTTGAAGAAAAGACTAAAAATAAGTCCAACTAGGTGGTTGGCTCGCCGAGCCAACTCACCAAGTTAGATCCAATATCTTACATCTCCACCACTACCAAGCCGAGCTTCAACCTCCGAACAACCCTCATTGAGCTCTTTCTCATTTCTGCTAAGTTGACTGGCTTTTCCACATAGCTCACTATGCATGATGTTGAGCTTGTTCTTGATATTTTCCATTTTGTGTGCTTACAACCGAGTGACTTGGCCATCATTCAAATTTACATCAAGCTCGTACTCCCTTTCAACTAAGCTGACTCAGCTCGATTCTTCACAAGAAATCACATGTTCTCTTGCACTCTCATTACTCGCAACTCGCTCCTTGTTCATCAAGCACATCACCAATTATGTTCCACTTTGCACGTTCTTTTATCGAATCTCACTTGCACCTCTTCAACTTACCATTGATCTCCTCCTTCATCGAGCCATTTCTACTTCTCATGAGTTAACTTATGGATCTGTTGAATCCATTCAAATTTGGCACATTTAATGACATCAAACTCAAAAATTCTTAACCTCCACTGACCATCCAAGTATTACTTTGGTTGAGCATTTAGAAATTATGTTTGAGTTGATTGTGAGCTTTCCCAAATGGTCTAACTCACATGGATATCCTCCTCATTGGCCTAATTTAGCTCAAGTGACTCCTTTTCTTTCTTTCTAGAAAACATGACTCAGTTATCCAAGCTCTCTCATGAGCTTATTGCCTTTGTCTGTCAAATTCTGAGAATTCACCATGCATTACCCTATCATCCTTGAACACGAGAGCTCCATACTCCTTTCTCCAAAGCTATCTTCAACTCATTGTGCATTGAATGAGCACCATCTCACCACCAAGTTACCATTCAATCGATGGTAAAAATACGAGTCATATATCCCTTCACTATTTTTTTACGAACACCTTTGGTGAGTTGCATCACCTTTTCCATGAGCTCGGCTAGTGCCTCATACATTCATTTATCGCTAACGGCTCGTAATTATTTCCTTTTTTCTACTTTGGGTTCTATAATCTCTCGAGCATGTTACATCCTTCCGAGTCACCTCCAAGTCACCCGAGCTCATTATCATCTTCCTTTGGCTCATTGTAAGCTTTGCTTGAACCAACTCCTCTAGATTCACTCCCAACCACACCGCCATATGTCAACCTAGACGACATGATCTATAATGAAACTCACCTCAATCTCGCTACATAAAACTGAGATCTTCACACCACTAAATCTAAACCGACGAGCTTAAGCTCCTTACATTCCACGTGACCAAGCTCCCATGCTATAAACTCACCAATTCAATCTACGACTGGACCACCACTAGATAGTCATGATCAAACGAGCCATTTCCTATGTCTTGAGCTCCTTGATCCCTATGTGATCCTTTCGGTGAGCTCACTCGATATACCATTATCATCCACCACTTCCATGCTACTCAACACTTGACTTGATCGTCCTCCTTGCTCTGTGAACAAATCACCATCTCAACCTGTGCCTCCCTCACAACTCAGCACATAACTTGCCCGATTAATCAGCTCGACCACAACTCGGTGCAGAGCTCTCAACACCCAAAAATCTCTAAACTCCAATTCCAATTTCTCTGAATTTTGAAAACCTAAAACTCCAAATTTTGGATTTTTGGAGTTTCGGGCTTCGAAGAAATTTAGCTCCCTCAACATTTGTGACCCAAAAACTCCAAACTTCTAAAACAATATTTTTGAAACAAAACTCCAAAATAAAATGCTAGAAGACAATACAACTTGGCCTCAATACTTGTTCTCTGCAACATTTTCAAACCTAACATCAAATCTCAAACCGAACCTACTCCATTCAATGTTGATCCCCTCAACCCATGTAAAGATTTCATGGCTCAAACCTTGTGAATGATCTCTGCTCCTCAGCTCGACTCGAGATCATTTTCCCATGAGCTCAACCTCCCTACTCAACTGTGCCTTGTGGATAATACCAATTCATTGAGTGATTCAATCTATGAGCTCCTCACAACCTGCTCGTCGAATCCTTGCATTTTCCAACTAGATCCGTTTGGATTAAAACTGTCCTCTCAAACCAAGACTGCACTTTTCCTCCACTTATATTGGCATGGTTTTGGCCTTGGACTCATCTCATTTCTTTGTGATAGAGTCGGTTGTGATTTTCTTGCTATGAGCTACGTTCTACACAATCTGATAAAACTGAAAACTCATTTCATATATCCGCATGCTCTTTTTGACTCGACATGATTTCCTAACCTCTATGTAGCTTGATTTTAAGCTTTTCCCATTGTGTCAACTATTGATCGTTATTCCGAGCCTATGGGAAGGAGCTCAGTTTTTGAGCATTTGATTCATTCATCGAGCCCAACTCATTTACTCAATGATGAACTCCATGTTACCTAGCTCAACAATGTCAATACCTGCAAGCACCTCAACTCACCGTCTTCTCCCTTGCGTCTACCTTGGCTTTACTGAGCTCATACACATTTTAGGATTCCAACTCGTATTCTCGAGTTACTTTAATTACATGCTCTCCTTCAATCACAAAAACCAACTATGATCTTAGTGGAATGGCTCAACTTGTTCTCGAGTTACACACTCCAAATGTTACAATGAATAGCTAAAAAACACCATTCTCGTATTCTGAGTTAATTTAATTACATGCTCTCCTTTAATCACAAAAAAACAACTATGATCTTAGTGGAATGGCTCAACTTGTTCTGAGTTTCACACTCCAAATGTTACAATGAATGGACAATTCCGTGGACATAAAAACCCAAAATAAAGGAACCGCGATCGCGGTTTTAAAACCGTGATCGCGGTTCCTGAATTCTAGGTTTGGTAATTAGCAAACCTAAAACCATGATCGTGGTTTAGAACCGTGAGCTCGGTTATAAATCGCGATCACGGAACTCTGAGACAAAATTTAACGATCCCGACTCGTTATTTTCCTCATTTTCATTTCGAACCATGACTTTTCCTAAACGTTTTCATCATGCTTTCAATACCATCTCAAAATTGCTCATCGGACTTCTGGATAGTGATAGATTCAACCATGCTGCCAAGACGAGGAGGTAAGTCCCTGATTGTAATCATTTTTTTGCATTTTCATGGGTTTTTTGAAATGTTTGTTTATGTATACAATTTTCTTGTTTTATCAGTTGGTCGACAAGCTCAAAATCATGCAAACCATCAAAACATTCCTCAAAACCCACCGAACATTCCTCAAAACCCTCCGAACATTCCTCAAAACCCTCCTCCAAACATAGATCCGCCTCCTGTGGCTCCTTCTATCCCCACTGAGCCAGCAGGAATGCAAGATAATATCATTGGAAGAATCCAAGAAAATAAAATTGTCATTGAGAACCTAATTCAAACTATAAGACAAAATCATGCTACAAATCCATCCCGCATGACTTTAGCCAATACATTGCAAACATTGATTGGTGAAGTCGAGTCTACAACCAACCAAATACATAGATGGAACACCTTTAGAAGTGACTGTAGGTGGTGGTATGTGGATAAACTATCCCATGCGGCCATCAAAGACAAAAAAATTGGAAAAGACCTCATTTGTGCATTATTTACTGACCCTAGAACCAATGCCCCCCCGCAGTTACTTGCAAATAGTTCCCAATCCATTGGTGCCATGATGACAGAATAAAAAACAATTTTTGGGACCGATGGTGGATGGTTTTTGATTATCCACCATGCAACAACAATGAGGTTCCTCTTTATTTTTTGAAGAAATTATATTGTGAGTTCGTGCTCAATGAGGTCCCGAATTATTTTGACTTTTCTAACTTTTTTGGTCGAGGAGGTGGCTCTGCACAGAGCAGACCTGGTGCACGCGTAGGTCAGCCTAGGATCCCCCATGCCCCAAAACCCCCACTTGCCTTCAGTTATCCCTCCTACAGTGAAGGAGGTTGTGGAGATTGATACATTGCATGCATTGAGGGAGCTCACTGACACTCTCACCCAGCATAGCACCCAGATTGCATCTGGTGATGTTGGTGGAGGTGCCAGTTCTAGTGCACCACACCACTGTGGATCATGTGGTGCCGTATGCACTGCAGGCGAGACATCATTTGCTGGTTCACAGGATTTATTTTCTATAGATGAGATGTTGGGGAATGTTTTTAGAACTGGAGCCACTGATATTGGTCTTTCACAGGTAAATTTCAAATAAATTTAAATAATATATATATATATATAGTTTAATTCACATGTTTGAGATATATATATATATATATATATATATATATATATATATATTTGATTGTACGTCATGTACATACATGTAAAAAACTAATTTTTTATTTTATTTTGAATAGCAAGAGCTGGTGAAGGAAACATTCCAGGTGTCGACATGCTAGCTACTATGGATGGCATGTTTCAAATGTAATTTTCAAGTTGTACAAACTTACATTTTTAATAAATCATTTAATTGCACTAGATTATTATTATAATTTGTTTCACGTGTATGTTGTACATGTATTAATATTTTTCTCTTTTATACACAGGATCCTAGTGGGTCATCATCTGCTCAGGGAACTGAGGCTACTGGCACGCCTCACATGAGTTTTACGTAGGTTAGTAAATCTCTTTACACTTTGTTTCTAATTACTGGAAGTTCACGCACGGATTGCATGCTTTGGACCTCTGTCATGTAGATTTTAATATTGATTTGTACATGTTTTTTGTATAGCTTATGACTGCTAGAGAGACTCCTCCATATATGCAGACTGTGGAGGCTGCTGTAGATACTGCCATAGCATCTGCAGATCCACTAACTGAGGTACACAATTTTTTAAATTTGTTAAATTTTGGAGGTTCATTATTTCTTATTAAACTTAAATCTACAATATCAAATTTTGTAGGTATATATGTGAAATATTTAATTTGAAAATTAATTATTTGTATGTAGCTTACCCCTCGTGAGTCTATTGTTGTCCCTGTGACATGTCAACAACAAATTGATAGGGATCATGACATTGCGGTAAGATTTCACATGCATTTTAACTAAATTGTACAAGTTTCTAAATTTTGAATGTATTTTAAAATTTTGGGTGTTAAAAACTTATTGTTTATGAATGTGCAGGTTAGGTTGCAGGCATGCTTAGAGACACCTAGGACCACACGAATGAAATCTCTAGTGGCATCTCCCTCCACTACATCCCCAGGTTGTGGACGTGCTACTTCTAGCAGGGTGAAGAGAGGGAAGATGTTTCATGAGTAGATTTATAGTCCACCTGGATGTACATATGTGGTCATGAGTAGATTCACAGTCCATTGTATATATATAGCCTTTTGCGACCGCATGTGGTCCCATATGTACATTATGACACGTGCTTAGTTCGAGATGTACACATACATTATGAACTTATGTACATATATATTTTCAGAGACGTGCGTCTGGAGCACACTTTGTTTGATTCTTATATATATATATATATATATATATATATATATATATATATCCATGTGTGTTGGTTAAATCATATTTATGACTTTTTCAGTTCTTTAACAAGCAGTGTAACGTGGTTAATCATCATCTTTGAATGGGTATATACCAATTTTTCTATATGTTCTTTGTCTTGTTTGTTTACTAATGACTCAACTTGAGGATTTCACTATGAGACTTATGTTTGTTTTTCTTGCACTTGGATCAAAGAAATAAATTGGCATGTGAAATTTTTATTCTCATAAGGTGGATCATTATGGGGCCTGATTCCAAGGCCATGTTCAAGTTCAATTTAAAATAAGGAATGGGAATAGGTTCTGGAACCTTCTTTGTGCGTTGATTTTGCATCCTTGAATCCATTATAAGGTCCATGACATATACCATGCAGTGGACTTTAATATACTGTGGATCTTGATGACATCATGCCATGGTATGGTACCCTAAGGACAGGGAATTTTTTAGATCATGATATATGTTGGCCGTATTTATATTGGAACCACTATAGTACCTATTGATTCTCACTCTTCATTATAATACAAGTGATGTGATTATAATAGTTTTTGTACCCAAATCAGTTTCTGAATGGCAATGGTATAAAGATGCTAGATCTGTAAAACTAAAACAGTTAATTATATCTAGATTGTATTTTCATAATTTACAATCTTGGATGCTTGCATTGTTTTGTCTTAGAACAATTCACATATCACATCATTCACTTGTGTAATATTCAAACCAATAGATCTATAGGGATTATCTGATAACTTATGGAAAATGTTTTCAAGAGGTAGAGCATGCGTTATTTTAAAGAATATGGTGAGTATACTCTTAAATTGGTAATATGCTCCAAGAATTGTTCTTGTGATGATTATACTTGAATAAGCTAGTGAGGCAGGTAGCTAGTTTGGTCTATGACTTGAGGTTTCTTGAATCAGTATATACATATAATTTTCTTATGCGTCTGTAAAGAATATTTCACAGGTGAAATGTGTACATTCCAAAATACAAGTATCTGTCTAGTGTCCATTGTGCTACATGACTTGAAATTTTCAAATTTTCTCTAATTTTGTAACCTACATGCCTGTAGGTGTTACTTAAAGTGCTTGAAAAAAATTCTCAATGCCTAATCTTGACAGGAGTACATATATGATAGATTCTTGAAGGTACTCTAGGTGATTTCGTGTGCTAGAAAGGCATTTTTTCGACAAGATGAAGCTAGATTTGGAGGGAAGGTTGATGATTTTATGATAATCAGTTTATAATGATATGAAAAGGAGATTCTATAGAGCTATATGATGATGTGTATGATATAAAACACTCAGGGGGACATTGTTTATTTAAAGGCTTTTGAGATCATGATGAGTGTATTCTCCGAGAAAAAGTAAGGTATGAGTCATGAATGCATTATTTCTTCCCAATACATGAAGGCTACAAACATGTGACTAAATCAAGTTTTGGTGCCTAACAAGTAGAGTTGGCCCAAAGATGAAGGTAAGAAGGATCATTTTTCTATAGAGATGACTGTTTTAGGTATGTAGGTCTGGTATAGTGGATTCTTGAAGGTGAAAAAAAAGCTTTTGTGAGGAATGAATTTTTTTGCATACCTACAAGGTGAATGATGGTGCTCTTACTCAAAGAAAAGTTATGATGATGATAAATATCAATGATTTTCAACATGTTCAGATCATGCATATGTTATTCCCAGGGGAGCTTAGTGTCTCTATGCTTGAAAAGAGGCTAAAATCAGTTTTTGAGTGAAATTTCAAGATTTTGAGCTTATTTAAGACATTTGGTTGATGTTTCTAATGAAGAGGTGATCCTATCAGGAGGAGAAAGATGAAGAACATGTTGTTAAATGTATTCCTTTGTCATTAATGTAAAAAATGGGGATAAGTTGCTTCCGGGCTACTTCATTCGGGCGTAGTCCCTTAAGAGCCCTGAGACCAAAATATTGTTCAACTTCGACGGTAATTACTTGGACTCCATGGAACCTAGAGAGGCCTCGTCTTATCTGGAACCTTGGCGTAGGGACCCTCTACAATAGCCTCTCTCGGTTTTTTCCTTCTCATTTTGGTGCTCTCGTTGTCCTATTGTTTGCAAACGCGCGAAATAGTGCAGTTGGAGCCAATGTAAGGTTGTCAAACGCTATATTTTGCAAATGGTGGGTCATGGCACCAAACCAACTACACCAACACATTTGGGTGGCTAGGTGAATGCTAGAGGAGGTGGTGTTTTGGTGCGCGAAAGGGTCGTTGCTTCGAGCTACTTCGTTCGGGCGTAGTCCCTTAAGAGCCCTGAGACCAAAATATCGTTCAACTTTGACGGGTGACTACTCGGACTCTGTGGCACCTAGAGAGACCTCATATGATCTGAAACCTTGGTGTAGGGACCCTCTACAATAGACTCTCTCAGTTTTTTCCTTCTCATTTCGGTGCTCTCATTGTCCTACTCGTTTTGCAAACATGCGAAATAGTGCGGTTGGAGCCAGTGTAAGGTTGTCAACGGTGGGTCATATTTTGCAAACGGTGGGTCATGGCACCAAACTGACTATGTTGCACATCAGTGTCTAGGTGAACACTAGAGGAGGTGGTTTTTTGGTGCGCGAAAGGGTCGTTGCTTCCGGGCTACTTCGTTCGGGCGTAGTCCCTTAAGAGCCCTGAGACCAAAATATCATTCAACTTCAACGGGTGACTACTCGAACTCCATGGCACCTAGAGAGGCCTCATCTGATCCGATACCTCGGCGTATGGACCCTCTACATAGCCTCTCTCAATTTTTTTCCTTCTCATTTTGGTGCTCTCGATGTCCTACTATTTGCAAACGTATGAAATAGTGCAGTTGGAGCCAGTGAAAGGTTGTCAAATGCTATATTTTACAAATGGTGGGTCATGACATTGAATCCGACTATGCCAACATGTCGGGTGGCAGGTGAATGCTAGAGGAGGTGGTTTTTGGTGTGTGAAAGGGTCGTTGCTTAGGGCTACTTCGTTTGGGCGTAGTCCATTAAGAGTCCTGAGACCAAAATATCATTTAACTTTGACAAGTGACTACTCAGACTCCAAGGCACCTAGAGAGGCCTCATCTAATCTGGCACCTCATCGTATAGACCCTCTACAACAGCCTCTCTTGGTTTTTTCCTTCTCATTTTGGTGCTCTCGATGTCCTACTGTTTGCAAACGCATGAAATAGTGCAGTTGGAGCCAGTGTAAGGTTGTCAAACGCTATATTTTGCAAACGGTGGGTCGTGGCACCAAACCAACTACACTGCACATCTGGGTGGCTAGGTGAATGCTAGAGGAGGTGGTTTTTTGGTGTGTAAAGGGTCGTTGCTTCCGGCTACTTCGTTCGGGCGTAGTCCCTTAAGAGCCCTGAGACCAAAATATCGTTCAACTTCGACGGGTGACTACTTGGACTCCATGGCACCTAGAGAGGCCTCGTCTGATCTAGAACCTCAGTGTAGGGACCCTTTATAATAGAATCTCTTAGTTTTTTCCTTCTCATTTCGGTGCTCTCGTTGTCCTACTGTTTGCAAACGTGTGAAATAGTGCAGTTGGAGCCAGTGTAAGGTTATCAAACACTATATTTTGCAAACGGTGTGTCATGGCACCAAACCGACTACGTTGGCACATCCGAGTGTCTAGGTGAATTCTAGAGGAGGTGGTTTTTTTGTGCGCGAAAGGGTCGTTGCTTCCGGCTACTTCGTTCGGGCGTAGTCCCTTAAGAGCCCTGAGACCAAAATATCGTTCAACTTCAACGGGTGACTACTTGAACTCCATGGCACCTAGAGAGGCCTCATCTGATCCAAGTACCTCGGCATATGGACCCTCTACAATAGCCTCTCTCAGTTTTTTCCTTCTCATTTCGGTGCTCTCGCTGTCCTACTATTTGCAAACGCATGAAATAGTGCAGTTGAGCCAATGTAAGGTTGTCAAACGCTATATTTTACAAACGGTGGGTCATGACACTAACACCGATCGTGCCAACACATCAACGGTGGCAAGGTGAATGCTAGAGGAGGTGGTGTTTTGTGTGCGAAAAGGGTCGTTGCTTCCGGGCTACTTCGTTTGGGCATAGTCTATTAAGAGCCCTGAGACCAAAATATCATTTAACTTTGACGAGTGACTACTCGGACTCCATGGCACCTAGAGAGGCCTCATCTAATCTAGAACCTCATCATGCACCCTCTACAATAGCCTCTCTTGGTTTTTTCCTTCTCATTTCGGTGCTCTCGCTGTCCTACTGTTTGCAAACGCGTGAAATAGTGCAGTTGGAGCCAGTGTAAGGTTGTCAAACGCTATATTTTGCAAACGGTGGGTCGTGGCACCGAACCAACTACACCGGCACATCCGGGTGGCCAGGTGAATGCTAGAGGAGGTGGTTTTGGTGTGCAAAGGGTCGTTGCTTTCGGGCTACTTCGTTCGGGCGTAGTCCCTTAAGAGCCATGAGACCAAAATATCGTTCAACTTCGACGGGTGACTACTTGGACTCCATGGCACCTAGAGAGGCCTCGTCTGATCTAGAACCTCGGTGTAGGGACCCTCTACAATAGCCTCTCTCAGTTTTTCCTTCTCATTTCGGTGCTCTCGCTGTCCTACTATTTGTAAATGTGTGAAATAGTGCAGTTGGAGCCAGTGTAAGGTTGTCAAAAGCTATATTTTGTAAACGGTGGGTCATGGCACCAAACCGACTGTGCCGACATGTCCGGATGGCTAGGTGAATGCTAGAAGAGGTGGTGTTTCGGTGCGCGAAAGGGTCGTTGCTTCCATGCTACTTCGTTCGGGCATAGTCCCTTAAGAGCCCTAAGACCAAAATATCATTCAACTTCGATGGGTGACTACTCGAACTCCGTGGCACCTAGAGGAGTCGTTTTCAAAATTTACAACATTTTCAAAATTTACAACTTTTTCAAAATTTACAACTTTTTCAAAATTTACAACATTTTCAAAATTTACTTGACTTTTTCAAAATTTACAACTTTTTCAAACAATGAAAGCTTCTCTTAGCTTCGAGAATTTAAAATTCTCTACTAATAGTGCCAACCATGTGAAGGTGGAAGCTTTTCTGGCACCACTAACCTAAACATAAAATTGTTAGTCAAAGAAATTTAAGTTTCAAATCAAAACCATATACTATCTATATACATGTACACAAAATACACAAATTTAAAATAAAATATATTCAAACTTAAATCTAGATCTTTAAACTAAAAAAATATATATATATATATATATAAAATAAATTAAATATATACCAAACATGAGCATTGTAAATTCATTCCAATGAACCATCAGGATCGATCTACTCTGAATAGCAGACAAGATTGCTTCATGATCTGACTCTCGAACCTTCCAAAGAATCTTGTTATTAGGCCTTCCTCGATATCTATACAACTGAATATTTTTCGCTAGAACTAGATGTGAATATAAGAGTATTTTCTGTGTGTCTCAAAGTCTTCAAACACCCAAATAGAGGAGTTTTTTAATGGATACCGTCAAAGCCAAGTTCCAGTAACTACCACTGACCCTATAGGATACTCAATATCTTCGCCATCTATAATAGGAGAAGTCAACTTCTTTCTTTCCTCGATGCAACGACATAAGAAATAGTCTATTCCTTCTTCATTGTCTTACTCATGAATTACTACAAACACATGTCCTACAAAAAAATAACCAAGGTTGAACAACTCAAATTTAAATTACATATTAAAATTTCAATGGACATAACTCAATACAAAAATTAAATAAATAACCATAAATACCTTGTTGCACCAAAATCAAAATTTTGTCAAAGTCCTTGGATGTTGTAACTTCATTTGCAGAAACAAATTGTAATGCTTGTGGAGGTTGATAACTAGGAAGCGAAGTTAGAGGCCTACAAATCCATCCTTCCATCCATTCTTGTGAATCACACTCAAGATGACAAATTCTATACAAGATGCACAAAAACATGTCAACTTTCTTGTCCATACGAGCCCACAAAGTAGCGTCTGAGCTATAAAATGAGTGCATATCACTAGACCCGGTGAGTGTCATGAGTGTCATACAATCCTCGTAGTTAGCAATATGTTTTCCTCTATCAACCAAAAATATCTACAAATTGTGGAATTTTCTTGAGAACCTCGGGCCATGTTGTCGGTACACCATTCCACTATGCTCTTTTCATCTTTTAATTTAGCACCATCTTTGTACTTCAACTTCTCTTACAGCTCTTTTCACACATGCCCTGCACCCGTCATGCTCTCCTTTTCCATGTCCAACCTCAGTGAAACTCTAAATATGTTGCACACCCATCTTGACATGCATTCTTCTCATCTAATAAAACATTCGTGCATTCTTAAACTAAGACATGCAATTATCTGACCATATATAATGTTGTTTGAAGTGGATGTCCCTATCAGACAAGTTTCCATAAAATAACTGGAAACACCCTTGCACTTGAATTCAGAGAGAATGAGTACGATCATCACGATATAAAAGTGGTACTCTCTTAAAAAAATTGATCATTCTTTGTCTTTGTCGAGAATGTAGAAATGCTATATGCACAAAAATGACAACTTGTACTGAGTTGTAATATTGCGATTGAACCTCCATTTATCGTTGCAATGTGTAATTATCTGCAAAATCGACCACTAAAACAATAGTAGCAATAGGAAATGTGTCTTTGCATAGCTTGAATTGTTCATCCAACATCGAGCTCTATGTGTATGCCTCGCATACTCATAAAAATTTCATCCTTAAATTTTCTCATAAATTGAAAAATGGGCATTTGTTCTGTAACTAGCTCACACCGTTTCGACTCTTTTCCATCTTTCAACTAGTATGCAACTGATTTATATTTATCAAATTCAACTAAATTATGTCCTATTGTACCTTTAATTTGCTCATGGATGCAACTTTCCAATTTAGGTAATCCGCCGCATGTACTACAACTTCCATCTAAACAATCTTGACTATAAAAAAATTGTCCAACTTCTTTTTCACAAAATATAGTAGGAATGAAATCCCTAGAAGATATTAGTGGAACTTGAACACCACATTCAGATAACATAGTTTTAGAATGAAAATTAGAACGAATACGTAAAAATTTAGCATAATGCATTACAAATTCAACATGTTGCCTACAACAACAAGTGGTGCGAGCATGGTTGATTTTCACATAGAATGGTTTCAACATTTCAAAAAAACGTTGACTAATTTTAATTTCCAAATTCTCTTGTTCAAACTTACGAAAAAATTGAGTTTGAGTCATATCTAAGAAATGCTTTGGATGTGGTTCACGATTAGTAGAACCAACTCTCCGTTTTATAACATCTCTTGTATTAGGTGAAACTCTAGTGTTATCATGCCAAAATTTAATAACAACTTCTCTTATAGCATCAGAATTAATTTTGTCCTTACGCGGTGCTCTAGCAAAAAATGCCCAAAAATCGACATTATTGAGTGATTGAAGGATATTACGTCTTTCAATTTCTTTCATTAGAGTTTTTCGATTAACTTGCAACATTCAACTTGTTTGCGTAATCAAACGTTGTTTTTTTATTGATTCACTTACAACACTAGTAGCAAGTACACGACGTACAAAATATTACTATCCCTAGTGTGTCTCTTAACACCAACAGTGTGATATGCATCATGAAGGTTTTCAACAATTGTAGAGGTTTGACCACGTATGTTAGATGTTGTCAATTCTAAGGTGTTTAATGTAGGTCTCATTTTAATCAATTTCATCAAACTAACAAACAACTGACATCTTTGGGAATCATTTAAAATTTCAAAATGATTATCCCAAATTTTAGTGGCTTTTCTTCTTATTTGTCATTCATAAAGTTTGTCAGACATTGGTTTCAAAAAAATTTCATCAATTTCAATAAAAAAATTAGGTTTCTTACGTAAAATCCTAGGAGGTGTTTTTTTCAAATTTTGCTTGTCTACGATTTCAACATGAAATTCCTTATTCACATTTTCATTGTCTCCTTCAATTTCAACATTTGCTACATCATGAGTATTTAATTCTTCTTCAACATTGATGGTAAAAAATTCTTCATCACGAGTATTTAATTCAACTTCAACATTGACAGTAGAAACATTACCTAGTTCTTCATTGCTTACAATAGTTGGGATTGAAGATGAACCTCTTCTAGATTCATGAAGTTTCCGCATTCGCTCAGCATTTTGAATTTTGTTGGCCTCTAATTTGTTTGGTGTTTTTTTACTTAATGACTTCCTTTTTTGACTTCATTTTTTGTCTCCCATGATGTTTTGCTTCCGGTGATAAGAAAAACATGCTTGGAAAAGACAGAAATTTCATAGTAATTCATACGGTAAGGTCAGAGAGTAAAAATCACATGGTAATTTGGACATTGGGATGTGTGTAAATATGATTTTGAACCATGCGAGCAGTGCACTTTATGAACCATGAGCGCACTTTATAAACCGCGCTCACGGTTTATAAAGCGCGCTCGTGGTATTGTTAAAAAAACTGTGATCGCGGATCTATCTGCCGAACCTAAGCCTCGGAAAATCTTTGTTTTTCCCCAACCAAAGCTATGGAAGGTCATTATGAAGTGTAAAAGGTCAAAAAACCTCAAATCTGCTCTTCCAAAGACTTGAACCATGCTAAAAACTAAAAAAATTTCACAAAAATGGTGCCATCGCGTAGGGGAGACTCTTAGCTTCGTAGAAATATTGTTTTTAAAGTGAATAGAATAAGATAAATATCATTTTATAATTTCTTACTAACAATAGGTCTTTAAGACATTTTTTCCCGTGAATGTTCATGTCTACGTTTAAGACTCTAACTTTTGTTTCGCTTATCAAAATATGATAAAACTTATACCATCCCAAGTGTGGACAAATTCTATACACGTTAAAAAAAAATTTGATTTCAATATTTTTTGATATAGTTATGGCAGGCAAATGGAAAGCACTCCATTTTCTAAATATTTTCAGACCACTTTCACGGAAAAAATCATAAAAAAATATTGCTAAAAAAATACAAAATAAAATCCATCCCAAGATAGACAACTACATCTAACGTTTCACCAAAGGAAAAAAAAATAACAAGATTTGGTCATCCAAAATGCGGGCAAACGGACTACAATCTTATAAGTTTTTTCAAAAAAAAAAAAAAAACTAAGTCATATAATTTTAAGTGTTTAATATAGCTAAACTTGTCCATTTTTTACAAAAATTAGTATTTTAGAAACTAGATTCTGAATGCTACGATTCATATTTATATAAATTTTTCTAATTTAGAGTGCGTGTATAGCTAATAATCCCTACAAGTTGAGATTTTGTTGTTTTTGCAATATGATGTCCACGGATGACCCTATATTTGTCCATCAACTTCCTGCACTTACCCTAATTCGACCCTACGAGCCCGAGATGCTTCCACCACCAAGCTCTAAAATGAGTTTTCCACCGAGCTTATTGGAACTAAGCCAACCTCTACACCCATCATTTTGAGTTTGAAATTAGCTTGATGTAGCTTGGCCTCTCACGAAATGACCTTGTCCTCATTTTTGACCTTCTAGGGCTCTTTTAGCTAACCGGAGAAGGTAGAAAACATAAATATGACCCCTTAAGTCATGATTTATTAGTTCAATCATTTTTTATGCTTGCAACGACTAAAAAATGGCTTATAGGGTATTGTTTTTGTCGGGAGGGTAGAAATTGACAACATAAAGCATATGGAGGGAAAATATTTTAGAATCGGCTCATATAAATAGACGTGGTCTAATAAAAAATTGTACAATGTCTAGAGTACTTTACTTATTATTGATTATTGATGATTTTTCTAGTAAAGTATAGGTGTATTTCCTAAATAAGAAATTAAAATGCATTTCTAACATTTTTCCATGGAAAGAATTGGATGAAAAATAATTAGGTAAACTTGTTAAAATACTTTGATTTGGAAATGGAGGTGAATTTTTCTCAAAACAATTTAAATTATATTACATACATGAAGGTATATATATGAAAAATATATTACTCCTTACACTCCATATGAAAATAGTTTCATAGAATAGAGGAATATGACTATTATGTATGTGGTCAAATGTATGGTGCAAAGAAGTATAAATGTGTTATTTTGGTCCCGAGAAGAAGCTATAAATATTGTAGTCTACATCCCGAATAAAATTCCTTATAAAGTTGTGTAGAACATCACTCCCGAATAAGAATAGTCGGTAGAAATCTTGATGTAATTTATTTCTATATTTTTCGGTTATATTACTTTTGCATTAATTCCTAAATAAAAACGGAGTAGTTTAGAAGATACAAGTAAAATATACATATTTATGGGATATAGTGATAAATCCAAAGCATATTGATTACTAGATATATCTACAAATAAGGTTGTTATAAGTATAGATGTGACAAAAAAAGAGAAAAATCCATATTTATCTATTGATGGGAAACATTTTGATATTAGTAACCCGTGGATAGTTATTGATGATGATTACAAATAAAGTTCAAGCACTAAAAGTGAAAATGAATTAAAAAGGCAAACACCAATAAAATATAGTCCTATAGAACAATATAATAATTCAAAGTCTTATTAGAAAAGTCAACATATAAGACCGAAGTGTTATTATAGCATATAGAAATATGTGAAGGAGGGTGAATATCCAAATACCTGTTATCCATATTTTACACCCCCTGTAAAATGGAAAACTTCACAAGTTGAGGCATTAACAGTTGATTGGTCAAGCAGTGCTTTGTATTATTTTAGTCGATCGATAACTACATGTCAACCATCTTCATGATGCAGATCAAACATTTCTTACTGATGCATGTTAGCTTCCCTCCTCCTTGTCATGTGACAACATCCCTCATTGACGTGTGACAATGTCCCTCCTTGTCCCGTAACAACACCTCCTTTTTTGATGTGCATCACCACAATTTCTGTTGATGCACATTAACAACTTCCCACATCACGTGATAACGGCCTCCTCATTGTTGCGCATCAACCACTTTTGGTGATTTGTGTCACTTGTCCATCCCCTATCATGTGAAAACATAGCTCATTGTCATGTAAAAATTCACTCTCTTTTCCGCATTTCATCCCTCCTTCCCCATCATGCCACTTTGTTGTCATGTGACAATCCTTCCTTCTTGACATGTGTCAACCTACTTTCACTATCATGTGACAACATTTATTCTTGTTATGAAAAAATCATTCCCACGTTAGTGGTGACTCTCCTCGTTCTTATCAAGAATATGTCGGTGGTTCCTGTCAGGCATCAACAATGAGTTTCATATACGGTCAAGAATTAATGGCACCGTCTGAGGTAGCTCAACAACTGGTTTTATGAAGTATGGTACCCCTATTTTTCATGTAAGAAAAGTACCATTGGAAAGCAAACCGATATGGTGGACCATACCTTCGTACAAGAAATTAATGAAGGTTTTCAATTGGTAGCTTCCTTTCTCTATAAATGTAATTTTCCCCTCATTTTATAGGGGAGACATTCTAGATTGTAAATGAACTCTGCCAAATATATATATCAAGTACTCTTGGGAGCTCATGAAGCCTCAAATTTATGCATTTTGTAAAAGATTTATGCCTTATTCCTATATTGTAATGGATTGTGCATCATTTGAAGCAATAAAATTGGTGTTTTTTGGATTTTCTTTCCCTAGCTCAAGTTTTGCTTTGCATCCTTTGCCTTTCATTTCATTTTTAGGTATATTGTGCATGTTGTACTCTTTTGCGGGATCTAAATTTTTTTCTCCATGAAATTGAAGGTTTGAATGTGTTCTTTAAACTGTGGCACCTTTTTTGTCCCTCTTCTACCTCATTTTCTTCCATTTTCACTCACTAAGGATATCTCCATCCCCTTTTCTTGGTGTTATCTCCTCTCTTAGTTTAGAAAATTCATTTTATGCATCTCTTTATTCCTTGGTCCCTTGGAAATTCTAGGTTAGTGTTAGAATAGTTGAATTTCTATTTATAGGAGTAGTTTTAGCATTAGAATAGGTAGAGGAACCAACCTTCTCTAGAGGTTTATCTCATTTTCGAGGGTCCCACACCTTGATACAATCCCATGTTAGTTAAAAGTAGGGTTTTATAATGTGTAAATCCTAGGGTGATATTGTTTTAACATAACATTTCGACACGCCCGATGGGCCAAAAGTCAATATTTCCATGTTTATCAAGATTGGGTGTGTGTCTTGGTGAATTTTCAGCCTTTGGAGGCTTTACAGCAACACATCTCACAAGTCTAATAAAAAAATCAACTAGTTCCAATAGTGCTAGTTGCCCAAGTTCATGTGAAGGATTCAAACAAGGTCTAGGACAAGAGAAGAAGGAATATTCAAATATTTACGATTATCACTGTAGAGGAAGGAGAGGAAGAAGATTACAAAGGTCTCCATTTACACCAAATAGAACCTTATCAACCCCTCCACTAGGTATACCCTTCCTTCAATCAATTAGGGTTCTTAAGCTAATCGGATGGGACATCAACAACCACCACAAGGACTACAAAATCCTTTTGAAAATTTTACTTGTGTAGCATCCACTTGCCCTTAATGCATAGAATCCAGTTCATATGGTAACATTGAAGAACATTCCATTCTTTAATGGGGAGAATCACACAACACCAATTGATCACATTCAGGACATCGCAAATGTATGTGCTATACATGAGATTATTGAAATGGATGTGGCAATAAAGATTCTAGTTTCTTCTTTCAAAGGAAAATCTTTATCATGGTTCAAAGTATGGGAGCAAGGTCAATCCAAAATTGGGATCAATTATGTACAACTCTATGTAGCCAGTTTGGAGAAAAGGTAGATAATATATCTCTACTAGAGCATCTGACTACAATCAAGAGAGCACCAAATGAGCAGATGTTTGTTTTCAATTTCAGATTCCAAAGAATGTGGGACTAGATTCAAGTCACCGTGAGACCAACTCTTTATGAAGGTGCATTCCTTTCTTTCATTAAATCTTTTAATTCTTATATATCTGTAATGATTCAATCCATGGGAGGGATAACCTTACCCGGGGCTTATGTCATAGCCATCAAAGTTGATAATTGCCTAATCTAAGTCGATGTAAACTAGTACCTAGGCCACCTATGCCTATTTATCCAGAAATGGGGAATCCTAGTTCTAGTCAAACTCCTACATTAGCCCCTATTCCTGCCCCTAGAAATCAAAGTTCCAATGAAGCTTCTACCTCTTCTTCTAGTACCTCAAATAAACTCTAAGAAGTTATGAAGTAATTGTAGAACCTAGGAAATGAATTGGTGACCCTCAAGAGGTAACAAGCCCAAAATTTCAGACCTTATCAGCCACAAGTGCAAAAAAATAGACCTCCATATCAGCCTATTAGACCTCCCGCCTAAGCTGCAAAAGAAAATCAAAGATAACCCCCTACTACTAGTCCATTCCAGCATTACAATTCTAATACACCTTCAACATCCCAGGCCTTGGTTCCAGTCCAGAATAACGTTGCACATGAATATGAATGGTTCTTTCCTTACCATCAACCCCATAACCAAGCAACATTTTTCAATGGTATGATAAACAAGGCCTTAATGGTACAAAATGTTGGTGTTCCTCAAGAGACAAGCCAATAAGAAATTCAACAACAAACAACTACTTAAGAGGCACCTTTAAGTGAGACCACACTTGTGAATTGGAAAGTTGAGGATTTTTTTTATATAAATTAGTCTCCTTCTTAAGAAGTACCATCAAAATCAAGGTCTAAAAAGATGAACTTGGAGGAAGAGAAGTCATATAATCCAAGTGCTACTTGTTGGTATCCAAATTTTTCTCCTTTTTAGTCCGAGCAGCACCCTAGATATCTCATGGAGCCTAAAGATAGATTATACCATGTTGTATGTCATTGGTAGCTAGGGATATGGTCTAGCTGGCACTCGGGTTTGTGGAGAAATGGATAGCACTCCCATAGGACATGATCTTGTCCTAGTTGTTTTAGGTTGTGCCTTGCTGACCAAGGTAAGAGGACCTATTTTGTAACCTTGTAATGGTGAAGGAGATGAAGATGTCCTTCTCTTTGCTTGAAATTTTATGATGGAGACCTTGATGAAAACATGATCAACACCCTAGATTTGAACTCTCATGAGTTTTCACTTCTCAACACATGGGTATGCTCTCAAAACAAGGAAAAGGCTACTAGAGAAATTGGAAATCCTGATCATTATGCATACTTTTTCAAAAGAGTTTTGATCTTACGGGGTATACAAATGCAAATCAGGGGTAGTACATGATAGGATCTTTTTTTCTTAGATGATTTTGGTGGGGATTGACAAAACAAACTAGGATATATAAGATCTTTGGAAATCTCTACAATATTTGAATAACTATCGGATGAAATGCCTTTCAAATAATCGGGATGTTCTTTTAAACGGAAAGAAGCACAAATGGAAACACAAGTTGTACTCTTCACAAAATCTTTGAGAACTCACCAAAAAAGCTTGAATTAATGAACTCAATTAAACACAAAAATCCATGATCAAAACATGCCTAAGGTACCCCCAAAGGCTTACAAGAAATCTCTGCAATCAAGGAAGGTAAAGTGATTTTAAATTTGTTTATCTCCTTATCAGATGAAGGCTCTTATGGACATGAAATTGTAAATGCCACTAAACTATCAATAAGAAATGGAGATTCTATGTGATTTCTAAAGACTTTCAATGCAAGATTAAAACAAGAACAATGAAAACTATCCACAGGCATTTAAAAATGATAACAAACACCATATTGCCCAAAGAAAACATAGATTTAATTCAAAACTTGTTGGATTCAACAGTAGGGGAGAGTTACATGAACAATATCAAAGCTTTGTGATGGTTATACACTTATAACCAACTCACATACATGGATCTCTAACACATGAGACATTAACCTGGTTCTTTAATGGATTTCTCAGAAAATGAGCTTTCTCTCAGAATTTACTCATGATTTTCAACTCCCAACCCCTTACAGTTTCTCCAAAAATGCCTCATATACCTCATGCCACCTTGGAGCCTTCCTTCCCAATCAAAGAATATGTTATGGGATCAAATTTGTTACAAAAAACCTCATGATTTAAATATAGTGACACCAAATAGAAAAACAACTCGCAGGTTGCCAGGTATGCACAAAAGTTAAATCATTACACAAATTTTGATCATTATCCATTTTGGAGGCATGTTTTTCATCATTTAGCCATGCAAGCATCTTTCACCCACCATTTTCACCTTTTTACCCTTTTAAACTACATCTGCAACTTTTGATGTTGACATTTTACGTTTTTCTCGGGCTTGAGCCAAATTTTACTTCAAAAACACCATAGATTGAAGAATTAAGTCATGAAAATGATGTTAATGCTCTCCGAAGGTGAAGACACCCAAAATCATATTAAATTTGATGAAAAATGTGATTTCCAAGCTTCTTGGAGCTCCCATGGCGGCCAAAATAGATGGATGCACAATAATCGTTGATCTTGTATCAACATTTAATATCAGCCCTCCACATGGAAGATGAGATCCAAAAATAAGCTCAAAATTACCTTTTTAAACTTTGGATAAGGTGGGACACGTGTCAAAAAATGATTGGAAATCAATTCGGGCTCATTTTTGACTTTTTGACATTTTTGAAAAAATGGAAAAATTTGACCTTTTCCTTCGCCTTTGAATTTTGGAGCTGACACATGGCATATGGTGGGTCCCATTGAAACCACACTTCAATTCTGTGCATTTTGACCTTTTTTGGAAATTGGAAAAATTTCACCTTTTGCCTCGAGGGCTTGCGCCTCTGATTTTCCATTACCACGTGTCTCCTTGTGATTCGCTAGCGGGCCGTAGCTTCAATTTTGATTTTGAGATCTTTTGGAAAAAGGAAAAATTTCCTTCCTACCTCCGCTAGCCCGATGACCCACCCTACTCTATTAGACATGTGTCCTCCTATGATTGGCATTGTGTCATTCTTCATTTTACTCCCTTTAAGCCAAGGGAAAAAATTTCCACCTTGTCTCTGTGGGCCCATGCCTTCGAAACTATCCCCGCCACGTGGTGCTCTTCTATTCACTATAGATCCAAATCTTCCTTTCTTCCATCAAACCCCCTTTGACCTTAAAAAGTTACACGTGTCCAATCTTTATTGGCCACGGGCTTTTAAACTAACATTTTAGTTTAACCTTTTTACGAAAAGGGAAAAATCCCCTTTTTCCCTCCACCGAGGCCTCTGTGCCGCCATGCTTTTGCCACATGTCCTCCTCGATTGGAGTGGGGGTAAAATTGTTTTTCAAACCTTATGAAATTAGAGCCCAAAAACACTAAGTCCCCCGCGGCCCGCACTTTCATTTTGGCATTTTTAGGACACATGTCCTATTGTGATTGGATGTGAGCTTTCGGGAAAAATTTAACTTTAAAACCTTTGCAAGACTAAGGTCAAAAACATTAAGTGAATCTGACCACCCACCATCTCACTTGCCAATCAGATCATGCCACGTAGGCAAATTTGGAAAAAATGTGGCCTCGGGCCGAAAATGCCCTATTTGCTTGAAAAAAGGTGAAAAATGAAAATTTAAAGCGCCTCCCCACCTTTCCTTAGCCAATGAAAACCCACCACATTTCCATTATATTCCAATGATGAATTTGATGGGAAAATAACACCCGTATGACCGTCAAAATGTGAAAAATTTAAAGGATGCCCTGGAAATCAAATTTTTCAACAAGGATTGCAAATTTCATGATTTTAAAACAACTGAATCATGTTTTGACATTATTTTTGACCTTGGGACTGGATTTTCAAATACAAACAAGTATGAATTGGTCAAATTTGATTTTTACACGATCTGGAAAAAGGAAAAATGACATAGCCTGTGAAATTGGAAAAATTAGGGTACAAAAAAAGGGAAAACTTGAAATATTCCTTCACATTAGGGAAAAACAACAAGTTTGTGGGCATTTTTGAAATGTTCAACTAGAGGGGCTGAATTACGGATCACCAATTCAAAGGGCAAAGTGTTTTCAAGAAAAAGGACATGAAAAATTAGGGCACACTATGTAAGCTCAGAAATGGCACCAACATTGGCTCCTTCTTGGGGATGGGTACTCCCGTGAGTGCCACAAGAACAAAATGTAGACCAAGTACCAAAAATCAGTGAGAACCTAACAAAAATGGTTGCCACACAGCAAGGCAAACCACAAAACCGGGAAAACACCAAAAACAGAGAAAAAAACCAAACACTATACACTGTACAAGCTAGCGCATACCTCAAATTTGGGGTTCAATCCAAGAAATGTTTCAAATGTCTTCCATTAACGGGTAGCTCCAGCAATTCCCCATCTAAATCTTTGAGAAAAAGGTATGTTCACTAATCCCGATATCAATGGCATAAGGGCCCATCCATAATGCATCAAATTTTCCATGTTTTCCCTTTTCTTCATGCCTACTATCCCATAACAAGACCAGATATCCAACATTGAAGGCTCTAGGAGTGACCTTCTTGTTAAACAATCTCTTCAATTTTTCCCTAAATCTGACATGCCTTTGATGGGATGCTCTTCTCTCCTCATCAAGATCAATAATCGATTGATTTGTGATTCATATGGGCCAAGCTCTTGATCTTCCAACTGTTGGGCAAACTGAAATGAATATAATTACAGGTGCAAGGGCAAAAAAGCTTGAGTTCCATACACCAATTCAAATGAGCCTTTACCAATAGCTCTTTTAGGATTTATTCTATCATTAAACTGCAAATTTCAATTGTTCACCCCATTTCTTCTTGTTTTGTTCCAAGGTTCTTCTAATGATCTTCAACAAGTTCTTATTACTAGACTCAGCTTGTCCATTCCCTTCGGGGTTATAGTTTGAAGAATAAGTCAGTTTGATTCCATATTCATTACACATTTCCATCAAAGGGTTAGCTCTAAATCACATGGCATTATCAGCTACAATCTTAATCTGGAACTCCAAATCTACATATGATGTGATTTAATAAGAAGTCCATTACCACTTGGTGTGTTACCTTTTTAGATGGGATTGCTTCAACCCATTTTGTAAAATAATCAGTGGCTACAAGAATCCACTTATGGCCAGCACTAGACGGATCTGAAATCTCACCAATGAAGTCCATCCCCATTTCGGAAAGGAGCTTTAATTGATACACGCTGCAAAGGAGGGAAGTGAAGCTTTCGACCTTCTAGAGAAGCATTGGAAACTATCACATTTTCTAACCATCTAGGTTGTATCTTTGAAGAGATAAGGCCACCAATAACTAGCTCTCAAAATCTTATGTGTTGTTACCCTTCCAGAAAATTTTCCTCCACAAACTCCCCCATGGAAATCAACAACTATTTTGGGAGCTTCATCTTATTATGCATTTCAGGAGGACACCTTTAGGGTTCTTCCAAGCCAACCTAGGGTCTTGATGATATATTTTTGATAAGCCAACTTGAGGGATCTTTTCTGATTTTTATTTAAATGATTAGGATAGAAAATGCGTCTAAGATAAAAAATTACATCCTTGTACCACTCGAAATTTACCAACTTTGCAAGCACATCTACCCTTTCTTCCTCTAGCTGATTCACTTCCACATTACGCAAGTTGCTCTCGACCATGAGCTTAGTAAGACCCAAACCCCTTACCAACTTTGTGGTTTGGATGTCCATATCATACTCTGCACTTTTTCACCCATCTACATCTTTTACTTGAGATCTCCATTTCTAATAAGATGTCTTTCACCATGGTGTGGGGAACATAAGCAACAATTTTGAACTTAATATATAAGGCACGAAAACTTTTTGCTTTCACCAAAGCAAATGCTTGTTTCTCCATGATGGTATACTTTAATTGAGTAGCTTGTAAAGCCTTGTTCAAGAAGGCAATAGGCCTCTCAGCCTCATTCTCTTCATTTTGTAAAAATCAAAAACAATAGTATATTCAAAGGAAAAAGAAAAGATTTGGAAAGGCCTCTTATAGTTTAGAGCTACTAAAATAGTGCATGCTTAAGCGCATTCTTAATTCCTTCAAAATATTGAATGGAAGCCTCCTCCCACTTGATAACTTGGTCCTTGTTTATCATGCTTGTGATAGAAAGAGTGAGCTCAAAAAATTTGGAAACAAACCTTCTAATAAAATTAATCGACCAAAGAAAGAATGGATTCCTTTCTTAGTTCTTGGGATAGGTACTTTTCCGATTGCTTCCACTCTCTCAGGGTCTATCATAACACCATATTTTGACACAATGTGTCCTAGCAGCTTGGCATTTTACATGCCAAAATAACACTTCTTTGGATTAAGAGAAATTCCATACTCCCTACATCTAATCAGCATCTTCTCCAAGTGCTGCAAATGATCACCTCTCTACCTTGAAAATACAGTCACATCATCTTGGTAAACTGCAATGAACTCATTGATGTAACTAGCAAAAGCAACATCCATTTCTCTTTGAAAAGTGGCACCAGCATTCATCAAACCAAAGGGCATCCTAACAAAAACATATGTTCCCTAAGGAGTAGTGAATGTTGTCTTAAGTCTTTCTGATTCTTTGAAAACCACTTGATTATACCTAGAGAAACCATCAAATGTAGAAAGCAATTCAGATCCTGTCATAAGCTACAACATATTTTCCATATTTGGCAAGGGATAGTTGTCCTTCATGAATTATTTATTTAGATTTATAAAATCCACATAAATTCTGATGTCTCCATTATTATTTCTGACTAGCACAAGGTTTGCACCCGGGATGAATATCTAATGGGCTGAATAATACCTCCATCTCTCAACTTCCTTAACTCCTCTTGCATTTTCATCGAGAGAAGTGGATTAATTTTCCTTTCCCTCTGTCTGAATGGTTTGGCATTTTTTTCAAGAGGGATCTCATGTTGAAATAAATCTTCTCTGTATGCTTTCAGCTCTAAATAGGACCAAACAAGGCAGTCTTGATATTTTCCAAGAGTTGAGCATATGACTATTTTTCCTCTTTCTTGACGTTGGTACCTATCCAAATATTCCTTGGTTTATCCTTGGTGCCTAATTCATGATATTCCACATCCCTTGAGGAAAACATGTTCCTATTGATGATGCAATCAACATTGTTAAAATTTGACTCAAGTGCAACAAGACCTCTAGGAATGGTGTTTGTTTTCAATTGTATAATATCCTTCTCAAACAAAGTTTCTCTCCCTTCATTCATGCACACCATTGGCTCCCAATCAATATTATGATCTACAAACTCACCTTGATTTTGCAAGAACCTTAGCACTTGATAATCATCATCAAACACCTGCGATGTTTCACATTATCGGGGACAATTGGCCTAGTTAGTAGTTGATGTTGTATTCACAATAAGGTGAAATGGTGCAATCTCTAAACCTAGAACCCAAAATTCCAACTTGTCAGGCAGCATTGATACCTCTATCATGATACACAATGTTAAAGGAATCAAACATTTCAATTAGATCCCAAAATAGATGTTTATCTTTTTCATACGCTGATTTTTTTTGTAGCATATAGTTTCCTTACTTGTTTGACAACCACTCTGAATCCCCCTTCACAACAATATCCTTGAATCCATATTTCCATGCAATCCTTAACCCCAACAACAATTCCTCACACTCAACAATGTTGTTAGTGCATTAAAAATTAATTTTGAAGGAAAAAACAAAGTCTTCCAAACAAGGAGAAAGCGAGAGCTATACCAAAACCATTTCCAAATTTGGAGCAAGCTCCATCAAATAGCAAGGTCCAAGGAGAACCTACCATACCAAGGCACTTTTAGTTGTCCATCTTATTTTATTTTCCATCAGTAAAACCAATGAAATTGTCATCATCTACATCAGCAAACAACACTTCATAGGAATCATTGTTGGGATCTTCAATTAAGTGCAACATTTTCTTTTCACCATACAATTTGAAAAGGATTCCCTCAATGGGAATGGTGGAAAAATAAATGTCCATATAAACAGTGCCACCAACACTTATAGCCCATTTTCTTGACAAAAGCATACCCCATTTGGTAGGGCAATCAACAATTACAACATCTAGTTTCAAATTCTTACCCGGATATGCTGCAGTTGCACTATCAAACCTATCATACAACCAACCACCGAACTTCCCTTTAATCCATGGCAGTACACTTCCCATAGGAAGTTGTCACTTTGATATCCAACTCATTCATGAATTCTAGAGGCATGACATTACATGATGCATCGGAATCAAACATACAATTGTGAAGTAGCCTATATTTTATGAGCAAAGTTGTGAAGAATGGATCAACATTCAATTGGGAATCAACCAAAGATGTCCCCAAATATACCTCAGGTGTCTCTCTAATATCTTCTACTACTGGTGGTGTTTCAAATTCAACAATTATTTGAGGTGGAGTTTCAACAACATTTACATTTCTTCTTGGAGTAACCTTTCTTATTTCAATCCCAAGTACTCAAATGCTCTCTTCTTATGCTCAGGAATTCTAAGCAACTCAATGATTGGAACACTCACTTTAATTTGGCTCAATACTTGGGATATGTCATAGGGGACACTCTTTGGAAAAAAAAATTTTACAAGGGTTACAAACAGATTCATTAAATGGCAATGGATTCTTGGCAGCTTGGGTATGATGTGGACTGTAATTTTGCTTGGGAAAATAGAACTTTTAGGAAGTGTTTCTTTCCCAGGAGCTTCCTTTGGAATGCTTGTGAGAAAGGGTGTTTTAGGTTTGGCTTGAGGCCCAACTCCTTTAACAACCTTGCTTCTATTGTTATAATCTTTCTCTTGAGTTACAACAACATTCATCAAAATTGTCTATCTTCCTCCAAAGGGATACCACCATCATACTTCTTAATCATCAAATATCTTAAGTATTCAAAGTCATTGTTAGGAATTTCAAAAGATTGCACTACATCAACTTCAAGAGCATGAGGGGGAAAAACTTGTACCCGCAGATGAAATTCCAAAAGGCAGTAATAGTCCTAGCACTTATTACTTTAGTAGATGTTGCTCCTCCTTGTGAGCTTGAATAATAGCCCACCATACAAATATCATCATCAGTTACATCCTCATTATCAACCTCATCAACATGTTGGTCCACTTCACATTGAGGATGAGGAAGAAAACATCTATCACACCAATCCATATCAGTAACCTCTTCAACATCAGCAAACCTGGTAGTTAGAGGGTCAGGAACCAATCTATTTTCACGTGCTTGGGGTTGTCTATTTCCTCCTCCCATAGGTCCTTTACCTCTATCATCTTGTATTTGATCACCCCTAGGATGATTTCCAAATCTATCTTGTGCTTGCTGCATAGGTTGACCTTGTTAAGTCTGCTCAATTCCTTTCCCAGCTCTTGCCAACTTGTATGAAATTTCTTTGACAACCCCTACCAAAGTTTTCACAACCTCTTCTAAATCAGCACCTTTGCTTGATTGAGGTTTTTCAGGGTTTATCAATTTTATACCATCTCTCTTGAGAGGTTTCCCAACAGCCTTGATATTGTTTTCAATTTGAAGTGCCATGGTGAAAGCTTATCTTAGATTGGTTGGGTTCTTGTCTCTTAAGTAATAGGATACCTTTTTATCAAATGCATCTACATATTTGATTAGACAAGATTCATCACAAGGCCTCAAACCAATAGGTAGTCTCCTCAGAGTTTTTTTAAACCTTGTGTTGAAGTCATGGACTGATTCATTAGGGTTATTCTTGATATTCTCAAACTCAGACAAAAGAAATCTAGGATCAGGTTTTGTCACCATATTGCAACCTAAATGCATTTTTCATTTCAATCCATAAATTAACAGAATTATCAGGTAAAGCCTTGTACCAATCCCCAACATATTATTCTAGTGTGTGAATGACCAAGTTAATATACACATCTTCAAACTCTATCTCAAAATATTCCATCATATTAACAAAGAGTTTGAGATATTGATCACCTGTTGTTGCATTGTTGCCTTAAAATTTTGGCAATCTATTTCTCACATCTTGTGGAATAGCATTCGGAGTAACCATCCATTCTTCTCAAATCTATTGGGCCAAAGGTTTTAACACCAAATGGATTTCTAGGCTAAGCCATATTGTTTGGTGGGGTGATCTTGGAGGCGAGACAAGTGATGAGGAGTGATATATCTTTGGGGCTCAAGAATGTGATTCACAAAACTAGTATTCTTTAAGTGTTGATTTTCCTGAAATATTTACTCGAATTAAAACACGGAGGTATAGATTGGAGAAAGAACTTACTAGGTACAACAGAAATATCTTCACTAGTTGAGGAAAACAAATTTATGAGAAGATTTTTGAATTAGAATCAATTGAAGAAGAGTGATAGTCCTCTACCAAAGGTTGATCTCTCTCACCAATGGCTATATATTTTCCTGATGTCTAACCTTTAACCACTTTCCAAAATCTTCTCCCTTCCAACTCTGAATTTCTTGACTCTAAGAACAATTTATTAGTAGAGTCTTTAAGGAAGAGAGATCTTCTTCCCTCTAGTTTTGCAAAGGTTAGCAACACAAAAATAAATGACAGAAAGCTTAAGACACTGGTATTTTCAAGATCAAATCAATATCGAGTTGCCACTAAGGAATTTCACCTTAGCTATGCAAGAATGCACTAAATTAATCTGTCAAATGCTTTCTAGTGCTAAAAAACTTTGCAAATCCTTAGAGATCATACCTTCTTCTTCTTAGATCAATCAATCATAATGCAACCAAAGTGTATGAACTACTAGGAAATGAAAAAAGGGCAAACAAAACTTGAAACCCTTATTTAAAACCTACAGATATGAAGCATAAAATGATATTTTAATAATGTATCAGCTTAAATAGTTGAATACACAAATGGTCAAACTCTTCAAAAACTTGAAAAACACCAAGAAATTCTAAGAAGTCCCTGAAAATAGCGCCACTCGTGTTGGTATCCATTTTTTTCTCCTTTTTAGTTTGAGCGACACCTAGATATGTCATGGAGCCTAAAGACATATTACACCATTTTGTATGTCATTGGTACCCGGGGATATGGTCTAGCTAGCACTCGGGTTTGTGGAGAAATGGATAGAACTCCCATAGGACTTGATCTTGTCCTAGCTTTTTTAGGTTGTGCCTTACTGACCAATGTAAGAGGACCTATTTTGTACCTTGTAATGGTGAAGGAGATGAAGATGTACTTATATTTTCTTGAAATTATATGATGGATACCTTGATGAAAACATGATCAACACCCCATATTTGAACTCTCACGAGTTTTCACTTCTCAAAACATGGGTATGCTCTCAAAACAAGGCAAAGGCTACTAGAGACATTGGAAATCCTGATCATTATACATACATTTGCAAATGGGTTTTGATCTTACGTGGGCATAAAAATGCAAATCGGGGGTAGTACATGATAGGATATTTGTTTCTTAGATGATTTTTGGTGGGGGTTGACAAAACAAACTGGGATAGATCATATCTTTGATAATCTCTACAATATTTGAACAACTATCGGATGAAATGCCTTTCAAATAATCATGATGTTCTTTAAACCGGAAGAGGCACAAATGGAAACCCAAGTTGTACTCTTCACACAATCTTTGAGAGCTCACCACAAAATCTTGAAGTAATGAACTCAATTAAACACAAAAATCCATGATCAAACCACGCCTAAGGTACCCCAAAGGCTTATAAGAAATCTTTGCAATCAAGGAAGGTAAAGTGATTTTAAATTTGTTTACCTCCTTATCGGATGAAGGCTCTTACGAACATGAGATTGTAAAATCCACTAAAATCTCAACAAGAAATGGAGATTCTATGTGATTTTTAAAGACTTTCACTGCAAGATTACAACAAGAACAATGAAAACTATCCACATGCATTTAAAAATTATATCGAGAGAACATATTGCCCAAAGAAAACACAAATTTAATTCAAAAATTTTTGGATTCAACAATGGGAGAGTTACATGAACAATATAAGAGCTTTGTGATGGATATACACTTATAACCAACTCACATACATGGATCTCCAACACATGAGACATTAACCTAGTTCTTTAATGGATTTATCGAAAAATGAGCTTTCTCTCGGGAATTTACTCATGATTTTCAACTCCCAACCCCTTACAGTTTCTCCAAAATGCCTCATATACCTCATGCCACCTTAGAGCCTTCCTTCCCAATCAAAGAATATGTTATGGGATCAAATTTGTTACAAAACCCTCATGATTTAAAGATAGTGACACCAAACAGAAAAACAACTCGCAGGTTGCCAGGTATGCACAAAAGTTAAATCATTACACAAATTTTGATCATTATCCATTTGGAGGCATGTTTTTCATCATTCAGCCATGCAAGTATATTTCACCCACCATTTTAACCTTTTTACCCTTTTAAACTACCTTTACAACTTTTGATGGTGACATTTCACGTTTTCTCTGGGCTGAGCCAAATTTTACTTCAAAAACACCATAGAATGAATAATTAAGTCGGAAAATGTTGCCAATGCTCTTAAAAGGCCAAGACGTCCCAAAATCATATAAAATTTGATGAAATTTGATGAAAAAACGTGATTTCAAAGCTTCTTGGAGCTCCTATGCCGGCCAAAATAGGTGGATGCCACGATGGCTGTTGAACTTGTATCAACATTCAATATCAGCCCTCCACGTGGAAGATGAGATCCAAAAAAATCTCAAAATTACCTTTTTAAACTTTGGATAAGGCGAGACACTTTCAAAAATGATTGGAAATCAATTCGGGCTCATTTTTGACTTTTTGACAATTTTGAAAAAATGGAAAAGTTTGACCTTTTCCTCCGCCTTTGAATTTGTGAACTAACACATGGATTATAGTGGGTCCCTTTGAAATCACACTTCAATTCTACACATTTTTACCTTTTTTGGAAATTGGGAAAATTTTCACCTTTTTCCCCATGGGCCTACACCTCTGATTTTTCCTTTGCCACTTGTCTCCTTGTGATTCACTAATGGGCCAGTGCTTCGAATTTCGATTTTGAGCTCTTTTGGCAAAAGGGAAAAATTTCCTTCCTACCTCCACCGGCCCACCGACCCACCCTGCTCTGTTGGACACGTGTCCACCTGTGATTGGCATGGTGCCATTCTTCATTTTACTCCCTTTAAGCCAAGGGAAAAATTTTCCACTTTGTCTCTGTGGGCCCGCACCTCCGAAACTATCCCCGCCACGTGGTACTCTTCTATTCACTGTGGACCCAAATCTTCCTTTCTTCCTTCAAACCCCCTTTGACCTTTAAAAAGTTACACGTGTCCAGTCTTTATTGGCGATAAGCTTTCGGGCCAAACATTTTAGTTTAACCTTTTGCGAAAAGGAAAAAATCCCTTTTTCCCTCCGCCGACCCACTCTGCACCACCGTGCTGCCATGTGTCCTCCTCTGATTGGAGTGGGGAAAAATTGTTTTTTAAACCTTATAAAATTAGAGCTCAAAAACTCTAAGTCCCCCGTGGCCCAAGTTTCATTTTTGCATTTTTAGGAATTGTGTCCTCTTGCGATTGGATGCGGGATTTCAGGCCAAAATTTGAATTTAAAACCTTTACAAGACTAAGGTTGAAAAACCTTAAGTGAATCCAACCACCCGCCATCCCTTTGCCAATCAGATCATGCCACGTAGGAAAATTTGGAAAAAATGGGGCCTCGAGCCCGAAAATTCCCCATTTTCTTGAAAAAGGTGAAAAATGAAAATTTAAAGTGCCTCCTTGTCTTTCCTCAGCCAATGCAAACACGCCACATTGCCATTCTCTTCCAATGATGAATGTGATGGGAAAATGACATCCGTATGACTGTCAAAATGTGAAAAATTTAAAGAATGCCCTGGAAATCAAATTTTTCAACAAGGATTACAAATTTCATGATTTTAAAACAACTTAATCATGTTTTGACACTATTTTCGACCTTGGGACCTGATTTTCAAATACAAACAAGTATGAATTGGTCAAATTCAATTTTTCACAATCTGGAAAAAGGAAAAATGACATAGCCCGTGAAATTGGAAAAATTAGGGCAAAACAACAAGTTTGTGGGCATTTTTGAAAGATTCAATTGGAGGGGCTGAATTACGGATCACCAATTCAAAGGGAAAAGTGTTTTCAAGAAAACATGACATAAAAAATTAGGGCACACTATGCAAGCTCGAAACGGCATGAACACTACCAACAAGTTCAATATTAAAAGGAACAAAAACCAAATCGTACCAAGCCAAGAACTCGATGCTAATCAAATACCATGATCAATAAGATGAAATAAATTCACCAGAATAAATTTACAAAAACCTTTGCAAACAAATGAGTAGGAATATCATATATTATTATGGAACTCAATGAAATACAATGAGAATGGGTCTTGCTTATATAGGCAAGGAATAATAATCTAAGAACCAATCAATGTCGTAGATCAATCCATAAGTCAAGGAAAGAACTAATCATTAAAGAACTAGTCAAGACCATAGATTTAGGAGAAAACTAGACATCAAGGATATATTTAATACCATAGGTCAAGGAAATAACTATACCTAACAACTAGATAATATCCCCTAATATCTAAATAAATAAAATTAAATATCCACACACATAAGTGGGTGAGGATAAATGTAAATAAAGTACCTAGGTGAACATTAGATAAGTTAAATACCTACTCTAACACCCCCTTCAAGTGAAGCTAGGGGCCAAAATAGATGTGGTATGTCCATAGTACGAGTCCCAAAAATTAGACTTGATGAGGTACTCATATACAATATATCCATGAAGAAATATCAAACCAAAAGAAGGAAAGAATCCTGCTAGAAGGAAAAAGAAAGAAGAAGAAGAATAAGGAATATGTTCTCACGAACACCCCCCAAGATAAAATTACAAAACCCAAAGCATTCCATGCAACTCAAGGTAACAAGGTGATGTAAAAGGCTTCATAAAGATGTCCATAACTTGTTGTTGAGTCGAAATGTATTCAAGTAAATAACTCCATCCTGAATGTGTTGATGAATGAAGTGGATGTGTATCTCAATATGATTGGTCTGCTGGTGCTCAACTGGGTTACGAGAAATGTGAATTTCACTTTGGTTTTCACACCAAAGTATAGTCAAATGAATCCTATGTGAATCTAAACTCTATCAATACAAAGCCAAAGAATCTACTAACTTACTAAAGCTGTTGCCTGTACTCTACCTCAAGATGAAATTGCAATAGCTTGTTGCTTTTACATGCCCAAGAAACTAGAGAAGAACCCATACAAAAATATATCTAGAATTGGAATGCCTATCATCATAGATTTTCCTTATATGAATTTGTATTTTGAACCAAGCGAGTAGAATCCCTAGTGTAGTGTAGGCCAAAGTTGGAAGTTCCCTACAAATAGCACAAAATCCTTGTAGCTTCCTTCCAACGACTACTATGAGGACAATGTGCAAACTGAGATACAAGCCCTACTACAAATGAAATATCAGGGTGAGTATGAGTCAAGTACATTAGACTCCTAACCAACTACCTATACAATGTATGATCACAAAGTGGATTGGTACATGTGGAAGTAAGAGTAACCCTAGATTGAAAAGGAGATGGACTTGGCTTGCAATCATCCATATCAAAGCACTAAAGAAGATAATGGATGTACTTTTGCTGACTCAACTGAATCCATTAATCTATTTGATAAATCTACAAACCAAGGAAATAATGCAATAACCCAAGATCTATCATGTCAAACTGTGTAGAAAGAGCCCTTTGAATAGTCTGAATGTGGGAAGAAGAGCTTACAGTAAGCAACAAATCATAAACATACAAGACAAGTTTCATGATATCCCTCATGTACATGTTGGAGATACTTATGATTGGTGTAGCAGAACGAACAAAACCAATAGATAGAAAAAAATAATCCATCTTCTCATACCAACCCTGAGGGAATTGTTTGAGACCATAGAGAGACCTTCAAATATTACAAAAAGAGAAGAATCCTAAAAAATCCAATAGGTTACTCCATGTATATTTCCTCTTGTAAATATCCACATAAGAAGGCATTCTTCACGTCCATCTGGAATACGGGCCACCCCGTGATGCGAAATAACAAGGACAAGGCGTCTGAGAATCCAACTTGGTAATGGGTGCAAAAGTATCGAGTAATAAATACCTTAAACTTGTGAAAAAAAAATTAACAAGATGATCCTTATACTTGTCAATGGACTCATCAGCTGCATATTTGGTTCGGTATACCCACTTACACATAACCATATTTATTCTTTTAGAAAGAGATACCAAATCCCAAGTATGATTCTTCATCAAAGAAGAATACTCAGCTGTCATCCCATCATCCCACTCCTGTATTCCATGAGAATTTGAAAAATACTGTGGATCCTTAGAAATTACCTACAAAAAAAGTCCAGAACTCGTAGAATGTATGTGATGATGCCTAGTGGGTGGAAGATCCTGTATGAAAGGTGTTGCCTCTGAAACTGTAGTACAATCCAACTTAGGTATAGTGACAACATCAGTGGGGATATTATCATGAATGACATCTATAACCTCATAATCAACCTCCTCAAAGAAAATATCCTCAATATGAGATGAAGGATGCATGGAAGAATATGAAGAATCATGAGGAGTGAAGAGCTCATCAAACTAATGTTATTTTCAAAAAATAACATCATGTGTATCGAATCTAGAATTTGATAATTTCTCATGTCCTTATAATACCCTACAAAGATCAAGGTTGTTCTCTTATTATCCAAACCTTTCCTTTTCTTCTTTAGCACAAAGGCCCAAGCATGGCTCCTAGAGACTCAAAAAAATGATACATCTAGCTTAGTGTTGGACCAAGCTTCCTCTGGAGTTAAATGCTCAAGTGTTTTTATGGTGTGTGATTTTAAATGTAGTTAGTACAATTAATTGCTTCTACCTAGTAGATAGCCGGTAAATCTATAGAATGCATCATACAGTTAGCCATATCCTTCAAAGTTATATTCTTCCATTCTGCTAAGATATTATGTTGTGGAGAATGAGGAACATAATTCAGGTGAATAATGCCTTGATCTTCTAAAAAAATAGAAAATTCATTTCTGAAGTACTCCCCCCATTATCAGTGAGAAGGTTCTTTATGTAACTAGAATATTGTTTCTCAACCAAAGCTTTAAATACTTTGAAGTGTGAAAAAAATCCAATTTTGTAATTTAGAAAATAAACCCAAGTACGCCTCCATAAATTATCAATAAAGGTAAGTGCATACTTAGTTCCATTGATAGTGGGGGTAGGAAAAACCATCAGTCACTATGCACAAGCTCAAGTGGTGAAGAAAATATCTTGGAAAAATTCTTAGGAAATGGATCTTTGTGTCGTTTCCTAATTCATGACTAGAAAAATCCCTCAAGACAAGAAACTTTATGAAGACCATCTACCATACCACGAGTGCTCAAATCCTTCAAATATCTGTAATTGAGATGTCCAAATATTTCATGCCAAATCTTACTCTCTGAATCTATATGAGAAACCAATCCTGTCCCTATAGAGGAAGTGTCATCAAAACCCTCAAAGTGATATAGTATAGAATTATGATCAATAATACCTTGAGCAACAAGTGAATGAGGCTCCAAAAAATTTTGTACTTCTGCCCCATGTGGTGTAAAAGTCACTATTTTCCCTTGACCAGAATGAAAAATTTGATATATAGAAAGAAAATTTGTAGTTATGTTAGGAACATATAGTGCATTTTGGATACGACCACCATCAAGTTGTATAACACCTTTTCCTTCAACGAAAGAAAAGAAGAATCTGCGAACCTTAATTTTGGAAGTAGAACTCAAACCTAGAGAAACAAAACACTCCTTGAAAGAAGTCATATGATGAGAAGCACCAAAATCTATAACCCAATTGTCTACAAGTGGTGAATGAGATCTCCCAACAACATTAAGTGTTATGCCATGTTGATTAGGAGGTGGAGTGGAGATAGATTTTTTTTTCTTGACCTCATCTTCTAAGGATTGTATTCACTTATAACACCTATGTTCTTCATGACCACTACCCCTAAAAAAATAACATGAAAGGCTAGACTTATTCTTTGATTTAGAAGACTCCTTGGGTTTAGAGTTGTTTTCTTTAGGTTTAGGATAATTTTTAGATGGAGAAGGGGTAAATTTGGTTTTACTTTTTGGTTTTCCTTGCCCTTGTGATTTAACTAATGCCTTTTAAGAGGTGGAAGACTCAAGGTTAGAAAATTTAGATTCTTCCCTAGTAAGTCTTTGAAAAATGTTTCTAATTTAGGAATTTGGAATGTGTCACCTAAGGCATCCATGATAGAGAAAAAGGTAGAAACAAAAATTTGGAATGGTCCTCTCAACTTGAATCAAGTAAACACACTCTTCATCCTTATTAGTTTTTCCAATCCCCTTCAACTATGTCAAATAATACTTGAACTTGGTAAGATAGTCTATAATTATTGGAAAATCTTTAGGATTAAGAGAGGTGATGATCTCAATTTCGAGTTGCATGGCTCTCATATGATCCACCTTACTAAATAAATCCTCAAATTAATCCCATATTTTGAAAGGAGAGTCAATTTTTTCCAAATGAAAATAAATATTGTCACTTACATAAGTTCCCATCAAACCCATACACTCATTAAATTTGCACTAGTACTGAAATTTCTCATATTCTCTAGTGAACACTAGTTGTTATGAAGAATTTAAAGCCCATAATCCTTTTTCTTAATTATTGTTTCCATGTGTGGTAATTATGTGTTTTTAATGGGTCAAAATGATCTAATTCAGAAGTATATAAAGATGTCATCCTCAAAAGATCACCAAAAGAAATGCAAGAGCCAAGCAATGCAACAAGAGCTCCCAGTTTTGGCACTTTATAATGAGTGCATGTTACAATATGGAACTTTATAATTATATTGAAATTATGAAAATGAAAAAAATTCCAATGGAAAGAGCACAAAAAAACAAGCACTTTTACAAAAACGAAACTCAAAACTGAGTTCTTGATCAAAAGATACAAACTTTTCAATATTATGTTCTACTATTTATTTCACTTGCCACTAAAACAAAATAAAAAGCTCTTTCCTTCACCACAAAAAAAAAAATAAAGGGTGCTGGAGTTAAGAACCTACTAGTAGGATGCACAATATTTAAGCCCTCATATGACCATACCATAAGACCAAGGGCCGACACATGACTTAGTGAATTTTCTAACGCGCGACTCAATTTCCTATGATGTGTGACTTGTTTTTCTCTGAAGCGTGACTCATTTTCCTCTAACACCCAATTTTTTTCCTCTAATGTGTGAGTTAGTGTTATACCCGACACGTGCCCCAATTTTCTCTCGATGCGCGACTTTTTTTTTGCGCGCATGACTGCTGTTCAGAATAATGGAAGGTGTTAGTCCTCAGAATGTGAAGACCCAAAAAGTAACTAAGAAATATCAGAAGTCCTTGTTCAAGTATTTTGGAAACTCTACTGATATAGATAACACAACTACCAACAACCATATAGCTGCCACCAGAAAGAATTAGAATATAGACTGTGTGGAAGGTAATATCGAGGTGGACATGCATTTTGCACAATATCAACCAAATGACACCTATGATGATACCATGCCAGATCTTGAAGATATACCTATTGAGATGCCAGATCTTGAAGATATTCTTCCTATTGGGGTACAACCAAGAGTGCATCAAGATATTACACATACAAATACTCAGTAAAATGGAACACATAAATCAATTTCAAATTCTGGTTCACGAAAGAGGAAACCAGGTGATTGTGATATTGCTCAAAATTCTACTAAAAAAGTAAAACATTGAAAATGAGCAAGAATATGTGGACCATTAGGAGGACATATAAGTTTGATTGGGCTGCCAAATTTCCATTTATCAAACTGTACAACCATCTAATTCAAAATAGATCCCATCTGAATGTACATGTACAATATGTACGTGGAAATTAGGAAAGCAACAAAAATGCAAATGAAGTTGGACACTATAGAAAAACATTGTGGAAAACAATATTTGATGTGAGGGTGAATGGCTAGAAAATCAAAACACATAGGTGGAAAACTAAAAAAGAATGCATGCATGTTAAATACACGGCATTATGAAGCAGAGAAGAAAAAATGTAAACATCTCGTGGAAAAGGGAGGAACGATCACATCACAAATTGGTAAGATTAATCAAACAAATCTACATGAAAACTCATACAATGTTCTACTTTATTTCACATACTAAAAAAGGAAGACCGATTTCAGATTTCCTCGATTTCAAAGTTTTTTATCAATGTAATGGAGTGCCCAACATACCTCAGTCTCATTGGTTTTAAAGTAGTGCATGGTAAATGGAAAAATTCCTTTTGATGATAGAGAAGGAAGATTTGAAAGAGAATGTAAAAATAAAAGTTTATCTCTCTTTCAATTGATGAAATGATAGCGATTGACAACATTGCATGGGTATGTATCGACATCTATACTATAGAAAATCATATAAGGACACCTCATCTGCTAGGTGTTATGAAAAAGGTTTAAAACTGTAATTCCGAAAACCTACATAAAATAGTTATTTCTCATTTGAAAGATATTATTGGAATGACTGATTATGAAATCACTACGAATTTGGTATGTGTCGAAGCAAATGTTGCATAATTCATGCAAGGTCACTTTGAACAAGTCTATGTGTTAGATTACAAACAATAGTAGCCCCATATATGCTACCAATTCATTGTATGGCTCACATAATGAATTTAGCATATAAAATGGTAAACAACTATGAAAATGTTGCTAAAGTAGAAGACCTTATAAGAGAAATTCATGCCTATATGGAAAACAACCCAAAGCAATTTCTTGAGTTCCAGAAATTTGCAATTGGAATTAAAGATGACAAAAAACTTCTGAAGAATGTTGAGATGAGATTGATCTCTTTGTATGAACCTGCATGCAGAGTTCGTGAGGAGTATCCTTCATTGGTTGGTTTCATGCACAAATATCATCATGAAGTTGACGGGCGAGGGACTTGTTATTTTGTTTAACTGATTTGGAGACATTTCTTACATTGGTTGGCATTCTTCCAATGTTGCAAGAGATCAATACATTGATGAAGCATGCATAGGGGAGATTAATCTATATTGTGGATTTTATACGGATGAGAAAAATGGTATTCCAAAGTCTTGATGTCTTGTATTGTTCCCAAGATAGTTTTGATACACTTATTTTCAAGAATTGGAAATATTTGTTATATCTTAAAAATCCCAGTAACTATTTGAGATTGAATATCCACGATCACCTCTCGTATCAATGTTAATGGAAGGGACATACCACTGCACATTTTGTAAACACATCAAGCTATTCTAGGATCAGAATGAGAATATGTTCTGTGACAAGTAATCTCTTTGAGTCTGTTATAGTTGAAACAAGAATAAAGCTTAAAAAATTTCAGAATCCTTATCATCAGAAATTAGAGAACGTTTCTCCAAAGATAAAATTATTGAAGCAATGGGTGTGATGAATCCTAATTTTTGGAATACTAAAGGTGGTCGTGCAGAATTTGTAAGAAATAATTTCCATAAATCCATGGGTACAATAATGGAACATTTCAAAAAGACTTGAGAGTTCAAGGGTATGGAAATCAAAGGTATCTTGGAATGCTGATTTATTAAAGTTTCAATCAACAAATTTTGCAAAACAATGAGGAACCAATATAAAAATTTAGATGAACCTTCTGAAAGTGGTGCTATTACAAGGTTATGGCGAGGAATATATCAAATTTCTATCTTACGGAAGACATCAATGAATATTTCAGATTATATGAGTTATGCCAAATAATGATTTTGGGGTCTGTGGAGGACGAAAGGGTTTTCAGTGCTTTATCATTTATAAAATCAAAACTGAGAAATAGGTTGGATAAAAATATGGAAAGTTGCATGAGGTGTTATGTATCTCGCTACTCCATGGAAACCTTTCCTTTTGATAGAGCAATTGCGCATTGGAATTCCCTTTCCGAAAGAAGAGGTGTGAATAATACAGCTACAAGTACAACTATTCCCAACGATGAGAGTGGAATTGGTGCATCGTCACACTCTACAAAAGAGAACATTGAGTTTGAAGAAGCTATTGATAATGGATTGTTTCAACTTTAAATAGGTATCTCCTTGACCTTACTTTTATTGTTTGTCACCTTACATTTTAACTGTGGTTATTTATTCAATTTCATATTAAATCTATAGATACAAATATTGATTGAGGAGGCTTTTTATCAATTTTTGTTTCAGCTCTTGTTATCATTAAATATCTTTCATGTTACAGATATATATATATATTTTACATTTATTTAAATACAATTATTTCATCTTTTTTTTTAAAAACGTGGGTTGACATCCATCTGAGGAAGCTCACACTTCTCGGGACTGACAATGTTAGGCAACTCACCCATCTATCTACTAATCCATTTCTCATGTTGAGTTTTCTTAAATCAAAGATCTATCACACTACGAAGGATGATTTCTCATATTCCTTCCATATGCTTTTTCACACCATCTAAAACACAAGAGGTAACTTAAACCCTATCATATGACATTTCTTGATTTTTATAATTATGTTTAATTTACTTTTATATTTGTGAAATGCTTTGATATATTTGTGAAATGATTTGATATATTGTTTATACAATTGATTCGTCATCCACGATCCTTCTTGAAGCTAAATCTACGTCCATATAAAATTCATCATTATCCATTTATATTTTAATGTCATCATCCACATCTAATGTCATCATATCACTATCATAATCTTGACACTCCAATTATTATTAAAACAATTATTTATCTATTTTAAAACAATCCTAACACATTCCAAATTTTTAAAAATAGTTATCCATTATAATCATTCATCATCATCATCTATATCCATTCTCATGTCTCTATTGTACTACATTAAAAATTTTCTAGATTCCATGATCGTGCTTGAACTCAATCTACAATCCACATACAATTCATCATAATCCATATCTATGATTCTATTCTAATGTCATCATCCACATCTAATGTAATCATCATTACAAGTAGAGAGAAAAGATTTAACTCTTAGTATTAAGATGTCTGTATCATACCATATTCCATATTTTCTTAAAACAAATAATTAACCATTACCATAACACTATCACATTCAAATGAAACATAAACACCATATACAATCTATAAATTCTATACACATATAAAAGAAGATATAAAACTAAAGATTATAAAGTATTTCAAGTTTCAAATTCCAAATCAAGATAATAAATTTCAAATTCTATACATAATATCAAGGAAGTGTAGACACAAAATTTGTGTCTTACGATCCCCATGCCCCGCATCTCATTTCGCAACCTAACCTTATCACCTAAACCTTACACAATTATTTATTAATTACCTTATAATTAATAAATCCACATCACCATACCTGACACCTCATTTCACCACCTCATCATGACCTAGTCTTAACCCTAAACTAACCTAATTAAGACCTATAACTTGGTCTACATCCACACCTATGACTAATTACTCCTCACCCGCACCCAAAACCGACCTCATAATGACTTGACCAAGCCCGCAACTAATCCCTCGAGAGAAAAGGAGGGAAAGCTGGCTATTTTACTAAAAATAGCCCACTTTGACCTGACCGATACCGGTTCCTACTCGACCGCCGTCGGTTACGTAACCGCCATCGGTTCCCTGTAAATGATAGCTCCCAACCAAAAATAAAGATCGAATTTTCATTTGATTGAAAAAAAAGGGAGAAATCATTGAGAGGATCTAGAATTTTCTTGGCCGAGCAGAGACAAGTGAAGAAAAGAGAGAAGTTTGCAGAGAAGGACATCAAGCCCAAGACTGCAACTGAATAACTAGAGCCCAGTGACACTCATCCGAGCATCAGAAGAGGAGATAGCTCATCTTGGATTGTCAGATCATCCTACTTGAGCCCTGTCTTCGTCATCACAGTCCTGGAACCTACATCTTCATCAGGAACGAGTAAGTAGTGTCTTGTATGTTTCTAAGCACCATTTCTTGAGCCTGTGGATTGATAGTAATTATAAGCTCACTCCTAGATCTACCACCTGCCAGCACCCTACACTTAACCTTCATCCATACATCCTTGTATTGATCAGAAGACAGTTTTATCACTCTCTGAATCTTCCCCGTCATCTCACTATTCCCCTCAGCCATCCACCAGTCTTAAAAACCCCACAGCCACCCTGCAACCAACTTCTAACCGAAGCACCTAGATTATTGAACCGACCAAAGGTGTCGGTTATCCCATACTGGCAGGCGGTTCTCTAACATGGTAGGTTTATCCGGTGACCGGCATCGGTCACTTTGTGACTTATACCCAAAACCTTACTCTCACCTATTTGTCTCCTAATAACCTCAAATCTAGTCTTGTTTATCTCTGTAACTCGAGCTGAACGTATCAACGACCATTGACCAAACAATCAACATGACATTTTATTATTGATAGTTTAGTCTCTATTGCTTTGTAACGAGGTACCTAAATCGTGATTTTGCAATAGCTTCTTTGTTATCATTTGTGTTAATTCATATTTAAAAGGGGAACTGACCACCTTCGAAAGGAAGTTTTATATTTCTTGGGCCTAAGGCAGCTCCCTCATTTATTGTCTAACTAAAATCTAGTGGTCTTGTATTCTTACTTACAGGTAGTCCTTCCCAGACAAAAAGGAGTTCTTCGCAGTCGATCTGATCTTTCTCTACGGTACGCGCACACCATCTCAACATTCAACGGTATTCATCCTAGCCCTAACTCTTATCTCTGTTTCTCAAAGGAATGAAAGGATAGAAGCAACTCTATCCCAAAAGCTGAAACATACCGTGCGAAACATTTTGGCACGCCTGGTGGGACCCATTTCAGGTTTCTGTTTCTCTTGCTTGCTTTCATATAGGGAGCATACTTGTTGTTTTCTTCTTCTAAAAATTTCACACGGTATTTTGTTATATTTAGTAAAAGAATTTGTCTTGCTTTCCTAGTTTTGCATTAGTGAAAGTCATCTTCTTTGCTTCATCGAATATCATTTTCGATTTGGGTTTAAAACACGTGCATTACATTCTTGCTTGTTATTTTCAATTCTAGTGAACGTAGACTAAGTAACAGGTCGTACACGTGGGGGTGATTTCCATGGTATTGACAGGAAATTAATCTTACTTTCACTACACAACACATACCGAATCACTTCATAATTAACACAACAGCTCAAAACATCCCCCCTTTTCCGCGGTATTCCTCCGCCCGATTGAGGTAACCTTATAAGCCAAAACAAACTTGACATTTCCCCTAAGTCTTTTGTTTAGGATTGACATCATTCTACATCTAAAGGCATAAGCCCAAATTGATTAAAATTAACCCTAGGGTTAGTCTGTTAATTTGTTTGTGCATTCTTGCTTGTTTTCAGTTCTGTTTCTCTATCATACATCAAGTTTTTACGTGATCACTACGAACAATTGGGTAGGCATACTAAGCACTGTTAACACCAAATCAACAACTTCCTACTGCTTCTTACACCAGTTATATTATACCGACATCGGTTAGCTTACCGACGTCGGCTATAGCCTGACCGACATCGGTTACTTGACCGATATCGGTTATTGTCTTTCACAGTTTCCGAAACCAGCAACCTGCCAATTCCAACATTTTGTTGTTGCTTCTGTTCCTGATAGATTGCATCCTACTGTGTACCCCTATCCATGGTTGTTATCACTCGGAAACAAGCTACAGCCATGGTTTCACATGCCTGCTCCGTGCCTTTGCCTGAATCACCTCCTGCCCATTCTATGGGGAACCCTACGGATACCAGTGAGGTTCCTAAAATTCCTGTAGGAGATAAAGAATTTGCGAAATTTTTGGACGCTAATCCTAGCGCTGTACAATACTATTTGTCTCATGCCCCTGACCGTACACCCGATGGTCAACTCCTTGTTGGCATGCCTATCAGTATAGCTACTCATTTAGCTCCTTCTCCGCCTGATAACTCCACTTTGCCTTCTGCATCCTTAGCCCCGTCTCCCAATCCAGCGGCTTCAGGGGTTCATACGACACAGATTGGCTTTCCTTTGGTTAATCTTGGGCCCCACATGTCATTACCGCCGACTGCTCCTACCTCATCTCTCTTGCAGACTGTTCCGTTCATGACTTGCTCTCTGCCACCTATCCACACGAGCTTTCCTTCTCAAGCTCCGCCCACATTTTCATTCCCACACACGTATCCGGTGACCTCAACGTCTTATATAGGACATCCCTATTCGGTCACCTCAACACATTCATCCTCCATACCTTATCAACATTTAACCCCACCATTGTCTAGTGGTGGCCCTTGGCCCAATCTACCTCCGTTTACCACAACCACACCATCATCTCATCCAACTACTGATTTAATTAAACAAATGATGGACAAAATGCAAAATCTGGAGGCTTCTGTTTCAGGAAGTCGTAGCGCCTTAACATACGAGAAAGTTTGTCGAGAGCCTATCCACCCTTCTGTCCCCCTTCATTCATATCCTCCTCAATAGGAATTACCAAAATTTACCCGTTTTAATAGTAAGGAGGACCCTTAACAACACTTGCGATCATTTAGACATGCCTGCTATCTGATTGCTCACGATGACGCTTTACTACTCCACACCTTTCCCATGTCCTTATCAAGACCCGCCTTGGAGTGGTACAGTGCTTTAACCCAGCACTCAATCTTCTCTTTTAACCAACTAGCCCAATCTTTCTTGGATCATTTCTCCATTAACATTGCCAAGAAAGTATCTATCACCGACCTCTATGCCATCCAAAAATTTGAAGACGAATCTATCGCAAATTTCATTGGATGATGGTGGGGCCTTATCAACCAACTTACCTATGCCTTGCCTCAGGCCAAACTTATCAAAATTTTTACGCGGGCCTACGCTAAGCACATCTCTCCTACCCTCCAAATTCAAACTTTCCAAATTTGACGAGGCCTTTACTATGGCTCGAAAACTAGAGATTCGAGCCTTAGAGGAAGAGAAATTGCGGTTGCGCAACAAAAACCCCAATTTTCGAACCCAAGATTCCACCAACAAACCTAACACCACCAATCCTCACCCATCGACTGCTTCAAAATCAAAAGGAGCTATGCACGCAGTGATGGTCAAATCCCAACCACCGTCTAATACCCCGCCAAAAACCACCTATAAGTATAAAGCTGAGCCCATCAATTACACCCCCTTGGGAGAAACTTATGGTGTGATATTGGAAAAATTGCTTAAAGCAGGAGCCATTACCTTACCTCCTGTTAAACCTCACTCTGGGTTTGATTCCACTCACGCCATACCTTCTTGGTACAAAGAAAATGACTTCTGTAACTTCCACCGCATGAAGGGACACAGTCATGAAAACTGCAAGATGTTGAAAAACATAGTGCAGGAAATGGTTGATGCAGGGATATAGCCCTCGATAATCCTAACGCCCTGCTAACCGAAATTTGAAAATTTTCAACAAACCATTCCCAAATCACTCTTCTAACAGTAACATAAACCAAGATATCTTAGCTAAGGAGAGTGTTCATGAGATCCATGCAGTCTTCGACTCCCAGCCAAAAACCTCTATCGAACAAATTCTGAATCAAGCCTCTTCACTAACGCAGGAACCCGAACCCCCTTCATCACCATCAAGACAAGACGAAATCCTTGCCGTTCCTTTACCCATCAAGGAATTAACCGCCCAGAGTTCCCTTCTCACAAATGAGCCTTCTTACACCACATCCTTGCAAGACTGTGAGCGGATGTTATCTAACTTATCTATTTCCCAAATGTCTCCTTCTACCATTCTTGTTGTACAAGAGGAAGGCTCACCACTTCTTTTGTCATCCTTAGATGAGAAACCTCTTGCACCAACATCACCACATTCTTTAAACATGACGGATCCTCTCAAACACGCCCTCCTACCTATTAGTTCTTCATCGCCAAAATATTTTTAGTGACCGGTTGACCTCTTAATGCCCATTGATATAGTACCTCATTTACCCCTGTATCACACCCACAAAGGGACCGGAATCACAACTCACCTTTCTTCCAAACAAAAATTCCTATTCACACGTGAGGATTGTCATCCCTCAGAAGATAGATGAGTCCTATGGGAACGTTTGAGTACGCCATATTCTACTCAAATGTAGATGACCGATCCAGATGCCTCTACCATATACCCAAGTGTTTACAGAAGCTTAAAATGCCTATGTCCTCATCTTCACCCCCCTCATCTCTACCAAATACCTCATCCACCTCTATTAACCTAACCAAATCTTCCCCTACGCTTGGGACCTCACCAATACCCAGTCTAACACACCCACCTAAACGGTTAGACTTATCCAAAAATAAAGTTGTCCATCCCATTAGGAGACAGATTCAATCTCCTCAACCTATGCCTCTATCACAACTAAAACCGTCATCGTCACACCTACCTTCCATATTAGGACCTCACCCCTCCACCTTGCATCAATATATCATACCTCCTGCGTTTTCTTTAAAATGACCTACGCCTTCTGCACCCATACAGAAACCCAAGGGTATATCAACACCGTCACCCCGCATATCTTGTCCACCTACCAACCCTAAACAAATTCCATCATCAAAAGATTTGTTTGTCTTTGTCACTCCTATTTCTTCGTGGTTGTTTTACGATACCACATCATCTCGTGGCCTCATCATCTAACCACTAAACATAAACCTGCTTCTGCGCCAAAGAAGCCACGTTTAGTTAAAACCCATTATCAAAACTCCTTGGCTAAACCACCACCCATACAAACCAACCATACCCCGTCATTACCAGAAACTACCCAGTCAATAGCCTCATCTTCCTCTGACTTTGACCCACTCAAAGGGTCTTACGCCAAAATCCTTGCTATGTTGGTGGAGAATGCGACCATTTCCCTACCCCCACTTAGACCTTATGATCCATCTAAACCTTGACCTATAGGTTATGATGAGTCTAAAATTTGTGCTTACCACCGCACACCAGGACATGATGTAGAGGGATGCAAAGTGTTGAAAGCCATACTTCGTCAGTCACCTCTCTCAGATAGAAAAGTTAAGAAAGACAACTTACGAAGGGAGAGACCTTTAGCTTCAATTCCCTCTCCTATACCACCTATCCTGCCTCACCAAAATCTATCATTATTACAACTCCACCTCTCGAAGACCATGACTTATCCATACCGTCTTCCTCCTCTCGTATTCACGAGATCAATATGATTAGTGTTGCTACTCGAGGGCAGAAAAATAATGGGAAAGCGAAAGAAAGCACACCTGCGGCCTCTCTTTCTCCGTCCACCATCCCGATCACACCACCACCTAAAGTGGTTATTCATGGACCCACCTACCCCGTCTCTAATGGAGTTGCCCACCGAACCATGATCAAACAACTTCACCAATCACCTGTAAAAATGACACTGTATGATCTCATTCAGACTTTTGAATCTCATCGACAAGCTCTCGTTGAAATCTTTCAAGGGATAGAAGTCTTACCTAATGAAACCTTTCTTGTTACCTCCATTCTAACACCCAATCACGTTGCTTCACTCACCAAACAACCTATCTCCCTAACCACTTCTGTCTCTGTACAGCAAGCCACTGCTATCAGTTTCTCCGAAGATGAAATTGTCGACTTTGGTGCAGAAGATCCTAATCCTACTCTTTTCATCTCAGCTTATGTCCGGGACATTCGGTACGTCGTGTTATGATTGATGGGGGTGCTAGTCTAAACATCATCTCTTCAAAATCCTTCCAACAAATGAATATCCCTTCTAGTTGCATGTGTGCCAACCCCATCATGTTGCGGTCATTCAATGATGCTATTACTTCTACCTTAGGTACCGTGATCCTTAACATTCGTGTAGGGCCATGCACTTTACCCGAACTCTTCTATGTCCTTGAGGGAGAGTTCCAATACAATATGTTGTTAGGCCGCCCTTGGATCCGGGCTATGGGATGCGTTCCCTCCACCTTACATAGATGCATAAAATTTGAGTACGAGGGGAAGTCCTACACCATAAAAGCTGATCCTCCCCCCTTCAAAACCTGCAATATGTTGTACCACCCTAATGATGTGCTTGTACCAGTCAAGACACCCATTCATCCAACCCAACCATCCACTTCAACCGCACCTCAACCATCTACCTCAACCGCACCCACGCCTTCAACCAATGAAACCGCCGTCGCAAATACCACTTCCTTTCCCGCAGATAACATCCCAACCTCCGACCCCTTAGTAGATGTTTTTCAACGCCTTACGCTAGGGGAGTATCGCCTATATAACGTTAGCTCTTTCCATACCCCGCAGGAGTACGGATAGTTACATGCGCATCCTACCTACGACCGTCGCGTGGGGGAGGTAATCTCTTACGGACCACCTAATTGCCGCACCAACCTAACGTATGGGGGTATTGACGCATCCTCCGTTACCCCTGAACCTCCTCTTGGTGTGGTTCCCTTCCAATCTGATTTTCAATACCTAACAAATTTTCATTTCGCTCTCACCTTCTTGACTCACTGTGCTTGGAAAGGCTTTGGTTTTGGTCTTTATGAACAAGGCCGACATACACTCATTCCCGTGACTACACACAAATACAATGATCGTAGTGGTCTCAATTTTCTGAAACGATTACACCGGAGAACCCTCGTGTCGGTTGTATCCGGAAGATGATGAAACAATCACCCCTTCCGAGCCATCATCACCCATTTATCCATCGTCACCCACAGTCGATAGACCTTGAATCTATCCCTCCTAACTTTTTTTTCATAAATGCTATCTTCCTAGGTCCTCTCACTTATCAACGCGATAATGAGGACCCATCTTCTCTTCCCCTTCATATCTAGACATGATCGAAGAGGATTCACCTTCGATTAATGTTGTTGAGTGCCAGGATGACGACTCCATCCTCACTTACCTTGGTGTGGATGACTCCTATATTCAACGCGCCTTACCATCTGAAACTCAAACCATGCTGAATGAGTCGACTATAGAAATCAACATCCACATAGAGGAGGATCCTCACATTGTGAAGATCGGACAATCCCTTAACACATCAGAACAAGCCGCCTTTACAACCTTTCTCCGTACTCGTAACCAAGATTTCGCTTGGTCCTACGCTGACATGCCAGGAATTGATCCTGACATTGCTGTCCATAACATTACCCTAAAACCCGATTCCAAACCAGTCAAACAGAAACTGAGAAAAATACATCCACGCATTGCCCTCTTGGTCAAAGAAGAGCTTCAACGACTCCTTTCTATTTCCTTCATCTTGCCTATTGACTATCCTCAATGGATTTCTAACATCGTACCTGTCACTAAAGTGACGGGGGGACTTCGGATATGCACGGATTTCTGAGACCTTAACCTCACTTGCCCCAAGGATGACTTCCCCCTCCCAAGTATTGATCAACTTGTTGATCTCACTGCGGGCCATGAAATGCTTTCTCTCATGGATGGCTTTTCGGGATATAATCAAATTTTGGTAGCCCCGGCCGATCAACATAAAACTACCTTCATAACTCCTTGGGGAACCTTCTGTTATCGTGTCATGCCGTTTGGCCTTAAGAATGCTGGTGTGACCTATCAGTGGGCTATGACTTACATTTTTCATGACATTATGCACACTATCCTTGAGGATTATGTCGATGATCTTCTTGGAAAATCTAAACATCGTAGTGAACATCTCGATGTTTTAACCATTATTTTCAATCACCTGTTACAATATTCGGTCCGGCTTCAACCAAAGAAATGTGTCTTTGGTGTTCTTTCAGGAAAACTTCTTGGCTTTATCATCTCTTTGCGTGGCATTGAGGTCGATCCATCTAAAGTCAAAGCTATCCCACCCAAAACCTCAAACAATTACGTAGTTTACAAGGTAAACTTCAATCCATCTAGTGTTTCATCTCCCAACTCTCGGATCGATGTCAACCTTTCGATCACCTTCTTAAAAAGGACATTGCCTTTCAATGGAGCGAAGAGTGTCACCAATCCTTTGAAGCTCTCAAATCCTATCTCTTGCACCACCCGTGCTTATCCCACCTTAGGACGATTGCCCTTTCTACCTTTACCTTTACGCCACCGACCATGCCATTGTAGGAGCCATGCTCGTACATCGTGACTTAGAGCATCGAGAACAAGCCATTTATTATATAAGTCGTACTCTTGTGGATTACGAGACTAGGTATACACATGTAGAAAAGCGTGCCTAGCCCTATCGTTTGTAGCCACCAAACTCGACACTACCTCCGAATCATAAAACTTTTGTCATCACTAACATGGACCCCATTCATTATATGTACGCCAAACCACATCTAAACCAACGCATCGCCCGATGGCTTATGCTCCTCATTGACCTCGACCTTGAATTTATACACCAGAAGTCAATCAAAGGAAAAACTATTGTGGACCAACTCGCAGAGGCCCCTTTACCTGGGGAACAATTTACCAATTTTAGTTTCCCCGATGAACTCATCGCCACTCTTTCACTCAGGGAGGAGTCCTATCCAATGACCCTATTCTTCGATGGATCCAAATGCCGGTGCGGCGAGGAGTCAAGGCGTTGTTCTCATTCCTCTTGATGCCGAGCCTATGCCTCTTTCATTCTAGCTCAATTTCCCCTGCACTAATAATACAGCTGGAATACGAGGCCCTTGTTTTGGGTCTCCAGGTTGCATTACACTTAGGTTTCAAATTTATTAATATTTTTGGCGACTCTCAATTGGTAGTCAATCAAATTATCGGAATCTACCAATGTAAAAATGATGAACTTCAAAAGTATAAACATTAAGTGGATTCACTTTTGACCTCATTTACTCGTTATTCTATACAAACCATTCCCGCTCCACTAAAAATTTGCGGATACTATGGCTTGCTTAGCCTCGTAAATTCTGCCTCACCAACTGACTCTGACATATTCATCTTTGTCCAACAACTCTTTGCCCCATCTTACTCAGCCCCAGTTGTTTGTATGATAAATAATGTGTCTGCTAATTCGCAGGATACTTGGTATCACCAATTTCACGACTACCTTACAACCTCTTGTTCTCCCACCTAACCTTACTAGTAACGGAAAATGTGCTTTTCTTAAAAATGTTTCTCGTTATGTCATCATGGGGGGACTCCTCTATAAACGTGGCTTTGATGGCATCCTCCTTCGATGTCTAACCGGTGCGGAGGTCACCTATACCATCCAACAAGTCCATGACGGTATTTGTGGTGGACATTTTAGTGGCCTTGTCGTGGCTAAACGAATCCTTCACCTAGGTTATTATTGGCCTACTCTTAATAATGACTGCTACGAATATGTTAAGCGTTGTGTTATGTGTCAACAACATGCCAACCTTCAACATACTCCTAGCCATCCGCTATAGGTCGCACGAGATATTTGGCCTTTCTCATAATGGGGTTTAGACCTTATTGGTGAGATTCACCCGCTCTCTTCGTAACGTCACCGTTGGATAATCACAGCAATCGAATATTACACAAAATGGGTGGAGGCCATTCCACTCATTTCAACCAAAAAAGAAAAAATCGTCAAATTCGTTAACCATCACATTATATGTCGTTTTGGTGTTCCTCATCACCTGATAACAAATAATGGTAAATCTTTCAAAAATAAGTTGTTACAAGACCTTTGTGACAACTTTGGTATCAAACTTAGTTTCTCATCACCTTACTATCCACAGGCCAATGGTCAAGTTGAATCTTCTAATAAAACCCTAACCAAAATCCTCATGAAAGTTGTTAATGATTCTGGAAGAAATTGGCATGATCACATTCCCTTTGCCCTTTGGGCTTATCGTACTAGCATTCGTACCTCCACTAATGCCACACCATTTTCTTTGGTATATGGTACCGAGGCTATCTTGCCTCTTGAAATACAAATACCCTCCCTCAGAATATCTCTTCAGGATATTCTCACCAACGATGATTTCCGCCAAGAGTGGTTAGCCCAATTAGAGCTTCTTGACGAGCGTCATCTTATGGCTCTTGACCACCTTCAAATCTATCAAAAACGCATCAAGTGTGCTTATGATAAGTGACTTCATGAGCATACCTTTAAGGTTGGTGATCTTGTCCTCAAAGAGAATCAACATGTAACCAAACTAGAAAAGAGCAAACATGGAAAATTTTCTCCTAATTGGATTGGGCCTTACATTATCACTCACACTTATGGATCAGGCACTTATCGTTTAACTTCGCTTAATGGTAAACCTGAGCCTGAGTCCCTTAATGCCTTGCATCTACGACCATTCTACTATTGAATTCAGTGTTATGTCACTTTTTATCTACCTTGCGCTCGTCCCTTGAGCTCATTTACCACCGCATACACTTTGTTTCCTACATCTCAAAATCAAATCAAGCTCACATGGTTTGATTATCACCTCCCCTTAAAGAAGCCTTCTCCTTTTTAGTCTAGTCCATGACTTCAAAGTATCAAAATGACACATTCTTAATTAAAACACTTATGGGATTTTCTTGAGTCAAACTTCCTACAAAACTAGATGCTTTATGCCCAACGGACATCTAGACCTCTAAATTATACATAGACCTCCCTTGAAGGATAGCTATATGCTAAACTATTGCTACTATTAAATATAGACTGCTCCCTCGAAGGACAGCTATACACAAACGCCGCATCTGCTACTATAAATAGACTTCTCCCTTGAAGGACAGCTATACACAGTCAGCCTTTATCAGAAGCTTCTCGCATTGATCAGCTTCGTGAAGACCTCAAGAGTAACAAAATACATATCCCTTGTAGACTTCCCGCATCGATCAGTCTATATTCAGCAAAATAAAAGCCGTATTCCAAAAGCACTTTTGAGTCATGGACTTGTCTATTTAGGTTTGGTTCTCTTTCGTCAGAATAATCACCTTGTAACAAGCTCTCAGCACCCTCGCCCATATCAACCACCTCACCTCACCATTTGTCAAAGCAACAAAACTCAAGGGACGTGACGTATATCCGATATATTGTGATTATACCACTCTTTTCACCTATCGACTTCTCACCTATGCAAGGTACCTAGGGATTCAAGCTCATCCTATGTTAATATGTGGTTTGTTTGGCTCTTCTCAACTACGGGACACTTTTACCTCTTTTGCTCGACTCTAGGATTGTGTGTTGATCTTAATCAGGATACGGTTCCCTACTACTTGGGTATGCTAACTTTCGCTTCACCTATACCTACATCAACATCGCCAATACCTTACCAAGACCAACAACATTACCCTACCAACATCAAATTTTTACCAACTAACAAATTGCCTAACCACAATCAAATTGCCTGAATTCACCCCTCCCTGGTCCTAAGGGAGAACTACATCGGTCTGAGGCCCTTCCTTGCTTTGTGCAATGGGCTATATAGGTAGCACTTAGGAGACATGGGGTCTCCCAAGGTTAGCTCGACCATCCCCTACCATACCCTATCATGTGTTGTCAATATAAATATTTTTGTGTATTTCTATTTGACAACATTCATCTTTATCCTTTTTCAAAACAAACAAAAACAACATTCAAAACACAACCATTCTTATTATTATCATCACTCAAAACAACATACATATTTAGTTTTATTTTAGATGTTAAACAAATACATCTTCTCTATCATCGACTCGCAGGTCGGCATCCTTATTTATTCTTATATTCCTATGAAATTCACTTAGACCCTTGCACCTCCTCCCGAATTAGGTGGTGATCATGATCGTCGATGCCCCTCAGTTGGCCTCTCCATCCTCAAAGGTGCCACTTTTTATTGGTTCCTCCCACCGATCTGCCAACATCTCCTATAACATATGAATACGTCCTCTCACGTGGAGGAATCTTGCCTCCAGATCTCTCCACTCATAATCGTGAAACCTCTAACAATCTCGTTGTCTCATTCACTGTGTTTGAAGCGGCAAACCAAATCCTGCAGACAATCCCTCTCCATCTTTAATCATAGCTATGTTAGGGCACTCACGTGCACCTCACAGCTCTGCTACCCACCATACTCTATAGGCCTCTGTCATTCCCGCATCCATTACCCTACGATCGACTACTATCTCTTCTGGCCCTTCTAGAGGTGTCGGCCGGGGAGGTGAGAATGCTACCTCGGCGTCGATCCTCATGTATGGTCTATATGTCATAGGTATATCCTGAACAAACCCAAATTGTTACCGCACGCGATCTAGAGGAATCCTCTCGTACTCACCCGACCTGTGCCCTGCGATCCACCTCAATCACTCCACACCCCTTAACTCCTCAGCTATGTTCTCTGTCACCATATAGTTTCCGTAAGGCCTCCAAAAATATCTGCAATCATTACCATCTCCCATACCTATCTATAATACTCGATGTCATCAATCATGGCACTGGGATCTCACTTCTTGTTCTGTCTGGACCCATCGTCTGAATCCCAACCTCTACACTCTGCCTCTCCCGACTTGATGGGTCGGCCTATCGAGCACACACACAAACAATGTGCTCATAGGCCCAACAATGTAACAAGTACGAAAATCCAGGTGTCATCTGTGTTTTTGCTTACAGGCCCATAAACCCCTGTATAACTCTGCCAGATATGCGGGTGCCCATGCAAAATTCACGCTCATTTCTATCATTTCCCAAATAACACTCATCAATGCTTTTGGAAATCTTCCACCCTCCGCCCTCGGTAATGCATAATACCCTACCGCTATCATTAATAGCACGACCAACCTTGTTTCCTCAGGATGTGTTGCATACATTGTACCATACGTAAATGTTAAACCTCGTTGTGTCAAATCTCGTGCAGCTGAACCAAATACTGTTGTTATCGCTGCCCGCCCCGTGCTAGGCAACGCCTGATACACTATTTTTCCTATCATTGGGAGTCTCAAAATACGGAACACATCTTCCAATGTCACTTTCGTCTCCCCTGTTGGTAGATAGAAGGTATTCTTTTCTGGATTCCATCTCTCAATCAACACCTGCAACATAGCATGGTTACGTGTGATTCATGAATAATAGCAGATTCCACTTAACCCCAAATGATTTATCAATGCCCATTCAGCTGGTGTTACATCCGCTCGGATTCGTGACAACAACGCTGGCACAGTATCATTCATCCTTAACCCTGCTTCCACCTGCATACATCAAAACAACACATAGTTATTCAATAAAACAAATCTCCATGGGTTTTTTCTCAAATTCTAAACTCCTACGATTCGATATCGCTTATAAATAACGATACCGTTTGCTAACCGATACCGGTTATCTCTAAACGATACTTGGTCATTTATCAAAAATATACACCCCGCTTAAAAACATACACTTACGATAATTATTTTACCCGTTTACTCCTATCTATACCTAAAAACATACGTGAACACCCCGCTTTACCTACCCCATAGCACTCACCCTATCCCAAACCCTTTCCTATCACCTTTTCTTTCTCATCTTTACCCACTTACTCTCTCTCATCCTATTCACAAAAAAAAACATGCAATAATCAAACCAAACAGTTTACCTCTCGGGATGGAGCAGCTTAAGGGGGAACTTATCTTCCCCTCATCCTGCTGCTCGCTGGATGCTTCTCCTCATTCAGCCATGTTCACCACCCTCTTCAAATATAACTTGTCTTTCTGCCTTCTGAATCTCAGTCCACGCTCACTTCACCTGTCTCTTTCCTCCTTATCACTCAAATTCTTTCATGCAATTACCTGTATCAGTCGTCAAACAGCGTCGCATTCGCGTATTTAACTTGTTGCATGACTCTAAAAATAAGAATGCTAAAAATAAGAACTTAAGTTGCCAACCAAGCAGTTCTATTTTTAGGAAATATAATTTCAAAATAACCGATATCGGTTACATAACCGTTATCGGTCATATAGCTACCGACATCGGTTACATAACCGATATCGGTCATGTGCCCCTTTTTTGCTTAAACCTAAGCCGTTTCTTCGTTTTTGCAAATTTTTGTGGCGCCCGCCTCTTTTTCCTGCATAACAACACCATTATCAATATTTGTCATCCAAATCACATATATATATCCTCATAATTTCAGCAACATCATCCATCTACATTATAACAACCATCGACAACATACATACGACATCATATATACATCAAACCCATCAGCATACACAACATGTGAATTAAACTCATCATCTATATATACATACATTCCATTTCAAAAAGCCATCAACAAAAGACATCAACACCATCAATATATAAACCATGTGGATCAAACTCATCATACATTAAATTTCACAACCCATCAACAAAACACATAAAACATTTCATATGCACCATGTGGGTCAAAATCCTCATATATATATATATATCAAAGGTTTCAAATATACAACTTGCCCTGCATAGGGGCCTCTGTGATCTCAAGATAATACAAAGCCGGCACGCAGGCCGCAATAACTGTCAAAATATCGACTCGGCTCGCAGGCCGGTCTCTCATATCAAATATATACTCGGCTCAGTGGCGCTTGTATCAACTATACAACCTGTACTCAGCTCGCAGGCTGGTATATACAACAGGATGAATAAATAAATGAAAGAATCATATGTGGGCACGCAGGCCTCTCTATACATAACCGGTTCGCAGACCGGTGCCTCTATCTAATATCCAATATACAAACAAAACATCTCTCTCTCGACCCAGGGATGTCTCAACTCTCCCCACCACCCTTAGCACCTCTCCCTGTGGGTCCTGGCCCTGGCTCCCGCCTCCTCCCACGCCACCCACCTACCGTAGCTGCACCCACACTGGGATCTCGACTCGCGAGGTCTCGGCTCTGTGCGCCGCATATGGCTGATAGTCAGCCCCGGTACCATCAAAGATGTCCTAATAGTACCGGGCCTCCACTCTCACCTCCATATAACGGGCCCGTGCCACCATAGCTGCTGGGGCTGGTCCCCCGACTTTTAATAACAATGGCCCCTATCCTACCCAACACCCATGTGCCTGCTTGGTCGGTGGTGGTGATACTGTGCTGTGGCTACGCCGCCGGTGGTGGTACACTGCACAATGGTTTGCATCTTGGTGCCACCGGTGGTACCATGGTGGTGGTGCCGCTAGTGGTGCATATATGGCTATACACTGCATGCTATGCACTGCACTGCACTGGGCTAGCTACCTGTAAAGACCCCTATATGTGCTTGTGCAGCATAGCAGCCTACCCTGTAACAACCGCACTGTCCCCCGAGCTAGTCCCTCTCTGCTATAATAGCCACTAAGTCTGGTTGTATGAGTTGTGCTCTCCTCGCTCTCTCTCCCCTGCCCACCATACCAAAATGACCTGTGCACCCGTCATCCACTATATCATCTCGCTGGCCTCTCTTCTACCCAATGGTCTGGGTCAGCGGGCTACGGTGCAGGCAGTGGGGCCTCTACATCATCCCTCCCAGATGAGGGGAAGGGAGGTGGCTCATCCTGTCATAGCCCCAACTGTCATCATACCCTCTCTAGGGGTATCTGCTCATACTCTCCCGGCCTCCGTCCTACTATCCAGAATGTATACTAGATCCAGCGCATCTGTGATCGAGCTCCTCCTCGGGGCTGATGGCCTCTGTAAGGCCTCCATACAATATCTAACGTGGTCAGGCCCTCTAGCATATGCCGGTAGTAAGCTACATCCCGTCCGGCAAGCACCGCTCGTGGCTGGCCCACGACCCCCAACCACCTCTGAAAGCCATATCTATATATCACCTATGGCCCTGGCTGCTGGGGCAGCCCTACTGGTCGAATACATATGATATGCTCATATGCCCAGCAGTGTAACAAAAATGTGGAACAAATCCCGAATCGCCTCATCCGGCGATAGCCCCACAGCTCTCTGTATAACTACACCAGGTATACTGGTGCCCAAGCATAACACGTATGCTCCTCCACCATCTCGTGTAGTACCCCCATCAATGCACATGGAAAGCGGCCTCCCTCTGAGTCCGGGAGGGCGAAGCATGTGATGCCTATCATCATCAACACGGCAAGCCGTGTCTCATGTCTGTGGGCACGATACATGTCCCCATAGGCAATACTCACGCTGTGGTAGGTCAATAACGCAGCTGCATCCCCAAATACATGAAGAATGCTTTCCATAGCCGTCTCTACATCTACCTGGAATACTACCTCTCCTATGATCGGCAGTCTCAGGATGCGATATACATCCTCCAAGGTAATAGTCATCTCTCTAGTCGGGAGATGGAAAACATTAGTCACCGGATCCCATCTCTCGATGAGGGCAACCATAAGACTGTGATCCCTATCTATAGCCCTATATCACTAGACTTCGCCGAGTCCCACCTCGCACATGATGGCCCACTGCACTGCGGACACGTGTGGCCGCATCCGTCTCAACAGTGGAGGCATCATATCCAGTATAGTCATCTACTGACGTGCCTGCACAAATCACCCACTTCATTAGACCTACCCTTTCAAACAACAACTCCTTTAACCTTCTCATACCCCCTTTTACCCACCCGACCACACAACCGCCCCATTTTTCCCCCACCCACTAATCAACCTTCCTATCAACCTCTACCCCTTCCCTCTCCACCCCAATAAACACAAAAACCAAATCACTACTACACAAACACCCAAACAACTACTACAAAACCCAAACAATACCAAAAAACACCCAAACAACAACCCAAACAACAACCACAAGTTCACAACAACAACACACCCAAACAAACAAAATAAATAATCTTGACTCAGACCACTCACCCACCCATGACCGCCACCGGTCCTCTCTCCATCGTCTCTCCACCGATGCCGGTCGACCCATGACCGACACCGGTCAACCACAAAACCAACCTCCCCGAAAACTTCGTGACCGATGCCGGTCGCTTAGTGACCGACATCGGTCACTGTAAAATTATGGAGCCGAACCCGACGCGGCCCCCCAAATCCATTTTTGGCCTATTTATCTCTATTTACCCACCCAAACACCCTAAAAACCTACCCACCCTGCCGCCTTGGCCTATTTAACTCATCTACCCTCTCCATTTTTCAAATAGCTTCAATTTATTCATTATTTTATCAAAATATTGGATTCCTACCCAAACCCCCAAATCTAGCTTAACAACATCAAATTCACACAATGAGAGGTTTCGAACCTACCGGTACGACGACACGTCGTCGTGGTGGGATAGGTGGTGGTGGTCCAGCACCTCCAGCTCCTCCTGGCTGTGCCATGGCTCTCACACTCCTCTGCTGGGTCCTCCACCAATCAAATGCTGCCTCCTACGCGCTAGGGCCTACCAATCACTCACTTCTCCACTCAAATAGTGCCACCTCAGCCGACAAATTCAACAATCTCACCAAAAGACCTCAGACAACTAAAATTGGTTTTCAAATTGACAATATGACAATGACAGGCCATATTTTTCTTTTTATAGGTTTTCGACCTATAACCGATACCGGTTATATTATGCCCTAAAGAACCGGTATCGGTCATCTAACCGATACCGGTCATAGACAATCGATATCGGTTTAATCCCACCTTTTCCCCAATTTCTGCCCTTATTTACTAATCGCCCTTTCTCACAACATTGCCTATATCCTCCTTCACTGAAAACCCTTTGTTAACTTCATTGGCGCACTTCACGGCCGCAACCAACCAATTTGGCGCGACCCAAGGCCGTAACCAACCCATTTGGCCCAACCCAGGGCCGTAACCAACCAATTTGGCCCGACCCAAAGCTGCAACCAACTCATTCGGCCCGACCCAAGGCCACAACCAACTACTTGGCCCGACCCAAGGTCAGAACCAACCATTTGGCCTAACCCAAGGCCGACCAACCACTTTGGCCCGACCCAGGCCGCAACCAACCACTCGCTTGACCCAAGGTGTAACCAACCATTTGGCCTAACCCAAGGTCATAACCAACCATCCGTCCCGACCCAAGGTTGCCACCAACCATCCGGCCCGACCCAAGGCCACAACTGAACCAAACAGGCTCGACCCATGGCCTTCACCAATTAATCGGCCCAACCCATGGCCTTCACTATTAATCAATCGGCCCACCTCAAGGCCGCACTAATTAAATACCTCTCCCAACACCAACAAATTACAATTTTATCCACCCATCATGTAGCTTTTTGTTCAATCAAGCTCACATGTTCGTGTTTTAGCATGATTAGGGTCCTTGACTTGATCAGTCGACCAACTTTTCCTAGACCAAGACCGTGACGTTTATCTCAACCAAACCAACCATTTGGTACTTGTTGAACATGCCTAAACATTCCTGTACCTTACCCGTTATATCCCCTGGAGCTACTTCCTATGCCTTGGATACCAGGATTATATCACCCTTGCTTGGATAAACTATCGACCTTTGCCTATGAATTGCTTGTTTGCTCTTCAAATCATGTACCCTAGTCGCACTACTGCATTTCAACATGCGTCTACTTCCTTGGACCAACCCCACCATCTTACCATCATCTCAACACCATTTACCCTTTATCAACCCTATCCCTGATTTCACACTACCTTAATCTGCATGATAGATTTTGGGGGATTACCTATACCCTTAACAGAGTAACCACTTCTTATTATTGTCAGTGCAGCTTTAACAAGACAAGCTACACGACAACAAGGGGCTAATGTAGACACCAAATTTGTGTCTTACGACCCCCTATGCCCCGCATCTCATTTCGCAACCTAACCTTATCACCTAAACCTTACACAATTATTTATTAATTACCTTATAATTAATAAATCCACATCGCCATACCTGCCACCTCATTTCACCACCTCATCATGACCTAGTCTTAACCCTAAACTAACCTAATTAAGACCTATAACTTGGTCTACATCCACACCTATGACTAATTACTCCTCACCCGCACCCAAAACCGACCTCATAATGACTTGACCAAGCCCACAACTAATCCCTCGGGAGAAAAGGAGGGAAAGCTGGCTATTTTACTAAAAATAGCCCACTTTGACTTGACCGATACCGGTTCCTACTCGACCGCCATCGGTTACGTAACCGCCATCGGTTCCCTGTAAATGATCGCTCCCAACCAAAAACAAAGGATCGATTTTCATTTGATCGAAAAAAAGGAGAAATCATTGAAAGGATCCGGAATTTGCTTGGCCGAGCAGAGACAAGTGAAGAAAAGAGAGAAGTTTGCAGAGAAGGACATCAAGCCCAAGACTGCAACTGAATAACCAGAGCCCAGTGACACTCATCCAAGCATCAGAAGAGGAGATAGCTCATCTTGGATTGTCAGATCATCCTACTTGAGCCTTGTCTTCGTCATCACAGTCCTTGAACCTGCATCTTCATCAAGAACAAGTAAGTAGTGTCTTGTATGTTTCTAAGCACCATTTCTTGAGCCTGTGGATTGATAGTAATTATAAGCTCACTCCTAGATCTACCACCTGCCAGCACCCTGCACTTAACCTTCATCCATACATCCTTGTATTGCTCAGAAGACAGTTTTATCACTCTCTGAATCTTCCCCGTCATCTCACTATTCCCCTCAGCCATCCACCAGTCTTAAAAACCCCACAGTCACCCTGCAACCAACTTCTAACCAGAAGCACCTAGATTACTGAACCGACCGGTGTCGGTTATCCCATACCGGCAGCGGTTCTCTAACCGTGGTCGGTTATCCAGTGACCGGCATCGGTCACTGTGACTTATACCCAAAACCTTCCTCTCACCTATTTGTCTCCTAATAACCTCAGATCCAGTCTGGTTTATCTCTGTAACTCGAGCTGAACGTATCAACGACCATTGACCAAACAAACAACATGACGTTTTATTATTGATAGTTTAGTCTCTATTGCTTTGTAACGAGGTACCTAAATCATGATTTTGCAATAGCTTCTTTGTTATCATTTGTGTTAATTCATATTAAAAGGGGAACTGACCACCTTCGAAAGGAAGTTTTATATTTCATGGGCCTAAGGCAACTCCCTCATTTATTGTCTAACTAAAATCTAGTGGTCTTATAGTCTTACTTACATGTAGTCCTTCCCGGACAAAAAAGGAGTTCTTTGCGGTCGAACTGATCTTTCTCTATGGTACGCGCACACCATCTCAACATTCAACGAGTATTCCTCCTAGACCTAACCCTTATTTGTTTCTCAAAGAATGAAAGGATAGAAGAAAATCTATCCCAAAAGCTGAAACATTCCGTGCGAAAAGGAAGATATAAAATTAAAGATTATAAAGTATTTGAAGTTTCAAATTCCAAATCCAGATAATAATTTTCAAATATAGATTATAAAATTTTTCAAACCCTTATTCTTTTCACCCTCAATCATGAAATTTTCTAACCCTCAATTTTTTGTACCCCCTTCCTCAATGGCTTCCACTCTTGTACTCCTTTCAGTTTCCCCAATGGCTTCTCCGCCTATACCCCTTTCCCCAATGGCTTGAATAATCTCAGAACTAATGAGATCTTCCCCAGCACTATCTAGATTCTTTACAATTCTTTATTCCTCCTTTTTTGCATCTCCATGGGATAAAAACTTGGATCTAAAGCTTCCTTTGTTTTGAATAAAATTTTGGGGTCGAAGACATGCTCTTTAATTATCTGCTTCAGTGTATTGTTTTGTTTGTTAACCAAAACAATATTTTCCTTCAAATTATTCATTGCGGATAAACTTTTCTTTGTGGTTTCCAAGTGAACTTGGAAAACCTTTGCTTGACTCTTCAAATTTTCATATTTCAATTGCAAAAAAAGTGATATCAATTAAACATATTACTAAAATGAGAAAAGGTCAAATTAACAAAAAATATTGTTTTGAAGTGATAATACTTACAACCGCTCTATCTCTTTCGGAATTTGCAATCGCTACTAGATCCTTGTCCTTAGACCATTTGTTAAAATATGTCTAGGCTTCAACACTAATATTTTCCAATTTGTTTAATGTTTTATCCAAAATGTCATCTTTATAGTTGTTTTTCTACGTGATAGTCCCTTTTATTACTTGGGTAAGTAAGGAATCCATCTTCGTAGGTTGATTCCAGACTGCAACGTATAAACTATCCCTTTGCCAATAATTTTCAAAATGACTTATTATCTCATTGATTAGTAATTTTTCCCTTTTCTCCCATTCTATGAGTTGACTGATATGAGGTACAATAAACTCATCGACATGGGATTGACAATCATAACCAATTAAGTTCTCTAAAGGAAATGGTAACAACTGTTCACCATCTGTATCTGAAGAAGATGATCTCACTAGAGAGGTATGGGGGATTTCGGGTTCATCAACTGCTACTTGTTTCTTCCTTTGTGTGCCTTGATCCTATTAATGATAAAATAAATCAATATTTTAAGTGAAATGTAATGAAATTTGAATAAATTATGTTGAAATATAAGTATACCTGCTGGCCTTGAATCATCTCACGTGTATTGAAAAATCCTATTGGGTCATTGCTATCAATGCCCAATTAATTTTCATATAAAGTTATATTATTTAAAACTTATATGCCCGTTATCTTTGGGGCAAGCCACTGAGAGAGAGGGTTGGAATTCAAAATGAGGAGGCAATGTTTAGTGTCCTACTAGGGGCCGGAGGAATTAGTATGCATTTACCAATATTCCTTTTTTTTGATCCTCTGGTTGGAATTTTGAATATTAGTGGAGGAGGAGGGGGTGGTGTCGTTATCTGTATAGAAGGTGAAGGACTACAATGTGCTGAAAATATCAAGAAAAATCATATGAAAAATGTGTATAACTATGCAAAAACTATGAAATTATACAAAGTACTATTAAAAACTTGTACTAAAGCAATAAAATAATACCTTTTTGTTGAGAGGTATCTTGTCGTAGTGGTTAAGGTGGCCATGTTGGAGTAGTAATTGGTGGTTTCTAAGTTTTTTGTTGCTAGGATTTACGAGGTGGTTGTTGAGAAGACACAATTGCATGTGACTAAACAGAGTGAGTTGGTGAAGACGGTTGACTTTGAGAAATATGTGTATAGTCCAAATTCTCTGCAATGTCCAAAGAATAGTCGATTGTATGTCAATTCAATATGGTAAAATTTAAATGGTAAATTGAAAATAAAAAAAGGGAATTTGTAAATAATAAATGTTAAGGTATTACTTCTCTCGCATTTAATGAATTCAAACGGTTGGCGGTTCAGAGATGAGTGAACTTCTATTTCAGATTGTGAATCTACCAATGCCTCAATGTGTTGTTTTTCTCTTCCTCTTGATGTCACCTTTTTTTTTTTTTCGAGGAAGGGCCTCCAATTATATTCTCTACAAATAGTAAATATTTAATCAGATTTGATATGGACATCTTGTTAGTCTAATGTCCAAATACAAACTTTATACTTTACACCTATTGTTCGGAAATGGAATTGAAAAATTCATCAACGCATCATCCGTGCGATTAGGAATTGGTTTTTATTTTAAATTTAGAAGAACCTCATAATAAAAGCCAAGTAGATAGTTTTTGGAGTAAATGAATAGTTTTTCCAAAAGCATTGCATTTGTAAAGTTATTTTTTTATTTTTTGGATAAAAACATGCACCAATCAAATTTTTGCTTTCTCGATAGTAGTAAGAATGTATGCAATAGCCCAGTTTGGTATATCCATTTGGTGACCCTGCAAAACTATTCTAGCTTGAAAGAAGGAAATCATAGTGGAAAGAAAGTGGTGTGTAATTCCTTGTGTATCCACACCACATTTGGGATTTATTGACATGAGCTGCAAATGCCAAAATAATGTTGGAATTATTATCGATTTGAATTGTATCAAAATTAGAAACTGAATACCAAATGAAAATTGAAAATAATTGACACTTACAATCAACATGGAACCCAAAATTTGATTCCAGGTACTTCTTATCATCTTCGTTGAGTATTGAATTTGTTATAACAATGGGTAAATTTTTTAATGGGAGGCTTGTTAACTAATGAATATCAATTGGGTCGACACCAAATTGAAACATTCGACCATGTCATCCACAGTAATAGTAAATAGACCATCCTCTGTATTGTACGAGGATAAAAGGTAGTTCATAATGTCATGGTCTATTTCGAAATGGGACATCCTAATGAGACCACCAAAGTCACATGCATCGAGCATATCCTTGTATTCCGTATTCATTTGTACAACTGTCTGGATGTGGGGGCACAAAAGGTTCCTGTAGATTATTTTGGCCTTGGATAGGGCTTGGACTGGATTTTCCTCTTGATTTTTGTCTTGGGCTTGGGATGCACTCGTAGTCACCAATGTATTTGTTATTGAGCTTTATTATACCTAACTGGATTCCTATAAACAAGAAAATTTGGGATCTAGAAAGTGTAAATGTGAAAATTACTGGTGGCAAGCTATTTATAGGACAAAATTAGGGTTTCAAATCCAAATACATGCAACAAATAGCCTTCCAATCACATGTCAAGAAAATTTGTTGACACGCATAGGAAATATTTTTATCACACATCAACAAATTTTTATTGACGCTGAAAAAAAAGAGCCTTCCAATAACGCGTCAAATTTTTTTTTTGATGTGCAACTAAAAGGTTTCTTGTCATGCATCAAAAAAATTTCTTGACATGTGATCGAAGGATCTCTGTCGTGTATCAAGAAAACTTGTTAACGTGTAGAAAGAAGATTATTGTCGCGCATCAACAAATTTTCTTAACACATGACTAGAAGGCTCTCTATCGCAGAGTCAAAAAATTTTCATGACACACAATAGGAAGGTTTCTTGTCATGCATTAAGGAACTCGATGATGTGAGATAAGGAATCTTCTTGTCATGTATCAAAAATCTTGTTGACATGTGACAGAAATCTTCCTATCGCGCGCGTCAACAAACTTTCTTAATGCACAATAGAGAATCTTTCTATCATGCGTCAAGAATTTTTTTGATGCATGACAGGAAGATTCCCTGTCATGCATCAACTATGCGTCAATATCTATAGTCTCCTTGAAAAATAACGGGTGAAATTTTTTTCGAAAAAACTAGAAAAATCACCTTTTAGTGAAATCGAGTTCGGGGATATTCCCTGGTATTTTCCACCTCCAATTTCCAAGAGGTATCTTAAAATGAACCCTAAGAATAACAATCTAAGAACAAATCAAGTTTTTAGATCAATCCATAAATCAAGGAAATAACTAGTCAAGACCATAGATTTAGGAGAGAACTAGACATCAAGGATCTATTCAATACCATAGATCAAGGAAATAACTATACCCGAAAAATAGATAATATCCTCGTAATATCTAAATAAATAAAAAGAAATATCCACACACATAAGTGAGTGAGGATAAATATAATAAAAGTAAATAAATTACCTAGGTGAACTTGAGCTAAGGTAAATACCTACTTTAACAAATATTACAAAAATAGGTAATGAACAAATTTAGACTGAATTTATTTCCTCCATCCACATGTAGTGCACATTTAACATAAAGAATGAATGAAATAATTCATTTTATATTTAGAATTGTCATGGCATGATTTTATCCATTTTTAGAAGATAAACATATCATCTACAACAAACATGATTACCGAGTTCAGAAGAATACACCATCTTCAAACAAGAATCACCTATTAACGTTTGTAACTTCGATTACAAAATACATCAAGGATATCAACCTTATTAGATTCATTACATACCTCCCCTCTAAAAATTATCATCATCTCGATGATTAACTTAGTCCACATTCTTTAAATAAGAAAAAAAAATCATAATTATAGTTCTTTTATCCATAAAATTTTCGAACAGAAACCAGATTTGCAGAATTCAAGTTTTTTCAAAAATTATTACACTATCAAATAGTTATCCTTATACTAAAAATATAGTACTTTCCCAAAACTAGCATAAATTAAAGATAAATTTCAAACAAAGTCTTTAATTACCTCAAAAATCAGACTAATTCTGTACAAACAATTGAGAAAACTAGTTTTCATATCCTCAAGGTTTTCCCATGTTGCATTTTCTTCGTTAGACTAGTCCCACTAGACCTTGCATTGACTAATTTCATAATTTCAAAAAGTGTAACTAGAAATTTTACAACACTCTTATGGGTTCAACCACCATTATTCCTAGGTCTTAGACTTGCAAAGAATCCCAGTTTAATACATGTTATAAATCTGTAATGTCTTTCCTAAGAAAAGAGATATGGAAAACATCATGCATTCATGACAAGGTGGGAGGTAATGCTAAGCGATAAGATATAGAGATAATAACTTCAACAATCTCAAAAGGTCTCACAAAATAAGGTGATAATTTGGCTGCCTTGTCAAAGGTTATAATAGAGCTCTTTTTAGGATTGACCCATAAAAAGGATTTTCACCAAGTTTAAATTTCTTATCGATCCTTTTCAGATCTACATAAGTTTTCTGCCTATCTATAGTTTCTTTCAATCATTCATGAATCATTTTCACTTGTTTCATTTCAATAAGAATTTTGGGTCCAATAACCTCTTTATCTTCAATGTTATCCCAACTAACTAGAGTTCTGTATTTCCTTCCATACAATGCTTCGAAAGGTGCCATTTTAAAAGAGGAATGATAAGTATTGTTGTAAGAAAATTCAACTAAAGGAAGATATTATTCCCATTTGTACTTGCTGATCCATACATTACATTTGTAACATATCTTCCAAAACTTGATTTACTCTTTCTGTTTGACCATCTGTTTCTGGATGGTATATGGAACTAAATTTAGTTTTGTTCCTAAGGATGCATTTAGCATTTTCCAGAAATGAGATGTCATTCTAGGGTCTCTATCAGATATAATCAATTTAGGTACTCCATGTAATCTGAAAATTTCATGCACAAATATTTTTTCTAAAATAGGTGAATCATCTTTAAGATTACCAACAATAAATGTGCTACTTTTGTCAATTTATCTACGAAAACTAAAATAACATCATGTTTATTTCTAGACATAGGCAGCCCCTAAAAAAATCCATACTAATTACTTGCCACTTATATTGTAGTATGTTATGGGGATATAGTAAACCAGGTTGGGTGCATATGCTCAACCTTAACATGCTGACATTCTAGGCAATGTGAAACAAAATCAATTATGTCTCTCTTCATCCCTTTCCAAAAATATTGTTGTTTTACATCGAAAGCATTTTTGTAACATCGGGATGTCCTGAGTAAGGTGAATTATGAAATTCCATCATTAAATTTTTCCTTAACTCATTTCCCAAAGGTACATACACTCACTTTTCATATCTTAAAATTCCTTCATTATCAAAGTTAAAACCTTTGTATCTTGCATCATTAGGATCTACAGCAAGTGTTGTTTTTACCTATTGAAAGTAAAAATCAGAATCCATGATACTCTTTACCTCATCCTTAAACTGAGTTCTCAAAGTTATAAGTGCAGAAATATGTTTCCTACGAATTAGTGCATCTGCCACTCTATTTTCTTTACCTTTAATGTAACTTATGTCAAAATCATATTGTGACAAAAATCTAACCATCTTTGTTGTCTTACATTTAGATTTGGCTGAGTGAAAATATACTTCATCCCAAGGTGGTCAGTCTTTAACTCAAAAGGTCTTCCTAAGAGATAATATCTCCATAATTGAAGTGCATGAACTATGGAAGCAAGCTCTAGGTCATGGGGAGCATAATTCAACTCATGTAACTTGAGTTTTCTGCTCTCATATGCTATAACATGATCATTTTGCAACATAATACCTCCTAGTCCTTCACTAGAAGCATCTGTAACTACCATAAAGTTTCCATTTGGATATGGTACAGCCAAAATAGGTGCAGAAGTTAGCTTTTCTTTTAGATTTTTAAATGTTACTTCACATTTATCACTCCATACAAACTTTTTATCTTTCTTTTGTAATGAAGTAATTGGGCAGTGACTTTTGAAAAGTCCTTAACAAACTTTCTATAGTAACCAACAAGCCCCATGAAGCTTCTAACTTCATGTACATTTTTAGGTGTAGGCCATTCAATTATGGAAACAATCTTTGATGGATCAACTGCTATTCCATCTTTGTTTATGACATGTCCTAAATAGTGCACTTTTGTTTCATAAAAAGAACATTTGGACAACTTACCATACAATCTTCTCTTTCTCAAAATTTCAAGTACAATTTTCAAATGCTCATGGTGCTCATCGATGCTTTTAGAATAAATAAGAATATCATCCAAGAATACAAGTAAAAAATTTTCCAAGTATTCTTGAAAGATATTATTCATTAAATTCATAAAATTTGTAGGTGCATTTGTCAAACCAAAAGGTAAAACCATGAATTCATAATGTCCATACCTTGTCCTAAAAGTTGTTTTATGAATATCTTCATCCTTAATTCTTAATTGATGATATCCAAATCAAAGATCTATCTTTGAATATACTGATGCACCATGCATATGATCAAACAAATCATCAATTATAGGAAGTGGATATCTGTTTTTGATTTTTTCTTTGTTTAACATCATGTAATCAATACAAGGTCTAAGTGTTCCATCTTTATTTTTCACAAAATTACCGGTGCTCGCCCAGGTGAGACACTTGGTCTTATAAAACCTTTGGATAACAGCTCTTATAATCGTGCCTTAATTTCTACTAGTTCAATTATATCCATTCGATAAGATGCCTTTGAAATATGCTTAGTTGCAAGTTTGATTTCTATTGTGAAGTCAAATTCTTGTTTGGGTGGAAGACCGGGTAGTTCTTCCGAGAAACACATCACTGCAATCTCTTAACAATGGATAATTTTTAAGAAATCACTATCCTTTTCTTTTTTTTCAAAAAAATTTTACTGCATAAAGAGTGTAACCTTTATTTTTGGCCTTCTTAAGCTACATAGCTGACAATTTCCTAACTGAAATTTCTTATTTTACCCCTTGTATGTTTGTTGTTTTCTACATATCATTAAGGCAACTAATGTGTTTTTCAAAAAATCAACTTTTGCTTTATGATTAGCAAGCTAGTTAACACCAATAATGACATCATATGACCCCAAAGGAGCAACATAAAGATCTACTTCGGTGGAAAACTTGGTAACTCTAAGACTGCTCCAAAAAGACATTTACTAATAGTATGGAAAACATTATTACCATAATGTACCAATATTTTTCCATTATTCCTACTTTTATTTTTAATTTTGTAGCTAATTTACTAGAAATAAAACATTATGTAGCTCCAGTATCAAAAATTATAGTAATAGGTGTACCAAATAATTTACCTGGCACTTCTATGGGCGTAACTTGCTTTCGAGTTATTTTATCACTCTTTGCAGCATGTATTTTATGTTGCTGATTATTTTCATCTTTCTTTAGAGGGAACTTATTTGTATAGTGATCCTTACCATAGTTGAAATATCCCCCTATAGGTCTTCTTTTTGTTTCAAACTTATTTCCATTCCTAAAATTATTGTTTTGTCCTCCATAGGAATTTTTCCCATTGTTATTGTTCTTCACAAAATTGTTTCTAGTGTTCACAAAAGTTTATTTGTTGTTGTTTTCTTATTTTTATCAGTCACAAACTTATTTTTGGCTCCAAAAATTTTCCATGCCACCTTTTTGGGTGCAAGTGATGAAGAAGAATTAGAAATTTTCTTTCGACTCTCCTCTTTATGTGCAAAAATTACCTTCAATTTCTATTCTTGCCTTATGGATTTTTCTACAACCCCTTCCATAGTGGTTGGGCTATGTACATCTACTTATCCCCTATGATAGGATTCAATCCCATAATAAAATTGTGTATCCTGAACTTCTCATCAGTTTGATATTGAGGAATGTACTTAAGAAGTTTAGTAAACCTCTCCTAGTACTCAATTCCAGTTAACTTTCCTTGAATTAAATTATGAAATTTTGTCATTTTTTTATCATAATAGAGCTATGGCAGCCAATGTTTCCTAAAGTATCTCTTAAATTGATCCCATGTGATGCTTGATTCATCAATGTTCAATTCAGCCTTACAGATGTCCCACCAGGAGGATGCCTCATGAGAAAGCCGAGAGGCTCCCCATACTATTTTTCTTCTTCCAAGAAGTTCCTTATTGTAAATCACTTCTCCATTTTGTTGAGCCAATTCTCAACCCCATCCCTAATTTTAGTTCCATTTAACTTTCGTGGAATTATCCTCTTGATGTCACTAGTAAGTTTAGCTATTAATTGTGCCTTCTTATTTTCAGGCAGACTAGGTACATTTGCATTTACATTAGCAGTATTGTTGTTGTCATTCCCAACATTTTTATTTACTGCATTATTATTATCAATGTCTAAATTCCCAACATTGGCATTGTTCCCTAGAGGTGGATGATTTTTATTATCAACATCATCTTCCTCCTCTTCATTACCCATTACTTGTTATTCAAGTACAATAAAATGATCTCTTATGTCCAATAGGGAAATAAGAATCTCGTCAAGTTTTTGTGTGGTATCTTCTTCTTCACTTAGAGGTAGATTAGTTATAGGACCTCCCCTTGTTCTAACCATTTTTTGTTAGTAAGAAATTAAGTTTATATCAAATATGGAATCAATAGGTCCAAGAGTTGCAACCTTCAACTCTGATACAAAGATGTAACATCCAATTTTTAAAACTTTGAAATAAGAGAAATTTTATTTTATTTTCATAATGTTATCTGCTCTAAATTAATGTCATTCGAACACACATTACATTGCCAATCCATCTCATAATAAAAAAACCATATACAATCGTAATGAATCCATGAAACACCGACTGTCATTCCATGACTTGGTATTAAACCGATCTCTCATGTTAAATTGTTCAATTGTATATTGTGTATACTTGGTTCCTTTACCCTTTTAGGGGCTCCCAAGTTTTCTGTCTAAGAATCCTATCTGAATATTTGTTACCGATATTCATCTAAAATCTTGCATCTTAGACTAACTGACATAATACAACATAACCGAGAAACTTGTGATACTTTGGCAAAAGTTTTAAACATTTCGCCATGTTTACATTTCAAGACGACATACTCATTGAAAGGAATATGTATTTTACCACACTTGCATTGTTATCTAGATTGGTCATTCTTAACTACTCTCAACCCAAACCTGAGTCAAAGTTTCACACTAAATAGGGGAAGCTTACATACACTAGTATGTAAGACTACTCATTGTGACTAAGGATACATAGACATAATCAAATTTTGTTCACTGGGTGTGTCTAGTTACCCTAAGTCAACATGAGCATCACTCAAGGACCGTTATCCACTCCCTTCAATGGATCTAATTTTATTAGTTGTAGTCAATTTAGAAAAATTTCATTGTTAGATGGCTACTTAGGATATAATCAAATAATGGTCAAAGAAGAGGATCAGTTCAAAATAACCTTCACTATGAAGTGGGAACTTATGCTTATAAGAAAATGCCATTTGGAATGTCTAACTCCATAACAACATTTCAACGAGCTATGGATATGGAATTCAAGGGATTGATCAATAAGATGGTGCTTTTTTATCTGGGTGATATCAATGTGTTCTCAAAGAATGCAACAAGTCACCTCTTTCACCTTAGACAACTGGTATAAAGATGCAGAAGATTTAGAGTGTCCTTGAATCCCAAAAAATAGATATTCGTGGCACATGAAGGAAATCTATTAGGACACATCATTTCAAAGGAAGGGCTAATAATTGATCCAAAAGAGTTTAGGCTATCTGCGCTCTACCGTTTCCATGTCACAAGAAGGCTCTCAATTTTTTTGGGAAAAATTAATTTTGTTAGGAGATTTGTTCCTAACTTTACGAAACTAGTGAAGCCAATAACATTGATGTTGAAGAAGAGCATGGGTTTAAAATGGACTACCGAAGGAAAATAAATCTTTGAAGCTATAAATCATGCTTTGTTACACAAGATCCAACCCTCATCAATCTAGATTTATGAAAGGATTTCACCCTCTATGCTTTCGGTGGCACAAATGTAATATATGCAATACTTGTACAGCCAAACCAATAAGGACTAGAGAAACCTATTGCATTCTTCATCTAGGGACTTGAAATTTATGAGGTGAGGTATACATTCATTTAGAAACATGTCCTTGTTGTTATTAAGAGTTTAAATAAATTCAAGCATATAGTGTCAAATAATAGAATTCATTTACTAGTTTCACATGCGGGTGTGAAAGATTTTCTTTTGAACAAGGATCTCAATGAGAAAGGGTTGGCTAGATAACCAAGGTCATGGAGTATGACATTGATATTAAGGTGACCAAACTAGTTAGGGGAAAAGGTTTGTGTGAGAAACTAATTTCATGTCAACATGTGGATGAAGAGGCCATCCTTGTGGTTTAATATGATCAAGAGAAAGCAACCAAAGCTTTACCCGTCCATTGTTAGACTCAAGATATAGTCCACTTCCTTCAAATTGGTCAATGTCTTCAAGGTTTGAGTAAAACCAAGAGAATGTTTCAGTTAAAATATTTTGGGATGTGAATGTTGTCCTCCTAAATTGCATTAAAAAGAAAATGTGGAAAAAATATTACATGAGTTTCATGATGAAGAAAAAGGTGGCCACTTTCCCCAAAAGCAATATCTCTTAGAATCATGAAAGTTGGTTATTAATGGCCTAATATTTTCAAAGATTTCCACTCATAGATCAAGAAATGTAAAATTTTTCCTTCTTCACAGGTAAAGAAAAGATAACAATCCTTCTTCTCTACCCCATTTATGTAAATGAGTCCTTCAGAAATGGGGCTGGATTTTATTAGAGTGATTAATCGAAAATCTAGATTAGGTCACAAATGGATCCTTACAGCTATGGAATACTTCACAAAGTGGACTGAAGAAGTGGAACTTAAAGAGGAAAATGAGTCTAGCATACTAGATTTCTATGAGGGGATAGTGACAAGATTTGGTGTTCCTTCCACAATTATATCAGATAATGCCTTAGCTTTTCTTAGGACCAAGATATCTAAATGGGAAGTGAAAAATGACATCTATTTGAGCACTTCCTCAAACTACTACCCCCAGGGTAATGAGAAAGAAGAGTCCACAAATAAGAACTTGTTGAGAATTATCAAGAGGAATCTTGATGAAAATCAAAGGACATGGCATACCAAACTCAAATCAGCCTTGTGGGCTGATAGAATTACCCCTAAGAATTCAACTGGTTATTCTCCTTTCAAGTTGGTCTATGGTAGAGAAGTAAGGCTACCAATATCCCTAGAGTTACCTACATTGGAGCTTATTAAGAAGCTAGAATTGTTTGAGTTCCCAGCCATGGAAATCAGGTATGCAGAGCTCATGGAGCTAGACGAGCTGAGAAATCAGGCTATGAAAGCAATGGAGAAAGACCAAGCCCAAATCAAGATAAGATTTAATAGAAAGGAAAAAGCTAGAGACTTCCAGGAAGGGGACTTGGTCCTAAAATGGGATGCAGATAGAGCCAAACTAGGGAGACACTCCAAGTTTGATGCAATATGGAGTGGCCTTTACATTATTTCAAGACACAAAGAGAAAACACTTTGCAATCGTCAAAGTTAGATGGAGAAGAATTGGAAATTCTTATCAATGAAATGTATCTCAAGAATTATTACTAAAGTAAAGTATCTTCCTTGTAAATATTAGATTAGTTAATTTCCTCCAAGTTCTTGTAGAACATTTCTCTGCACAGTAGTTTAGGTTACTTTTGTAATAAGTTCTTGTGCATTCTCTTCTTGTCCTATTTTGGATGTGTATGTTTTTGTTATTTGTACATTGTTTTGTTTTGTTTCTGTTACACCTTCCAATTTAATGCAAGGTCCGATGATGATATGTCCCAACAATGTTTCATAGGTTTAAGGGGTTTTAGGAATTAGATAAGTTTCAAAATCGAATGAATCCATTCCCAATGGATGCAAAATCATGGGTCTTTTAGATCTAGTAAGTAGATTACCCCACAAGTCACCAATTGTTATCATATTTTTCACCCCTATAAAATGGACAACTTCATAGGTTGAGGCATTAGTAGTCTATTGGTCAAGCAATGCTTTGTATTTTTCAATCAATATTTGTTCTTAATTCACAAAGAAGATGGCTCGCACAAATGAAGGTTTGGAAGCATATATTCTTGTCACATGATAACCACAAGTCAACCATCTTCCTAATGCATGTCAACCATTTCTTGCTAACACATGTTAGTTTCCCTCCAAATTTTCACATGAAAAAATCCCTCATTGACATGCGACAACATCCCTCCTTCTCAAGTGAAAATGCCTCCTTTTTTGATGCGTGTAACCACCACTTCTATTGATTCATGTCAACCACTTCCCATATAGCATAACAAATGCCTCCTCCTTATCACACATCATCTACTTGTGACGACACGTGTCACTACCCATCCCCTATTGTGTGATACTATCCCTCACTATCATGTGATAAGTCCCCCTCTTTGTTGTATTTTTCCCTCCTTCCCCGTCATGCCCTTTTGTTGTCATGCAATAATCCTTCCTTATTGATGTGCTTTAACCTACTTTTTCTATTCCACAACAACATTTCTTCTTGGTGTGTGATAATCATTCACTCGTCGGAGGTGACTCTCCCCATTCTTGTCAAGCATCGCTAATGGTTTTGTCGGGAAACAATAAGGAGTTTCATATATGAGTAGGCATTAATGACACTTGTAAAATGTAGCTCAACTAGTTTATGAGGTATGGAACCCCTTTTCATCGTGCAAGAAAATTACCATTGGAATGTGAACTGGTATGGTCACCCATACCTCCATACAAGAAATTAATGAAGGTCATTAGTTCATAGCTTCCTTTATCTATAATGTAATTATCCCCTCATTTGAGAGGAGATATATTCTCGATCATAAATGAACTCTGCCAAAAAAATTTCTAGCACTCTTATGAGTCGCATGCCTCAAATTTATGCATTTTGTAAAGGATTTATGCCTTGTTCCTATATTGTAATGGAGTGTGCATCATTTTAAGAAATAAAATTGGTGATTTGTTTCTTTTCTTTCCCTAACTCGAGTTGTGTTCCATACTTTGCTTTTCATTTCATTTTAAGGTCTATTGTGCATGTTGTACTCTTTGCAAGATCTAAACTAGTTGTGCTCCATGAAATTGGAGGTTTGAATGTGTTCTTTAAACTGTGGCACCTTTTTCTCCCTCTTCTACCTCATTTTAATCCATTTTCACTCACTAAGGATATCTCCATCCCCTTTCCTTGGTGTTATCACCTCCCTTAGTTGAGTACTTTCATTTTATGTATATCTTTCTTCCTTGGTCCCTTGGAAATTCTAGGTTAGTGTTAGAATAGATACATTTCCATTTCTAAGAGTACTTTTAGCATTATAATAAATAGAGGAACCAACCTTCTTTGGAGGTTTTTCTCATTTGTGAGGGTCCCATACCTCAAGAAAATACCATGTTAGACAAAAGTAGGGTTTTATAATGTGTAAATCCTAGGGTGCTAATTTTTGACATAACAAAACTATGAAAGGTCGTGCACAATATCTAGGAAACAAGCCGTAAAATGATGAACAAGTAAATTATGATCTCAATTTAGTCAAGTTTCACAAAAAATTGAACCCAATGATTTTGAAAAAGTGAAAGGAAATACATATTGGGAATCTTTAATGAATGTGATTTATGATGCATTGATAAAAAATTGATTTGGGTTTTGTTTGATCTACATCAAGGTAATAAATCCATTGATTTTAAATGGATTTATAAGGTAAAATGTAAGTCATATGGATCTTTAAGTAAATAAAAATTTCATCATGTTTTTAAGGGATATGCACATGAAGGAGTAGAATATGAAGAAACTTTTATTTCTATAGTCAAAATGGTAATATTCAAGTAGGTTACTGATATTATTATTTATTCAAGTTGGCAAGTATATCGGATGGATGTCAAAAGTTTTGTCCTTACCGAAACTTTGATGAAAAGGTGTACATAATTCAACCATGTAGATTTGAAATTCCTATAAAAGAGAGTTCAGTTTTTATGTCATTGAATTCCTTGTATATACTTTAGAAGAATCATTGAGTCTTATATGTTAAAATTGATAATATCTTAGAGAGTGTGGTTTTATTAGAAGTAATTCTGAATCTACTCTCTATATTAAGTTGGATGGTGATGACATAGCAATTATTGTTTCTATGTTTCTGATATTTCCATCACCATAAGTAGTAATGGATTTATTAAATAAGTGAAATGTGACATTTTTTATGTATTTAAAATGACTAGTCTCGAACTTATTTAAGATTGTCTAGTGTAGAATGTTTGCAATGTTGTAATTTTGGCTATACTATTTTTTATATCTCAATAAAATATGTCAAATACTTGTTAGAAATTTTATGAATGTATTATTTCAATCTAGTAGCTACACCTTTGGAAGTTGCGATAAAAGTATCAAAGAAAATTGATTCACCAAGGTAACAACAAAACAATGTATTGGCGCTTAGTAGGTAGTTTGATTTATCTTACTACTACATGCGATGTGTGTTTTTATTAATTTATATTTCTCACTTCATATCCCAAATGCATGAAAACATTAGAAAGTTGAAAAATGGTTTTTTAGATAAGTCAAAGGAACTCTTGATTTTGGCATTCTATACAATATTTTTTTAATTTAATCTCACAAGGTATACTAATTTAGATTGGGTAGGATTAGTTGATTATAAATAGTTAACAACAAGTTATGTTTTCACTCTTGGTTCAGGTTTATTTTCATGGAAAAGTAAGATTCAAAGAATTGTTTCCTTTTCCTCTATTGAAGCTAGCTATAAATCAATTTTCAATGTGGCTAGTGAGTTGATGTGGATTTGATCAATAATGAAGGATCTTAAAATTTATTTATCTAAACCTGTACCTATATTTTGTGATAACTAGAGTGTTCTACATTTGGTGAAGAATAATGTTTTTATGCTAAAATAAAATACATTGAATTTCACCACCACTACATATGACAATTGGTTAATAACTAACACACACACACACACACACACACACACACACACACACACACACACACACCTTTATTATTGTCCGAGCTTTAAAAAACTAGCTGATATAATGACTAAACCATTGAGGAAAGATAAATTTTTAAAATTCATATATAAGCTTCGAGTTGTTTCTAGCTTATTCATTAAGGGTGGGTATTAAAATAAATAATTTAATCAATGTTTGTAACAATATTATGTTTCATGTTAATGATCTTGTTAAGATTGATACATTATTTATATTCCCATTGTTGGGTTTTTAGTTCATGGTCTTATCTATAGCCTTGAAAATCTCAAAGGGTTACAAAAGATTTCCTACAATGTATCTATACATTACCTATTTAATAGGACTCCATATTTATATTGAATTAAAGATTGTAAATTCTCACTTTCTCTTTCAATTAGTATGTTGTTATAGGTAAATTTTAAGTGTGTTATTCACTATTGTTGTTAGAGAGGAAATATGTTTAGCAAAAACTCTACACAATCCCATTCACTAATTGTTGTACTATTTAATACACCCACAATTTATGATGTTATTAAATTCTACATTGAGTTATTAAATGAATCAAGAAATGAATATTAGATTCATTATGTAATATCCCACCCTTTGTACATTTTGTAAATATAGAATAAGTTCCTATTAACACATTGTTTTGACTTAATTAATATTATGATTTATTACTCCATTTTTGTGGAGGTGTTGTTTTTTCCCATTTTGATCCCATTGTTTCTTGGCACCATATTTGCAAAATTACCCAAAATTCATGTTTACTTGAACCTTTCCTTTTCCCTCATTTATTCCTTGGTGCTCTAAAAGTGCTTATTACATTAATTCACGAGGGCTTGAAGGTGCTTACAAAATATCACTTGCAAGTTGAGAGATTTTAAATATGATATTGTAGATTTGAAAGGTTGAACTAAGTGATTCATATCCATTTTCAAGATAGTACAAGGATTTCATGCATGGTTCATTTTTCACTAAAACTCTCCTCTTGGTTTATCCACTCCTAAAAGTTTTTAAGATCTCATTTCATCATGTGCACCCTCTTAGAATCATATTTTAACTTTGAAAAATGAGACTTAACATATTTTTTCATGTTTCTTTTGAATTTGGAGAAAATTTGCAAAGATGAAAGTTTCATGATGATTTATGGACCTTCACATTTATTTTGCAGTACCAAAGATAAAAGAAACCATTGGGAAAAAATTAAATATTTTTGAAATCGGTGTTGATTTTTTTTTTTTGCAATTATAATTCTACAAAATGTGTGCCCAAGCCCGACCCCATGAAAAATCAATATTCATAGTATCGGGGGAAAATAGTTCCTTAGAGAAATTTTACACATTTCAAAAATAACTATAAGTTCCAAATGTAGTTCTGAATCATTTGGGGAATATCTTTCTTTTTTTAATGAAAAATTCAAAGTTGGAAAAAACCTGCTAGTTACAATTTCATCCACAGAGCTCGAAAGCTAATATTCATAAAATTTGGACACCAAATAGAGAACATGAAGCTTTATATTATTGTAGTTCGCATCTTTGTAGTTGTTATAATTCTGCAAAGTCCATTTTGGTCTCCAAAGTCTGATGGAAGGGTACATGTGGCATGCTTCCAGAGCTACATTGAATAAATACAAGCTTAAAATTTTGCATTTTCTCAGCTTCGCAATTGTTGTTGAACTATAAAATGTAATTTTACCCTCGTATCGATTGAAAAGGTGCATGTGTCATGATTTGAAAATAGTAGATGGATGAAATTATATCCAAAACTTCACAATTTGTAGTTTGTAATTGCTGCAATATTGTAAATTGCGTCCCCACTCTCATAACCCAATAACGTAGACATGTCTCACTGTCCAAAGATATTTGGAAAGGAAATCAATCTTATAGCTTGCAATTTTGTAGTGGTTACAAAATTACAAATTTTCTACACATCCCTAATACCCGAAAAAGGTGACTAAGTGAAATAAATACCTTTGAATATGCCACGTAATATCATTGAAAATTCCAAGCCAATGAAAAAATGTCAAAATCAACTAAGTAAAATCATATGTGGCGAGTATGTCCATGTGTAAATTTGAAAGTCAAATTTAGGAATAGAGGGTCGATGGCCATGAATGAAGAATCCATTGAGTCAGGTGCCACCATTAATTAAAGCATGTTAGAAGCAATATAGGGATGAAATTTACAAACAAATCCTCATTTGTCATCCAATTTTGAGTTTGAAAAGTGTTTTGAAGCCCTAAAACAAACAAGAGACCATATTTGTGGGTTCGAATTGTGAGAAGGTTTTTTAGAGCTTCAAGATGTCCTAGTTTTTTTCTTAGTGTAAACAAGAATTGTGATGGAATTTACACGAGTAAAATTTCTATTTATGCTCATAAATAGTTTTTTATCTCATGGTATATTCACAAGAATTTTTTGAATGGCTGGATATATTTGGATTATTTTAATTCCCCCTTTCAATAGATATTTCAGATGATCACCCAAAAAATATGAGTATTCAATTAGATTACATCCAAACCACCTATCGCCTCACCTCTCGATTTAGAAAAATCACCGACACTAACACGGGGAATAAAAACCTAGCTGAATTCTAAAAAGGTTGAATGTAGTTGAATTGAATGGACTTGTCCTAACAGCTACTTTCCCCCATCTTCTCAATATCCATATTTAGTATGGGAATGTGCAAAAATTATAATACAATGACCAATGAGGTTAGGATAGAAGCAATTCCTTGGTATTGTACTTGATCGCTAAATATTTTGAGGACTTATTAGGTATCCCCATGCATCATAAGTGACAGAGATTTATATTAAAAATGCATAATAGTAATGGAACACAAACATTGCCAAATGTTCCAAAATATTGTGTTGGTACCCAAATCGCACCTTGTGAGCTAAGCAACATTTACAATCTAATTTGGACGCTTAGAGAAAGTCAAACAAAATATATATTCATTTTTATCCAGAAATATCCATGAGACTCTTTGGGACTTGGCATTGAGAGATATTGGGTTGCAATCACAAAAGGGATGACCTTCCCTACTACTTTAGGTTTCGTCTTTAACCAGGGTGAGAGAACCCATTTGTGAACTCTGTAATTATGAAAAAATGGATGGAATAGCATCCTTTAAATGTTCTCTTGGAATTATGAAGGACAATCATAATAGACACAATCAATGCAAATAATATTTAACTCCTAAAATTTATCAAACTAAATAATGAAGATATCTTTCAAAGTATGAATTCATGTCACTCTGCATAAAGATGGATCATATATTTCTTCTGCATATTTTTAAAAGGGAAGGTAGAAATGATAAAATCCCTTAGCATATGGTTATAAGTAGGAAAACAAGAGGAATTCAAAAGGATTTAACAATTGTGAGTTGTAATTTATATGTATTGAATGGGATATTAAAGCAAGATAAAGTTGATTATACAGATTTCACAAGAAAACCTTACAAATGCTTGAAAATTACCTCAAGGACAAGAAAAACACATCACACAACTAATATCAACCCTTTAACTAGAAGGTATGCACAAATGGAGGCCCAGGAGTGTAAGATTTCACACAATCTTTGAGAATTTTAAAACACAAAAGCTCATGCTAAATCCTCAACAAAACATTTATAGATCCTATTCAATTATGCTCAAGATACACTCAAAATATTACAAAAATATTCTCAAATGAATGATAACAACATGGATTTAAATTTTTTTATCACATTATAGAAAGAAAGCTCTATTTATAATGTAATTTCAATTTCCAAAATGCCACAATCCAAGACAAAATCTAGTAACTGAAAGGGACTATCAATCTAAGATCGTAACAGGAAGATAAATAACTTGTTCAAAGTATTCTACCTTAAGAACAAAGACAACATTTCTCAGGAGACAACATACAATTAATTTTAAGAAATGTAAATTTCTCAACAAGGGACTATAAATCCTATGGACTAAATTCTTTCCAATAACTATACACTTGTATTCATCTTAGAAGAAAAAATTGACAAAGTAAAATAACTCAAGGATTTTTCAGTTTCATTGAGGTTTCTCGGGAAAGGTACAGTTGGTTTTGTTCTGTTTTCTCTAAAAATATTAGAAAAATTTAACCCCCCTTATATGAGAACATTTCTCTCACATGTATAGAATTTATTTCCTCCCATATTTCTCTTTTCCCCCAAAAGTATGAATCTTCAAAAGAATATTCCCCTTTATAGTGTACAATATGATCTATTATTATTCTTTTGAAAATATTTTACTTTCGTGTTGTTAGGTGGAGGAACTTGTTAGTGCTCAATATGATCTCACCCTTGTACCCAAATGTGTGCCTTCAAAACTTACATTTGACTGATTTTCCTTTGTTAAAAACATATGCTTGAAGGTGAAATTGTGTTGAGTCCAAATGAAAACTTTGTGTTTAGGGTGTGAATCCTCTTTTTTGGTTGAGTAAGGTGAATAATCTTTTCGTCCCTATGAAATGATCGATTTAAGATCGTAATTATCCTCAAAAATTCATCCTAAATATTTCTTATGATATCCAAGGAAAATTACACTTATTTATCCAATTCATGAGGATATATGGCATAATGTAATTGATGGTGCGGTGACAATTTAAGTTTGCAAGATTACATAATGTCTAAAAAATTTGCAAAATGCATACGCAACTCTGAAACTTGATGGAATATTCCAAAGAATATTTGGATTACAATGGCAATATACGAAGAAGGTTCTTCTTCTTGAAGGATCTACATGTAAAAATATGGTTAGAGCGGAGGAATGGATCATCGAGAGAAATTTTGTACAAGAGTCACATAGTGTAAAATGTGAATATGCCTCTCGAGGCTCGATGGAGGACACGTGTTGGTTTTCTATGCAAAGTCAACAATTGGGCATGCGGGTCAATGATGTAATCTTGCATTTATGCAAAAGAGTGGTTAAAATGCAAATGAACTCCATAGCTCCACCCCCTTTCAGATTTAAACACGTGGCAGCCTTTCATTAAAGGTCAAAAGGTGGAGGTCCGGGCCAAGATTGCAAACTTGCACTCATTCGAAAGGAATGCAAAATGTGCAAAATAACTCCCTAACCCCATGAAGAGCCAAATTAGTCCACGCGGACGGTTGACATTCAAATAAACAATGCAAGGTAGATGGATGGGATGTAACGTATTTATGGTTACCACCATTAACGTGTTTTTACACAAATCAAAGCAAAGTTCTAGAGGTTTTCAAGCATTTTGAATCATTGAAATTACATAACAAGGATTTGGGAGCCCTAGTCATGAGAATTTACAAAATCAAAAGGGAAAAATCAACTAGGAAGTGACTTGGAGGCATAGGATAAAAGTGAAATTCACAAAGCTTTTGGATAAATGGGTAAGTGTACAATACTTAATTCAAATTGGGATAAAAGGGAAGATAAATTATATAAGATAAATTATCTATTGTCGTTTTCATATAATTTCCAGTATTACCAGTGATCTAGAAAAGGTCGTGGACATGAAGTTGTTAAATGGTGACTTGGAAGATTTCCAGAAGATTGAGCAACCCAAATAAAAGTAAATGGATGATAGCTATTAATACTAGTGACATTTCCTAGTAACTTCTTTCCCACTTCCGTACATCATTCTATTCTTGTATGGTTTTGTGCGGAGAATTACAACCTATAATCGAAAGAGGTATTAGATGGAGGTGGAAAAAGCATGCTAAAATTAGTAAGGGGAGCCTTTAAGGAAATTCTAGGGTTGCCGAATTTAGATTAGTTGATAATTGTTACAGTTGAATATGCACATAAGGACTATGAGGTAAGATATGTTGATTATGCTACAATTTTAAATTCTAAATGGCTAAAAGATAAAAAACAACTATCAAAAGGATTCCCAAAATATTAACCAAGGATATGTTTGTCGAGGAGTTAGAAGACATGATTGTGTTATTGAATAGAATGTCAGGGTAAGAAGGAATTACAGAATTTCAAGAATGGATGTGCCCATTTATAATGGTTATTTTGGAAGAACAAATAAAATTTGTTAGGAAAGTTCCATATCAACATCTGCTCAAGCTAAATTTCTAATAATGAATGTAAAAAGTAGAATGATAATCCAATTGATATTACTTTCTATATGATATCCTAATGTATCTATATTGTTTCTTTCTTCATATCATTTCCAAGACTCCCATTACAAGAAATTTTTTATGATCATAGGGTGTATGATGTATACCAATAATTGGGGCTAGATATTTGGAAAGGAAATGTAAGGTTGGTGAATGATGCATTTATTTCCAGTGTGACATGCCTTTTTAAGCTAGAATGGGAACAATTCAGAATATGACTTCATTTTCATATAATATAGGTTCTTTACATATTTTAGAGTGAGTGGATTTGAGGGACAACCCTATAAATTACCAAGGTATGTAAATGACAAATGGGCCCTGATGGAATTTTCAAGACAACTTACTCTTGTACATAAAATTATTGCAAATAAACACAAGACAAATATCAAATTCCCTCTACAAATTGGTAGGTTTTCATGCCAAAGTATAATAAAGTCCAGATTGATGGAGGAAGAAATGGAGAGATTTCAAATGGATATGTTCACACCAAGACCAAATTATGATATTAGATGGGTTGTTAGTAATGGTGAACATGAATCTCATTTTGAATATTATTGGATGAACTGTCTAGATGAAGAGGAGGTCAGATTGAGAGACTTCTCCAGGATGACATTAACCCAAATTATTGATTTCAAGATTGCAGTAGTCCCAAAGGGATTATAGATGATAAAGATGTAATAGGGAAGTATTACCATGACTAGAAAATTGAATAAAAAACAATCAGTTCTATTGATTGGAATGAGAAGGAATCAGATAGCCCTCATGTAAGGATTTCCAATGTATTAAGAAGAACATTGACTTGGTTAACTATAAAAGGTTTGGATCTATCCCTACAAAATACCAAAATATTAAATGATTTCCGAGACTTGAACCTTTTGGAAGGAGATCTCCCCATTGAAGGAAGGAGCAGACAAAATGGACCCTTTAAATGGAAAATCTCCATAACTACCCAACAACATTCCCACCACATGAATTATTGATGAATGGACATCAAAACTAGCAAGATTGGGACTTTAAGGTCTGTTTTGGTGCAGAAATATGAGGGGATACTATTGAAATCCATGCAAGATGCTCCCATCACCAAAGCAATGTCGATCTAAGAAAAAGGGAAAGGCTTAATTTCACAAACAACCCCCTCAAAGGTATTACCAAGACCATATAAAAATGACAAGATGATGAGATGATTTATAACAAGTGCCAATATCCAATCCAAATCAGATGGTTCTAAAGAAAGAGAGGCACCAAATTTCAGGCACTTTGAAAGAACCAAGAAAAAGGTTAAACGTGTGTATGAATAGCCTTTAGAAATATATGTTGGTGGTCATGTATCAAGAAAACACAAGAATAAAGAGTCGAGGTGATTATATCCTTCCTTACTAAAGATCAAAGGAGGGTTGTTGTTTTATTATCCCATCAAGTGTTTCCATTCCAGACCCTTGGGAATGTGCATTCTATTCCAAGTGTGACATTGCCTAATGTAGCTACATTTTCATCTTCTATTAAAACAATTCTAGGACAACTAGTAGTACTTATATGTCTATTCATTCAGCTAGAGTAAAGGAAGAACAAATACAAGATAAACTAGTGATTGAGCAGCCTGAAGAGCCACCAAAAATAACTGATGAGGTAGTTAATTTTTTTAAGGAGGTTCTGAATTGGAAGTGATTGATGTAGATATTGAGACTTATACAACTGAGAATATAAGTATCCCTAAACAGGAGGTGCGTGTCCAAGATATTCATCAGGTATTAACTACAAGTATGGGAGATCAACCCCAAGATACTCAAAAGTAAAAATATAGATTCTGTCATAAATGATGAGAAAATAGTTCAAGAAAATTTGGATGAGGTACTTGTAGAGAGTAGGGTTCATACTGAAACTCAATTACCAAAATATTCAAAGTCAGTAGGGAAGGTCATGTCTTCCAAAATACTGAAATTTTGAAGAATGTTGTTACTAAAGTGTTAAAAGAAACAAGTAAACATGTTGAGATTCCTCCTAAAGAAGATATAAGTAAAATTTAGAAATCACAACTAGGAGCTCAACCAACAGAGCCTGGAGTAGTTGAAAAGCAGCCCCAAGTGGGTCCACCCACGAAAAAATCACCAACAAGAGATGGAGATATTCTAAAGGATAAAGTGATAACTAAAAATTTAAGTCTAGATGGAAGTACCCCAAAGGAAATTGTAGATGTGAAAAATATCTCAGTGAAAAATATAGATACAAGTGCAATGAATATCCTTATTGAGGATCCAAAAGAAGTGTCAAGTGAAACAATGATTTCTACTAAGGTTTCTATAGAAATAAAGGTCAAAGTGAAGAAGCAATAGGAGGCAAGAAATCAGAGGATGCTACTCAGCCATAGATTCAAGGGTAGGATGCAGGAAAATCAGATGTTGTTATATTGGATAGTGAAAAACAAATAGTAAAATTTGGAGAAACATCAAAGGAATTAGTAGTGTATTCTAAAACCCCACAAAAAGAAAAGAAGGGGAACACCCCTATGGTTAGATGGTTAGGGGGAATTCTTCAACAAGGGGTGAAAGATATCACTAAAAAGGAATCCTTAAGCATCACAAGCATCTCAATTCTAAAGCCCAAAGAATATTTGAAGAAATCAAGGGTTCTTACCAAGACACGAATAGATCAACATGGGTTTAGAACTTTGGAGGTTACAACTCCTCATCAGGGAAAGACAAAGTATGATATCATAGAGAGTGACTATGATATTCAACATATCCAATTGGGAAGACCTACCAGAGAATCATTGAAGAAAGGGGTCACTGAGGTAGTTGAAGGTTTGTTACATAAGTTTGATGAGGATAAGATATCCAAAAACAACTAAAAGAATAGGTAAAAACATTGACCTCATGCTTGCATAAATTGGTAAGGTCTACTGAAGAAGTTATCACCACCATCACCCCTGAGATGCTAGATAGAATTGAAAAATCCAGTAAAAAGGTTGAAGCAGTAGATAAGTGGGTAGAGGATTTGTCCTAAAGGGGTAGGCAGGTGATTGAAAAAGAAAGAGATAGGTATATAGATCTTACTAAAGTGGTCAATGAAATTAATGAAGTTATTGAGATATGTGAAAATGAAATGTTTTCTTGGGATGGAATTTTTCCTAAACATGAAGCAATAAATCAACTGGATGAGGATTTACTGGAAAAGAAGGAATAGTTTCACCCGAGGAGAAGGGAACTCAATATTTAATGGAAGACTTAGCCAGAATCAAGGTAGAAACCATAAACCAAGTTAAAGAAAAGTTGGAGATTGAAAAATATTGGGTGGAAAAAGTTATTGATAATATAGATTGCATATTGGAACAAATGGTGTTTGAAAAATACAATATGGTTTATGGGAATTGGGAAATTGATACTTTAAATCAATCATTTGACAAGAATATCAGAGAGGAACCTTGTTCTCATGAGGTCATCAAAAAAATTATCTTGGTTGAGAGTAAAATTGCTGAGCTGAACAAGAAGTTGAGAGAATACATGCCAAGAATGTCCACATGTTGTGACATATTGAACAAGCATCACTTGATCTACAAACATCACCTGGGACCTAACAAGGAAGAGATAATGCAAATGTTTCAAAGATATGATGCTTATATAGAGAGACAACCAATTAAGGAATAAGAAGATGAAGATGAAGATGCAACTGTGAAGACTGATGAGCAAGTTTAGGCTTGTTTTTCTTTGAACAAATTTTTCATCTTATTTTAATTATTACTCTTGTTTCATGAAAATTGAATACTATTTTGAATTTTTGTTTTCAAACATGAATGTAATTTGATGCAATACATTAGATCTTTATATTTATTTCATATAATTTCAAATCTATTATGAAGCATGTAAACTAATGTAACTATTTGACATCTTTTGTATTGTGGAAAAAAGAAAAATTGGGGTTCTATAGGGGCCCTAGCCCATGAAAAATTTACATACATTTTTTGAAACTATATAAAAAAGAAACAAGAAAAGAGAAACCTAATCATCTTCCACTACAAAATCCTCTCTGCAAAGAGGAAGTTTCTTCACCAACCTATTCTTTCTAGGAACAAATTCCTCTATTCCCAATGCCATTTGAACAAACAAAATGTCTCTAGCTAGGGTGTGAGACATACCCAAAGACATGATTTCATCAATAGTTGTCATAGGACCATCCAAAAACTAAGCAATTGTGATCTCCTCTCATAGGAGGAAACCCATTCAGTCATGTCCATACCTCCTTTAGGAAAATCCTTTTTCCCTGTTTCTTTGAAAGTGAATGATGGATTAACAACTTGAGTTGGAAGTGCAATAACAACTAATCCTAGAGTAGATGGAGTAGGAGGCTTGGAACTAGACTCACCCCTATATTTCTTCAAAAATATGGGTGATGCTTTAGAGGCTAAGAAGGTATGGTCCTTGATGGTTTCTTCTCCAAGATTGAAACACATTGCTCCAATTCATTCATTTTAAGAAAAAGAGTAGGCACAATACCTAGTGAAATCTCTCTGTCAAGTAAATTACACCCTAAGGATATTTCCTTCACATTAAATGCTTCATTAAAAATGAAGGGGAATTTGTAATTGGTCAAACCTTGCACACTATGCTTGCTAACGAGCCAAATTTCTTCAATGCATCAGGAGTCTTTTGATATTTTAGTCTGAACACATGAAAATACATCATCTAGAAGGAAAGAAAAATGGGACTTATCCTGATAAGTATTATAACCAATCAACCCAAACAACTTGAGTTGTCAAAGGCTTAGTATAATATTCAGGATCAACAATCTCAAATATTATTCTTACGAATCCCTCATCAGGGCCTGAGAGATCAAAAATTGAGTGCAAATCCTTAGTGGATATGTCTTTCAAGATGGATTCTACTAGTATTCCCACCATACTACAAGTAAATTTCCCCAAATTTATTACACTTAGAAAAAAAAAATGTGATTTTGTAAAGGAAATAGTGTGCATTCATAAGAAATTGGAGGCGGGGAAGCCGAGTAAATTATAATCATGGTGAGATGACCTTCAAGAATCATGTGTGATATCCACATGAGATAAATGAGCTTAAGTAAGTTTTCATTATGAAGAATATAATTTTTGGCTTGATTTGATGTGATCCATGAAGGAAAAATCATCCCGAAAGACATGAAAATGAATGTGTGTTTCCCAAGATGGATTCTCAAAAAGTAAAAGGGATTACACGTCAAATCAAATCACCTGGAGATTCCTAGAAATCATCAAAAAGGGGTTTCTCTAACTACATGAAGGGATAAATGATTAAAAAGAATCAAATAAAGAACATGGCATCCTAGTCATTTTGGGAGAGTGAAAAACATGAATGAATCATAATTCTCCCACCTGGAAACATAAAACAAAATATTTTCAAGAGAATAAAGATGGATTAGACTATGTGTTGTAAAGGAAGAATATTCTTCAAGGATTCATGTTGTTTTTTTGTTTGAGGGAGGTGGGGGAAGGAAGATGAGTGAGTGATCGAAATTGTATAAATGCGATGAGGATACTCTCGCATAGGGGAGTTAAATGTTTCTAAGCTTTAGAAAGATAAAGGAGAAAAACCATTTTTACTCTCTTAAGTGGAATTAATCTAAGATACCTAAGCTTTTGTTCATCTATTCCAAAACCTTCATGCCAAGATGATTACACTATACAGTCATTAGTAGACACTAAGGTCATATGTATTGTGTCCCCTTGTTGAATTGTTGGAGTTTCTTGAATAAATTTGTGTGTATTCTCATGAGAAATGTGATTTTGTTCAAGATGTTTTAATTTGAATCGGTCATCTACATTTCTATTGTAATCTTATACTATTAATTTCTCTAATTACACAAATCCTTAGCTTAGATAGTGATAATTTGGCAACTACAACTGCATTAATGATAGATATTTCTTTCATACTATAGTAAATAGTTTTAAATTCAAGTTGTATCTATTTGATTTAAAGATCTTTTTTAATTCTTGAGGGTATCTGGAGTGTATGTGATTAGAAATTATCAATATTTTATTGAGAGTTTATCATGAGATTTTGTGTTTAAATTCTTGAAGTTTGTGTGAAATATTGTATTCTTGGGCTTCCATGAATACAAACCTTCTGGTTGAAGGAATGCTTAGGATTGTGTGATTTGTATCTTGCATCAAGAACAATTATATACAACATTTTTCAAGGTTCATTTAAGTTTTTTGTATAATCAACTTTATCTTGCTTAACTTCCCATCCATACATCAAAATTACAACCAATAACCATCAGATCCACCTAAACACCCTTTCTTACACTTTTTATGCACAAATGCTAAGGATATTTGTTGATTTTGTCTATCCTTTATCCAAAATATACAAGAAGAAAGTTGGAATTATGACTATCTTTAGTAACCCGAGCCTTCTTTAGAAGACATCTGCATTTTATAGTGTGATAACTCATGAGAGTTAGATGATTTTTGTATTAACCATGTCTTCTTGAGGCTCCTTTTCACATCCCTGAGAAAGAGAGTCCAAATATTGTAGTTCTATCCATTTCTTTCATAAATATAGGTGACAAAATGGGTCCTCTCACCTTAGTTGCAAGTAGAACCTAAAGTAGAAAGGTAGGTCATACCCTTGGTGAGGTACTATCCAAAATTCCACTAGTCTAAGTGAAAAATATATTTCTAGATCCATCCCCTAGATACAAAATGAATCAAATCCTGGTTTGTCTTTCTCTAAGCATCATGATTAGCTCGTTGATGTTGTTTGGCTTACAAGGAAGGATCAGTTTTGGTACCAAAAAAATTACAAATGATTTACATTTTTCATTATCTTAGAATGAATGGGATGCCACATCACCCTTCTAATATTACTTGTTTAATCATTTCCTTTTCAGGTGAGTATAAATACTTTTCAATGATTTTCAAGTACCTTCGATGGTTTGATTTGATGTGTAATCCCTTTCACCTTTTGAGAATCCATCTCAAACAACACACACTCATTTTCATGTCTTTTTGGGTTGAGTGTTCTTGCATGGATTATGTCACATCAAGCCAACCATTCTCTTTTGCATAATATCAGTTACCTCCAAACTTATTTCCTTTGTGTGGGCTGAGCAGGAGATATTTATTCATTTAATGGTGGTGATTCCATCCAATTCAGTTCATCTACACCATTTTCACTATAAATTCATCTCCATTTCTTCATTAGTATGCATCCTCTTTCCATTCTTAAACATGAAAATATATTGCAAAGTTATTTTTGGTGCAATGGAAAAGGTAGTTGTAGAAACTATATTGAAAGAGATATCATCAAAAGATTTAAATCAAATATTTGATTTAACGGGCTCTAGATGAGGCATTTAAATCAATCTGTTTCCTTGGGATTTCAAACAATGTATTATCATCTCTTCTAGTGGGAGCATAAAAAAATCCGTAAGCAATCGAATAAATTCTAGATTAAAAAGGAGGCCTACTGTGATGAGGATGACTAAATACGAGTCTCCCTTTCTATGCAATGAATAATTTTTCCTGAAAGAGATTCCCATGAATTATTATGTATTCTATGATGGGACTTTGAGTGATATTGTTCCTATCATTTCTTGTAAAGTAGTTGAATTGGAGAAATGATTTTTTCTCTAGAAAAATGTGCAACAGGACCTATGCCACCTTAACAACCTACAATACCAACATCATTAGCAAGAAGAAGAATGGGGAATCAATCTCTCAACCTCCAATTATCATTTTGGATGAGGAAGAAGAAACACCATCATCTCCTCAACTTCATAAGGAATAATTCTCTACCACCAAGGAAAGTACGAGAAAGTTTGCTTTCCAACCTTCTATTCATTCAGAGAAGCATATTCCTTTGATGGAGCAAAAATTATCAGAACCTTGCTTGTTCCTCTTCTAAGAGAACATCCAAATTTCATAAGGAAATGTAAGGGTGAGTCCAATTCTAAGTCTCATGTTCCACTAGGTCCAAGGGATATAATACTTTCTCTTCCAACTACTTCAAATTTTCCTGTTTAGCCTACTCCTATTCAGTCTACTTCTTACAAAGAAAAAGGGAGGAAGGCATTTCCTACAAGTGGTTTGGACCTTTTATACTGGGTATATTATTATTAGAAGAAGATAGAATTAAGGAATATCCTGGATGGTCCTCGAATGACTGTTGACACATTGATGGATATGGGGATGTCTCATACTTTGGTTGTGGTAGTTGTGTTTGCTAAAATAGCTAAGGCTTTAGAAGAATTTGTAGCAAGGTAAAACAGGCTACTCAACAAAGTTCCCTCATTTGGAGAAGATCTCAAAGTAGTAATAGAAGATGACTAAATTTCCCTCTTCTCCTAATTTCCCATTTTTGATGTAATGTTCAAAAATATATCTAATGTTTTCATGGGTTGAGGTCCCTATAGATACCCATTTTTCTTTTTAACAATACAAAAAATTTAAATTTTTACATTTATACACATGCTTCATAATAGATTTAAAATTCTATCAAAGCAAAAATAAAATTATATTGTATCGTATCAAATTACATACATGCTTGAAAGAAACATTTCAAATTTGTGTTCAATTAACCTTATAAAAAAGAGTATCAATAATTTAAAAATGAGAAATGTTTAGGAAAGACAAGCCTAGGCTTTCTCACCGTCAATCATAGTTACGTCTTCATCTTTATCATATTACTTTTCAGCTAGCTATCTTTCTCTATACATATCATACCTTTGAAACAATTATACTATTTCTCCTTCATCAGGTCTCGAGTGATACTTGTATATCAAGTGATGCTTATTTAATATATCACTACATTTGGACATTCTTGGCTTATATTCCCTCAACCTCTTGTTTAACTCAGCAATCTTATTCTCCACTAAGATGATTCTTTTGATAACATCATGAGAACATGGTTCCTCCTTGATGTTCTTGTCAAAGGATTGAGTCAGGGTATCAACTTCCCAATTCCCATAAGTGATTTTATGTTTATCAAACACCATCTATTCTAGTATATTTTCTATGTTATCAATAGTCTTTTCTACCCATTCCTTCTCAATTACTAACTTTTCCTTAACTTGGTTTATAGTTTCCACCCTGATTCTGGGTCCAGTATTCCATCACATATTGACTACCCCTTTCTTCAGGTGGCACTATTTCCTCTTTTTCTAGAAAATCCTCATCAAGTTGATTTATTGTTTCAAGTTTGGGAAGAATCCCCTCGCAAGAGTACAATTCACTTTCACACTGCTCAATAATTTCATTAATTTCATTGAGGATTTTGGTAAATTATCTATATCTATTTGTTTCCTTTTCAATGACCTGCCTACCCTTTTGTGACAAGTCCTCCACCCAATTTTCTACTAATTAAAATTTCGTATCTTGGCCTCTTTAATTTTATCTAGTAATTCAAGTGTGACACTATTAGTAACTTCTTGATCCCCTTCGTAGGGTCTATCAATTTTTCAAGCATGAGGTTAGTGCTCTTATCTTCGCTTCTAATTGCTTCTTCGATATTTTATCCTTATCTACCTTTTTACGAAGACCTTCCATTTCCTCTATAACACCTTTCTTCAATGATTCCCTAGTATGCCTCCCTAATTAGATGTGTTGGACATCATAATCACTTTCTGTAATATCATACTTTTTTTTTCCTTGGTTAGGAGTTTCCACTTCTAAAGTCCTAAACCCATGTTGGTCTACTCGTGTCTTGGTAAGGATCTTTGCTTTCTTCAAATATTGTTAGGGATTTGGAATTGAAATGATAGTGATACTTAAAGCCTCCTTCTGAGTGACTTCCTTCTCTCCTTATTGAAGGATTCCTCCTAACCATCCAACCATGGGGGTATTCCCTTATTTTCTTCTCGGGGTCTCAAAATACAATACCAATTCTTTTGATGTTCCTTCAACCTTTACAATTTGTTTTCACCTTCCAATGTTACAACCCCTAATTTCCCTTTGTCCTGTCCCTGAATCTGTGGCTGAGTGATACCTTTTGGTTTCTTTTCACCCACTTCCTTTACATCTTGACCTCTATTTTGTGTAGATTACAGATTCATTTACTATTTCCTTTGGATTTTTGTAGGAGGAACCACCGTACTAGTATCTCGTATTATTTGTTGAAGTGATTTTCACATTTGTAATTTATTTTGGAGCATCCTTATCCAAGCCTAGGGTTTTAACTGGATCCTTTTATTTTGTAATTTCCTCACCCCCTTCTAGTGTCTCTTTAGTGGATAAATCCTCTTGGGGATGCTCTTTATTTACCTCATGCTTTGTTGGCTTTGGGATTCCAGGTGTGATTTCTGATTCTTTCTTGTACTTTCTTCAAGAGGAATCTCAACAGTTTACTTATTTCTTTTAACACCTCAACTACACCTTCTTTCATGGTATTTGTTTCTTGAGAAACCTCACCTCTTTTACTGCTTTTGAATCTTTTGATGGTTTATTTTTAGTATAAACAACATCTATTACAATTTTTTCACTCAAACTTATTTGAACTATCTTTTCAACATTCATGACAGAGGTTATAACTTTAATTTAAATATTTTGGGGTTGATCCCCACAATTGCACTTGATGCTTGATGGAGATATTAAACATGCACTTCTTATTTAGGGATATTTATGCTCTCAGTTGTATGATTTATAAAGTTTACATCAACCGATTCTAGCTCGAAATTTATTTAATCAATTCAACTATCTCATTAGATATTTTTGACTAATTTTCATGCTTCTTAATCACTAGTTTGTTTTGCACTTATTATTCCTTAACTCCAACTAATTTACTAGACATATAAGAACCACTAATTATTCTTGGAATAGTTTCAATAGTGATTGAAAATGCAACTGCATTGGGAAATATCACACTTAGAGTATAATGCACACTCTCAGAGTCTAGGATGGTAGCACTTGATGGGCTAATGAAGCAAAAACTATGTTAGTCTTAAGTCAAAACATAGGAGGATCAATTACCTCAGGATCTCTATGTTTGTGATTTTTTGATGCATGGCCACTTTCTTTCACTGAAATACCAACATCTCTTACCAAAGGCTATTCAAATACCAATTTAACTTTCTTCTTAGTTCTTTCAAAATGCCTAACATCTGGTGCCTCTCTTTCTTTGGTACTACATGATTTGGATTAGATATCAGCACCTGATAGGGTTCCCCTCATCATCTTTCTAGTGCCAATAATCCTGGTAACACCTCTGAGGGAGTTTTTTGTGTAGTCAAGCCTTTCCCTTTTACTTGGATTGGCACTGCTTTAGTGATGGGGGCATCTTGCATGGCCTTCAAAAGTATCCCCTCATTTTTGAATCAAAATAGTTCCTAAAGGCCCGCTTTTCTGGTTGTTGATTTCCATTCATCTATAGTCTCTATGGTAGGCTTATACTAGGTAATTGAGGAGCTTTTCCATTTAAAGGATCCATTTTATCTTCTCCCTCCTTTAGTGGGGGATATATCCTTCCAACACTTTCAAATCCTGAAACTCCTTCAATACCTTTGTATTTTGCAAGGATAAATCCAATCCCTTTATAGTCAACCAAGTTAATGTTCTTCTCAATACATTAGAAATCCTCATATGAGGGCTATCTGATTCCTTTTCCTTCCAATCAATAGAGCTGATTATTTTTTATTCAATATTCTGGTCATGGTAATATCTTTCCACCACATCCTTATCATATACAATTCCCTGTGGGACTACAACAATATTGAAATCAATAATCTAACTCAAGGTCATTTTGGAAAAATATCTTAACCTAAATTCTTCTTCATCTATGAAATTCATCCAGTAATCCTCAAAGTGAGGATCATGTTTTTCTATGTTGACAACCCATAGAATGTCATAGTTAGATCTTGGTGTGAATTTTTCCATTTGGAATCTCTCCATTTCTTCCTCCATCAGTCTAGCCTTTATTATACTTTGGCATGAATATTTACCAATTTGGATGGGGAACTTTATATTTGTTTTGTGCTTTTTACAATATTTTTATGCACAAAAGTCAACTATCTTGACAATTCCATTAAGGCCTAATTTTCATTCACATATCTTAGTAGTTTATAAGGTTTTCCCTCAAATACAATTACCCTAAAGTATGTAAAGAACTTGTATTGTATAAATATGCAACCATATTCTAGAATTGTATCCCTAATAGTAGTAGATAGTCTATATTGTTCCCACTCTAGTTTAAAAGACAAGTCATAGGGAAATGAAGGCATCATTTATCAACTTGACATTCCCTTTCCAATTATCCAACCTCAATTATGGGTACACATTGTACACTCTATGATCTTTAAAAATTTCTTGTAATGGGAGACCAGGAAATGACTTGAAACAAGCAATGTTATAGATGAAATAAGACATCATATAGAAATTGATGTCAACTAGATTACCCTCACCAATATTTACAACTATTGTCAAAAATTTAGCATGGATGGATGTTGATATAAATCTTTCCCAACAAAATTTTCCTTGTTCCTCTAAGATAACCATTATAAAAGGGCACATCCATTTTTCAAAATCAGTTGCTCCTTCTAACCATGTCATTCTTCTTAGTAATACAATGAGGTCCTCAAATGAATAAAAACATGAACTGGTCAACTTATTTGGGATTCTCTTGAAAGATGGTTTTCCGTCCTTCAACCATTTGGCATTAAGCATTATAGAATACTCATCACACCTTGCCTCATAATAAATATTTGTAAAATCAACAAGTAGAAATTTTTGGCTGATCCAAATTTGGTAACCCTATAATTTACCTAAAAGCCACCGGTGTCAAGTTTATAACCCTTTCTCCACTTACATCCAATACTTCTCTCGTTTCTAGATTGTAGTTCTTAGTACATAACCATATGAGCTCAGGAGTGTGTATGGAGAATGGGAAAGCAACTTAGGGAAATTTCATTGGCATCAATGGCTGTCATCTACTTACTTTTATTTATATTACTCAACCTTCTTTGAAAATAATCTAATTCATTGTTTACTAACTTTGTGTCTATGACCTTATCTAAATCATTGGTAATTACAAAACCTACATGGAAGCCTGATGTTAGGGTCCTCATATTGCAAATATTTTCTTTTAATTTTAAACTTGAGTACTGAGAATTAGTAATGGAAGAGCTAAGACTTTCCCATTTTTTATAAACTCTGTGAACTTTACTTCTGATTTCTCAATTCCCTGTTCTTTACCTCAATTTTTCTACTTCTCAATCAATTTTTCTCCTTTCCTTTCACCAATTCATGTAGCTAGGTCACCTAGATCTTCGTATACAATGGTAATAATTCAAAATGGTTGGAAGATTTTAAGAATTATACCTTTCTTCATGTAAAAACACATTAATGATGGAAGCCACAAATGCGGTACATCCTATCCATCACTCTTTCTTTCTTCATTTGAATGTGGATCGTCCACGTGGATTAATCTAGCTCTTTGCATGAGGCTAGGAGTATTTTTCACATTTGCATCACCTTTCAAATGATTGCAAGTTTTCAACCTTGATGCGGACCTCTGCCTCTTGAATTTTGATGAGGGTTTACCACGTGTTTCAATATGAATGGTGGTGGAGCTAAGGAAATCATTTTCATTTTTAACCAATCTCTCACATAAGTGCAAGACTACATATTTCACCCTGACCTCTGCCTGTTGTCTTTTCCTAAAAAAATGACATGTGTCCTTTGTCAGGATTCAGAGGCCTATTGATACTTTGCACTATAATTTTTATTTGGTGAAAAAATGCACTGATGATCTACTTTCCCAATCCAACCATATTTAGACACATATTCTTTTCAAGAACTGGAAATTTCTTTGCATTTTGCACTTGTAATTTGACTATTCCATAGAATATTCCACCGGGTTTTAGAGCTAGGCTTGCATATTTTAGTTGTCATGTAAATTGTGTAATTTTTCAAACACTACCCACCATAGTGCCACCAGTTATATCATGCCACGTAGTTTTGAATGGTGGAGGAAAACATGTATTTTGTAATAATTGTCTTAAAGATTATATACATAAGAGATTTATGTGGTTTAACATGATCAATCATAAAAAAAATTATAGGAATTACATGTAGATGATATGATTATCACATTCCTCTACTTAAAAATAGGATTCACATCCAAAACATAATATTTTTGTTTTCAATCAACATGATTACATCTTCAAGCATACATTTTTTAAACATGGGAAAACCAGTCAAAGAAAATTTTTGAAGGCACACTTTGGATAAAAGGGAGAAATCAAATTGAACACTAACATGTTGAATAATAATTTTCTTGAAAAGATAAGGATTGCTATAATGAAATGATTTTTGGAAAGAATAGGAAACTATCAAATTCCCAAGATGATTCTAGGAAAGCATACGTATCAAATTCCCAATTAGCATTTGATTAAAGCTAGAATCTTGGAGGAAGAAATGGGTAGAATAAATTTGGAAAATTTATCTCCTATACCCATTTATGACATCATATAGATACTCCATGGAGATTTCAGGAATTCTTATGACTGTGAGCATTCTTATGAAGATTATTTGATGGATTGTAGGATGAAGAGGAAGTTTGATAGAGGTACTACTCTAAGATGAACCTCACCCAATTAGTGGACTACAAAATTGTTTTTGGTCCTCAAGGGTTAGAAGATGGGAAGGATTTGGTGAGTAAATTATATGTTGGGAAGAATATATCATCATAACCCATCCCAAGTGTTGACTAGACAAGTTCATGGAGTACTTCATTATATAGTATAACTACACATGTCCTTAAAATGACCCAAATCTAGATAAATAAGAAATTAATTGAATTCACCCTACAAAACACATCAATTTTAAGAGAATACAAGGAAAGTGAGATCATTAAAGATATATTACTCCTTTCAACAAGGGAGTTGCATGATTGGACCCCAAGGTAAATTTCCCACCACTTTTAATTAGAGGACCAAATTCGGGGTTGTGGAAGAGCTCAAGACTACAACAAGTAAGAGAGGGACCCTTACATCAAAAGAAATGCTGAAGAAAACTATGTAGGATACTCTTTTCGTTAAGGCCACACCTCTCCAAGTAATCCCATACCCAAATTTAAAGAAAAATATAAGCTGTGGTAAAGGAAACCACCTGTGTTGATGTGGCATCCCCTTCCTCAAGGGGTTATCAAGAAAAGGAAACTTTATGAGAGAGAGTATTTATCCAAACCATCTAGATATAAGTATAACATTAGAAAATATCCATGAAGAAAAGAAAGAGGAAGAAGAACCCGTGACCTTGCATTTTTGAGGTATAAGAGAAAAACATTGGCCACATCTACAATAGAAGAAATCATAGGTACAACATTTGAGGTTATAACTTAACAAGTTCGGTGTATGCTACTTCCTCTAAAATTCTAGAGCTAGTACTCATTACCTAACCTCTTTTGAAACATGAGGCACTTGACAAGTATGGCTAAGCAAGAGACTCCTATAAATGTACTAATTACGGAGATTTAGATATATGAATCACAATTATGAAAGGAGCACGAAGGAAAGCAGACCCATTAATTGAGTAGGCATTCACTCGGTTATTACATGGGTTGGATTGGGATGTTGGATTGGACCTCCCCCATGAGATAACACAAGGACCATTGGTTGGGGGAAATGATGGAGACTAGGAACTACATGAAACACCTACCACCGAAGTGGTTGAAGGTGATAAGGTGGAAAATCCCATTTAAGGATTTGTTGCGGTGAGGTTGAGAAACCCATACTGCAAAGTTTTCATCAAATGAGGATGAGAAATAAAATGTCATGGAGCCTATTTAAATCAAATTTTAGGTCATTAGAGAAGGATATTGCAACTTAATATTTTTATAACAGAAAGCTTAACATCAAGAGGATCCATCTGTTGAGGTAACTAAGGATATTTCTCTATCCATATAAGAAGAGGACAAGATTACAAATATTGAAAGAAAAAATACTCAACCATATTCAACCATGACGGGGAAGAGGTGACATAATTAAGGAAAGAGAAGAAAAACAGAAACACACCCTATAGATTCTTTAGATCAGCCAAAAGCACAAATTGAGGAGTCTAGTCTCACTTTATGTATAGTGCGTGATCTCTTCAAAAAGATAGAAAAGGATAAAAAGAGAAAGAATTGGATGAGAGAGAAGGTTGATATATTATTATCCTATATGAAAAAAATGGGTACAAGCTCCACTGAATGATCAAGAAATAGCCACATACTTTACCTCATAAGTCATGAAGAATGTTGAGGATTTAAGATGTAGAGGAGAGGTAACCAAGAAGTGGGAGGGCGAGCTAGTAACAAGGGGAAGAAATGTCATTAGGAATATCATTATATGCTACAATCAAGTGTCTCGATAAAATTGAAGCAGGTAAAACCTTTATTGATAAATATAAAACAAAGATGGACTATTGGAATGGATTGTTTCTAAAACTTGAATCCATCACATACTTGGGAGATAAGGTGGTGGAGAAAGAAGGAATAGTCTCATCGAGATAGCAGAGTAGATAATACGAGTATAAAAGGGATATAATATTAAGGATTGAAACCTTAGAGGGATGCATAAGCAAGATCTAATATATAAGTTGTAAATTAAGGAAGTATGTAGATTATATAGATTCAAAGCTTGAGAGGATGCTCCCTTAAAAGGCATACACCCGGGAGCAAAAAAATGCAAATAGCTTTTTCAAGATTCTTTAACAATTCATTGTAGGGGAGTTAGACCCTCCAAAATATTTTGACTATTCTTTTGTGTAAATATTCATTCATTTAGAAAGATGCATCAATAAATTAGCCAAAAGGATTAAAAAGAGGAAGGCTATTTCTAATGATTTCAATAGTATTCTTTTAAAGAATGAATTAGTTTTCCTCTACCATGCATGGAAATATGAGGACCCCATTTTGAGGATGTTTGAACAATTTTATGTATACATACAAAAGTTAGAAGAAGAAGAAAATAAAGAAATAGATATCAGCCCTCCTAATCATTTCCTTATTATTTGTCCCCTTACACATTATTGATTCCTTTTCTATTAATTATTCTTGTAATAAGAATAAAAATTATTTGATTGTAATATGTAAAAAATTATTTATTGGAGCATATGTGGAATGATGAAAGTTGTAAAATAACATTAAAAGAGTTTTTGACAAAATAAAGGAACATTTTCCATTCCACCATGGGTTTCATCATGAAGAATAATCATTCTAACCAAGAAAATCAAAATGACATATTTTTCAGTTTGGGAACTTCTCCCATCATGATTGCAGACTAAGACCACTACCCCATGTGTACCTTATTTTTAGTGCTCCATGGGGTATCTAGGAATATTCCCTTATGTGAATTTTTTCTATAAAAATTTAAGGCCTATATTCACTTTACGGGATTTTAATTTTGAGAATCATTTTTTTGGGTTTTTTATCTAGGTGGATTTTGTGTTATATAATCACTAACAATTATTTAGATCATTTTTATATATCTCCTCATCGATAGAATACACAAAACTAGTTTGTTATGTATAAGTGTGATGTTTCGAATGTATATAGAAATAGAATCAATAAGCATGCACTCTTGTTCGATAGATAAAATGGCTATGTTTTAGCCATGTGTGGAGATTCAAGGCTGCGCACATGGGTATGTGCATAAATAGAAGAAAACAACAAAGGATCATAGGGGATGTGTGGAAGTGTGCACATGAGATCAGGAAATGAATACAATTAAATGCACGAAGGTGTGTGAAACACATGGGAGTAAGGAGTTAATGCATGCACACGAAGTTCTTGAACTTATCATTCTATGAAACAAAAGCTAAAAATAGGAAAAAACACAAATTGCGCATTATAAAAGTAATGTCCAGAAATAAGTAAAGCACCAACTTCAAGGAAAATCACATGTGAGAAATATAAAGCACATGTAGGAAAGACAACTAATTATAGGAAAATCATGAATGAGGATGAGCTATTTATATCTTGATCTAAAGTTTAAAAAAAAACATGTAGGCTATATTTGGGACATATATTATTATGAAAAATGCACATAAGCGATGAAGGAAAGTCCCCACTATGTATTAATAGATGTTGTGCTCATTGTAGAAAGAAATCTTAGAGTATGTAAGAGTTATCAAGGGTTGGGTGTGTTATGTATGCACGCATGGACATAATTAGCCTATGATTGTAATCAGCTTAATTATGTAATGAAGTATGCTTTTGATGGGAATGGGTAGTAAGGGTTAGTATATCCAACATGGTATAATGGGAATAAAAATATTATTGATGATTATCTATATTGAGTGACTTCATTATTATATGTGTTTCCATTTTTTTGTTATAGTGTGTTGTTATCTTCATATGACAATGGTTATGTATGCATTAACCCAAATCTTGATAAGTAAACAAAGGAGGAAACTAAAATTTACGCACTTAAGGTGAGTGTTTAAGAATATATCTCAGTGAAGTGTCAACATACATTGGTCCAAGTGGAAGAAAGAGAAAGAGAGGAAATACTGAAAGGTATAATGATGTGTGAGAGAGGAAAGTTGAAGAGGTTATGAGACTAAAATGAATGATGTCGAGTGGAAGTGATGAGAACCCTATAAAAGGCAAGGGAATGTAGGATCATGTCTTTCTAGTATTGGGGAAGAACAATAAAAATACCCCTTTGGCATTAAATGAGAGTGATTCTAAGGAGAGAATGATAATAATTGGCATGCATATGACCCAACCTAGATACCTAGACCTTTATGCATGTTGCTCTCGAATATTGAAGTTTTTGTAGAAGATCATCATAGTGAAGTTTCAGATGGAAGGAATCAAGGATCACCACATTGGATTAGAGATATAATTAATTACATATTTGTATTAGCACAAGAGGAATAATAGATTAAGGCCACACATATGTCAGTGCAACAAGATCCCTTGTTTGGAAAGACTTTTTTTAGGAATATTTTGGTAGGTGTGTCATCCGGACGAGTAGTGGCATGCTTATTTGTTGGAAGTAATATTATAGGTGTAGTAGTAAAAATAGTTGGTGTATAGTTCATCACTACTACAGGGATGAAATTTAGTACTTCAACAGTCCCCAAGTTATGGCAAGAGGTTTGGGAAGATCAAGACCTTTACCACATAGAGGAAATCCAATTGGAGGTTCGGGCTCAAGATCTAGCCCCACTCTAGGTAAAGGACCACAATAACTAGCACAACCTTAAAAGCGCAAAAACACAACATACCCCTCGGATCACCTTTGATATGTCCCTTCATTTTCATGAATGTAGGGGTGTTGAAGATGCATTAGAAAATGTGTACTTTTATGGAGATCTAAGGAATAACTTATCAAGATCGAAGGTAAGTCAATTTACAACAACACTTTAGGGATGTGTGTATAGTTGGTATAAGGAGTATGATCCACACTACACAGAGGGGACTATGATTTTTATGTGCCACATTCTTAGATGAATTTCATATACTTGATTTTTAGCGGTAGAGCATTAGAAAACTATAGGATATTAAGCAGGAATTTTTATATAATGTTAGAGAATATGATAAACATTTCAAGATTTCCTATAACATATATCAAATCTAGCATGAGAAGTAGTTTGAAGGAGGATTTTTAACACATTTTTGAAGGATGTTATCACATAATAAATTCACCGATCTATGTGAGGCCTTGGAAAAGCAGATGTGTGCATTTTTAGTTGGAAGTGTAGATATAGGAGTGAGAGAATTTCTTGAGGCCAATATTACATAAATTCCCACTCGATTGGTGAAATAATATGTTAAGTCAGCTCATGATATGTGCGGTGGAATTGAGTGCACTCTTTAGAATAAAGAAGGACATTCAAAGGATAGATTTCTGCACATTAATGTGCTCATTCTAATGACAACTTGTGATATTTTTCATAAGAATCATGATGTTTGTAACTACCCACTTTTGCAATACATGACATAAAAGAATGTTTTTCTATATTATAAAATTTTTGATGCACATACTCATGACATGGCCAATTTTTTTCTGATTGATCAGATTCATGAGGCTTGTGAAATATGGTTGTAACATACCAATGCAAAGAGTAGCTCGCGGGTTTAAGAAGGACATAATAGTGAAAGGAAAAATAATGTTAATGGAGGCCTTAGAGGTGGATATAGAAGAAGAGGACATGGTGGCCAAGGAAGGTTTTCAAGATGTTGGGATGATGAAATATAGGATAATTATGAATGGAGCAGAAGGATTAGGAATGAGGACACAGGGTGCATAGGTGCTCACAAAAATATAGTGGAATAGAGTGCGCCCAAGAAGGCATGAAATCGGGACTTAGCCATTTTCTAGTTTGAGGCTAATTATAGACATGGATGAAGAAAACGTTTTGTATGGAGACTTGAAGAGCACATAAAAGCTATTTAAGACAAGGGAGAGATCAAGCACCATGCATAGTTTTGAGCTATTAATAGGATTAGAATTCTATTGTATTATTTGATAGTCTATTAATAGCACACTTGCATGCTTTTCTAATTATCTTGTTGCCGTGCATGGATATTCTTAGAATGTAGCCTATTTTTTTAAGGTGCATGGGTAGTGAAGGGATATTCTCCACTACCTATAACTATGTATTGATTTTCATGGTTTATGGATCCCATGTTTTAGTAGTGTTATGCTGTGATTTTGTAAGTGTGCATGACTTATGATGACAATATTATGTATGCTTGAAGCTTCTGTGTTTTACAACAATTAATCTAATGGATATTTATGGCTAGATATTGATTGTTAACACATCTATTATGAGTTCATGCATGGTAAATTTAATCTTGATTCTAGTATGAGTTAATCTTGTTTATGATTGAGATCTAGATATGGTTCATGCCTTTATGATATACTTAATTATCTATTATGGATCTAGAATATTTGTATGATCATACTAACTGTTGATGATTATATTTACTGGATGAAATGTTAGAGTCATGGGATACCTTAGGGAACTAGGAAATGAACCCTAAGATGACCTCCATATTTTAAATAATTTGTCTCTTCTCTATAGTGAGGTGTAAGGTTAGAGGAAATGTAAAACGAAGTACATAACTAAATAAGGCGATGCACCGAAATAGATCTTAAAAAGATACGAGATGGATCCTGGGAAACTAATTAAATAGCCAAAGAGTGTTTAGCATGATATATTATTTTTAGGATTATCTTGGATTATCAAAGACCAAGAAGGTGAAAATCATAACAGTATGTAGGTGATAGATGCATATAGAAAACCCAAGGGCATATAACATGATAAATATTTAAAATTATCTAAAACTACCAACAATGAAAGATAAAAGACACGAGAATATTGAAGCTAAAATGAATAGAACAAGAACTCTTTATTTATATATAAAATAATACATGAGGCTAATATGGCACATATTACAACTTCCTTCTAAAATAGAGTCTTGTTAAGGCTAGCCAATACAATCACTAAGCATAGAATCCATTTCGTAGCTCTAGCCTTTTTCTTTCCTATTTTCTCCTTTTTTTTCTTACGCATTGGAATATTACTTTAAAGATCGTTTTGGATCTCACTTCAATATCTCGAATCATACCTTCCACTGACAACATTCAATTTTTTTAAAATTTCTTTCATTTTTTGGGTTAATATCTCAACTTCCTGTTGGTGATATTTCTAATTTCCTTTAATTTTTCCAACTTGCACTTTTTTGGTCAGTGATGATTCTTCTTTGCCACGTGGAGGTCATGTGATTGTTTGAGCACCTTCCCTAGAATTTGTCTTTAAAATTGTGCCTGAGAGACACGTGAAGAGTGTGCTCTTATTTAAAGGCCTTTCTTCTTTTTCTTTATTTGAAATTGTGCTTAGACGAAACACGAGACCCTCTGTGTCTCTACTATGTTCTTTACTTTTTAACCCATCACGGAAACTTTATCAGGTCTAGGACACATGGGCAATGTAGAGAAATATTGAGAACACTCCTCCACTTCATGTCTAGAGTGCGCCAAAGCGATGTGTGGAGACCTTTAGCATTTAGCTTCATACTTAGTCAAATTTAGGCTCAAGAAAACAAAAAGAACTAGGGCTAGGGCACCAAAAGACACAAAAATAACTTTGCGGTTATGGAAAATCACCAAGGGACTCTATGTCAGTCATGGAAGAATCTAGAAATATTCTCAGCCTCAAAGTTCAAAATGTGGCTTACAAAATTCCACTCAGAGCTTTTGCAAAGTAGTCTGATATCTAAGCCATTCTGCCTCTGTTGGGTAGGTTCTTCTTTGTAAGGCCTAAAACACTCGATCCAAATTTCGATTATCTCCTTGTTGGAAAAATTTTGGAGACTGTGTGCACTACTCGTGAAAGCATAACTCCAACTACATGATTTGGTTCAAGAAGATTTCATCTTGGTGATAATAGAGCTTTGTTTTAAAGACTGAAAGACAATTTTGTCTTATCATTTAGTGATCAAGAGATGTTAAATTTGGTCCTTTAATAGGACTGTAGAGTCATCACGGAAGGGGGAGGGGAAGCCTAAGTAGACTAATTCATTGATGCTCTACTTCCACTCTTTTATCTATTGTTGGAGCTGAGCCAAGAGATTTTGAAATTTGATAGAGGATTTCTTGCATCTTGGATCTCGTTGATTTTTGCAGTGATCATCCACCTATTAGTGATTTTTTCCCCTTATAGGGTGAAGTTTGAAGCATCGTAAAGTTTTTGAATCAATAGTAATGATTCAGGACCTTCAAGGATACTTTGTTGCTGATGGTGGAGGCTTTGGTCTCCACATTTGAGGATGACCCTTTTGCATCGATATAAATCCAATTGCAAGAGCTAGATTCATTATCATGGTGGAAATTCAGTCACAAAAAGAGGCATAAATCTCTTGCACTAATGTTACAATTCCCCCTTTATGGGGTTGTAGTCCCAATTTATGGATCAAGTCTTAATCACATCCTCAAATGATTTCAATCTTATCTGGAGGCTTTCCTTTTCTGCCTTGATAGTGCACAACTTGGCCTAGAGTGTATCCACCTCCACCTTTCTTAAATCAACTTCCTTTGAGAGAGATTCTTTCTCCTATGAGAGAGAATTGGCCAAGGCCTTAGATGTGGTAATTTCAGCTTCTTGAGTTTTAGCTTTTTGCTTGAGAAGCCACAAGGACTTATTGTGATGGAGCTTCCTTCAATTCCTTGCAGAGTTGTTTGATCTCCTTTCCTTTAATCTTAGCTTGTTGGTTTCTCATAATTGCTTCGCCATGTGGACACTAGATTGTGTCTTTCTCAGCTGGTTGTTGAACTTAAGGTATTATTTCATGACTGTGGTCATTGTGTTGTTCATTAACTCAACCTTATCTTGAGGCCAAAACTCTCAAAGGTTGACCATGCAAAAGCATTGATTGAATAGTCATCGGGCTGCATCTATTCTACAGGTTTGGATACTTAGGGGACCAACCACACAATGGTCAATGAGCTTTTTTATTGTCATATAATGACTATATCTACTTGGTTTCTCCTGCCAATATTTCCTTATTCTTTTTTTTCCCTTCTACTTTCTTGGGATACCTTGGTGGTTTTGGCTTCACTCAAAACCTTGAGGGAGAAGGGACAACCCCACCCATGAATGGGAACCTAGGTGGTAGACCATATGGAATTGTAACTTGTGGTTAGAGGCATTGAAGTTACCAAAGCCAAAGAAGGTCATGTCATTATGCGGGGAAAATTGGGATGGTGGAGGGAGGTTGAGGAAAAGAGGGGCTCTAGGTGGAGGGAGAGTTTGAGATGGGGTTACGATAAGGGGATACTCCTTGTAGGGGAAAATGGTGGCACAAGAGGAGATTGAAATGAAGCCTTGAGAAAAGGTAGAGGGGGAGAGAAACCAGAGCCACGATCATCTTTAGATTTTTGCATGGGGGGTTAGCATAGATTCCTCCATAGGTTCCCCGCACCGGGAAACTGATGCAAGCTATGACATGGGTTCCTAAACTGAAGGACCTTATTGAGAAATGGAAGGTGAGAGAATGAATGGAAATTGCTCACGGGATGGCCTGAGGGACTCTACTTAGGTTGGACTCTCACAAGATGTTATAAGGTGATTGTCACCATGTATTCACTCTCTGTGTTGGAACCATGATCCACATCCCAAAAATCCTCACATTTCTCATCATTAGATATGACCTTAAAATTAAGGGTGGTTTTCTCGATCTTCTACCTATACTTCCAATAGGATTCATATTTTTTTCTATGCTCTATTCTCTCTTATGCAGGGCTTCTCTAAGTCCTTTTATCATGGTAAGGGAAGGATCATACCTATGTTTAATCGGGTGGAATGAATCCCAATTTAGAATTGGAATGTCACTGAGATTGATGAATATGTTACGTGACTCTACTCAAGGGGACGTGTTTGTAGGAGAGTGGAACCTTGTTTTAAATTAGAGTCACAACCATTGTCCCATCCAGTCATACCTCCATGAGTCTTGAATTAGGGTGAAGCCATAGGAAGCCAAATTTTGAGCAAGGCTATGCTCTGCCTATCTCTTAAGCACAATAATTCCTCCCTTCCTTAAGGGAAGACCAAAAGTGCCTTCTATTTTCAAATGGAGCTGAATTTAATATCTAGGAGTACCAGCTTCCTGACTTTCTCAAGACCCACCACCCATATTGTGAGGACCCTCAAGAGCATAAAGGATTTTTCTCGAAAACTATGTAGCTAAATCATCGAGAGCCCTGCCCTGAAAAAATAATCACAAGGGTGTAGGGAGTTTGCAAAGATGGATTGGAAAGAGTTATTCATTCTATTGTTTGCCCCTTTAGGGTAGATTTCAAATAGGTGGGGCTCTAAAAAATAATTAAAAATTCATATACGTTTGATGAATGGGACAATACATAAGTCCAAGAGGACACTAGAATTATCTTTTGGGATCAACCTCTACATCCCATAGATTCAAATTCAAGAACTGGTTGAGGTCTTGGGCATTATGATACAAAATAAGGTGGAAAAATATGAATAATACCTGAAGGTGGAGTTTACTAGGAACCTAGAAAATTGCTCACAAATAGATTCCATAATGACCTTGGCAAAGTCAAAATAGTACAATTGTTCTTTATTTACGGACCTCATTCTAGAAAAGGCCACCATATGCTGATCCTAAACATTCTGTCTAAATCTTGGGAAAAAATGAACATCAACATAGAGCAGGCATCTTTTGAATCCGCCATAAGTGACTTTAGGGGAATGGGGAATCCTACGGTTCCTAAACCACCTAAATCTTTCTACCTTAACTCCCTATTAAGAAATGAATATTTATTCTAGCAATGATACTAGAAATTTTTGAGCTTGGCCATATCATAGAAAATAGCTAATGGGTTGTAGATTAGAGCCAACATGTCCCTAATAGCTTGATGTGTAATTAGAACCTATATGATTTTTCCCTTGATGGTGTTGGTGTTAGAGTCGAATAACCTACGCATATATGTATGAGCTCTAGGTATGGGTGCACAAGAGGTACCATATATTGGGTGAGTGTCATGCTCTAGATTCTTTAGCCAAAATATTTAGAATGTCCTCGATTCTGAAAAACTTGGCATATGCTTCCTTTCTTAGAGCTTTGGGATTCTTGTTGAGAACAGGGTTGAAGACATCGTTAGAAAAGTTAGAAACCACAAAAGGGTCATTGGACCGAGACCCCCATCAAGGAAACTCAAATTTTGTTGGAGAGGGCATGGGGTTGCAGAGTTTTCCCTACGTAAGACTTTTCTTGTGGTGTAGAGCTAGGAGTCACCATGGAAGTTTGCAATACTAGGAGGAGGCTCCAATTATTTTACTTTAAAACTTAGAGACTAATTAGAAGACTCATGTATTTGAAATGAACTTGGTGGATTCTTCCAACTATATTAAATAGCTTCCTTAACTTTTAGAGTAATGGACTCATGCATATATAGAGTCACATCACATAACAACCCCTTTTTAATTAATGACCCTAAGCACCACACTTTTTTCTTTTCGAGATATTTTATTTCAATTTTCAATCTTTTTCCCTCAAATATTCTAGGAGGATGTCAGATCATTAATTTTGGGGAAAATTAGGAAGGTTCACTCCCTTCAAAACTTCAAAAGAGGTAAGGGGATCCATAAGGGACATGTGTCAAAGACAATTATTAAACGAGACAAAACAAATGAAGTAAAATAATGAGGGAAAGACAAAATATACATATGTTACAATATTAAAACAAAGAGACTCAAAGGAAAGGTTTAAAATGGATCCCATTTACCAAAATCACCAAGGGTCACCTTCTATGGTTTCAAGCTTGAAATTGTTATGTTGCTTACATGCGCTGATTTTGAAGGGTCATATCCATAAGGGGTCAAACTTTCCATGATTTCCAGGCTTGGTGGCCCTTGCATCCCATTTCAAAACCATAGTACTAACTTGGAATTCTAGTTCGACGTATTTTGATCGAACCAAGTTTTCACCACTTGTTGGCAGCTGATCATGGCTTCATGAATGACCTCCCACTTCTCTTAGAGCTCTACTAGCTCAGTGAGTCTCACTTGCATATCCCCTTATTCCTCTATCTCAATTTGTTTCAATAGTTGTAACGCATGGATTTTTAGGGAAATCAGCATCACATCACTTTTCCCATAGACTATCTCATATGGTGAGACATTCGTGGATCTCTTTAGGTGTGATCCGATAAGCCTATAAGATTTTTTGACATATTCATGTCATAGCCTCTTATGCTCATTTCAAATTATTCTTATGATTCCGATCATGTTTTTTTTAGTTGACTCTACCAAACCATTTTCTTGTGGGTAATAATTGGAGGATGTTTTTAGATAGATCACATTCTTTATAGTAAATTCAGATACTTTGGCCCCAAAACGACCTTTGTATTATCTAATATAATAGTGCGGGGTCCAAAGTGGGTAGTGATATCCTATAGAGTCCTAATATCACGTTTTTGGTGGCATATTTAAATGGAATTACTTCCACCCATCGGGAGGATCCATTTATGACTAAATATTTCCTCAATTAGGATGGGGTTAAGAGGTAGTGTCACATTCCTTTGAAAACCCGTATAAACTTGATAAACCTTGCATATATTTGTCTTTACTTGGCTATCGTAAAATAGGCTTAACCAAAAGTATCTTGCCTCTAGGATTTTTATGGTTTTGGTTTGGCTAGAAAAATGGCCTCCCAAGTTCCCATTGTGGAACTCGCATAAGACTATTTCAGCTTCTTCATTCTCCAGGCACCTTAGCAAGGTTGCATTAAAGTTCCTTTTGAAAATTAAATCACCAATCATGGTGAAATTAGATCCCTATTTCATGTAGTACCTCCTCTTTTTTAAGGGGAGATGGATTGGGTATTTCCCTGTTTGCATGAAGTGGATCCTATCTGAGACCAAGCTACCCAAGTCACTTTTTTTGGATATAGAGTATCTCTTTGGGATCTTCGTTAATTAGGGGCATGGGGTCCTGTGAAATATTAACATAGGCACCTTTCATGTACTAGCCTAGTAGTAGGTTTTACCTCAATTTCATATTTGAGGATCCTAGTGATCCATTTAGCTCTTTTATATTTTATCTCACCCTCTTTTATATATTCTTTGACACTAGATTACACCACCATAACCTGGATTTTACTATGAGTGACGAGGTGCCTGAATTTATTCAGACCCTTAACTATAGCATAAGCTTGTCTTTCTAAATATTTATACCTTGTTTGATGTTCATGGAGATTTTTTGAGAAGAAGGTGATTAGAAGTTCTTCTCCTTAAGAATATCCCTTCTATGTTAGCACATATGCCATGCTATGTTTACCACCACATATATACATGATGAAATATTTTGAGAAGTTGGAGCTACACATGAGTACCCGGGAGGATGTGATAGCTCCTTTAATTATCCGAAAGGCCCGACAACCTTTAATGGTCCATTTTAAGTTAAGGTCCTTCTTGAGCATTAACGTGATTGGGCAGATTTTCCCAACAAAGTTTGAAATGAACTTGCTAAAAAAATTGATCTTTCCTAAGAAATATTGGACCACTTTCTTATTGACTAGTAAGGGTAGTCCCAAGATGGCTTCAACTCTTTCTGGATCAATATAGATTCCTTCCTTTGAAATAATGTGTCCCAGGATTCTTCCTTGGGGTAATCCCAAAACACATTTCCTTGGGCTAAAAGAGATGTCAAATTCTTGGCATTTCTCAAATACAACTTCCAAGGCATCAAAATGACCCTCTACCGTCTTGGTAAACACCGTGAGATCATCTAGGTATATAAGAATTACCTTATTGATCAATGATCCAAATGCGGAGTCCACATATCTTTGAAATCTAGATCTAATGTTTATGAGTCCAAATGGAATTCTTTGTATATGAAGGCTCCCAATTTTGTTGTGAAAGTGGTCTTATGTTGGTCCCTTACCATGAACCATATCTGGTTATATCTTGAAAAACTATCTAGAAGAGAAAACTTGTCTGAGTCCATAACTACTTGTAATATCTACTCCATGGAGGGTAAGGGATAGTGATTCTTTTGGGACACTCTATTTATGTCTCTGAAATGTACACACAGAGCCGAATTTCACCATTTTCTTCCTTAGCAAGAATAGGTTAGAAACCCATGTTGTGTGCTTGATAGGGAAGATTATTTTGGCCTCTAGGAGTTTTCGAGTCCCTCATCCATGAGGGATTCTATTTTTGATTCACAGTGCTAATTCTAGTGCACAAGCTTAGTTCCTTCTTCGAGGTTGATGGTGTGTTAGATGATATCCTTGTTATAACCATGTAGGTCATCATACATCCAAGCCATCACTTTGTCATACTTATGGCATAAAGCCACAAGTCTTTCCCTTTCTCTTTGAGTGAATAATCTCCCGACCTTTATCCTTTTCCCTTTATTCACTTCTAGCTTGAAAAAATCCTCCTTTACCACCAAACATCCTTCGATCTGAATTGGCATCATTAGAATCAAAAAGGATTTCTAGAGTTATTAACCTTTTGGAAGTTTGTTCATCTTCAATTGAATAATCTGATCTCCATAAGCTTCTTCAATCTTGGGTTGGATTTGGTTTGCAAACTAGTTGGATTGTTGGAGGAAGTGTATAATCTATTCGGTCACTATTAAAAACCTACTAATGATTGATGTTATCAAGTATAGAAGGGTGAATGATCAATTTTATGGTACTTTCATTCACTATCAAATCCTGTATTGGGTTGAATTATGACTTGATTAAGGCCATCCTATCAGCCTCTATATTTTGGTCTTAGGGGATAACCTTGATATTAAAGGCTTTGAAATATTCGATGAGATCCCACAACTTATGTCGATAGGACCTCATTCCTGGGTTTTTGTGATGGAAGTGTTCCTTATCTATGTCACTATAACCTATGAGTCACCAAAGATGATAAATTATTTAATTCCTTCCTTTCGTGTCATGGCCAAGTCGTGATCTAGGGCCTCATACTATTGCTTTGTTACTAGTATAGGAGAACCGGAAGTGGAATGCCTGGAGTATCTTCTTTCCACTTGGGATAACAAGTCTATCTAATTACTTGAGCCATTCTTTATTTTAGCCCAATCGAAATGCAAGGTCCATATATGGGAATCTCTATTGGGATTCCCTTCTCTTTTATCCTCTTCTTTTACCACCTTTGGAATTATAGATTCCTCTTTTAAAGATGACATTGGTACCCAAACCATTTGAATAAAAGTTCCCGAAGGGATCACTAGGGGGGAGGTTGGCTAAATGACCGCCAATTTGAAAACTACCTTCCTCTATATAAGATTCCTCTTCTCTGGTGATCACGGTGTGGAAAGCCTCAAAGCACGAGGCTGTTTGGTCCATTATATGTTCCTTGGCAAGGGTTTTTATAATACCTCGATCTTAGATCCATACTTGGTCCATAGAATTAGGTGGGATCAACAAGATACATATAGCCCCTATTTTAGCCATGAAATTATGGGAGAGACACAATCAAGACCGGCGGACGTCAATTACTACTATATCTTATGGAATGGTTATGTTCGTGCAAGAATAGAGCTGCAAAGGAGTCCCTTAATAGCTCCTATGGGTTAGATTTCTTTTCCATCTAGTTGTATGACTCCTTTCTTTAAGGGCTCATATTAAATTCCCAAGGCATCTGGAATTGCTTTAGACATGACTCTAGTGCTTGCACTAGAGTCTATCATGGATTTATGAAATAATTTCCTACCTATTATAAGAGTCATAAAAAAGGGGTTGGGCCTTGTTTTACTTAATTATTCCTTTTGATTTAACAACACTTCCTCTGTTTGGGCTCAAATCAATTTTACCCATTCCTTCTCTTTCCTGGTGGTGGTTGGGTCATCATTTGATTTAAGTGCTTCTTGGAGCAACTCCTTTTGCTCTAGAATGCCAAGAATATCCCATAAGGATGCATTATTTGGCACTTTATTGAGTTGGTAAGCCAAGATAATTGGTCTGGGAAAAGATAACTGGTGTTTTATTCCTTCAACCATGGGATGGAGGGCATCTTGATTTTGTATAGTTCTCAGAGATTCTTTTACGACCGTCGGTGGTGAAACCATGATGGTTGGAGGCTCTTTTTGCATCTTGTTATTCATACTTGGGATAGGAGTATCTCGTATATATCATCCTTTTTTTAAAGTGAGTGTTGTAATTAAATTGGAGAGGATTGGAAATAGCTGCCTCATTTGTAAATATGAATTCCTCTCCTTCTATCCAAGATAAAAGTATGTGCTCTGGTGTGATCTTTGCTTCCTGTTCTAGAGACATCCCTTGAATATGCACCACAAAGGTTACATTTTGGAATCCCGTGGAATGGTAAGGTCTTGATGTGTTAACATCATAGCCTTTCCTTTCTCTTTTTTCGGATATATTTTTCTATAAATTTCCTTAGGGAAAGTCTCTTGGTAGGGAAGCACCATGCGTTGGGATCTTTCACCAAATGGTTTTTCCCAGTGTACAAATTTTCTTCCACTATTGGGTGGGATTTTACGGAGTGGTGTTGTGCCTTTCGGGACTAGCTGGTTAGATGACTATGTAAGCGGAAGTATTTGGGTATTTTGATGTTGAGAGGGATAGGTAGGCATACCACCTTGATAACTTTGATAATTTTGTCTTGGGTAAGTGGCCTGATTCCTTTTAAGATTTACTATCTTGTTAGAGAAGTTTCTGAGGATATTTTTGAATTCCTCCATTTTGGGAGAAGAGGATGATGATGCTGTAGTGGGAATTGGTGCCGGATGAGAGGATGGGTAATTATATAGGGACGTAGGGGCTTGGGTAGAGCTCGGGACCTGTGCTTGTGGAAGGGGAGCTATTTCGGGGTATATTGGCAAAAGGGGCTCTTGGGGAAGCTTACCAACATCTATTAAATTGTTCTCATCTTGGATCACAATATCATATGCTTGTGGTAAAGATTCCCCTCCTAATGATTGAATCATCACAAAAATATCTGAATTCAGATATTTTAAGTAAAAAATAATAGCCATACCTATAGGTGGCCTCACTAGAATAGGAATCCTTTGCCATGTTTTGTGAAATCTAGTGTTAAAATTGGTCATAAGCTCTTGTGGACCCTTCTTGATGTTGATAAGCTATTATAGGAGCAAGGATCTATCCCCTTTCTCACTAACATTTCCTAGTTGGTCCCAAGTGCTGATAGTAGTAGGAGTAAGGGATCAATACCAATCCAGAGCCTTCTATTTAAGGGAAGCATTACTAAAGAACCATAAGGAAATGTCTTGTTCCCTGATATAATGTATTGTGCATATTTCTGCTACATCCTAGAGGTGTTCCTCTAGAGTTTTGAAGTCTTCTCTGCTAAATTTAGGTAGTACTTTTAGCACGTTAGCTGGAATAGGATTGCACACTACCGGGGGTGTGGGTAGGATGATCAGACTTCCTTAATTCAATGAAACAAACTACCTCGATGATTTATCTTGGAGATGGGCATTAAAATAGGTCTAAGGATTCTAGTTGACTATAAGAAGGGCCTACCTGGTGGAGGTGTTGAGAGAGTCTGGTTCGGAGGAGACAAATACCTTTGAATCTATATAACTCTTCTATTGTGTGGTGGAGATAACTATAAGTATTCAAACACAACTTCTTATATTGTCCTTGGTCTTGTTCGCATTTTTCTTATAACCTAGAGAAGACCAAACTTACTACCGCTAAAATTAGCAAATTTTTTTGATGATGGAGTCTTAAGATGTGTAAGTGTTCATGTCCCACTAGGTGTGCCATGAAAAATGTTGATGATTATATTTACGGATGATTCATAAGAGTCGTGGGATACCTTAGGGAAGTGGGACATATGCCCTAGGATAACATCCAAATTTTAAATAATTTTCTCTTATCTAAAGTGAGGGGTAAGGTTAGAGTAAATGTAAAATGAAGTACAAAACTAAGGAATGTGCTGAAATAGATCTTAAAAATATATAGAGATGGATCCTGGAAAATAATTAAAATATGGCAAGAGTTTTAACATGATCTACTATTTTTAGGAGTATCTTGGATTATCAGAGGCTGAGAAGGTGTAAAACATAACAATATGTAGATGATAGATGCATATAGAAAACCCAAGGGCATATAGCATGATAGATCTTAAAAATTATCTAAAAATACCAATAATGAAAGATAAAATACACATAATATTGAAATCTAAAATACACAAAATAATAACTCTTTATTTATATAGAAAATAATACATGAGGCCGATATGACACATATTACAACTTCCTTCTACAACAGAGTCTTGTTAAGGCTAGCTAATACAATCACTAAGCCTAGAATCCCTTTCACAACTCTAGTCTTTTTTATTTCCTATTTTATCCTTTTTTTTCTTCTGCATTGGAACATTACTTTAACAATCATTTTGGCTCTCACTTCAATTTCTAGAATCATACCTTCCACCGACAACATTCAATTTTTTTACAAGATCTTTAATTTTTGGGTCAATATCTCAACTTCCTGTTGGTGATATTATGATTTCCTTTAATTCATGTAACTTACACTCCTTCGGTTGGTGATGATTCTTTTCTACCACGTGGAGGTCGTATAATTGTTTGAGGGCCTTCCTTGGTATTTGTCTTCAAAACTACACCTGAGAGACACATGGAGAGTGCGCACTTGTTTGAGGGTCTTTCTTCATTTTCTTTCTTTGAAATTACACTTAGGTAATACATGGATACCTTGTGCATATCTACTACATTCTTGAATTTTTAACCCACCGAGGAAACTTTATCGAGTCTGGGACATGTAAGTGATACGATGCAAGTTTAAGAAAACTCCTTCTCCACTTCATGCCCCGAGTGCACCAAAGTGGTACGAGGACAACTTCTACATTTAGCTTCATACTTAGTCAAATTTATGCTCAAGCGAACAAAAAGAACTAGGGCCATGGTGCCAAAAGACACAAAAAGAAATTTACACAAACTTCTTGAGAAAGCTACCATAAAGAGGGACCTAGTACCCTTGTGCGCTTTGGGTGAGCACTTAATTTAGGCTGAGTGATGTGCCAACTTGCCTTAGGATGTTGTGGGTAAAAACTAGGCTATATTTTGGTTCTGCTTTGGGGACCTATTTTTCAGTTCTTTATCAGGATGTTCCATGATGAAGATGTATTGGTTTACTTTGGCCAATATTGAAGAGTGGTTAAACAATTTGGAGGAAGAGTATTCTCACAAATTTAGCATTAGACTTGATTTTGATACACACATGAGGGTTTAGTAGAACATGTATCACGAGCTCTCTCTCGAGATGTTCTTCATCGGGAATTTTTTTTTCCTATAGATCTTGATGAGTGGTTGGTGGCTTACGCATCAAAGAGAAATGGGAAGTTCTACACACTTTTCTAAACACGGGAAGAATTTTAGGCTTTGTATGATGCAAATATGACGTGGACACACATTTTAGATCATCATTAGAGTCATCTTTTGAATAGCTACATTCTGAGTACAAAGTTTATGCTTATTCCTATAAAGAGGTTATTGATTTTTAGTTCCTACGTGAACCTAAAAGATCTTATATGTGTAGTATCCCCTTAGTGGTAAATATATTGATCATGATGTTGTATTTGGAAGAGCATCCTATGGCTAGCTAAATTCCACCATGCACTTTGGATAGGAGTAGGTGTGGTGAAAGATGATGGATCTAGCGGTAGAAATATAGAGAGAAAAAAGGTGGCTTGACTTTAATGAAGCATGTGAGAGGCATTTAGAGAAGTAGTGAGAAATTGTGGAAAGAATGGTGTTATGGAGAGAGTTGTCTCATGAAGTATTTGGAGCTCACGTGGAAGATGTGGAGCAAGAGAATTTAGAACTCCCCATTTGGGAAATCATAGCAGATAGCCCTATATAATTTTGGATTGAGGCACATTTGAAAGATTGAGAATCACGGGCGTGAATCTGATCCTACATGGTGACCTAGCCCTTGCCCTTGGTTTTCAAGTTTCTATGACATTTATTAGTAAGCAAGGTAGTGTGGGCGTAGAGAGTAACGACATATATAATTAATTTACATTCAAGTTTAGGAATTAATCAGGTAGATTATTCATCTATTCCTATGTAATCATCGTCTGTATTATTTGGAGGTCCAGTTGGAGGTATTTTTTCTGGCACGTCATCAGCATAGAATGCGTGCACACAAAATGTTGGCATCATGTATGGAAGTAGAAAAAATTTGCATACTATGGGCGTTCCTTTTAGCATAAATGTTAGAACACAAGGAAATACATCCTCTTGTCCTTTCTCTGCTATATGAGGAGGATCAGGAGGATCAAGTGGCTTGGGATCTAGTGGATCTGGTGGGTCTAGGGGAAAAGGAAACCTAGGAAGTAATATAGGTTCTAGATCTTGTGGATAGGGGCTACCCCAGCCCTAATAATTATTTATGGATATGTCTCTTAATCTCTCATAATACAAAAGAATAGAAGATGTAACTGAGCACATGCATATGTGTGAGATATTATGGCGTGCGACTAGGATTATAGCTCTACATAATAAGGTAAGTCAGTTTGTAACTACTTTGTAAGGGCACGTGCATATTTGGTACAGGAAATATGGTCTAAGAAAGACTTGTGTAGACTATACCCCGTTGTCGATGCTTTCTTATCGAGTTCCATATACCGAGTTTGAGAAAAGAGCATCAACATGATAAAGGATATCAAGTAGTGCATGGATGAGAGAGTTAGAGAGTATGATGCATGGTTCAAAACCCTTTTATCAAAGTTATCTTATGACATACATCCGAGTCAGCATACTCAATGGTTTGTTGGAGGAGTGATCATTCCTTTCGAAGGGATATCTCACATAACACTTATGCGAGATCCATGTGAGGCACTTGAGGCATCCCCGAGCACTAACACTTGTTGGGAGTGTAGACACAAGAGTGATTCCATTCTTAGAAGCTTGGATTGCGGTGATGGTGAAACAGATTAGAAATTTTATTAGCTAATTTTACACATGAGACACGCAGTGGAATTTGGTGCATGCACTGTGAAGTAGAAGGACATACTAAGGATATTTTCCCCGTAAATCATTGTGTGCCTGTTGATCAAAGAATACTTGTTAGAGATCACACAAGAAATGTGTAGGAGAGAAGGCCGAGATCAAGGGTGCAAGGGAAAGGAAGGACCCATTCATGGACAGAAAGTTCATCTTTTGGGACTTATCTGATTTTGAGCATGACGACCTATTTTTAGAAGATGGCATGTGGAACACACCAACAATGTAGAGACGTGCACACCATGCATTTTCTATCTTTAGAGGATCAGGTCAATAATTTTTAATGGATATGAGATAAGAATAGGATTGTCACTTCAATTAACTACAAGAGGTCTATAGATAACACACTTACATGTGTGGTTATGCCTGTAAACAAGACATGGCTATTAATAGCATGTAGCTTATTTTTGGAATAGATAAGCGGTGAAGGGAAAGTCCCCACCCTATATATATATGATGTGAAGTACATAGTAAAAGATATATGCATAGAGAGAGATGGATGTATGGAGATATAGAGATATGTGCATATTATTGGATTATTGTATCGATCCATGTGAGCATCGATATAGATTGACATTACTATAAGAAGCTTCTGTGTTTATTAATAGATGGAAGATATTGGCTGAATTTAAGTGTCATTCCTTTGTGTAATTGAGTAGTGCATGTTATTGATTCAATCATGATTATTGTTTAAAGTTTGTTCTTTCATAGATCTAAATATGACATGCATTGTAGAATGATGGATTAGTTATGGATATATATGTTTTTCCTCCATCATGCTAACATCCTACTACAACAACCCTAAAGAGGGACTTGGTACCTTTGCGCACTTTGGGTGAGTGCTCAGTCTAGGCTGAGTGATGTGCCAATGTAATTAGGGTGTTATTTGGTAAATTCTAGGTTGCATCATTGGTTCCATTTCGGGACCTCTTTTTTAGTTTTTTTCAGGATGGTTCGCGATGAAGACGTATCGGTTAACTCTAGCAAGTATTGAGGAGTGGATACACATCTAGAGGAAGAATATGCTGTGATTTAGTATTGGATCTAAGTTTAATACACACGCTTGGGTAGAACATAATCTATATGATAGCTAATATGAGATATTTTTTTCTATATTTCTAGTAGAACTATACTAGTGGCTTAATGCTTATTCATCTTAGCAGAATTAGAGGTATTGCACACTTGTCTAGACACAAGAAGAATTTCAGGCCCTTTATGATGCTGATTTGATCTAGACTTGTGTTGTGGATAAGTGGTTTCATGGTGTTCTAAATAGTTATATTATAGAATATTCAATTTTGACATATTCGTGCCTCAAGGTAGTTGAATTCCAATTTTTACGATATCCAAGAGTATATCTGCAAGGTATTCCACTAGCGATCAAGATCTTGATGGTAAATTTGAACCTAGAGAGTAAACTGATGGCTAACTAAACTTCACCATGCATGAGGGCAGGAACAAGTTTGGTGAAAGATGGTAGACCTAGTGGTAGAGAGGTAGAGAGAGGAGAGGTGGCTTAAGTATAATGAGGTGCGTGAGAGGGAGATAGAGAAGCAACATTCCATTACAGAAAGTATGGCGTTGAGGAGAGAGATGGATTGTGAAGGATTTATAGCTCACGTAGAAGATGTGGAAATAGAGCATCAGGAACTCCCCCATCTTGGAAAACATGACAGAGATCCCCCCTTAGCCTCACATAGAAGTATGCCAACAAAGACTACCTGGGCCACGGGTGTGCATCTTAATCCACCTGGTGACCTAGCCCTTGCACTTGGTTTTCCAATATCTAGTATGACAAGTAACCTGCAAGCTAACATGGGAAGTAGGAGAGCATGAGTAAGTCAGGGAGTAAGTACATTAATGACAGGAAAAATAAATTCAATGATATTTAGAGGAACATTATTAGGCACATCATCCACACAGAATGTTGGATTCACCTTTGGAAGTGGAACTACCTCACAAACTATAGGGGTTCAGTATAGTACTATTGTCGGAGCATAGGGGATTACATCTATAGGTCCTATTATAGCTATAGGTGGAGGATCATGAGGTATAGGTAGTTCTAGTTCTGGTGGATCTGTTTATTTTGGAGGTAGAGGGAACATAGGAGGTTCTAGATTAGGTGGTCAAGGTCTGCAGCAACCACATAATATCTATATGGAGATGTCTCTTCATCTTCCAGAGTATATAGGCATAGAGGATGTTGTCAAACATGTGTGTATGTGTGAAATATTATGGCGCACTAAAGGGATCATGGCTTCGAGTGAAGGGTGAGTCAATTTTCTACTACATTATAGGGACGTGCACATAGTGGTACATGAAGTTTGACCTTGATCAAACTTGTGTGGATTATGTAGCATTGAAGGATGCTTTCTTGAAAGAGTTCCATATCCCTGAGTTTGAGTAAAAAAGTATCAACATGCTCAAAGATATCAAGTAGGGCACTACTAAGAGTGTACATGAGTATGATGCCCATTTTAAGACACTTATATCTAAGTTATCTTATGATATTCATGCAAGCCAATATGCACAATGGTTTGTTAGAGGATTGATTACACCATTTAGAAGGGCATTGTCACATAAGACATACACTGATCCATGTGAAGCACTGGAAGTAGCTTTGCATGTTGAGGTAGTTGGGAGCATTGACACTAGCATTAGTCCATTCTTAGAGGCACAAATTGCAGCTATGGCAAAGCAATTAGAGAAGCTATTAACAAATTCAGCCCATGAAATGTGCTCAGAATTTGGTGTATAGATTGTGAAGTGGAAGGTCACACCAAGGATAGTTGCCCTCATATATCTGTACGCTCATTACTATTGGATTGTGATATTTGTCATTTGAATCATGATGCTAGTCATTGTCCTTTGTTACAACACACGATAAGGAAGAATGTATCTTGTTTTTGTAAAATTTACAGGTCCACGACCCATGATACTGAGGATTGTCAACTAATTGGTCAGATCCAGGATGCTATAGACATTGGGGTATGATAGATAAGTGTAATAGATAATTCTAAGGGTAAGAATGAGCACCAGGATCAAGATCATAATCAAACGTGCTATGACAGGAATAAGGGGCATTTTGAAGGAGGTTGTGGAATGGGATATGGATATCATGGTGGATATGGAGGATGAGGCTGTGGTGGAGGAAGAGGGAGTTCCTCATGGAACATGTTATACGTGTGGATCTCCCGACTACTATAGGCATGAATATATTACATGTTCCTTTTACGGGAAGAACCATAGTTATGAAGAGTGCCCAGGACTTATATGAGCATCCGAGTAAGAAACATAAGTAAGAAAACAAAGGCACTAGGATGGCAAGAATCCAGGTGTGTGGTAGAAGATCACTAGATTCCAAAGATAGAAGAAGGACTGAGGCATTGGCGGTGAAGATTACTACGCGAGCTGAAGTAGTGCAAGCAAGAGAGGCATTGCACTAGAAGCTACGATCACCAAGTAGAAGGTTTTGCATGTAAGGTACCCAGATCCTAATCATCAAAAGGAAGTTTACTAGGATATTATGGAAGTGATAAAGAATCTTCAAGGTGAGATACAGTACTTAAAGGAGCATAAGAAAGCATCAAAGATAGTCCAAACTGATATCGATGATTTGAGAGAAGTGTGCAAAATTTTGTGCCATGAGAACATCATTCCACTATTAGGAAGTTGGTTAAAAGGGAACACTCTGCATGCAAGTATTGAGACCAAACGATAGATCCTGCATGCAAATCTTCCCCCTGATAACATTGACTATGAAAAATAAATTACTTTGAATGCTATTATAGATGGATGGTTGTTGAGCAATATTTTGATTGACACAGGTGTGGAAGTAAATGTTCTTACATTAGATGCATGGGTATAAATGGGGAGGCCTCCATTGCATCCACCATCTAATGTGTTTTTATGGCAAACTAGACTAATGCCACCCCTATATGAGTTTTGAGGGATGCATCTATAACTATACAAGGGGCTAAGTTCACTAGGGATTTTGAGGTATTAACACTTGTAGAAGAAGATAATTTTCTAGCCTTGCTTAGATGCCCTTTGTTATGCGAATAATTCGACTTGAGATTCAATAAGGGGTATATCAGCTCTAAGAACAAGGAGGAAAGGGTTGTGATACCTTTGATAGATGGGAATTCTACACCATATGTTAAGCCTCTCAGTGAGGAGGACTTAAAAAGAATTTATGTACACATTATTCAAGACCCGTGAGGTCAATGAGCCAACAAAATAAGGCATCCTATAGTGAGAGGATTCTCATTCTATTAGTGATACTGTGAGTATTTCTTGTGACAATTTGGCTTATGGTACATATGAAATAGTAGGGAATGAGGTAAAAATCACGGTTGTGCACAAGAAAGGACTTCATTCAATTCGACAGATAAGTAGAAAAGTACCTTGGTATACAGAGGCAAAAGATCTTCCTACATTTTTGAAAGCCATGGAAACACAATGGATAGATCAAATTAAGAGAAGAGCTATGTTAGTATATACCTTATGTGGGACAATAACACGCTGATGGGTAGTCCACAAAGATAATCTTATAGAATGGGAAGAGATTGGATTCACCTTATCTATTAGATTTGTAAGGAACAATGCACCTATGTAAATCTACACCTTTCATGGTGATCAACCTGTTTAGCATCACATTCAGCAATGTGAGAGACTCTAGACAGCAAGAAAGGAAGCATTACCACCTTCACTTTGGGTGCATAAATTGTACTCTACTCTACAAGGATGCACACATGTTTGGTATGTATACGTAGAACTACATCGAGAGACTAGAAACTAGAAAAATTTGACTGTAGGAATGATCTAGACCTTTGACTACTTTTCTTCCCAACCTCCAATAAAAGAGGCATTAAAATTTGTCAAGTACTTAACTATGAGAGATAGTACAAAAGCTAAAGAGCATATTCAGGAATTATTTGGTGAGGCAGAGTCCAGAGTGCATTTTGAAAAGGAAGAAGAAATGGAATCCATACTACTTGAATGTGCTTGCCTTGAGAAAGAGAAAGGAAAGATGGTTTACATTATGGATGATGAGGAAGTTGAGAACTTTGATATTAAACATTCACAAGGGGTGTGTGAGGTCTTGGATAGTGTAGACAAGGATACATGTGACTATCATGAACCCATGAAGATAAAGAAGGTGAATATAGGTTCGGAGGTTGAGCCTAAAGAGGCCATCATTAGAGACTACTGGCCAAAATTAGAGGTAGAAAAGATCATAGAGTTACTAAGGGATTATCAGGACTTATTCCCTCGATGTTATCATGAACTTAAAGGCATGCATAAATCACTTGGGGAAATGAAGATATAACTTAAGGAAGGTGCATGACTAGTTAGGAAGTGACCTTATAGAATGAACCCTAATTTGCGTGAAAAGGTAAAAGAAGAAATTGATAAAATGTTGAAATCTAGAATTATCAATCCCCTTGATGAGTTAGAATGGGCTAAACCAATCGTGATCAGTATCAAGAAGGATGGATGAATTAGAATATGTGTGGACTATAGGGAGCTAAATGTTGCATGTGTCACAGATCCATTCCCTATGCCATTCACTAAGGAAATACTAGAAGGAATGGTAGGGAATGAAATATATTCTTTCACAGATGGGTTTTCCGGGTATCATCAAGTTAGGATTTCTCAGGAGGATAAAAAAATAACATTTACTACTAAATGGGGTAGTTTTTCCTATACTGTAATGCCTTTTGGATTGAAAAATGCACCTTTTGTATTCTTACGCATAGTTGTTCGGGCATTCAAAGATTTTATTCTAAACTTCTTACAGTCTACCTAGATGATCGAGATAGTATATGAGCTTGTGAAAGATCATTGTGACAATCTATGCTTAATGTTTGAATGGTGTAGACAATTGAGTATCTATTTGAACATCAAGAAGTTCATATTTTCTACACCATTTGGAATATTGTTAGGACATATAATCTGCAAGGAAGGTTTGTTGGTTGATCCAACTAAGGTTACAATCATTCTAGTCCTGGAAGTGCCTACCAGTCAAAGTGATGTGCGTAGATTTTTAGGTCATACAAGATATTATAGAAAATTCATCAAAGGGTATGCCGACGTTGTTGCACCCTTGGAAGAGTTATTGAAGGGAAAAGGTACATTTTATTGGGGAGAACCACAACAATGTGCGTTTGAGATATTAAAGGAGAAACTTACTACCGCACCCATTCTCGCACTTTCCCTCATTGGGTAAACCATTTAATGTGCATGTGGACACCTCTCGACATGGCCATTGGCATGGTGTTAGCTCAACTCGGTGAAGGTATTGTAGATCATCCAATTTTTGCTAGTAGGAAGTGACTCTACCGAATGCAATTATACAACTACGAGTGTGAAGATTTATCAATGATCTATGCATTACACAGTTTTGACTATACTTAAAGCAACACCATTTTTGTTTTATATAGATCACATGGCATTGAAGTAATTGGTAAACAAGCCCGTCTTACATGGGTGCATATGCAAATGGGTATTTCTATTTCAAGGGTTTGATTTCACGATTGTGGTGAAGCCAAGAAAAGCAATTCTCGACCGACCATTTATCTAGAATCAACTCAAGAGAGGAAGCACAAACAATTAAAGAAACCATGCCAGATGCATAGTTATATAGGTTACGATGTGCACGCATGGAATTAGAAGACATTGTTGTCTTTTTACAAACGAGTGTGGCACTAAAAGGAATGAAGGCATTAGAAAAGAAATAGTTTGCTATACGCGCGACACTATTTATGTTAATTAGTGGTGACCTTTACAAGTTAGTTAGAGATGAATTATCACACCATTGTGTATTAGAGCATGAGCGTAAGGATATTATAGAAGAATCCCATGGTGGTATTGGGGAGGCCATTATGTAGGTGATACGACGCCCAAAAGATCCTACTTGTTGTATTATGGTGGGATACATTGTATAAAGACTATAAATAATATTGTAAGGTGTGTGATCATTGTCATCACCTAGGAAAACTAGGATAAAGAGATGAGATTCCTTTGAGACAAATTACTAGTGTCGAACAATTTGAGAAATGTGACATTGAATTTGAAGGACTTATTTCATCACCACACGTAGGAATGGATCGTGTTATATCATTACTTTCACATATTATCTCACACGATGGGCGTAAGCAACACCTACAAAGGATCTGCATAAACAGCAGCTACAATAGCTAGGTTTCTATGGGATAATTTTCTTACAAGATATGGATGTCCTTTAAGCTTAACAATTGATAGGGGCACACACTTTTTGAATGAGACAATCATGATCTTATTAGATGAGTTTATGGTTTCCCACCATAAAACTACACCCTACCATCCTCGGGAAAATGGAACTACTGAGGCTTTCAACAAGATTTTGAGCCAGAATTTGACAAAAATTTATGATGTTGGAAGAAAGGATTGGGATGACAAAGTGTCATTTGTTCTTTGGGCATATAGAACAACTTACAAGAGATTGAAAAAAGCCACACCATTTCAATTGGTGTTTGGCATAGAAGCCATTCTCCCTATAGAATTTATGTTACCTTCTTTACGCATTGCGTGTGCTAGAGGTCTAGTTGATGAATAGGATTTACAAGAGCGTATTGAGAAACTGATTCAACCGGATAAGCAAAGAGCCATAGCAAGATAGAGTCAGAAGTACGAAAAGGCCGTAGAAGGCATGGCATGACAGGACACATAAGGGATAAGAATTTTGAGATTGGAAAAATGGTAATTCTTTATGACTCAAAGTTCTTATGCCATCCAGGAAAGCTCAAAGTACATTGGTTGGGGTCGTATGTCATAACTTACATACTTGAATCAAGTGCTTTCTAGTTAGAAGCACTTGATAGAACACATCTACCCAGTTACTTTAACGGGAGTAGGCTGAAGCCCTACTGCAAATAACTCTTCTTGGTGTTTGTAATAAGGCATTATTTCCATTTAGATTAGGTTTTTAATTTTGTATTTCCTTCATTGTCGTTATGCTTTGTCAATTTAGTTTTTGTTTTTGTGTAATAAGTACGCTTACGTGTATGAAGCTAATTACTATATGAAGCATGTTTATGCACAGAGGAATGCACATACCTTTAGTGTGGGGTGGTTGTAGTTATCCAAGTAAAATACTATGGGAATTGAAAAGTGAAAGGAATAAGTTGCTACGTGTGTGATTTAAGTCAAAAGAATATTTCTTCTCAAAAGTGACCAAGCATGGAGATGAATGAAAGGACAGTATAGCACAAGGTAAGTAGAGGCCATGATAACTACTAGGAGAAGGTACAATGACAAAGTACTCGGGTGCAAGGGCACATGCTAAAGAGAAGTATGTGACCAAAGGGTAGGAAGGTGCACTAGAAGGTTATAGGCTGGGGCATGAAGATGTACCACGCGGAATGAAAAAATTTGGTCAATGAATGAGGGAATATTTGGTAGGTGGAGTAATAAATACATCAAAATTTGAAAAAAAAATTAGATTAGGCAAAAATAGGGATCGGCTCCCGGGGTCCATATAAGAGTGAGGAGAAAAAATAGATAACCAAAAGGAGTAACCATACAAAAATTCCCGAAAATTGAGTTAAAACATCTTAACTCTTACAATCCAATCTGGACCCAAGAGAGGAAACCCCTAAAAATGGACAAAAAAAAACTAATAACCTAGAGTTCTCCAAACTTCCACCCATAGTTTAGAGAGGGCTGCAAAACTGCAACACATAACCAAGGAGCACCAACCAAACATAGCAACCAGGGGATCAGGACCTACCATGGCCTCCATTATCCATCTCCTCCTCAGAGCTACTGATCTAGAGGTTGAATTTCCTTCTTTTGTTTCCTGTTTCCATCATTTCCACCTTGTCTAACAAAACCTTCACTTGATTTTCCAGCTCATTTACTCTATGTTTAGTTTGAACTTGATCGGTGACCATTTTCTTGGAAATATTGATAATTTCCACCATAGAATCTCTTTGGCCAGCACTGGCAGCCTCCATGGCCTTCAGGACACCCTCCAGGTACAACATTTTCCTACTCCATTCATCAAAGACATTGGGATCACCCACACAATCTGTTTTCCTAGAAGCACTTGGCCTCCCCAAGGCCACCATCTCTATTGTCATTTTCCCATTCCTTTTCCACATCGATACCCTTTCCCACCTTCATTTTAGTGAGGCAAACAAAGGAGAGTGACATCGTCCTCCTCAGCATGCTCATCCATCACCATCCTCAAAGGAGGGACCAGGGTCGTAGAGTACCATTCTTGACCAGTAGGAGAATCAAACCTTCATGCAGGGGAAGCTCAGCCTTGTCTTGTTGAAAGGCAATCAAGGAATTTGTGAGAGAGGTAGCAAGGAAGAAAGGAATACTGATCATCACCTTGTGCCAAAACATGTTGAGCAGGGTCATATGGTGGGTATAGATCTTTCTATACTTTCCCTCCAACATGATGTATTTCATGAGTTGGAGGTAGACATCCTTCCAAACACCTGGGATATAAGAGCAGGCAATACCATCCGTGAAGAACCGGAACCTCTCTTTGCCAACAAAAAACCTATCAATATCTAAATCCCTACATTTTCTATCCTTAAAGAGCTTCAACCCTTCCATTTTAATTTTAGTAATCCTAGCTATGTTGGTCTCTGATACCTCAACATCCATGTTGCAAATATTAAAAACCCTCTCCTTCCAAGCAATGCTGAAATCTTTTGACAAGATTGAGTCGTAACTATGTAATTTGGTGATGAAATTTCTGAATCTCCCAACCTTAATCTTGTTCCACAGACTCAGATTTTTCTCTTAAAAGTTCTAACTAGCAGGCTCCACCCTAATTCTATCACCTCCCATCTTAGCTTTACCAAACTTCCCTTTCAACCGGCAGCTCCCCACAACCAAAGCAGAATTTCACCCTTTGAAAAGTTTATATATGGATGGGATGCGGATTCATTTTTACCATTGCGACTAAGAGACTTTGAGGAAAGAGATAAGTGCAAAGAGTCGAGTGATTGATTTAAGGTGCAAAGGGTGTGAAACTAACAATGACAAATAAATCTATGTAAAAGAAGCTTGCTTCCCGGTGGTGAAGGGTTTGAGTGAAGCAAGGAGATAGAGAGGAATTGGGGCACAAAGTTTCCACCTAGGGAACGATTGAATCGAGCTAGGGTTTGATTTGTAAGTTGCAGAGTTAAAGAGGAGATGATTGCAAGGTAAAAATGGCACCCAAGAAGGCATCTACATAAAGGAGAAAAAGGAAAGAAGAAGGTGTTTTTAAGGAAGAAGAGATGACACTCGTAAGTGATTTTTAGAAATACAATATCTAGAAGGATTCATCATTGACAAGAATGGGATTCACCTATCAGAAAGAGAAAAGTGAGTGAATATAATCATAGGACCAGATAACAAGAAGGAGCTTGATTCCCTACTCATTGTGAGGATGAACAAGTGTACGATGGATGACATGGTGGTTTATGATGATGTAGGTGAGAAGCTTCAAGAGAATTGGGGTATATCAAATATATTAGCTTCCATATTTCAGAATTATGAGCCCTTGTATTAGTGGCTCATGAGAAGAGTGCATGAGGACTTCTACTTTGTAGGATGTAGAGTTAGAACTCATCTACACTTATCTCATCGATTATAGTTTGAAGGCCACAGAGTGGACATAAAGAATGATCTCATAGATAAAGCCACAATCTTAAAGACCAAATAGGAGTTGGGGTACTTGAAGGGTCCGCGTGGTATGGATATAGACAAATTGAAGAATTTTCTAGTTGTGTAAGCAGCAACACACCTTGTTACAAAGTTTAATGATCAAGAGTGGTGGTCACAGGTAAATACTATGTGGTTACACATTACACGTAAGATGTCAGAAGGGGAAATCTACAATATCATAGGCTATATTACAAAACAAATAGTCAAGGAAGTGCACACATGAGGGAGGATTAGCTTTGGGGTTGTTCAACTATCACTATTATTCATGGAAATTGGAGTACTAGATGGGCCAAAAGAAAAGGTATGGGAATACCCCATGGAGAATAAGTCACCAACTGAAAGGTTCAACAAGTACCTATATAAAGGGGCCATGACAGATGACGTCAAGAAAAGGATGGAGAAATGGTACGACAAACTCTACTCAACATTTAGAGAAGAGTGATGCATCCCAAAGGACCTACCATCAATAGTAGGGAAACAAGTCCATTTTTCTATATATCATCATTTCTACATCATACGCTTCCCAATGAGAGATGAAGTCTGGAGCCCTTGGTGTAAATTTCCTTACACATTCACTACAAGGTATTTCCAAGCATCCGTTCACGAGACTTACGTAAACGTGCCAACTAGTATTCAATGCGAGATAAGGTAGAATGCGACTACCATACATTGAGGAAGAATTATGTGTATCCTAGAAGTACCTACAACAAGAGGATCATTTTGGAGGTGTTGAATATTAAGCCAATAAGTTTGGTTGTAGCAGATGTAGGGCAGCATTGGTATATCTTCGTGAAGCCCGAGATGGATAACAACAAGTATGTAGAGAATTAATTCAAACTCCCAGGACCACTGAAGGGTAAGCACACAATAGAAAACATAACGACACAAAGGACCACAAAATTTTTTGAAGTAGAGGGTGAAGAGGAGGAGCGTGAAGATAGTGGAGGATTGGAGTGCAGAAGAAAGTAACCATATGATAGAGAATAGTCATACCACGTGGCCACTTCACCTTAAGGACAAGACAAAGAGGAAGATACAGAGGTTGAGTAGGGGAATCATAGGTTTAAGAAAGTGTTTAGACACACAATGAATCAAAGTGGAACACCATAAATGGTACAGAAATCACCTCATCTCTCTCCACACAAGGAGACCACTGAACCAAAGAAGAGAAGAAATTTGAAGTTGGATAAAGAAGTGGAGGAATCAAGAGAGTGAGCATGCATCTCCTACCCCACTCAAGCAAGAAGACGAGCCACAAAACAAGGAAGAGAAAAAATATGAAGAGATGAAGGATGGAGAAGAAAAAGAAAAGGAAACCTCCGGATCTCGCGCATGTGACTACTCAGGATGTAATGGGATAGGCTCCTAACCTTGAAGCTATAATTCCCAAGGGTCCTAGATCGAAGAGGATGAGTGGAGAGAACATTCCACCAGCCATGGGGTATGTAGAGGATGCAGTAAAATTATCCATGCCTACTTCTAGAGCATGATAGCACAGAAGGATTTATTTGGTTGGGAGCTAATGGATGAGGATATGGTGACTATGCGCACTCAAAATAAACTATCATGGTCAATGCACACCCACATGGATGATCCTGAATTTGATGTATGTGAAGAGTCATTCATTTTGAGATGGATGAAGAATGTTCCCCAAGCTAGACACGTGACAGTAAAGTCTATTGTCATGTCGGATGAGCAGGTCAGTAACACATTGATGAAGATTTCTACAGAAGTTACTAGAAGGAACATAGACAAATATGCAACAATCAGAGCATTGTGTAAGGAGCTAAAGACAAAGGATGTAGAGATAGTGTGCATAACACAAGAGAGGGAATTTTCACAAAAGAAGAATGAAGTATTTGTCAAAGATCATAGAGGAGATTGGGGGCAATGTCATCGTGAGCTAGGCCACACTTGGAGACCAAGGTACCATAGATGTTTCCCACAATGATACATTATGTAGGAAATTTGGTGTACCTGGTACTTGAAGATGAACCTTTGTGCATGACATCACCAAGGAAGTTAGAGCAAGAGACAGAATGAGAGAAATCCTCAGTGATGTAAAATATTGCATCCTATGAAGGATTGTTGCAAGCACTACAAGAAGTATTGAAGAAATCATACTAGGATTTGAGTATATGCACAGCTCCAGAGGAACTTATCATCATAAGGACCCTAGAAGAAAAAAAGAGGTCCAAAAAGTAATGAAGGAAGAGACGTTGGTCCATGTGGAAAGATTTTCAATAGTTAAGTAGAAGTCCGAGGCCACGATACTGGACAAGAGCCACATAAGAATCAGCTGGAAGAGATTGGGAAGCTCATTGCATAGAAGATGGATCTTCTAGAAGGAAAAATGACCTTGATGTCCAACATTGTGTTGGTTCTGCAGAATGAAAAGGGAGAGATTGTGAGGGATGAGTTGGAATCCATTGTTGTGGACATTCCAGAAAAGTAGAACAAGTACTCATTGAATGGTAGGCCTTGGAGGCCAAAATAAAGGAGTATCCAGAGTTGATACTTCAAATTGATGTAGAGGAGGCTGCCTCATAGCCTCATAAAAATTATTTATTTATCTACATTCTTTCATTCTTATTCTTTCCATTCTTCCATTGTTTACTTCAATTTTTAGAGATAACCATTGTCGAGATGACAATGAGATTAGTGTGGGGTAATGTTGATCAAAGAATACTTGTTAGAGATCACACAAGAGTTCTCAGGCAGGAGAGAAGGCCAGATCAAGGGCGCGGAGGGAAAGGAAGGACTCAGGCATGGAGGGAAAGTTTAGATTTTGGGACTTAGCTAATTTTGAGCATGAAGACCTATTTTTAGAAGATGGCATGCGAACACACTAATGATGCGAGACGTGCGTGCCACACATTTTCTATCTTCGAGAGGATCAGATCAAGCATTTTTCATGGAGATGAACTAAGAATAGGATTGCCACTTTAATTAATTGCAAGAGGTCTATAGATAGCACACTTGCATGTGTGGCTATGCATGTAAACAAAGTGCATGGCTATTAATAGCATGTGGCCTATTTCTGAAATAGATAAGTAGTGAAGCGAAAGTCCCCACCCTATACATATGATGTGAAGCACATAGTAAAAGATATATGCACATAGAGAGATAGATGTATGTAGATATAGAGATATGCACATATTATTGGATTATTGTATCGATCCATGTGAGAATTGGTATAGATTGACATTATTGTAAGAAGCTCCTATTTTTATTGATAGATGAAAGATATTGGCTGAATCTAAGTGACATTCTTGTGTGTAATTGAGTAGTGCATGTTATTGATTCAATCATGATTACTTTTTAAATATTTTTCTTTCATATATCTAAATATGGCTTGCATTGTAGAATGATGGATTAGTTATGGATATGTATGTTTCATCCTCCATCATGCTAAATCCTACTATAGAAACCCTAAAGAGGGACCTTGTACCTTTACGCACTTCAGGTGAGTGCTTAGTCTAGGCTGAGTGATGTGCCAATGTGACTAGGGTGTTATCTGGTAAATTCTTGGCCTCATCAATGCCTTATTTTTATGATGCGAGTTCTCGTCACTTGAATCATGATTCAATTTGCTTCTCATTGTTGTAACACACAATAAGAAAGAGCATTTATTATTGTTTCTATAAGATTTTTAGGCATACCACTTATGATACTTAGAATTAAGGGTTGATTGATCATATTCATGATGCCATTGATACTGGTGTACATTAGACTAGTGTTGCAAATAATTCTAAAGAACAAGGTGAGCATCATGAGCATAATCACAATAAACGGTACTTTGATGGAGGCCAAGGTAGAGGTCAAGGACACCGTGGAGGATTTAGAGGTCGAGGTTGTAGTGGTGGAAGAAGTGATTTTCCTTTTGCAACATGTTATACATTTGGATCCCTTGATCACTATAGGCCTCATTGCCCCCAAAATATTATTTATTATTTCTGTAGAAAGAAGCATAACATGAAGAATTCCCATACTTGTATGAACACGTGAGTAAAAATCACAAGCATGAAAAGGGCACATGGATGGTTAGAGTGTAGTAGGATGTAGAAGATCAGTGGATGCTGAAGTTAGCACTGGATCTAGAGTTAGTGCTTGTGAATATTACTACACGCGCTAAGGCTATGTGCACCAGGAAGTTCCAAAGCTAAATTCTATCATTACAAAGGAGGAGGTACTATATGTAAAGTATCCAGACCATATGCATCATAAGGAATTATATCAAGAAATCATGAAAGTTATTAGAATTTTGGAGGATGAGATTCAATGTTTAAAAGAGCAAATTGTGGAAGTTGGAGCAAGAAAAATAAATTAGCATCCTCAAAAATATATTGATGAGTTGAAGGAGGTTTGCAAGATGTTGTGACAAGAAAACATTATTATTTTATTGGGTGAATGGTTAAGGGGAAATATATTACATGCTGCGATTGAGCACAAAATAAATATTTTACATGCTAACTTGCCTCCTCATAGTCTTGATTATGACAAGGAGATCACTCTAAATGTTCTTGTTGATGGATGGATACTAAACAATATTTTGATTTATATGGGTGTAGAAGTGAATGTACTAACTTTGTATGCATGGATTTAGATAGGGAGACCACTATTACAATCATCTTCAAATGTGTTGTGTATGGAAAAAGGACTAAGGACATGCCCATTGGAGTTTTAAAGTATCCTACAATTACTATAAAAGGGGCCATGTTTATCGGGACTTTGAGGTCTTGCACTTGCAGAGGCGTAGACATTTTTCCATCACTACTTGGGTTCCCTTGGTGTTATGTAAACAATTCTAATCTACACTTCAAAAAAGGATATATAATTTTTTAGAACAAGGATGAGTGCGTCATCATTCCTTTGAAATATAGGAAAACTTCACCTTATATATAGACCTTAAGTCAAGAGGATTTAAACAAAATCTATGTGTGCACCATTAGAGATCCGGAAGTCCTTGAGCCATCAAAGAAAGGATTTCTCCAATGGGATGATGCATAGTCCATGAGAGACACTACAAGTTTTGCATGTGACAATTGGGAACATGACACTTATAAAATGGTTGGATGTGAGGTGAGAAGTGTAGTTACAAATTTAAACATGCCACTCTTTGTTAGGCAATCAGCTAGTAACTAGGTACCAAGGTACATTGGTGAAGGAAATCCTGAAGTGTTCCTACATGTTATGGAAGCTCAGTGGACTGATCAAGTGGAAAGAAGGAATTTTTAGTTTATACTCTATTTATGATGACAACACGTTGGTGGATGGTTCACGGGGATAATATTTTGAGAGTGGCAAGAAATGAGGACCTCCTTCTCTATAATATTTCTTTGGAGTAATGCACCTACAAAGATATGTGAATTTCATGGGAAGGATTCTTAGCACCATGTTCGATGAGTGTGAGATAATTTAGATAAAGGGGTAGGAAGATTTACCACCTTCACTATGGGTGCATTAGTTCTACTACACCTTCCAAGGTTACACCCATGTATGGTATGTATATGTTGAGTTGAATATAGAAAAAGAGAACTAGCATGAATTGACCGTAGGTATAATTCGGACCTTTGACTATTTTTCCACTAAAACTCTAGTGAATGTTGCTTTACAAGTTATGAAGTGCTTGACTATGGGAGATAGTGCAAAAAGACCAAGGAACTTATTCAGGATTTTTAGGTGAGTTAGTCCTTGAAGTGTGCTTTGAAGAAGAAGAGACAGATGCATAATAGATTGGGCATGCCTCGCTTAGAAAGAGAAAAGGGTAAGATGGTCTACGTAATAGATGATGAAGAGGTAGATAATATAGATTTTGAACATACTAAGGATACACGTGAGGTATTAGACATTGTAGATGAAAAGGTGTGTGCATATAATGAACCTATGAAAATGCATAAGGTCAACATTGGAACAAATTTTGAACCTAAGGAGGCCATCATTGGTGATTATTGGTCTAACTCGGAGGTTGCTAAAATAATTGAATTATTACATGACTTATAGGACTTGCTTCCTATAGGTTATCATAAATTAAAATGGTAGCATGAATCTTTTGGTGATATGAGAATCATGTTGAAGGAAGGTGCGTACCTAGTTAAGAAGAGGCCTTACAAGATGAATCCTAATCTACACATCAAGGTGAAGGAAGAAATAGATAAGATGGTGAATTTTGGAATCATTGAGACCATCAAGGAGTCAGAATGGGTTAGGCCTATGGTGATCAGTATCAAGAAATATGGCAGGATAATAATTTGCTTGGTTTATAGGGAGTTGAATGTTACCTGTGTAATAGATCCCTTTCCCATGCCTTTTATTGAAGAAATATTGGAAGGTGTTGTAGGGTGTGAAATCTACTCCTTCACTTATGGTTTTTCTGGATATCATCGATTCATGATTGATAAATAGGATCAAGAGAATAAAAATTTCAACACAAAGTGGGGAAGTTTTATGTACATCATTATTCCCTTTAGATTGAAGAATGCATCAAGAGTCTTTTCACTCATTGTTATGCAGGCATTCCAAGACTTCATTCATAAGTTCTTGCAGGTTTATCTAGATTATTGGATAGTTTATGAGCTAGTAAAGGATCACTTTGTTAATTTAAGGCTTATGTTTGAGAGGTACTAGTAGTTGAGCATATCCTTAAACATTAATAGGTGCATTTTTGCAACACCTTTTGGGACTTTGTTGGGGCATATTATTTGTAAAGAATGTTTGTTAGTGGATCCTTTTAAGGTTGTTGTTATTTTTGGCTTACAGAACCTACTAACGAGAGTGAGGTGCGTGGATTCTTTGGACACAGAGGATATTACTGGAAATTTATCAAGGGTTATGCTAAGATTGCTATGCCTTTAGAATTATTATTGAATAGTAAAGGAAAGTTCCATTCGGGTGAAGTGCAACAACACACACTTGAGACATTGAAGGAAAGGATTACTACAACACCTATTCTGCACTTTCCTTCATGGAAAAAACCTTTTCATGTGCATGTAGATGCCTCTGGCATGGCCATTGGCATAATATTAGCCCAACCTGGAGAAGGTATTATTGATCATCCTATTTTTTTTGCAAGAAAGAAATTGACACCAGTTGAACAAAATTATACAACTACAGAGCGTGAGGCTTTGTCCATGATCTACGTGTTGCATAAGTTTCAACAATACTTGCTAGAAACACCTTTTATTTTCTATACAGATCACATGGCATTGAAGTAATTGGTGAACAAGCCCATTTTACAAGGGTGTATATGCCGTTGGATTCTATTATTTTAGGTATTTGACTTCACGGTGGTGGTTAAGCTAGGTAAGAGAAATTATGGACTATATCATTTATTAAGGATTAATATAGGTGAGGACACACAAAGAATTTAGGATACAATTTAGGATGCCTAGATATTCGATTGAACCACATTCCCTCTAACATGCAAGACATTGATGTCTTTTACAAACAGTGTGCCACCCGAGGGAATAAAGAATATAGAGAACAAGAAACTTTCCATACTCATCACACCTTACATGTTGTTCAATGAGACTTATACAAACTAGGTAAGGATGAAGTTTTGTGCCACCGTGTAATTAAGTATGGGCACAAAATGATTATGGAGGAAGCTCACGGGGGTATTATAAATGGAAATGATGTAGGATATGTTACTGCACACATGATTTTATTCATTGGTTTATGGTGGGAAAAATTGTATAAGGACTATGAGGAATATTGTAAGGAATTTTACCATTGTCAACACCTTGAAAGCCTGGGCATAGAGATGAAATGCCTTTAATGCCAATTGCAAGTGAATAACCTTTTGAAAAATGGGAAATTGACTTTGTGGGTCCTATTTCCCAACCCCCTACGTAGGACTACATCACACTACATTATAACTTGTAAAAATTATCTTATAAGGTGGATGGCATGAAGGCGTGTACAAAGGATTGCACGACGCAGCTTATGGCAAAAAAGTTTCTATGGGAAAACATGATCAATAGGTATGGATGCACTTTGAGTTTGAAAAGTGATAGGGGTACTTATTTCCTTAATGAGACTATCAAGATATTGTTAGAAAAATTTATGGTGGCACACCATAAAATGATGCCCTATCACCCATAAGCTAATGGTACTGTTGAGGCTATTAACAAAATATTGAGCCACACACTAACTAATATTTTTGATGTTGGAAGGAAGGAATGAGATGATAAAGTCTCTTCTATATTATGGGCATAAATGACAACTTATAAAATATTGAACAAAGCCACACCCTTTCAGTTGGTGTTTGGCACGTGTCTTTTCCCATGGAATTCATGTTACCTTCTCTATGTATTGCACACATAGGAGGTTTGGCTAATGAAAAAGAACTTGAAGAGCTCATTGATAAAATAATGTAGTTAGATGAAAGGTGTGTCATTTACAGATGGAGTCAGAAAATAGAAAAGGCCAGGCATAAGGCATAGCATGATATGAATATTAAGGATAAGAAGCTTGAATTTGGATAGATGGTTATTCTTTATGATTCAATATTTTTGCTCCACCCTAGAAATCTTAAAGTGCATTGGTTAGGATTGTATGTTGTGACTTATATACTTGATTCAGCCCTTTCCAGTTAGAGGTGCTAGATGGGACATGGTTACCCAATTACTTTAATGGAAGTAGGCTGAATCCCTACTATAAATAATTCTTCTTCATGTTTGTAATAAGGAAGTATTGTCATTTAGATTATATTTCCTTTAATGTATTTCCTTTGTATGTGTTTCCTTTCATTATTTCTATGCTTTGTCAATTTAGTTCAATGTTTTGTGTAATAAGTGTGATTGCACCCGTGCTAATTATTATCTATTGGATTTATGTAATGTCTTGATTTTTGTAAGCTATCATGGTAATCTCTTTTCATGATGTCAGAATCTGCAGAAATGAAGATAATTATGTTAAGATGTATCTTTTAATCTTAAAAGGAATGTGTTACTAATCTGAACCTTATTTATTGTAATTTGTTACTTGGGACGGAAGTTGTTATAGCTTGTGTTTTGCAAAAATGAGACAATGAGACTTGTTGTCTGCTTTGATGAACTCTTATCGTTGATTGACAACACACCTTGAATCAATTCCATTGATCCAAGGTATGTTGTGGCCTTCTTGTGATCACTTTGTCGATTTACTTCTAAATGGAATGAAGTCTGAAACCAGACTGAAGGTTGTTATAAATGTTACAGCACCAGATTACAGGTATAAATATCCGGTACCTTGATGCCAAAGGAAAAGGTTCGATTTTCAAACTATATACAAACAAGTAACGCCAAAGAGCATAAGGCAGAAAGAGTTTTAATACAAGAGCTCAGTGTATTGATGTACGTGTTAGACGGAATGTCTTGCATCATATTAGTTATGAATGCCAGTCGGTAAGACTCGTTGGAAACTATTAAGTAGATGCTATGGGATTAAATTCTAACCTACAACTAAGTTTTATCCTATAACCTAACTACTACCCTACGTGGATTTTAAATTATATGGGATGCAAATTGTTGCAAGTCCTAATGACTTGTGACCTAGGTGAAAAACCTAAACTAATACTAACCTATGGAAGGGGACCTATGGACCCATGTTGATGGAAAGTGGATAAGATGGAGAGGTTAGAGATTTATTAGGACAGTAAATGATGTCCTTGCAATTCAATGCCAAGTTTGGCGGGAACATGGGAAAAGTTGGAGACATCCAACTAGCTATGAAGCTAAGAAGGAATTACATGCAAAAATTTGAAAAATAACTCGCCAAACCTGAGAAGGCGGTGGCGTGAAAATTTAGGAAAAAGAAATGCATTCAATGCATTAATGATCTTGGCCTTAGTGACCATCTCACCTTAGAAAGAGGATAAAGGAAAAACTGTTGGTCATTGTGTTCATTCGGGTTTTAAGTTTTCTCTACATTTTCTTCCATGGTTATTTCAAACTTGCTACTATTTTGGTAACTGTTGCTGTTATTTGGAGTAGCCACAGCTATTTTTGAGCCTATGGGAGTTAGGAAATTGTTGGGATATCCTTGCACTATTGCTGTGGAGAAGAATAGCTCCTGGGGACATGGTTTTTTTCAACCACAAGAAAAATTAATAGGCATGTTGAGCCCTTCTCCTTAAATCGTTTGCTCTTGTTTAAGCGTCTCATTAAAACAACCCTACTCTTATGATGGGTGTTTAGTTGTATGAAGTTGTTGATTTGTGTGAAGTGATTTCGGGTCGAGTCATTTTTCTTTTGCTGAATACGACTTGGGTATTTCTTTGCAAAATGGGTAAATAAATGAATCTGTGCTTGTTGTATGAGTTTCCTTTGATAGTATTGTGTAATTGTTCTACTACCCATTATGGATTTGAGTTGGTAAATGTACCAACGATGTGTGTATTGTTTTTAGAGTTCTGTGCATTCTTGTAAAAATGGAAGGATGAGATGATTCTAAGTATGCCTCGGCTTGAATCATTATAAAAATGAACACAACCTAGGTATTCTTGTGCATTTTGAAGAAAATGAGTGTTTTTCTTATCAAAATTATTAAGGAAACAAGTTTTCTCTTTCTGCTATTTTAAATTCTGAAAGTAATGGTAATTGGGTTTTATTGTGCATTATGGGTTCGGTTTGATGGAAGTGATAGTGATATGTAGATTGTTTTCTGAGTTCTGTGCGTGAATGGTTTTAAAAACCATGAGAATGCTTGATGGAACTGTGCGTGAGTTATTTTCTCTGGTTGTATTACAGCGCATAGAATACAAATTCTTTGGGACAGTGGGCTTGTTTCATCGTTTTACTCTTACGTAATTTAAAACGATTAAATGCCTCCGTATTTGGTTTGAAATCCGTGAAAGATTTTGTTTTAGGAATTATTTACCTAATTCTGGAACTGAGTATCTGGGTATCTGCCGGATGGAATAGAGTTTACTGTTTCAGTCTCCTTTGGATTGGATGATAAAAATTATATATATATATATATATATATATATATATATATATATGTATATATATACGAACTGCATTCTAGACTTCTTGTTGTTCATTAAAATTGAATTGAAGTTGAATTTTTACCTTTATGTTGAAAAACGATTCCTTATTTGTTATTATAATAAGAATCATGAATCAGAGCTAGCTAGTGTACATTCTTTCTTGTTCAAACCTAGCTAGAAATGTCCATTCGGGAATAACTATAGGTAAGGATTTTTATTGAAAGATTCTGTTTTTTTTTTATATTGTGGAATCATATGGTAGTGAGCTCTAATAAGCTTCCTTGAATGGTTATTAGTAAGTTCTGATTACTGAAATATAATGTTAAAAGACATCATCCTATGGGGAATAGGTGCAGCCGAATAAGTTGATATTCAAATTAAGCAAGGAGAAGAGGTAATAGGATACTCTTTCTTTTCATTCGACTATTAACTCCAATCACTTTCTCTTTTGGCTGTTATCTTTGATTGATATCATTCTTGTTTAAAATATTCAGTACAGCTAGGATGAAAAGAAAGAGAGTATTGAATGGATAACTTGAAGTAATGATTATTTCTTCTCTTATACAGTGGACATTTTATATTTGATATTGAAGGAATTTCTTACTGCCTTAGGAATAAGAATTTGCATTTAATTGTTGTCTACTTTCTTTCTGATTGTAAAAAGGTATTAGGTTGTTTATTAAATTATGGGATTTGACACCAGGGTGTTCGTGGTGAATGACTACTTTTCTCTTATGCATTTGATTGTTGGAAATTGAATGAGTAGTACGAAAGGGAAGTAGTTCTGTCTGAATTCTTAGTTAAAAATTTATCTCTCGAAATTTTAACTATTATGAGGAAATGGAATTGATAGCAATTGCATTATATCAGCATTGTAGACATTTGTGTATTAGTTCTACAGATGTGTTAATCTGGAACTATCTAGAGAAAATTACTTCTTGTAGTAATTGTTGGGAGAAGGTTAGTGATCTCTTGTTTGATTGTGATGGTAATTTGATGGTTGGGTTGCTAAGTTGTTCCTCCTTATCAGCATTTAACTCTTGGATGATATTCATCTTTTTTTAACGTTTCATAAAAGCAGGGTTCTTTTATTGAGATAGTTAATTAAGAGCACCTCATTTTAATGATAAGTGCTTAATATGCTCAGTTCAATGAACTGACCCATGCAAGTAAATTTTGTAGATGGTTCTTGAGTAAAAATGAAGACATGGTTGTTTTCTGATACTTCTTCTGAGTAGCTAAGGATGGATCATATTTGATAGCTATTATTCCTCTATGAGGAAGTGGGAAAAGAAGAAGTTACATTCTTCTTCCCTTATGTGTTGTAATGTTGTTTGATATAAATGAAGTCCAGTTGTTTGGACTGGTAATTGTATAGATTATAAATCTTATGGATTGAATACAAGGAAAGGTGTGATATTTTAATGGTTGTATCACTTTGAAACTGTTTGAATAAGATTGAGAATATAATATTATTATTTGATTTGGAATTATTCAAATGATAGTGGATAGATTTTAAAAGGACATAATATATATTCTTTACTTGAATACAACTTTTTAAGTTGGAATGTGCAATTAATTCATACTTGGGTTAATATGAATTTTAGATTGACATTGAAAAGGGTTTAAATGAATATGAACTCTTAATTGAACAATATTCGGGATTAGTTTATAAGCTAAGGAATATCAAATATAAAAAAAGAGGCAATTGAACCTTGTATTCGGACTTCATTAATATCCTCGAAATGTTTAAATTCAGAAAATATTAGATATGAGGAAACATATCTATTGGTAACAAACCTTAACTGAAGTAAGGTTATGGAGAATAAATGAATACATTCATTTAGAATTAGACCTCGTATAAATGATGTCTAATAAGATGGAATTCTGAATTTAAATACAGTTGTGGATAAAACTTGGTTAAGTTTAATAGGTTGAACTTACTACGTTAATTTGTAGTGGACTGTTAGTCCGAAGCTTGTAGTAAAGAACCAAGATGGAAATATGTGATCCTTCGGTATGGAGGAGTAAACGTATATTAAGCTATAAGACAAATTGAGTCTCTCTTAGCTATATACAACTGTAACGAACAATGAGGTTAAAGGATCAACATGGTTGCTGAAAATTGATCTTAAATATTTAAGATTAAATCCAATCACACTCAAGCTGGATGTGTATTCTGATGAGAGGATTCCGTAGGACCTTGACACACGTCAGCTGCAATATGGTGTCTTCATGAAGGCGGGGCCTTCATGATGACACAATGTTGTAGCTGACATGTTACAACACCCTCCTGAATCGAATCATCAAGTTTACATAAGCTGGGACTAAGTTACTTAGACGAGGATAGGAATGTGATCGCGTATATGGAGTGACTCCGGAGGGCTAAAGGTAACTAGACACACGTAGTCACCTAGGGATGACATAGTATGTCTGCGTACCTTTAGTTACCATGAGTGCCTTCCTATACTCATTCATATTGCTAGTTGGGGTTAGAGCTTGACCTTGGATGGAAGGACTGACAAAGATCAGGAAAGACCATTCTAGATAACAGATGAAGTGAGGTGAAGGATGTATTCCATTGAGATGTATAACATCTGGGAATATGTGTTGTAAATATCTTCCCCACGGGTAGATATAGACAAACAGAAGAATATGGAAATCAAAGAAGCTCAAATCCCTGACATTTATTGCGTTGCCAAGGCGCAGGTAAAGGGCGCATGAAAATGGATGTCGACATGAAGATAGATGCGCCAAGGCATAGGTAAAGGGTGCATGAAAATGGATGTCGACATGAAGATAGATGCGCCAAGGCACGCAGGTAAAGGGCACATGAAAATGGATGTCGACATGAAGATAGATGCGCCAAGGCGCAGGTAAAGGGCGCATGAAAATGGATGTCAACATGGTAAAAGTTGCACCTTGGCACATGTAAGAGGATGTCGACACAGATATGGATGCACCTATGGTGCACCTTCAGGAGGCGCAACATTTTGAGCGCCGACAGAAGCGACCACAAGCGCAGAGATATTCAAATGGCCATAACTTTTCACAGGGAGCTTGGATTCATGCAAGGTTGGAATTTTTAGAAAGCTTACAAGGTCCTCTATCCAACTACGACTAGATATATTTAATTTGGTGAGAATAAATTCTTAAAAATGTGAAATATAGTTTGCCACTTTTTGGGTTTGCTAGGGTTCCCACCTACCATCATAATGAGATGAATTAAATGTAACCTAGAGGTGGTTGGGGTAGTTTTGGAATTCCTCTCTCTTTTCTCTCTCATTCTTCCTAAAATTGTAAGGATGGGATTCTTTCTAAAGGTTGGACATTTTTTTTTTCCCCTCTCTTCTTCTTCTCTTTGGCAGGTGAACTTGTGGAGTTAAAACCTCCCATTTGAAACTATAATGCAACCTTGCCTCTTGGCATTTTGCAGTGTGTTGTATCAATCTTTGGAGAAAATTAATGCATGTCTGTGGATGATTCTCAACCCTCTCTGTATTCATTTACATCCTCCTGATCTTTCACTATGAATCTGGCTATCTGTGCATGATCTTGCATTGCATTTTAATGGTTTGTGTTTATTGGCAAGACAGGTGTTCTTCATTCCTCGGTGCATCACCTTTGTAGTTTAGGTTTTATTTTATGCATTTTCTTACCCTGTCTCCTTGGAAAGTTAGATTAGGTTTTTAGTAAACCCTCTGCATTTTCTACATGTGCATCTAAATAGAGGAATAGGAATCGGCCTTCATCCGGAGAGCTTTTCCGATTTCGCAAGGTCCCACACTTGGGAAAAGCTCCATGTTATGCAATCGCACTGAGAGTCTCAACCCATCGAGTTACTGAGACACTCGGGGTACCATGATTCGCCATTAACAATATGATCATGCAAAGCATGTGAAAATATTTGGCCAAAGTATCGCAAGTTGCTGGTTGCATGGTGTCCTAATCACCTAGTTTAAGAAGCAGGATATCAGATGAATATCAGTAACAGATATTCAGATAGGCCTCTTAAATGGATCACTTCGATAACCAGAAATGGTAAGAGAACCTTGTATACTTAGTATACAATGCATGGATTAACATGAAGGATCGGTAAGTCACCGAGTCATGAAATGAGAGATCACTGAAACTCTGAGCCATAAAGTGGGAGATCGGTAGTTCTTCGAGTCATTTACAACAACATATGGTATCTGTTATATGATTGAATGGCATTGAATGTGTGTTCCATATTGTAAATATGTGAACAGAGAACATTGGTTTTAAAAAGAAATTGTGTGATCCGAATTACATTAATTGGACAGAGAACAATTATTAAAACTTGAACGTGTGTTTGAATTACATAATTCAGAACAGAGAACGTTGTATAAAAAAAAAAATTCCCTTGTTCTAGTATCTTAAAATGGGGATGTTACATCTTGGTATCAGAGCTGAAGGTTACAGCTCTTGGACCTAATGAATCCACAATTTAATAAGGTTTACATTTTCTTATTGAATGCAAAAATGGTCGAACAAGAGGAAATGTTGTGAACAACCCATTACTCGGGTGGAGAAGCGACTCTTGCTCAATAGTTGGATGAAATCCTTGCTGCCCTACTGGATACGAGAGATCATCTGAATTTTTTGGAACAGTAAATCAATGGGCAATGAGGAGGAGGAAGAAGAAGCTGATATAAATGATCAACCACCTCATGTGGACAACACCAATGGAGGGAATCCGGTGTTGATAATAGTAATGAGAACACTCTTAATCATCCCGAAAATAAAAGGGAAAGATTAGCAGCTGAACTTACCAATGATATAAAGAGAATAAGTCCTCCAAAGTTTGATGGAACAACACTTGGGGACGGGGCCAAAAATTGGCTCAGTGAAATGGAGAAGTACTTTGTAATAAGAAACTTCTCCGAGGAGACCAAAGTTATATGGGGAGAATATCAACTTTCTCATGAAGCATCATCATGGTGGGACAACCATAAGGTTGAGTTGAATATTGTCAAATCAGACATAACTTGGGATCAATTTAAGGGTTACTTTAGGCAATGGTGGCTGCCTCAACTCTATTTTGATAGGAAAATGACTGAATTTCAGAACTGGTCGCAAGGAAGGCTGACGGTGACAGAATACTAGGAAGGGTTTACTAAACTCCTTAAGTATGTGCCGCAGTACCAAGCTGACGAGAAGTTCAGAATATGAAAGTTCATAATGGGACTAAATCCCATCATTGGTGGTGAAGTGGATGTCCACGGTCCAACCACTATGGAAGGAGTTGTCGAAAAGGCAATAAGACAGGAACAGAAATTGAGAGCAATCTCTACTCATAGAGAGGAGATTAGGAAGAATATTCCCAACTCTTCTACATCTCTCGCACCCAAAAAGGGACCCTGGAAAAGGTTTGGTATGAGAAACAAGATTGTTGTGGATAACAATAAGAAATTAGTAATGAACAAACCTATAAATAGTGTGCGGAGTAGCTTTGCAAAAGTTAGTGGCAATGGACAAAAGTCCTATGGAAGCCAGAGTGATAACTTCAAGGCTGGTAGCAAATTCGAGCCTAGGAAAGGGCCAGTTGGAGGTTGCTTCAACTATGGAAAAGACCATTACGCGAGTCACTGTCCTCTGAAGAAGGATGATCGCGATCAACAGCATAGGATACATGTTGCGGTGGCTAACAAACAAGCTGAAAAGCAAGTTACACCCATAGAAGTTCTAGGTAAGTTATTCGGTACACCTGTAGTCATACTTTTTGATACTGGAGCTACTGAATGCTTTATTTCTACTAAACTTGCAATGAAATTAAAAAGGAAAGCTGAACGAATGGATAAGACTTGGACAGTGCATTATGGGAATAATGTTGTCCATACAGTCGAAATGTGCCTTTTTGGGGCAATTCTTGACTTGCCCAGTTTCTCCACCGAAGTTGACCTGTATGTCACTCCTTTAGGGTCATATGATGTCATTATAGGAGTTAATTGGTTGGTGGAACATAAGGCAAAGGTCGACTATTATGAAAAATAGATTTTCTATTTTGATGACCTGTAGAAAGCAGCAGTCATTCAAGGAGTAAAGCGTGAGGTTGCAGTTAGGAAGCTAACAGCTATGCAACTGAAAAGGGCTAAAAATAGAGGCTGCACCTTGTATGCCATAAAAATGACAGAAAATGCTGAGGAAGATAATGATTTCATGGAAAGGTATCCATTATTAAGGGATTTCAGTGATGTATTTCCGGAAGAATTACCAAGTCTTCCACCCAAATGAGAGTTTGAATTTGCAATAGAGATCAAGCCAGGAACCGAACCCATATCTAAGTCCCCTACGCAATTACCACCCTCAAGTTAGTGGAGATTAAGGATCAATTATAGGAACTTTTGATTAAAGGGCTGATAAGACTGAATGTCTCGCCATGGGGAGCACCGGTAATTTTTGTAAAGAAGAAGGATGGCACACTAAGATTGTGCATTGATTACAGAATGTTGAATAAGGCAACTATTAAGAATCGATATCCACTTCCTAGGATTGAAGATCTATTCGACCAGATGCATGGGAGCATCAGTCTATTCAAAAATAGATCTTCGATCTGGATATCATCAACTAAGAATAAAGGAAGAAGATATTCATAAAACAACTTTTAGAACAAGGTACGGGCATTATGAATTCATGGTGTTACCTTTTGGGTTAACGAATGCACCTGCCACCTTCATGAATTTGATGAACAATATTTTTCAAGAATACCTAGAGCTCACTGCCATTGTACATGCACTTCAAATGTGGAGGCATTACCTTCTTGAAAATGCTTCGAGTTAAAAATCCCATCATCCGGGGTTGAAGTATATTTTACTCAACCAAACTCGAATGCAAGACAACGAAGATGGTTAGAATTTCTGTCTTAGTATGATTTTGATATAAGCTATATCAAAGGAAAGGAAAATAGGGTAGCAAATGCTTAGATTCGAAGGAAGCACATCTCTACCCTTATAACATTAAGAACTCAGTTTAAGGATGAGGTGAAAATGTCATGGAATTAGACTCTTATTTCTAGCAAGTTAAAACAACACTTGCTGCTGATCCAAAGGATGTGAAGTATAAGGGATTTTGTTTTGATAATGAAGGAATTCTGAGGTTTGAAAACAGGGTATATATACCCTTGGCAAATGATTTAAGAAGGAAATTGTTAACTGAATTTCATAATTCACCTTTTTCTGGACACCCTGGCATTACAAAAATGCTTGCTGATCTCAAGCAACAATACTTCTAGAAGGGAATGAAAAAGGATGTGGTGGAATTTGTAACACATTGTTTGGAATGTCAGTGTGTTAAGGTTGAACATATGCATCCCACTGGATTACTGTATCCCCACAAAGCATTCTATAGTACAAATGGCAAGTGATAACGATGGATTTCGTTCAAGGATTGCCTATGTCAAGGAATAAGCATGATATCATCCTGGTTGTCGTCGACAAATTAACCAAAGTGGCACACTTCATTGCTGGTAATTTAAAAGACGATGCACCAGTGTTAGCAAGAAGATTTGTACATGAAATTTTCAGATTGCATGGAATACCCGAATTGATCATATCAAACAAAGATCCGAGGATGACATCAAGGTTTTGGCAAACGCTTAATGCGCCTTTGGAACTAAATTAAAATTTAGTTCTACATATCATCCGGAAATGGATGGACAGACTGAGAGAGTCAATCAAGTTTTAGAGGATATGTTAAGAATGTATTACATGGACCAGCAGTATAAATGGGAGGAATACCTTCCGCTGGTTGAATTTGCCTACAATAATACATACCACGCCTCTTTTAAAATGGAACCTTTTGAAGCATTGTATGGAAGAAAATGCGGAACCCCATTAATGGGACAATGTAGAGGATAGAGAGGTAATTGGGATAGAAATCCTCACGGAAATGGAACAACCAATTAAAATGATTCAGAATGTCTAAAGGAGGCTGCCAATAGGAAAAGAGTTATGCAGACTTAAAGCGGGTTGATAGGAATTATAAACTTGGTGAGAAGGTCTTTCTTCGGGTTAAGCCTAAAAGAGCTCAATAACCTTTGACAAGGCTACCAAGTTATCGCCTCGTTACATGGGACCTTTTGAAATTGTTGAAATAATCAACCATGTAGCTTATCATCTAGCATTACCTCCTGCTTTATCATAAATGCATGATTTTTTTCATATTTCTTTGCTTAAGAAATACGTAATGATTTATCACATGTGCTGAATTGGAATTCCTTGCAGGTCCAAGACCTAGGAATAATCATGGTTAAGCCCATTCGAGTGCTGGGAACTCACCAGTTGTACTTAATAAATCGTGAAGTGAATCAATGTAAGGTTCAATGGGACTAGTTTAGTGAAGAAAGTGAAACTTGGGAAAATCTCGAAGAAATGAGAACTACTTTTCCATACTTGTTTGATCGAAATTGAATTCAAAAAACTGATAATCCTACCAAATATAGACAATTACTGGTCTATTTTACAGTTATCTTAAAACACTGTTTTAATGATTAAATCTGTTTTTGGTATGAACTTATGAATGGAAGGACGATAATTGAATTTTGTCCTAGAAACTCTTTGAATTGGTTAATTTGATCATCGAGATGATGATTCTTTAAGAAGGGAGGAATGTAACGTCTTGATTTTTGTAAGCTATCATGGTAATCTCTTTTCATGATGTTGTAACTACAGAAATGAAGATAATTATGTTAAGATGTATCTTTTAATCTTAAAAGGAATGTGTTACTAATCTGGACCCTTGTTTACTGTAATTTGTTTACTTGGGACGGAAGTTGTTATAGCTTGTGTTTTGCAAAAATGAGACAACAGACTTGTTGTATGTTTGATGAACTCTTATCGTTGATTGATAGCACACCTTGAATCAATTCCATTGATCCAAGGTATGTTGTGGCCTTCTTGTGATCACTTTGTCGATTTACTTCTAAATGGAATGAAGTCTAAACCAGACTAAAGGTTGTTATAAATGTTACAAAGACCATATTACAGTATGAATATTTGGTACCTTGATGCCAAAGGAAAAGGTTCGATTTTCAAACTATATACAAACTAGTAATGCCAAAGAGCGTAAGGAAGAAAGAGTTTTAATACAAGAGCTCAGTGTATTGATGTACGTGTTAGACGAAACATCTTACATCATATTAGTTATGAACGCCAGTCGGTAAGACTCGTTGGAAACTATTAAGTAGATGCTATGGGATTAAATTCTAACCTACAACTAAGTTTTAACCTATAACCTAACTACTACCCTACGTGGATTTTAAATTACATGGGATGTAAATTGTTGCAAGTCCTAATGACTTGCGACCTAGGTGAAAAACCTAAACTAATACTAACCTATGGACCCATGTTGATGGAAAGTGGATAAGATGGAGAGGTTAGAGATTTATTAGGACAATAAATGATGTCCTTGCAATTCAACGCCAATTTTGCAGAACATGGGAAAATTTGGAGACATCCAACTAGCTATGAAGCTAAAAGGAATTACATGCAAAAATTTGAAAAAGAACTCGCCAAACCTGAGTCGGTGGTGGCGTGAAAATTTAGGAAAAAGCAATGCATTCAATGCATTAATGATCTTGGCCTTAGCGACCAGCTCACCTTGGAAAGAGGATAGAGGAAAAATTGTTGGTCATTGTGTTCATTCAGGTTTTAAGTTTGCTCTACATTTTCTTCCATGGTTCTTTCGAACCTGCTACTATTTTGGTAACTGTTGCTATTATTTGGAGTAGCCACGGCTATTTTTGAGCCTGTGGGAGTTAGGAGATTGTTGGGAGATCCTTGCTACTTTGTCGCCGTGGAGAAGAATAGCTCCTGTGGGTGCGGTTTTCTTCAAGCCACAAGAAAAATTAACAGGCATGTTGAGCCCTTCTCCTTAAATCATTTTGCTCTTGTTTAAGCATCTCATTAAAACAACCCTGCTCTTATGATGGGTGTTTAGTTGTATGAAGTTGTTGATTTGTGTGAAGTGATTTCTGGGTCGAGTCATTTTTCTTTTGTTGAATACGACTTGGGTATTTCTTTGCAAATGGGTAAATAAATGAATTTGTGCTTGTTGTATGAGTTTGCTTTGATAGTATTGTGTAATCGTTCTACTACCCATTATGGATTCGAGTTGGTAAATGTACCAACGATGTGTGTATTGTTTTCTGAGTTCTGTGCATTCTTGTAAAAATGGAAGGATGAGATGATTTTGTATGCCTCTGGTTTGAACTGTCATTATAAAAATGAACACGACTTGGGTATTCTTGTGCGTTTTGAAGAAAATGAGTGTTTTTCTTACTGAAATTATTAATGAAATAAGTTTTCTCTTCTGCTGTTTTGAAATTTGAAGGTAATGGTAAGTGGATTTTATTGTGCATTATGGATTCGGTTTTATGGAAGTAATAGTGAATGGTTTCGGTAAAACCATGAGAATGCTTGAAAGAACTGTTGCGTGAGTTATTTTCTTTGGTCGTATTATGGCGCATAGAATGAAAATTCTTTGGGACAGTGGGCTTGTTTCATCGTTTTACTCTTACACAATTTAAAACGATTAAATGCCTCCGTATTTGGTTTGAAATCCATGAAAGATTTTGTTTTAGGAATTATTTACCTAATTCTAGAACTGAGTATCTGGGTATCTGCCGGATGGAATAGAGTTTACTATTTCAGTCTCCTTTGGATTGGATGATGAAATTATATGTATATATATATATATATATATATGTATATGTATATATATATTATATATATACGAACTGCATTCTAGACTTCTTGCTTTTCATTAAAATTGAATTGAAGTTGAATTTTTACCTTTATGTTGAAAAATGATTCCTTATTTATTATTATAATAAGAATCATGAACTGTAGCTAGCTGTACATTCTTGCTTGTTCAAACCTAGCTGGAAATGTCCGTTCGGGGAATAACTATGGGTAAGGATTTTTATTGAAAGATTATGTTTTTTTTTTTATATTGTGGAATCAGATGCCAATGAGCTCTGATATGCTTCCTTGAATGGTGATTAGTAAGTTCTAATTACTGAAATATAATGTTAAAAGACATCATCCTATGGGGAATAGGCTGGCACTGAATAAGTTGATATTCAGCTAAGCAAGGAGAAGAGGTAATAGGATACTCTTTCTTTTCATTCGACTATTAACTCCAATCACTTTCTCTTTTGGCTGTTATCTTGATTGATATCATTCTTGTTTAAACTATTCAGTACAGCTAGGATGAAAAGAAAGAGAGTATTGAATGGATAACTTGAAGTAATGATTATTTCTTCTCTTATACAGTGGACATTCTATATTTGATATTGAAGGAATTTCTTACTGCCTTAGGCGTAAGCATTTGCATTTAATTGTTGTCTACTTTCTTTCTGATTGGAAAAAGTTATTATGCTGTTTATTAAATTATGGGATTTGACACCAGGGTGTTCGTGGTGAATGACTACTTTTCTCTTATGCATTTGATTGTTGGAAATTGAATGAGTAGTATGAAAGGGAAGTAGTTTTGTCTGAATTCTTAGTTAAAAATTTATCTCTCGAAATTTTAACTATTATGAGGAAATGGAATTGATAGCAATTGCATTATATCAGCATTGTAGACATTTGTGTATTAGTTCTACGGATGTGTTGATTTGAAACTATCTATAGAAAATTACTTCTTGTAGTAATTGTTAGGAGAAGGTTAGTGATCTCTTGTTTGATATTGATGGTAATTTGATGGCTGGGTTGCTAAGTTGTTCCTCCTTATTAGCATTTAAATCTTGGATGATATTCATTTTTTTAACGTTCTTATAAAAGTAGGGTTATTTTATTGAGACAATTAATTAAGAGCACCTCATTTTAATGATAAGTTCTTAATATGCTCATTTCAATGAACTGACCCATGCAAGTAAATTTTGCAGATGGTTCTTGAGTAAAAACAAAGATATGGTTGTTTTCTGATACTTCTTCTGAATAGCTAAGGATGGATCGTATTTGATAGCTATTATTCCTCTACGAGGAAATGGGAAAAGAAGAAGTTACATTCTTCTTTCCTTATGTGTTGTAATGTTGTTTGATATAAATGAAGTCCAGTTGTTTGGACTGGTAATTGTATAGATTGTAAATCTTATGGATTGAATACAAGGAAAGGTGTGATATTTTAATGGTTGTATCACTTTGAAACTGTTTGAATAAGATTGAGAATATAATATTATTCTTTGATTTGGAATTATTCAAATGATAGTGGATAGATTTTAAAAGGACATAATATCTATTCTTTACTGGAATACAACTTTTAAGTTGGAATGTGCAATTAATTCATACTTGGGTTAATATGAAATTTAGATTGACATTGAAAAGGGTTTAAATGAATATGAACTCTTAATTGAATGATATTCAGAATTAGTTTATAAGCTAAGGAATATCAAATATAAAAACAAAGAGAGGCAGTTGAACCTTGTATTCGGACTTCGTTAATATCCTCGAAATGTTTAAATTCAGAAAATATTAGATATGAGGAAACATATCTATTGGTAACAAACCTTAACTGAAGTAAGGTTATGGAGAATAAATGAATACATTCATTTAGAAATAGACCTCGTATAAATGATGTCTAATAAGATGGAATTCTGAATTTAAATACAGTTGTGGATAAAACTTGGTTAAATTTAATAGGTTGAACTTACTACGTTCAGCTGTAGTGGACTGTTAGTCCGAAGCTTGTAGTAAAGAACCAAGATGGAAATATGTGATCCTTCAGTATGGAGGAGTAAATGTATATTAAGCTATAAGACAAATTGAGTCTCTCTTAGCTATATACAACTGTGAACAATGAGGTTAAAGGATCAGCACGGTTGTTGAAAATTGATCTTAAATATTTAAGATTAAATCCAACTACACTCAAGCTGGATGTGTATTCTTTGAGGAGAGGATTCCATAGGACCTTGACACACGTCAGCTGCAATATGGTGTCTTCATGAAGGTGAGGCCTTCATGATGACACAATGTTGTAGCTGACATGTTACAATGCCCTCCCGAATCGAATCATCAAGTTTACATAAGTTGGGACTAAGTTACTTAGATGAGGATAGGAATGTGATCATGTATATGGAGTGACTCCAGAGGGCTAAAGGTAACTAGACACATGTAGTCACCTAGGGACGACACAGTATGTCTGCGTACCTTTAGTTACCATGAGTGCCTTCCTATACTCGTTCATATTGCTAGTTGGGGTTAGAGCTTGACCTTGGACGGAAGGACTGACAGAGATCAGGAAAGACCATTCTAGATAACAGACAAAGTGAGGTGAAGGATGTATTCCATTGAGGTGTATAACGTCTGGGAATATGATCATGCAAAGCATGTGAAAATCTTTGGCCAAAGTATCGCAAGTTGCTGGTTGTGGTGTCCTAATCACCTAGTTTAAGAAGCAGGATATCAGATGAATATCAGTAACAGATATTTAGATAGGCCTCTTAAATGGATCACTTTGATAACGAAAATGGTAAGAGAACCTTGTATACTTAGTATACAATGCATGGATTAACATGAAGGATCGGTAAGTCACCGAGTCATGAAATGAGAGATTGCTGAAACTATGAGCCATAAAGTGGGAGATCGGTAGTTCTTCAGTCATTTACAAAGAGACATATGGTATCTCATTATATGATTAAATGGCATTGAATGTGTGTTCCATATTGTAAATATGCGAACAGAGAACATTGGTTTTAAAAAGAAATTGTGTGATCCGAATTACATTAATTGGATAGAGAACAATTATTAAAACTTGAACGTGTGTTTGAATTACATAATTCAAAACAGAGAACGTTGTATAAAAAAAAATTCCCTTGTTCTAGTATCTTAAAATGGGGATGTTACAATTTATACGCAAAGGAATGCACATAATTTTAGTGTGGGTTGAAGTGTATACATGATAAATGGACTAGGCTTGAATGTTCTTTGAAGATGGGTATGCATAGAGAGATATTGTGTAGGTGCTTGAAGTAAATGAGTGGATAGAAAAATATTTCTCATGAATGAAAACCACGTATGGATGAATGGACGCCTTGCAAAGTGTAATGCAAGGTACCTTTTTGGGCTGATTATTCCCACAAGGTTTTTTTAATATCATACCAATTATAATATTTTTCCTTTTGCCAAATTATTTCTCCCATGTGGATATCACATCTGGATTTTAAAGGCTATCTTACCATGATTACACTCATCTTGACTTGTCTCCTCAAATTTCTTATAAAGGCATACAATTTTCCTCTACCAATTCACATTTTCTTTTCTAAGTGCAAATTTTTTTGGGAAGTTTATCTGCAAGCATGCCGAGAACACCGATAGCATCCAACTTGAAATACATATTCACTCACTCAAGTTTTGCTCTTTCAGTCCTAATGAGACATTCGTAAGAATGTTATTTGAAATTTCTGATCCTGAAGATTATATTGGGCCTCTGATAGCTCAATTTGTTCAGTTGCATTAGTGAGAAGACTTATCAAGATAAGCCCTACTTTTTTTACCTTCCAGATGATGTATTTTCATCTCTTCAAACTAAAGCATCAAAAGACTCCTGATTAATTAAAGAAGTTTTGGCTCATAAGTAGGCCTAATGTGTAATGTTTGACCAATTATAAATTCCCATTCATTTGTAATGAGAATTTTTTTTAAGAAATCCCCTTAGGGTCCTATGTACTTGATGGAGAGATATCACTAGGAATTGTTCCTTCCCTCTTTCTTAGGATGAATGAAATGGAGCAACGTGTATCAATCTTGGAGAAAAAACCATCAGTGGCCATACCTTCTTAACCTCCTGAAGCATCGCCATTCTTTGTGAAGAAATTTAGGGGTGATTTGACTTTAGGCCTCCTACTCGATCTGCTCCAGGATCGTTTTTACTTGCACTTCCAACTCAAGCTTCCAATCCATCCTCCATACTAAAAGCAACATGGAAAAATTCCTTCCCTAAAGGAGGTCCTGGACATGGTGAATGGGTTACCTCTTATGAGAGTATATCATGATTACTTAGTTATTTAGATGGTACTATGACAACTATTGATGAACTCAGGTCTTTGGGTATGTCTCACACAATGGCATAAGAAATTGTATTTTTTCAAATGGCATTAGGGATGGATGAATTTTTCTTAAGAAGAATAAACTAATGAAGAAAATTCTTCTTTGAATAGAGGACTTTGTAGTGGTAGATGGTTAGGTTTCTTTCTCTTATTTCCTTTTTGATACACTCCTCGAAGATATATACTACTTTTTATTCATGGGCTCGGGCCCCAATAGAACCCCATTTTGATACATTTCCACAATACAAAATATAACAAACAATTACATCAGTTTACATGCTTCATGATGGATTTGAAATCTTATCAAATCAATATAAAATTTTAATGTATTGTATCAAATTACATATATGTCTGAAAATAACAACTTTAAAGTGAATTTATTTATTTTTTGAAACAATAATAACATTAGAAATAGGATGAAAATAAATTTCAAGGAAAATAAACCTAGGCTTGTTCATTAGTCTTCACATCTGTATATTTATCTTCTTAATATTTGGGTTGCCTATCAACATATGCATCATACTTCTGGAATATCTCTTTTATATCATCCTCATCTGGGCTTGTATGGTGCTGAAATATCAAGGATTTCCTACTCATTGCATCAATGTATTGATCCATATTTTGTTTACATTCACATGGTTTTTAATTTAACTCTATAATTATAGTTTCTACATTCAATAATTTCTTGATGAATTCATAAGAAAAGTTTTCTCTTTAAATATTTTTCTCAAAATAACTTATTAAGAAGTTAGTTTTCAGATCACCATAACTCCTTTTGAATTTATCAAATACCATGTATTCTAACTTTAGATCAATAGTTTTCATACTCTTCCCAACCCATTTCTTATTTATCTCCATTTTTTATTTGATTCCATTGAAAACATCAACTATGAGTTTGGCCAAGTCTTCAATTACATGCTAAGCTCCCATGTGTTCAATTGGCACAATTTATTCCTTCTCAACTAATTCTTCATCTAATTGAGAAATATGATTCATCTTGGGAGAATTCCTCAAAATAAAAAACTCATAATCACAATGTTCAATTAACTCACAATTTTATTCAGATTATTCTTAAGTTCTTCATATTTCATCCTAGATTTCTCCAATCTCTTCTTCCCCTTTTGAAACAATTTCTCTACCTAGTCATCAAAATCTTGAACCTTTTTAATATATTTTTCAAAGTGTTCCATAACCTTAGGAGTAGCAATGGATATATCTTCTTGGCATTCAATGGATCAAGCTAAATAATCATTGTAAACATGAAATCAATGATTTGACCCTTTCTTTCAATTGTCTTTTGGTTATCCTCTCATCATCTACTTTGTGTAACAAATCATTGACTGCTTCTAAGACTCCTTGCTTTAATACATATCTTGAAGGTTTTCCCAAAGGAATGAGTTGAACATTAAGGTCATTTGATGTTATATAACTTATTTATTTTCCTTTGTGGGAATTTCCACCTCCAAATTTCTTGATCCATATGGGTCAGTATGAGTTTTAGTAATGACCCTATCCTTTTTTGGAGCCTTTGTGGGTTTTGGGAAGGGAAAATTTGCAAGATCTAAGGCTTTCACAGGTACAACCTATTCCTCTTCTTCTTCTGAAATCAACTCTCCTATCCAAACTTTTGTAAGAGTAGTTCCCACCTTTGTCTCTTGCAATCCCAGTTAAGTTTTTTCATGGACAACCACAAGTTTCTTAGACATCTCTTGAGAATCTTGCACTAATGGATCTTTATGATGTACTTTGTCCACTTATAATGTTTATTTTTTGGGTTCATCTTGTGTTGGATTTTCCCCCACTTGCTTCTTTCCTTGATCCTGAACTTGGGGTTGACCAACTTCCTTTTGAGTCATATCAACATTTCGAACATGTTCTCTATTTTTCTCATCAACTTATGTAGTCATAACCTCTAAATTTTCCTTGGGAACCTCTTGGGCTGGTGTTGCTCCTTTAGATAATTATTTTTCTTATGTATTTTTGACTTCCTTTAGAGGTTGTTGTTCGGTGGAGATATCATCATGAACTAGTATACTAATTTCCTTTTGTTCTTTTAATACCTTCATTTATGGCACAATGTGTTGGCTCCTAGTAACTGATCCTTTACCTGTATAAATACCATGCATACTCTAATTATCAACAACCTCTTCCTTTGTAATTGTTTCCTTTGTGATTTTAGTCACCTTTTCTTTTTAGGTGATTCACTACTTATGGTAACCTTGGTTACCTTTTGAGTATCCTTTTCATGTAGTGCCCAAGTGTCTATACTTTCCCCATTAGAAACTTCTTGAACTTTTGAATTGATCATTTATGACATAGTTTGGTCTTTATAATATATTTCTTACATTGGAATTTCTGACTCAACAGCTTGACATGTGGATGGACTCTCTTACTCCTTCACCTGAGTGGGAACTTATATACTTTTTTCCACTTTTTTTTCAACTAGTACTTCAAATTCCTCGAGTGTAGGAATTTCTTCATTTGTATCTATATCCATTACTTCAACTAGGCTTGTTCTTGATTCATGTAATTATTCAAACATAGGTACATACATTCCTTCCATTGGTGTTGTATCAAACTTATTCAAACCCTATTCTAACACAAAACTATATAAGAAATTGGATGGGAAATTACTCTGGGATACTTGCTCTTGAGTAATATCGCTTATTACTCCTTTTGGAAATAATTATAAAACTCAAGAAACTGGTTGTATAACTAGATTAACTTGGAGAACCTTTATTTTTGGTGGTGGAATTACCTGATGAACCATGCAAAACATATATTCCTTCTTTTTCTTTAGTGACCATGGGAGGATGAACTACTTTAGGTTCCCTATGCTTGTTTTTCCTAGATGCATGATCACCTTCTCTTACCAAGGGTTGTTCAAATACAACTTTATATCTCTTCTTTTCCCTTTCAAACTATTTGATATCTGGTGCTACCCTTCCCTCAATACTTTGTGACTTAGATTGAATATTGGCACTTGTCATGGCTCCTCTCATCAACTTTTCAGTACTCTGGGATTTTGGTAAAACCTCTGGAGGGGCCTTTTATGTAGCTAAGCCATTTCCTTTTGTTTGGATTGGTACTAAAAAAGTGATAGGAGCATTTTCCATATATTTTAGAATCATTTCTTCCATTTTCGATTCAATGCGGACATGGAGGTTCTTGTCCCACTAGCAGTAGTGGTCAACTCATCAAAAATTCATGTAGTAGGTATTTTTGAAGGTAATTGAAGTAATTTTTCTCCTAATGGATCCATCTTATCTGTTCCCTCCTTCAAAGGGGGAATATCTTCCTTCAAAATCTATAATTCCTTAAACTTGTTAAGCACCCTTGTATTCTGAATGAATAAATCCATGTTCTTTTATTTTAACCAAGTCAAAGTTCTCCTCATCACATGAGAAATCATAACTTTATTGATCATCTGATTATTTTTCATCCCATTTTATGGGGGTCATTAGTTGTCCTTCTATCTTTTGATCAATATAAAATTGACTCACAATTTTCTATTCATCCATGATTCCTTGAGGCACCAAAGAAATTTTCAAATCAACTATACGTGTCGGGTCATCCTTGAGAAATTCCTGAGTCTTAATTCCTCTTCATATCTGTAATTCATCCAATAATCTGAAAAATGAAGTTCATGCTCAAAATAATTTCCCAAATCTGTAAACCACCCATCTAATATCATAATTAGACCTTAATTCAAATTTCTCTATATCAAAACTCTCGATTTCGTCCTCCATAATACTATATTTTATAAAAGAGGGGAAAGAATACATTCCAATCCTAATGGTAAGTTTGATGTTTATATTGTGTCTCCCATAAATCAACTTATGAACATGTGTTAATTGTTTTGCCAACTCACATAAATCCATATTATCATCTAAATACCTTGGTAATTTGCATGGTTGTCCCTCAAATCCAATGGCTCTTATGTAATTTGATCTCCTATAGTGAAAAAATAAGAAACCATATTCCATTATTGTATTTATAGCTTCTTATGATATTCTATATTGCCAATATTCAAGTTTGAACAATCATATGATAGGTGCAAAAATGTATCATTCACCAATCTTACATTTCCCTTCTAATTACTTAATTTTAATTAGGGATAAACCTCATGTATTTTTTTGTAGGGGGAATTTGGTATAAGGCTAGGGAAATATATATGGCCTACAATATTGTAAATTAGATATGTCATCATGTAAAACTTGAGCTCCCCAACACCACCCATCTTGTTCTTTGACAAAATGCTGCGTAAGATGCTCATGAATTAAATCAACAATAAGGGTTTCCCAAAAAATTATCCCTTTCCTTTATAAAACAATCCACATATATGAGCACATCCATTCTTTGAATTCATTTGTTGTTTCCAAACCATCCATCCTACTTAGCAACACAACTACATCTTCCGCTTCTTCCACAAACTATTCCCTAACCAATTTCTTGGGAATTCTGTAGTCACCTTCTTATCTACTAACAACCATTTAGTGTTTATAATTTTATCATAGTATCTCTTCTTAGCTTCATAATCTTTAAGGGATAATTCAATACCTAGGGTTATCAGAGTTTTGATTACTAGTAAGTTCAACATTTTATTGAATGCCCTAGGTGTTAAAGTCAATACTACTTCACCACTCCCATCTAAGACTTCTCTTTTTCTAGATTATAGTTCATGGCACAAAGCCTCACCAATTCAAGGAAATGCACAGAGGTAAGTATAAGCAAAGATCGAAGCAATGTTATCGGCCTCGATTACTTCCATGATTTCAATTTTGTTCTGGACTATTCAATCTTTGTAGGAATTCATTCAAATCAAAACTCATTAAATCCATATCTATAATCTTATCTAAATCACTGGTAACTCTAGATGTGACATGAAAACTGACGGAAATGTCTTCATCATTCATGCCCTAGCTTATAATTTCAATCTACTTGCAAATTATGGATTAACAATAATGAAAGTATGGGAGTAGCAAATCCTTACCAGTTTATTATGTAAATGCTTGTGTAGTTATCATGTTCTTATTATATTTTCAAACCTTCATCTCCCAATCAATGTTCTCTAATTGATTTCACTTTGTTCCTCTAAAAATTATTATAATAAGGACATCTAAATCTTTATGTATGATAGTGAAAATCTTGAAACATTTGAATACTTTAAACAATATTTCCTTGATTTGTGTAAAAAATGCATTAATGGTGGTAACCATAAATGCATTGAATCGTGGTCATCCGTCCTGCCTCCCCTTTTTTAAATGTGGGTCGTCCACGTGGAGCAATTCCATGTTATGCGGGCTCGGGAGTATTTTTGTATTTTTACACTACTATTTTAAATGCAAACAAGTTTACATATTTGACCCGATCACCCACCCTTGACTTTTATTACGATCCTGACATGTGCTCAAATATTGAATGTACCAGAGCTATGAGCAATTTTTACATATCTATCTATTTCCTTGATTGAGCAAAAAACTACATATTCAACCCAAGGCCCCAGTTCTCTGAAATTTTCTTAAGAATACACCATGTGTCCTTGGTGGGTCTTAGATATTTTTCGCATTTTGCACTTTTTCCAACTTAATGTTAAGAGAATATTATCATCCCCGATTTCCTGCTCTAATTATATTTTAACATGTATACCTATTTGGGAGAGGGGTCAAATTCTTGTTTTGCATCCTTTGACTTCAAATATTCCTAAGAATATTCATTGGGCCTCAGGGCTAAGTTTTCATTTTGTAAATATTATGTAATTGTTCTAACTTTGCAAATCATTCCCACAACACTGCAACTAATGGGAACATGCCACGTATCTTTGAGTGGTAGAGCATATTATGAAATTTGTATCTTAGGCTAGAGGATGATATATAAGGATATTTTTAAACATTACACCTGATTCATGATCAACTTTACAGGGATTTATAGAAGCAACAATGACTATTACGTTCCTCTACCAAAAAGAGGATTTACACCCTAAACAAAAAAATTGCAATCCTATTCATCATGACTATATCTTTAAATAAAAAAATTTTAAATGAGAAAACTAGTTAGAGTAGATTTTTTGAAGGATGACACTAGATAAAATGGTGAGATCAAAATGAGGACTAATGGTTCATCATGGAAGATCTGATTGAGAAGGTCTTACATGAGTTCCATGTTGTAGATCTGGAGGAAAAATTGTACCAAGGAAAAAACACTCAAAATAATTAAGGGTGCCTATTATTAGCTGATTTTTTAAGGACTATTATACATTGGTGAAAAAATACAAAAGTGTACCTTTTTATAGGCAAGGAAATACTAGTAAGTCTTCCACTCTACCCCATCTCAAGATAAACCATTCATGCAATGAGGGTTTTATTTTATCGTATTAATCAATCCACATTCAAACTTAGGTCATAAGTGGATCCTAAAACCATATATTACTTCACCAAATGGACAAAGGTAGTTTCTTTGAAGGAAGAAAATGAAGCTAACATCTTGGATTTTTATGAAGGTATTGTGACCAAATTTTGTGTTTCTTCCAAAATCATATCTCGCTAATGCTCTTCATTCCTTGGAACCAAAATAATTGATTGAGATATCAATAATGGAATATGGTTAATGGTCATAAGAAGGAACTTGGAGGAAAATCAACATGGCATACAAAATTGAAATCATCCTTAAGGGTTGATAGGATCAATCCCAAGAGGTCAACTAGAAACTCAACCTATATGGTGGTTTATGGTAAGGAAGAAAAGTTGTCAATATCCCTTAAGTTACTAGCCTTAGAGCTCATCAAATAGCTTAAAATATTTGGGGTAGATGCCATGGAAATTAGAAATGAATATCTCATGGAGTTAAAAGAGTTAAGAGATCAATTCATGCAATCAATGGATTTGAATCAGGCTCAAGTGAAGAAATGTTTTAACAAGAAAGAAGTGGCTAGAAGCTTTCAAGAAGTATATCTTGTCCTCAAATGGGACCAACATATAGCCAAACTAGAAAGGTACTTACATTTTGATGCTATGTAGAAAAAACCCTATTTTATCTTAGGTTGTAAGCCACACAATGCTTTCTAATTATCAAAATTGGATGGAAAAGATCTTATGATTCTAGTCAATGGGATCTACTTTAAACATTTCTTTTGAAGTGAAGGTTCCTCCTTGTACATACTAGTTTAGTTTTAGTTCCTCTAAGTTGTCTTTAGCACATTGTTTCGTTGGTAGTGTATTTCTATTCCCTTATGTGTCTTGTACATGTATTGGTAGTTTTGGATGGATTTTGCATTCAAGAGTCTTTTGAAGAGGTTTTAACGGTCCATGGGTACATAAGTGTTGAGAAATGCCATGTCCAGGGGAGAATTCCAAGTTTCTATATTAGTTTTCAAGTTTTCATACTTGACTCCATGCCCAATAGAGTACTTCAAGGACACTGATATTCTATCTACCAGGTAGATATCCCCATGAGTCACCAATTTTTGTCCAAAATAATCCCTAAGCTATTTTAAAAACTCTAAAACTCATTTTAGACTTAGGAAAAAAATATTTTAAAGGGTGTAGAATACTAGAATTTATTATTCCACATATTGAGGGATCTTAGTGTTCTGTGGGTTCTCCCCCTTGAGAATGAACAATTTTTAGCTTAGGACTTAGGTAGATTCCAGATGGAGTTTTTAGCTTTGGGGCATGGAGAGGAGTGATACATAGAGTTGAAATTTTTAGTGATCTTTGGAGTTGATCAATTCCATAGAACAAAGAGATGATGTCCACCAAGTGAAAGCCACGGTACATACGAAAAATTTTGAAGCGTGACATAGAAAGAAGGAATTAAATATTTGAAACTAGATAAGTCTTGAAATATAAAAACACTTCCTAGTATTTTGTGAATTTTCCTAATGTACTTTACCATGAATTGTTAAGTTTTGAGACAGATGAAGTAGGTTGAAGGAAATCCTTCACATATTGAAGCACCGAAAAGAAGGTGAAGTGCAATAAAATTATAATTCCATGGTGGTACAAGTGAAATAGTTCTGAAATGGATAGCAATTAGTGTCTTGAAAATTTCACAATCTGCGAGACATGTGGAGTGATATGAAATCTGCAGGAGCAAGTTAAGCCATGTGAAAGATGTGCAACATAAAAAGGCCTTGTTTCAAATAAATTTCCCATGTGACGAGAAAAATCATCTACTGAAGGCTATGAGATGAGGCACAATTTTTTTTTTTTCATATCCTTTGGTGCATTACTCCAAATCACATGAGATTTATTGTATTCAAATTACATGAGATCTTTGGATCCTTCATGTTTGAATACGGAGTTACAAGATAAAAATAAGTTTCAATGGAAAATCATGAGAGCTCTACATAAATAGAAGAAATGCATAGTTATTTATTTCATGTACCCAACCACATCACCTACCTAGAGTAAAATCTCAAATGGTTCCCATGACCTCGCATGTGAATCCCAATCACGTGTTGCAAAAAAAAAGTTTCTCGGGAGATTAATAACGATATGAACCATGGATGAAAATTTGTTTTCATTCATGGTACATCTAAATTAAAATTTCCCGTCATCTCTCCCTCTATCCCATTCCCATATGATATAAATTATAGGGCTTGGGCACATTTTATAGGTTCCTTTCTTCCAAATATGCATGCTCTACCACGGAGAAATGAATTTTCTTTTCTTCAAATATTTAGAACTCCACATTTTCAAGAGATTATTAACCTTTTATCTATAAGTATGATGAATACCTTTGGTATGTTATAATATTTTTTTCCTCCAAATGCTTTCTATTGGTTGTGGATGTTTACCCTCTTTTTCATTAAGTTCTATTCATCCATGTCTTTGAGAATCCCATGTTTTTATTAATTTTTCATATGTGAACCTTTTATCTATCTTTCTAGTCGAGATGTGAACCTTTTTAATCTCTGGTGCATCACCTTATTTAATTTAACAAAATTTTACCCTTCTTGTCTCTCTGATCCCTATAGATTTGTATTTTAAACTTATTTTGGTTATATTTTAAAGTTGTAGGTTAGTTGTTATTTGGCTAAAATAGAAGTAACCAACCTTTTCTAGAGGTTTGTATCACTTTGCAAGTTCCCACACTTCATACATTCCCATGTTGACCAAAATTTATTATGTTCATTCACAAACATGTAGAGAGTGAAACGTTTGTCTCATTAGAAGGTAGTTGGAAAAATATATGCAACACATATAAATCAAACTTAAATGTTCAAATTAAAGTAGTAATGAAAATACTGGAAAGAAATGAATGAAATATACCTATCTCATACTAACCTACTAGTTTATTCTATCTTTTTTTGTCGAAATAATAGGTTCTTGGAATCATGAATAAGAAGTACTTAAAATGCATACCAATAGATAATCAACAAAATAAGACATAAATCATGTAGATAAGAGGTCATGAAAAGGGTGTATATGAGCTTCAAAATGACAAAAAGATGTGGCTTTTCAAAAATGGTAGAGGTATGTGTAGTATGTCACATTAAGTGGTTTGATGCCAAAGTTTATGGAATTTTTTAGGGATTTTCATTTTAAACATATGAAAGTTTGAAGATGGGAAGGAAATCATGTTGAAGCTAATTATAAGAATTATTATAACTAATAAAGGGAGTAATTAAATTGTCACTTTGCTAATTGATTTTGAGAGAAAATGAGATATGAGATTAACCAAATTGAGTGATTTTAGTGATAATGGAAAGAGTACAAAGAGTTAGATAAGATGGTCAAGATGGACCATGTGGTGATTCAAATCCCATGATAGGTGGCTTTTTTAAATCGGGAAAGGGTAGTAGAAAAATGGAAAAATGGAAAAATGTATGATCGGAAAAATTTAGCTAGTAAAATTTTCTACAAGGATGATCAAAATTTAGATCAAGTCAAGGAATGGATGGGTGATGAGTCATTTATTTTCCTTTCTAAAAACACCTCATATTTTGTATTCTATTGAGCCATTTGTATCCCTGAACTTGTATTTCCTGTGATACTGCTATACATTTTCATTATAACTTGAACTCATGGCATGGATATTAGTTAATATAATTATTAATAGTTTATTTTATTTTGTGGGTTATGAAGTATGCATTTATTATTTTGATTGCAATATGATGTTAAATTATTCCTTATATAATGCCATCATTGTTTACAAAATCTTGTTACATGCGTAAAACCGACATACAAACAAAGGATCCATACACAACTAACATGTACAAATTCTCAGGGAACTCATCCATAGTAAAGGGTCTCATCTGTGAAAGAAAGTGCTCACATCCAAAAGAGTTCATACACATAAATAAAGTCATGATTTTGAGTATCTTGTATAATGTGGACATCACACCTAATTTCACACATGTTGATGGAAGAAGCCATTATGAGAACTAGGAGAGGAATCAATGCCATCACTTAATTATGTGGTGTATCTCAAACAAAGAACTAATTGATTTAAACTCATAATTCAATAACTGGTTGATCGAATGATCGATTAGTTAAATTATGTTATTGTATGAAAACATATACTGAATAGTTTTGTTGCATGCATGTAAGTTTCCAGATTATTTGGTTAAGATATTTTACTTAATCTAACTAGAACTCCTAGTAGAACTCTATCTCTTCATGCCTCTTTTGTAATGAAAGATATAAAAAGGAAAGATTAATGTTATAGAGATAGATAGATATACATAGATAGATCAATCCATAGGTAGAGAATTTGTTGTATTTTCACTTGTAATATTCATGCTGATGAAATAAGAATCGAGTTTTGTTTATTCATTGTAGACATAGGCCTTAGGAGGGATTAACACCCAAGGCAGGGCCCACTTGTAGTTTTCTAACCCTCTCCTTTTGTTTGTTGTTTTAATTCATTGCATGATTAGATTAACAACTTATTCATTTATCTATGTTCTATTTTTACATGATTTGTCATTATCCATAGTATTTACTTTTAGTCATAATCTAGTTCATTTCCAAAAATATTATTTCCTAATTGTAGTGACAACAATTTACCTTTATACCTCCCAAACATCTATAATCAGTGCATACATCACAATCAATACTAAAAGTTTACATCTCTTGTCCGATAATTAAATGACTATAGATAAATAAACATCATACTAATTGTTGTAAGTTAATTTACACCACCATTTTTGGCACCTTTTCTGGGGATACTTCTAATTAATAAGGTTTTTAATAGGTTTTTCATTTCTTAGAAGCATTTTAGGTTTTAGAAAATTCAGTTCCAAACAAACCCCTTAACTAATTTCTATTGATTGAGTTGATTTATTTGATGCACGCACCACCAAAGGGATGCCCATGGTATATTTTTACCTAATCCACAAGTATCACATATCTCTTCATATACCTCTAAGTATTCTAAATAAAAAATCCTCGGCTTATTATTAAAATATCATCCTCCAAGTGATAGTTAAAAGCTGCTCCTGAGAAGCCAGATATGAGAGAAGTAAACCAAAATTCTTGAAATGGGGAAACCAACTTTAAGTTCCTTATTATTGAAAATAATGCATCTGCTGCTATGAAGAATACTTTTCCCTCATCCTTGCCCAATTTTCATGGATCAATGAAATAATACCTAGGCACCTTTCTATTTGAATTTGATGGTTTGTGTAGGAGTTATGATTATACTACTAATGCACATAAATTGAAGATATTTCCTACTACACTCAAGGATGCAACCTTGAGATGGTTCATGGGATTGGGAAGAAATTTTCTAACCATGTGAGCAAAAATAAATGATAAATTCCTTGATAAGTATCAAGATTATTGTAGACCAAGAAACATAGGACGTGATGAAATCTACAAAATGGGAAAAAAAGAGGATGAACCATTGGAAGATTACTCGGAAAGGTTCTGTTCTACAATCGAATTCAAGTCACACCAGACTACCACTTAAATATCTCAAATTACTCTTTTTGAAGGGACTTGGTGAGGATGACATGGATGCTCTAGATCTGGTAGGAGCAACGGACATTTCAAAAGATACTTTTGCAGAAATTTGTGAAGCTTGTAAAAATTACTCAAGAGCTACTATGAAGATGGTAAGATGTGTAAGATCGAGAATTGGATCAGTTACCAAAATAATTGGGGACATATCCAAGTCAGATATTGTCAACATGTTTAAAAACATGAAGCAAGATATTTTTAATGACCAAGTCAATCAATTAGATGCTCTACATGCCAAAAATAAAAAGGAAGATGCAGATGTAACACTCATAGAGTACTACCATGCATGCAGAAGGAATAAATATGACTATAGATGCATATAATTGGCCAACATTTCTCAAGATAGGAGGCTTCAACTAATTTCAAGATGTTGGAGATGGAGGATGGGAATTTTTCTATGTTGCTCAAAGAAAACCACGGCCACCTAAAAAGGAGGTATGACACAAGACCCTATGCATTCATTTCAAAATTGGTCTAATAATTCATATATGCAGCCCCCACCTTGGGCTAACCCTTAAGGATGGGCCCCATATCCTAACCAATATAAAAATAGTGGTAACCTCAATTCCAAGGCAAATGATAATAATAATGGAAACAACCGCCTCCATCATGGAAATAGTCTTGGAGAGGAGGGAAATAGTGGAATAACCCACCTACAAATTACCAAAAATCTTATCAGAACCTCCTTATCGACAATAGAAATCTCTGATACCAAACCCCTAAGTAGGATCTCAACCAAAATCTACCCAACAACAATCTCAGCCAACACCTAACCCTATCAATAAAGATTCATAGCAAACCTATTCCACTGAACCAACTCAATACCCTACCTATTCTGTTGATGTCAATAATATCCATCTTTTCTCAAGAAGATAACTTCCTCCACCAGCTAGACCCACCATTACTGAAATTGCATAAGAACCACAATTAGCTTGGTGCATACTTGATCCATAGTTAGCCGTAAGATGCAACATGCTAATCCACAACAACCGAGAAATTTTATAACAAGGATAGAACACATGGTAATGATCCACCATTTCTTGAAAGGTTACAAGAAAATAATATTGACCTTTGTGTCAACCATATGAAAGGAATTTGTGTAAAATTTCCATTGATTCAATCTATTAAGGATGTTCCCATCTACAATAAATTGGTTAAAGACCTATACATAAAGAAACCAAGAAGGAAGAGGAAATATCCAACTACTATACATATCATTAGAAAACTAGCTAATATTATACTTGGGAACTCAATTCTACCAAAATACATAGATCTAGGAAATCCTTTAATAAATGTCACAATCAATGGCATAGTGATCAAGAATGCTCTAATTGACTTGGGAGCAAAAATAAATGTAATGAAAAAACAAATCATGGATGATTTGAAGTTAGAGGACTAAGACCAACAAACAAAGTCTTATAGCTTACAGAAAGATCAACAGTTAATCCTGAAGGAGTCCTAGATGACGTAGTAGTAGTGGTAGACTCTTGGGAGTACCCTGCTAATTTTATTATTCTTCAGCCAAAAGAAATCTTGGGAGGATATCCTATCATCCTAGGAATACCATGGTTGGAAATTGTTGATGCATTCATAGGATACAGGTCTTGAAAAATGATTATCTCTAATGAAAGTGGTACCAAAAATCTCTTGATTTACCCCCGTGTACAATTGTTCAATGAAGAAGAAAACCATTTAGGTTAAAGAGCCAAAAGAAGACTAAAGCATAGTTCAACAGCTCATGATGTTGGAGAAGTCATGCACAATTAAAGGGAAAGAAGAGGATGTTGTTATTTGTAACATCCTACAAAATAATTATGGGAGGAATGAATAAGTAGATGGAAAATTATGGTATATAAGTTGTCCTAAGAATCAAATTCTACCACAACACAACATTATGAATGTTCCAGGTAAGAATTGAATCTTGTGCCAAATTCTTCCACATGATTGTATATTGAATTCTGTAAGTAGCAGTATATGCTCCATGACTGATCTCTCTAAGCAAGTTGAAATTACTCCAAGAAATCCACTTAATTTGAACAAAATACTGAGCATGCAACAAGAGTAACTATTAATTGCTCTTCTACAAAAACACAAGACAACATTTGTATAGGACTATGGAGACATGTACGTAATCCACCCTAAGCTCTATACACATAAGATATACATAAAAGATAGCTGCAAAATAATAAGACAACCACAAAGAAGAATGAACCCAACAGTGAGGGATATAGTGAAAGAAGAATTAAAAAATTATTGGATTTTGGATTCATATATCCAATTTCAAACAGATCAATGGGTGTCACCCCTTTTCATTGTACCTAATAAGAATGGTAAATGGAGGATTTGCATGGACTATAGAGAGCTGAATGCAGCAACAAAAAGATCATTTTCCACTTCCTTTCATTGATCAGGTACTTAAAACTCTTGCTAGCAAAGAAATATTTTTATTTTCTTGATGGCTATAATGGCTACAACCAAATTCAAATTGCACCAGAGGACTAGGACAAGACCACATTCACATGCCCATGGGGAATTTTTGCATATTTTGTTCTTCCTTTTGGTTTGTGCAATGCACTGCTACATTCCAAAGGGTAGTTTTGAGCATCTTCTCAGATCAAACAAATGACTACATAAATGTATATATGGATGATTTTACAGATACATGGCAGTACTTTTGATGAAGCAATGAATAATTTGGACAAATTTCTTAAGATATGAAAGGAGCATAACCTTTCCTTAAGAAAAAAATTCTACATGATGATGTCTAAAGGAATAATGTTGGGGCATTATCTATCATCTATTGGAATTCAAGTAGATCCAACAAAAATATTTGTGATTTTAAATCTGCCAACACCAAAGAAGTAGAAGCATGTGAGGAGCTTCTTAGGCCATACTTGGGCATTATAGAATATTTATACAAGACTTATGTAAGATTGCATCACCATTATTTTTCATATTGGGAAAATATGTTTCCTTTTAGTGGAGTAAGAAATGTGAGATTACATTCGAGACTTTGATGAAAATGTTGAGTTATGAACCCATATTAAGAGAATAATATTGGAGTTTTCCATTTCACATTCATACTAATGCCTCAAATCATGCCATTGGAGCTGTTTTAGGATAGAAGGATGGAATTATAAACTATGTAATCTACTATGTTAGTAAGAACTCGTGACATAATGAACTTCACTATACATTTATAGAGAAAGAGATTTTAGCATTTTTATATGCCATTAACAATTTTATAAACAACATCACATACTATCAAATATTTATTCACACTAACCACGCTACAATTAAATACTTGATCAACAAACCATTTGTAAGTAGTAAAATAATCAGATGGTTGCTACTCTTGCAAGAGTTTGATGTCACCATTGTGGATAATCCCGGTGAGACACCTCCACACTAGTTATATTTTGAAATGAAATACATAGTTGAGAAAAGTGTGATTTTTTCTTGGATAGATGGATTTCTATTTCACACGTAGGGCAGGATAATGTTATGAGAAGATGCATAGATGATAAGGAAATATATGATGTCCTCAAATCATGCCATAGTGAACCATGTGGATAACACTTTTATGAGAAAATAACAACACAAAAGGTGTTGAAAATAGGATACTACTAGCCAACAAGGAATAAGGATGCAACATTATATATCAAGAGGCGTGATATATGCCAAAGAATGGGTAAACCTATCAAGTCGATGAGATGTCATTGAAACCTCATTAGTATTACAACCATTTAACAAATGGGGTTTAGACTTTATTTTCCTAAAGATCCTAAATATCGAGAAGAAACAATACATTCTTGTGTGCACAAAATACCTCACTAAATGGAAAGAAGTGAAAGCATTGTCAAATCAGAAGAGTGAAAAAGTTTCCAAATTATTTTACGACAACATCTTCACAAGGTATGGAGTACCAAGAGAAATTATTACTTGATAGAGGTACACACTTGATTACGACGTTATTTCTGATCTAGCTAAGGAATATGAAATCGAAACAAGAATTCTTCACCTTATCACCCCTAATATAATAGGAAATTTGAGGTAACAAATAGGAAATAGAAGCTATCTTGACAAAAACAATTGCACTCCACCCAGGAGAGATTAGGCGATAATTCCACAAGCAGTTGGGCATTCAACACAACTTGGAAGATAATAAGAATATTCACACCATTTGAGATTTTATACGGTAAAAATATTGTTCTCCCTATTGAATTTGAGCATAATAAACTAAGGAATGCACATGAACTAGGCATATATTTTTCTGAAGATCAGAGGTAGAGGATTCTCCAACTCAATGAGTTGGATGAAATGAGGAGACAAGTTATGCATAATACAAAGGTAGTTCAAAAGAAAAGGATAAAATGGAATGATAGGTTCATCAAGACAATATAATTTTAAGAAGGTGATTGGGCTCTCTTATTTGACTCAAAATACAAGGACCACATGGGAAAACTTAGGACAAGGTGGCTAGGTCCATATGAGATTGAGAAAATATTTCCCAATGGAGTTGTAAAACTCACCACCATAGATCTTATGAGATTTAAACTACTAGTGAATGGTCATAGATTGAGATTGTAAAAAAGCCAACTAACAAATGACTCTTCCCGTAGTAGTTCAAAGGTGTTCAAAGAAGAATGAAGATGAGAACATCGCAATTAAGATTAGAAGTTGAGCCTATTGGTTCATCTTGTAAATTTGCTGAAGATTGAGATGTTTTAGTGGTCTCGGTATATTCATGTTGCTAAATACTTCGAGGGTGAATAAAATTTATGTGATCATCTCTCTTGGTGATCTACCATGTTTGTTTTTCTTATAATTTTCGTTTTGTAAGATTTGGTGTATTTGTTACAAGAAGTGCATGGTCTCTAACATAAGGAGATGGTGCAAAGAATAAATGTCCACTTGCAAAAGCATGAAAAATCTTTGCTTTAATTTCCTATTGGTGGAACTTATGATTGCATGAAGAAAATAAGGAACAAACTACACATGTAAATAGTGATGAAGATGACTGGCACCAGAAAAAGTCAATATTCCCTCTCTAGGAATTAATTGATTTCATTAAGGAGGTATCAACATAATGTTTCATATGCTTGCAACACTATAAACACCATCCAAAATCATCATGACACCTCAACATGCAACATCATGATAAGTCTTCCTACAAAAAAAGGTACAAATTACAACAATGCACATGTCATCATCATCCAATACATTTCTCGAGATAAGTGCACTCATTTCACTTTAATAAAGTATCGATAGAATGATTATGTTTAATTAATTTTTATTCCATGTCATGAATGCATTTAAAAATATATTATATGCCACCACCTTTCACCCTATAAGATGTCACTCCACATCACCCCACTTTTCCACACAACCTCACCTCACACATTTTCAACCTCAAATAAATTCAATGCATTCCCTTTTGCATTGCGTGTGATTCAGCAAGCATTGCTTCATTTCCTTTTGTGGAACTTATGATTGCATGAAGAAAATAAGAACAAACTACCCATGTAAATAGTGATGAAGATGACTGTCACAAAAAAAATCAGTATTCCCACTCTAGGAAATTAATTGATTTCATTAAGGAGATATTAACATAATGTTTCATATGATTGCAACACTATAAACAACATCCGAAGCATCGTGGCACCTCAACATGCAACATCATGATAAGTCTACCTGCAAAAAGGTGCAAATTACAACAATGAACATGTCATCATCATCCAATGCATTTCTCAAGATAAGTACACGCATATCACTTTGATAAAGTATCGATAGAATGATTATGTTTAATTATTTTTTATGCCATGTCATGAATGTATTTAAAAATATATTATATTTCGTCACCTTTCACCCTATGATATTTCACTCCATGTCACCCCACTTTGTCACACAACCTCACCTCACATGTTTTCAACCCTCAAATAAATTTAATGCATTATTTTTTGTGTTGCATGTGATTTGGTTGCAAATTCTAAACCACAAGTACTCAAAAATTACAATTACTCAAAGTATTGCATCATTACTCCAAACTGTGAGATTTTTCCTCTTAGAGCTAAAGGATTTTGTAGAATTTAAAATGGGAGGATATGTAATACGCCATGATCCTACAAAAATATCAACTCCACGAGAAGCCTCAAATATTCCAATATTTTCAAACTAGTAGATGTATGGAATATATCAGTAAGTTCTAGGGTTTCAATGACTCCATGATAACATAATTTTCTGCAATAATCAAGGACGAGAGAGGCTACTGTCAAGGGTTTAGTAGTGAAAGTGGATGAAAATATTTTAGCTTCCAATACGGAGAAATTATTAAAGAGTATGGAAGATACATGGAGCATAGGGAAATTAGATAGTGAGTACACCATAGGATAAATGAAGCTCTTGAAGAATCTAGGGACTACATTAACTTCAATAAATTAGAGATAGCATATTCCTATAGGATGCACTAGAAAGAGATGCACCACGAGATGAAACAAAAATAAATGCATGCCTATCATAATATCATTCCAAATTTTAGGAGGGTAAATGCATACATTGAATTTTCTAAAGGATGTGGAAAATCTTGTTTTCGCATTGGTTATTATCCCCCAATATTCCACTATCCTATACCACATTGGTCTAGTGAAAAGAAACTAGATGATGACATACAAGACAGAGTCATGGAAAGATACAGAAGGAATGGAGGTTACTTCTTCACAGAGCCTAAAGGAACATCTACACAAGTGGATTTCAAATACTTATGCAACATCATTTAGGTAGACCCTAATCTAGTAGAGAAACCTAAATAAAATTTCATGAGTACATTCAAGAAGTTAAGTCTGGGGGTGTGATGATTCATTTATTTTCCTTTCTAAAAACACCTCATCTTTTGTATTCTGTTGAGCCATTTGTAGCCCTGAACTTGTATTTCCCTATGATACTGCTAGACATTTTCATTATAACTTGAACTCATGGCATGGATATTAGTTAATATAATTATTACTAGTTTACTTTATTCTATGGGTTATGAGTATGCATTTATTTTTATTGCAATTTGATGTTAAATGATGTCTTGTATAATGCAACCCTTGTTTACAAACAAAATTTTATATATAGCAACTAACATGTAAACAAAGGATCCATACGCAGTAATTAACATGCGGCAAGGGAATGCATACAAAAAAGGGACTCATCTAAAGAAAAGCATCTGCAGCCAAAGGGGGTCACACACATAAATAAATTTTTGAATCTAAGGATCTTGTAAAATGTGGAAATCACACCTAAGTTTGCAAGTGTTGATGGAAGAAGCCATTGTGATAACTAGGAGAGGACTCAATGCCATCACCCGATTATGTGTTGAGAACTAGGAGAGGACTCAATACCATCACCTGATTATGCGTTGTAACTCAAAAAAATAACTAATTGATTTAAATTCATAATTTAATAACTTGTTGATCAACTGATTGGTTAGTTCAATTATTTGATTGTATGAGAACATCTACTGAATAGTTATGTTGCACATGCATGTAAGTTTTTGGATTGTTTGGTTAAGATATTTTACTTAATCTAACTAGAACTCCTAGTAGAACTCTATCTCTTCACACCTCTATTGTAATGAAAGATATAAAAAGGAAAGATTAATGTTGTAGAGATAGATAGAGATACATAGATACATTGATCCATAAGTAGAGAATTTGTTGTATTTTCCACTTGTAATCCTCATGCTATTGAAATAATAATATGATTTTTGTTTATTCATTGTATACATAGACCTTAGGATGGATTAATACCCAACCCAGAGCCCACTTGTGGTTTTCTAACCCTCTCCTTTTGTTTTTTTCTTTAATTCATTGTATGATTAGATTAACAACAACTTATTCCTTTATTTGTTTTGTTTTTACATGCTTTGTCATTAGCCATAGTATTTACTTTCAATCATAATCTAGTTCATTTCCAGCATTGTTATTTCCTAATTGTAGTGACAATAATTTACCTTTATACCTCCCAAACATCTGTAACTGTGCATACAACACTAGCAATATTGAAATTTTACGTCCCTTGGTCTGATAATTAAATGACTGTAGATTAATAAACAACATACTAATTATTGCAAGTTAATTTGCACCACCAAAGGGGTTTGGGATTATTTTTATTTTTGGATTCATTAGGTTATTTTTTTCAATTTATTACTTGAATATATAATGGACCCCAAATATATGGGATTATCCATGGTATAATGATTAATCACAACATGGTCAATAGATCTTATGCATAGGAATATTATAAGGATGGGCAATAGAATTTTTCTAGAGTGGCTAATGTAGTAGAGAAATGATGATTTTTCTCATGGTTTGATGACATTAGGACAACAAGGCCAATGTAGTATGAGAAGTTTATATATTTGAGTTTTTGGAAATTTGAGATGCATTTTGGGATTAATGCTGGATTGAGATATGAAGGAAAATTGGTTGATATTTTTAGGTACCACAAAAGATCTAGCTATCAAAACTCAATAATATCCCTCACTTCCCATCAAAATATCATAACTCAATGCAAAAATATCTAATAGGCTCATGGACTTAAATTCATGCTAAGGAAATGACAATTTCTTACTTCGAACTAACTAACTCCTTTCAACATTGTTCTTCTCTTTAATTTTTTTCATAGCTTAATTGCATAAATTAGGGTTTTTTCTCATTCTAGGGATCTAGACCGCTTAAAAATATAAAATTTGAATGTAAATTGTGGGACTTAGCATAATTTTCCATCCATGTAGCTCTTCGCACACATTCATTAATAGAGGAGGTCTTCCCAAAATTTTCATATCTTTAACCATTGACCTTATAATCTAAGTTTGAATGTGAGCCTTATATGTGGACAAAGTTTCCATGTCAGATTCACTTGAATGACATATTATTTACTTATTAGTCCAGCTCTTAAATTTAAATACATGGCTCACCAATTACTTTACTTTTCATGCGGTGTGAAATAATGACAAGTTCATTCCTTTAGGGTGGTAAAGATATGGTGAGTAGTTGGTAGTCTTACAAAACTACAAACTATGAGGCTGCAAAGTTCTCCCCACCATATTATAGTTCCACATTTCTCCATGTTTCTTCTTTGTTGAGATTTTAGTGATAGACATGTAGCATGTAGTATTATAGGAACTTTAAGGTTTCCAAATAAAAAGTTACGAATATTCCCCACCTTGTGGTGTCTTTATATGATGTCATGTGTCTAATATAGAGTCATAAAGATGAATATGTAGTTTAAAAAATTATAGAATCTATAAGATTACTAATTTTTGAACTACAAGGATGCTCCCTTAGACAATTATCACCAACATACACCACTTTTCCTTTGTGTTCATGCTTGAGAGATGGGGATGTAACTTGTAGTATTACAAAACTATGAAGTTTCACACTACCATACTACACAATCAATCCCTTCCTTGGATCATTAAGATTCTATGAATATTCTCTTTTTGGGTCTCGGGGATGATATGGCAAGTTGTACATTCACAACAATTTTGATTTTGTAAAAAATTCATCAAATGGAGGAATATTCTCACAATATTCCCTTTTGGCGCTTAGAAGTGTCATTATAGTTTGAAACTTTGCAAAAATTACAAAACTTCTTGTAAGTCCTTCATACCCCAAGATTCATTAATTATTCCTTCTATCATGCCATAGGGGTGACTTGTAGGTTACATGCTTGCAAAAATGCAAACTTGCAAAATCACAAAGAACTCAATTCAAAATCTCGAGGCCATAATAAATCTCCCATGTCCTTCAAACTTAAAAATAATCAAATCAACCAAGAAACATATGAAACATTATGGCATTAGTAAAACATAAATAAATGTCCAGGATCACATCATAGTTTGGTTAACTTAAATCTAAGGGAACAATGAACATATTTGAAAGGTCACATATCCAATGGGGAATTCCAAAACACACCATATTCTCAAAAATGATAAAAAAATGTGTCATGATGTATAACATGATCAATTTAGGCACTAACATCGGCTCTTGCTTGGGGATGGACACCCCCAATAGGTTCCATAAGAACCATAGAAAACAATCATGGATGAATTAGACCAGATGCCTAATCAATTGTGTAAGGATTCATATAACACTACACCTAGTTATTTACAATTCATATCACTATAAGATCAAAACCTATAAAAACTAATCACATAATACTACAAGGAACATCAAACAAATAAAACAAAACTAGACATTATACATAATACATGGTGACACAAAATTAATGAAAATGTATCTTGAGATGTCTTCCATTGGAAGAAAAATCAAGCAATACCCCTTCCAAGCCCTTAAGAATAAGGTATTCTCTCCAATCCTCATATCAATGGAGTAAGGACCCATCCCTAATGCATTAAATTTCCCATATTTTCCTTTATCTTCATGTTTTCTATCCCATAGCAAGACCAAATCACCAACATGGAAAATTCTTGGAGTGACCTTTTTATCAAATATTTTATTAAATTTATATTTGAATCTAATGCATCTCTAATGAGATTCGTTGATGACATATAATTCAAGATTCAAAAAAATCTTTCCCTCAAAGGTGAATACACTCTAGGGACTATAGATGTAGAAAATTGAATTAAAATTTTAAAGAAGCATATCGTAGGGGAGTTATGAGATCCAAAATATTTTGATTATTATTTTATTAAAATATTTATTCATTTGGACAGATGCATCAATAAGTTGGCCAAGAGAATAAAGAAGAAAAAAACTATTTATGTTGAAATGGACAATGTCTTATCCAAAATACTAATAATCTTTCTCTCCCATGCAAGGAAAGATGAAAACCCCATTTGGGGTTGTTTCAACGCCTGTATGCCTACATATGTAAACTATAAAATAAGGTAGAGGAGTAACACATTGACCTTGACCCTTTATGAACAATTCATTCATTCATTATTCTTAATCCTTAATATTTAATCTTTTATATTCATCATTTTTTTAAATTGAAAAAGAATCAAATAATATGATGGAATTAAATAATAAAACCTCTTTGGAAGCATGATGGTGACATGGTAGAAAGATACAAATAAGAGTTTGTTAAAAATTAATATTCTTCCCTTATCCAAAAGCTCCATCATGATCCAAATATGTCCTAACTTTGACGTATCAAGATAAAATATTTTCGCTTAGATTAGCCATCCTTCTCATTTTGATGTATTGAAGGACTTGGTACCAATTTTTATTTCTTCAAAGGTTCTTTTTGGGGAAATCTTGGTATTTTTTTCAAGTATTTTTGCAAGCCCAAAATTTAAAACTTGAGCCATGACAATTAAGTTAAATGTGAAAATTTACTCCCGAGTCTTCCCAAACCCCTCTCATGGTCAGTTTTTCCTCTTGTCATGATCATACCATCCTTAAATTCCTACTAATATGTTTAAAAATCATGTGTATATGTTTTAAATGATGTGAAAATATCAACTCTTCCATTAAGCAAAGTGTAATCAAGAGCGGTTCTCTAATAGGCCTAAAAGGGCCAATTTTGGCCATTTCAATGTAGGAGTGCATCATTTGGGAAGGTTCCAAAGGCCCATAATCATCTGAAGATATATTTGGAGAGCCATTAATGTTTTTAAGTGATTTAGGAATATTTATGGAATATTTGGTGGTTTAGGGAAAGATTGTGAAAAGTGGGTTTTTCGGGTATAAGGAGTGATTGGTAAACATATGAACTGAACTTATCTAAATTATTATGGGAGCCTCGTAATGGGTTATAAGGGAAAAAAATAATTTTAAATATTAAATAATTATCTAAATTTTTCAAGCATCACATTTTTCCAATACCTAATTTCTTCTCAAGGCATCTCAATCTTTGTAGGGACACCCTGATGTCTCGAAGAAAAGGAGCCATTTTTTGGATATGAAAGAAATATAATGTTCTTAAACCTATTCCATTGATCTTAAAATTGTCTTGGGATTCAAAATAATATACAATTTCATGTCACAAAACCATCCCAAGCTCCAATAATTTTGTTTCAGTCCTCTCTCGTGTAGGGTGTGTTTCCCATACTTAGCCAAATTTTGAAGTGCCACATGTCAACTTCTTATTCCATGACACACTTTTGTTTCTCTCTGGTCCATTTCCCAAGAAGAAGTATGGGACACAATTTTTCCCAAGATCATCCCCCTCTCTGGTTCCTCATGTGACCCTCCTCAGCCCGATGGAGTGCTTAACTGGCTAAGCTCATTTCCCCAAGCCTCCAATAGATCATGTCAAGTGGCACTATCTTGCTAAAAGTGTAGTTTATTTTCTCTATTTTAATTTTTATAATGGGATATAGGGTAAAAAAAATTATCCCATGATCATCCCCTTATAAATTTTTCCATATGACTAGTTTTCAGCCTTTAGGTGCTCAGGCATGTTTTTCCCAACTTCCTCACATTGCACCTCAAGATGACAAGTTTAAAAATATTACTCAAAGTAAATTTTTGTGTCCTTCTTGTACCTTTTTTAAGGGGAAAATGGGAACACAAAAATTCACCCATGATCAATTTATCAAACCAAGATTTTAACCCCATCATGTTTCCATTAAACCATGATCAAGTTGCGGTTAGCAAGAACCCTAGAAAACAAAGTAAACTAGATTTTAACTTAAATAATTTACATTTTTCATCCATCATCCATTGATGAATCTCAAAAACCTTAAAAAATATTATTAAATATTTTTTTCACAATATTTTCTAGAACAACCATGACCATGAAGACTGAATGTTGCACATAGTTCTCCATCCAAAATCAAGCATGAAATCCCCGTGTGAGGTGGAACACAAGTTGAGCTCACTGTTTTAACATAGATGGTCACTTGGAAAAAAAAATTATTGAATCTTAAAGCCTCCATTAATGGATACCATTATGAAGAATCAAAATAAGGGAGATACTTCCCAAAGATCCGATAGGTGGAATCACCTAAAAATTTGAGAAAATGATCCTTAAAAATCTAATTTCACGTGAGCTAGTTTTCATGCCATGAAGTACCTATTTTTTAGGGATATTGAGGATGTTATTTATCATTATTATTCTTCCCTCCTCAAATAATTTTTCAATTTCCTAAAGATTCAACAAACGAAATCATCCAAAACTCGTAGCGTATGATCCTAAAAAAATCTAGTGTTATTTGAACTATTTCTTTCACAATGGATTTGCTGATTTTTTTGAGACATGGAGGATTGATTGTTTCTCAAGTATTCTTCCCTATCTGATGAAAAATAATTTTTCCACTCATTCATACAAAGGAATCGTCCAAATTTTTCATTAAGGAATCTTGGAATAAAAATAAGAATTTGAAGACCGCTTTCATTAATCCGACACCCGCCATGCACTTACTAAAAATAGCATGTGTCTATGAAAGGTCACAAATAAAAATATAAAGTGGTAAAATGAGGTTAATTCTTGACATTATTTGTCCTATAAATAGGAAAGAAACATCAGGGATTGAAATAAGTGCAAAATTACCAAAATATCGATTATGGCTAGGACTCGCTAAAAATAAAAAGTTTCTAGTTTTAGTCCAAAAAGTTGTGAAGAACTCCAATTTTTCTTATAATATTAATTTTTAATGTCATTGTAAGTTTGATAATTTTTCTCATATTCTAATAAAGGAGGAATTCACTCTGATCAAATTCATTCATGAAAGGAACATCATGAGATCTAAAACATCAAGAGCTTCATTCAAGCTCAACTCACCAAGAGAATTATCATATTGGGAATAATATGAGAAGCTCACTGTGAATGAATATGGATGTCATCTCAAGAAATCCATAGATTGAATAATTTTTCTAAAACATTGACCCATGCTTGATAATAATATCACATCTTACATGTTGGATGAGGTGGAGTTTGCAGTTGTCTCAATGCAAAGGTGAAGGATAAGAAACATAGAATTCATTCCAATCCATTTCTTCAGTACCATTTAGGGATCCGTATTTCTATCAATAAAAGGTCACCTGTTTCTATAAGAAACATGTAAGTAGGAGGTTTATGATTCTACCTCATTCCAAAATTTCTCTAAAGTCAAGAAAGGAAAAGGGGCATGATATTCATTTAGAGCATCATATTCATAAGAATGGACAATGATCTATGTTTCATTTATTGTCACCCACTTGGTAGTGTTCTTAAATAATCATTCAAACATTTTCTTGTGATCACTCATAAATGCAAAATGATATTTCCATCACCTCATTCTATTCCAATTGATGGCCACTTCTCGTGAATTTCTCTTAAGGGTAATCCTTTCACCCACTTGATGAAGGATAGTCTTAGTAAGATAAGGATAAAAACCAAGAGGTTTGAGCACCATGGATCTTTCCCCATGATCATTGGAATCATTTTTGAAATTCTAAGGAGAAATAAATTGATACTCACTCTCACTATAAGATCACGATACAATCATCATAAGTGATTCCCACGCATCCTTCTCGAGGCCCACATTGGGATGTATCACAACACTTTTCCAAACACTCATTCAAGAAATTGAAGTGTTCATACATCTTATGGGAGAAGGAAATTACAGTCACCATCAAACAAAGCTTCATATTTTTGGATTAGTCAACCCTTCCTTCGTCTCTTCCTTCTCTCTCTATGTTCTAATTTATCATCAAGAATTTAATTTTTACTATTTTGTAAAATTCACTTAAGTGATCCTCAATTAAACATTGTAAGATTTGTTTTTCTCAATAATAATAAAAATACACACTCCTTAGGAATATGGGGAGCCACAAGTTATGGGGATAGGTGAAGATAGAAATGGGGGTATATGAAGAGACACATTTTTAATCTTATAAGTTGGAATGGTTTCTCCATTCCAAAGGGTTGGCAATTGTTGATTGAATGTATGTTGTTGAGATTACCACTTCTACATCAAGAAATAAAGATGCAATTATTCTATTTATTTGTTAATGTTCCTCTACTCTCTCTTTCCAAATTTTCATATATGATAATCTTATAAAACCAAGAAAGGTGTATGTTCATTTGATAAATGAATGAATAGATTTTTTTGTCTATTATTTGTTATGTCTTATAATAGTTTGCATTTTTATGCTCTTATAATTGGATGTGAACTCACTCTGGTTATGAAAATGATCTTTGTAATCTTACTCACAAAAACAAAAGTCTCTCTCTCCTTATTTCCAAAACTCCCCTTTATCTATCTTTGTTAGAAATTTCTCCTTGTACCTCATACAAAAACAATTCCACAAGTTTAGTGGATCGTTCCTCGTGTGATCCCCGTTCTACTACTAACCACCCATAACTTTTACATAATTTAGGTATTTTACATATAATAATGGGAGCCTTACCATACAAAAGGAGGGGCTTATCACCATAATACTAGTGAAGAATCAATAATTCACAACACGAGAAGTTATTTTTCCAACAAGTATATTCCCATTTTGGGATATATTGTATAAGAATGAAGGCATGTCTTCATTCTAGTTGTTGGTTGTTGGTTTTGGTTCTAACTTTTGGGGACTCTAGTTCTATTATTGTGTTTTTACTAAGCTATTTACATTGTACAATCATTAGCAGGCATTTAGAGCATCATGTATATGTCTCCCTTATCTAATTCATTGTATGTAAAACCATTTTTCATGCTTTATTCAGGTAGTTTGTATTGTAAATGAGAGCGGAGTTGAGAAATATAATCTTGTATCTATTAAAAAAAATGAAATACAAATAATTTCCTTTTAGTTATTGCATATTATTGATTACTAAAAAATATTGTGTTGTAGTGTTACTTTACAATGTATATTTTCTTATAAAATTCATTTCTACAATATTGTCTTTAGAGGTGAATGTTCAAATCCTTCGATTGCATATTTGGTGTTATAAAATTTATTTTGTTGATATCTTGAAGTTTTATACATGAGTTCTGTGTTAAAAATTATGATATTATATGGTAATGCTTGCATAAATTTGGTGTCAAATAAATGCAAGTGTCCATTTGAGGATTGTGTTGTTTTGATCTTTGTTCTTCTTTTGGATTCTAGAAGGAGAAGGATAAGATAAAAAATTGTGGTACCCCTTCATATAAAATCAACCACCACCCACTTAAATTCATTTAACTGAATACCATCCTCTCCTACCCCCTACAAATTACATGATTCATATATTTTAACATCATAACATCATCATACCCCAAGTTGTAAATAGTTTCTTCAAAGATGATTTCTGTGATTACCTTAAGATTTTTCTTCAATGGCTTGTGTCTTATGTATTAGATTTTGTAGTTCTTGTGTGACTATTATCTTTCAATGAGTATTGAATTTATGGTTACATTTTGTATTATATTGAGGTTACAACAAGTCTAAGGGTTTAAACATAATATCTCCTTCTTTCTTTCAAGTCACCCCTTAGGTTCTCTCACCTTGGTTTAGAAAGAGACTTAAAGTAGCAAGATAACAACCACATGCTTAATTGTGTGACTACTTATCATTCCTAGAAGGCATGGCCAAGATATATAGATAGATCATTCCTTGGATATAAAAAAATACACCTATAGGTCTATCTTTTTGCATTGCATCCCTCATTATTGTATTACTTGGCTGGGGTGTGATATTAGGAACCAACACCTACCAAGCCATATAATCAAATAGAATCACGAGTTCAAATTCAGGGTTGAATATAAGTGCTTGATGTATGTGTTCATAGTATATTTTAACTTAATTTGTAAATACGCCTAAAATAAGGTAGAGATAATGGTCATAAAATCCATAAATATCATCCATTTTGGCAATGGAAAATGAAGAGAGGTAAATCGGGGTTTCAAAAAATCCAAAACGAATAGTTATGATGTAGAAAAATAAAATTCAAAATATGAAACCCTATAGATGAGGGGAAAATGTCTATGTTCATACAATCGATAGATAAATCAAATTTTAAAAATGTAATATCAAAAATGAACTTAATGTAATTAGGATATTATAATGTGTAAAGGTAATTTTATAATACTCGATACACATATCACATGTATACAATTAGTGAATGATGATATCTTTTCAACACGACTTAGAGAAATTTAATAAAAAAATTAGGCTTTGGTTTTGAAAACATTCACCCCAAATTAGCTCGGAATATGTGACAGTGATCTAGAACTGGATGAGAAGGTTGTATAGGGTGTAATAAACCTATCTATGAAATATGGAAACTTCAAGTTGGGTATTAGAAATGTTCATCTATATGGAAATAGTTTCACTCACTAAATGTGTCATAATGATCCATAATTTGGATTATATTTTTCTTGTTTCTCTTGATGGGTTATTTGTATTTGGATATCCACACTAAATTTCTTGTAATTATACATGTTTTTATATTTTACTAACTTATTTCTAATGTTCTATAAGAGAGAAGATTATTCAATGCTTTATTTAATGTCCATATTAAAGGTGATTTTGATATAATATCCCTATATTCCCATACTAAGTAAGGGCGCATGTGTTTATATAGGTGAATTATTAGAAATATTTCCTTCTCAAAATACTATAAGAAAACTAAAGTAACTTATGCATTTGAAAATATTATCATTGTAAGTGCTAGGGATAAGTTTGTTGGCCATGCAACATAGTTTAGGGTTAAATTTTCCTTAGGCCCATAAACCCATCTAATCTTAAGTTGGAATCAATTATGATATATGGGATGGATTGTAGATATTTTAAAATTATATTATATATAAGATGCATTGATTCTAGAAGTGATAAACAATTCATATTGTAGGATAGAATAGGATGTTTTAAATTAAAGACCTAGTGGATTAAGATTATAGGATATAGTAGGATGCTTTAATTTTAGTTGATAAATGGGTAATTAATAAAATGGTGGGATAAATTTCAAAAAATATTTTCAAGTGCCATACGATGGAATTTCAAGTACTACAGAATATACCATCTAATATAATATTAAGTACAAAATATGACAAAGCATAGATCTTGTGTAAAAATTGTTGACAAAACTACAACATTCATATATTAATCCAATAAAATAATGTTTATAAAATATGTAAAGTATGGCTATAACAAGGATGAAATTTATTATTACTTTAATAGGTTCCCCAAATAATCTTCTTGTCTTATTAAATCTTGTACAAAATACTAAACTCTTTGAGTGAGTTGTGGACAATAATGATTTTTGGATGTGCCCATATTTAATTTTTTTGGAAGGTTTAATGTTTTGTATGCCATCATTGTTGTAACTATCTTAAGGTGATAAAGTATTTTCTTTTAAACTTTAATTTCAAATATAACCTTTCTTAATTAGTTTCAACTTTTAATACTTTTCAATTGTTGATGTTGTGTGTTATTTTTTATGTTGAATATAAAAGGGTGCAGACTTGGGAGGATGACCACTAATAATTTGTACCATTGAGAATTGAAATTATTCTAATAAAAACATATTTATAGTATTAATATCAAGCCTTTCTAATTATGATATCAATACTTATGATACATTGTATTGGCATCTTGTTCTTTTATATATTGTTTTACAATGGTTATGAAGGTTATCAAATAGTTGAGGTAGGTATGGAATACCATGGGGTTGTTCCCCTTTATCTTAATATAATTTTTTATAGATTCTTAAGCACATTATTGTAATATTTTCTCAAACTCTTTAAGAAAATCATGGACTACAATAATTACTGGGTATGCACAAAACAAATAATTTGTTTTTTTTAAAGGTTTTATGTATTGTATTTTTCTTGTTATATCCATGTTTTACATTTCCTATAATCACTTCATAAAAACAAATGTAAAGTGAAATTTTGTGTGCATGTTTAAAAAGTGAGTCTCTAACATGTAATTTATTAACCCTATATTAATTTATTGTTGTAGTTAATATTTAAGAATGAAATTTCCCAACTCTCTATTCGTATTAGAATAAATAAGATAATATGTGTCTGTAATAGTGTTATGATTTGTGTTAATGAGCTTGCTAATATTTTTACACTATTTGATTATCTATTGTTGGGTTTTTTATTCATAGGGATTGTCTTTATCCTTGAATAATATTAGTGGTTGTAAAAGTTCCTATTTTATAGATATGCATTTTCTATTTAATAGGCCTCAATATTTCTATTGAATTACGACTTATTGCTTCTCAATTTATCTTTTATGGTATCGATTGTTTGGTTATAAGATCCGAGGGAAAACCTATGGCAAACAATATTTCAAAGGAGGAAACATGTAATACAATACATACAATAATAAATATATCTACATCCAATAATCTTTAACAAGAGGAGAAAGGACATCTTGAGAGGAAGAATTAGTACTTTTCTTAAGAGAGAAAACTTTTGGTAGAAGTCTAAGGAGTGCAACAACTATGTAAAAATTTTATGGTGTTGTAAAGGATTTTTGATGATATAATGAGGCATTTTAATGATTACCTAAGGCATTTTACTATTATATATTGTTTTTTCGTAATATGGATATCTTTTATTATTGTTATTTCATCCGAAAAGGGGTGTGGAAGCTTAGAGAGGGGCATGAAATGACATGAATATTCATGGAAGGAGGAAGGAAAAGTTATATTATCAAATTTTTGTTGATATTATTTGATATCCTCTATTATGTATAATTTGTCTTATTAATTATTGTTGTTTTGATAAAAAGGAAGGAGGAAGCATTGCCTAAGTAGAATCTTTTAACACCATTCGGAGGATAAGATTGGAGTGCCATCAATGATGCATATAGGTTCTTTGTAATTGGTTGAATCTTAATTTTAATTTTTAAATAAAGTTTACGATATTTATAAATATGTAGGTAAAACATAAATAATTTATTAATTAAAATTTTACAGAAAGAAATTTATTTTTAATATTTTCTTTTGAATTTTTCCTAAAAATGGTTAACTTTATAGCTAGAAAACTATAAGGAGAAATTAGTTGAAATTTTTCTACATTGTCTATTTTAATGTTCTTGTCCAAATGAAAAAGATATATTCGCAAAAGAGTGTAAAACAAGAGATTTTAATTTTTCCATTTTTTAGGATTTTTTTGGAAAATAGTTAATTTAATTTATCATAAATCGTAAAGATTTTGAAGTTAAAAATACAAGCAAAGTGTCTAGTTCAGGTGCTGAATCGATGTGCAAAATATAACATTTCTAGTTTTTTAAATTTAATTGTTTTAGTGATAACCTAGATAAAATGGCTAGCATTCAAAATTTGTCTAATAAAATTATTTGTATCTAGAGTTATAAGATACTTAAAATAATTGAGTTTAGAAATATAGATAAAATAATACTTGGTAGAGTTATGATTTGATGATGAAGAGGAAATCAAGGAATTTCTCCCATATCTAGATAGATTCTAGGGGCCCACCTAGATGGTGGGAAAGAGCATGAATGATAAATAGTCCACCTCATATATATATTTATAAATAGGGATGGTCGGTTCCTCGAACGAATGTGATTGTTTCTTAAATTCTTTGTTGTGGACTGTAATTATGTTTCTCATTAATGGAATGATCTCTTTTTATGGTTTTTTACCCTTAAGGGGTTTTCTAAGGAAAATATTTGTGCACTCGTGTTATTTTATTTTATTACATTTTTTATAATGTTGTTATAATGTTATTATATTTATTTAATTAATATTTAATCTCGGGTAAGTGCACCAAGTTGGGGGACAATTAAGTGGACATCAAATCCTGAATTTTACATTAAAAACAACAAAACATCAAATTTAGTCTTCCACGGATTTGAACCATGCCAAAAAGTAAAAAATATGTCATAAAAATGGTACCATTGCGTAGGGGAGACTGTTAGCTTTGTAGAAATACTGATTTTAAAGTGAATAGAATAAGATAAATATCATTTTTTAATTTTTTAATAATAGTAGGTCTTTAAGACACTTTTTCCCGTGAATGTTTATGTCTAGGTTTAAGACTACAAATTTTGTGTCACTTATCAGAATGTGATAAAACTTATACCATCCCAACTGTGGTGAAATTATATACATGTTCAAAAAAAAAAATTATTTGATTTCAATATTTTTTGATGAAGTTATGGCGGGCAAACGGAAAGTGCTATGTTTTCTTTATGTTTTCATACCACTTTCACGGAAAAAATCATAAAAAATAAAATATTGCTCAAAAAAATACAAAATAAAATCCATCCCAAGATAGTTAGTGGCATCTAACTTCTCACCTAAGGATAAAAATATATATTAATTTTTGGTCATCCAAACAGTGGGCAAACGGACTATAATTTTATAGGTGTTTTAAAAAAAAAAAATACCAAGTCATTGAATTTTGAGTGTTTAATATAGCTAACCTTGTCCATTTTTAAAACAATTAGTATTTTAAAACTAGATTCCGGATGCTACAATTCATATAAGTATAAGTTTTCTAATTTTCAGTGTATGTATTGCTAATAATCCCTACAAGTTGATATTATGTTGTTATTTGCAATATGACGTCCACTTATGACCCCCTTTTCCCCAACTTGTTGCACTTACCCCTCATTTAATGGTTAATGTGTTTAACCCTCGAATCTGAAAATAATCACATAACCACTCTAAGGAGTCACACATTTTGTACTTTAATTCATGCGCGTTATGGCACTATATGTGTCACAAAGATTGATATGTAAATCCCACTAAGGATTATAGTAATAAATAAATTATTTCCTTAGGTGATGGATGGACAAATTATGTTAAGAGATGTGGTGATGTTCAAATCCTATAGACAATTATTACACACACACACACACACACACACACACACACACACACACACATATTATAATGTTAGATATGTACCAAATATGAAAAAGAATATCCTTTCCACTAAGTGAAATCACCAAAAATAGAATTTTGGTAGTATATTTTAAAAGAAATAAATGTAATGTAATTACTCTTAATGACAATATAGTTATTATTGACATTAGATAAATCATATTATACAAGATTGTACATCCTAAATCATAAGAACACCATGAATTAGAATCAATTGACCATACTAGTACTCTTTTATATGAAAGGTACAATCATATTAGATAACAATATTTGAACATGTTGAGTAAAACTAAAATGGTAAATAGACTTCCATTAATTCAAGAGATTCAAAATGTTTTTATAGGATGTCGATGAGTAAATAAATTAGGCATCATTTTCCTACTTGGTAAAGCACATGGAGTGAAAATGTTTTAGAATCAGTTGTCATACAGATATACATGGTCTAATAAAAAAATGGACAATGTCTATAACACTTTATTTATTATTTATTATTGATGATTTTTCTAGTAAAATATCGATGTATTTCCCAAGTAAGAAATTAAAACACGTTTCTAACATTTTTCCATGGAAATAATTAGATGAAAATAATTAGGTAAACTAGTTAAAATACTTTGATTTGAAAATGGAGGTCAATTTGTCTCAAAAAGTTCAAATTATACTACATACATGAAGGTATATATATGGGAAATATATTAATCCTTGCACTCCACAGGAAAATAAAGTCATAGAATAGAGGAATATGACTATTATCTAGGTGGCCAAACATATGGTGCAAAGTATAAATTGTTATTTTATTTTAAGAAGCTTAAATATTATAGTCTACATCCTAAATAGAATTCCTTATAAAGCTTAACATCACTCCTGAAGAAGAATAGTTAGGTAGAAATCTTGATGTAATTTATTTCTATATTTTTGGTTATATTACTTTCACATCAATTCCTAAATAAAAATGGAGTAGTTTAGATGATAAAAGTAAATACATGTTTATGGGATATAATGATAAATCTAAAGCATATTGATTACTAGATATATCTACAAATAAGGTTGTTATACATAGAGATGTCACAACAAATGAGAAAAATCCATATTTTTCAATTGATGGGAAACATTTTGATATTAGTAACATGTGGATAGTTATTGATGATGATTACAAATCAAGTTCAAGCACTAGAAGTCAACATGAATTAAAAAGGCATACACCAAAAAACTATAGTCCTATAGAAAAATATGATAATTCAAAGTCCTATTAGATAATTCAACATATAAGAACAAAGTGTTATTATACCATATAGAAATATGTGAAGGAGGATGAATATCCAAAAACTTGTTATCCATATTTTACACCCCTACAAAATGGAAAAATTCACAAGTCGAGGCATTAGCAGTTGATTGGTCACGCAGCGATTACTTTGTATTTTTCACCAACATGATAACCACGTGTCAACCATTTCTTACTTGATGTGCATTATCCACCATCCTCCTTGTCATTTGACACTATCCCTTATTGATGCGTAACAATATCCCTCCTTTTCACGTGACAATGTCTCCTTTGTTAACATGTCACCACCACTTTTATTGATGCACATCAACCTCTTCCCTTGTCATGTGACAACCACCTCCTCCTTGTCATGCGTGAACCACTTCGGTGATGTGCGTCACTTCCCATCCTCTCGTTGTGTGACAACATCCCTCGCTTACGTGTGAAAATTCCCCCTCTTTCCTCACATCGTCCCTTCTTCCCCATCATGCACCTTTATTGTTGTGTGAAAATCCTTCCTTCTTAACGTGAGTCAACCTCCTTTCACTATCATGTGACAACATTTATTCTTGTCATGCAAAAATCATTCCCACATCGGTGGTGACTCTCCCTATTCTTTTCATGCATCAGCTAGTGGTTCATATTGGGCATCAACAATGAGTTTCAAATATGGTTGGGAATTAATGACACCGTATAAGGTATCTCAACAACCAATTTTATGAGGTATGGCACCCTTTTCACATGCAAGAAAAGTATCACCGGAAAATGAACCAAGATGGCTGCCCATGCCTCGTATAAGAAATTAATGAAGGCTATCAGGTTGGTAGCTTCCCTTTCTCTATATATGTAATTTTTCCCTCATTTGAGAGGGGATACATTATGGAATGTAAAGGAACTCTGCCAAAATTGTTCCAACACTCTTGTGAGTAGCAGGGCATCAAATTTATGCATTTTTATCAAATTTATGCATTTTTATAGAATTTATGCCTTGTGACTATATTGTAATGGATTTTCATCATTTTAAGCAATAAAACTAGTTTTTTGTGGCTTTTCTTGCCCTATCTCTAGTTTTGTTGCATCATTTTACTTTCATTGCATTTTTAGGTATATTGTGCATGTTGTACTCTTTTATAGGATCTAAATTCGTTGTGCTCCATGAAATTGGAGGTTTGAATGTGTTATTTAAATTGTGGCACTTTTTTCTACCCTCTTCTACCTCATTTTCTTCCATTTTCACTCACTAAGGATATCTCCATCCCCTTTTCTTGGTGTTATCACCTCCCTTAGTTTAGGAATTTCATTTTATGCATCTCTTTCTTCCTTGGTCCCTTGGAAATTCTAGGTTAGTGTTAGAATAGTTACATTTCCCTTTCTAGGAGTAGTTTTAGCATTAGAATAGGTAGAGGAACTAGCCTTCTCTGGAGGTTTGTTTCATTTGTGAGGTTCCCACACCTTGATAAAATCCCATGTTAGTCAAAAGTAGGGTTTTATAATGTGTAAATCCTAGGGTGCTACTTTTTGACATAATAGTTTTGGCACACCCGATGCGATGAAAGTAAATATTTCTATGTTTATCAAGATTGTGTGTGTGTGTTTTTAATTTTTCATCCTTTGGAGGCTTTCCTAAAACACATATGGAAACTACAATTAGAAAATCAATTGGTTCTAATAGTGTTAGTGGCCCAAGTACATGAAAAGGATTCAAATAAGGTCTAGGATAAGAGAAGAAGGAATATTCGAATATTTGTAGTTATCCCCTAGCAGAGGAAAGGAGAGGAAGAAGAGTACAAAGGTATCTATCTCCACCAAATAGAACCTTATCAACCCCTCTACCGGTATACCCTTCCTTCAATCAACTAGGGTTATTAGGCTGATCAAGATGGCACATCAACAACCATAACAAGGACCAAAACATCCTTTTGTAAATTTCTCGAAACAGATTCACTTGCCCTTAATGCACGAGAATCTAGTTCTTATGGTAACATTGAAGAAAATTCCATTATTTAATGGGGAGAATCACACAACACCAATTGATCACATTTAGGACATCACAAATGTTTGTGCCATGCATGAGATTATTGAAATGGATGTGGAAGTAAATCTTATAGTTTCTTCTTTTAAAGGAAAAAATTTATAGTGGTTCGGAAGATTAGGAGCGGGTCAATCCAAAATTGGGATCAATTATGTACAACTCTATGTAGCTAGTTCGGAGAAAAGGTGGACAATCTATCTCTACTAAAACAACTGAATACAATTAAAAGAGCACCAAATGAGTAGATGGATGACTTCAATTTCAGATTCCAAAGAACATGGGACCAAATTCCGATTCACCGTGAGACCAACTATTGGATGTACATTCCTTTATTTCCTTAAATATTTCAATTCTTATATATCTATAGTGATTCAATGTATGGTAGTTATAACCTTACCCGGGGCTTATGTCATAGCCATCAGAGATGAGAATTTCCTAATCCAAGTCGGTAAACTTGCACCTAGGCCACCTATGCCTATTTATCTAGAAATGGGGAATCCTAGTTCTAGTCAAACTCCTACATTAGCCCCTATTCCTGCCCCTAAAAATTAGAGTTCCAATGAAGCTTCTACCTCTTCTTCTAGTACCTCAACTAAACTCTAAGAAGTTATGAAGCAATTATAGAACCTAGGAAATGAATTGGTGACCCTCAAGAGGCAACATGCCCAAAATTTTAGACCTTATTTACCTCAAGCATAACCAAATAGAACTCCATATCAGCCAACTAGACCTCCCACCCAAGCTGTAAAAAAACTCAACGATAGCCCCCAACTACTAGGCCATTCCATCCATACAATCCTAATACACCTTCAACATCCCAGGCCTTGGTTCCAATCCAGAATAATGTTGCACATGAATATGAAATATGTTTTCCTTATGATCAACCCCATAACCAAGAAGCATGTTTCAATGGTATATTAAATAGGCTTTGGTGGTACAAACTATTGATGTGCCTCAAGAGATAAGCCGAGAAGAAAATCGTAACCAAATAGCTACTTAAGAGGGACCTTCAAGTAAGACCACACTTGTTAATTGGAAAGCTCAGGATTTCTTTTGCATAAATAAATCTCCTTCTCATGGGGTAGCATCAAACATGAGGTCTAAAAATAGGAATTTAGAGGAAGGGAAGTCATATAATACAAGTGATATTCAACCCTCTATCACTCCACAAGGAGTCATCTATCTCGAGTGTAGCTCCAAGTATGTAGAAAAACCAAACCACCTTCTAGACAAACTCACGTGCTTGTTGTAGCATCCCACGTGCAAGAGAAGACAAGTATCAAGCATAGGGCGTAGAAGAAGGATAACCCACCTTCATTCAATATCATCGACCAAATGAAGAATACTAATGTAAGCATCTCTATGTGGGAATATTTGAAAAAAATTAGGCAAAGGGACCTTTTGAAAGCATCCATAGCTAAATTTCCCATCTCAAATGAGTTGTACAAGAATCAAGAGAAGGTGCTCACTAATACAAGTCCACAAAAAGGAAATCAAAGAGGTCATTAGGGAAAAAACATGAAGCCTCCTCCATTCTATATATCTTTGATCATCAAAAACAATCTTGTGCATAACTACATGATTGATTTGAGAGAAAGTAGTTTAGTGATGCCCAAAAAAATAGTTGATCAGGTGGGTATTAAATATGAAGTCATTTCTAGAGGTGTAGTGTAGTTGAAGGGGACAATAGTGACAACTATTAGAGTAATCAAAGGATTGAGCCTCACACTGTATGCATGCCCTAATGTCAAAATGTTTCAAGATGTATCAGTGATTGAATTTCCACCTCTTTGCATTATGCTTGTCAAGAGACTTCACAACTAAAATTGGTGGCTACTTTTCTATTGATTGGTCACATATGCTTTTTAAAACAATCTATGTAGCTAAGGCTACAATCAGATCTAAGCCTAATGAAAATTTCATATTGAGCCATATTTACCAATCTCAATCAATGTAAATTTCTCAACCTTTGATCAAGAAGAATTCCCAAGAACTCCATAAATGAATACTAAAGTTGGAAACATTCTAGATTTGACTCTTGATGAATAGGTAAGCAAAAGGAATAGCTTTGATGCATACAAATAAATGGACGAAGATGAGTTGGGAATTTATTATTTACACGAAGAGAATCCAATCCTCACTAGCATCACCAAATCAAATGAAAAGGATGATAATGAAGTATAGAATCTATTCTTTAATGGATCAAGGAGTAGAAAAGGTGCTAGAGGAGGTGCAATGCTTGTGTCACTATAAGGTATAAAATACTACTCAACTTTCTATTTTTAGTTTACTTGTTCAAACAATACTTGTAACATCCACTTTTTAATACTTAGAAACAAGGGAAAAAAATTCATAATGTTCTATGTTCTAAATTAATATAATTCAGAACACACATTCCATTGCCAATCCATCTCATAACATAAAAACCATATGCAATTGTAATGACTCGGTGAAACACTGATCTCTCATTCCATGACTCGGTATTAAACCAATCTCTCATGTTAACTTGTTCAAATGTATACTGTGTATACTTTGTTCCTTTACCCTTTTAGGGGAACTCAAGTGTTCTATCTAAGAATTGTATCTTATATCTATTACCGATATTCATCTGAAATCATGCATCTTAGACTAGGTGACATAAGACAACACAACTAACATATTGCGATACTTTGGCCAAAGTTTTAAACATGTCTACCATGTTTACATTCCAAGATGGCATACTCATTGAAAGGAATATGTATTTCACCACACTTGCACTATTATCTAGATTGGTCATTCTTGACTACTGTCAACCCAAACCCAAGTCAAAGTTTCACACTAAATAGGGGCATCTTACATACACTAGTGTGTAAGACTACTCATGGTGACTAAGGATACATATACATACTCAATCGACTTTCATCGATTGGGTGTGTTTAGTTACCCTAATTCAACATGATTTGACCACTACACTAGTTCATGTATCTATCTCTGTTTAGAAAATAACCAAGAACCAAATTTACACTTATATCAAACGATTTAATTGAACTAAGTGGGGTGTTGAAGCATAGATTCTACATCATAGTATCCTCGTAATGACTCATGTCATTATGAGGGTACTCTATTATAGACCCTATGTTACAACAACCAACTGAGTTCCTTCAACTAAACTTACATACTTAAGAGTATTAGATCATTATCCCAAAAATTATTATCTTATAAAATTTATCGTTAAACAATGCACCTAAGGGTCCACTAAGCATGATTGACCCATAGAAGGGTACATGAAGTGTACATTAACACAAGAAAAAGGTATGCATATTAAATCTACATTCATGGTTAAGATCATCTTATTCTTAACCATTATTTTCATTTATCGATATGTCTGATTTTGATATTAAGAAAGTAAGATCATTAAGTTTTCTTACTATAGTTTAACATTGTAATCAAACTTGATTGAAAGCTTATACTTTAGACTTTGAGATATCATAAAGTCTAAATATTTCTAATAACTCTTTTAAGCTTTCTTGTTTCCATTTATTGATAATAGATAAGGAACATACAACCAATCATCCTTATGATTTAATCATAATCACTTAACAAGATATCATACATAGCTCTTTATTTAATAACAAAGGAAAGTATCCTTTTCTTTCTTTATTAAGGACTATTGTCCTATTAGTGAAATCAGAAAGCATATGATTCAATTTCATAATAAAAATCCATATTATTTTATATAAAACTATACATATTCCCTTTTCTGAGTAAGGATCTACCAATAATAACCATCTTAGTTATACTCTTTCATAAAATGAAAAGAATCTAAACTATAAGTTTAGATTCCTTATTCCTAGTAGCATTTATACCTTAGAATCTACTAAGTTATGTACAACAATATTTAAGTATATCCAAAATCCCCATCATGCATGATATTATCAAGGAATATTACACAAACTTAAGTCATGTAAGACCTTAGAATTAAGTCATAAATCAACAACTTTCCCACAACAATTCATTTATCAAAAGGAGAGTTCACTACTCTCCAAACTTAGTAAGTATTCCATAGGTTTATACAAAACATCCTTCCACTATTACAAAACTATTTTTAATACATCCTCATAATTTATTTTCCAACAAGAAGTACATTTTAAGAGAATTTCAATTCATAAGCATCTGAATGAAGAGAAATGATTTCATTAATAAAATAAATGCAACTTTCTATAAGTCTTTCTCCTTTCATCTTTCACGAAGTCCATTTGCAAAATTGTTAGCATGAGTCAGTTCACAAGAACTAAGCATGATAAATGCTATAACATTAAAACAATATGCTTTTATCTAACTATTTCATTAAAGGAACCCTGTTATTAATGAAAAGGTTCCAAGTACAAAGATAAGGACAATAAGAAATACTTTTCCAAATAATTACAAATCAGATATAAAGAAGAGTCACATAATCTACTAAGTAATAATGTTCAGGAAATAACTAATTAAACCATGAAAAATTAATTCTATCTCCATCACTGCTATGATAATCATTTCAACATGATAATTATCCTAACTTTATCCAATTAAGAAAAGAAGTAATTAAAATTATGATCTGTCCTAAATGGTTTAACTTATTTCTCTAAGAAATTTCCTCAATAACACAACCCAATCAAAATCAATCAAAAGAAAGTGAATAGATCTAAACATATTGTCTTGACAAGAACAATATGTTGTTCTAATAACAATCAAAGCATTATCAACTGCTGATAAAGATAAATGATAAAACAAGAAAGATCCAACTAGGATAACAAACCTTTCCAATCAAATCTACTCTCTAAATCCCTATCTTATTCAAAAGGATTATGTTAATCATGGAACCAACCAGACAATACATGTAAGGATAGTTGTATACAACATAAGATATTTGGTACAAGCCTATACAAAATAACTTAACCCATGGTAACAGATTCCACGAGGATTTTTCTTTCACAACTAAGTTCAAAACTCATTAGACCAAAACATAGCCATCATAACCTTGCATCTATAAAAGTCACATTTGAATTTTATTTGTTTCCATAAGCTTCTAATGTAGAAATAAGCATATGGTTTTACAAGAAAAAACACAAGGTTATTTTCTTACCCAAAAGACCGATTCCAAGATCAAAGAAGAGTAACTTCCTTACAATGATCAGTGCAGACATAACATCATCTACCTAAAAAAGGAACTTGAATATGAAAAGGACAACATTCAGCTCTTTAATACAACTTAAGATGTCAATACAGTCTCAAAGAGACAATCAAAAGGCTCAAATCAAACCTGCAACCATCACCAAGAAAACACTAGGCTCTCCAAGAATAATAATATTTGTAACCATAATTGAATACCCAACCAAACTCACGAAGCCTAAATTTCCACACGGGAGCATAATAATAAATGAAAAAGAACCCAGATTGATAAAGTAACAACCCAAGATTTCCTCAAAAGTTCAATCAAGTTCCATAATAGGAACTGACTCAAGGAGAGTATTCAAGAAATGAAGAATACACCCATAAAAGAAAGAAATAGATTTTTACCAAACTATAATCTCATACAAGTCCATTTCAATGTTATACCATGCCCTGGAATGATCCAAACTATGACATTATCCATTTCTTAGACAACCCAAATGGGTAATCATTCAAAGTTAACTCGACTGAGAGATGGAGAGAGAGATTGTTACTAGTCTCTTCTATTAAACAAGTCCACTTATGAAGGGTTATATACTATAATTGTATATAAAAAGACAGATAGAAAAATCCAACACTCTCCCTCCTTAAATGCACTTACAGTGCTCAAAAACAACCTCGTGAATGCCTATTATGGGTCAAGATCAATCACCCATAAACCATCAAAAAGATCTAGAGATTTTTCACAATATAATCCAAGTGACCAACAACCATTACTGAAATCACACACAAAGGATTAACAAAAGATGACCAAAATAATGTTGGTCTCCAACCATAACAACAAAGTAATCTAGGTCAATACCAAAATCCATAAAGGTTTCCACCATCACCCTGGCATACATTCCATGCCAACAAGTTACTAATTCAAGGTGAATAATCTAACAAAGAAAACTAACACAGTCTTCCCTTACCATTCATGGAAGTTCAATAGATATAAAGATAAGGCAAACACAACTAATTTTCTAACAAAGGAAACCTTAATCACAATAACAACTACATACACAACATCATTTAAATCCACATGAAACCATAATCAAGAAACAACATTTAAGAAAGAATAAGATAACAGAAAAATAACAAATCCTTGAACTATTTCATAAAAGAGCAACATTCATTTAGTGAAAAACTTAAATAAAAGTAAGAAATTTTAATGAAATACAACCTATCATACCTATAGAGTTCTTTTCTTCCTTTCCTTTCCTCAATCCTTCATGCAAAACTTCTACTGAAAGATTTCCACGAAAACACCAAAACCAAGCCTTTGTGACTTTCTTAATTTCCTCTCATATTCAACTATTATTACCACCATGCAAGGGAGATATTATGCATGCAACAGATTCAAACTAGAGGTTTAAAATAATGGTAACCACATGCAGAGCTTCAAAGCTCCCAAAAATTGAATGAAACAATAAAACCAAAAAAATTCTATTTCCTCCAACTTTCTTCTATACCCTAGGTGGTTTTTGCTTTGGTCGAGAACATTAATTTCCAATAGGACTACCAATTTCTTGTCCTAAATTCTCGCCATCGCCAAATATCTTTTGTTGGAACTAAAAATTAAAACCTCATTCAAATGAATTTAACAAAGTTTGACAACTCAACATTCCCCTTTATTTTCATGCATTGGCCAAAATTGGTGGAAACAATATATTAAATGACACTTAAGCCTTTTAAATTCTTTTGAAATTGGTGCCACTGAAACCTATCAACTTTCCATCCATGCCATCCCATTTCCATTAGGCTATCCCAATTCCCTTATATTATGTTTAATTAGAATTATCTTTTAAAACAAGCTTAGGTCCTTAGGAATAATTTTATTTAGTCTTAGAATAAACTAGTGTCAAGACTTAGGATTACCCCCTTCCAATTAATCAACAACAATAATAAAATCACCTTAACTTAAACTTAAGATAAGATAAAAATCATAGGAACTTAGATTAAATTAGGTCCCAAAAACTATTCAACAACATTACCCTATGAAGAATAAAAATGACATTTTTAGATCACTTATAAAGGGTGCATGCTAAATATGCCACCTCGATCCCACAACAACTCGGGTTCATAAATTAACCATTCTCGCCCAACTTGGTCAAATAACCTAAACATCATAAAATCAAAACCATTCCTTGGATCACTGAAATCGATCTAAGGTATGGCTACTCTTACATCAGAAATCAAATAGACTAAAGCACAAGTTCAATATTAAAAGGAACGATAACCAAATTGTACCAAGCCAAGAACTTAGATGCTAATCAAACACCACGTTCAATAAGATGAAATAAATTCACCAGAATAAATTGACCAAAACCTTTACAAACAAATGAGTAGGAATATCATATATTATTATAGAACTCAATGAAATACAATGATAATGGGCCTTGCTTATATAGGCAAGGAATACCAATATAAGAACTAGTCAAGGTCATAGATCAAGCCATAATTCAAGGAAAGAACTACTCATCAAAGAAATAGTAAAGACCATAGATTTAGGAGAGAACTAGACATCAAGGATATAGTCAATACCATAGATCAAGGAAATAACTATACCTAACAACTAGATAATATCCCCCTAATATCTAAATAAATAAAAATAAATATCCACACACATAAGTGTGTGATGATAAATACAATAAATGTAAATAAAGTACCTAGGTGAACATGAGCTAAGGTAAATACATACTCCAACACCCCCTCAAGTGAAGCTAGGGGCCACAATAAAGTGCCATGTTCACATGATGAGTCCCGAAACTAGGCCTCGATGAGGTACTCATATACAATATATCCATGAAGAAATCTCGAACCAAAATAAGGAAACAATCCTACTATAAGGAAAGAGAAAGAAGAAGAAGAAGACGAAGGAAGATGTTCTCACGAACACCCCCAAAACAACTTCAAAACCCCGAGTATTCCACACAACTCAAGATAAGCAAGGTAATGAAAAAGGATTTGTAAACATGTCTCGCAACCTACTACTGAGATGGAATGTCCTACAAGAAAATAAATCCATCCTAAATGTGCTAACAAATGAAGTAGATTTGTATCTCAATATGTTTAGTCCACTCGGTGCTCAACTAGGTTGTGAGAAATTTGAATTGCACTTTGGTTTTCACACCAAAGTACATTCAGCAAATGCTTTATGTGGGAATCTAATCTCTGTCAATAAATGTTGAATCTTAATAATCTACTAAATCACTTAAACTATTTCCTGTACTTTTCCTATGAAGATGAAAGTGCAATAGCTTATTTATTTTTTCACACCCAAGAAAATGGAGAAGAACCAAGCCAAAAATATAGCCAAAATTCAAATGCATGTCATCAATAGAACCTTCCCAATTTGAATCTTTATATCCAACCAACTGAGTAGAACCCCTAGTGTAGTGTAGGCCAAAGTGGGAAGTGCCCTATAAATAGCAAAAATCCTTTTAGCATCCTGCAAATGACTATTATGAGGAGAATGTGCAAACCAAGATACAAAACTTGTTGGAAATGAAATATTAGGGTGAGTATGGGTCAAGTACATGAGACTCCCAACCAAATGCCTATACAATATAGGATCAAAAAGTGGAGTGGTACATGTGGAAGTCGAGTAACCCCGGACTAAAAGGAGATGGACTTGGCTTGCAATCAGTCATATCAAAGTGTCAAGAAGATCATGGGTGTAATTTTGCTTGACTCAAATGAATCCTGAATCTATCTAAGAAATCAGTAAACCAAGGAAATAATGCAATAACCTAAGATCTATCATGTAAAACTATGTAGCAATATCCCTCGAATAGTCTAAATGTGGGAAGAAGAGTTGTCAATAATTAAATGATCATCACTATATAAGAAAAGTATCACAATATCCTCACCAAAATGTTGGAGATACACTGTATGATTGGAGTGGCAACAAAAAAAAATTAGTAGATAGAAGAAAATAATCCATCTTCTCATACCAATCCTAAGGGGCTTGTTTGAGACCATAGAGAGACCTTCAGAGCCTATAAACAAGAGAAGAATCCTAAAAAATCTAGCAGGTTGCTCCATGTATATTTCCTCTTATAAATCTCCATGTAAGAAGGAACTCTTCACGTCCATCTGGTATATAGGCCACCCCTATGATGCAGCAATAACAAGTATAAGGCATACAAAATCCATCTTGGCAACAGTGCAAAAGTCTTAGAGTAATTAATACCTTCAACTTGTGAAAAACCCTTTGTAACAAGATGAGCCTTATACTTGTCAATGGACCCATCAACTACGTATTTGGTTTGGTATACCCACTTACACCTAACTATATTTCTTCCTTTAGGAAGAGATACAAAATCCCAAGTATGATTCTTCATTAAAGAAGAATACTCAACTACCATCGCATCATCCCACTCCTGTATCCCATGATCCTTTGAAAAGAATTTGGATGCTCAAAAACTACCTAACATAAAATTCCATAACCTATGGAAAGTGCATGATGATTCCTAATGGGTGGAAGATCATGTATGAAAGGTTTTTCCTCAAAAATTTAAGTACAATCCCACTTAGGCATAGTGACAACATCGGTGGGAATATGATCATCAACAAAATCTATAACCTCCTAAACCTCCTCAAAGAAAGGATCCTTAAGATGAGATGAAGGAGGCATGGAAGAAGATGAATAATCATGAGGAGTGAAGCACTCATAAAAATGAACATGTGTTCAAAAAATAACATCATGTGTATCAAAATCTAGAATTCGATAAGTTCTCATGTTCTCATAATACCCTACTAAGATCAAGGGTTTTCTCTTATTATCCAAATCTTTCCTTTCTTCTTTTACACAAAGGCCCAAGCATGGATCCCAAAGACTCAAAAAAATGAGACATCTAGCTTAGTGTTAGACAAATCTTCCTCTCGATTCAAATGCTCAAGTGATCTATGTGGTGTGTGATTCTAAATGTAGTTAGCATAATTAACTACTTATGTCCAATAAATATGAGGTAAATATCTAGAATGCATCATATAGTTAGCCATTTCCTTCAAAGTTCTATTCTTCCATTCTACTATGCCATTCTTTTGTGGAGTATGATGAATAGAATACTAGTGTATAATTTCTTGAGTTTCCAAAAAATCAGAAAACTCATTGTTGAAGTACTCCCCCCATTATCAGTGTGAAGGTTCTTTATGCAACTAGAATATTGTTTCTCGACCAAATATTTGAATACTTTGAAGTGTGAAAAACCTTAACTTTTGTACATGATAAAATAAACCCAAGTGTGCCTCAAGAAATTATCAATAAATTTAAGTGCATACTTAGCTCCATTAAAAGAGGGGGTAGGAAAAACCATCAAGTCACTATTCACAAGCTCAAGTGGTGAAAAAAATCTCTTAGACAAATTCTTAGAAATGGATCTTGGCATTGTTTCCTAATGAATAGCCAGAGAAAAATCCCTCAAGACAAGAAACTCTAGGAAGACCATCTACCATACCATGAGTGCTCAACTCCTTCAAATATTTGTAATTGAGATGTCCAAATCTTTCATGCCAAAGCTTACTCTCTTAATCTACATGAGAAACCAATCCTGTCCCTATAGAGGAAGTGTCATCAAAACCCTCAAAGTGATATAGTCTAGAATTATGATAAAAATACCTTGAGAAACAAGTGAATGAGGCTCCAATAAAATTCGTACTCCTACCCCATTGTTTTCCCTTGACCACAATGATAAATTTGATATACATAAAGAAAATTTATAGTGATGTTAGGAACATCTATTGCATCTTAGATATTGTCACCATAAAGTTTTTTATCACCTTTTCCTTTAACATAAATAAAGGAAGAATCTCCAACCTCAATTTTGGAAGTAGAACTCAAACATAAAGAAACAAAAAACTCCTTGGAAGAAGTCATATGATGAGAAGCACCAGAATCTATAACCCAATTGTCTGCATGTGGTGACTGAGATCTCCCAACAAAATTAAGTGCTTTTCCATGCTGATTATAAGGAGGTGGAGTGGAGATAGAAATTTTGTGTTTTTCGACTACATCCTCTAAGGCTTACATTCACTTATAACACCTATGTTCTTCATGACCACTCACCCCAAAAAAATAACATGAAAGGCTAGACTTATTCTTAGATTTAGAAGTCTCATTGGGTTTAGGAGCATTTTGAGATGGATAATGGGTGCATTTGGTTTTAATTTTTGGTTTTCCCTTTCCCTTAGGATTAGATGCAACTAATTCCTTTTGAGAGGTGAAAGACTCAAGGTTAGATAATTTGGATTCTTACCTAGTAAGTCTTTCAAAAAAAAATCTAAATTAGGTATTTGAAATGTGTCACCTAAGTCATCCATGCTAGAGAAAAAGGTAGAAGAAAAAAATTTGTAATGGTCTTCTAAACTTAAATAGAATCAAGTAAACACACTCTTCATCCTTCTTATCTCTTCCACTCACCTTCAACTGTGTCAACAAATGTTTGAACTTGGTAAGATAGTCTATAATTGTTGGAAAATCTTCACGATTAAGAGAGGTGATCTCAATTTAAAGTTTTATGGCTCTCAAATGATCCACCTTACCAAATAAATCCTCCAATTTTTCCCATATTTTTAAATGAGAGTCACATTTTTCTAAATGAAACAAAATATTGTCACTTACATAAGTTCCTATCAAACCCATACACTCATAAAATTTGCACCGGTTGTGAAATTTCTCATATTCTCTAGGGAACACTAATTTTTCTAAATAAGTTAAAGCCCATAATCCTTTCCACTTAATTATTGTTTCCATTCTTGGTTTCCAAGTTTGGTAATTATGTGTTGTTAATGGCTCAACATGATCTAGTGTAGAAATAAATAAAGATGTCATCCTCTAAAAACCACCAAAAGAAATGCAAGAACCAAGAAATGCAACAAAACCCTCAATCAATGCAACAATATCCCCCATATTTTGGCACATTATTGAAATAAATATTTCAAATGGAAATATCATGGTAAAACAAACACTTTTGCAAAAATGGCACTCAAAACCGAGTTACCGATCAAAAGATACAAGATTTTCAATATTATGCTCTACTATTTATTTTAGTTGTCACTAAAACAAAATAAAATGCTCTTTCCTTCACCACACAAATAAAATGAAAGGTGGTTGTACTTAAGCACCTACTAGTAGGAATCACAATATTTAAATCCCTCATATGACCGTACCATATGACCAAGGGCTAAGGATTTCTTGAGAACCAATCAATCAAGCAAAAATAGGCAATGAACGAATTTAGACTGAATTTATTTCCTCCATCCACATGCAATGCATATTTAGCATAAATAATGAATGAAATAATTCATTTTAAATTTATAATTATCATGGCATGATTGTATCCATTTTTAGAAGATAAACATATCATCTATAACAAACATGATTACTTCATTCAGAAGGGTACACTATCTTCAAACAAGAATCGCCTATCAACGTTTGCAACTTTGATTACAAAATAGATCAAGGATATCAACCATGGTAGAGGAATTACATACCTACCCTCTAAAAATTATCATCATCCTAATGATTAACTTAGTCCACATTCTTTAAAAAAAAAAAATCATAATTATAGTTCTTTTATCCACAAAAATTTCAAACAAAAACCAGATTTGTAGAATTCAAGTTTTTTCAAAAATTATTACACCATGAAATTGTTTTAATTTTACTAAACAATATAGTACTTACCCAAGACTATCATAAATTAAAGATAAATTTCAAACAAATTCGTTAATTGCCTTAAAATTAAGAATAATTTTGTTCAAACAATTGAGGAAAACTAGTTTTAATACCCTCAAGTTTTTCCCATGTTACACTTTCTTCGTTAAACTGGTCCCACTGGACCTTCCATTGACTGATTTCACAACTTCACAAGTGCAACTGGTGATTTTCCAACACTCTTATGGGTTCAACCACAATTATTCCTGGGTCTTGGACCTATAAAGAATCCCAATTTAATACATGTGATAAATTTGAAATGTATTTCTTAAGAAAAGAGATATGGAAAACATCATGCATTCATGACAAGGTGGGAGGTAATACTAAGTGATAAGCTACATGGATAATCACTTCAATAATCTCAAAAGGTACCACAAAATGAGGTGATAATTTGGCTACCTTGCCAAAGGTTATAGAGCTCTTTTAGGCTTGACCCAAGAAAATAATTTTTCACCGATTTCAAATTTCTTATCGATCCTTTTCGATCTACATAACTTTTCTACCTATTTTTAGTTTCTTTTAATCATTCAAAAATCATTTTAATTTACTATTCCATTTTAATAAGAATTTTAGGTCCAGTAACATCTCTATCTCTAATTGCTATCCCAACTAAATGGAGTTCTACATTTCCTTCCATACAATGCTTCAAAATGTGCCATTTTTAAAGAGGAATGATAAGTATTGTTGTAAGAAAATTCAACTAAAGGAAAATATTCTTCCCATTTTTACTACTGATCCATACAATACATTCGTAACATGACTTCTAAAACTTGATTCACTCTTTTCTCGCTTTTGACCATATGTTTCTTTATGGTATGCGGAACTAAAATTTATTTATGTTCCTAAGACCACATTTAGCATTTTCTAGAAACAGATGTCATTCTAGGGTCTCGATCAAATATAATCAATTCAGATACTCCATGTAATCTAAAAATTTCATGCACAAATATTTTTACTAAAACAGGTGAAGCATCTTTAAGATTACCAGTAGTAAAATGTGATACTTTTATGAATTTGTCTACGACAACTAAAATAACATCATGTTTATTTCTAGACATAGGTATCCCCTGAACAAAATCCATACTAATTACTTGTCACTTATATTGCAGTATGTTATGGGGATATAGTAAACTAGTTGGGTGCATTTGCTCAGCCTTAACATGTTGACATTTTAGGAAATGTGAAACAAAATCAGTTATGTCTCTCTTCATTCCTTTCCAAAAATATGGTTATTTTACATCAACAAGCATTTTTGTAACATTGGGATATCTTGAGTAAGATGGATTATGAAATTCCACTATTAAATTTTTCCTTAATTCATTTCCCAAAGGTACATACAATCTCTTTTCATATCTTAAAATTCTTTTATTATCAAAAGTTAAAACCTTTGTATCTTGCATCATTAGGATCTACAACAAGTGTTGTTTTTACCTGCTAAAAGTAAAAATCAGAATCCATGACACTCTTTACCTCATCCTTAAATTGAGTTCTCAAAGTTATAAGTGTAGAAATATGTTTCCTATGACAAAGCATCTTCCATTATGTTTTCTTTAACTTTAATGTAACTTATGTCAAAATCATATTGTGACAAAAAATCTAACCATCTTCGTTGTCTTGCATTCAAATTTGGCTGAGTGAAAATATACTTCATCCCAAGGTCATCAGTTTTTAACTCAAAAGGTCTTCCTAAGAGATAATGTATCCATACTTGAAGTGCATGAACTATGACAACAAGATCTAGGTCATGGGGAGCATAATTCAACTCATATAATTTGATTTTTCTACTCTCATATGCTATAACGATGATAATTTTGCAACAAAATACCTCCTAGTCCTTCACCTAAAGCATCTCAGTAACTTACTTTAAAGTTTCCATTTGGATCCAATACAACAAAAAAAGGTGTAGAAGTTAGTTTTTATTTTAGATTTTAAAATTTTGCTTCACATTTATCACTCCATACAAATTTTTTATCTTTCTTTTGTAATGAAGTAATTGGGGAAACAACTTTTGAAAAGTCCTTAACAAAATTTATGTAGTAACCAACAAGCCCCATGAGGCTTTTGACTTCATGTACATTTTTAGGTGCAATCCATTCAGTTATGACAACAATATTTGATGGATCAATTGTTATTCCATTTTTTTATGAAATGTCCTAAATAGTACACTTCTATTTCATAAAAAGAACATTTGGACAACTTACCATACAATCTTCTCTTTCTCAAAATTTCAAGTACAATTTTCAAATGCTCATGGTGCTCATCGATGATTTTAGAATAAATAAGAATATCATCCATGAATACAAGTATAAACTTGTCCAATTATTCTTAAAATATATTATTCATAAAATTTGTAGGTGCATTTGTCAAACCAAAAGGAAAAACCATGAATTCTTAATGTCCATACCTTGTCCTAAAAGTTGTTTTATGACTTTCTTCATCCTCGATTCTTAGTTGATGATAGCCCGATCAAAGATCTATCTTTAAATATATTGATGCACCGCGCATCTCGATCAAACATACCATCAATTATAGGTAGTGGATATCTATTTTTTATTGTTGCTTTGTTTAACATCCTGTAATCAATACAAGGTCTAAGTGTTCCATCTTTCTTTTTCAATAAATTACCGATGCTCCCCAAGATGAGACACTTGGTCTTATAAAACCTTTGGAAAATATTTCTTGTAACTCATGACTTAAGTTCTACTAGTAAAATTTTAGTCATTCAATAAGATGCCTTGAAATAGGCTCATTTGCAAGTTTGATTTCTATTGTGAAGTAAAATTCTCGTTTGGGCGAAAGACCATGTAATTCTTCCTAAACACATCACTAAAATATGTTCATAATGGATACTTTTTCAAGAAATCACTATCCTTTTCTATTGTTTTAAAAATTTCTGCATATAGAGTGCAAACTTTATTTTTACATTCTTAAGTTACATAGCTGATAATTTTATAACTAAAATTTCTTGTTTTACCCTGTATGTCTCATTGTTTTTTCTCGTAAATCATCAAGGCAACTAATGTGTTTTTCAAAACAATCAACTTTGGATTTATGATCGTAAGCTAGTTAACACCAATAATGACATCATATGACCTCAAAGGAGCAACATAAAAATATACTTCGGTGGAAAACCTCCGTAACTATAAGAATTCTCCAAAAAGACATTTACTAATAATATGGACAACATTATTACCATAATGTACAATCTAATATTTTTCCATTATTCCTACTTTTATTTTTAATTTTGTAGATAATTTATTAGAAATAAAACATTATGTAGCTCCAGTATCAAAAATTATAGTAACAGTGTACCAAATAATTTACCCGCAATTCTATGGGTGTAACTTACTTTTCAAATATTTTATCGCCTACTTTGCAACATGTATCTTATGTTGCCATTGTTGTAATATCTCTTTAGAGGGAACTGATTTGCTTAGTGATCCTTACCATAGTTGAAACAGTCCCCCTACATGTCCTCTTTTTGGTTCAAACTTATTTCCAGTCCTGAAATTACTATTTTGTCAACCATGGGACTTCGCCCATTGTTATTGTTCTTCAAAAAATTGTTTCTAGTGTTTGCAATAGGTTTATTTTCTATTTTTTCTTATTGTTATCAATGAAAAAATTATTTTTAGCTACAAAATTTTTCCTTGTAACCTATTTGGGTACAAGTGATGAAGAAGAATTAAAAATTCTTTTTCGAGTCTCCTCTTTATGTGTAGAAATTTCCTTCAATATTTGTTCTTGTGTTATGGATTTTTCTACAACCCCTTCCATAGTAGTTGGGAGGTGTACATCTACTTCCCCCCCTATGACATGATTCAATCCCATAATAAAATTTTTGTATCCCGAACTTCTCATCGGTTTGATATTAAAGAACATACTTAAGAAGTTTAGTAAACCTCTCCCAATGACTCGATTCACGCTTAACTTTCTTTGAATTAAATTCTTAAATTACATCATTTTTTATCATAATAGAGTTATGGCAACCAACATTTCCTAAAGTATCTCTTAAAATGATCCCATGTGATGCTTGATTCATCTATTTTCAATTAAAACTTACGATTGTCCCACCAAGAGGATTTCTCATGGGAAAGTTGATAGGTTCCCATACTTGCTTTTGTTTCTTGCAAAATTTCCTTATTGCAAAGTACTTTTCCATTTTTCTGAGCCAATGCTTAGCCCCATCCCCCAATGTATTGCCATTGAAATTTGGTGGACTTATCCTCTTACTGCCATTAGTAAGTTCATCTACTAATCTTTCCTTCTTATTTTTAGGTGGACTAGGTACATTTGTAACATTATTGTTTTCATTTGTAGCATTGTTATTTGCTGCATTATTATTATCAATGCCCGAATTCCCAGCATTGGTGTTGTTCCCTGGAGGTGGTTGATTTTTATTATCAGAATCATCTTCCTTCTCTTCATTACCCATTACTTGTTGTTAAAGTACAACAAGATGGTCTCTTGTGTCCAATAGGGCAACAAGAATCTCGTCAAGTTTTTGTGCGGTAAGCTACTTCTCTACCTAGAGTTGGATTGTTTGCAACACCTCCCCTTTTCTAACCATTTTTGTTAATAAGAAATTAATTTATATTAGATATGGAATCAATAGGTCTAAGTACTACAACCTTCATCTCGATACCAAGATGTAACATCTAATTTTTAAGACTTAGAAACAAGATTAAAAAAATTCATAATGTCCTCTATTGTAAATTAATGTCATTCAGAACACACATTCCATTGCCAATCCATCTCATAATAGAAAAACCATATGCATTTGTAATGACTCAAATAAAACATCAATCTCTCATTCCATGACTCGAGATTAAACCGATCTCTCATGTTAACTTTTTCAAATGTATATTGTGTATACTTGATTCATTTACCATTTTAGGGGAACTCAAGTGTTCTATCTAAGAATCCTATCTAAATATTTTTTACTGATATTGATTTAAAATCTTGCATCTTAGAATAGGTGATATAAGACAACACAACCAAGAGCTTGTGATACTTTGGCAAAAATTTAAACATGTCTACCACGTTTACATTCCAAGATGGCATACTCATCAAAAAGGAATATGTATTTCACCACAATTGCACTATTATTTAGATTGGTCATTATTGACTATTGTCAACCCAAACCTGAGTCAAAGTTTCACACTCAATAGGGGCAGCTTACATACACTAGTTTGCAATACTACTCGTTATGACTAAGGATACATAGACATACTTAATCAACTTTCATTGATCGGGTGTGTCTAGTTACCCTAATTCAACATGAGCATTAGTTAATGACCATTATCTACTCCCTTTAATGGAGTATATTTTACAGTGTTTTAACCAGTTCATAAATGTTTTCATTGCTAGATGGCTACTCAGGCTATAATCGAGATAGTGGTCAAAGAAGAGGATCAGTTCAAGATAACCTTCACCACGAAGTGGGGCAATTTTTCTTATAGGAAGATTCCATTTGGAATGTATAACATTGGAGAAACATTTCAACAAGTTATGGATATGGCATTCAAGGGATTGGTCAACAAAATGGTCCTTGTTTATCTAGATGATATCACTATGTTCTCAAAGAACACAACAAGTCACCTCTTTCACCTCAGACAAGTGTTCCAAAGATGTAGGATATTTGGAGTGCCTTTGAATCCCAAAAAAATATATTCATGGCACACAAAGGAAAGCTATTAGGTCACATTATTTCAAAGGAAGGATAACAATTGATCTAGAAAGAGTTGATGCTTTTGCGCTCTACCGTTTCCATGTCATAAGAAGGATCTTCAAAGTTTTTTGGAAAATTTTTTTTTTTTTTTTTAGGAGATTTGTTCCTAACTTTGCTAAACTAGTTAAGACATTAACATTGATGTTGAAAAGAGCATGGATTTCAAATGGACTGCCAAAGGAAAAGAAAGCTTTGAATCTATAAATTATCTCATTACACAAGCTACAACCTCACCAATCTAGATTTATCAAAGGATTTCACTCTATATGCTTTTGGTGGCACAGATGCAATATTTGTAATACTTTAACATCCAAACCAAGAAGGACTAGAGCATCCTATTATGTTCTTCATCCAAGGACTTGAAGGTATGAGGTGAGGTATTCATTCATTGAGAAACGTGTCCTTTTTGTTATTAGAAGTTTAAATAAATTCATGCATCTAGTGTCAAATAATAAATTCATTTACTAGTTTCACATGCGGGTGTGAAAGATTTTCTTTTGAAAAAGGATCTCAATACGAAGAGGGTTGGTTGGATAACAAAGGTTATGGAGTATGAAATTGATATCAAAGTGACCAAACTAGTTAGGGGAAAAGGTTTGTGTGAGAAACTAATTTCATGTCAACATGTGGATTAAGATACCACCCTTATGGTTCAATATGATCAAGAGAAAGCAGCTAATGCTTTACCCATTCATTGTTAGAGTCAGGATATATTCCATTTCCTTCAAACAGGTCAATGTCCTCAAAGTTTGAGTAAAGCCAAGAGAAGGTATTTCAAGCTACAAACTATACCCTATGTGCTTATAGATAATATTTTGTTCAAAAGGGATGTGAATGGTGTCCTCCTAAGATGCATTAAAATAGATCAGGTGGAAAGGATATTACATGAGTTTCATGATGGAGAAACAGGTGGCCACTTTTCCCCAAAAGCAATAGCTCTTAGAATCATGAAATTTGGTTATTACTAGCCTAATATTTTCAAATATTTCTACTTATGGATCAAGAAATGTAAAAAGTGTTCCTTCTTCACGTAAAGAAAGGATAACAACCCTTCCACTCCACCCTATTTCTCTAAAGGATCCATTTAGGAAATGGGGATATATTTATTGGAGTGATTAATCAAAACTCTAGCTGAGGTCACAAATGGATCCTTATAGCTACAGAATACTTCACAAAGTGGACTGAAGTAGTGGCACTTAAAGAGGAAAATGAGTCTAGCATACTGGAATTCTATAAGGGGATATTGAAAATATTTGGTATTCCTTCCACAATTATATTAGATAATTCCTTAGCCTTTTTGGGACCAAGATATCTAAATGGGAAATAAAAACCACATTTACTTGAGCACTTCCTCAAATAGATTAATGGGAAAGTAGAGTCCACAAACAAGAACTTGCTGAGAATTATCAAGAGGACTCTTGATGAAAATCAAAGGACATGGCATACCAAAATCAAATCAGCCTTTTGGGATGATAGAATTAACCCTAAGAAGTCAACTGGTTATTCTCCTTTCAACTTGATATATGACAGATAAGCAAGGCTGTCAATATCCTTAGAGTTACCTTTATTGGAGATTGTCAAGCAGCTAGAACTATTTGAGTTCCCAACCATGGAAATCAGGTATGCAGAGCTCATGGAGCTAAAGTAGATTAGAAATCAGGCTATGGAAGCAATGGTGAAATACCAAGCCCAAAACAATATGATATTTTACGAAAGGAAAACCTAAATACTTCGAGAAAGGGGACTTGGTCCTAAAATTGGATGTAGATAGAGCCAAACCAGGAGACACTTCTAATTTGATGCAATATGGAGTAGAACTTACATGATTTCAAGATGAAAATAGAACAACACTTTCTAATTGTTAAAGTTAGACACGTAAGAATTACATATTCTAGATCAATGGAATCTATCTCAAGCATTGTTACTAAAGTAAAGTATCTTCCTTGTAAATATTAGTTTAGTTCATTTCCTCCAAGTGTTTATAACACATTGCTCTTTGTATTTTAGGTTACTTTTGTAATAAGTACTTATGACTTTTTATTTTCCCATTTGGGATGTGTATGTTTTTGTTATTTGTATATAGTTGTGCTTTGTTACTGTTGCACCATCTAGTTTTAGGCAAGTGTCGATGATGATATTTTCCAACAGTGTTTTAGAGGTTTAAGGGGTTTCGTGCTTCAAACTAGTTTCATAATAAGAATGACTCCATTCCCAATGGCTATAAAATCAATGGTCTTTTAGATCTAGCAAGCATATCACCCCACAAGTCACCAATTGTTATCCATATTTTACACCCCTTTAAAATGGAAAAATTCACAGGTCGAGGCATTAGCAATTGATTGGTAAAGTAGAGATTTGTATTTTTCAATCAACATTTGGTCTTAACTCACGGTGAGTTAGTTTTCCACGAAAAAGGTTTGGATCCATATATTTCTATCACACAATAACCATGTGTCAACCATCTTCCTAATGTATGTCAACCATTTCTTACTTACATGTGTCAACCACCCTCCTCCTTATTGTGGTAACAACGTCCCTCATTGGCACGCAACAATGTCCCTCCTTCTCACGTGACAATGCATCCTTTTTTGGCATATGTCACCACCACTTCCCCTATTACGTGAAAGTTTCCTCCTCTTTGTCACACATCACCTACTTCGTTGATGCGTGTCACCTCCCATCCCCTATTATGTGACAATATCCCTCATTTTCATGTGATAATTCCCCTCTTTTTCGTATGTCATCCCTCCTTCCCTATCATGCCCCTTTTTATCATGAAAAAATCCTTCCTTCTTGATGTGCATCAACCTCCTTTTTCTATTGTGCGACAACATTTATTATTGGCATGCAAAAATCATTCGCTCATCAGTGAAGACTCTTCCCATTCTTTTTTAGGCATTAGGTGATGGGTCCTGTTAGGAATCAATAAGTATTTTCAAATACGATTAGGCATTAATGACACCGTACAACTTAGCTTAACCACTAATTTATGAGTTATGGCACCCATATTTTTCATGCAAGAAAAGTACCATTGAAAATCAAATTGGTATGGTCGTCCATACCTTCGCATTTATAAATTAATGAAGGTTATCGGTTGGTAGCTTCCCTTTCTCTATAAATGTAGTTATTCCCTCATTTTAGAGGGGAGACATTCTTGATTGTAAAGGAACTCTACCAAAAAAATTCTAGCACTTTTGTGAGCCACATGCCTCAAATTTATGCATTTTGTAAAGTATTTATACCTTGGGCCCATATTGTAATGGATTGTGCATCATTTTAAGCAATAAAATTGGTGTTTTTTGGATTTTCTTTCCCTAACTCGAGTTGTGTTTCATCATTTGATTTTCATTGAATTTTCAGATATATTGTGCATGTTGTACTCTTTTGTAGGATCTAATTTTTTTTTTTCTCCATGAAATTAGAGTTTTGAATGTGTTCTTTGAACCGTGGCACCTTTGTCTACCCTCTTCTACCTTGTTTTCTTCCATTTTCACTCACTAAGGATATCTCCATCTCCTTTTCTTATTGTTATCACCTCCTTAGTTTAGGACTTTTATTTTATTCATATCTTTCTTCCTGCTCCCTTGGAAATTCTAGGTTAGTGTTAGAATAGTTGAATTTCCCTTTCTAGGAGTAGTTTTAGCATTATAATAGGTAGAGGAATCAATCTTATTTAGAGGTTTTTCTCATTTGCAAGGGTGTTACACCTTGAGACAATACCATGTTATTCAAAAGTAGGGTTTTATAATGTGTAAATCTTAGGGTGCTACTTTTTTGACATAACAAAACCATGAAAGGTTAGTACACAAGATCTAGGAAACAAGCCGTAAAATGATGAACAAGTAAATTATGCTCTCAATTTAGTTGTTTCACAAAAATTTGAACCCAATGATTTTGATAAAGTGAAAGGAAATACATATTGGGAATCTTCAATGATGTGGAGTATGATGCATTGATAAAAATTGATTTGGGTTTTTTTATCTACATCAAAGTAATAAATCCATTTATTTTAAATGGATTTATAAGGTAAAATGTAATTCATATGGCTCTTTAGATAAATAAAAATTTCATCATGTTGTTAAGGGATATCCACATGAAGGAGTAGATGATTAATAAAAATTTATTTCTATAGTCAAAATGGTTAAATTCAAGTACGTTATCGATTATTACTTATTCAAGTTGGCAAGTATATCGATGGATGTCAAAAGTGTTTTCCTTAACGAAACTTGGATGAAGAGGTTTACATAATTCAACCTTGTGGATTTTATATTTCTATAAAAGAGAGTTCAGTTTGTATGTCATTGAATTCCTTGTATGTACTTTAGAAGGATCATTGATTCGATATGTTAAAATTAATAATATCTTAGAGAGTGTGGTTTTATTTGAAGTAATTCAATCTACTCTCTATATTAAGTTGATGTTGATGATGTAGTGATTTTTGTTTTCTATGTTGCTGATATTTCTATCACCATAAGTAGTAATGGATTTATTAAATAAGTGAAATGTAACATTTTTTATGTATTTAAAATGACTAGTCTCGAACTTCTTTAATATTTTCTAGGTGTAGAATGTCGGTGTTGTAATTTTGGCTATACTATTTTTTATATCTCAATAAAATATGTCAAATCCTTGTTAGAAAAAAATTTCAATGATTATTGCAATCTAGTAGTTTCACCTTTGGAATTTGGGATAAAAGTATCAAAGAAAATTGATTCACCACCAATCAACAAAACAATGTATTGGCAATTAGTAGGTAATTTGATTTATCTTAATACTAGATCAAATATGTGTTTTTTAGTAAGTTATCTTTCTCACTTCATATCCCAAATGCATGAAGAACATTGGAAAGTTGTAAAATGGTTTTTTAGATAAGTCAAAATAACTCTTGATTTTGGAATTCTATACAATATTTTTTTAATTTAATATCGTAAGGTATACTAATTTAGATTGGGTAGGATTAGTTGATTATAAATATTTTACAACAAGTTATGTTTTCACTCTTGGTTCAGGATTATTTTCATGGAAAAGTAAGATTCAAAGAACTATTTCATTTTCCTCTATTGAAGCTAGCTATAAATCAGTTTTCAAAGTGAGGCTAGTGATTTGATGTGGATTTGATCATAATGAAGGATCTTAAAATTTGTTTATTTAAACCCGCACCTATATTTTGTGACAACTAGAGTGTTATACATTTGGTGAAGAATCATGTTTTTATGTAAAATAAAATACATTTAATTTCACCACCACTACATATGACAATTGATTAATAACTAATATATATACACCTTTATTATTTTCGGAGCTTTAAAATACCAAATTGATATAATGACTAAACCATTGAGGAAAGATAATTTTTTAAAATTCATATATAATATTCAAGTTGTTTCTAGTTTATTTATTAAGGGTGGGTATTAAAATAAATAATTTAATAAATTTTTATAATATTCTTATGTTTCATGTTAATGAGCTTGTTAAAATTGATACATTATTTATTTTCCTACATTTGGGTTTTCCGTTCAAATTCTTATCTATAGCCTTGAAAATCTCAAAGGGTTACGATAATTCCTACAATGTATATATAAATTACATATTTAATAGGACTCCATATTTGTATTGAATTAAGTATTGTGAATTCTCACATTATCTTTCAATTAGTATGTTGTTATAGGTAAATTTTAAGTGTGTTATTCACTATTTTTTTTTAGAGAGGAAATATATTTACCAAAAACTCTACACAATCCCATTCACTAATTCTTGTACTTTTTAATACACCCACAATCTATCATGTTCTTAAATTCTACATTGATTTATTGAATGAATTAATGAAATGAATATTAGAGTGATTATGTAATATACCACCCTTTTTACATTTTGTAAATATAGAATAAGTTCCTATTGATCACATTGTTTTGACTTTATCTATATTATGATTTATTACTCAATTTTTGTGGAGGTGTTTTTGTTTCCCATTTTGATCCCATTCTTTCATGGAACCATCTTTTAAAAATTATCCAAAAGGCATGTTGATTTGAACCTTTCCTTTCCCTCATTTGTTCCTTGGTGCTCTAAAAGTGCTTGTTACATCAATTCAATGAGGTTTGCTTACAAAATATCACTTACAAGTAATAAGAGTTTCAATATGGTATTGTATATTTGAAAGTAACTAAGTAATAAGTTTCAATATGGTATTGTATATTTGAAAGGTTGAACTAAGTGATTTATTTCCATTTTCAAGATAGTAGAAGGATTTCATTCATGGTTCATTTTTCACTAAAACTCTCCTCTTGGTTATTCCACTCCTATAATTTTTAAGATCTCATTTCATCATGTGCACCCTCTTGGAATCATATTTTAACTTTGCAAAATGACACTTAACATATTTTTTCATGTTTCTTTTGAATTTGGAGAAAATTTGCAAAGATGAAAGTTTGAAAAGGTGCACGTTTCATGATTTGGAAATAGTAGATGGATGAAAGTATATCCATAACTTCACAATTTATAGTTTGTAGTTGTAATATTATAAACTGCATCCCCACTCCCACAACCCAATAAAGTAGACATATCTCACTGTCCCAAAGATATTTGGAAAGGAAATCACTTGCAGCTTGCGCTTTTGTAGTGGTTACAAAATTCCAAATTTTCTACACATCCTCGATACCCTAAAAAGGTGACTAAGTGAAATAAAGAAATTTGAAGATGCCACGTAATATCATTGAAAATCCCAAGCCAATGAAAAAATGTCAAATCAGCTAAGTAAAATCAGGTGCCACCATTAATGAAATCATGTGAGAAGCAATATAGGGATGAAATTTACACACAAATCCTCATTTTTCCTCAAATTTTTGTGTTCGAAAAGTGTTTTGAAGCCCTAAATAAAACAAGAAACCATATTTGTGGGTTTTAATTGTGAAAATGTTTTTTTAAGATTTGAAGATGTCCTAGTTTTTTTCTCAATTTGAACAAGAATTATGATGGAATTTACATGAGGAAGAGTTTTATTTATGCTCATAAATAGTTTTTGATCTGATGGTATATTCACAAGAATTTTTGGAATGGTTGGGTACATTTGGATTATTTTAAGTCCCCCATTCAATAGATATTTCAGATGATCACCCTAAAAATATGAGTATTCAATTGGATTGCACCCAAACCACCTCTCGCCCCACCTCCGATTTAGAAAAATCACGGACACTAACTTGGGAATACAAACCTAGATGAATTCTAGAAAATGTTAAATGTAGTTGACTTGAATGGACTTTTTCTAGCAGCTACTTTCCCCCATCTTCTTAGTATCCATATTTAGTATGGGAATGTGCAAAACATTATAATATAATGACCAAGGAGGTTAGGATAGAAGCAAATCCTTGGTATTGTCCTTGAATATTGAATATTTTGAGAACTTTTTAGGTATCCCTGATGCATCATAAGTGGAAAATATTTATATTAAAAATGCATAATAATACTTTGGAATGAAAACATTGCCAAATGTTCCAAAATATTGTGTCGGTACCCAAATCTACACCTTGTGAGACAAAAAAACATTTACAATCTAATTTGGATGCTTAAAGAGATTCGGAAAAATATATAGTTGTTTTGTAGTCGAGAAAATATCTAATAGACTCTTTGGGACTTGGCTTTGAGAGAGATTGGGTTCCAATCGAAAAAGGGGATGAAATTCCCTACTACTTTAGGTTCTACCTTTAACCATGGTGAGAGAACCAATGTGTGAACTGTAATTATGAGAAAAATGGATGGAATATAAGCCTTTAAATGTTATCTTTGAATTATTAAGGACATTCATAATGACGCATTCAATGTAAACAATATTTAACTTGTATGAGTTATCACACTAAATAATGTAGATATCTTTCAAAGTATGACTTCAAGTCACTCTAGATAGTATGGATCATAGCTTGCTTCTACATATTTATAAAAGGGAAGGTAGAAATGATAAAATCCCTTAGCATATGGTTATAATTAGGGAAATCAAGAGGAATTCAAAAGGATTTAACAATTGTGAGTTGTAATTTGTATGTATTGAATGGGAGATTAAAACAAGATAAAGTTGATTATACACATCTCACAAGAAAACCTTACAAATTATTGGAAACTACCTCAGGGCAAGAAAAACACATCACATAGCTAATATCAAACCTTTAACCAGAAGGTATGCATAAATGGAGGTCCAGGGGTGCAAGATTTCATACAATCTTTGAGAATTTTAAAACACAAAAGCTCATGCTAAATACTCAACAAAACATTTATAGATCCTATTCAATTATGCTCAAGATACACTCAAAATCTTATAAAAATATTCTCAAATGAATGATAACAACATGGATTTAAATTTTTTTATCACATTATAAAAAGAAAGCTCTATTTATAATGCAATTTTAGTTTCCAAAATTCCACAAGCCAAGACAAGTTCTAGTGTAACTAAACGGGATATTAATCTAAGATTGCAATAGGAAGATAAATAACTCATTCAAAGTATTCTACCTTAGGAATGAAGACAACATTTTTGTAGTCATTTTTACCCTTATCACAAAAGAAAGGTACCCCATGTGCACCGGCCTATCACCCAACTGACGTTGGGCACTCACTTGAGGCACATGTAGGAGCTGAGTCTCTCTTTTATGTGAGTTTAGTGGGAAACATCATCTATGATCCATGTTCAAGGGTTTTGAAAGGAGTAAAACATACAAGCATCATAGAGCTTAGAACGGCTTCTAGATCCTTGCAGTCATTCTAGACAAAAAAATGCTTAACATATTGGATAACTTATACCAAAATAGAAATAAGTTGTACAAACACTCATACTTAATCATAAACATAAATGCAAAATAATTATGAGAAAGATGTATGCATTAGAATCATCAATGTTCATATTCATTGTAAACTAGTAACCTCATTATATTCATGGAGTCATTACAAAATGTTACAGAGAAGTAGACCGTAGTCATGCATTATATCTGGACTCATATGACTAGGCTCACAAAAGAAATTTATAACCCCATACCCTTGATACATCCTTCCCTAAGAATAATTTCCCAAACTAACAGAGTTCTTACAGTATTTCTATAGAGCTCCACCCACTATCTGGTTGTTGTTTTCCTTCTGCAGTGCTTGTATATATAGGCTTTCTGGGCTGCCAACTCATCCTCCAATAGCCTCAGATCTGATGCCAAGTGTCTGAATGTGGTCCTCCATGTGGGCATGCTCCTCTAGGCCTCGAGCTTTCCATCTTTTACCATGATGAGCTTCTAGAAGCTTCTACCCTAGGCATGCTCCTTCCTGGGCCACCTGTTACCAAGCTGACACCTTATCCACTCTGCATGTGCAGTTGGGTCATTATTTTCATGTGTTATACCAAAAAATCCAAAATGGCTAAGTCCTGAACCCTTGGTCTTATTCACGTGTGGACCATGGGTTTTCTTAAAACCTTCTCTAGAGCGTGACCTATGTGTTTTATCCTTGAGCATTTTTCTTCAACTAGGCCTTGCATGCCTATGTGCCCTTTTATACTTAGCCAATATCTTAGGGGCCCAACATTACCCCACACTATGCCTATTCTCTGTCATATGGGAACACTTCTCCAGAGAAGGAAAGAATATGGTGGACTTACACCATGGGATAAGAATAAGGGGATGAAAGAATATGGAAAAAGAATAGGAATGATGGAATCACTGCAAAAGGCTAGGAAAATCCTTTTGCAAGTCAGCCTCCAACTTTTTCCAGGCATCAACTTTGTTTTGCACTTTCTAATAGAGGTCACTAACCAGGGTGCTCACCTCATCAAACGTAGCCCATTTCCTCATGTGCTTATGGTGTTGGAAATTTTCTCTAATTCTTTGCCCACATCATCTAGTGCATCCATTCTCTATGTAATCTGTGTATAGTTCCTTCAACCGGTTTTTAATTGAACCCCTTAAGGCTTCAATGGATTCATATTTTCTTTCAACCTTGGAAAGGATTATATCCCTTTCTGCCCTATTCCCTTTATTCTTTTCATGGAACTCTTTGAGTTCTGCTTCATGATTGGCGACCAAGATGTCTACCACTTTTTCTCTATCTCGCAAAATTGTCATATGTAGCCTCAGTAGTCTGGGAAGTAAATTTTATATCAGCAAGAACCTTGTTGTACTATGCTACGAATGCCACAACCTTTAATTTATCTTCCTTCTCCAAGCACACAGCCACTTCTTCTACATATTCCAAGGCTAATGGCTGCCTTTCCATGGTGAGGACTCTTGTTAAATCCTCTAGGCATCCTAAAGCAGATCTCAGTACTTCTACGTGGAGGGTGCTAGGTCTAGATGCTTCAATACTATAGCATTATTTATAGCCTCCACCTTCTTGTATACCATGCCCACCTTGGCCTTCTCATCTTTTAGCTCACGCTACAACTGGTGCTAATTAGTTTCTCTGGATAAGCTCCTTGGCCCTTGCAGCTAGTTCTTCCTCTTTCTTCTTCTGGGTCCTCCTACATATATTTGATTATATCATTCTACCCTAAGACTCTAGCCTTGATTTGAATAGAGACCTTATTCAAGACGTTGCACAACAGCTCATCCGAGGGTGTTGAGCGTTCACCATGGGGTTGTCTTCTATTGGCCCTGAAATGTTATTATTGCCCCATGGCTTACCTCAAATTCTAGCTCATCAAGATGGGACTCAATTTCCCATGAGAGCATCTTCCTCATCCGTGGGTAGGTAGCCTCCTTGTCAAAAGATGACATGGCTACAAGCTCTTCTGCTAGAATCATGCTTTGGAACCACACACGAAACACTTTGTTGGGGTCATCAATGTAACCCATCCTTGGCCTCTCCTCCCTATGCACCTTCCTCCCATGTGTCCTTAGGAATACTTATAGTTAAAACAAGGCCTCTAGTGTTTTTGTGGTCCTTTTCCCCATTCTCCTCCTCCTCATTTAACATTGGCTCAGTGTTGTGCTTCAACTTCTCCTCCTCCAAGGTCTCAATGGCCTTTGTTTCTTCTCTCTCTACCACCTTGGGTATCTACTCCACCATAAGGCTTGGGGCCTTCTGCGTCTATGTGCCATCTCCCTCACTTCTCATGTCTTGGGTGCCTCTCCCTTCTTGGCTATCCTTACGCCGCATGAAGAGGAACCCCTACTCCTCTTCTCCACCTTCTTCATCCGAATCATGTACATTGAAAACAGGTGGCCCTTGTTCCTTTTCTAGCTCATCTTCCCCACTAACATCTTCTTCGCTAGCTTCCTCTTCACCTATGTGCTTGTCCAAACTTCCAGTATCTTCTAAGGCGGTCTCCTCTTCTAGCCTCTGCTTCTTCCTAACCGGGGATTCTAGTGTAGGTGAATTTGTTTCTTCTTCTCCCGAGGACTCCTTATCTGATGGCTTTTCTGTCTCTGGAGTATTTTCCCTGACTAAGGACCTCTTCTTGTGTGAATACATGATTGTCCTAGCACTTGTCCCAGGGGAGCCTATTACCTATGTTTCCCCAACACTTGGTATTTTCCTCTCTGGATCCTTTTCCACTTACTTGGGTGCGGTTTCTTCCTGCCAATTAGATCCCTAGGCATAGATACCTCATTTTCCAAATATGTTCCCTTCTCCGATTTAGGTCTTATGTAGAGGTACATGCACGCCGTGGATCCTCCTGCAATGGGAAAGGTCATGGGATTTTTCATTTATACTTCATGTAACACATACCTCTCCATATACACGCACTTGTTAGGGTAGACCAACCCTTTGCACATTTCCCTGTGCTCCTAGTCCAGATTACCAAGGTCCAGTTTTAGCTTCTTGGACTCTTTAAACCTGTTTACTCCCGCTTGGAAGTATTGAGTTGTGAAGGTGAAGGGGAGCTTGCACCATGGGCTCCATGTCTCATCTATCAGTTTGAACCTACCTAGGTAGAAATGTTGGTACAGAGAAAATTCTACTTCTCCTTTGGTGGTGTTGGTAGTTGTTTGGGAATTCTCCATTCTACCCCGAATGTGTTCCTTAGGTGCATATACCATTTCTCTAGGCATGCCTTGTGCATGGTTGTCATGGAGTCACATGCGTATTTTTCAAAAAAATTATAGGTGAAGGGTCCTCAACCAAGTACTCCCATATGATTTTTTCGATGCATTAGGTACTCCAATCTCTGAAAAAATAATTATCAGCAGGACATTACCGAATAGGATCTTGTCTCCTTCCTTTGTGTAGCTTACAATCTCATCCGCAATGAATGCAGACAAGTTGTAGATGGTGCCCTCTGATATTTTCTTGCAAACATGTAACCATGGCTTATTGACTTGGGTCCATCTCTCCTAGCCATTTAACTTGGTCACCAAATACACAACCATTTTCATTACTGGGTCCTTGATGTCTGTAATATCATAATATCTTGATCCCTTTTTATATGTGTAGGCAACGATAGTCTCCTTAATTACCTCTTTATCACCTAGGTCATCTTCTAAATCTGTCTCCTTCATAGATGAGGCCTATGAAATGTGAGATGAGTTGAGGGGTAATGCACATCTTGCGCCCTGTGAAATGGAATTAGTCCTCATGCACACATGACATCAACCATTGATAGAGGCATTCCCAAAGTAAGGCAACTCAAAGAGTTACAATAACCCTACCTTTTCCAACTTGACCTTCACGTCATCATTATAGATGGGCAAGCCCTCTAGTGTCCTTCTATTTGTTGGGCACACTAGCTCCAGCGCCATCTCCTTCTCGATCATGCTCGTACGATGATTATAGTCATTTACAGACATGTTCCTTAGATGGGACTCCCACTCCTTCCCTAGCATTACTCCATCTGGGTACTACATTTCTACATACCACTCTTTGTTTGTATGTGCGTTGGTTTCTTGTTGTTTTCCCTTTCCCTTGCCCTTCTTGGGTGTGCTAACTAGTTTCTTGGGTGCCATTGTCTAGGTTCACTTCTTACTTTAATCACTTTGTGTAACTTTGTTCTTTCACTCTTTCCCACCTTAGATCTCAAATTTGTGAAGAAAATTCCTTAAACCTATGCCCTAGTTCTTCAAACCCTAGCTAGGATAATCCTTTCACAAGATGACACCTCCTCACAACTCTTTTACACCCATGAAATCCCTCTTTTTCTAGTTCACAGATCCACACTAGTCACCCACGCTCAATCTCTTTAATTTTTTTCTTCACACGGATCAATTTTTGGAAGCCCTAGTTTGCGAAAATGCAAAAATCGCTTCTTTCTCCTTGTATGCAAAGTGAATAATGAAGTTCCTCGACCCTCTATTTATAGTTTTTCCCTTTTTTAAGCATTAAATGCTACTTCACCTACCACCATACTTTTTACATTTAATGCATATTTTTCAAACAAATCTCAACTTTAGCACTTTAACTCACACGCCTGGACCTATGCATGTAATCTTCCAACCTTCTGGCGTGCAACCAATCCATCTAGACAAGAGACTCTTGTGTGTGCGTCACCTGTGCCGAAGGCACTTCTTCTATCCTGATTTTTTCTCTCACCTACCTTGTGTTGCTTATGTGATTTTTCTTCCTTTGTACGTGGGTTCTGAGAGTAGCCTTATCTTGACACCAATCCTCCTTTTCCATATTTTCTTTCCATGCACCTCTTTCAATAGGGCCATTCAACTGGGATTTTCAACACAACTTCCTTGGCACTTTACCCATGCTCTCCTTCACATTACTCCACCCCACACTAAAATAATACCTTAAAGAGTAATAAGGGTTACCGCACCCAAGGCACCCAAGGTGTAAAACAAAACAACAACATGAAAGGGAAACACAAGAAAAGAAATGCATAAAGGAAATTCTAAACTAACTGTCAAAACTACCTTATTTACAAACACCAAGAAGACTTATTTATAGTAGGGCTTCAACCTGCTCCCATTGAAGTTTCCAAGAAATTTTGTTCCATCCAGCACTTGTAACTGGCATGTACCCGAGTCAAGGATGTACGAGATTTTATAGGGACCTAACCAATGGACCTTCGACTTTCCAGGATGGCATAGAAACTTAGAATCATATAGTAAGACTATCTACCCACCTCAAAATCCTTGTTTCGATGTGGTGATTGTGTCATGTTTTTTTCTTTTCTTTTTCTACTATTTGGATCCACAGCGAGTGATAATCTCTCATCCAACTTCATTAGTTCATCAATTCTTTCTTCCAACACTTGCTCATCAGCCAACCCTCCTACGCGCACTATTCCCAGAGAAGGTAACATGAATTTAACTGGATAGAATGGCTTCCATGCCAAACACTAATTAAAATGGTGTGAATTTGTTCATCATTTTATAATTTGTCCTGTAAGCCCATAATACAACTGATACCTTGTCATCCCAATCTTGTCTTCGACATCACAAATTTTGGTCGAGGTATGACTTAGCATTTTGTTAAATGCTTATGTGGCCCCATTTACTTGTGGGTGATAAGGGGTAGTCTTGTGATGAGCTGCCATGAATTCTACTAATAGGATCCTCACGGTCTCATTTAAGAAATGTGTACCCCTATCATTGGTTAAACTTAAAGGGCATCCATACCTTATGATAATTTTCTCCCATAAAAATATTTCCGTTGTGGCTATTGTGCAATCTTTAGTTAGAGCTACCTCTGCCCACCTTGTCAAATAATCCATGTAAGTGATTATATAGCATGATCTGGTCTCTACGCGCTCATCATTACAATAGGGCCTAAAAAGTCTATTGTACATTTCTCAAAAGGTTCAGTGCCAAGGATAGAGTGCAAAGGCATTTCATCTCTCTTTCTTGGCTTGTTAATGCACTAAAAATGGTCACATGCTCTACAATAGTCTTTGCAATCCTTATACAAATTTTCCCACCGTAATATTGTCATTAAAATTTTACGTGTGGTGGCGTCACCTACATAATGTCCACCCACACTTCCTCCATTTTCTTCCTCTATGATGGTGAGGCACTCATGCTCTAGTACACATTTTCATAAAACTTTATCACGCCCTAACTTGTATAATTCCCCACCGATTAACATGTAGGGCACGGTGTGTATAGCTATTTTCTTTCTTTCTAATGCTTTCATCCCTTCCAGAACCACACCTTCTTTTAGTAACACCACAATCTCCTCCAAGTCCGAGGGCACACACCATAACCTAAACAACTGTGCATCTTACATAGCCTCTTCAATACTCTACACGTCCTCCCTGAATTAATCCTTGTAACACCTTAAACAAATTGTTGTATTTCTCTTTGTGTTACAAGCATTGCATGTGATTTTCTTGAATGAGGTGTGTTTCCTTTATTGATTGAAAATCATGCTTGTTATGGATAAATCATCTCTACTCTTAGATTCATTGAATTGAAATGATATAGCTTTCAGGAACCCGTTTTCACTTCTTATTTATAAGCTGAATCAGATTTTTAGAGTTGCAAACTTATCTCCTTCTACTGACTCATCCTTGGATCAATTTCAGTGATCCAAGGAATGTTTTAAATATTCTTAACAGACTGAATGGTAAACTGACATTCATTGGTTAAGAGACATAATGGACTAAACTTGTGTTTGTTACAAATTCTTTATTATCTTGAAAGACCGTGCCTGCATTCTATTGTGTGTTGTGCTTAGCTCTTCTTGATTGACCTTTGCAGGGCACTTAATGGCATTAAGGGAAATAGAAACCTACTTCAGGATTCTTGAGAAAGAGAGAATATAAACGTGTCCTATATCTAATAAGGTCTATCCTAATGGGATTCAAGACTCGAGTAAATTTTCCTAACTCTTTCTATGCCACTCTATGTGGGATGACATCCTAACCTAAGTTGTTAATACTAAGTTAGTATGAAGGGAAATAACCTAAGGGATGCTAAGTTATTTCTAACCTATTGCCTATACTATTTGGTTAAGCTATGTCCTAACCTAAGGTGGCAATCTATTGTTTGAAGGTTATATCCTAAGGTTATACTTTTAAATTAACCTAAGATCTAACCTAAGCAAATTGTATCTATCCTAAACTAAAGGGGTATGAAAGGGAACCTATGGGTTGATTGGTAAGTGGGAGCTAAGTGGTAGTTCCTAAGATATTAATGAGATGTGATTTTGATTTAATAGGCGTAGTACTACCAGACTTGGTAATTACATGAAAATTTAGTGGAACCTACGTGGAGGCATCACTAAGTTTGGAAATGCTTGTTGAAGTTCAATTTGGTCTCACCAACTTTGGATGGTGGTGGAAAGGAGAGATAGGTAGGAATATGCAATTTAATGTCATTAATTCACCTCATTTTTGGTGAGCAAACCATCTTGGAAGGCATGCTGGCAGATTTGTTGGGGGTTGTTTGGTTTTGCATGCTTCACGATTTTTGCTCTAGCATGGAGCTATCTGGTTCTTCAAACCAGCAGTTTGATCTACACTTTGTGGCTATTTTTGATTTCTCTAATCTATTTTCAATTCAAGGAAAGTATATGAGGCATTGTGGAAAAATATTATTGTTGGTTGATCTTGCTTGGAGAAGAAAAAGGGTTGGAAGCTCAGCTGGAAGTCTCCTTCGAATTGGTAGAGGCACTATCAGGCATGATAGGCTCTACCCATTAAGATTTCTTACTTTCTTCTAAATGATTCATTAAAACAACTCGGTCACTTGAGATATATTTATGCATGATGTGTTTGGTTGTTTACTTGCATGTTTTCATGAAATCTATGTGGTTTCTGGAATGTGAATCCATGGCTGTTAATAGCAGTTTTTGGGAAATTTCTCTGTACTAGTTATTAGATGTATTCATGCGAATTTGTATTTGAAGCTCTATAACTTGTATTCAAAGATCTATAACTTGCATTCAAGACTAATGTTGACTGAACTGGCCTTGTTTCTTAAATGGTTCTAAATCTCTGTATTTGTCTTGTGTTTCGTTGAGCTTGAAGTGGAGCTTCGTGGTTGTTCTAATCTTGTATTGAAGCTTCATGATTTGTTATGAGCTTTTATTCGGACTTTGTGTTTGTTTTGGGCTGAGTTAGAACTTGGTGTAGTTCTAAAATTTTGGTTGAATATTTGTATTCAACAAATGTACTCGTATTCGGTTCTTGCAAATGTTGAACTTACTGTTGAGTTGTTGAGCTTTATTCTGTACTTACGCTATGAACTGGAGTTTTATTCTTCTTTATGGAATTGGAAATTCTTGAACCCATAATAGAGCATTGGTGTTTATTCTGAGCTTGTATTTAGGGCCTTGGGTTTTGTTATAGGCTCATATTTGATCTTGTGTTTGTCTGAGCCGGAGTTAGAGCCTTGTGGGGTTCTAAACTTATGTTCGAAGCTCATATTTGTCACTGTACAGGTATTCCATTATTATGGAGTTTTGAACTTGTGTTGGAATCGACGTGTCAATTCTTTACTTGTATTGTGAGCTAGGTTTTGTTGGTTTTTAAGGATTTGAGAAGCTTTAATCTCATTTAATATTGTCTGCTCAAAGGGGTCTTATGAGTTTTGTTTTGGTTGGAAGTAGACCATGTAACTTATTTTTGAGATCTCCTCTATTTTGATTCTTGAGAGGGAATGGTTGTATTACTTTTATCTTTTAGGCTGCACTATGTTCTCAAACTTGACAGGCGTGTGAATTAGGAGTGTATCCTATTCATCTCTACCCTGAGTGAACCCGTGTCTTGTGGAAATCTTGACTGTTTTGTTCATAGAAACAAATGGACTAGAACTACGTCCTGTTGTGGGTTTGGTTGATTTTTAGTTCGTTTGGAACAGTCGTATCAGTTTTAGAGGGTTTATGGAATGTATTATTTACTTCCTTTTTGTCATTGATGTTGAACAAATTCTTACCTGTCATAAGATTTTAACTAGAACTTGAGAGGCTTGTGGTGATTCTATTTAGTCAAGTTGGAAGAAGTTTGGGACAAAGGTTTGTCTTAAAAAATTGTTTAGTTTTCTTACTCTCTTCTGATCTTTCATCTGATTCGTGGGTTTTAATAGAATGTTGAATATAAAACCTAGTTTACTGAGTGTAGTATGAAGGGATACAATATCACTATTCTAAATGCTTGGTAATATTGTTCTTCTTTGGGTTCATGAGTGGTATTGACCCTTGTCTATCTTGCATTGTTTGCGTATTTCTATTCCTTGTTGGGTTCTTTGAATGAATCTCCGGGTTTTAGACAAAGAAATGAATATGATCTCTTGGGGATAGTATACTATCTTGAGATGGTACTGTGAATTTCATTTTGAGATTTGAATTTGAACTTGAGCTTGGTGAATGGAAATAGGTAATCAGTTTGTAAGTTTTGTAATGGAAAGTTGGTAGTGTGCATTCTTTGACTGTGCATTCAGTTTTGAGTTCTCTTTTGGGAACTAGCTAAAGAATTTCTAAGTTTGTATTAGATAAGGGATTTCATTTCATAGTATAAATGAAATGAAATATGGATTGGGTTTTTTCTATTTGAGATCCTTTTTCTGTTGATTATATAAGTTCATTAACTGAACTTCTCTTTAATTGATTCTCTTCTGAGATGGGAAATTCTTGTGGATTGGTTAAGAGATTTATTTTTCTTGAGTATAGCTTGGATTTGTGGATAGTCTAGTTTCAGACCTTTGAAATATAAACTACTAACATACAAAAGTTAGTAAGACTTTCAGTTAGACTATTTTAATCTACTTGGATTGAATTGGGATTCTTGTTTAGATGTTGCCTCTTTATTTATGGACTCCTTATTTTGTCATCTTTGGACTAAGGTAGTGTTGTGTGTTCTAAACCTGATTCTTTCCTTCAGATGAATTGTGTCTGAGGAATAGGTATGTATTGATTCTCTTATTTTTATATGGAAAGATGAAGCATACTAATATGAGCTATGTTGTAACTAACTTCTTTTGCTGCTTAGAAAAGACAAATGTGTATTTCTATTCTTATGGAATTATGAAACAATTGGATGACAAGACTTGTTGACTATTTTAAAGTAATTGATAGGATCAATTAAATATTGTGATATAATTCTGATGTTGCAGATTTTATTAAGTTCTTTTCTTAAAAGTGAATTCATACTCTTTTATGGTACTTCTTTTCTGGATGTTATTACATATGATTGTTTGTATGATGTATATTAATTGTTTCATTAAAGCAGAGTTGTTTAATGAAAAAATTAGTGGAATGCACTTTACTTTAATGCTTAGTGCTTATCATGCTTAGTTCATTAAACTGACCCGTGCTAGCAATTTTGCAGATGGACATCGTAAGTGATAAAGGAAGACAAGAACTTTCATGATGTATTGGCTTATTTAATTCTGGATCTTGTGTAAAGAGTTTCAAATTATTCTTGAGTTGTATTGGAAAAGAAAAGTGATGTTCTTTTAAGATCTTATTTATGATTGACATGCAGAATGTCTGAATTGCATAGTCTTGTAAATGTATATTTTAAATCATGAATTGAAAGGTTTGTGTTGGACTTCAATTTGTGAAGTGAAATATTTGTACTTATATGCTAGAAATAATAGTGATATCTTTTCGGGATTCTTTATATCTATTTATATACTATTGTTGTTATCAGATATTGAGTAGGATTAAGGAGATAGTATAATCTCCCCTATTATAATGCACTGGTTAAATTGTAAAAGATGTCATTCTTAAACTAAAAACTATAGTTTAATAATGAAATATGTTTGGGGCATACAATTAATCTATATGTGTAATAAATGCTAAAAAAGGTTATGTTGAACCTAACATTTAACCATGTAGAGGAAGACTCTTCCTCTCCCAAAGAATGAAAGATAAGATGATTAGTGGTTATGATCCTTAATCTTTATAACTTCGATTATAAAGTAAACACTAGCTGAATCTAGGTGGATGTCACACCTGATTTGGATAGCTAAGTTGCATTAGGAATTAAACATTGATGTTTGTTGTCCTGTTTTGGGATAACTGCTTGTTATGCCACGTTAATGAACAATAATGCAAACATGGTTTAATGAAGTTATCCATACCTAATCAAGATAAGTATGGGTAAAGAACTTAATGAATGTTGGAATTAGGGTTAGGCATGGTTGTTGTAATCTAAATCTTAATCCAATTTAATTATGATTAATGACCACTAAGGGGGTATGTACATCTTGATGAATCAGTTCTAACGGATGTTGGCACATGCCAACTATAGGATTATACCCACGAGAAGTCCTAGGACTTCTCAAGGATACAATGTTGCAGTTGACATGTGGTAACACCCTTCCATATTTGTTCATCTAGATTTATGCACATCTGGACTTGAACTTAGTTTCTCTCTAGGTCAAGTTAGTAGCATGTTTAGGATAGGTAGTAGCTTTCATTGACTCAGGGTACCTTGGCACATCCAGGTTGACTTAGGTCAACCGAGTATGCCCATATACCCTAAGTCATCATGAGCGTCTTCCTATAATAAATTATGTTTCTAACTTAGGCTAGGGTTAAACCTTGGGCAAGTGGATTGATAGTAGTCAGTAAAGACCATTCTAGATAACAGAAGAGTGAGGTGAAGGACGTATTTTGGAATGACAAGTATGTCATCTAAGAATAGTAACATGACCAATATGTTGCAAATATTTGGCCAAAGTATCACAAGTTATTGGTTACATTGTCCTATGTCACCTAGTTTAAAGTAACATGATATCAAATGAATATTGGTAAAAAAATATTCAGATAGGTTCTTTAAACAAATCACTCAGTACCCAGAATAGGGTAGGAGAACCAATTATACATAGTATACATAAAGTATTCTATACTTTAAGTTAACATGAGAGATCATTTGGTAACCGAGTCATTACACTACATATGGTTATCTCATTATGAGATTTATCGGCATGGAATGTGTGTTCTAAATGATGTTTTATTTAGAATAAAAAAATTATGTTTCAAAAAAAAATTCCTTGTTTCTAAAGTCTTAAAATGGGAATGTTACAATCCTTGACAGATGATCAGGTCCATAATTACTTTTTCTAGGCTTCACAACTACCGTAAACTCAAACTCTTGAAATAATAGCACCCACCGACATATGCACCCTTGTAGAATGGGCTTGTTCACTAAATACTTTAACACCATGTGGTCAGTGTAGAATACAAAGGGTGTTTCCAGCAGATACTGTCTAAACTTGAAAAGTGTGTAGATCATTGACAATGCCTCACGCTCAGTCGTGGTGTAATTATGCTCTGCTGGTGTCAACTTCCTACTTGCAAAACATAGAGGGTGATCAACAATTCCTTCACCTGGCTGTGCAAGCACTGCTCCAATGGTGGTTCTTGAGGCATCTACATGAACATGGAAGGGCTTATCCCAAGAGGGAAAATGTAATATAGGCGTGATGAAAATCCTACCTTTAATGTGTCAAATGTCTTCTATTGTGGCTCTCCCCAATAGAAGGAAATTTTATGTCTGAGCAATTATTCTAGAGGCATGGCTATCTTGGTATACCCCTTGATAAATTTTCTATAATAACCCGTATGCCCAAGAAATCTTTACACTGCACTTTGGCTAGTATGTTCCCCCAATCCCACAATAACTACAACCTTGGCAGGATCTACTAGCAAGCCCTCCTTGCATATGATGTGCCCCAATAAAGTCCCAAAGGGTGTAGCAAAGACACACTTTTTAATGTTGAGAGATATCCTTAACTACCGACATCTCTCAAACATCAGCCTCAAATTATCACAGTGGTCTTTTACTAGCCCATATATTGTCCAATCATCCAGATAAACCTGAAGGAATTTGTGGATGAAGTCCTGGAATGCCTAAACCACTATGCGTAAAAAAATAGCAAGTACATTCTTTAACCCAAAGGGCATGACCATGTATGCAAAACTTCCCCATTCAGTGGAAAAAGTTGTCTTCTCCTGGTCTTCCTTTGTAATCTGGACTTGGTGGTACCCCGAAAATCCATCCGTAAAGGAATAGATTTCATGCCTAGTGACTCCCTCTAAAAATTCTTCAATGAAGGGGGTTGGAAAAGGATCAATGACACAAACCACATTTAGCTCCCTATAGTCCATGCATATCCTAATCCACCCATCCTTCTTGATGCTTATCACCATCGAACTTATCCATTTTGATTCTTCCATAGCTTCAATGATTCCAAAAGCTATCATTTTTCTATCTCTTCCTTTACCTTTACGTGTAAATTGGGATTCATCCGGTAGGGTCTCTTCCTGACCGGGCACACACCATCCTTCAACTTTATCCTCATCTCCCCCAAGGAATGGTGGACGCCTTTGAGCTCATGGTACCCACATGGGAATAAATCCTCAAATTCACGTAAAATATCTATGATCTTAGAGACTTCCTTCTCCGACCAGTAATCTCTAATGATAGCTTCCTTAGGTTCCTCTTCTGAGCCGATGTTAACCTTCTTTGTCTTTAAAGGCTCATGGTAGGCACACGTGCGAGCATCGCAACGTCCACTACCTCATGCATCCCCATAGAATGGTTAACATCTAGGCTCTCTACTTCCTCTCCATCAATAACATATACTAATTTCCCTTTCTCCTTTTCTAAGCACACATGCTCAAGTTGGATCTCTTTTTCTTCTTCTACTTCTTCAAAGCATGCCTCCAAACCTGGTTCACCTAGCAGTTCCAATAGCCTATCTTCTGTCATGGCACTATCTCCCATGGTAAGGCACTTAGAAACTTGTAATGCCTTATCAACTGATGTCTTGGTACTTTGATATTCAAATTTTTGAATGACGTCAGCTGCTTAGCTCTTGCCAATTTCTTGTTTGGCAGCATGTCTCAGAATGTATGTACCATGCATGTGCGCAACCCTGTAGTGTAGAATACAACTTATGTACCCAAAGGGATGGTGGAAAATCTTCCGTGCCTTCTCTCTAGACCTTCTCACAAGATTGGATGTGGAAAGAGGCAATTTCCTTACCATGGTAGTCCTTGATGGCGGTGGGCATGTTGCTTCTAGAAAACCTGACAAAGAGAGAAATTCTCACCTCACACCATTCCAAAAGGCTCTCTTGATGTGTAGCCCACCACCGTGCTGCTGTGTTGAGTAGAAATAACTTAACATCCCTCTTTGTTCCTTCTTCTCCTTCCACTGAGCTTCCATCTCCTGTAAAAATATCTTGGGAAGGCCCCTCCTGAATACTTAGGTAATTATTTTCCTCCTAGGTGTCGGACCATATGTGCCTTTGTTACTTTTTTTACCAATCCTCTCAAATTCCATCTAATCAATTCATAAGTCCCATGTGCCAAATTATCACATGTTAGGTTTTTGGTGTCACTTACTGACTAAGCATCCTCAAACTAGATAACTCCATTGGTAGGATGGATTATCTCTGGATCCCTGATTGAGCACACATAAATCTTGTCCATGAATTTTTCCCCCAAAGGTTCAGTATAGGGTGTTTACTTCCCATCACCAAGGGTATAATAACCCACTCCTTATTTTCAAAGATGATGTAACCCTTGTTGAACCGAAGGTCGTATTGTTCTTGTAACACCATGGGTGCCCAAGTAGTGTTGGGAAATTGTCCTCCTCATTAAGCACCAAGACTTTGAAGTCCCCAGTAAACTTAGCTCCCTAGATAGTGATAGTTGCATCCCTTAAGACACCAATGGGCATCACCTTCATTTTGTTTTCCATATATAACACATTTGAAGATGGCTGTAATGCAAGCCTTCCCATCTGATGCCAAGCATCCAATGTGAGAACATTGACCTCTACGCCTATGTCAATGAGGATATTACTAAGGATCCATCCATCTACGACTGCATCCAATGTGATCTCCTTGTCATAGTCAAGGCTGTGAGGGGGAAGGTTTACATGTAGGATCTATCTCTCACACTCTTCTCTGGTGTGTGGTACCTTCTCCCTCAACCATGCCCCTAGTAAGGGAATAACATTTTCCTACCTTAGCATTTTACTTTAGGCATTGGATTTCTCCTTGTAAACTCGAATAACATCCATGGTATCTTGATATACTTCCTTTTGATGTGTGGGGTATGGGTACTTCCCATAAACTACTTCTGTCTTGAAACCATGGTCCTCTATCTTAGTATTTCCCGTGTGCATGCGCAGCCTCTTGCTCTGTTACTAAAATAGGTTATAAACCTGCATCACGTGTCACCCATGACATCCATTGTGTGTCTATCTTCTTGATTCTTACCATTGCAACACCCTTGTCTTTCCATTGTTGTTGATTCATGTGCTCAAACAACTCTGGGAATTCCTCATACTTGTGCTTCTTTCCACACCATGAGCACTGCAACAGATCTAGGCACTCCCATTTATAATGTTCTGTAGACCCGTAATTAAAATAGGTTCCACATGGGAACTCACTCCTTCCTCCTCCATGGTTACCATGACCATGAAATCCTCCATGAAATCCCCTTCCACACGTGCCACCATCTCATGCGCTCCTCATAGCGGTGATCATCACCCTTAGAACTGATTGGCAATGTTGGTTTGGTGCACCCCATGATCAATGGCCTCATGGATCTGATCAATGAGCCTACAATCCTTGGTATCATGGGTTGTAGAAGTGTAAATTTTATAGTAGAAAGACACATTCTTCTGGATTGCATGTTGTAACAAGGGGCACCTACTTGCATCATGGTCCCCATGACAAATTTCACAATCTACTGTCACAGTGCATACTTCCATCCGGGGACAACTACCTTTGACATGCCCTCTACTTTACAATCAGCACCATAAACCATTGTGAGTCTTGTGGTCTAAGTTTGTAGATAATTTCTCTAGTTGCTTAGCCATACCAGTAATTTGAGCCTCCAAAAATGGGCTAACTCTAGTATCAACACTATTAATGACCTCGGCACAGAGCATCTTCCAATGCTTCACAGTGTCTATGAATGTTTTATGAGATAATGACATTCTAAAAGGGGTGATCAATCCTCTAAAAAACCACTTAGCATGCTCATGTGAAGGGGAATATCATATGATAACTTATACAAGAGAGTTTTAAAGTGTGCATCATACTCCCACACACTCTCTACCATTCCCTATTGAATTTTCTTCGTGTGCTAATGGTCTTCTCGTTAAAAATCGGGGATGTGGAATTCTACTAAGAAGGCATTCTTTAAAGTAGTGTAATCCACCACTATTTGATGGGGGTCATATTTCCTATACCAGCTATGTGTGCGCCCCTGTAACATTGTTGCAAATTGACTAGCCTTCCGCTCTGAGGTTGTGATCCCCTTTATGCACCATAGCAACTCACATTTGTGAACATGCTCCGTAGCATCCTCAATACCTCTGTAATCTAGCAAGTGTAACAACATCTCAAAGAAGACCTGAGGGGGTGGTGGGGCCCTTGTCCTCCTGAGCCAGAGCCTTGGTTTCCTCAGTGTTCCCTCCACCACCGGATCCACTAGGTCCACCCGGTCCTATGCCTCCTAAGCCACCAGATCCACCAAAACCACTAGGTCCACCAGGTCCTGTAGGAGTTGTGCCAAGTGCCCCCAAGGTTCCACTAAACTATGCACCAATGGTCTGTGATAATGCCCCACTACTACTATTGCACCCGCGTTGCTTCCAGATGTGAGACCAAAGGCTTGTATACTTGCTCCTTATCCAAAGAATCCTCCAAATATGGGGATATGTGTAGCCATAGAAGTGGGAACTAAAAAATTGTACCTCCTAGGTTCAGTCTAGCACTTCCATTAATTACAATGGTTAATGATATTCCTTCCTTGTTCTAAAAAACCAAGCATCGGGGTTTGGTCAATGGGTGGGTTCAAATACGTGCCAACGACTCTTCTTTCTCCATGTGACGAACTCTCATCGAAGTCAAGGGGTCTCTCTTACGTGCTTGCTCGGATGGGGTAAAGCACGGACTACTCATATTCCACATCCTCTGCTTGAACCTCAACTCCTTCCCATAACGTTTTTCTCCATAGATCCATCACACTTGCAGCCTCACGTCATCTAGTAATCTCCCTTTCATGTGCTTCACTATACTTGAGCCGTCTCTCCTCCCTTTCCTTCCTGCCATAATATATACTATCTTCCTCCACCTTAGCTCCCTCGCTTGCTAGCACTCAAAATGGTTTAGTCGGCCATTGGAAATGCCTCTAAACCTAAAGTAACAACCAGATCTTAATTTCCGGAGGATAGCACATAGAAATGACCCTCTAGGATCCCACATAAATTCAAACTCAAGTAACTCACGGGAAAGAATATGTGGAAATAGCATACTCCAGAGTGTAGCTAGCCAACACACCTTCCCACCAATGATCCACAACACAAGTCCATGTCATATCTACGTCATATACCCTCTGGTAATCTTCTTGGGTCCATGCACGTGATATAGAATACCAACTTGATCTAGACACATACGCTGAGATCCATTCATATAGTTCTACTGGGATACAACAGAAAAATGTTTCATATAAATCATGGTAGAGGTTCTCTTCTACCCATTTACGTGCATCAAAATCAGGTCCAGTGCTAAATATCTGAGCAAATTCATCCTTCGTGCTCTTGAACCATGATTCAACACTTTCCAGAGTTAAATGTTCTATCATTACTCATTACCCAGATCATGATGTATGCCATTTCCCACTACAACTTCAAAAAGAGGTCCCAAAAATGGAACCAAGATGTAGTCATTTTTACCCAGGCAGGCACACGGGAGCTAAGTCTCTCTTTTATGTGAGTTTAGTGGGAAACATCATCTATGATCCATGTTCAAGGGTTTTGAAAGGAGTAAAACATACAAGCATCATAGAGCTCAAAACGACTTCTAGATCCTTGCAGTCATTCCAGACAGAAAATGCTTAACATATTGGATAACTTATACCAAAACAGAAAGAATTTGTACAAACACTCATACTTAATCATAAACATAAATGCAAAAGAATTTTGAGAAAGATGTATGCATTAGAATCATCAATGTTCATATTCATTATAAACTGGTAACCTCATTATATTCATGGAGTCATTATAAAATGTTACAGAGAAGTAGACCGCAATCATGCATTATATCTGGACTCATATGACTAGGCTCACAAAAGAAATTTATAACCCCATACCCTTGATACATCCTTCCCTAAGCATAATTTCCCAAACTAATAGAGTTCTTGCAGTATTTCTATAGAGCTCCACCCACTATCTAGTTGTTTTTTTCCTTCTGCAGGTGTTTATATATATAGGCTTTCTGGGCTGCCAACTCATCCTCCAGTAGCCTCAAATTTGGTGCCAAGTGTCTGAAAGTGGTCCTCCATGCGGGCATGCTCCTCCAGGCCCGAGATTTCCATCTTTTACCATGATGAGCTTCTAGAAGCTTCTACCCCAGGCATGCTCCTTCCTGGGCCACCTGTCACCAAGATGGCACCTTATCCACTCCACATGCACATTCAGGTCATGATTTTCACGTGTTCTTCCAAAACGACCAAAATGGATAAGTCCCAAACCCTTGGTCTTGTCCGCGTGCGCACCATGGGTTTCCTTAAAACCTTCTCTAAACCCTGCCTTGCACGCTTTATCCTTGCACACTTTTCTTCAACTAGGCCTTGCATGCCTATGCACCTTTTGTACTTAGCCAATATCTTAGGGGCCCAACAATTGCTCAGAGATAACATACGCTTAATTTCAAGAAATGTAAATTTCTCAACAAGGGACTATAAATCCTATGGCCTCAATTCTTTCCAATGACTGTACACTTGCAATAATCTTGGCATGATAAAACTTAGACAAAGTAAAATAACTCAATGGTTCCTCGGTTTGATTCAGGTTTCTAAGGAAAGGTCCAGTTGGTTTTTTTTTTTCTAAAAAGATTAGAAAAATTTAACCCCTCTATATGAGAACATTTCTCTTGCATGTATAAAATTTATTTCCTCCCATCTTTCTCTTTTCCCCCAAAAGTATGAATCTTTAAAAGAATATTCCCCTTTAGGGTGTACAATATGATCTATTATTATTATTTTGAAAATATTGTAATTTCTTGTTGCCATGTGGAGGAACTTTTAAGTGCTCAATATGACCTCACCCTTGTACCCAAATGTGTGATTTTGAAAACTTACATTTGACTGATTTTCCTATGCTAAAAACATGTGCTTGAAGGTGAAATTTTGTTGAGTCCAAATGAAAAAAATTTGTTTAGGGTTTGAATCCTTTTTTTTGGTTGAGGAAGGTGAATAATCTTGTCATCCCTTTGAAATGATCAATTTAAGATCATAATTATCCTTGAAAATTCATCCTAAATAGTTCTTATGATATACAATGAAAAATGCACTTAGTTCTCCAATGCCCGAGGATATGTGACATAATGTAATTGATGGCACGATGATGGGTTAAGTTTGCAAGATTACATAATATGTCTAAAATAGTTGCAAAATGCATATGCAACTCTGAAACTTGATGGAATATTCTAAGGGGTTACAACTAAAATATATGAAGAAGGTTCTGCTTCCTAAAGGATCTACATGTCAAAATATGGTTAGAGTAAAAGGATGGATCATCGGATAAATTTTACACCAGAGGCAACTTATAGTGCAAAATGTTAAATATATCTTTGATGCCCGATGGAGGACACATGTTGGTTTTCTATGCAAATTCAACAATCAGGCATGTGGGTCAATGATGGAATCTTACGTTTATGTAAAAGAGTGGTTAAAATGAAAATGATCTCCATAGCTCTTCCCCCTTTCAGATTTAAACACATGATAATGTTTCATTAAAGGTCAAAAGGTGGACGTCCGGCCAAGATTACAAAATTACACTCATTTGAAAGGTAATGAAAATGTGCAAAAGAACTCCCTAACCCCACAAAGATCCAAATTAGTCCACGTGGATGGTTGGGGTGTAACATATTTATGGTTGCTACCATTAATACATTTTTACATGAATCAAAGCAATATTCTAGAGGTTTTCAAGCATTGTGAATCATTGCAATTACATGACAAGGATCTGGGTGACCTGACCTATTCAAAAGAGAAAATTCAACTGGAAAGTGACTTGGAGGCATGGGAGCAAAAGAGAAATGCACAGAGCTTTTGGATAAATGGGTAAGTGTTGCTTCACCATACTTAATTCAAATTAGGATATAAGGGAAGATAAATTATATAAGATGAAGTATCTAGTGTTAGTTTTTCTCGTAATTTCTAGTATTACCAATAATCTAGAAAAGTTCATGGACATGAAGTTGTTAAATGCTGACTTGGAGGATTTCTGGAGAAGATTGAGCGACCCAAATAAAAGTAAATTGATGACAACTATTGATGCTAGTGACATTTCCCTAGCAACTTCTTTCCCACCTTTCATACATGCTCCTAAGCTCGTATGGTTGTGTGTAGAGAATTACAACCCAGAATCGAAGGAGGTATTGGATGGAGGTGGAGAAAGCATGATAAACTTAACAACGGAAGCCTTTAAAGAAATTCTAGGGTTGCCGAATTTAGATCAACTGATAATTTCTACAATTGAATCTGCACAAAAGGACTATGAGGCAAGGCATGTTGAGTATGCTACAATGTTGAATTCTAAATGGCTGAAAGATTAAAAAAATCTATCAAAAGGATTCCCAAAATATTAACCAAGGCTATGTTTGTCGAGGAGGTGGAAGACTTGATTGTGTTATTAAATAGAATGGCAGGGTCAGAAGGAATAACAGACTTTCAAGAATGGATGTGCCCATTTATAATGGTTATTTTGGAAGAACAAATTGGTGTGATGGAAAATACTTTGGTATCGAGCCTAGTAGTTAAGCATGCCAGCCCTAGAGTAGTGTGGTGATGGGTGACCTCCTGGTAAATTCCCGATGTCACTGCCTCCTAATGCTATTGGGCCGATTGGGTGTATACCGGATCCATCATGCGGGAGGGTGTTGGCATAGTAGCTGATTAACACAATGAGATCCCTCTCCACCATAAGTTCAATCTTTTGGTGTGACATAAAATCATTTTTGAAAGAGTTGATGGATTGTATTGGAAATCGTGCACCATAATGAATTTACACTTTGGTTCAATCGTAATGGCTTCAACGTAATCACAAGGAAGAATCAATAAATAATCAATAACTTGCATAATAGAACAAACATCGTACATAGAGAAAAGACATAAAAGTGTCTTGGCATGCTCATAAATTAGAAGTGCAAGGGTACAAATAGGGTGTTGAGGAACCCTAGTGCATGACTCAAAAGAAAACCCTAAACCTAGCCCATGTGAGATGACCCTCCATATGTGAGTGGAGGACACATAGGATAACTCACACCAACACCCCCTTCATCGAAGTTGGGGTAGCGGCTTCTATGGTAGGTAGGGAGGCAAATGCGCGGGGCTGAGTAAGGGCCACGATAGGGATAGTCAAGGGAAGTGAATTTGGAAGCCCACTATGAATGCAAGGAAGGCCACGGTGGAGCATGGAACCATGCAAGGAACTACGCAGGGTAGAGAACCACATGACAAAGAACCACACAGGGCAAGGACGGATCCATGAGAGGCCATGGCGAAGCGAGTAGGGGTTGTTGGTTTCACTAAGAGCCAAAACACCTCAAAAAGGAGCAGCGATGAGGTTTCCAGTCAAAAACATAGAGCAAGGAAAACTCATCAAGTGGGAGGAGAAACACCATGCAATAACCACAAATTTTAACTTTGTATTCTATAACAAACATGCCGAAAACACATAAGACCAAAAATAAACATCTAAAATTTCTAGTTAATAAAAAAATTTAAAAATACTAGAAAAATAAACAACCTCTATTTTAGTTGATCTACTAAATTTATCCACAACTAGCTAAATGTAGCTATAAAACCCCTGATAGCTCAAGGAGATGCCTGCACATGTACGAAAAATGCAAAAAAAAACCGAAAAACTTTCCAAGAACAGAATGTTAGATACGTTAGCAAGGAAAAACTAGAAAATAATGATCAAAAACTTGCATGAGGAGTAATATAATGACACCAAAAGTAATTGTAACTAAAAAAATGAGTGCACATTTACCTAATCTTAGCTCGATACCATGAAAGAGTTGATGATTATATCAGCGTGCACCATGATGAAGTTGCACTCGGTTCAATCGTAATGGCTTCAACGTAATCACAAGAAAGAATCAATCAATAACTGAATATCTTGCATAATAGAACAAAGCTTACACATAGAGAAAAGACAGTGGAGTGTCTTGGCATGCTCATAAATCAAAAGTGCAAGGGTACATATAGGGTGCTTTGAGTAACCCTAGTGCATGACTCAAAAGCAAACCCTAAACCTAACCCATGTGAGATGACCCTCTATATGTGAGTGGAGAACACATAGGATAACTCACACCAACATATGTCAAGGTTAGAAGGAATAACATACTTTCAAGAATGGATGTGCCCATTTATAATGGTTATTTTGGAAGAACAAGGAAAAAAATTTGGGCAAGTTTCATATCAACATCTATTCAGGCTCAATTTTTAACAATGACTATAAAAAGTAGAACAGATAATCCAGTTGATATTACTTTCTATATGATGTCCTACTTTATCTATAATGTTTCTTTCTTCAAATCATTTCCAAGACTCCCATTAAAAGCAAGTTTTGATGATCATAGGGTATATGATGTATACCCACAATTGAGGTGGGTAATTGGAAAGGAAATGTAAGGTTGGTGAATGATGCATTTATTTCCCCTGTGACATGCCTTTTAAAGCTAGAATGGGAACAATTTAGGAATACGACTGCATTTTTATACAATATAGGTTCTTTACATATTTTAGGGTGAGTGGATTTGAGGGAAAACCCTATAAAATACCAAGGTATGTAAATGAAAAATGGTCACGATAGAATTGTCAAGACAAATAACTCCCAGTGCATAAAATGATTACAAATATACACAATACAAATATCAAATTCCCTCTACAAATTGGCATGTTTTCATGCCAAAGTATAATAAATGACAGATTGGTGGAGGAATAAATGGATAGATTTAAATGGAAACGTTCACACCAATACCAAATTATGATATAATATGGGTTGTTAGTAATGGTGAACATGAATCTCATTTTGAATATTATTGGATGAACTATCTAGATGAAGAAGAGGTCAGATTGAGAGACTTCTCCAAGATGAAATTAACCTAAATTATTGATTTTAAGATTGCAGTAGTCCCACAGGATTGTAGATGACAAAGATGTAATAGGGCAAAGTATTACCATGACTAGAAAATTAAATAAAAAAGAATCGAGTTCTATTGATTGGAAGTAGGAGGAATCGGATAACCCTCATCGAAGGATTTCTAATGTATTAGGAAGAACATTGACTTAATTAAGTGTAAAAATTTTGGATCTATCCCTACAAAATACCAAAATATTAAATGAGTTCCGAGACTTTAAGCTTTTAGAAAGATATCTCCCCCCATTGAAGGAGGGAGCAGAAAAATTAGACCCTTTAAATGGAAAATATCCACAACTACCTAGTAGCAAGGCCACCATAGGAATTATTGATGAATGAACATTAAAAACTAGCGAGACAAGGACTTCAAGGTCTGTTTTAGTGCAAAAAGCTAAGGGGATGTTGTTTAAAGTCATGCAAGATGCTCCCATCACCAAAGAAGTACCGATCCAAGAAAAAGGGAAAGGATTAATATCAGAAACACCCCCTGAAAGGTATTACCTAGACCATCTAGCACTAAAAATATGATAATATGAGATATAGCAAGTGTAAATATCTAATCCAAACCAGATGGTGCTAAAGAAAGAGAGGCATCAAATTTCAAGCACTTTGAAAGAACCGAGAAGAAGGTTAAACTTTTATATGAACAACCTTTGGAAAGATATGTTGGTGGTCATGTATCAATAAAACACAAGCATAGAGAGTCAAAGGTGATTGATCCTCCTACTTTGACTAAAGATCAAAGGAGGGTTGTTGCTTTATTAGCCCATCAAGTGTTGTCATTCTAGACCATTGGGAATGTGCATTCTATTCCAAGTGTGACATTGCCTAATCTAGTTTTATTTTCACCTTCTATTGAAAAAATCCAAGAACAACTGGTAGTACTCATATGTCTAGTCATTCAACAAGAGTAAAGGAAGAACACACAAGATAAACCAAAGTGATTGAGCATCTTGAAGAGCCACCAAAAATAACTGATGAGGTAGTTAATTTGTGTAAGGAGGTTCTTGAATTGAAATGATTTATGTACATATTGAGAATTATATAACTGAGAATATAAGTATCCTTGAACATGAGATGTGTGTCCAAGATATTCATTAGGTATTAACTACAAGTATGGGATATCAACCCCAAGATACTCAAAGTAAAAATACAGATTCTGTCATAAATGATGAGAAAATAGTTCAAGAAAATTTGATGAGGTACTTGTAGAGAGTAGGGTTCATACTGAAATTCAATTACCAAAATATTCAAATTCAGTAGGGGAAGGTCAGGTCTTCCAAAAGACTGATATTATGAAGGATGTTGTTACTGAAGTGTTAAAAGAAACAAGTAAACATGTTGAGATTCCTCCTAAAGAAGATACAAGAAAAAGTCAGAAATCACAACTAGGAGCTCAACCAACAGAGCCCAGAGTAGTTGAAAAGCAGCCCCAAGTGGATCCACCCACCAAAAAATCACCAACAAGAGATGAAGATATTCTAAAGGATAAAGGGCCAGCTAAAACTTTAAGTCTAGATGGAAGTACCCTAAAGGAAATTGCATATGTGAAAAATATCTCAGTGAAAAATATAGGTAAAAGTGCAATGAATATCCCTATTGAGGATCCAAATGAAGTGTCAAGTGAAAAAATGATTTATATTGTCATTTTTACATGAAATAAAGGTCAAAGTGAAGAAGTAATAGGAGGCAAGAGATCAAAATATGCTACTCAACCAAAACCTCAATAAAAGGATGCAAGAAAATAAGATGTTGTTATATTGAATAGTGAAAAGTAGATAGTAAAAGTTGGAGAAACATCAAATGAATTAGTAGTGTATTCTAAAACCCCACAAAAAGAAAATAAGGGGAACACCCGTATAGTTGGATGGTTAGGGGGAATTCTTCAACAAGGGGTGAAAGAGATCAGTAAGAAGGAATCCTTGAGCATCACAACCATCTCAATTCTAAATCCCAAATAATATTTGAAGAAAGCAAGGGTTCTTACTAAGACAAGAATAAATCAGAATTGTTATAGAACTTTGGAGGTTGCAACTCCTCATCAGGGAAAGATAAAGTATGATATCATAGAGAGTGACAATGATATTCAAAATATCCAATTAGGAAGACCTACAAGAGAATCATTGAAACAAGGGGTCACTAAGGAAGTTGAAATTTTGTTACATAATTTTGATGAGGATAAGATATCCAAAAATAGCTTAAAGACTAGGTAAAAACATTAACCTCATGTTTGCATAAGTTGGTAAGGTATACCAAAGAATTTTCACCACCATCACCCCTGAAGTGGGTAAAGGATTTCTCCCAAATGGATAGGTAGGTGATTGAAAAGAAAGAGATAAGTATATAGAGCTTACTAAAGTACCTAATGAAATTATTGAGCTATGTGAAAATGAAGTGTTTTCTTGGGATGGAATTTTTCATAAACTTGAAGCAATAAATCAACTAGATGAGGATTTACTAGAAAAAGAAGGAATAGTATCACCCAAGGAGAAGGGAACTTAATATTTAATGGAAGACTTATCCGAGAATCGGGTAATAACCATAAACCATGTTAAAGAAAAGTTGGAGATTGAAAAATATTGGGTGGGAAAAGTTATTGATAATATAGATTGCATATTAGAACAAATGATGTTTGAAAAAAACAATATAGTTTATGGGAATTGGGAAATTTATACTTTAAATATATCATTTGACAAGAATATCAAAGAGGAAACTTATCCTTGTGAGGTCATCAAAAACTTATCCCGTTGAGAGTAAAATTTCGAGTTGAACAAGAAGTGAGAGAATGTAGGACAAGAATTTCCACATGTTGTGACATATTGAACAAGCATCACTTGATCTACAAACATCACCTGGGACATGACGAGGAAGAGATAATGCAAATGTTTCAAAGATATGATGCTTATATAGAGAGACAACTAGTTAAGGAAGAAGATGATGAAGATGAAGATGAAACTGTGAAGACTGATGAGAAATTTTAGGCTTGTTTTTCTTTAAACAACTTTTTCATCTTATTTTAATTATTACTCTTGTTTCATGAAAACTGAATACTATTTTGAATTTTTTTTTTCAAACATGAATGTAATTTGATGCAATACATTATATATTTATATTTCTTTCATATAATTTCAAATCTATTATGAAGCATGTAAACTAATGTAACTGTTTGACATCTTTTGTATTGTGGAAAAAAGTGAAATTGGGGTTCTATAGGGGATTTAGCCCATGAAAAAAATGCATACATTTTTTGGAAACGATATATAAAAGAAATAAGAAAAGACAGGCCTAATCATCTTCCACTACAAAATCCTCTCTGCAAAGAGGAATTTTCTTCACCACCTTATTATTTTTAGGAACAAATTCCTCTATTCCTAATGCCATTTGAAAAAACAAAATGTCTCCATACAGTGTGTGAGACATACCCAAAGACATGAGTTCATCAGTAGTTGTCAAAGGACCATCCAAAAACTAAGCAATTGTGATATCCTCTCATATGAGGAAACCCATTCACCATGTCCAAAATCATTTAGGAAAAGCCTTTTTCCTGTTGCTTTGAAATTGAATGATGAATTAGCAACTTGAGTTGGAAGTGCAATAACAACTGATCCTGGAGAAGATGGAGTAAGAGGCTTGGAACTAGACTTAGCCCTATATTTCTTCATAAAGATGGGTGATTCTTCAGGAGGCTGATAAGGTATGGTCCTTGATGATTTCTTTTCCAATATTGAAACACATTTCTCCAGTTCATTCATTCTACGAAAAGAGTAGGCACAATACCTAGTGAAATCTCTCCATCAAGTACATAAGACCCTAAGGGGATTTCCTTCATAGTAAATGCTTCATTACAAATGAAGGGGAATTTGTAATTGGTCAAACCTTGCACACTAGGCCTACTCACAAGCCAAAATTTATTCAATGCATCGGGAATCTTTTGATGTTCTAGTCTGAAGAGATGAAAATACATCATCTGGAAGGCAGAAAAGACAAGACTTATCTTGATAATAATTCTAACCAACATAACTGAACAACTTAAGCTTTTAGAGGCTCAGTGTAATCTTTAGGATCAATAATATTAAATAACATTCTTATGAATGCCTCATCAGGGCTTAACATATCAAAAATTGAGTGCAAATCCTTAGTGGATATGTCTTTCAAGATAGATTCTATTAGTGTTCCCGCTACTACAAATAAATTTCCCCAAATTTCTTACACTCAGAAAATAAAATGTGAGTTTGTAAAGGAAATAATGTGCATTTAAAAGAAATTCGAGGCGGGAAAGCCAAATAAAGTATAATCATGGTGAGATGACATCCAAAAATATTTATGTGATATCCACATGGGAGAAATGAGCTTGAAGTAAGTTGGAATTATGTAGAAGATAACGGTTGGCTTGATATGACATGATCCATGGGGGAAAATTAGCCCGAGAAAGATAGGAAAATGAATGTGTGTTTATAGATTCTCAAAAGGTAAAAGGGATTACACAAAAAATTAAATCACCTGGAGATTCCCAAAAATTATCAAAAAGAGTTTTCTATGACTGCTTGAAGGGATAAATGATTAAAAAACATCAACTAAATGGCATGGCATCCTAGTCATTCTGGGAGAGTGAAAAATGTGAATTACTTGTGATTCTCCCACCTGGCAACATAAAAGAAAATATTTTCAAGAGAATAAAGATGGATTAGACTATGTTTTGTAAGGGAAGAATATTCTTCAAGGATTCATGCTTTTGGGGAAAAAAGTAAGACAAGTGAGTGATCAAAATTGTATAAACCTAATGAGGATACTCTCACATAGAGGGGGTTAAATTTTTCTAAGATTTAGAAAGATAAAGGAGAAAACCAATTTGTATTGTCTTAAGCCGAATTAATCTGAGATACCCGAGTTTTTGTTCATCTATTCCCAAACCTTCATGCCAAGATGATTACACTATACATTCATTGGTAGACATTGAGGTCATAGGTATTATGTCCCCTTGTCAAAGTGTTGGAGTTTCTTGAATAAATTTGTGTGTATTCTCATGAGAAATGTTGTTTTTTTTAAGATGTGTTACTTTGAATCAGACATCTACATTTCTATTGCAATCTTATACTATTAATTTCTTTGAATTACACAAAGCCTTAGCTTAGATAGTGACAATTTGGAAACTGTAACTGCATTAATGATATATACTTCTTTCATATTGTAGTAAATAGTTTCATATTCAAGTTGTATCTATTTATTTCAATATCTTTGTCAGTTCTTGAGGGTATATGGAGCGTATGTGATAAAAAATTATTAGTATTTTATTGAGAGTTTATCATGAGCTTTTGTGTTTAAATTCTTGAAGTTTGTGTAAAATCTTGTGTTCTTGGGTTTCCATGAATACAAACCTTCTAGTTGAATGAATGCTTAGGATTTTTTTTTGGTATCTTACATCGAGAATGATTATATACAACATTTTTCAATGTTCATTTAAGTTTTTGTATAATCAACTTTATCTTTCTTAACTTCCCATCCATACATAAAAATTATAACCAATAAGCATTAGATCCACCTAAATATCCCCTTCTTACATTGTTTATGCACAAATTCTAAGGACATTTATTGATTTTGTATATATTTTATCCAAAACAAGCATAAGAAAGTTGGAAGTATGATTGTGTTTAGTAACCCAAGCCTTCTTTAGAAGACATTTGCATTTTCTAGTGTGATAACTCATGAGAGTTAGATGATGTTTGTATTGACCATGTCTTCTTGAGGATGCCTTTTCACATCCCTAAGAAAGAGAGTCCAAATATTGTTGTTCTATCCATTTCTTTCATAAATATAGGTTACAAAATGGGTCCTCTCACCCTAGTTTCAGGAAGAACCTAAAGTAGCAGGGTAGGTCATACCCTTAGTGAGGTGTTATCCAAAATTCCCCAAGTCTAAGTGAAAAGATATTTCTAGATCCATCCCCAGCTACAAAATGACTCAAATCCCGGTCTTCCTTTCTCTAAGCATCTGGTGAGCTCATTTATGTTGTTTGTCTTACAAGGAGGGATCAATTTGGGTACTGACAAAACATATAAATGATTTAAATTTTTTATTATCTTAGAATGACTAGGATGCCATGTTTCCCTTCTAATATTAATTGTTTAATAATTTCCTTTTCAAGTGAGTATAGATACTTTTCAATGATTTTCGAGTGCCTCCAGATGGTTTGATTTGATGTGTAATACCTTTCACCTTTTGAGAATCCATCTCGAAAAACACACACTCATTTTCATGTCTTTTTGGTCTGACTATTCTCGCATGGATTATGTCACATCAAGCCAATCATTCTCTTTTTGCATAATATTAGTTCCTTCTAAACTTATTTCCTTCATGTGGGGCTGAGTAAGAGATATTTATTCATTTAATGGAGTTGATTCCATCTAATTCAATTCATCTCCACCATTTTCAATATAAATTAAGATCCATTTCTTCATTAGTACACATCTCATTTCCATTCTTAAATGTGAAAATATATTGCGAAGTTCTTTGTCGGTGCAATGGAAAAGGTGGTTGTAGAAACTATCCTGAAAGATATATCATCAAAATATTTGAATCAAATATTTGATTTAACGGGCCCGGATGAGGTAATTTCAGGGCTTTATTTGTGATTTTAGACCCGGGGGATGACAAAGGTCCTTTGACATATCGAGTTTCAACTTTCCCTCCTTTTAAGATTGATCAAAATCAATCATATTTTGTTGGGATTTTAAACAATGTATTATCATCTCTTCCGATGGGCGCATCGAAAAACTCCAAAAGCACAAAATAAATAATATATTAAAAGGATGCAAACTATGATGGGGATGATTGAATATGAGTCTCCCTTTCTATGTAATGAAATTTTTTTCTGAAAGATATTCCCGTGAGTTTTATGTATTCTATGATGGGACTTCATTGATATTGTTCCTTCCATTTCTCATAAAGTTGATGAATTGGAGAAATGATTTTTTCTCTAGAAAAAGGTCCAACATGACCTATGCCACCTCAATAACCTACAGTACCAACATCATCAACAAGAAGGAAGAAGGGGGAATTAAGCTCTCAACCCCAAATTATCATTTTGGATGAGGAAGAAGAAAATCCTTCATCTTCTCAATGTCCTAAGGAATCATTCTCTACCACCAAGGAAAGTATGGGAAATTTTCTTTCCAACCTTCCATTCATTCAGAGCAGCATATTCCTTTGATGGAGAAAAATTATCATGACCATTTTTGTTCCTCTTCTAAGAGAACATCCACCTTTCATAAGGAAATGCAAGGGTGAGTTCAGTTCTAAGTCTCCTATTCCACTAGGTCTAAGGGACACAATACTTTCTCTTCTAGCTGCTTCAAATGCTCATGTTCAACCTACTCTGTTTGGTCTACTTATTACAAAGAAAAATGGAGGAAGGAATTTCCTACATGAAGTTTGGACATTTTGGACTGGGTATATTCTTATCATAAGAAGATAGAATTAAGGAATATCATGGATGGTCCTAGAATGACTGTTGACACATTGATGGATATGGGGATGTCTCATACTTTGGTTGGGGTAGTTTTGTTTTCTCAAACAACTTAGGGCTCAGAAGAATTTGTACCAAGGAAAAATAGGCTACTAAACAAATTTCCCTCATTTGGAGAAGATCTCAAAGTAGTAATAGAAGATGAATGAATGTCCCTCTTCTCCTAATTTCCCCTTTTGATGTAATGTTTGAAAATGTATGTAATTTATACACATGCTTCATAATAGATTTAAAATTCTATCAAAGCAAAAATAAAAGTTTATTGTATTGTATCAAATTACATACATGCTTGAAAGAAACATTTCAAAGTAGTGTTCAATCAACATAAAACAAGAGTATCAATAATGAAAAGATGAGAAATGTTTAGGAAAGACAAGCCTAAGCTTGCTCACTGGTCAATCATAGTTACATCTTCATCTTTATCATCTTCTTCTTTGGCTAGTTGTCTTTCTTTATACGCATCATACCTCTGAAACAATCTGTATTGTTTCTTCTTCATCAAGTCCTAAGTGATACTTGTATATCAATTGACACTTATTTAATATATCACTACAATTGGACATTCTTGGATTATATTCCCTCAACCTCTTATTCAACTCAGCAATCTTATTCTCCACTAACATGATTCTTTTGATAACATCATGAGAACATGGTTCCTCCTTGATGTTCTTGTCAAAAGATTGAGTCAAATTATCAACTTCCCAATTCCCTTAAGTGATTTTGTGTTTATCAAAAACCATCTTTTCAGATACTATGCATGTTATTAATAGTCTTTTCTACCCATTCCTTCTCAATTACTAACTTTTCCTTAACTTGTATTTATAGTTTCCACCCTGATTCTAGCGAGGTATTCCATCACATATTTACTGCCCCTTTCTTCAAGTGGTATTATTTCCTCTTTTTCTAGAAAATCCTCATCAAGCTGATTTATTGTTTCAAGTTTGGGGAGAATCCCCTCCCAAGAGTACAATTCACTTTCACACTGCTCAATAATTTCATTAATTTCATTGAGGATTTTGGTAAATTTTGTATATCTATTTGTTTCCTTTTCAATGACTTGCCTGCCCTTTTGTGACAAGTCCTCCACCCAATTGTCTACTACTTCAAATTTCTTACTAGCCTTTTCTATTTTATCTAGTAATTCAGGGGTGACAGTAGTAGTAACTTCTTGATCTCCTTCTACAGGCTCTATCATTTTTTTCAAGCATGAGGTCAAGTGCTCCTATCTGCTCTTTTAACTACTTCTTTGATATTTTATCCTTATCTACCTTTTGCAGCAGACCTTCAATTGCCTCTGTAACACCTTGCTTCAATGATTCCCTAGTATTCCTCCCCAATTGGATGTGTTGGATATCATAGTCACTTTCTGTAATATCATACTTTGTCTTTCCTTGGTGAGGAGTTATCACTTCTAAAGTCCTAAACCCATGCTGGTCTACTCATGTCTTGGTAAGGATATTTGCTTTCTTCAAATATTGTTAGGGATTTGGATGTTGGTGATACTTAAATCCTCCTTCTGAGTGACTTCCTTCTCTCCTTGTTGAAGGAGTCCTCTTAACCATCCAACCATGGGAGTATTCCCCTTCTTTTCTTTCTGTGGGGTTTCGAATATAATACAAACTCTTTATATTTTCATTCAACCTTTACGGTTTGTTTTCACCTTCCAATGTTACAACCCCTAACTTCCCCTTGTCTTGTCCCTAAATATGTGGATGAGTGATACCTTCTAGTTTCTTGTCACCCACTTCCTTTTCATCTTGACCTTTATTTTGTGTAGAGATTATAGATTCATTTACTATTTCCTTTTGATTTTTGGAAGGAGGAACCATCGTACTAGTATCTATATTATTTGTTGAAGTGATTATCACATTTGTAATTTCTTTTACAAAATCCTTATCCAAGCCTGGGGTTTTAACTAGCTCCTTTTATTTTGAATTTTCCTCACCCCCTACCAAAGGTGGATGTTTAGTGGATAAATTATCTTGGGGCTTCTCTTCATTTATGTCATTCTTTGTTTGTTGGGCTTCCAGGTGTGACTTCTAATTCTTGATTTTACTTTCTTCAAGAGGAATCTCAACAGGTTTACTTATTTATTTTAACACCTCAACTACACCTTCTTTCATGGTATTTGTTTCTTGAGAAATCTCACCCTATTTAACTACTTTTGAATCTTTTGATGGTTTATTTTCAGTGTAAACAACATCTATTACAAGAGTTTTACTCAAACTTGTTTGAACTATCTTTTCAACATTTATGAGAGAGGTTGTACCTTTACTTTAAATATTTTATGGTTGAGCCCCCACACTTACACTTAATACTTGATGGATATCTTGAACATACACCTATTATTTAGGAAATTTACACTCTCAATTGTATGAGTCCCAATGTTTACATCAACCGTTTCCAGTTTAGAAATTTCTTTAAGCAATTCAACTATATCATCAGCTATTTTTGACTTATTTTCATGATGCTCAATCATTGGTTTGTTTTACACTTGTTATTCCTTAAATCTAACTGATTGAGTAGACATATGAGCACCGCTAATTATTCCAGAATAGTTTCAATAGGCATTTGAAAATGTAATTGCATTAGGCAATATCACACTTGGAGTAGAATGCACACTCTCAAGAGTCTGGGATGGTAGCACTTGATGGGATAATGAAGCAACAACCCTTTGTTGGTCTTCAGTCAAAGAAGGAGGATAAATTACCTCAGGATCTCTATGTTTGTGCTTTTTTTATGCATGGACACTTTCTTTCATTGAAATACCAACATATCTTGCCAAAGGCTATTCAAATACCAATTTAAATTTCTTCTTAGTTCTTTCAAAATTCTTGACATCTAGTGCCTCTCTTTCTTTGGTACTACATGATTTGGATTGATATCAAGCACTGATAGGGTTCCCCTCATCATCTTTCGGTGCCATATAATCTTGGTAACAACTCTAAGGGATTATTTTATGTAATCAATCCTTTCCCTTTTTCTTGGATTGGTACTACTTCAATGATGGGGGCATATTGCATGGCCTTCAAAATTATCCCCTCAGATTTTTGAATCAAAATAGTTCTTGAAGTCCCATTCTTGTTGGTTGTTGATGTCCATTCATCTATAGTATCTGTGGTAGGCTTATTACTAGGTAATTAAGGAGATTGTCCATTTAGAAGATCCATTTTATCTGCTCCCTCCTTTAGTGGGGGATATCTCCTTACAACACTTTAAAATCCTGGAACTCCTTCAATACCTTTGTATTTTGTAAGGATAAATCAAAGCCCTTTACAATCAACCAAGTTAGTGTTCTTCTTAATACATCAGATATCCTCATATGATGGCTATATGATTCCTTTTCCTTCCAATAAATAGACTGATTATTTTTTATTCAATATTCTAGTCATGGTAATATTGTCCCACCACATCCTTGTCATCTACAATTCCCTATGGGACTACAACAATCTTGAAATCAATAATTTGACTCAAGGTCATTCTGAAAAATCCCTTAACCTCACTTCTTCTTCATCTATGTAATTCATCCAGTAATCCTCAAAGTGAGGCTCATGTTCTTCTATGCTGATAACCTATAGAATGTCATAATTATCTCTTGGTGTGAATTTTTGCATTTGGAATGTCTCCATTTCTTCCTCCATCAGATCTCTGCCTTTATTATACTTTGGCATGATCATTTGCCAATTTGGATGGGGAAATTGATATATTTTTTGTGCTTTTTTGCAATTTTTTATGCACAGAAGTCAACTATCTTGAAAATTTCATTAAGTCCCACTTGTCATTCACATATCTGGGTAGTTTACAAGGTTGTCCCTCAAATCCACTTACCCTAAAGTATGTAAAGAATTTGTATTATATAAATATGCAACCATATTCCAGAATTGTATCCCTAGCAGTAGTAGATAGTCTATATTGTTCCCACTCTGGTTTGAAAAGACAAGTCACAGGGGAAATGAAGGAATCATTTATCAACCTGACATTCCCCTTATAATTAGCCAACCTCAATTATGGGTACACATCATACACTCTATGATATTTAAAACTTTTTTGTAATGGGAGACTAGGAAATGATTTGAAACAAACAATGTTATAGATGAAATAAGACATCATATAGAAATTGATGTCAACTAGATTACCCGCACCAATCTTTACAACTATTGTCAAAAATTTAGCATGGATGGATGTTGATATGAAGCTTTCCCAAAAAAATTCCTTGTTCTTCTAAGATAACCATTATAAAAGGGCACATCCATTCTTGAAAATCAATGGCTCCTTCTAACCCTGCCATTATGCTTAGTAATACAATAAGGTCCTAAACTTCATCAAAAAACATGGACCTAGTCAATTTATTTGGGATTCTCTTGAAAGATGGTTTTTTTCCTCAACCATTTGGCATTTAGCATTATAGCATACTCATCACATCTTTCCTCATAATCAATCTATGCAGAATTAACTATAATGATTTTTGGTTGATCCAAATTTGGTAACCCTAGAATTTCCCTAAAATCCCTCGATGTCAAGTTTATAACCCTTTCTCAACTTCCATCCAATACTTCTCTCGTTTACGGATTGTATTTCTCGACATAACCATACAAGCTTAGGATCATGTATGGACAAAGGTGGGAAAGCAACGCTAGGAAATGTCATTGGCATCAATGGATGTCATCACTTACTTTTATTTGGATTATTCAACCTTCTTGTAAAATCATCTAATTCAATGTTTAATAACTTTGTGTCAATGACCTTATCTAAATCATTGTTAATTCCGAACGCATACATGGAATCCCGATGCTAGGGTCATCATCTTTTGGATCTTTTATTTTAATTTTCAACTTGAGTATTGAGAATTAGTAATGGCAGAGCTAAGACTTACCTATTTTTTATGAACTTTGTGAACTTTTCTTCTGATTTCACACTTACAAGCTCTTTAGCTCAAATTTTTCACTTCTCAATAAATTTTTCTCCTTTACTTTTGCTAATTCAAGCAGCTAGGTCACCTAGATATTTATATACAATGGTAACAATTCAAAATTCTTGGAATATTTTAAGAGTTCTACCTTAATTCGTGTAAAAACACATTAATGACAGTAACCATAAATGTGTTACATCCTATCCGTCAATCTTTATTTCTTCATTTGAATGTGGACCATCCACGTGGATTAATCTAGCTCTTTGCAAGGCTAGGGAGTATTTTTACACACTTGCATTACCTTTCAAATGAGTGTAATTTTGAAACCTTGACCTGAACCTCCACCTCTTGAATTTTGATAAGGTTTTCCACATGTTTCAATATGAAAGGTGGCTAGGCTACAAAACTCATTTGCATTTTTAACCAATCTCTCACATAAGTGCAGGATTACATATTTGACCCAGGCCTCCACCTATTGTCTTTACCTAAAATATGACACGTGTCCTCGTTCGGGATTCAAAGGCATATTCACACTTTGCACTATAATTTGGATTTGATGCAAAAATGTACCGATGATCTACTTTCCCACTCCAACCATATTTAGAATGTATTCTTTCCAAGAATTGGAACCTTATTTGTAGTTTGCAATCGTAACTCAAACATTCCTTGGAATATTCCACCAGTTTTTGGAGATAGGCTTGCATTTTGTAGTTATCATGCAAATTGTAGTTTTTCAAACACGACCGACCATAATGCCACCAGCAATATCATGTCATGTAGTTTCGGATGATGGAGGAAAACATGTAGTTTGAAGCAATTGTCTTAAAGATGATATACATAAGATATTTACATGGTTTAACACAATTAATCATAAAGTTTTTTCCATGAATTACATGGAGATGATATGATTATTACATTCCTCGACTGAAAAGAAGATTCACATCCTAAACATAATCTTTTTCGTTTTCATTCAACATGATTACATCTTCAAGCATAGGTTTTTAAACATGGGAAAACCAGTCAAAGGAAAATTTCAAAGGCACACTTTAGATAAAAGGGAGAGATCAAATTGAGAACTAACATATTGAACAATAATTTTCTTAAAAAGATAAGGATTTCTACAATCAATCAATTTTTGGAAAGCATAGGGAAACTATCAAATTCCCAAGGTGGTTGTAGGAAATCATACAAAAATATCAAATTCCCAATTAGAATTTGAATAAATCTAGACTCTTGGAGGTAGAAATGGGTAGAATCACTTTGAAAAAGTTATCTCATATGCCTATTTATGACATCATATGGATACTCCATGGAGATTTCAGTAATTCTTAAGAGCTTGATCATCCTTATGAATATTATTGGATGGATTGTAGGGATGAAGAGGAAGTCGATTGAGGTACTATGCTAAGATGAACCTCACCCAATTAGTGGAATAAAAAATTGCATTTGATCCTCAAGGGTTAGAAGATGGCAAGGATTTGGCGAGTAAATCATATGTTGACAAGAATATATCCTCATAACCCATCCCAAGTGTTGATGGATGAGTTCATAGAGTACTTCATTGTATATTATAACTACACATGTCCTTAAAATGACCCAAATCTGGATAAGTAAGAAACGAATTGAATTCACCCTACAAAACACATCAATTTTAAGATAATATAAGGAAACTAAGATCATTAAATATATACTTCCCCCTTTCAAAAGAGAGTTGTAAGATTGGACCCCACGAAGGTAAATTTCTCACTTCTTTTAATTAGAGGACCAACTTCAAGGTTTGTGGAAGAGTTCAAGACTACAACAAGAAAGACAAGGACCATTACATCAAAATTGACACGTATGGCAAAAGAGATGCTGAAGAAAACTATGCATGATACTCTTTTCATTAAGGCCACACCTCTCCAAGTAATCCCATACCAAAATTTAAAGAAAAATATAACTATGGAAAAGGAAACCACCTAGGTTGATGTGTCATCCTCTTCCTTGAAGGGGTTATTGAGCAAAGAAAATTTTATGAGAGGGATTATTTATCCAACCCATCTAGGGATAGGTCTAACATTAGAAACTATCCATGAATAAAATAAAGAGGAAGAAAAAACTGTGACCTTACATTTTGTGAGGACTAAGAGAAAAAATTTGGCCACACCTACAATAGAAGTAATCATAGGTACAACATCTAAGGGATAACTTCACAAGTTTAGGTACATGCTACTACCTCTAAAATTCTAGAGGTAGTAATCATTACCTCACCTCTTGTGTAACATGAGGCACTTGTCAGTATGGCTACACAAGAGACTCCTATAAATGTACTAATTAAGGGTATTTATGTATATGAATCCCAATTATGAAAGGAGCATGAAGGACCAGACCCATCAATTGAGTAGGCATTCATTGATTTATTACATGGGTTAGATTGGGATGTTTGATTGGACCTCCCCATGAGAGAACACAAGGAACATCAATTGGGGAAAAACGGGAGACTAGGAACTACATGAAACACCTACCACCGAAGTGGTAAAAGGTGATAAGGTGAAAAAACCCATTTAAGGAGTTGTTGTAGGGAGGTTGAGAAACTCATGTTGAAAAGTTTTCATAAAATGAGAATGAGAAATCAAATGTCATGGAGCCTACTCAACCAAATTTTGGGGTATTAGAGAAGTATATTATAACTCAATAATTTTATAACGGAAATCTTAACATCAAGAGGATCCACCGGTTGAGGTAACTAAGGATCTCTCTATCCAGATAAGAAGAGGTTGAGGTTACAAAGATTGCAAGCAAAAATACACAACCATAGTCAACCATGATGGGGTAAGAGGTGACATAATTAAGGAAAGAGAAGAAAAACACAAACACACCCTATAGATTATTTATATCATCCGGAAGCACAAATTGAGGAGTCTAGTCTCACTCTATGTAAAATAGATACTCTCTTTAAAAAGATAGAAAGGATAAAAAGACCTAGAATCAGATGATAGAGAAGGTTTATATATTATTATCCTATATGCAAAAATGGGTACAAGATCCCCTTAATGATCAAGAAATAACCACATACTTTACCTCATAAGTCATAAAGAATGTTGAGGATTCAAGATATAGGGAGAGGTAACCAAGAAGTGGGAGGACAAGCTAGTAAAAATGGAAAGAAAGATCATTAGGGATATCCTTGGATGTTACAATCAAGTGTCTGATCAAATTGAAGAAGGTAGAACCTTTATTGATAAATATCAAACAAAGATGGAATATTGTAATGGATTATTTCTCAAACTTGAATCCATCACATACTTGGGAGATAAGGTGGTGGAGAAATAAGGAATAGTCTCTTCAGATAGTAGAGGTAGATAGTATGAGTCTAAAGGGGAAATAATATTAAGGATTGAAACCTTAGAGGGATACATAAGCAAGATCCAACATATAATTTGGAAAGCAAGGAAGTATGTGGATGACATAGATTCAAATATTGAGAGGATTCTCCCCTTAAAAGGTATACACCCCGGGAGCAACAAATACAGATAGGCTTCTCAAGATTCTTTAACAATTCATTGTAGGGGAGTTAGACCCTCAAAAAAATTTTACTATTCTTCTATGCATATATTCATTCATTTAGAAAGATACATCAATAAATTTTCCAAGAGGACTAAAAAAGGAAGGCTACTTCTAATGAGTTCGATAGTATTCTTTCCAAGAATGAAATTGTTTTCCTCTACCATGCAGGGACATATGAGGACCCCATTTTGGGGATGTTTGAACCATTTTATGTATACATAAAAAATTTAAAAGAAGAAGAAAATAAATAAATAGATATCAACCCTCCCTAATCATTTCTTTATTCCTTTTCTATTAATTATTCTTGTAAGGAGAATAAAAATTATTTGATTGTAATATGTAAAAATTCTTTCTTGGAGCATATGTGGAAATATGAAAGTGGAAAAAGAAGATAAAAGATTTTGTTGACAGAAGAAAGGAAAATTCTCCATTCCACCAAGGGTTTCTTCATGAAGAACAATCGTTCTAGCCAAGAAAATAAAAATGACATATTTTTCAGTTTGGGAACTTCCGCCATCATGATTGCAAATTAGGGACCACTACCACACGTGTACCTTATTTTCAGCGCTCCATGGGGTATCTAGGTATATTCCCTTATGTGAAATTTTTGTATAAAAAGTGAAGGCCTATATTCACTTTAGGGGATTTTAATTTTGAGATTCTTTTTTGGGGGTTTTAGCTAGGTTGATCATGTGTTATGCAATCACTAACAAGTATTGAGATCATTTTCACATGTCTCCTTGTCAATATAATACACATAAATAGTTTTTATGTATAAGTGTGAATTTTCTAAATGTATATAGCAATAGAATCAATAAGCACACACTCTTGTTGGGCGGAGAAAATGGCTATGTTTTATCCATGTGTGGAGGTTCTAGGATGCATACACGGTATGAGCATCAATAGAAGACAACAATAAAGGATCATAGGGGATGTGTGGAAGTGTGCACGAAAAATTAGGAAATGAATACAATTCAATGTGCGAAGGTGCATGAAACACATGAGAGAAAGGAGTTCATGCATGCACACAAATTTCCTGAACTTATATGTTACAAAATAGAAGCTAAAAATAGGAAAAAACACAAATTACGTGGTATAAAAGTAACGTCCAAAAATAAGTAAAGCATCAACTTCAAGGAAAATCATATATAGGAAAGAAAAATAATTATAGGAAAATCATGAATGAGGGTCAGCTATTTATAGCTTGATCTAAATTTTAAAAAAATCATTTAGGTTGTATTTGGGACATATATTATTATGAAAAATGCATGTAAGCAATTAAGGGCAAGTCCCCGCCATGTATAAATATATGTTTTTCTCATTATAGAAAGAAATCTGATAGTATGTAAGAGTTATTAAGGACTGATTATGTTATGTATGCACTCATGGACACAGTTAGACTATGATTGTAATCAACTTAATAATGTATTGAAATATGCTTTTGATGGAAATGGGTAGTAAGGGTTAGTATAGCTGAACATGGTATGATGGGATTCCAAATATTATTGATGATTATCTATGTTGAGTGACTTCATTATTATATGTGTTTCCATTTATTTATTTTTAGTGTTTTTTTATCTTCATATTACAATGGTTATGTATGCATTAACCCACATCATGATAAGTAAACAAAGGAGGAAGACAGGTTGCATGCACTTCATGTGAGTGTTTAAGAATCTATCTAGGTGAAGTTCCATCATGCATAACCTTGTGAAGTGTTGGCTACTAGACTCTAACATTTAGGTTATTTTTTTGGGACTTCTTTTCTTTCTTCTCATTAGGATTTTTCATTCATATGACATTCTAGCTATCATTGGAGAATATTGAGCATTGGGTGGATGATGACTTGGATGAATTTCCATAGTGATATATCACCAAACGATACTTTAATGTGCCCAAGTGGGTTAAGGGAACCTATACGACTTTTTATGTGAGATGTTATTCATTTTCTTCCTAAAAGAGTTATACAAGTGGTTAGCAGACCTACGTGCACAATAGGGGTATCTGGTTAGGAAAAAGTAAGTGTGGAGCCAGGATAAGTATCAAGAAATTTCTAATTTGAATTAACCATTGAAAAGAGTAGTAGATAAATGGTGGGAAGGAGTGTTGCATAATTATTCCTTGGTGTACATGATTTCGACATACCCATGCCCCAAATTAAAAAAAAATAGTTTTTGTGTGAACCCAAGATAAATACTTATGTGTGCTACTTTTATCAACAAATATCTTGATGATTGAGCTTTTAATGAATACCTTACCTATGGAAAGCTACAACTCCACCATGTGTAGGGGTAGGAAGTAGGTTTAGGAAGGATGGCATTGGTCCAAGTGGAAGAAAGAGAAAGAGAGGAAATACTATAAGTATAATGATGCATGAGAGAGGAAAGTTGAAGAGGTGATGAGACTAAGATGAGTGATGTCAGTGGAAGTGATGAGAACCCTACAAAAGGAAAGGGACTGTAGAATCATGTCTTTCCATTATTTGGGAAGCACACAGTAAAAAACCACTTTGGCATCAAATGAGAGTGACTCTAAGGAGAGAATGATAATCATTGGCACGCATATGACCTATCCTATACACCCAACCCTTTACATGTGTTTCTTATAATATGGAAGTTGTTGTAGAATATCATCATAGTGAAGGTGAGCAGGAAGGTAATCAAGGATCACCACATTGGATTAGAGATATAACTAAGCACATATTGGTAACAACATAAGAGGCACAATAGATTAAAGCCATGCATATGATAATGCAATAGGATCCTATGTATGGACAAAATTTATTTAGGAGTAGTTTGGTTGGCATGTCATCTAGAAAGAGTAGTGGCACATAACTGTTAGAAGTAATCTTATAAGTGTGGTAGTAAAAATAGCTTGTGTATAGTTCATCAATACTATAGGGATGAAAGGTAGTACTTTAACAGGTCCTCAAGTCATGACAAGAGGCTTGGGAGGATCAATACCTTTACCACAGAGAGGAAATCCAAGTGGAGGTTTAGGCTAAAGATCTATCCCCACTCTAGGTAAAGGACCACAAAATCTAGCACAACCTCAAAACTTCAGAAAACATAGCATTCCCCTCAAATCATCTTTGATATGTGCCTTCATTTTCTAGAATATAGTGGTGTCAAAGATGTAGTAGAAAATATACATAAATGAAAACTTTTATGGACATCTAAGGGAATAATGGATCAAGATCAGAAGGTAAGTCAGTTTACAACAACACTTCAAGGATGTGTGTATTATTAGTATAGGGATTATGATCCACACCAGACAGTAGTGGACTATGATGTGTTGTGTGCCACCTTCTTAGTTGAATTTCATATACTTGAGTTTTAGCATCGAGCATTAGAAAACTAAAGGATATTAAGCGAGGATTTTTTTATAATGTTAGAGAATACAATGTGCATTTTAAGATCCTATTGTCCAATATTTCCTATGACATCCATCAAAGATAGCATGAGTAGAGGTTTGAAGGAGGATTGTTAACACCTTTCCGAAGGGAGATATCACATAATACATTCATTGATCTATATGAAGCCTAGGAAGTAACATGGTGTGCAGAAGTAGTTGGAAGTGTAGAAACATGAGTGAGATCATTTCTTGAGGCCCATGTTGCATCAATGTCCACTCGATTGGAGAAATCATCTTCTAATTCAACTCATCGATGCATAGTGGAATTGAGTGCACTTTAAAAAGTATAAGGACATTAAAGGATAGTTTTACACGTAGGCATGTGACCGTGCTACTGACAACTTGTGATATTTTCCTTAAGAATCATGATGTTTGTAACTACCCACTTTTAAATACACAACACGTAATAATGTTTCGTATATTGTAAAATATATGATGTGCATACTCAAGACATGGCCAATTTTTTCTAATTAATCAGATTCATGAGGTTTGTGAATAGGGTTATAGTAGACGAATGCAAAGAGTAGCTCGTAGGTTGAACAAGGACATAATAGTGAAAGGAAAAATAATGTTAATGGAGGCCTTAGAGGTGGATATAGAAATTGAGGACATGGTAGCCAAGGAATTTTTCACGATGTTGGGATGATGAAATATAGCCTAAGTATGAAATGCACGAAGGATTAGGAACAAGGAAACAGGGGCACATAGGTGTGCGTGAAAATATATCGAAAAGGGCATGCCTAGGAAGGCATGAAATTAGGACTTAGTCGTTTTCTAGTTTGGAGCTAATTATAGACATGGAGTGAAGAGCACATTTTGTATGGAGACTTGAAGAACATGTAAAGGCTATTTTAGGCAAGAGGGAGATCAAGCGCCATGCATAGTTTTGAGCTATTAATATGATTATGTTGTTATTGTATTATTTGATAATCTATTAATAGCATGATTGCATGCTTTTGTAATTATCTTGTAGCGGCACATGGTTATTCTTAGCATGTAGCCTATTTTGGAAGGTGTGTGTGTAGTAAAGAAAATTTCCCACTACCCCTAAGTATGTATTGATTTACACAGTTTAGGGATCCCATGTTGTAGTAGTGTTATGTTGTGATTTTTTTAGTGTCCATGACTTATGATGACATTATTATGTATGTATGAAGCTTCTATGTTTTACAACAATTAATATAATGGATCTTTGTGGCTAGATATTGATTGTTGACACATTTGTTACTAGTTCATGCATGGTAAATTTAATCTTGATTCTGGTATGAGTTAATCTTGTTTATGATTGAGATCTAGATCTGGTTTATGCACTAATATACTTAATTATCTATTATGGATATGAAATATTTGTATGATCATGCTAACTATTGACGATTTTCTTTGTGGATGAACCATCGAGTCGGAGGATACCTTAGGGAAGTGGGACATGTGCCCTAAGATAACCTCTAGATTTTAAAGAAGCTAGATATTCTCTATATTGAGGGTAATCTTAGAGAAAAGTAAAATGTAGTATAAAACTAACTAAGGTGATGTGCAAATCCGAAATAGATATTAAAAAGACATAGAGATGGATCATGGGAAACTACCAAAAATAGCCAAAGATCGTTTAGCATGATCTACTATTTTTAGGAGTATCTTGGATTATCATAGGTGAGAAGGTGAAAAACATAACAATATATAGATGATAGATGTATATAGAAAACCCAAGGGCATATAACACGATATATATTCAAAATTATCTAAAACTATTAGCGAGTGAAAGATAAAAGACACAAAATATTGAAATCTAAAATGCATAGAACAAGAACTCTTTATTCATAGAGAAAATAATACATGAGGCTGATATGGCACATATTTCAATTTCCTTCTACAACAGATTCTTTTTAAGGCTAGGCACTACGATCACTAAACCTATAATCCCTTTCAAAGATCTAGTCTGCTTTCTTTCCTTTTTCTTTGGGATCAAAAATTCCCATAAAGATCCTTTAGGTTCATGCTTCAATGTCTAGAATCAGACCTTCCACCAACAACATTCAATTTTCTTACAAGATCTTTCATTTTTGGGTCAATATCTCAACTGCATGTTGGTGATATTTCTGATTACCTTTAATTCATCCAAATTACACTCCTTCGAATGATGATTATTCTTCTATTCCTCGTGGAGGTTACGTGTTGGTTTGAATGCCTTCCTAGAAATTTGTCTTCAAAACTACACTAGAGAGACACATGGAGAGTGTGCACTTATTTTAAGGTCCTTTCTTATTTTTATTCATTTGAAATTGCACTCAGGTGACACATGGAGACCATGTGCATCTCTACTATTTTTTGAATTTTCAACCCACTGGGGAAACTTTATTAGGTCCAGGACACGTGGGCGATGCGGTGAAAGTTTGAGAACACTCCTCCGCTTCATTCCCGAAGTGCACTAAAGGGACGTGTGGACACCTTCCACATTCACTTCATACTTAGTTGAATTTAGGCTCAAGAAAACAAAAATAACTAGGGTTGGGGTGCCAAAATACACAAAAATAACTTTACATTATGGTGAATCACCAAGGGAATCCATACCAGTCATGGAAGAATCCAGAAATCTACTCAACCTCAAAATTCAAAATGTGGCTTACAAAATTCCACTCAGAGCTTCTACAAAGTAGTCCAATATCTGAGCCATTCTACCTTTGTTGGGTAGGTTCTTCTCTGTAAGGCCCAAAATCTTAGTCTAGCTCGATTATCTCCTTGTGGGAAAAATTTTGGAGATTTTTCACTACTGCGTGTAAGTAGATCTCCAACTACATGATTGGGTTCAAATAGCTTCCACCTTAGTGACACTGGATCTCTCTTTTGAATACTTTGAAAGACAATCTTGTCTTGTTTTTAGCAATCAAAAGCTATTGAATTTGGTCCTTTCATAGACTCAGATTCATCAGGAAGGAAGGGGAGGGAATACTAAATGGACTAATTCATTGATGCTCTGCTTTGGCTATTTTATCCCCTATCGAGTTGAGCCAAGAGATTCTATCATTTTATGGAGGATTTCTTAGAGCTCGATCTCATTGATTTTGCAGTGATCATACACTTGTAAGTGATTCCTTCCCTTTTTAGGGTAGAGTCAGAAGCATTGTAAATTATCCAAATCAACATTAATGATTCAGGGACCTTGTCAGATACTACACTACTGATGGTGGAGGTTGTGGTCTCCACATTTTAGCATAACCCTTTTGCATCATATATAAATCCAATTGTGGGAGCTAGATTCATTTCCATGGTGGTAATTCATGCATAGCAAGAGGCATATAGCTCCTGCACTAATGTTACAATTCCTCCTTTTTGGGGTTGTTGTCCTAATTTACGAGTCAACTTCTTGATCGCATCCTTAGATGATTTCAATCTTATTTGGAGGCTTCCCTTTTCTACCTTGATGATGTGCAACTTTTCCTAGAATGTCACCACCTCCACCATTCTTGAATCAACCTTATTTTAGAGGCTCCTTTCTCCTATGAGATAAAATTGGCCAAGGCCTTAGATGTGGGAAGTTTAGCTTCTAGAGTTTTAGCTTATGCCTAAGAAGCCACAAGGACTTCTTGTGATAGAGCTTCCTTCAATTCCTTATGGAGCTGTTTGATCTCCTTTCCTTTTCCTTTAATCTCGGCTTGTTGATTTTTCATGGTTTGTTTTTTTCATTAACTCAACCTTATCTTAAGTCCGGAACTCTAAAAGGTCAACTGCAACAGCACTAATAGAATGGTCTTTGGGTTGCATATGTTCTACGTGTTTGGATACTTGAGGGACCAGTCGTGTGATGGTTAAGGAGCTCTGTTGATGGTCATATAATGACCGCATCTACTTTGTTTCTCCTACCGACATTTCCTTCTTCTTTTGATTTTCCCTTTTGTTGTCTCAAGCTACCTTGGTAGTTTTGGCTTGACTCAAAAACTCTGAGGGAGAAGGGACAACCCCACCCATAAATGGGAACCCGGTGGTAGACCATATGGAATTGTAACTTTTGGTTGAGGCATTGAAGTTACCAGAGATGAAGAAGGGCCTATCACTACATGGGGGAGAAAGTTGGGATGGTGGAGGGAGGTTGAGGTAAAAAGGGGCTCCAGGCGGAGGGAGAGTTTGAGATGGGGTTACTAATAAGGGGATACCCCTTGTAGGGGAAAATGGTGGTGGAGGAGGAGATTGAAATGGAGCCTCGAGAGGAGGTAGAGGGGAGAAGAAGCCGAGCCACAACCATCTTTAAATTTTTGTGTGGTGGACTCGACATTGATTCATCCATAGGTTCCCCACACTTTGGAAACTAATAAAATTTGTGGCATGGAAGCCTAAACTAAAGGACATTGCTAAGAAATGGGGGGCGGGGGTAGTATTGGAAATTACTACTAGGATGACCCTAAGGACTCTATGATTGATCTCACAGACCACTTTGAGGTGATTGTCACCATGTCCTCACTCTCTAGATTAGACCGATGATCCACATCCCAAAACTCCTCCCATTGATCATCACTATATATGGCCACAAAATTGAGGGTGGTTTGTCCGATCTCCTACCTATACTTCTAATAGGCTTCAAGTTTGTCTATTCTCCAGCCTCTCTTAGACAGGGATGCTCTAAGTCATTTTTTCATGGTAAGGGTATGATCATACCTATGTTTAACTAGATGGAATGAATCCCGAGTCTAGAATTGGAATTTTACTAAGCTCGACGAATATGTTAGGCAAATCTGCCCAAGGGATCACCTTGATTTAAAAATTCCTTGGAATTGTACTTGTAGGAGTCTAGAACCTTATTCTGAACTAGAGTTGTGGCCATCGTCCCATCCGGGTCATACCTCCATGAGTCTTGAATTATGGCAAAGCCATAAGAGCCAACTTTTATGCAGGCTATGCTCTACCTATCTCTTAAGTACAATAATTCCTCCTTTTTAAAGGGGAGATCAAAAGTGCCTTCTTTTTCAATAGAATCCAAATTCAATATCTAAGAGTACCAACTACTTGGCTATCTCAACACCCACCACTCATGTCTTGGAGGACCCTTGGGGTCAGAAAGGATTCGTCTCAAAAACCATGCAGCCGAATCATCGAATGCCCTACCTTGAAAAAAATAATCACAAGGGTGAAGGGGGTCTACGAGGATGAATTGGACAGAGTTATTCATTCTAATTTTGACCCCTTTAGGGTAAAGTTTAAGCAAGAGGGGATCCACAAAAGAATTAAAAAATCATATACGTTCGATGAACGGGATAGTACATGAGTCCAAGCAGACACTGGAATGATATTTTAGGGATCAACCTCCACATCTTATAAATTTAGAGTCATGAAATGGTTAAGGTAATGAGCATTCTGATAAAGAATAAGGTGGAACAAATATGAAGAATACCTAAAGGTGGAATTTATTAGGAACCTGACAAGTTTCTCACAAATAGATTCCGCAATGACTTCGGTGAAGTCAAGCGGTACGCCTTTTCCTTATTTACGGACCTCATTCTTAATAAGGCCACCATCTACTAATCATAAACATTCCTATTTGAATTTTAGGTAAAAATGAATGTCAGCATGGAGTAGGTATCTTTTGAATCCACCATAAATGACTTTAGGGGAATGGGAAATCATGCAGTTCCCAAACCGCCTAAATCAGTCTACCTTAATTCCCTATTAAGAAATGAATATTTATTCTTGCACTAAGCCCAGACATTTTGGATCTTGGTTGTATTATAGAAACTGGCTGACAGATCGTAGATTAGATCCAACATTTCCCTAATAGCTTGAGGTGTAATTACCACGTTTATGCTCCTACTTTAGATGGTGTTGGTGTTAGTGTCGAAACAACCTACACACATCTGTATGAGCTCTGGGTATGGGATCCTAAGAGGCACCATATATTGGGTGAGTTTCATCCTCTATATTCTTGAGCCAAACAATTCGTAATTTCCCCACTTAAGAAACATGGCGTATGCTACCTCTCTTAGAGATTTGGGCTTCTTGTTGAGAATAGGGTCAAAGATGTCGTCGGTAAATTTGGAAACCATAGAAGGGTCACTAGACCAAGACCCCCATCAAGGAATCTCAACTTTGGTTGAAGAGGGCATGGGGGTGCGGGTTGTCCTGCGTAAGACTTTACTTGTGGTGTAGAGCTAGGAGTCTTCATGGTAATTTGTAGGACTAGGAGGAGGCTCTGATTCTTTTACTTTGACACTTGGAGACTGATTGGAAGACTCTAGCATTTGAAATGAACCTGTTGGATGCTCCCAACTATCTTAAATAGCCACCTTAACTTTTAGAGTAATGGCTCACTGTATATAGAGTCACATCACATAACAACCCTTTTTTAATTAATGACCCTAAGTGCCAAAATTTGTGCTTTTCAAGAGATTTTATATCAATTCTCAATATTTTTCCCTCAAATATCCTAGGAGGATGTTGGATCATTAATTTTAGGGAAAATTAGGAAGGTGCACTCCCTTCAAAACTTCAAAAGAGGCAAGGGGGATCCACGAGGGACACGTGTCCAAGACACTTATTGAAAGGGACAAAAAAATGAAGTAAAAAAATGAGGAAAGCAAAAATATACATATGTTACAATATTAAAATGAAGAGACTCAAAGGAAAGGTATCAAATGGATCCTATTTACTGAGAATCGCCAAGGGGCCGCCTTCCATAGTTTTAAGCTCAAAAGAATTTTGTTACTTCCATGTGTTGATTTTGAAGGGTCTCGTCCATAAGGGGTCAAAATTTCCATTATTTCCAAGCTTGAGGCCCTTGTATCTCATTTCAAAACTAGTACCAACTTTGAATTCTGGTTCCGACGTATTTTGATTGAACCAAGTTTTCACCACATGTTGCCGGTTGATCATGGCTTCATGATTGGCCTCCCACTTCTCTTGGATCTCTACTAGCTTAGTGAGTCTCACTTGCATAGCCCCATTTTCCTCTATCTCAATTTTTTTCATTAGTTGTAATACAGGGATTTCTAGGGAAATTAGCATCACATCACTTTTTTCATAATTATCTCATATGGCAAGGATTTTAGGATCTTTTTAGGTGTGATCTGATCAGCCCATAAGGTTGTTTTTATATGTTCATGCCATAGCCTCTTATGCTCATTTCCCATTCTTTTTATGAGTCTGATTAGGTTTTTGTTAGTGGACTCTGTCGGATCATTTCCTTGTTGGTAATAGTTATAGGATGCTTTTAGATAGATATTATGCTTTACAACAAAGTTAGATTATTTGGCCCCCAAAAAGGCCTTAGTATTATCTGATATAATAGTGTTGGGGGTCCAAAGTAGGTAGTGATATCATGTAGGAGTCCCAATATCATGTTATATGTGGCCTCTTTCAATGGAACGCCTCACCCATCGGGTGAAGTAATTAATTATGGTGAAGATCCATTTATGCTTTGAGCACTAGAAGTTGGGTTGACCATTCCGATGAAGTCTAGATGCCATTGTGTAAATTTTCCTCAATTAGGATGGGGTTAAGAGGTAGTGTCGCATTCCTCTAAAAACCCATATAAACTCAACAAACCTTGTATATGTTTCTCTCATCTTGGTTGTTGGTGAACAGCTTTTGGCCAAAATTATCCTTCTTATAGGATTTTTATGGTTGTAGTTTGGGCAGAAAAATGGCCTCCCGAGTTCCCATGGTGAAACTCGCATAAGACTCTTTCAGCTTCTTCATTCTCCAAGAACCTTAGCAGGATTCCATTAAATTTCCTTTTGAAAAGGAAATCACCAATCATGGTGAAATTGGATCCATGTTTCCTATAATACCTCCTCTTTTTAAAGGGGAGATGGATTGGGTATTTCCCTATTTGCATGAAGCGGATCCTATCCGAGACCTAGCTACCCAAGTCACTTTATTGGATATAGAGTATCTCTTCGGTCTCATCATTAATCAAGGGCATGGGGTCCTATGTTAAATATTGACATAGGCCCCTTCCTATACTAACTTGGTAGGTTTTACCTCAATTTCGTATTCGAGGATCCTAGTGATCCAGCTTAGCTATTTTATCTATTATATATTCTTTGGCACTAGAGTGCGCCACCATAACTGGATTTTACTATGAGTGATGAGGTGCTTGAATTTATTCAAACCCTTAACTATAACATAAGCTTGTCTTTCTACTAATTTATACATTGTTTCATAGTTGTGGATATTTTTTGAGAATAAGGCAATCGATGTTCTTCTCCTTAAGACTCTCCCTTACGTGTTAGCATAGATGCCACACTATGTTTACCACCGTATACATACATGATGAAATTCTTTGAGAATTTAGGGTTGTGTAATACCGTGGTGGATATGATAGCTCCTTTAATTATCTCAAATGCCTAATGAACTTCAATAGTCCATTTAAAGTTAAGGCCATTCTTGAGCATTAGTGTGATCAGTGAATTTTCTAAGAAAGTTCAAAGTGAACTTGCTAAAAAATTGATCTTTCCTAAGAAAGATTGGATCACTTTCTTATTGACTAGTAAGGGTAGTCCTAGGATGGCTTCAACTCTTTTTGGATCAATAGAGATTCCTTCCTTTAAAACAATGTGTCCCAGGAGTTTTCACCGGGTACTCCAAAACACATTTCCTTGGGTTCAGAGAGATCTTGAATTCTTGGCATTTCTTGAATACAAATTCCAAGGCATCAAAATGACCCTCCATTATCTTGGTAAACACTGTGAGATCATCTAGGTATATAAGAATTACCTTATTGATCAATGCTCCAAATGCAGATTCCATGGCTCTTTGAAAGGTAGCTCCAATGTTTGTGAGTCCAAATGGAATTTTTACGTATGCAAAGGTTCCCCATTTTGTTGTGAAAGTGGTATTATGTTAGTACCCTTCCTTGAGCCATATATGGATATATCCCTGAAAAACCATTCCACAGAAAACCTTTCGAGCCCAAAATTGTTTGTAATATCTACTCCATGGAGGGTAAGGGGTAGTGATTCTTTAGGGACAATCTATTTAGGTCTCTAAAATCTACACACCAAATTTCACCATTTTTCTTCCTTACTAGGACTAGGTTAGATACCCATGTTGTGTGATTGTTAGGGAAGATTCTTTTTCCTTTAGGAGTTTTCTTAGTTCCTCACCATGAGGGATTCTATTTTTGGGTTCACGGGCCACTATTTCTAGCACATGGGCTTAGTTCCTTCTTCGAGGTCGATGGCATGTTGGATGATATCCTTATTGTAACCATATAGGTCATCATACATCCAAGCCATCACTTTTTCATACTTATGACATAAAGCCATAAGTCTTTCCCTTTCTCTTTGAGTGACTAATCTCCCAACTTTTAGCCTTCTTCCTTTAGTCACTTCTAGCTCGACATAATCCTCCTTTATCGCTGTAAACTTCCTTTGATCTGAACTAGCATCATTAGAATAAAAAATCTTTCTAGTGTTATTAACCCTTTCGGAAGTTTTTCGTCTTCAATTGAATAATATGATCTCCATAAGCTTCTTTGATCTTGGGTTGGAGTTGGTTTAAAACTGGTTGGATTACTGGAGGAAGTGTATAATCTGCTGGTCACTATTAAAAACCTATCAATGATCGATGTTATCAGGTATAGAAGGGTGGATGATCAATTTTATGGTACTTTCATTTGCTATCAAATCCTATATTGGGTTGAATTGCAACCTGATTAAGGCCATCCTATCAGCCTCTATATTTTGGTCTTGGGGATAACCTTGATATTAAAGGCTTCAAAATATTTGATGAGATCCCACACCCTATGTTGATAAGACCTCATTCTTGGGTTTTTATAGTGGAAGTTTTCCTTACTTGTGTCACTACCAACTCTAAGTCGCTAAAGACTCTCAACTGTTTGATTCCTTCCTTTTGTGTCATGGCCAAGCCATGTACTAAGGCCTCATACTCTACTTTGTTATTCTTGGTAAAAGAGAACTAGAATTAGAATTCCTGGAGTATCTTATTTCTTCTTGGGGATTAAAATCATATTCAAGATCTTTATCCATTCTTTCTTTTAGCCCAATCGAAATACATGTTTCATATCCGGGAATCTCTTACTGGATTCCCTTATCTTTTATCCTCTTCTTTTACCACCTTTGGAATCATGGAGTCCTCGTTGAAGATGACGTAAGTACCCAAACTAGTCAAATCAAAGTTCCCAAAGGGATCACCAGGGGGAAGGTTGGATAAATGACCACTTATTTGAAGACTAGCTTCCTTTGTATATGATTCCTCCTCTCTGGTGATTATAGTGTGGAAATCCTCAAATCCACGACTCGCTTGGTCCATTATATGTTCTTTGGCAAGGTTTTTCATAATACCTTCATTTCATATCCATACTTGGTCCACATAATCAAGTGGGACCAATCAAGAGACATATAACCTCCTATTTTAGCCATGAAATTATGGGAGAGATACGATCTAAAGATTTGCATGGGACGTTAATTACTACTATATCTTATGGAACGATTATGCTCGAGTAGGAATAGAGATTCAATGGGAGTCCCTTAATATATCCTATGGTTCGGATGTATTTTCCATCCAATTTTATGATTCCTTTCTTTAAGGGCTCATATTCAATTCCCAAGGCATCTGCAATTGCTTAGAGCATGACCGTAGTTCTTACACCGAGTCTATCATGGATTTATTTAATAGTTTCCAACCTATTATAAGAGTCTTAAAAAAGGGGTTGGGCCTTTTTTACTTACTTATCCCTTTTGATTTAAGAGAACTACCTTTTTGGGCTCGAATCACTTTTACCAATTCCTTCTCTTTCCTAATGGTTGTTGGGTCATCATTTGATTTAATTACTTCTTGGAGAAACTCCTTTTTCTCTAGAATGCCCAAAAGATCCCACAAGGATGTGTTAGCTGGAACTTTCTTGAGTTGTTAAACCACATTAATTTGTCTTAGTGATGATGTCTTAGATGATGACTAGTGTTTTATTCCTTCAACTATAGGATGGAGGGCATCCTGATTCTAGACAATTCTTACAGCTTATTTTTACAACCATTGGAGGTGAGACCATGATGGTTGGAGGCTCTTTTTGCATCTTGCTAGTCATACTTGGGATAGGAGCATCCATCTCTATCATCATTTTTTGAAGTGAGTGTTGCAATTAAATAAGAAAGGATTGGAACCAGTTACCTCATTTGTAAATATGAATTCCTCTCCTTCTATCCAAGAGAAAAGTGTGTGCTCTGGTGTGATCTCTGCTTCTGTTCCAAGGACATCCCTTGAATCTGTGTAACAAAGGCCGCATTTTGGACTCCCACAGACTGGTAAGGTCTTAATGCATTAACATCATAGCCTTCCCTTGCTCTTTGTTTGGCTACCTTTTGTTACAAATTTCCTTGGGGATAGTCTCTTGGCATGTGGGAAATATTATAACAACCATGCATTGGGATCTTCCACCAAATGGTTTTTCCCGGTACCATTTCTCTTCCACTATTGGGTGGGATAGTCTGGAGTGGTGTTGGCACAAGGAATATTTGGTTAGATGACTTTTAAAATGATGGTCTTTGGTTATTATAATTTTTAGAGGGATAGGTAGGCCTACCACCTTTGATAGCTTTGATAATTTTGTCTTGGGTAAGCGACCTAATTTCTTTTAAGATTTACTATCTTGTTAGAGAATTTTATGAGGATATTTTTGACTTCTTCCATTTTGGGAGAAGAGTATGATGACATAGTAGTGGGAATTGGTGTTGGATGAGAGGATGGGTAATTATACAGGACGTAGGGGCTTTGGTAGAGCTTGAGACCTGTGCTTGTGGAAGGGGAGCTATTTCGGGGTATATTGGAAAAGGGGCTCTCAAGGGAAGCTTACCAACATCTATTAAATTATTCTCAGCTTGGATCGTAATATCATATGCTTGTGGTAAAGAGTCCCCTCCTAATGATTGAATCATCACAGAAATATCCAAATTCAAAGCTTTTAAGTAAAAAAACAATAGCCATACCTACAAGTGGCCTTGTTAGAACATGAATCCTTTGCCATGTTTTGTGAAATCTAGTGTTAAAATCATTCATAAGCTCTTGCAGACCCTTCTTGATGTTGATAAGTTCTAGGAGTGAGGATATATCCCCTTTCTCAATTATTCTTTCTACCAATACATTTCCTAGTTGGTTGCATGCAAGTGTCGATAGTATTGGGAGTCGTGGATCGGTACCAATCCAGATCCTTCCCCTTAAGGGAAGTGGCTAGAAACCATAAGGTGATGTTTTTTTCCCTGATATAATGTACCGCACATATTTCTACTACATCTTAGAGGTGTTCTTATGGGGTTTTGAAGTCTTCTCCACTAAATTTGGGTAGCTCTTTTAGTGTGTTATCTAGAATAGGATTCCACATCATCGGGGTGTGGGTAGGATGAGCATACTTCCTTGATTCCATAAACATAACTTCCTCAAGGGTTGAACTCGGAGATGGGACATTAAAAAAGGTCTAAGGATTCTAGTTCACTGTAAGAAGGGCCTAACTAGTGGAGGTGTTAAGAGAGTTCAGTTGGAGGTATTTTTTCTCGTGCATCATCAACACGGGCCGTGGGCATGTAGAATGTTAGCATCATGTCTGGAAGTAGTAAAATTTTACATACTATAGGTGCTCCTTTTAGCATAAATGGTTGAACACAAGGCATTACATCCTGTGGTCCTTTTCCCACTATAGGACAAGAATCGGGAGAATCAAGTGGCTTGGGATCTAGTGGATATGGGGGATCTAGGGTAAAGGAAACATAGGAGGTAATACAAGTTCTAGATCTAGTGGGCACAATCTGTACCAAACCCAAAAATATTTATGGGTATGTTTCATCTCTCAGAATACATAGGAATAGAAGATGCAACTAAGCACATGCATATGTGTGAAATAATATGGCATGCAAAGGGGATTACAACTCCAGTGTAAGGTAATTTAGTTTGCAACTACTGTACAAGGGCTTGTATACAGTTGGTACAAGAAATATGATCTGAATCAGATTTTATGGAATATACCGCATTATGTGATGCTTTCATAGTAGAGTTCCATATACCTAATTCGAGAAAAGAGCATCAACACACTAAAGGATATCAAGTAGGGAATGGATGAGAGAATTTAGGAGTATAATACATGGTTCAAAACCCTTTTATCGAAGTTATCTTATGACATAAATTTGAGTCAACATGCTCAATTTTTCATTGGAGGAGTGATCATGCCTTTCATGAGGACACTCTCACATAAGACTTATATATATCCACATGAGGCACTTAGGGAAGCCCCAGCACTAAGGAAGTTGGGAGTGTAGACACAAGAGTGAATCCATTCTTAGAAGCTTAGATTTCAGCAATGGTGAAACAGTTAGAAAATTTATCAACTAATTCTACACATGAGACATGTAATGGAATTTGGTGCATGGACTATGAAGTATAATGACATACTAAGGATAGTTGTCCCATTAAATCGTTGTGTGCCATATTGTTGGGTGTGAGATATTTCTCTTGGATCATGATTAAAGTAGGTTCCCATTGTTGTAACACACAATAAGAAAGATCATTTCTTGTTACTACAAGATTTGGCGGTATACCACTCGTGATACTTAGAATTATAGGTTGATTGATCATATTCATGATGGCACCGATATCTGGTATATGTCAAACTACATTGCAAATAATTCTAAATAAAAAAGTGAGCATCATGAGCATAATCACAGTAAAGGGCGCTCTGATGGAGGCCAAGGTAGAGGTCAAGGTTACCGTGGAGGATTCAGAGGCCAAGGTCATGGTGGTGGAAGAAGTGAGTTTCCTCATGGAACATGTTATACATGTGGATCCCTTGATCACTAAAGCTATGAGTTCCCTAAGAATATTATCTGTTCTTTTTGAAGAAAGAACCATAACTATGAAAAATTCACGTACTTGTATGAACACTTGAGTAAGAAGCACAACCAAGATAAGGGCATGGGGACGGTTAAATTACATTGAGATGTGGAAGATTGGTGGATGATGAACTTAGCGTCGGATCTAGAGTTAGTGCCTATGAAGATTACTACACACGCTGAGGTTGCACATGCTAGGGAAGTTCCCAATTTGAAGCCTATCATTACAAAGGAGGAGGTACTACATGTAAAGTATCCAGACCCTACATATTATAAGGAATTATATCAAGAAACCATGTAAGTTATTATAATTTTGTTGGGTGAGATATAAATTTTAAAAGAGAAGTTTCAGAAGTTGGATCATGTAAAAACAAATGAGATTCCTCAAAAATATATTGATGACTTGAAGGAGGTTTTCAAGATGCTATGATAAGGAAATGTCATTCCTTTATTGGGGAATGGTTAAAGGGAAAGATGTCACATGCTAGAGTTGAGCGCGAAAGAAATATTTTTCATGCTAACTTGCCTCCTCATAGTATTGATTTTGACAAGAGATCACTTTGAATGTTTTTTTGATGAATGGTTGTTGACTAATATTTTGATTGAGTACGTGTGTAGAAGTGAATGTACTCACTTTGTATGTGTGGATTTACATGGGGAGACCACTATTACAGCCATCTTCAAATGTGTTGTGTATGGAAAAAAGACTAAGGACATGCCCATTAGATTTTTAAAGTATGCTACAATTACTATAAAAGGGGCCAAGTTTACTTGTCAAATTTGAGGTCTTGGCGCTTGTAGTGGAAAATTTTTCCGAGAAATACTTGGGTTCCCTTAGTGTTATGCAAACAATTTTGATCTGCACTTCAACAAAGGATATATAAGTTTTGATAACAAGGAAGAGCGCATCATCATTCCTTTGACAGATGGGAAATTTGTGCCTTATATAGATCCCTTAATTGAATATGATTTGAAAAAATCTATGTGTTCACCATTAGAGATCCGAAAGTGCTTGAGCCATCAAAGAAAGGATTTCTCCAATGGGATGATACACACCATGAGTGACACTACAAGTGTTGCATGTGACAATTGGGAACATGGCACTTATAAAATGGTTGGACATGAGGTGATAAGTGTAGTTACACATGTAAACAGGCCACTCTGTGTTAGGCAATTGGGTAGTAACTAGGTACCAAGTTGCACCGATGAAGGAAATCATGAAGTGTTCCTACATGCTATGGAAGCGTAATGGAAAGATCAAGTGGAAAGAAGGAATGTGTTAGTTTATACTCTACTTAGATGGCATTACATTGGTGGATGGTTCACAAGGATAATATTTTAGAGTGGCGAGAAGTGAGAACATCCTTCTCTGTAATATTTCTCCATAGTAATGCGCCTACCAAGATATGTTAATTTCATAGGAAGGATTCTCAGCACCATGTTCAGTAGTGTGAGATACTCTGGATAAAGGGGCAAGATACCTTACCACCTTCTCTATGGGTGCATTAGTTCTACTACACCATGCAAGGTTTCAACTGTGTATGGTATGTCTATGCCGAGTTGAATAGAGAAAAGAGAACTGTAAGAACTAACTACATGTATAATTCATACCTTTGACTATTTTTCCACTAAACCTCCAAGGAATGAAGTGTTACAAGTTATGAAGCACTTTACTATGGGAGATAGTGTAAAGGCTTAGGAACTTATTCATGATTTGTTAGGTGATTCAGACTTGGAGGTGCGATTTTAAGAAGAAGAGACGGATGCGAAACAACTTGGGTGCACTCGCTTAAAAAGAGAAAAGGGTAACATGGTCTATGTATTAAATGATGAAGAGATAGAGAATCGGATGTTGAACATATTGAGGGTATGCGTGAGTTCTTATACAAGCAGATGAGAAGGAACATGTATATCATGAGCCTATAAAAATGAATAAGGTAAACATTGGAATATATGTTGAACATAAGGATACCATCATTGGTAATTATTGGTCCGACTCGGAGGTTTCTAAAATAATTGAGTTAGTGTTAGACTTCATGGACTTGCTTCCTAGAGGTTATAATAAATTAAAAGGGTTACATAAATCTTTTGGTGAGATGAGAATCAAGATGATGAAAGGTGTGCACCTTTTAAGAAGAGGCCTTATAGGATGAATCATAATCTATGCATCAAGGTGAAGGAAGAAATAGATAAGATGTTGAATTTTGGAATCATTGAGCCCATAAAAGAGTTAGAATGGGTTATCCCTATGGTGATCGTATCAATGAAGATGGTAGGATAAGAATTTGTGTGGATTATAGGGATTTGAATGTTTCCCATGTAATATATCCCTTTCCTAAACATGTTATTAAATAAATCTTGGAAGGCGTTGTAGGGTGCTAGATCTACTCCTTCACCGGTGGTGGTTTTTGTATATCATCGATTCTGATTGCTAAAGAGAATCAAGAGAAGAAAAATTCACCACGGGTGGGGAATTTTTACATACATCATTATTCCCTTTGGATTGAAGAATGCATCAATAGTCTTTTCACGCATTTTTTTGTAGGCATTCCAAGACTTCATTCATAAGTTCTTTCAGGTTTATCTGGATGATTGGATAGTTTATGGGATAGTCAAAGATCACTCGATAATTTAAGGCTTATGCGTAAGAGGTGAAAATAGTTGATAATCTCCTTAAAAATTAAGAGGTGCATTTTTTCTACACCTTTTGGGACTTTGTTGGGGCATATTATTTGTAAAGAAGGCTTGTTAGTGGATCCTACTAAGGTTGTTGTTATTTTGGGATTAGAGGAACCTACTAACCAGAGTGAGGTGCGTGGATTATTTTGACACGAGAGGATATTATAGTAAATTTATCAAGGGTTACTCTAAGATTTCCATTCCTTTAGAATTATTATTTAAGAGTAAAGGAAAGTTTCATTCGGGTGAAGTGCAACAACACACATTTTAGACATTGAAGGAAAGGCTTACTACAACACCTATTCTGCACTTTCCTTCATGGACAAAACATTTTCATGTGCATGTGGACGCCTCTAGCATGGCCATTGGTATGGTATTATCCCATCCTGGAGAAGGTACTATTGATCATCCTATTTGTTTTACAAGAAGCAAATTGACACCAGCTAAATAAAATTATACAACTACAGAGCCTTAGGATTTTTCCATGATCTATGCATTACATAAGTTTTGACAATACTTGTTGGAAACACTTTTTATTTTCTATACAGATTACATGGCATTGAAGTACTTGGTGAATAACCCATTTTACAGGGGTGCATATGCCATTGGATTACATTATTTTAGGAATTTGACTTCACGGTGATGGCTAAGCCAAGAAAGATCAATTATGGACCGATCATTTATCAAGGATTAATACAAGTGAACCACGTGCCCTATAACTTGCAATAAATTTATGTCTTTTTACGAACAGATGTGGAACCTAAGGGAATAAATAATATAGAGAATAAGCAACTTGTTATATGTGTCACACCTTACATGTTGATCAGTGGAGACTTATACAAACTAGGTCGGGATGAATTTTTGCACCACCGTGTAATTGAGTATGAGTGTGAAATGATTATGAAGAAATATCATAGGGTATTATAAATGGACATTAATTTAGGATATGTTATCACACACATGATTTAATTGGTTGGTTTATGGTGGGAAACATTTTATAAGAACTGTAAGCAATATTGTAAGGCATGTGACCATTTTCATCACCTTAGAAATCCTAGGCATAGAGATGAAATGTCTTTGAGGCCTATCGTGAGTTTAGAACCTTTTGAACGGTGGGAAATTCACTTTTGTGGGTCATATTTCCCAACCCCAGTGTAGGACTAGATCGTGCTACATTAGCACTTATACAAATTATCTTATAAGGTTTCTAGAAGTAGTGCCTATAAAGGATATCATGTAATCTATGACAACAAGGTTTCTATGGGAAAACATGATCAATAGGTATGGATTCCCTTTTAGTTTGACAAGTGATAAGGGTAATCATTTTCTTAATGAGACTATCGGATATTGTTAGAAAAATTTATGGTGGTGCACCATAAGATGATGCCCTATCACTCACGAGCTAATGGAACTACTAAGGCTTTAAACAAGATATTAAGCCATACACTAACTAATATTTGTGATGTTGGAAGGAAGGACTGAGATGATAAAGTCTCTTCTATATTATGGGCATACATTACAACTTATAAAATATTGAACAAAGACACATCCTTCATTGGTGTTTGGCACGGAAAATCTTTTTCCCTAGAATTCATGTTACCTTCTCTACGTATTACATGCATAGGAGGTTTGGCTAATGATAAAGCACTTGAAGAGCTCGTTGATAAACTAATGCAGTTAGATGAAAGGCATGTCATTTTCAAATGGAGTTAGTAGATAGAAAAGACTAGGTATAAGGCATAGCATGATAGGAATATTAAGGATAAGAAGCTTGAAGTTGACAGATGGTTATTCTTTATGATTCAATATTTTTACTCTACCCTAGAAGTCTTAAAGTGCATTGGTTAGGACCATACATTGTGAATTATATACTTGATTCAGGAACTTTCCTATTAGAGGCACTAGATGGGACATAGTTTTCCAATTACTTCAATGGAAGTAGGATGAAGCCCTACTATAAATATGTATTATTCGTGTTTGTAATAAGGAAGTATTGTCATTTATATTAGATTTCCTTTAATGTGTTTCCTTTATATGTGTTTCCTTTCATTATTGCTATGTTTTGTCAATTTATTTCAGTTTTTGTGTAATAAGTGCACTTGCATGCCGAAGCTAATTAATATCTATTGGATTTATGCGTAGAGGACCATGCATACTTTTAGTGTGGGGTGAAGTGTTTACAAGATAAATAGACCAGGATTGAATGTTCTCTGAAGATGGGAATTCATAGAGAGATATTGTGTAGGTGGTTGAAGTAAAGGTGTGGATAGAGAAATATTTCTCATGAATGAAAACCACGTATGGATGATTGGGCGCACGGTGTAACGTGAGGTACCTTTTGGGCTAATTATTCCTACATGGTTGTTATATAATACCAATCATAATTTTATGCCTAATGCCACTTATTTCATACTTATTTCTCCCATGTTGATATCACATCTAGATCTTAAAGTCTATCTTACCATGATTACACTCTTCTCGACTTGCCTACCTCGAATTTCTTATAAATTCATACTATTTTCCTCTACCAATTCACATTTTCTTTTCTAAGTGCAAATATTTTGGGGAATGTATCCACGAGAATGGTGAGAACACCAATAGTTGCCAGCTTGAAAGAAATATCCACTAAGGATTTACATTTAATTTTTATCTTTCAAGTCCTTATGAGGCATTCGTAAGAATGCTATTTGAAATTGTTGACCTTAAGATTATACTTTGGGCCTCTGACAGCTCAAGTTGTTTAGGTTGCATTGCGAGAAGACTTATCAAGATAAGCCATGCTTTTTCTACCTTCTAGATGATGTATTTTCATCTCTTCAGATTGGAGCATCAAAATAATCCTAATGAATTGAAGAATTTTTTGCTCATAAGCAGGCCTAGTGTGTAAGGTTTGACCAATTATAAATGCCCATTCATTTGTAATGAGACATTTGTTGTGAAGGAAATCCCCTTAGGGTCCTATGTACTTGATGGAGAGATCTCACTACCCTCTTTTGTGGGCTAAATGAACTGAAGCAACATGTCTCAATCTTGGAGAAAAAACCATCAAGGACCATACCTTCTCATCCTCTTAAAGCATCACCATCCTTTGTGAATAAATATATGGGTGAGTTTAGCTTTAGGCCTCCTACTCGATCTACTCTAGGATCATTTGTAGTTTCACTTCCAGCTCAGGCTTCTAATCCATCCTCCATATTAAAAGCAATAGGGAAAAAATCCTTCCATAAAGGAGATATGGACATGACTAAATGGGTTTCCTCTTATGAGAGGAGATCATGATTTCTTCATTTGTTGGATGGTCCTATGATAACTATTGATGAACTTGGGTCTCTGGGTATGTCTAGCACACTAGCAATAGACATTGTGTTTGTTCAAATGGCATTGGGGACAAATGAATTTGTTCCTAGGAAGAATAGACTAATGAAGAAACTTCCTCTTTACAGAGAGGAATTTGTGGTGGTAGATGGTTAGGTTTCTTTCTCTTGTTTCCTTTTTGATACATTCCTCAAAGATATATGTAAATTTTTCTTCATGGGCTCGAGCCCCTATAGAAATCCATTTTGATACATTTCCACAATACAAAATACAACAACCAATTTCATTAGTTTACATGCTTCATGATGGATTTGAAATATTATCAAAGCAATATAAAAGTCTAATGTATTGTATCAAATTACATATATGTTTTAAAATAAAAACTTCAAAGTGAATTTCATTTTTATGAAACAATAATAACCTTTGAAATAGGATGAAAATAAAATTCAAGGAAAATAATCCTAGGCTTGTTCATCAGTCTTCACGTCTGTATCTTTATCTTCTTAATCTTTGGGTTGCCTATCCACATATGCATCATACTTCTGAAATAGCTCTTTTATATCATCCTCATCTAGGCATGTATGGTGCTGAAATATCAAGGCTTGCCTGCTTAGTGCATCAATGCATTAATCCATCTTTTGTGTATATTCACATGGTTTTAATTTTAACTCTATAATTCTAGTTTCTACAGTCAATAATGTCTTAATGAATTCATAAGAAAAAAATTCTCTTCATATATTTTTCTCAAAGGAACTTATTAAGAAGTCAGTTTTCAGATCACCATAAATCCTTTCAAATTTATCAAATACCATGTCTTCTAACTTTAGATCAATAGTGTCCATACTCTTCTCAACCCATTTCTTCTTTGTCTCCATTTTTTCTCTGATTCCATTCAAAACATCAACTCTGATTTTAGCCAAGTCGCATTACATAATGAGTTCCCATGTGTTCAATTGGCACAATTGCTTATTTCTCAACTAATTATTCATCTAATTGAGAAATACACTTTATCTTGGGAAAATTACCTCAAAATAGAAAATCTCATAATCACACTGTTCAATTAACTCATCAATTTTATTGAGCTTATTCTTAAGATCTTCATATTTCATCCTATATTTCTCCAATATCTTCTTCCCCTTTTGAAACAATTTCTCTACCCAGTCATCAAAATCTTGAACCTTTTTAATAGATTTTTCAATGTGTTCCATAACCTCAGGAGTAGTAGTGGAGATATCTTCTTGGCCTTCACTGGACTGGCCAACTAACTATTGTAAACATGAACTCAATGATTTGACCCATTCTTTCAACTGTATTTTGGTTATCTTATCCTCATCTACTTTGTGCAACAAATCATTGATTGCTTCTGAGACTCCTTTCTTTAATGCATCTCTTGAAGGTTTTCCCAAAGGAATGAGTTGAACATTATAGTCATTTGTTGTTATATCACTTCTTGATTTTCCTTCATGTGGAATTTCCACCTCCAAAGTTCTGGATCCATATGGGTCAGTATGAGTTTTAGTAATGACCTTGTCCTTTTTAGAGCCTTTGTGGGTTTTGGGAAGGGTAAAGTTGTAAGATCTATGGCTTTCACAGTACAACCTCTTCTTCTTCTTCTTCTAAAATCAACTCTCCTATCCAACCTTTTGTAAGAGTAGTTCCCACCTTTGTCTCTTGCAATGCCAATTAAGGTTTTTCAGGGACAACCACCAATTTCTTAGACATCTCTTGAGCATATTACACTAATGGATATTTATGTTGCACTTTTCCACTTCCAATGTTTATTTCTTGGGTTCATCTTGTGTTGGCACTTCCCCCACTTGCTTCTTTCCTTGATCCTAAACTTGGGGTTGACCAACTTCCTTTTGAGTCATATCAACATTTGAAACATGTTCTCTATTTTTCTCCTCAACTAGTGTATTCATAACCTTTACATTTTCCTTGGGAACCTCTTGTCTGGTGTTATTCCTTTAGATAATTATTTTTCTTCTGTAGTTTCTATTTCCTTTAGAGGTTGTTTGGTGGATATATCATCATGAACTGGTAAACTACTTTCCTTTTGTTCTTTTGATACCTTCTTTTTGGCATAAGGTGTTGATCCTTTACCTTTATAAATAACCTACATACTCTAATTTTCATAATCTCTTCCTTTGTAATAGTTTCTTTTTTAATTTCAGTAGATTTTTGTGTTTAGGTAATTCACTACTTTCGGTAACCTTGGATCCCTTTTAGGGATCCTTTTCATGTAGTGCCCCAGTGTCCATACTTTCCCCACCTGAAACTTCTTGAATTTTTACTTGCTCATTTATGAGATACTTTTGTCTTTAGAAGATACTTTTGACATTGGAATTTATGACTCAACAGTTGACACATGGATGGACTCTCTTACTCCTTCACCTGAGTGGGGAAATTATATACTTTTTTCCACTTGTTTTTCAACTAGTACTTCAAATGCCTCAAGTGTAGGAATTTATTCATTTGTATCTATATCCATTATTTCAATTGGGCCTATTATTGATTAATGCAATTTATCAAATAGAGCTCCATTCATTCCTTCCATTGGTGTTGTATCAAACTTATTCAAGCCATATAGAACTGTCTAAAATGTTGGATGGGATATTACTCTAGGATATTTTATCTTGAGCAATATCAGTTGTTACTCCTTCTAGAAATAAAGTTGAAACTAAAGAAAATGGTTGTATAACTTGATTAACTTGTATAACCTTTTCTTCTCGGTGGTGGAGTTACTGATGAACCATGGAAACATCTATTCCTTATTTTTCTTTAGTGAGGATGGGAGGATCAATTACTTCAAGTCCCCTATGCTCGTGTTTCCTAGATGCATGATCACGTTCTCTTACCAAGGAATGTTCAAATACAAGTTTGTATATATTCTTTTCCCTTTCAAACTATTTGATATCTGGTGCTACCCTTCCCTCAGTACTTTGTGACTTAGATTGGATATTGGTACTTTTCATGGCTCCTCTCATCAACTTTTCAATACTATAGGATCTTGGTAAAACTTCTAGAGGGGAATTTTGTGTAGTTAAGACCTTTTATTTTGTTTGGATTGGTATTGAAAAAGTGATAGGAAAATTTTCCATAGATTTTAGAATCATTTCTTCTATTTTCTACTTCAAAGCAAGAATGGAGGTTCCTATCCCACTAGCAGCAGTGGTCCACTCATCAATAATTCTTGTAGTAGGTATTTTTGAAGGTAATTGAGGGGATTTTCCTCCTAATGGATCCATATTATCAGCTCCCTCCTTCAAAGGGGGAAGATCTTCCTTCAAAATCTCTAATTCCCTGAACTTGTTAAGCACCCTTGTATTCTGAATGGATAAATCTATGTTCTTTTGTTTTAACCAAGTAAAATTTCTCCTCATCACATGAGAAATCCTACCATATTGATCATATGATTCTTTTTCATCCCATTTTTAGGGGTCATTAGCTGTCCTATCTTTTTGATCAATATAAAATTGAATCACAATTTTCGGTCATCCATGATTCCTTAAGGCACCAAAGAAATTTTCAAATCAATGATCTGTGTGAGGGTCATCCTTGAGAAATCCCTAATTCTAACTTCTTCTTTAGCTCTACAGTTCATCCAATAATCCTCAAAATGAGGTTCATGCTCAAAATAATTTTCCAAAGTGTTGACCACCCATCTAATATCATAGTTAGACCTTAATTCAAATTTCTCCATATCAAACCTCTCCATTTCCTCCTCCATCAACCTAGCTTTTATAATAGAGGGAAAGAATAACTTCTAATCCTAATGGGAAATTTAATTTTTGTATTGTGTCTCCTAGAAATCAACCTATGAATAGGTGTTAAATGTCTTTCCAACTTCCATAAAGCCATATTATCATCTAAATACCTTAGTAATTTTCATGGATGTCCCTCAAAACCATTGGCTCTTATGTAAGTGAATATCCTATAGTGAATAAAGAAGCAACCATATTTTGTTATTGTATTTATAGCTTCTTCGATATTCTATATTGCCCACATTCAAGTTTGAACAAGCATATGATAGTGTAAAATATATCATTCACCAATTTTACATTTCCCTTCCAATCACTCAATTATAATTGGGAATAAACCTCATACATTTGTTTTTTTTTGTAAGGGGCATGTGGCATAAGGCTATGGAAACATCTATGGCCTGCAATAATGTAAATTAGATATGTCTTCATGTACAACTTGAGCTCCCCAACACCACCCATCTCGATCTTTACAGCCAGTGCTAGAAGATGCTCATGAATTGAATTAGTAATAAGGGTTTCCTAACAAATTATCCCTTTCCTTTCTAAAAAAATCCACATATATGGGCACATCCATTATTTGAATTCATTTTTATTTCCAAACCATCCATCCTACTTAGCAACACAACTACATCTTCCACTTCTTCCACAAACTGTGCCCTAACCAATTTCTTGGGAATTCTGGTAGTCACCTTCTTGTCTACTAACAACCACTTAGTGTTTATAAGTTTAGCATAGTCTCTCTTCTTGGCTTCATAGTCTTTAAGGGATAATTCAACACCTAGGGTTATCGAGTTTTGATTACTAGTAAGTTCAACATTATCTTGAAGGCCTTAGGTGTTAAAGTCAATCTTTGCTTCACCACTCCCATCTAAGACTTCTCTTTTCTGGATTATAGTTCATGGCACAAAGCCTCACCAATTCAGGGAAATGCATAGAGGGAGGTATAACACCAGTTGAGGTAATGTTACTAGCCTCTGATTTCTTCCATGAGTTCACTTTTGTCTGGGCTATTCAATCTTTGCAAGAATTCATTCAAATCAACATCCATTAAATTTGTGTTTGTAATCTTATCTAAATCACTGGTAACTTTGGATGTGACATGAAAACCTGATGGAAATGTCTTCATCTTTTATGCCCTAGCTTCTACTTTCAATCTCTTTGAAAATTTTGGAGTAAAAATAATGAAAGTACAAGAGTAGTACAATCCTTACTAGTTTCCTATGTAAATGTCCATGTAGTTCTCCTTTGCTTCTTAGATTTTCAAGCCTTCAACTCCCAATCGATGCTCTCTAATTGATTTCAATTCATTCCTCTAAAAATTCTGATAGTAAGGGCATCTAAATCTTGACATACGATAGTAAAAATCTCAAATCATTTGAATACTTTAAATAATCTTTCCTTGATTTGTGTAAAAAATGCATTAATGGTGGAAACCATAAATGCATTGAATCGTGGCCATTTATCCTACCTCCCGCTTTTAAATGTGGGTCATCCATATGTAGTGATTCCATTTTATGCGGGCTAAAAGAGCCTTTAAATAATTTTACACTACTTTTTAAACACAAACAAGTTTACATATTTGACCCGATCACCCACCCTTGAATTTTATTAAGATCCTGACACATGCTCAAATCTTTAATGTACCAAAGGTATGGGACCTTTTTATATCTATCTATTTTCTTGATTGAGCACAAAACTACCAATTCAACCTGAGGCCCCGCTTCTCCAACCTTTTCTTAAGAATACGCCACATGTCCTTGGCGGGTCTCGGAGATTTTTATGCATTTTGCACTTTTGTCAACTTAATGTTAAGAGAACATTATTGGCCCCGATTCCCTACTCCAATTATATTTTAACATGTATACCTCTTTGGGAGTGGGGTCAACTTCTTGTTTTTCATCCTTTGACTTTGAATATTCCTAAGAATATTTTTTGCAGCCTCAAGGATAAGTTTGCATTTTGTAAATATTATGTAATTGTTGTAACTTTACAAATTAAGCCCACAACAATGCAACCAATGGGAACATGCTATGTATCTTTGAGTGGTGCAACATAGTATGAAATTTTTATCTTAGGCATGAGGATGATATATAAGGATATTTTTCAATATTACACATGATTCATGATCAACTTTTACAGGGATTTACATAAGCAAAATGACTATTACGTTCCTCGACCAAAAAGAGGATTTACACCCTAAACACAAAGTTTTCAATCGTATTCATCATAAATATATCTTCAAATACACATTTTTAATATGAGAAAACCAATTAGATTATTTTTTTGAAGGAAGAAACTACATAAAAGGGTGAGATCAAAACGAGCACTAATGGTTCATCAAGGAAGATTAGATTGAGAAGGTGTTACATGAGTTCCATGATGTCGCAGTTGTAGGACACTTTGTTTTAAGGAAAAAAAACTCAAAATAATTAAAGGTGGCTATTATTAGTTTATTTTTTTAAGGACTGTTATACATTGGTGAAAAAATACAAAAAGTGTTCCTTTTATAGGCAAGGAAAGACTAGTAAGTCTTCCACTCCACCCCATCTCTATAGATAAACCATTCATGTAATGGGGGTTGGATTTTATTGGATTAATCAATCCAAATTCAAACTTAGGTCATAAGTGGATCCTCATAGCCATATATTACTTCACCAAATGGACAGAGGTTAGTTGCTTTGAAGGAAGTAAATGAAGCTAACATCTTGGATTTTTATGAAGGTATTGTGACCAGATTTGGTGTTCCTTCCAAAATCATATATGATAATTCTCCTGCATTCCTTGGCACCAAAATAATTGACTGAGATATCAATAATGAAATATGGTTGATGGTCATAAGAAGGACCTTGGAGGAAAATCAACATGGCATAAAAATTGAAATCATCCTTATGGGCTGATAAGATCAATCCCAAGAGGTCAACTATAAAATCAACCTATAAGATGATTTATGGTAAGGAAGAAAAGTTGTCAATATCCCTTGAGTTACTGCCTTAGATTTCATCAACTCTCTTGAAATGTTTGAGGTAGAGGTCATGGAAATTAGATATTCACATCTCATGGAGTTAAAATATTTAAGAGATCAATACATGCAATCAATGGAGTTGAATCGGACTCAAGTGAAGAAATTTTTTAACAAGAAAGAAGTGGCTAGAAGCTTTCAAGAAGGATATATTTTCCTCAAATAGGACCAAGATAGAGCCAAACTAGAAAGGTACTTACATTTTGATGCTATATAGAGAAACCCCTATGTTATCTTAGGTTGTAAGCCACACAATGCTTTCTAATTGTCAAAATTGGATGGAAAAGAGCTTATGATTCTAGTCAATGGGATCTACCTTAAACATTGTTTTTGAAGCAAAGGTTCTACCTTGTACATGTTATTTTAGTTTTAGTTCATTAAGCTTTCTTTAGCACATTGTTTTGTTGGTAGTGTATTTAGATCCCCTTAAGTTTCTTGCACATGTATTGGTAGTTTTGGATGGTTTTTGCATCTAGGAGTATTTTGAAGAGGTTTCATGGTCCATGGGTTCATCGGTGTTTAGCAATGCCATGTCCAAGGGAGAATTTCAAGTTTCTATATTAGTTTCCATGTTTTCATACTTGACTCCATGACCAATAGAGTACTTCAAGGACAATGATATTCTATATAGCAGGTAGATATCCCCATGAGTCACCAAATTGTTTTCAAAAATAACCCCCAAGATGTTTTAAAAACTCTAAAACTCATTTTAGACTTAAGAAAAAAATTATTTGAAAGTCCATAGAATGATAAAATTTAGTGTTCCACATATTGAATGATCCTAGTGTTCTGTGGGTTCTCCTAACCCACGGAATGAAGAAGTTTGAGCTTGGGACTTAGGTATATTATGATGGAGTTTTTACCTTTGGGGAATGGAGAGGGTGTTACATAGAGTTGAAATTTTTTTCGTGATCTATGCGGTTGATCAATTCCATAGAACAAAGAGATGATGTCCACTAAGTGAAAGCCACGGTACACAAAAATTTTTGAAGCACGAAACAGAAAGAAGGAATTAAATATTTGAAACTAGATAATTCTAGAAATATACAAAAACTTCCTAGTGTTCTATGAATTTTCCCAATGTACTATACCATGAATTTTTAATTTTGTGAGACATATGAAGTATGCTAAAGGAAAATCCTTCACGGATTGAAGCACCAACATGAAAGTGAAGTGTAAGAAAATTAGGAGTCCATGGTGATGCAAGTGAAAGAGTTATGTGGATGGTTAGAAATTAGTGTCTTGCAAATTTCTCAATTTGTGGAGACATGTGGAACGATATGAAATCTGCAGGATCAAGTTAAGCCATGTGAAATACATCCAACATCAAAATGCCTTGTTTTTCAAATAAATTTCCAATGTGATAGAAAAATCATATACAAAAGGCCATGAGATGAGGCAGAATTTTTTTTTATCATATCTTTTGGTGTATTACTCCAAATCGCATGATATTTATTATGCATTCAAATTGCATGATATTTTTACATTCACTCCATCTCTTCATATCCTTTGTGTTTGAATACGAAGTTAGAATATCGAAGAAGTTTCAGAGAAAAATCATGATATATCTACATAAATGTAATAAATGCATAGTTATTTATTTCATGCACCTAACCACATCACCTACCTAGAGTAAAATCTCAAATGGTGCCCATGACCTCACCTGTGAATCCCAATGGTGTGTTACAAAAAAAAAAATCATCGGGAGATTAATAATGACATGAACCATGGATGAAATTTTTTCTTCATTCATGGTACATCTAAATTCAAATTTCCTTCCATCTATCCCTCTCTCCCATTCTAATATGATATAAATGTAAGGGCTTGGGCACATTTTACGGGTTCCTTTCTTCCAAATATGCATGCTCTACCTTGGAGAAATGAATTTTCTTTCCTTCAAATCTTTAGAACTCCACATTTTTCAAGAGATTATTAACCTTTGCTCTATAAGTGTGATGAATACCTTCGGTATGTAATAATATTTTTTTCCTCCAAATTATTTTTATTGGTTGTGGATTTTTACCCTCTTTTTTCATTAAGTTATATTCATCCATGTCTTTCATAATCCCATGTTTTTATTAATTCTTTGCATGTGTATATTTTCTATGTCTTTCTAGTCGAGATCTCGAACCCGTTTTTAGCTTTGGTGCATCACCTTATTTAATTTAACAGCATTTTCCCCTTCTTATCTCTCGATCCTGCATATTTGTAGTTTAAACTTATTTTAGTTACATTTTGAAGTTTTAGGTTAGTTGTTATTTGACTAAAATAGAAGTAACAAGCCTTTTCTAGAGGTTTTTCTCACTTTGCAAGTTCCCACACTTGAGACATTCCCATGTTGACCAAAATTTATGATGTTCATCCACAAACATGTAGAGAGTGCAAATTTTGTGTGTTAGCAGGTATTTGTAAAAATATATTCAACACATATAAATCAAAATTAAATGTTGAAAGTAAAGTAGTAATGAAAATACTTTGGAGAGAAATAAATGAAATATACCTATCTCATACTTACCTCTTGGTGTATTCTAACTTATTTTTGTTGGCATAATAGGTTCTTGGAATCATGAATAAGAAGTACTTAAAATGCATACAATAAATAATCAGCAAAATAAGACATAAATCATGTAGATAAGAGGTCATGAAAAGGGTGAATATGAGCATCAAAATGACAAAAAGATGGGGGTTTCAAAAATGGTAGATGTATGTGTAGTATGTCAAATTAAGTTGTTTGATGCCACAAACATGCCACAATTTATGTAATTTTTTAGGGTTTTTCATTTTAAACATATGAAATTTTGAAGAAGGGAAGGAAAGCACATTGAAATTAATTATAAGAATTATTTTAAATGATAAAGGAAGGAATTCAATTGTCACTTTCCTAATTGATTTTGAGAGAAAGTGAGCTCTAAGATTAACCAAATTGAGTGATTTTAGTGATAATGGAAAGAGTACAAAGAGTTGGATAAGATGGTCAAGATGGAACATGTGGTGATTCAAATCCCATGATAAGTGTTGTTTTTAAATTGGGAAAGGGTAGAAAGGAGAAAAATGAAAAAATGTATGTTGAGAAAAATTTAGCTAATAAAATTTTCTGCAGGATGATCAAAATGTAGATCAAGTCAAGGACTGGGTGGGTGATGAGTCATTTATTTTCCTTTCTAAAAAAACCTCATATTTTGTATTCTGTTGAGCCATTTGTATCCCAAACTTGTATTTCCTTGTGATACTGCTAGACATTTTCATTATAACTTGAACTCATGGCATGGATATTAGTTAATATAATTATTACTAGTTTACTTTATTTTGTGGGTTATGAGTATGCATTTATTATTTTGATTGCAATATGATGTTAAATGATTCTTTGTATAATGCCAATATTGTTTACAAAAAACTTGTTATATGCAGAAAATGACATAAAAATAAAGGATCCATACACAAAAAGTGACATGCACCAAGGGAACTCATCCATAGCAAAGGGACTCATCTGTAGAAAATTTCCTGCAACCAAAAGAGGTCATACACATAAATAAAGTCATGATTCTGAGGATCTTTTACAATGTGGAAATCACACCTAAGCTCGCATGTGTTGATGGAATAAGCAATTGTGAGAACTAGGAGAGGACTCAATTCCATCACCTGATTATGTGTTGTACCTCAAAAAATAACTAATTGATTTAAACTCATAATTTAATAACTCATTGATCGATTATCGATTAGTTAAGTTATGTGATTGTATGAAAACATCTACTCAATGTTTTTTTGCATGCATGTAAGTTTCCATATTGTTTGGTTAAGATATTTTACTTAATCTCACTAGAAATCCTAATAGAACTCTATCTCTTCACACCTATGCTATAATGAAATGTATAAAAAGGAAAGATTAAATTTGTAGAGATAGATAGAGATACATAGATAGATCAATCCATAGGCAGAGAATTTTTGTATTTTCCACTCGTAATATATTATGCTTTGATAAAATAAGAATATGAGTTTTGTTTATTCATTATAGATAAAGGCCTTAGGAGGGATTAACACCCAAGTCAGGGCCCACTTGCAGTTTTTAACCCTATCCTTTTGTTTGTTTCTTTAACTCGTTTTATGATTATATTAACAACAACTTATTCCTTTATCTATGTTCTATTTTCACATTCTTTGTCATTAGCCATAGTATTTAGTTTTAGTCATAATCTAATTCATTTCTAGAATTGTTATTTCCTAATTGTAGTGATAATAATTTACCTTTATACCTCCCAAAAATCTATAACTATGCATACATCGGTGTAAATATTTAAATTTTACAACTCTTGGTCTTAAATGAATGTAGATTAATAAACATCATACTAATTACTGTAATTTACACCACCATTTTGAGTGTCATTTCTACATCATATAAGGTTTTTGATATGTTTTAATTTCTTATAAGCATTTTAGGTTTTAGGAAATTCAGTTCCAACCAAACCAATCCAAGTTAACTAATATCCATTGATTGAGTTGAGTTAGTTGATGCATGCACCGTTTTAGGGATTTCCATGGTAAATTTTTACCTATTCCACAATTATCACATATCTCTTCATATACCTCCGAGTATTCTTAAGAATAAATCCTTGGCTTAATGTTCAAAGCTCATCCTCCAAGTGATAGTTCTGAAGTTGCTCTTGAGTAGCCATATATGACAAGAAGTATACCAAAATTATTGAAATGGGGAAACCACCTTTAAGTTCCCTGTTACTGAAAATAATGTAGCTTCTACTATGAATAATATTTTTCCCTCACCCTTACCTAATTTTCATGGATCAATGACAAAAGACCCAACCTTTCTATTTGAATTTTATGTTCTATGTAGGAGTTATGATTATACTACTGGTGCACATAAATTGAATTTATTTCTTGCTACACTCAAGGTTGCACCTTGAGATGGTTCATGGGATTAGGAAGAAATTTTGTAACCACGTGGGCACAAATGAAGGATAAATTCCTTGATAAGTACCAGGATTATTGTAGACCAAGAAATAAAAGAGGTGATGAAATCTACATAATGGAACAAAAAGAGGATGAACCATTGGAATATTACTTGGAAAGGTTTTTGTTCTGCATTTAGAATTCAAGGCATACCAGGACTACCACTTGAATCTCTCAAATTACTCTTTTTAAGGGACTCGGTGAGGATGAAATGGATGCTCTAGATCTAATAGGAGCAGGGGACATTTCAAAAGCTACTTTTGTAGAAATATGTGAAGCCTACAAAATTACTCAAGAGCTACTATGAAGATGGTAAGAAGTGTAAGATCAAGAATTAGATTAGTTACCAAAATAATTGGGGACATATCCAAGTCATATATTGTCAACATGTTTAAAAACATGAAGCATGAGATTTTTGATGACACAAATCAATCAATTAAATGCTCTACATCCCAAAAAGAAAAAGGAAGATGCAAAAGCAACACTCATAGAGTACTTCCATATATGCAGAAGGAAGAAATTTGACTGTAGATGTCGAGAATTGGCAAAATTTCTCAAGAAAGGGAGGCTTCACCTGAGTTCAAGATGTTGAAGATAGAGGATGGGAAATTTTTCTACATTTCTCAAAGAAAACCATGGCCACCAAGGCAAGGAGGTATGACACAAGACCTTATGCATTCATTTCAAAATTGGTCTAATAATCCATATATGCAACCCCCACCTTGGGCTAACCCTCAAGGTTGGGCCCCATATCCTAACCAATATCAAAAATAGTGGCAACCTCAATTCTAAGGCCAACCACAAAAAAAATGGAAACAACCTCCTCAATCATGGTAGTAGTATTGGAGAATAGGTTAGTAGTGGAATAACCCACCTCCTAATTACCAAAAATCTTATCAATAACCTCCTTATCCACAATAGAAAGCTTTGATTCCAAACCCCCAAGCAAGATCTCAACCGAAGCTACCCAACTATGAGATCAACCAACACCTAACCCAAACAATAAAGCTTGTTAGGAAACCTATTCCACTAACCAACTAAATACCCTACCTATTATGTTGATGTCAACAATGTCCATCTTCACTCAGGAGAAGAGCACTTCCTCCACCATCTAGACCCACCATTACTGAAATTGCAGAAGAACCACATTTGTTGCATATTGATCCATAGTAATGCCTGAAGACCCTACATGTTAATCTAAAATAACTTGAGAAAAATTCTAGCAACGTTAAAACACAAGGTAATGATCCACCATTTCCTGAAAGGTTACAATAAAATAATACTCGACCTTTGTTTCAATCATATGAAAGAGATTTGTGTCAAATTTCCATTAATTCAAGCTATTAAGTATGTTCCCATATATAATGAATTGGTTAAATACCTATGGATAAAGAAACCAGGAAGGAAGAGGAAATATCCAACTACTATACATTTCATTAGACAACTAGTTGATATTATGCTTGGGAACTCAGTTATACACAAATACATAGATCCATGCAGTCCTTTAGTAAATGTCATAATCAATGGCATAGTGATCAAGAACACTCTGATTGACTTGGGTGCAAACATAAATGTAATAAAAAATCATGGATCATTTAAAGTTAGAGGGACTAAGATTGAAAGCTACACTCTTACAGCTTACAGAAAGATCAATAGTTAAGCCTAAAGGAGAAATAGAGGACATAGTAGTAGTGGTAGATTCTTGGGAGTACCCTACTGATTTTATTGTTCTTCATCCAAAATAAATCTTGGGAGGATATCCTATCATCCTAGGAAGACCATGGTTGGAAATTTTTTATGCATTCATAGGATACGAGATCTAGAAAAATTATTATCTCTAATGAAAGTGGTACCAAAATCTCATGATTTACCCTCGTGTAATATCGTTCAATGAAGAAGATCAAACCATTTAGGTTGAAGAGCCAAAAGAAGACCTCTAGCTCGGTTCAAAGCAACTCATGATGCTAGAGAAGTCATGCACAATTGAAGGGAAAGAAGAGGATGTTATTCTTTTTAATGTCCTAAAAATAATTATGGGAGGAATGAATAAGTAGATGGAAAATTATGGTGTATAAGTTGTCCTAAGAATCAAATTCTACCACAACAAAGCATTATGAACATTCCAAATAAGAATTACATCCTCCGCAACTTCTTCCACATGATTGTATATTGAATTTTGTAAGTAGTAGTATATGCTCCATGAATTATCTCTCTTACCAAGTGAAAATTATTCCAAGAAATCCACTTAATTTGAACAAAACATTGAGTATGCAGCAAGAAAAACTCTTAATTATTCTTCTGCAGAAACACAAGACAACATTTGCATGGGACTATAGATACATGTACGAAATCTACCCTAAGTTTTATACACGTAAGATATACATCAAAAATAGTTGTAAGCTAATAAGACATCAACAAATAATAATGAACCCAATAATAAGGGATACAGTGAAAGAAGAATTTTAAAAATTATTGGATGCTGGATTTATTTATCCAATTTTAGACATTCAATGGGTGTCACCCCTTATCATTGTACCTAAGAAGAATGGTAAATGGAGGATCTGCATGGACTATAGAAATTTGAATACAACAAAAAAAAAGATCATTTTCCTTTTCCTTTTATTGATCAAGTACTTGAAACTCTTGCTGGAAGAAATATTTTCTTTTCTTAATGGCTATAGTGGCTATAACCAAATTCAAATTGCACCAGAGGACTAGGACAAGACCACATTCATGTGCCCATGGGGAATGTTTGCATATTTTGTTCTTCCTTTTGGTTTGTGCAATGCACCTACTACATTTTAGAGGGTAGTTTTGAGAATCTTCTCATATCTAACCAATGACTACATGGAGGTATATATGGATGATTTTACAGTACATGGTAGTACTTTTGATGAAGCAATGAAGAATCTGGACAAATTTCTTAAGAGATGCAAGGAGCATAACATGTCCTTAAGCAATGAAAAATGCTACATGATGATGTATGAAGGAATAGTGTTGGGGCATTATCTATCATCTGCTGGAATTTAGGTAGATCTAGTAAAAATATCTGTGATTTTAAATATTCCAACACCAAAGAAGCAAAAGGATGTGAGGAGCTTCTTAGAAGCAAAAGGACTTATATAATATTTATATAGGACTTATGTAAGATTTCATCACCATTATTTTCTTGTTGGGAAAAGATGTTTCGTTTTAGTGGACTGAGAAATGTGATATTACATTCGAGAATTTGAAAAACATGTTGAGTTCTGCACCTATGTTAAGAGGACCAGATTGGAGTTTTCCATTTCACATTCATATTGATGCCTCAGATCATGCCATTGGAGATTTTTTAGGATAGAAGGATGGAATTATAATCTATGCAATTGACTATGTCAATAAGAACCTGTAACACGCTGAACTTAACTATATAGTTACAGAGAAAAAAATTATCATTTGTGTATGTCATTAACAATTTTAGAAACTACATCATAGGATACCCAATATTTATTCACACTGACCACACTACAATTAAATACTTGATCAACAAACCAGTTGTAAGTAGTAGAATAATCAGATGGTTTCTACTCTTGCAAGAGTTTGATGTCACCATTATGGATAATCCTGGTGAGACACCTCCACACTACTTATATTTTGAAAAGAAATACATAGTTGAGAAAAGTGTGAATTTTTCTTGGATAGATGGATTTCTATTTCACACATGGCAAGATAATGTTATGAGAAGATGCATAGATGATGAGGAAATATATGATGTCCTCAAATCCTTCCATAGTGAACCATGTGGAGGACACTTTTCTGTAAAAAGAACAACACAAAAGGTGTTGACAACAAGATACTACTAGCCAACACTGCATAAGGATGCAACATTATATACCAGGAGGTGTGATAGATGCCAAAGAATGGGTAAACCTACCAAGTCAGATGAGATGTCATTGTAACTTTAGTTAGTATTGCAGCCATTTGACAAATGGGGTTTAGACTTCATTATTCCTATAGATCCTAAATCTCAGTAGAAGTAATACATTTTTGTTTGCATAGAATACCTCACCAAATGAACAGAAGTGAAAGCATTTCCAAATCAGAAGAGTGAGAAAGTTTCCAAATTCTTGTACGAACACATCTTCACAAGGTATGGATTACCAATAGAAATTTTTACTGATCAAGGTACACACATGACTACTAACATTATTTCTAATCTAGCTAACGAATACGAAATCAACACAAGAATTATGCACCTTATCACCCCCAATCTAATATGCAAGTTGAGGTAAAAAATAGGGAAATAGAAGCTATCTTGACAAAAACTATTGGACTCCACTAGAGAGATTGGGTGGATATAATTCAAGAAGAAATTTGGGAACTCAACACAACTTGGAAGACAATAACAATATTCACACCATTTGAGATTTTATACAGTAATACTAGTTTTATCCCTATTGAATTTGAGCATAAGACACTAAGGACTGCACTTGAACTAGGCATAGATTTTTCTGAAGCTCAAAGGTAGAGGATTCTCTAGCTCAATGAGTTGGATGAAATGAGGAGACAAGATGTGCATAATACAAAGGTAGTTCAGAAGAAAAGGATCAAATGGCATGATAGGTTCATCAAGACAAGACAATTTCAAGAAGGTGATTAGGCTCTCTTATTTGACTCAAAGTACAAGGACCACATGGGAAAACTTAGGATAAGGTGGCTAAGTCTATATGAGATTGAGAAAATATTTCCTAATAGAGTAGTAAAATTCACCACCATAGATCTTGTGAGATTTAAACTGCTAGTGAATGGCCATAGATTGAGATTTAAAAAAATCCAACTGACAAAAGCACATTCATGTAGCATTTTAGAGGTGGTCAAAGAAGAATGAAGATGAGAACATTAGAGTTAAGATCAGAAGTTGAGCCTCTGGTTCATCTTCTAAAATTATTGAAGATTGATATGTTTTAGTGGCCTTGGTATATTCAACTTGTTGAATACTTTGAGGATGAATAAAAGTGATGTGATCATCCCTCTTGGTGATCATCACCACTCAACTAACATGTTTTTTTCTTATAATTTATGTTTTGTAGGATTTGGTGTATTTTTTGCAAGAAGTGCATGGTCTCTAACATATAGATATAGTGCAAAGACTAAATTTCCACTTCAAGAAACATGCAGCAATCTCTACTTTATTTTTCTCGTTGGTGTAACTTATGATTGCATAAAGAAAATAATGAACAAAATACCCATGTGAATAATGATGAAGATGACTGACACTAGAAAAATTCATAATTCCCTCTCTAGAAATTTATTGATTTCATTAAGGAGATATCAACATAATGTTTCATACACTTGAAACACTATAAACAACATCCAAAGTATCATGGCACTGGCACCTCAACATGTAACATCATGATAAGTCTACCTACAAAAAGGCACAAATTACGACAATGCACATGTCATCATCATCCAACACATTTCTCGAGATAAGTGCACTCATTTCACTTTAATAAAGTATCGATAGAATGATTATGTTTAATTAATGTTTATGCCATGTCATGAATGTCTTTAAAAAGATATTATATGCCGCCGCCTTTCACCCTATGAGATGTTGCTCCACATCACCCCACTTTATCACACAACCTCACCTCACATGTTTGCAACCCTCAAATAAATTTAATGCATTATTTTTTTCACTCCATGTGATTCAGTTGTAGAATTTAAAACCACAAGTACTCAAAACTTTACACTTACTCAAAGTCTTTCATCGTTACTAAAAACTATGAGATTTTTCCTCTCAAAGCTAAAGAGTTTGTAGGATTCAAAATGGGAGGGGATGTAATACACCATGAGCCTACAAAAATTCTCAACTCCAGAAGCATCCTCAAATATTCATCCTCAAATATTCCATTATTTTTAAAATAGCAAATGTATGGAATATATCAGTAAGTTATAGGGTTTCAATGACTCCATGGTAACGTAATTTTCTGCAACATTCAAGGATAGAGAGGTTATTTTCAAGGGTTTAGTAGTGAAAGTGGATGACAATATTTTAGCCTCCAATACAGGATAAATTATTAAAGAGTATGGAAGATACTTAGAACACAAGTGAATTAGATAGTGAGTATACCATAGGAGAAATGAAACTCATGAAGAAGATAGGGACCACATTAAATTCAATGCACGAGAGATAGCATATACCTGCAGGATACGCTGGAAAGACATATCACCTAAGATGAAACAAAAATAAATGCACTCCTATCATAATATCATTCCAAATTTTAGGAGGTTAAATGCATACATTGAATTTTCTAAAGGATGTGGAAAATATTGGTTTCTCATTGGTTATCATCCCCAATATTCCACTATCTTATACCATATTGGTCTAGTGAAAAGCAACTAGATGACGACATACATGATAAAGTCATGGAAAGATACAGAAGGAATGGAGGTTATTTCTTCATAGAGCCTAAAGGAACATCTACACCAATGGATTTTAGATACTTATGCAACATCATTTAGGTGGACCCTAAGCTAGTTGAGGAACCTAAATAATATTGAATGAGGACATTCAAGAAGTTAAGTCTGGGGGTGTGATGATTTGTTTATTTTCATTTCTAAAAACATCTCATCTTCTGTATTCTATTAAGCCATTTGTATCCCTCAACTTGTATTTCCTTGTGATAATGCTAAACATTTTTACTATAAATTGAACTCATGGTATGGATATTAGTTGATATAATTATTACTAGCTTACTTTATTATGTGGGTTATGAGTAAGCATTTTTTTTTATTGTAATATGATGTTAAATGATGCTTGTATAATGCAACCCTTGTTTATAAAGAAATTTATATATGTAGCAACCGATATGTAAGCAAAGGATCCATACGCAAACTAACATGTGGCCAAGGGAATGCATCCACAAAAAGAGACTCATATGTAAAAAAGTATCCGTAGCCAAAGTGGGTCACACACATAAATAGCACTATGATTCTAAGGATCTTGTACAATGTGGACATCACACCTAAGCTCGCACATGTTGATGGAAGAATCCATTGTGAGAACTAGGAGAGGACTCAATTCCATCACTTTGATTATGCGTTGAGAACTAGGAGAGGACTCAATGCCATCACCTTATTATGTGTTGTAACTCAAACAAATAACTAATTGATTTAAATTCATAATTTAATAATTGGTTGATTGACTGATCAATTAGTTAAGTTATGTGATTGTATGATAACATCTACTGAATAGTTATGTTGCATACATGTAAGTTTCTCGGATTTTTGGTTAAGATATTTTACTTAATCTAACTAGATATCCTAGTATAACTATATCTCTTCACACCTTTGTTGTAATGAAAGATATAAAAAGGGAAATATTAATGTTGTACAGATAGATAGAGATACATAGATAGATCGATCCATAGGTAGAGAATTTTTATATTTTCCACTTGTAATCTTCATGTTGATGAAATAAGAATATGAGTTTTTATATTCGTTGTAGACACAGAGCCTTAGGGGGATTCACACCCAACACGGATCCCACTTGTGGTTTTCTAACTGCTCCTTTTTTTGTTACTTTAATTCATTGTATGATTAGATTAACAACAACTTATTCTTTTATCTATGTTTTGTTTTTACATGCTTTTTCATTAGCCATAGTATTTACTTTCATTCATAATCTACTTCATTTCCAGAATTATTATTTACTAATTGTAGTGATAATAATTTACCTTTATCCCTCCCAAACATCTATAATTGTGCATACAACACTAGAAATATTGAAATTTTACATATCTTGGTCTGATAATTAAATGATTGTAGATTGATGAACAACATAGTAATTGTTGCAAGTTAATTTTCACCACCAAAGGGCTTTGGGATAATTTTTCTTTTTAGATTCATTAGGTTATGTTTTTGAATTTATTACTCAAATATATAATGGACCCCTAAGATAGATGGGATTATCCATGGTATAATGATTGATCACAACATGGTCAATGGATTTTATGCATAAGAATATTATAAGGATGGGCAATGGAATTTTTCTAGAGTGGTTAATTTAGTAGAGAAATGATGATTTTTCTCATGGGTTGATGACGTTAAGCCAACAAGGCCAATGCAATTTGAGAATTTTATGTATTTGAGTTTTTGAAATTTGAGATTAATGGGATTGAGATTTGAAGGAAAATTGGTTGATATTTTTAGGTACCACAAAGTACCTAGCTATCAAAACTCAATAATATGCCTCACTTCCCATCAAAATATTGTAACTCAATGCAAAAAGGATATAATATGTTCAAGGACTTAACTGCATGCTAAGGAAACTCTAATTTTTGTTTTTAACCAACTAACTCCTTTAAACATCATTCTTCTCTTTAGTTTTTTTTCATAGCTTAATCACATAAATTAGGTATTTTTATCATTTTAGGGATCTAGAGCGCTCAAAAATATCAAATTTGAATGTAAATTATGGGACCTAGCATAATTTTCCATCCATATAGTTCTTCACACACATTCATTAATGGAAAATGTCTTCCCAAATTTTTCATATCTTTAATCATTAATCTTATAATCTAAGTTTGAATATGAACCTTATATGTGGAAAAAAATTCTATGTCGGATTCACTTGAGTGACATGTCATTTACTTATTGGTCCAGCTCTTAATGACATGTCCATTCCTCTAGGGTTGTAGGGATATGGGGAGCAGTTGGTAGTCTTAAAAACTACCAACTATGATGCTCTCCCTACCATATGATAATTCAACATTTCTCCATGTGTCTTCTTTGTTGGGATTCCAAGGATAGACATGCAACATGCAGTGTTGCAGGAACTATAAGGTTTTAAAATATGAAGTTAATAATATTCTCCACCTTGAGGTGTCATTATATGATGTCATGTGACTTCTATCTAGCCACGAGAGATGGATATGTAGTTTAAAACATTGTAGAATCTACAATATTTCCAACTTTTGAACTATGAGGATGCTCCTTAGCTAATTATCACCATAATACACCACTTTTACTTTTTGTTCATGCTTGAGAGATGGGGATGTAACTTGTAGTCTTACAAAAACTACGAAGATGTACACTACGATACTACACAATCAATCCTTTCCTTGCATCATTAAGATTCTATGAATATTCTCTTTTTGGGTCCTAGGGATGATATGGCAAGTTGTACATTTGCAACAATTTTGATTTTGAGGAAAAGTGATCAAATGGAGGAATATTCTCAAAATATTCCCTTTTCGACACTTGGAAGTGTCATTGTAGTTTGAAACTTTGCAAGAATTACAAAACTTCTCATGAGGCCTGCATGCCCCGATTCCACAAGTATTCCTTCTTTCATGCCACGAGGGTGACTTGCAGGTTATATGCTTGCAAAAATGCAAAATTACGAGAATCGCAGATAAATCAATTCAAAAATCTCGAGGCCTTATTCCAAAGGTTTGATCATATACTTGAGGTCATAATAAAATCACTAATGCCCCTAAAACTTACAAATAATCAAATCAACCAAGAAACATATGAAACATTAAGGCATTAGTAAAACACAAATAAATTACCAAGATCATGTCATATTTTGGTTAACTTAAATCTCAAGGAACATTGAACATATTTGAAAGGTCACATACCTAATAGGAGGGCCAAAACACACCATATTCTCAAGAAAGGATAAGAAATGCGTCATGATATATAACATGATCAATTTATGCACTAACATTGGATCTTGTTTGGGGATGGACACCCCCAACGGGTTCCACAAGAACCACGAAAAAAAAAATCATGGATGAAGTAGACCGGATGCCTAATCAATTGTGTAAGGATTCATATAAAAATACACCTAGTTATTTACTATTCAAATCACTATGAGCTCAAAACCTATAAAAACTAATCGCATAAGACTACAAGGGAACATCAAACAAATAAAATAAAACTATACATTATACATAATACATGGTGACATAGAATTAATAAAAAAATGCTTGAGATGTCTTCCATTGGCACGAAACTCAAGCAAAGCCCCTTTAAAGCCCTTGAGAGTAAGGTATTCTCTCCAATCCTCATATCAATAGAGTAAGAACCCATCCATAATGCATTAAATTTCCCATATTTTCCTTTATCTTCATGTTTTCTATCCCATAGCAAGACCAAATCACCAACATAAAAAAATTCTTGGAGTGAACTTTCTATAAAATATCTTCTTAAGTTTATATTTGAATCTAATGTGTCTCTAATGATACTCATTGATGACATATAATTCAAGATTCAAAAATTATTTCCCAGAAAGGTGAATACACTCTAGGGACTATAGATGTAGAAAATTTAATTAAAATTCTAAAGAAGCATGTCGTGGGGAGTTATGAGATCCAAAATATTTTGATTATTATTTTATTTAAATATTTATTCTTTTGGACGATTGCATCAATAAGTTGGCAAAGAGAATAAAGAAGAAAAAAATTATTTATGTTGAAATGGAATATGCCTTATCCAAACAAAAATAATATTCCTCTACCATGCAGGGAAATATGAAAAACCCACTTGGGGATGTTTGAACGTCTTGATTCCTATAGAAGTAAACTGTAAAATAAGGTAGAGGGTGAACGCATTGACCTTGACCCTTCTTGAACAATTCATTCATTCATTATTCTTCATCCTTATTCTTTATTCTTTTATATTCATCATTTTTTTAAAATTGAAAAGAATCAAATCATATTATGGAAGCAAATAATAAAGTCTTTGTGGAAGTGCACACATGATGGTGACATGGAAGAAAGAGACAAAGAAGAGTTTGTTAAAAAAATATTCTTCACTTATCCACAAGCTCCATCATGATCCAAATATGTTCTAACGTGGCGTAAATATTTTCACTTAGATTGGTCATCCTTCTCATTTTGATGTATTGAGGGACTTGGTACCAAATTTTTATTTCTTCAAAGGGTTTTTCTGGGGTAATCTTATTATTTTTTTCATGTATTTTTAAGCCCAAAAATTTAAAACTTGAGCAATGACGACAAAGTTAAATGTGAAAATTTACTCCTGAGTCTTCCCAAACCCCTCTCTGGTCAATTTGTCCTTTGTGTCATGATCATCCCAGCCTTTCAATTCCTTCTAATATTTTGAAAAATAATGTGTAGATGCTTTAAATTATTTGAAAAGATCAACTCTTCCATTAAACAAAAGTGTAACTAAAGACTAGTTCTCTAATAGGCCTAAAAGGGCCAATTTTGGCCATTTCAAGGAAAGTATGCATCCTTTTGGAAGGTTACAAAGGACCATAATACTATTGAGATGGTATTGGATATCCCTTAATTTTTTAAAGTTGTTTAGGAATATTTATGGAATATTTGGTGGTTTAGGGATAGATTGTGAAAAGTGTGTTTTTCAAGTATAAGGAGTGAATGGTAATAATATGAACCTGAACTTATCTAAATGATTATGGGAGCCTTGTAATGGGTTATAAGGAAATAAAATTAATTTTAAATATTAAATAATTATCTAATTTTTTAAGCATCACATTTTTTCCAAGACCTAAGTTCTTCTCAAGGCATCTCAATCTTTGCATGAACACCTGATGTCCCGAAGAAAATGAGCCATTTTTTTATATGAAAGAAAAATAATGTTATGAAACCTATTAAATTTATATTTAAATGGTATTGGGAATAAAAATAATATAAAATTTCATGTCACAAAACCACCCCAAGCTCTAAGAATCGTGTTTTCAATCCTCTCTCATGTAGGGTTTGTTTCCCATACTTAGCTAGATTTTGAAGTGCCACATGTCATCTTCTTACTCCATGGCACAATTTTTTTCCCTCTTGTCCATTTCCCAAGGGGAATTATGGGACATAAAATTTTCCCAAGATCATCCCCCTCTCTGTTCCTCATGTGACCCTCATCATCCTAGTGGAGTACTTAACTAGCTAAGCTCATTTCCCCAAGCCTCCAATATATCATATCAAGTGGCACTATCTTGCTAAAAGTGTAGTTTCTTGTCCCTCTTTTCATTTTTTATAATGGTATATAAGGTAAAGAAAAATTATCCCATGATCATCCCCTTATAAATGTCTCCATATGACTAGTTTTCACCTCAAGTGCTTAATTTAGTTTTCAAGGTAAAGAGCATGCTTAATGGAGACATTTATAATTAAACATTTAATTATTTAAATAGTTAATTATCTCCTCACAATCAAATTAATTTAATTATACCATTCTTTTGGAATTAATTAAATTAATTCCTAACATTAATTAATTAAACATTTAATTATTTAAATGTTAATTATCTCCTCATTAAATAAATTTAATTAATTTAACTATACCATTCTCGGGAATTAATTAAATTAATTCCTAACACCTTCTAGCTAATATAATTAAACATTTAATTATTTAAATGGTCAATTATCTCCTCACAATTAAATTAATTTAATTAATTTAATTATATCATTCTCTTGGAATTAATTAAATTAATTCCTAACACCTTCTAGCTAATATAATTAAACATTTATTTATTTAAATGGTTAATTATCTCCTCACAATTAAATACTAATTAAATTTAGTTATTTAATTCCACCTATTTCAATCAATAACCACTTGGACTCCACTTGTACTCCACATCCTCATCCTAGTTAACTACACTTCTAGAATCCTAGAAAGGTGGGGGCAATTAAATTACACGTATAACCACCTTCCCGATGCAACTTCTACAATTAAATTCATTACTGCTCATGAATTCCCTGGCACTCCTATAAATTCCTCCAATGTTATTTTTAGCATGTGCATTCAACCATGTTCAACCAACTTCCAACCACTTTTGCTTCTATAAATTGCAAGCTTGCTCTCTTATAAATCCTCTTGAATTGTTTGCAAATAAACTCTGTCAATTTGCAATCTTGAAGCTTTCCAAAGTATCTGTATTTATAGCATTTACACTCACATTTTGAGAATATTCAAGAGCACCCACATCCATTTGCAAGGTTCCACAGACAAATTCTCTACAACCTTACTAAGGTTTGCATTGGAAGGTTACTGGAAGGTTTGCATTGTTTATTGTTTATCTTTCATTCACTGTGATTTTTCTCTGCATACATTTTGGCACGCTCGGTGGGACTCCCCACATTTTTATTTCTTTCATTTTAGTTTCTTTATGTTTATTGTTCTTTTTTAACCTTTCTGTCAAAATTTTAACTTCTCAGGTGAAGTATAGAAGTCAGAAAATTAAAAACCAAATCTGTCGAGGCATTTTTCTCATGTTCAAATTTTTCACTGAGAGCACTACCATAGCCCATCTTCCGAAGCCATAAATTTTTCTCCCGAACTCGGAATGACTTCATTTTTTTATGGAAAGGTATTGAAAAGATCTATGCAATGGAAAAATAATTTTCTGATTTGGATTTACAAAAAAATTATGGTTTCATTTCTTCTAACACTTGTCTTTTTTTCAAAAAAAATGTAGTTTTTTTAATTTTAATTCATTTTTTTAAATGTAACAACCTCACATGTATGCTCTTTCCTCACACTTTAAAAGTGATCTCGAAATCAGAAACGTGATAGTTTCTATTTATTTTGGGAATTAAAATTTTTATTTAATCAAATCTTGTTTTACGTGTATGCTCTTTCCTCGCACTTTTTAATCAATCTTAGAAATCAAAATCCTAAACTCGTTTCTTTTGATTTATCCGCTACCTACCTCAGGATAACTTTCTAATCTTTTATTACAGGACCTGCTCTTTAAAAAGGTGGATAAAACACTCAAAAACTACTAACTGTAGGTTTCCAAAGGAGTATAATTAAACCACATTAACATCAAAAGATTTAAAAAACACCACATTCAAAACATTGTATTTGTAGGTTCAGTTAAGAGCTACGGATCGACCACTTAACTAGAACATAACCCCCTTGGCATAAGCCTAAAGATAAAAGAAAGTGGTGGTTCTAGGAACCCCAAATTAGTCCACACCTTGAGGGAACTGGTGGATGAAACAGAACCTTTTCTCCTACCTGACTAGTAAATCCTTTGTGAGTTAGAGTCACGGAATATCCATAGTGGCGACCCCAAGATGATTCATTACGAGCAAGGTATTTGCTATGGGTTTCAAATTTGGTGAAGTAAAGTCATTAGCTAGTAATAGCGTCATGCTCGCTCAAATATTTTTTTGACACCTAGTTGATAGAGCCAACCAGAATCCAAACATTGTCCAAGTCAATCTAAGGTAGAGGCCACAAACAAACATTTTAAAAAAAAAACTTTATTTTCTACTTTCTTCTTTTGTTTGTGTTACTTTTTTCGTAGTGTTCCACACTCACTTTCTCCAAACACTCCTTTTTTGGATTCATCTTTCACTTTTCTTAGTTTTTTTCATTTTCCAAAAATCCTTATTTTGATTCTACTTTCATTCTTGTTTCATCTGTTCTCATCTTCTTTCTTCTCATCATCATTCATTCACTAACCTTCATTTTCCCCCTTTTGGAAGCCTATTACTTCACCTTGGCCTTTTTCAAAATGGGTACTTGATTTAATCGGAAAAATAAAGCCCACATCTCTCGATGGCCACACGTTTATTATAACCACCACTGAGTATTTCACCAAGTGGGTTGAGGCTATTCCTCTTACTAACGTTACTAGGTTCAATATTTCTAAATTCATCTTCAACCATGTTATCTGTCATTTTGGCATCCCCGCTTACTATTGTCACGATGCAGTGGTGGTTCTTTCAAAAATAAAGATCTAAGGGCCCTAGCTAAGAAATATAATATCCACCTAAATGGGCTACACTCTATAATCCACAATGCAATGGCCAATCCAAAGCATCAAACAAGACTATCAAGTCTATTCTGGAAAATACTGTCAATAAACACAGGTGTAATTGGTATACGCAGTTATATCCTACCCTTTGGGCCTACCACACTTCCTTTTGTACACCTACAGGAGCTACTCCTTTTTCCCTAGTATATGGCTCTGAAGCCATATTACCTATCAAATTTGAGCTACCTTCACTTCGTGTATCCCTCCAAAATCTCATTCATGAAGAGGATTACCATGTTGCACACCTTACAGAGCTAGAATTACTAGATGAGAGATGGATTCGTGCCTTAGACCATATCCAGGTGTATCAGAATAGACTACGTTGTAATTATAATCGCAAGATCAAACCTCGACAATTTAAAATTAGTGATTTGGTCCTAAAGGAAAATAAAAATAACACAACAAAACAACGAGAAAAACAAGGAAAATTTGAGCCTAATTGGTTGGGTCCTTATGTTATAACTGCTAAATTTGGATTTGGTGCATACAAAATATCTACCGAGGATGACAAAGAGTTGAAGGAGCCTATGAATGCCATTCATCTGAAGAATATCTACTCCTGAGTATCCGAAGAGTAACCCTTATACTTTGGGGGTATTTCGGTGCATCCACATGTTTTGTCATTCCACTTTGTTTACCGCTTGAAACTTTTCACCTCGTCGTGTGTCGCATGTTCTCCTTGGCAAGTTGTCTTTCCCATTGTCTACCACCATTGTTCATCTTCCATTTAGTATGTCGGTTTTGACTTGGGAATTTCCTTTCCCTTTTATTTGTCGTGTGGTTCAAAATTCCAAAAAAAACCAAGAACATTCAAAAAATATCTCAAAAAAATACAAAAACAATATAAAATTGTTTTATAAAATTGAAAAAAACATACAATCACCATTTTATTCACCATTTTCTTCACCTGATTGTTCCTAATCAATCAAGCCACTCTTTGCAATGTAAATTTCCATAGGGACATCACTTGGCTTTGGCTTTATCTTGGGGGAAACTTGACATTTGTATATGTTCGCTTATTTATTAGAATTTTTACATTAGTGTGTTTTTGTTCACTAGCTTGTTTGCTTGTTTAACATTTGTACATATGGAATTTTTTATTGTCTATTCTTAGCTTAGTTTCTTATGTGTGATAGTTTGAATAACCAATACTCTATGTATCTGAAATGTGCTTATGGACCAATTGCAAGAAATTTATTCACATCCTAGTTCACATATAACTTTGGTGTGGTTCTTTCCTGTTCATATTGGGTTTATTTATGTTACTTCTTTTATAGCTTTTTTTGTCATTTGCGTGTGTTGTGTTTTCCTCCTGGTTTATTTAAGCCATGGAATTTCTTCATTTTTGTTTGCATTTGTATTTCCAAACTTGTGAAAATCCAAAAAAATAAATATTTAAAAAAAAATCAAAAAAATCACAAAAAATCAAACAAACATTCACTTCTCATAGAAATCATACAATTCGAAAACCCTTGAAGTAAATCGTTCAACATCTCAATACAATCTTGATAAACGTCATACTTTTATCTATTACTCTAGTGCTCGTGAAAATCTTACGACTATCATTTTCTTCCCTTTGCATGATATGTTAACTCTATTTGGGGCAAGTTACACAAATTATTTTTCCTTCGTGATATAACTTCACCTGGGGAAATTTCAAATTTGATCATTTACTCAACGGATTCAACAAGAGTGTCATATAGAGTCACTTTAACTTCGCTCTTCCAGTTTGATCATATTCCCATTTGGGAGCATTTATATCTATTTAATCATCATTGTGGCATGCATTAGGGGCATAATTGATTGTCTTGTTTTTCAAATTTGTGTTACATTGTTGATTTTTACTCTTTTTGGACCACTTACAAGTAATGTGATCACATCTTGGTTCCTTTATAACCATGATGCCGACACCTACTTTGTATATTGGGTTTGTTTTCCTTTTTATCTTTTCTTTGTTATTTGTGTTTGTTTACATGCATCTGGGTTAACCATCTTGATTCTTTCATAATCATGGTGAAAAATCTATTATGCAACAACAAAAATTAGGTTTCTCTAAAAAAATACTCTCCAAATGACGCTCATGCTACAAGCACATTCCTTTCTCATCCTTGTTCTAATCCCTTGCTTTCTTCCTATCAAGTGGTTGTCCACCGCCTTGTTACGTCATCCACCCGCTTGAGGGGGCATTCCTTTACCATTTTTCTTGTTAGGGCATCTTGATGCTTCACAATTTTCCGCTCGTCGATTTACATGCGTCTACTATCTTTAAAAGCACTATTACTTCATAATAACACTTTAAAGAGGAAGAAAATGTAAACACCCTAAAATTACATACATATTCTATCTCGCTTCTATCTAATTAGAATTAATTAAATTAATTCTATCTCACCACAATACACCCCTTTAGAATTAATTAAAATTAATTCTATTACCTAAGTTATAATCCCACCCATTGGAATTAAACAATTGAATTCTAACATGGCTTTGAAATTAATTAAATTAATTCCTACACCCTCTTAATTAACATAATTAAACATTTAATTATTTAAATGGTTAATTATCACCTCACAATTAAATTAATTTAATTAATTTAATTATACCATTCTCTTGCAATTAATTAAATTAATTCCTAACACCTTCTAGTTAATATAATTAAACATTTATTTATTTAAATGGTTAATTATCTCCTCACAATTAAATTAGTTTAATTAATTTAATCATACCATTCTCTTGGAATTAATTAAATTAATTCCTAACACCTTCTAGCTAATATAATTAAACATTTAATTATTTAAATGGTTAATTATCTCCTCACAATCAAATTAATTTAATTAATTTAACTATACCATTCTCTTGTAATTAACTAAATTAATTCCTAACACCTTCTAGTTAATATAATTAAACATTTAATTATTTAAATGGTTAATTATCTCCTCACAATCAAATAAATTTAATTAATTTAATCATACCATTCTCTTGAAATTAATTAAATTAATTCCTACACCTTCTAGCTAATATAATTAAACATTTAATTATTTAAATGGTTAATTATCTCCTCACAATTAAATTAATTTAATTATACCATTCTCTTGGAATTAATTAAATTAATTCCTAACACCTTCTAGCTAATATAATTAAACATTTATTTATTTAAATTGTTAATTATCTCCTTGCAATTAAATACTAATTAAATTTAGTTATTTAATTCCACCTATTTCAGTCAACAACCACTTGGAATCCACTTGTACTCAACATCCTCATCCTACTTAACTACACTTCTAGAATCCTAGAAAGGTGGGGGAAATTGAATTTCACGTACAACCACCTTCCCGGATGTAACTTCAATTAAATCCATTATTGCCCCTAAATGCCCCGGCACTACTGTAACTTCCTCCAATGTTATTTTTAGCATGTGCATTCAACCATGTTTAACCAACTTCCAACCACTTTTACTTCTATAAATTGCAAGCTTACTCTCTTACAAATCCTCCTGAATTGTTTGCAAATAAACTCTGTCAATTTACAATCTAAAGCTTTCCAAAGTATCTGTGTTTGTAGCATTTGCACTCACATTTGGAGAATATTCAAGAGCACCCACATCCATTTGCAAGGTTCCACAAATGAATTCTCCACAACCTTACTTGAGGTTTTCATTGGAAGGTTACTGGAAGGTTTGCATTGTTTATTGTTTATCTTTCATTCACTGTGATTTTTATCTATGTACACTCACTATGAGTGAAAATAGATGTCATCTCAAGAAATGCATATATTGAATAATGTTTCTAAAAACTTGACCCATTATTGATAAGAATATCATATCTTACATGTTGGAGGAGGTGGAGTTTGTAGCATCTCGGTGCGGTGTGAAGGATAAGAAACATGGAATTCATTCCCATCCATTTCTTTAGGTACAATTCAAGGATCGATATTTTTATCAAGAAAAGGTCACCTATTGCTATAAGAAACATATAAGTAGGAGGTGTATGATGTGACTTCATTCCAAAATTTCTCTAAATTCAATAAAGGCAAAGGGGCATGATATTCATTTAGAGAATCATAGTCATAAGAATGGATAATCATCTCTGTTTCATTTTTTTGTCACCCACTTAGTAGTGTACTTAAATAATCATTCAAATGTTTTGTTGTGATCACTCCTAAATATAGAAGGATATTTCCATCACCTCATTCTATTTCAATAGGTGGCCACTTCTCATGAATTTCTCTCAAGGGTAATCCTTTCACCCACCTAATGAAGGGTAATCTCAGTAAGAGAAGGATAAACACCAAGATGTTTGAGCACCATGGATTTTTCCCCCATGATCATTGGAATCATTTGTGAAAGCCTCGGGAGAAATAAATGTATCCTCACTCTCACTATAAGATCAAGAGACAATCATCATAAGTGATTCTCGTATCCATCTCAAGACCACATTGGGATATCTCACAACACTTTTTCCAAACACTCATTCAGTAATTTGAAGTGTTCATACATATTTTGGGAGAAGGAAATTAGCGTCACCATCAAACAAAGCTTCATATTCATTGGATCATTCAACTCTTCATTTTGTCTCTTCCTTCTCTTGCTACCTTCTAATTTATCATTAAGAATGTACTTTTTCTATTTTTCATATTCACTTAAGTGATCCTCAATTAAACATTGTCGGATTCCTTTTTCTCAATAATAATAAAAATACACACTCCTTAGGAATATAGTGGGTCAACAAGTGATGGGGATATGTGAATATTCATATGGGGGTAGACGAAGAGACATATATGTAATGTTATAAGTTGGAATAGTTTATCCATTCCAAAGGTTTTTGCAATTGTTGATTGAACATATGTTGTTGAGATTACCACTTCTACATAAAGCAATAAAGATGCAATTCTTATATTTCTTTATCAATGTTCCTCTATTCTCTCTTTCCAAATTTTCATATATGGTAATCTTATAAAACCAAGAAATGTGTATGTGCATTTGATAAATGAATCAAGAGATTTTTTGTCTATTATTTTTTTCTCTTATAATAGTTTACATTTTTGTGTTCTTATAATTGGATGTGAACTCACTTTGGTTATTAAAATTATTTTTTTAATCCTAATCACAACAATAACCCTCTCTCTCCTTATTTCCAAAACTCTCCTTTATCTATCTTTGTTACAAATTCCTCCTTGTACCTCATATAAAAAATTTCTACAAGTTCATTGGATTGTTCTTGTGTGATCCCTAGCCTATTGGCCACCCATAGCTTTTAGATAATTTAGGTAGTTTACATGTAATAATGGGATCCTTCCCATACACAAGAAGGAGGGGCTTATCCCCGTACTATTGGTGAAGACTCAATAATTCACAACACGAGAAGTTATTTTACCAGTAAGTATATTCCCATTTTGGGAAATATCAAGTATAAGAATGAAGGCATGTCTTCATTATAGGTTTTGGTTGTTCGTTTTGGTTCTAACTTTTGGGGGCTCTAGTTATAGTCTTGTGTTTTTAATAAGTTATTTACACTTTGTAGATTCATTAGCGGTTAGACAATTTGAGAGCATCATGTATATGTCTCCTTGTCTAATTCATTGTATGTAGAACTAGTTTTCATGCTTTAGTTGGGTATTTTGTATCGTAAATGAGAGAAGAGTTGAGAAATATAATCTTGTATCTGTTAAAACAATCAAATACAAATATTTTATTTTTAGTTATTACACATTATTGATTACTAAAAATATTGTGTTGTAGTGTTACTTTACAATGTATATTTTCTTATAAAATTCCTTTCTACAATATTGTCTTAAGAGGTGAATTTTCAAATCCTTCAAGTGCATATTACGTGTTATAAAAGTGATTCTATTGATATCTTGAATTTTCATACTTGAGTGTTGCGTTAAAAATTATGAGATTATATGGTAATGCTTAAATAAATTTGGTGTCAAATAAACTCAAGTATCCATTTGAAGATTGTGTTGTTTTGATCTTTGTCCTTCGTTTGGATTATAAGATAGCAAGTTGTGGTACCCCTTCACATAAAATCAACCACCACCCACTTAACTTCATTTAACCGAATACCATCCGGTCCTACTCCCTAAAAATTACATTACCTCTATTTATTTTACATGTGTTTCCATGAAAATCACATCTATTCTGTAATATTTCAAGCTTTTTTACATGATTCATAAAGTTTAACATCATAACATCATCATACCCCAAGTTGTCAATAGTTGTTTCGAGAGATGATTTTTATGATCACCGTAAGATTTGTCTTCATTGGCTTGTGTCTAATGTATTAGATGTTTTCAATTATTGTGTGATCATTAGTTTTCAATGAGTATTGCATTTATGGTTACATTTTGTCTTAGATTGAGGTTCCAATAGGTCTAAGGGTTTAAACATAATATCTCCCTCTTTCTTTCAAGTCACCCCTTAGGATCTCTCACCTTGGTTCAAAAGAGACTTAAAGTAGCAAGATAATAGCCACATCCTTAGTTGTGTGACTTCTTGTCATTCCTAGAAGGCATGGCCAAGATAGATAGATAGATCAATCCTTTGTTATAAAAAATACACCTAGAGGTCTATCTTTCTACATTACATCTATCATTATTGTTTGCCTTGTCTAGGGTGTAACATTCGAAACCAACACATACCAAACCATATGATCAAATAGAATCACAAGTTAAAATTCATGGTTGATCTAGGTGTTCATAGTATATTTTAACTTAAATTGCTAATCTACCTAAAATAGGGAAGAGATAATGGTCATAAAATCCATAAATATCATCCATTTTGGCAATGGAAAACAAAGACATGTAAATTGGGGTTTTAAAAAATCCCAAAGGAATAGTTATGATGCAAAAAAATAGATTTAAAAATATGAAACCCTATAGATAAGGGTAAAATGTTTATGTTCATACAATCGATAGATAAATCAAGTTTACCAAAATGTAATATCAAAAATGCACTTAATGTAATTAGGATATTATAATGCATAAAGGTAATTTTATAATATTCGATACATATATCACATGTATACAATTATTGAATGATGATATCTTTTCAACACAACTTAGAGAAATTGAATAACATAAATTAGGCTTAGGATTTTGAAAATATTCACCCCAAATCAGATCAAACTATGTGACAGTGATCTAGAACTAGACGATAAGGTTGTATATGGTGCAATAAACCTATCTATGAAATATGGAAACTTCAAGTTGGGTGTTGGAAATGTTCATCTATATGGAAATAGTTTCATTGACTGAATGTGTCATAATGATCCAAAATTGGGATTATATTTTTCTCATTTTTCTTGATGTGTTATTTGTATTTGGAGCTCTATACTAAATTTCTTGTACTTGTATGTGTATACTTTTATCTTTAATAGTTTATTGATTTATAAGAGTGTATTTCATCATATGCATTGGACTAAGATCTTTGTATCCCACTTTTATGATGAGCATTTTGCTTCATAATAATATTTTTAAGTGGGATCAATCCACATGTAGATATGCAAGTCATATAGTAGAGGGGATGTTAGAAAATGTAAATATAGATGGATCCCTAATTTGAATTTTAAACACTAGGAAATGATGCTTATATTATTTATAGTACATATATGTGATCTTAGGTAATAATTATACATGTTTTAAGATTTGAATAACTTATTTCTAATGTTCTATAAGAGAGAAGATTATTCAATCCTTGAATTAATGTCCATATTAAAGGTGATTTTGATATAATATCCCTATATTCCCTACTAAATAAGGGTGCATGTGTTTATATAGGTGAATTATTTGAAATATTTCCTTCTCAACATACTCTAAGAAAACTAAGGTAACTTATGCATTTTAAAATATTATCATTGTAAGTGAAAGGGATAAATTATTTGGCCATGTAACATATTCTAGGGTTAAACTTTTCTTAGACCCATAAACCCGTCTAAGCTTAAGTTGGAATCAATTATGATATATGGGATGGATTGTAGAGATTTTAAAATTCTATTCTATATAAGATGCATTGATTCTAGAAGTGATAAAGAATTCAGATTGTAGGATAGAATAGGATGTTTTAAGTTAAAGACCTAGTGGATTAAGATTATAGTATATAGTAGGATGCTTTAACTTTAGTCGATAAATGGGTAATTAATCAAATGGTAGGATAAATTTCTAAAAATAAATTTCAAGTGCCATATAATGGAATTTCAAGTACTATAGGAATATACTATCTAATATAATATTAAGTACAAAATATGGCAGCATAGATAATGTGCAAAATTTGTTGAAAAAACTACAACATTCATATATTAATCCATTAAAATAATGTTTATAAAAATATGTAAAGCATGGCTATAACAAGGATGAAATTTATCATTACTTCAATAGGTTCCCGAATAATATTTTTGTTCTATTAAATCTTCCACAAAATAGTAAAATCTTGTAGTGAGTTGTGGACAATAATGATTTTGGATATTCTCATATTTAATATTTTTGGAAGGTTTAATGTTTTGTATGTCATCATTGTTGTAACTATCTTAACGTGATAAATTATTTTGTTTTAAAATTTACTTTCAAATATAACCATTCTTTATTTGTTTCAACTTTTAATCCTTTTAAATTGTTGATGTTGTGAGTTATTTTTTATGTTGAATATAAAAGGGTGCAAACTTGGGAGGATGACCACTAACAATTTTTACCATTGAGAATTCAAATTATTCTACTAAAACGTATTTATAGTATTAATATCAAGCCTTTTTATTTATGATATCAATGCTTATGATACATTGTGTTGGCACCTTGTTCTTTTATATATTGTTTTGTAATGGTTATGAAGGTTATGAAATAGTTGAGGTAGGTATGGAATACCGTGGGGTTGTTCCCCTTTATCTCAATATAATTTTTTATGGTTTCTTAAGCACATTCTTGTAATATTTTCTCAAACTCTTTAAGAAAATCACGGACTACAATAATTCTTGGGTATGCACAAAATAAATAATTTGTTTTTTAAGGTTTTATGTATTGTATTTTTCTTGTTATATCCATGTTTTACATTTCCTATAATCACTTCATAAAAACAAAATGTAAAGTGAAATTTTGTGGGCATGTTTAAAAAGTGGGTCTCTAATAAGCAATTTATTAAACCTATATTAATTTATTGATGTAGGTAATATTTAATCATGAAATTTCTCAACCCTCTATTTTTTTAATATTGGTAAATAGTTTTTTGAAAGGGACTATACCCTTGTGTACAAAAGAAGGCCTAAAAGCCGGAATAAGAGAGAGGAGCAGAGAAGCTGTAGCAAAGCACAAAAGTTACAGCAAAGAACATCGAAGCCCAGAAACAGCTACACAAACGAGACTTAACAGCAAAACAACGGCAAAAAAACAGCAAGCCTACAGCCAAGAAGCAGTAATAAAAACAATAAGGACCAGCAAAAGTAGTCGGGACTACTTCTTGGCCGCTTGATCAATACTCATCTTTACTCTTTTCCAAGCATGATACATGCCCAACGTGGTCATATGAGCAGCATCCGTCTTATCGAGCTCCTCTCTGGTTCTTTTGCTCTCTTTCTCATTGCCCCAAAGTGTAGCCGGGACACCGCTAAGATGTGAAACACTTCTTGCATGACCTTCGATGAACTCCTCGATGGCCCTGAAGGCTGCAATATTATACTCATGCCTAGTCTTCATCTTCCCTAGGCGGGAGTCTAAGGAGGTCAGTTTTTTGTATATGTCATCAATCTGGCTATTGCCAATGCTCCCTTCCCCCTCAATGCTTTTTTTGCCTTTTTGCTTAGCAAGGTTTTTGACCTCATCCTTCAGCAATTTAAGCTCAGCCTCTAAGGCCTCCAATCTCCTAGAAGGGTTATCCGTTGGTGCCGCCTGGGGACTGGCACTACTAATGTTCGCGATCACGAGAAATGTGTTCCAAAGGTTCATCCCCTCAGAATAGACTCAAGTTTGAGTTTCCTAGAAGCCCCGGTGACACGTTTAGAGGTAGAGACAGGGGTGGGTGGCGGGGCAGCAACAGGAGGAAAAGAAGGAGAAGCATGAGCAGCCGGCATGGGGGTAGCAGCACCGAAGGCGGGGGCAGCAGCAGGGGCAGCAGGGGAGACAGGACTGGCAGCAGCGGAGCCCAACAAAGCCGGGCCGGGAGAGGAAGGGAGACCGGGGAATTTAATAAGGCAGTGCTTGTGAATAAGCAAAATAAGCCCTTGGTGTAAGGGAACCACCCGGGTATGCTTCTGGAACTCCAAAATGGAGCGCTCAAGAGAGTTTAACAGATAGTGAGGGAAGCAAACCAACCTACTCCTACGAAAGTGATTCAAAAAGACAAGGTGCTTGGCAGGGACAGTAACAAACCTGCCTTCCAAGGATATGAAGCGAATCATCATGCGGGTGACTTCATCATACGGAGATGGAATTGAGTTAACAAGCAGACCCGCGGTGTTGAATATAAGCTTCTCCTCCTCCTCCACAAATCTTCTCTCTTCAACCTCTTTGATAACCCTCTTGTTGAAGAAGCGGTATCCTTCCAAGCTGAGGCCAGTCGCTTCGGCTATGAGTTCCTCATTAATAAGAATTTTCTGCCCTCCATAGTCGACCGTCCTCTCATTCCACTCCTTGGCAAAGCGAACAGAGATGCTTTGATCATGTCCTTGCACTCTTTCCACAAAGTTGGTGAATCCGCCGATGCTAAGAATGTTCCAGAGCTCAGTGTTTTCTTTCCAAATGGGTCCGCGCAGACGGCTCAATCTCGGGGAGGCCCTCCCATCTTCACAATGATGTGTTGGTTACAACAATTTTCGAGAATACCTTTGGGCGTTGAACCCATCTTCACAATGATGTGAGTGGTTCGTTTCTCATTTATATGGTCGCATAAAAATGGGAATCTGTGGCGTTGGTCCTCCCACGAACGGCTGTATGATTGCCGATCTGAGCCTGCGTGGAGTCGCGCGTGAAAACCCTTTCCCTGTCAGCTTTCACCTTGTAGTTATCTTCGGTTTTCGCGGAGCTTGGCATCCGAATATCAACAGCTATTGTACCTCCCGCGTGCGCTGTTTTTAAATTTAGACAACTCCACTTGAAGTTCCTAAACAAAATCTTGCTATCATTTGAAGTAGATATCATTTGCCACGCCAAATAAATTAAAACAGCACATGTGGAAGAATTTATGGATTTCCTCCAAAGATTAAGGCATATCTCTAGAGATTGTTTGCGTGTGAAGGTCCGCATGTATGCTGTTGTGAAGCTGATTAGGGATACTATCATTATCCCAAATAGTGAAATTTATATTAATGCCATAATTGGCCAATGCATCGGCCAGCTTGTTTCCCTCCCTGTAAGTATGTATGATTCTGATGCTGTTGAAGGTATGACTGATGCTTATGGATTCAGAGATAAAATCTTTGATATTCCAGCTAGGAGAAGAGGACTGATTAAGCAGTTTAATAATATTAAGGGAGTCCCCTTCAACAATGAGGTTCTGGATATTTTGGGCCCGTGCAACTCTCAATCCCAGAGAGCATATAAAGCTTCTGCAAAATGATTGGTTTGGATTCCCATTTTTCCAGCATATGCAGCAATCAAATTACCTTTATGGTCCCGTATTGCTCCTCCTCCAGCTGCTGTTCCAGGGTTCCCCTTAGAGGCTCCATCAAAGTTCAGCTTGAACCAATTGGATTCAGGGGGATGCCATTTAACCAAAGATCTATCCACACTATTCCCGGGGTTGCTCCAATATCCGATCTGCCAATTTGATAAGATGTGCTTTTCATTTTCAGGGTAACAATTGTTCTTGGGAGGTTTAAATCTGGCCATGTCCTCTTTGATGCCTTGGGAGATCTTGCCAGTAGTGAATTTAAAATTCTGCTTCTTATTTCTAAAAACGATATTATTTCTATCCTTCCAGATCCTCCAAATTAAATGCGGGATGGCTAATTTCCAGATTCTTTTGATAGCACAATGTCTGAATGGTGGGTTCCATTGATTCCATAGCTGAATAAGATCCTCTGGCATCACCCAGAGAGCTTCAAATTTGGAAAGGACAAAGTTCCAAGCTCTAAAGGCATAATCACAATGTATGAACAGATGGCTAATGTCTTCATAGTTATTCCTACAAAGGTGGCACCAATTGGGAATGATAAATCCTCTTTTCATCAAATTGTCAGTGGTGAGAATTTTGCCTCTGATGGCCAGCCAAAGAAAAAAATTTATTTTGGGGGTTAACTCAGGCATCCAGATCAAGTTCCAGTTAAAATCTGATTGGTTACTATGGAAAAGACTGGTATAACCAGATTTGACTGAGTATTTACCATCGTGTGAATTGCTCCAGATCAGCTCATCCTTGGAATCCAACTGACACAAAGGGAAGAGATCTAAAAGGTCTTGGAGCGAGGAGATAATTTGTTTAAGTTCAATACGCTCCATAGTAAGTCTTTTCCAATTCTTGTTGGTGCCATTTCCAACAATGTAGTCCTTGACTTTAGTTCCATACTTTCTTATAAGGCTGTCCTTAGCAATCCCAAATCTCTCCAAGAGATTATCATTGACCAGCTTATCCTCCCGAAGTTTATGTCGCTGCCATCCCCAACTTTCCATTTGCTTCCCTTCTTAATGAAGTTTCTACTTTAACCAGATTATTCCAAAAATGGAACCATTTGGTTGCTCATCATGTAGATAGGAGTAAACACTTGCTGATTCAAGTATTTTGTTTTAATAACATCAATCCAGGGTTGTTTCTCAGAAAGCAATCTCCAGCCCATCTTAGCAATGAGTGCCTCATTCATTTTCTCAACCCTCTATTAGTATTAGAATAAATAAAATAATATGTGTTTGTAATAGTGTTATGATTCGTGTTAATGAGCTTGTTAAGATTTTTACACTATTTTATTGTCTATTGTTGGGTTTTTTGTTCATAGGATTGTCTTTATCCTTGAATAATATTAGTGGTTGTAGAAGTTTCTATTGTCTAGATATGCATTTTCTATTTAATAGGCCTCAATATTTGTATTGAATTACGACTTATCGCTTCTCAATTTATCTTTTATGGTATCGATCGTTTGGTTATAAGATCCTAAGGGAAAACCTATGGCAAACAATATTTCAAAGGAGGAAACATGTAATACAATACATACCATAATAAATATATCTACATCCAATAATCTTTAACAAGAGGAGAAAGGACATCTTGAGAGGAAGAATTAGTACTTTTCTTAAGAGAGGAAACTTTTGGTAGAAGTCTAAGGAGTGCAACAACTATGTAAAAATTTGATGGTGTTGTAAAGGATTTTTTGATGATATAATGAGGTATTTTAATGATTACCTAAGGAATTTTACTATTATATAATGTTTTTTGGTCATATGGATACATGTTGTTATTGTTCTTTCATCTGAAAAAGGGTGTGGAAGCTTAGAGATGGGCATAAAATGACAAGATTTTTCATGTAAGGAGGAAGGCAAAGTTATATTATCAAATTTTTGTTGATATGATTTGATATCCTCTATTATGTATAATTCATCTTATTAATTATTGTTGTTTTGATAAAAAAGGAAGTAGGAAACATTGCCTAAGTAGAAGCTTCTAACACCATTCCGAGAGGATAAGATCGGAGTGCCATCGTTGATGCATATAGGTGCTTTGTAATTGGTTGAATATTAATTTTAATTTTTAAATAAAGTTTATAATATTTATAAATATGTAGGGAATACATAAATAATTTATTAATTTAAATTTTACAAAAAGAGCTTTCTTTTTAATATTTTCTTTTGATTTTTTCCTAAAACGGTTAACTTTGTATTTGGAAAATGTAAGGAGGAATTAGTTGAAAATTTTCTACATTGTCTATTTTAATGTTATTGTCCAAATGAAAAAGATATATTTGCAAAAGAGTGTAAAACTAGAGATTGTAATTTTACCATATTTTAGGAATTTTTTTGGAAAATGGTTAATTTAATTTATCATAAATCGTAAAGAGTTTGAAGCTACAAAATAGAACTAGTGTCTAGTTTAGGTGTTGAATTGATGTGAAAAATATAACATTTCTATTTTTTAAAATTTAATTATTTTAGTGAAAACCTAGGCAAAATAGGTAGCATTCAAAATTTGTTGCTACCTAACATCCAAAATTTGACTAATAAAATTTTTTGTATCTAGAGTTATAAGATACTTCAAATAATTGAGTTTAGAAATATAGATCAAATGATACTTGGTAAAAAGTTATGATTTGATGATGAAGAGGAAATCGATGACTATCTCCCATATCTATAGGGGAAATTAGGGGTGGGAACATATCTAGATATGTTCTAGGGGCCCACCAAGATGGTGGGAAAGAGCATAAATGATAAATTCTCCACCCCGTATATATATAGATAAGGATGGTCAATTCCTTGAAGGAATTTGATTGTTTCTTAAAGTCTTTGTTGTGGACTATAATTATGTTTCTCATTAATGGAATTATCTCTATTCGTGGTTTGTACCCTTTAGGGTTTTCTACGTCAAATCTTTGTGTCTGTGTTATTTTATTTTATTACATTTTTATAATGTTTATTATATGAATTTAATTAATATTTAATATCATTTAATAGTTAATGTGTTTAACCTCTTGGATTTGAAAATCATCACATAACCACTCTAACGAGTCACACATTTTGTACTTTAATTCATGAGCATTACAACACTATACGTGTCACAAAGATTGATATGTAAAACTCACTAAGGATTATAGAAATAAATAAATTATTTCCTTAGGTGATTGATGGAAAGATTATGTTAAGAGATAGGGTGATGTTAAAATCCTATAGACAATTATTACGTGTGTGTGTGTGTGTGTGTGTGTGTATGTACCAAATATGAAAAAGAATATCCTTTCTACAAGTGAAATCACCAAAAATAGAAGTTTGGTAGTATATTTTGAAAGAAATAAATGTGATGTAATTACTCTTAATGATAATATAGTTATTATTTACATTAGATAAATCATATTATATAAGATTGTACATCCTAAATCAGAAGAACACCATGAATTAGATTCAATTGAGCATACTAGTACTCATTTATATGAAAGGTAAAATCATCTTAGCTAACAATATTTGAACATGTTTAGTAAAACTACAATGGTGAATAGACTTACATTAATTCAAGAGATTTAAAACGTTTTTCTAGGATTTTAGATGAGTAAATAAATTAGGCATAATTTTCCTACATCATAAAGTACATGGAGGGAAAATGTTTTAGAATCGGTTCATATAGATATATGTGGTCTAATAAAAATTATTCAATGTCTAGAGCACTTTATTTATTATTGATTATTGATTATTTTTCTAGTAAAATATGGGTGTATTTCCTAAATAAGAAATTAAAACATGTTTCTAAAAATTTTCCATGGAAAGAATTGGATGAAAAATAATTAGGTAAACTAGTTAAAATACTTTGATTTGAAAATGGAGGTGAATTTGTCTCAAAACAGTTCAAATTATATTGCATACATGAAGGTATATATATATGGGAAATATATTACTCCTTACACTCTCCATAGGAAAATAGAGTCATAGAATAGAAGAATATGACTATTATGTAGGTGGCCAAATGTATGATGCAAAGTATAAATGTGTTATTTTGGTCCCGAGAAGAATCTATAAATATTGTAGTATACATCCCGAATATAATTCGTTATAAAGCTATGTAGACATCACTTCAAGAAGAATAGTCGGGTAGAAAGCTTGTTCTAATTTATTTCTATATTTTTGGTTATATTACTTTTGCATTAATTCCTAAATAAAAATGGAGTAGTTTAGATAATAAAAGTAAAATATACATGTTTATGGGATATAGTGATAAATCCAAAACATATTGATTAATAGATATATCTACAAATAAGGTTTTTATAAGTAGAAATGTGACAACAAGAGAGAAAAATCCATATTTATCAATTTATGGAAAACATTTTTATATTAGTAACATGTGGATAGTTATTGATGATGATTAAAAATCAAGTTCAAGCACTAAAAGTCAACATGAATTAAAAAAGCATACACAAAAAATATAGTCCTATAGAAAAATATAATAATTCAAAGCAATATTAGATAAGTCAACATATAAGACCAAAGTGTTATTATACCATATAGAAATATGTGAAGGAGGATGAATATCCAAAACCCATTATCCATATTTTGCACCCACGTAAAATGGAAAACTTCATAGATCGAGGCATTAGAAGTTGATTGGTCAAGCATTACTTTGTATTTTTTTAGTCAACGCGATAACCATGCATCAACCATCTTCATGATGCATGTCAACCATTTCTTATTGATGCATGTTAAACTCCCTCCTACTTTTCACGTTACAACATCCAAGTTGACACACGATAATTTCCCCTTGTCATGTGACAATGCCTCATTTGTTGACACACGTCACCACCGCTTTTGCGACATGTGTCAACCACTTCCCTGTCACACAAAATCTTCTTCCTCCTTGTCACATGTCAACTAGTTCTAATGATGTGCATCACCGCCCATCCCCTTTCATGTGACAACATCCCTCACTATCGTGTGATAATTCCCCCTCTTTACCGCACATCATCCCTCCTTCCTCATCACGCCCCTTTGTTGTCATGCAAAATCCTTCCTTCTTGATGTGCATCAACTTCCTTTCACTATTGTGTGAGAACATTTATTCTTACCATGCGAAATTCATTCCCACATCGGTGGTGACTCTCCCTATTCTTATCGGGCATCACCGGTGGTTCTTGTTAGGCATCAACAATGAGTTTTAGATATGGTTGGAAATTAATGACACCATAAAATGTAGCTCAACAACTGGTTTTATGAGGTATGGAACCCCTATTCGCCATGAAATAAAAGTAGCATTGGAAAGCAAACCGGTATAGTTTCCCATACCTTTGTACAAGAAATTAATGAAGGTTTTCAGTAGGTAGCTTCCCTTTCTCTATAAATGTAATTTTTCCCTCATTTTAGAGGGGAGACATTCTGGATTGTAAAGGAACTTTGCCTAAATAATTTCAACACTTTTTTGAGCCACATGCCTCGAATTTATGTATTTTGTAAAGGATTTATGCCTTGTGCCTATATTGTAATGGATTGTGCATCATTTTAAGCAATAAAATTGGTGTTTTTATAGCTTTTCTTTCCCTAGCTCAAATTTTATTGCATCCTTTTCCTTTCATTGCATTTTTAGGTATATTATGCATGTTGTACTCTTTTGTAGGATCTAAATTCATTTTACTCCATGAAATTGGAACTTTTGATGTGTTCTTTGAACATTGTCATCTTTGTTTGCCCTCTTCTACCTCATTTTCTTCCATTTTCACCGACTAAGGATATCTCCATCCCCTTTTCTTGGTTTTATCACCTCCCTTAGTTTAGGACTTTCACTTTATGCATATCTTTCTTCCCTGGTCCCTTGGAAATTCTAGGTTAGTGTTAGAATAGTTGCATTTATGTTTCTAGGAGTAGTTTTAGTATTAGTATTAGAATAGGTAGAGGAACCAACCTTCTCTGGAGGTTTGTCTCATTTGCAAGGGTCCCACACCTTGAGACAATCCCATGTTAGTCAAAAGTAGGGTTTTATAATGTGTAAATCCTAGGGTGCTACTTTTTCACATAATAGTTTTGGAATGCCCGATGGAACAATAGTCAATATTTCCATATTTATCAAGATTGGGTGTGTGTCTTGGTGAATTTACAGCCTTTGGATTCTTTGTAGAAACATGCGTAGTGACTCCAATCAGAAAATAAACTGGTTCCAGCAGTGCTAGTGGCCCAAGTACATGAGAAGGATTCAAACAAGGTCTAGGACAAGAGAAGAAGGAATATTCAAATATTTGCAGCTTATCCCCCTGGCATAGGAAGGAGAGAAAAAAAAGTACAAAGGTCTCCATCTCCACTAAATAGAACCTTATCATCCCCTCTCGCTAGGTAGACCATTCCTTTAATCAAATAGGGTTCTTAGGTTGATCAAGATGGCACATCAACAACCACCACAAGGACCACCAAATCCTTTTACAAATTTTACTGGCAACAGTCCACTTACCCTTAATGTACGAATCCAATTCCTATGGCAACCTTGAAGAACATTCCATTCTTCAATGGGGAGAATCACACAACACCAATTGATCACATTTAGGACATCACAAATGTTTTTTCCATACATGAGATTATTGAAATGGATGTGGCAGTAAAGCTTCTAGTTTCTTCTTTCAAAGGAAATTCCTTACAGTGGTTCAGAAGCTTGAGAGCAGGGTCAATCCAAAATTGGGATCAATTATGTACAAATCTATGTAGACAGTTTGAAGAAAAGGTGGACAATATATCTCTACTTTGGAGAAACTGACTACAATAAAGAGAGCACCAAATGAGTAGATGACCAACTTTAATTTTAGATTCCAAAGAACATGGGACCAGATTCCAGTCACCGTGAGACCAAGTACTGAAGGTGCATTCCTTTATTTCCTTAAACATTTTAATTCTTCTATATTTGTAATGATTCAATCTATGGGAGGGGTAACCTTACCCGGGCTTATGCCATATCCATCAAATCTCATAATTTCCCAATAAAATTTGGTAAACTGGAACCTAGGTCACCTATGTCTATTTATCAATAAATGGGGAATCCTAGTTCTAGTCAAAATCCTACATTAGCCCCTATTCTATCCCCTACAAATCAAAGTTCTAATGAAGCTTCTACCTCTTCTTCTAGTACCTCAAATAAACTCCAAGAAATTATGAAGAAATTGTAAAACCTAGGAAATGAGTTGGTGACCCTCAAGAGGTAACAAGCTGAAAATTTCAGACCTTAGCAGCCATAAGCACAACCAAATAGACCTCCGTGTCAACCTACTAGACCTCCCACCCAAGATGTGAACAAAAATTAATGACATCCCCAAGCTACTAGGTCATTCCAACATTACAATCCTAATACACCTTCAACATCCTAGGCCTTGTTCCAGTCCGAATAACATTGTATATGAATATGAATGGTTCTTTCCTTACGATCAACCCCATAACCAGGAAACATGTTTCAATGGTATGCTAAACTAGGACTTGATGGTACAAAATGTTGGTGTGCCTCAAGAGACAAGCCAAGAATAAAATCAACAACAAACAACTACTCAAGAGACACCTTCAAGTGAGACCACACTTGTGAATTGGCAAGATGAGGATTTCTGTGGTATAAAGCAATTCCTTCTTAGGGGTACCATCGAACACAAGGTCTAAAAAGAGGAATTTAGAGGAAGGGAATTCATCTAATCCAAGTGTTACTCAACCCTCTGTCACTCTACAAGGAGTCAGCTATTCAAGTGTAGCTCCAAGTATGCGAACCAAACCAAAACCACCTTCCATACCAACTTATGTGTCTATTGTAGCATCCCACATGTAGGAGGAGACAAATGCAAGCGAAGGAAGTAAAAGGACAACCCACCTTCATTCAATATCATCGACCACATGAAGAAGACTAATGTAAGCATATTTATGTGGGAATATTTGAAAAATCTAGGGCAAATGGACCTTTTGAAAGCAAATCATAGCCAAATTTTCCATCTCAAATGAGTTGTGAAATAATCAAGAGAAAGTGCTCATTAATGCAGCTCCACAAGAAGAAAATCAAGGATGTCAACAGGGAAAAAACGTGAAGCCTCCTCAATTCTATATATCTCTGATCATCGAAACAATCTTGTACACAACTGCATGATTGATTCATGATAAAGTAGTGCAAAGATGCCCAAAAAATAGTTGATCAACCGATTATTAACTATGAATTCATTTCTAGAGGTGTAGTGCAGTTAGACAAGACAACAGTGACAATAGTTGGAGTAATCAAAGGATTGAGCCTCACACTGCATGCATGCCCCAATGTCATAGTGTTGCAAGATGTATTAGTGATTGAATTTCCACCACTCTTTGCATTGTGCTTGTCAAGAGACTTCACAGCTAAAATTGGAGGCTACTTGTCTACTGATTGGTCACATATTATTTTTAGAACAAGGTATGGAGCTAAGGATATAATCAGATCTGAACCTATTACAAAATTTCATATTGAACTATATGTACCAAGAACAATCAATGAAAATTACTCGGTCTTTGATCAAGAAGACTGCCCAAGCACTCCAGAAATTAATACCAAATTTGGAGGCATTCCAAATTTGACTCTTGATGAATGGGAAAATAAGAGGCATAACTTTGATCCATACAAAGAGATGGAGGAAGATGAGTTGGGAATTTATTGTTTACACGAAGAGAATCCACTCCTCCCTAGCATCACCAAATCAGATGAAAAGGATGATAATGAAGTATGGAATATATTCTTTGATGGATCAAAATTAGACAAGGCATTGGAGGAGGTGCAATGTTTGTGTCACCGCAAGGTATAAAATACTACTCAACTTTCCATTTTCAGTTTACTTATTCAACCAATACCGTAACATCCACTTTTTAAGACTTAGAAACAAGGGATTTTTTTCATAATGTTATCTATTCTAAATTAATGTGATTCAGAAAACACATTCCATTACCAATCCATCTCATAACATAAAAATCATATTCAATTGTAATGGCTAAGTGAAACACTAATCTCTCATTCCATGAATCGGTATTAAACCGATCTCTCATGTTAACTTGTTCAAATGTATATTATGTATACTTGGTTCCTTTACCATTTTAGGGGAACTCAAGTGTTCTATCTAAGAAGCCTATTTGAATATTTGTTACTGATATTCATCTGAAATAACACATCTTAGACTAGGTTACATAAGACAATGCAACGAGTAGCTTGGAATACTTTGGCCAAAGTTTTAAACATGTCTACCACATTTACATTCCAAGATGTCATACTCATCAAAAGGAATATGTCTTTCACCACATTTTCACTATTATCTAGATTGGTCATTATTTACTACTGTCAACCCAAAACCGAGTCAAATTTTTACACTAAACATGGGCGGTTTAAATACACTAGTGTGTAAGACTACTCATTGTGACTAAGGATACATAGACATTAGGATTGATGTTGAAGAATAACATGGCTTTCAAATGGAATACCAAAGGAAAATAAATATTTGAAGCTATAAAGCATGCCATTGCACAAGCTCCAACCCTCATCAATCTAGATTTATCAAAGGATTTCACCCTCTACGCTTTTGGTGGCAAAGATGCAATATCCGCAATACTTGTAAATCCAAACCAAGAAGGAATAGAGTAGCCTATTGTGTTCTTCATCCAGGGAATTGAAGGTTATGAGGTGAGGTATTCATTCATTGAGAAACACACATTTTTTTATTAGTATTTTAAATAAAGTTCGGACATCCGGTGTCAAATAATAGAATTCATTTACTAGTTTCACATGCGGGTGTGAAATATTTTCTTTTGAACAAGGATCTTAATGAGAAGAGGGTTGGCTGGATAACCAAGGTCATGGAGTATGAAATTGATATCAAGGTGACTAAATTGGTTAGGGGAAAAGGTTTGTGTGAGAAACTAATTTCATGTCAACATGCAGATGAAGAGGCCACCCTTGTGGTTTAAGATGATTAAGAGCAAGCAACCATTGCTTTACCCATTCATTTCTAGACTTGGGATATAGTCCACTTCCTTCAATAGGTCAATATCCTCAAGGTTTGAGTAAAACCAAGAGAAGGTATTTTAGGCTGCAAACTATACCCTATGTGCTTGTAGATAATATTTTGTTCAAAAGGGATGTGAATGGTGTCCTCCTCATATGCATTAAAACAGAACATGTGGAAAGAATATTACATGACTTTAATGATGAAGAAGTGGCCACTTTGCCCCAAAATTAATAGTTGTTAGAATCATGAAAGTTGGTTATTACTGGCCCAATCTTTTCAAATATTACCACTCATGGATTTAGAAATTTAAAAAGTGTGCCTTCGTCACGGGTAAAGAAAGCATAAGAACCCTTCATCTTCCACCCCATTTATTTAAATGAGCCATTCATGAAATGGGGGATGGATTTTATTGGAGTGATTAATCAAAACTCTATCCTAGGTCACAAATGGATCCTTACATCTATTGACTACTTCACAAAGTGGACCAAGCAAAGGCACTTAAAGAGGAAAATGAGTCTAGCATACTAGAATTCTATGAGGGGATAGTTACAAGATTTGGTGTTCCTTCCACAATTATATCGTATAATGCCTTAGTATTTTTGGGGCCAAGATATCTAAATGGGCAGTAAAAATGACATCTTTTTGAGAAATTCCTCAAATTACTACCCCTGGGTAATGGGAAATCGAGCCCACAAACAAGAACGTCTTTGAGAATTATCTTGAGGACTCTTAATGAAAATCAAAGGATGTGGCATACCAAACTCAAATCAGCCTTATGGGCTGATAGAATTACCCCCTAAGAATTCAACTGGCTATTCTCCTTTCAAGTTGGTCTATGGCAGAGAAGAAAGGTTGCCAATATCCCTAGAGTTACTTGTATTGGAGCTTATCAAGTAGCTGGAATTATTTGAGTTCCCAACCATGGAAATCAGGTATCTAAAGATCATGGAGCTAGAGTAGATGAGAAATTGGGCTATGAAAGTAATAGATAAAGACCAAGCCCAAATCAAGATGAGATTTGATAGAAAGGAAAAATCTAGAGACTTACATAAAGGGGACTTGGTCCTAAAATGAAATACAAATAGAACCAAACTAGGGAGATACTCCAAATTTAATGCAATATGGAGTGGCCCTTACATGATTTCAAGACACAAAGAGAACAACGCTTTCCAATTGTCAAAGTTGGAAAAAGAAGAATTACAGATTCTAATCAATGGAATCTATCTCAAGCATTGTTACTAAAGTAAAGTATCTTCCTTGTAAATATTAGATTAGTTCATTTCCTCCAAGTGCTTGTAGTACATTTCTCTGTTTAGTTTAGGTTACTTATGTAATAAGTGCTTGCACACTCTCTACTTATCCCATTTAGGATGTGTATGTTTTGTTATTTGTACATAGTTGTGATATTTTTTGTTGCACCTTCTAGTTTCAAGTAAGGTTTGATGATGATATGTCTCAAAAATGTTTTAGAGGTTTAAGGGGTTTTGTGCATCGGACCAATTTCAGAAATCAAAATGACTCCATTCCTAATGGATGCAAAATCACTGGTCTTTCGAGATCTAGCAATCGATCACTCCGTAAGTCACCAATTGTTATCCATATTTTGCACCCATACAAAATGGACAACTTCACGAGTTGAGGCATTAGCGGTTGATTGGCCAAGTAGTTCTTTGTATTTTTTTAGTCAGTATTTGGTCTTAACTTGTAGTGAGATGGCTCGCCATGGTGAAGGTTTAGATCCGTATATTCTTATCACACAATAACCACGTATCAAACATCTTCTTGAAGCACATCAACCATTTATTACTAATTCACATCAGTCATCCTCCTCCTTGTCACATAAAAATGTTCCTCCTTCTCATGTGAAAATTCCTCCTTTGTTGACATGTGTCACCACTTCTTCTCGTTGATGTGTGTCAACCACTTCCCTTATCACGTGATAGCTTCCTCCTCCTTGTCATGCGTCCAACTACTTATGCTTTGAAGCGCATCACCACCCATCCCCTATTATGTGATAGCATCCCTTGCTATCATGCGATGATTCCCCCTTATTTTCACACATCATCCCTCCTTCCCCATCATTCCCATTTGTTTTCATGTGACAATCCTTCCTTCTTGATGCACGTCAACCTCCTTTTTTTTGTTGTGCGAAAACATTTTTTCTTGGCGTGTGACAATCATTCTCTCATCGGTGGTGACTCTCCCCGTTCTTTTCGGCCGTCACCGATGGAGTTATAGATATGATCAAGCATAAATTACATTGTACAACATAGCTCAACAACTTGTTTATGAGGTATGTCACCCTTGTTTGTCATGCAAGAAAAGTACCATTGGAAAGTGAACTAGTATGGTTGCCCATACCTCCATACAAGAAATTAATGAAGGTTTTCGGTTGGTAGCTTCCTTTCTCTATAAATGTAATTATTCCCTCATTTGAGAGGGGAGACATTCTTGATTGTAAAGGAACTCTTCCAAAAATTTCCAGCACTATTGTGAGTCAGTATGCCTCAAATTTATGCATTGTGCCTATATTGTAATGGATTGTGCATCATTTTAAGAAATAAAATTTTTGCTTTGTGGATTTTCTTTCCTAACATGAGTTGTGTTGTATCCTTTTATTTTCATTAAATTTTCAGGTATATTTTGCATGTTGTACTCTTTTTAGGATCTAAATTTGTTGTGCTCCACGAAATTGGAGGTTTAAAAGTGTTCTTTGAACTATGAAACTTTTTTGCCCTCTTCTACTTCATTTTATTCCATTTTCACTCACTAATGATATCTCCATCCTATTTTCTTGGTGTTATTGCCTCCTTAGTTTAGGACTTTCATTTTATGCATATCTTTCTTCCCTGGTCCCTTGGAAATTCTAGGTTAGTGTTAGAATAGTTGTATTTCCCTTTCTAGGAGTAGTTTTAGCGTTATAACAGTAGAGGAACCAACCTTCTATGGAGGTCCTGTCTCATTTTTAGGGTCCTACACCTTGATACAATCCCATGTTAGTCAAGAGTGGTTTTTATAATGTTTAAATCCTAGGGTGTTACTTTTTTGACATAACAAAACCATGAAAGGTTAGTGCTCAAGATCTAGGAAACAAACCATGTAAAATGATGAACAAGTAAATTATGCTCTCAATTTAGTTGTTTCACAAAATTTTCAACCCAATGATTATGACAAAGTGAAAGGAAATACATATCGGGAATCTTCAATGAATGTGGAGTATGATGCATTTATAAAAATTGATTTGGGTTTTGTTTGATCTACATCAATGTAATAAATCCATTAATTTTAAATGGTTTTATAGGGTAAAATGTAAGTCATATGGCTCTTTAGATAAATACAAATTTCATCATGTTTTTAAGGGATATGCATGTGAAGGATTAGACTATGAATAAAATTTTATTTCTATAGTCAAAATGGTAAAATTAGAGTAGGTTACTAATATTATTACTTATTCAAGTTGGAAAGTATATCAGATGGATGTCAAAAGTGTTTTCCTTAACAAAAACTTGGATGAAGAGGTGTACATGATTCAACCATGTGGATTTGATATTCCCATAAAAGAAATTTCAGTTTGTATGTAATTGAATTCCTTGTATGTAATTTAGAGGGATCATCGAGTCCGATATGTTAAAATTGATAATATCTTAGAGAGTGTGATTTTATTAGAAGTAATTCTGAATCTACTCTCTATATTAAGTTGATGGTGATGGCGTAGTAATTATTTTTTTCTATGTTGCTGATATTTCTATCACCATAAGTAGTAATGGATTTATTAAATAAGTGAAATGTAACATTTGTTATGTATTTAAAATGACTAGTCTCAAACTTTTTAATATTTTCTAGGTGTAGAATGTTGGCAATGTTGTAATTTTGGCTATACTATTTTGATATCTCAATAAAATATGTCAAATCCTTGTTAGAAAATTTTGAATTTATTATTGCAATCTAGTAGCTACACCTTTGGAAGTTGGGATAAAATTATCAAAGAAAATTGATTCACCACCAAAGATACAAAACAAGGTATTGGCAATTAATAGGTAGTTTGATTTATCTTACTACTAGACTATATATGTGTTTTTAGTAAGTTATCTTTCTCACTTCATATCCCAAATGAATTAAGAAAATTGGAAATTTACAAAATGGTTTTTTAGATAAGTGAAAAGTACTTTTTATTTTGGCATTCTATATAATAATTTTCTTAATTTAATCTCGCAAGGTATACTAATTTAGATTGGGTAGGATTAGTTGATTATAAATAGTTTACAACAAGTTATGTTTTCGCTCTTGGCTCAGATTATTTTCATGGAAAAGTAAGATTCAAAGAATTGTTTCCTTTCCTCTATTGAAGCTAGCTATAAATTAGTTTTCAGTGTGGCTAGTGAGTTGATGTGGATTCAATTAGTAATGAAGGATCTTAAAATTTATTTATCTAAACCCGCACCTATATTTTGTGACAACTAGAGTGTTATACATTTGGTGAAAATTCATGTTTTATGCTAAAATAAAATACATTGAATTTCACCACCACTACATATGGCAATTGGTTAATAACTAATATATATACGCCTTTATTATTTTTTCTCGAGCTTTAAAAACCAGCTGATATAATGACTAAACCATTGAGGAAAGATAAATTTTTAAATTCATATATAAGCTTTGAGTTGTTTCTAGTTTATTCATTAAGGGTGGGTATTAAAATAAATAATTTAATAAATGTATGTAATACTCTTATGTTTCATGTTAATGAGCTCTTTAAGATTCATACATTATTTATTTTCCTATTGTTGGGTTTTTCATTCATAGTCTTATCTATAACCTTGAAAATCTCAAGGTTACAATACTTCCTACAATGTATCTATACATTACCTATTTAATAGGACTCCATGTTTGTATTGAATTAAGGATTGGGAATTCTCACTTTCTCTTTCAATTAGTATGTTTTTATAGGTAAATTTTAAGTGTGTTATTCACTATCGTTGTTAGAGAGGAAATATATTTACCAAAAACTCGCACAATCCCATTCGCTAATTGTTTTACTTTTTAATACACCCACAATTTATGATGTTCTTAAATTATACATTGAGTTATTTATTGAATATTAGATTCATTATGTAACATCCCACCCTTTATACATTTTGTAAATATAGAATAAGTTCCTATTGCAGCACATTGTTTTGATTTTATTTATATTATGATTTATTACTCCATTTTTGTTAAGGTGTTGTTGTTGCCCATTTTGATCCCATTTTTCTTGGCACCATATTTGTAAATTTACCTAAAAGACGTGTTGATTTGAACCTTTCCTTTTCCCTCATTTATTCCTTGGTTCTCTAAAAGTGCTTATTACATTAATTCACAAAGGCTTGAAGGTGCTTACAAAATATCACTTGTAGGTTGAAAGAGTTTCAATATGATATTGGAGATTTGAAAGGTGTAACTAAGTGATTTATTTCCATTTTCAAGATAGTAGAAGGATTTCATGCATGGTTCATTTTTCACTAAAAATATCCTCTTGGTTCATCTACTCATACAAGTTTTTAAGAGCTTATTTCATCATGTGCACCCTCTTGGAATCATATTTTAACTTTGTAAAATGAGACTTAACATATTTTTTCATGTTTCTTTTGAATTTGGATAAAATTTGCAAAGATGAATGTTTAATAATGATTTATGGACCTTCAAATTGTAATTTCAGTAGTGAAGATAAAAGAACCCATTGGGAAAAAATTAAATATTTTTGAAATGGGGGTGATTATTTGTTTTTGCAATTTTAAGTCTACAAACTGTGTGCCGAAGCACGACCTCCACGAAAAAGGAATATTCATAGTATTGGGGAAAACGGGTCCTCGGAGAAATTTTGTACATTTTGAAAATAACCACAAGTTCCAAATGTAGTTCAATCCCATAAAAGGAATATTTGGGAATATCCTCTCACTTTCTTTTTTATCGAAAATTCAAAGTTGGAAAAAATGCAAGTTACAATTTCATCCACTGAGCTCGAAATCTAATATTCATCGAATTTGGACACCACAAAGAGAACATGAAGCTTCATAGTATTGTAGTTGAAATCTTTACTGATTCTTTACAATTTTGTGAACTCCATTTTTTCCCCGAAGTCTAATGGAAGGGTACATGTGGTATGCTTCCAAAGCTACATTGAATAAATACAAGCTTACAATTCTACAATTTTTTTAGCTTCGCAATTGTTGTTGAACTATAAAAATGTAATTTTACCCCCATATCATTTGAAAAGGTGTATGTGTCATGATTTGGAAACACTATATGGATTAGAGTATATCCACAACTTCAAATTTTGTAGTTTGTAGTTGTAATATTGTAAACTACGTCCCCACCCCCACAACCCAATAAAGTAGACATTTCTCACCGTCTAAAGATATTTGGAAAGGAAATCAATCTTGCAGCTTGTAATTTTGTAGTGGTTGCAGAATTACAAATTTTCTACACATCCCTTATACCCTAAAGAGGTGACTAAGTGAAATATATACATTTGAAGATGCCTCGTAATATCATTAAAAATCCCAAGCCAATTAAAAATGTCAAATCAGCTAAGTAAAATCATATGTGGTGAGTATGTCCATGTGTAAATCTAAAATTCAAAATTGGAAATAGAGAATCAATGGCCAAGAATGAAGAATCCATTGAGTCAGTGCCACAATTAATGAAAGCATGTGAGAAGCAATATAGGGCTGAAATTTACAAAAAAAAAAAAAAAAAAAAAAACCTCATTTTTCCTTCAATTTTCGAGTTTGAAAAGTGTTTTGAATCCCCAAAACAAACAAGAGACCATATTTGTGGGTTTGAATTGTGAAAAGGTGTTTTTAGAGATTCGAAGATGTCCTAGTTTTTTTCACTCACCGTGTGAATGAGAATTGTGATGGAATTTACATGAGTAAGAGTTTTATTTATGTTGATAAATAGTTTTTGATCTCATGGTATATTCACAAGAATTTTTGGAAAGGTTGGGTACATTTAGATTATATTAATTCCCCCTTTCAATAGATATTTTAGATGATCACCCTAAAAATATGATTATTCCATTGGATTGCATCCAAACCACCTCTCACCTCACCTTTGATTTAGAAAATCACCGACACTAACCAAGGGAATACAAACCTAGCTAAATTCTAAAAGGGATTTAACAATTATGAGTTGTAATTTGTATGTATTGAATAGGATAAAGTTGATTATACATATTTCACAAGAAAACCTTATGAATGCTTGAAAACGCCTCAAGGAAAGAAAATCACATCACACAAACTAATATCAACCCTTTAACCGTAAGGCATACACAAATGGAGGCCTCTGGGTGCAAGATTTCACACAATCTTTGAGAATTTAAAAAAAAAAAGCTCATGCTAAATCCTCAACAAAACATTTATAGATCCTATTCAATTACACTCAAGATACACTCAAAAGCTTACAAAAATATTCTCAAATGAATTGAATTTAAAATTGTTTATCACATTACAGAAAGAAATCTCTATTTATAATGTAATTTTAGTTTCCAAAATGCCACAAGCCAAGACAAGATCTAGTGTAACTGAAAGGAACTATCAATCTAATATTGCAATAGGGAAGATAAATAACTGATTCAAAGTATTCTACCTTAAGAACAAAGACAACATTTGTTAGAGACAACACATAATTAATTTTAAGAAATGTAAATTTCTCAGCAAGGGACCATAAATCCTATGGCCTCAATTCTTTCTAATGATTGTACACTTGTAATCATCTTGGCATGAGAAAATTTAGACAAAGTAAAATAACTCAATGGTTTCTTAGGAAAGGTACAATTGATTTTTTTCTATTTTCTCTAAAAATCTTAGAAAAATTTAACCCCCTATACGAGAACATTTCTCTCACATGTATACAATTTATTTCCTCACATATTTCTCTTTTCCCCCCAAAAGTATGAATCTTAAAAAGAATATTTCCTTTACGGTGTAAAATATGATCTATTATTATTATTTTAAAAATATTTTTGTTTTGTTTTGCCATGTGGAGGAACTTTTAGTTCTCAAAATGATCTCGCCCTTGTACCCAAATGTGTGCCTTAAAAACTTACATTTGACTAATTTTCTTGTGTTAAAAATGTATGCTTGAAGGTGAAACTGTGTTGAGTCCAAATGAAAACTTTGTGTTTAGGGTGTGAATCCTCTTTTTTGGTTGAAGAAGGTGAATAATATTATCGTCCCTATGAAATGATCGATTTAAGATCATAAATATCCTCAAAAATTCATCCTGACTAGTTCTTATGATATCCAATGCAAATTTCACTTAGTTCTCTAATGCCTAAGGATACGTGGCATAATGTAATTGATGGCACGATGATGGGTTAAGTTTACAAGATTACATAATATGTCTAAATTTTTGCAAAATGCATACGCAACTCCGAAACTTGATAAAATATTCCAAGGAATATTAAGGTTACAACTGCAATATACAAAGAAGGTTCTACTTCCAGGAGGATCTACATGTCAAAATATGGTTAAGCACAGAGGAATGGATCATCGGAGAAATTTTGTACCAGATGTGGCTTATAGTGCAAAAAGTGAATATGCCTTTGAGGCCCGATGGAGGACACGTGTTAGTTTTATATGTAAAGTCAACAATTGAACATGTGGGCCAATGATGTAATCTTGCATTTATGCAAAAGAGTGGTTAAAATGAAAATGAGCTCCATAGCTCCGCCCCCTTTCAGATTTAAACACATTGCAGCCTTTCATTAAAGGTCAAAAGGTGGAGTTATCGGCCAAGATTGCAAAATTTTACTCATTCAAAAGGCAATGCAAATGTGCAAAAGAACTTCCTAACCCCACAAAGAGCCAAATTAGTCCACATGGATGGTCCACATTCAAATAAAGAATGCAAGGTGGATGGTTGGGATGTAATGCATTTATGGCTGCCACCATTAATGCATTTTTACATGAATCAAAGAAAAATTATAGAGGTTTTCAAGCATTTTGAATCATTGTAATTGCATAACAAGGATCTAGGTGCCCTAGTCATGAGAATTTGTGAAAGAAAAAGAAAAATCAACTAGGAAGTGACTCAGAGAACCGGAGAAAATAGAAATTCACAAATCTTTTAGATAAACGAGTAAGTGTTGCTTCACCATAATTAATTCAAATTGGGATAGAAGGGAAGATAAACTGTATAAGATGAAGTATCTAGCGTCAGTTTTCACGTAAATTCTAATATTACTAGTGATCTAGATAAGGTCATGGACATGAAGTTGTTAAATGTTGACTTGGAGGATTTCCAGAGAAGATTGAGCAACCCAAATAAAAGTAAATGGATGAAAGCTATTGATGCTAGTGAAATTTCCCTAGCAACTTTTTTCCCACCTTCCATACATGCTCCTAAGCTTGTATGGTTGTGTGCAGAGAATTACAACCCAGAATTGAAGGAGGTATTGGATGGAGGTGGAGAAAGCATGCTAAACTTAGCAACAAAGATTTTAAGGAAATTTTAGGGTTTCCAAATTTAGATCAACTGATAATTTCTATAGTTGAATCTACACAAAAGGACTATGAGGCAAGGCATGTTGAGTATGCTACAATTTTGAATTCTAAATGGTTGAAAGATAAAAAAACATCTATCAAAAGGATTCCCAAAAGATTAACCAAGGCTATGTTTTTCGAGGAGGTGGAAGAATTGATTGTGTTATTAAATAGAATGTTAGGGTCAGAAGGAATAAAAACTTTCAAGAATGGATGTGCCCATTTATAATGGTTATTTTGGAAGAGCAAGGAAAATTTTGTTGGGAAAGTTTCATATCAACATCTATTCAAGCTCAATTTTTAATAATGATCAGTAAAAAGCAAAATGGATTGTAGACACCAAAATGGGGTCACACTCCCCTCGGTCCCTCGTCAAACAAACACCTTGAACATATTTACCTAACCATAGCCCCTTTCATCCCACTCTAATATTAATTTAATTAAATTAATTCATTATCCTCACAATATTTATTATTTAAATATCCTAATTGGGATAATGCCCACATATCCACCTCACCTAGACACCTCATCTAGCCACCTCACCCTAAGACCTATTCTTAGTAAGTTGTCATAACTAACTAAGACCTACCTAAACCCTAAAAATCAAAGCCTATATTCCCTCTAACCACATTCCCATCTGTTAGAAGGAAGCTTCCATTCTAATCTATAGAGCCAAATGAACGAGATCCCAGAAAATCAAGGGGATCTGCCTAGTTTAGAAAACCTAGGAAATCCTACCCTAACCGACACCTTACCCTAAACCACCACCGGTCAACCCAAAAACACCATCGATTACCATTTAACCCCTAGAACAACCTTATTTTGAGGTTGACACATTTTTTGAGGAAAAAAACACATCTTTTGAGAACCATAGATGAAACCAGAGTTGCATGCAAGCAAAACAAGCATTCATTCATGCATCAGAGCACCCATAGCCAGCACCTGAAGCAACCATAGAGCCACTTGCCTTCACGGGATCATCTAGGGAAGCATCTACATCACACCAAGTTCCTTCCATCTGATCACCCTCCATTTCCAACTAGACATCAAGCTCATACAAATAGTAAGTTTTGTTAACCAACACTAGTTCATTATCATCTAAGTAGATTCTTTTACTTCTGTTATTAGTTTCTGCTCCCATTTCCATTCCCCCACCATTTACCTCCATGCAAACTTGACCATCCTTTTACCCACACCCTTGAACTACCCATACCTAGATTTTAATCATTCCTATGCATACCTGAGACCCATACGAACCTAGCCATTGCCCTTCCATTTCCATCTAGCCTTAGATCTATCACCCCACCAAGTTTTTATTGAGTTTCCTATACCCCGACCATACTAATGTCGATTACCCACAACCGCCACCAGTTAACCTAAACTAACATCACTATACCGGACGACATTGGTCTCTATGTTTTGACTTGAAACCAAGAACAAAGCTTAAAACCTCCACCAAATACCCAAAACTTCCCAAACCTCACCCTAACTAGTACCAGTTTCTCGACCAAGACCTTGACCTCCAGATTCAGTCATAGCTTAGCCTATTGTGAGCAAATTTTCTTATTGTAGATGAATGAGATACCTAAATCATTTTAACTATAGTAGGATTTCCTTTATTATTAGCATTAAGTTATTTTAAACATTGGATTGATAACCATCTAAGAAGTATCACTCTTCCCGGATCTAGTATACACTAGGCAGTCCACTACATATATTGTTTAACTTTCATTTGGTGGTCTTGTTTTCCATTTCAGGTAGTTCCTCCAGAAAAAGGAAGCTCTCATGATTAGTTGTCAATACAGAATTCATACGCGTACAACAACCTATAACCAACGCATCTTAACAGTATTCCTCCTAGCCCTTTACCCTTATATGTTTCATCAACATTCGAAGAAATGCTCTAGAATTAGGTGAAACATTTTGGCACACCTAGTGGGACCCATTCGAGGTTCTTTGCATTCTTTCATTTCTAGGTGAAAATTTGCATGTTTTTGCCTTTCTAAAAGGTTCTTACATTAAATTTTCTCCCAACCTTATTTTCTTTTATTGTCTAAAAGCAATCATATTTTGATGCTTTAAAAAGAACACTTCTTCCCTTTCATTAGTATCGCATTACTAAAAGAGAATCCCTTCTCTTGTTCATATTTTTGTGTCATTGAATTCAACATTTCAATTTGGGTTTAAAACTCATTTCATTTCATTATATTTCTCTGCATTAGCTCACATTAATTGAGGGAAACCTATACGCTAGAATTCATGCCCAAATTGATGGTTAACAAATGAATCATTGAAAAGCACTTTCTTTCTCTTTCTCTCTTTGAGTCTTACCAAATATCAAAAAATTAAAAATATATCCACATTCTTAAACAACATCTCACCGAAAGAAGTCGTAGGTGATCACATGATCACAACACGTTGGGAAACCCATTGTTATCTCTGTCCATTACCCCATTAGAGGATGGCTTGTTCCGTCATAACATACCTAAAACCACTCCTTGTAGATCTCCTTCTTTATAGGATTCCATCCTCACCAAAAATTCTATTCTAAATTTCATGAGTCAGTCCTTAAATAGCATAAGCTAAACAAACATAATAGAAAAACCACTCTTAGGATCTTATTATTCTTAGTGTTTCTATTTGGCTTTCATTTTGAGGTGAGAGGTCATGTTCTTGATTTTCTTATTTCCCCTTGTACGCTCCTCATCACAGTTTGTGTATTCTAGCTTCATTTAAGTGTGCCTGGACCATATTCTCATCATTCTCAGAATTCAGGTTTGATTCCACATCTAATTTTAACTCACAACCACATTTTCTTCATCATTGTTTCAATTTCACAGTAACCGGTGTTGGTCAACGACCATCATTGGTTACCTTCTAACCATCATCAGTTTTTCCTGACCGGCATCGGTTTAATGTTCTTTTGGTCAACCTACCCAAAAGGACACCTGCTTCACCTGTTGTGTTGTTCAGAGTCTCTATTATTCTTATCATATTCACTGACCTGGTAATTCCATTAGCATCTTGCATACTTGGAAAAGTATTGGCCTTTTACCTTGTTTTGACCAACTGTCCACTTTCCACAATGACTAACCATGGTTACCTATGACTAGCATCGGTTTAACCTAACCAGCATCAGTTAGCCTATGTAATTTTCCAACTAACATTTTAAACTCAATTCACATACCATCGTCTATTTATCTTCTCTCGTTGTATTTCCGTCATTTACATAAAGCATTCCTACCACGTCATCTCTTGTTCACATGGTGTTGACCCGAAGCCAAGAAAATACCCTCATATTCCACGCTAATCATTAACCACTCCCACCTAGTCCTTCACCACCTTCTATTTTATCACCCATGGATCCTACCCAATCTATCACTATCACTACAGGAGATGAGGAGTTCACATGACTCCTTGACCAAAACCTATCACCTTGCAGTTTTAGCTTTCCCACTCATCCACTCGATATTCCTCGGATCAGTTGATATACTGCATGCCTATATCTATCCCCCTGAAACTCACTCCTAATTCTTCTCCCGCCTCTTCTAGCTCCACGTTTCCCACATCTACCTTGCCCTAAGTCCATTTCGTAGCTAGGCCCTATACCCGCTATGACTATCACATCTGCTACATCCGTTGCACCCGCCACATCCACTATACCTTTTCCAACCACCCAGAACATAACCTCATCCACACTTATTGTCTCACATATACTCGTAGCTACATAACCACCCCGATGTCGGTGACCCCTACCCCTTTTCAAAATGTCATCCTTTCTATTCCACAGTCTTTATCCCCCATTGCCACTAGGGTCACCACGACCCTTCCACCTCTATATATGTACTATTAGCAGCCTCCTGTTTCATCTATTATTCATTCTAGGTATGTACCCCTATTTCACTCCCTCCTTCTCAATCTACCTATATGGCAGTGCCATATACTGGAATTCCACCTCCATCATATGTCCAACACCAACCTCCTTATGCTATAGGAGGTACCCAACAATCACAACCTACCAATGACCTAATCAAGTTAATGATGGATAAGATGCAGACATTGGAGGCATCGGTTTCTGGCACACACAACTCTCTCACCTATAATGAGATTTGTAATGAGCCCATCCACCCATCCATTCCTATCCGTCCATATCCCGTACATTGGGAAATGCCTAAATTTAACCGCTTCAATAGCAAAGAGGACCCGCAACAGACATTTGTAGTCTTTTAAACACGGGTGTTATCTGATTTCCCATGATGATGCTTTGCTTCTGAGGACCTTTCCCATGTTTCTAATTGGACCCATGTTAGATTGGTATAGACCTAGACACTCTATATTCTCATTTAATCAGGTAGCCCAAGCCTTCTTGGATCACTTCTCCATTTATATCATTAAGAAGGTTACCATGACTGACCTCTACTCTACACGTTAGTATGACGAAAAATCTATCGTAGATTTTGTTGCTCGTTGGCGTAGCCTGATCAATAAACTCACATTCCAACTACCACAAACCAAACTCATAGAGCTCTTCATGTGAGTTTGTGTTAGACATATCTCATCGACCCTGCAGGTCCAGACTTTCTAAACCTTCGATGAAGCATTCACCATGGCACGAAAGCTAGAGATTCGGGCCATTGAAAAAAAAACCAACTATGCAATAAGAACTCGGCATTCAAATCAAATGATACCTCTTCTTCTTCAAAACCACAGAACAATTATTCAAAATCCAAGGGAACCGCTAATGCGGTGGTACTCAAGGCTGGCCTATCTCATCCATCAAATCAGGCTAGTCCCTCATCTAATCTTTCTCTTGTCTAGACTTTTCAATTCAGACGGGAACAATGGAAATACACCCCAATTAGGGAACCTTATTCTTTTGTCTTAGAAAAGCTCATTAAATGCAGGGCCGTCATCCTTCCTCCTATAAAACCACACACTTGGTTTTGACCACCCTCACACCCACACCCACGTGGTACAAAGAACACAACTTCTGCAACTATCATCGAGTAAAAGGTCATAGTGACGGCAATTACATCACTTTCAAAAACATTGTCCAAGAAATGCTCGAGAAAGGTGAGTTAACCTTGGATAATCCTAACGCACCTGCCAATCAAAACCTACACATCTTCAAGAAACCATTTCCTAATCATGCCCCTTCTTCTGATCAAACCGAGAAGACCTCAACTCATGATAGCCATACCCGTGAGGTCCATGCTATTTTCAGTGACGCACCCGTTGCTTCCCAATTACCTCATATTCCTTCCATAGAGGAAATCTTAGCCCAAATTCCTCCACCTACACTTGAACCCACTTCACCTACTCCTCCACCCATAGAGGGACACCCTTCGTCTCCTCTCTCACCCATGAAGGAGACTCCTGTTAACATCAAAACCATTTCACCTTTGACTTCTCCACCTAGAGAGCCATCACCCATGGTACATCTTAAGCCTAGGGAAGATGCTCATTCATCTCCTCCACCCATAGAGGAGCACCCATTTTCTTTTCCACCTATTGAGGATTCCAAAGTAGAAATACCTTTACCTCTAGGTAACCATTCTCCATCAGCTACCCAAGATCATGCAAACTTACTTTTGGCTCTCTTACCCATGGAAGCTGAAGCTAGCAAATTCCCCATCTCTAAGACACATTTTATGGGAATTACCATTGGATCCTCATCAACCTCACCTACAACAATGCCTTTTTCATGCCTATTTGATCACCTAGATTATGTGGATAGAGCCTTACTTTGGGGGCATCTTCTAGCTTCCTATCTCAACAAAAATGCAGATGTCACTTGCTAACACTTCCACTATCTACCCAAAAATATTTCAGCCAATCAAACCAAACACAACTACAACTATCACAAATTCCACCACGATACCACTCATGGCTCAACCCACACCCCTACCCATAACCCAACACACATCTACATCCAATCCCACACCTACATCATCTTCCTTTCCTAAACCTATCACTACCTTATGGGTCATCCCACCCACTAGCCTTACTCATCCACCCATCAAATTAGATTTAGCTACATCCTCTAAAGCCAACACCAAACCTACTCCAACACCCAAATAGAAGAACCAATCCCATAGATCTTATACTCCAACCTCACCGATCACACCTTCATCACCTTCACCCTTTCCATCCATCTTAGGACCTCACCCTTCCAGCACGGTTAAGAAACCTCCACCCACTAATAAACTAAAAACATAGCAGCCCATTCCTCCATCGCAAACCTCTAACATACCCAAGTGCCCATACATATCCTCCCCCACACCTGCAACAACTTTACCACCCATTCCTCTAATACCATTGGTAACTTCTTCACTACCCACTACACTTTAGTCTCTTTCCCTCACACCCCTTGCACGACCTGCACCATCTACCTTCACAACACCTCAGTTATCCCTGTGGGTAACACGCCCTCTTCCACCATCCACTTTTCCATCTAGATCTCATGTGCCCATATCACCTTTACCCAAGAAGGTGTAACCTAAAGACAAAAATCCACTACCCTATGATAAAAATTCAAAACAACCACACACTCTCCTATCAGTTCATCTACCATACCCCTACCTAAGCAAATGCTACCAAAACCTAAGACCACACCAACACCTAAAACTATAGCTCGACCCACTCCCCCTCATGCAAATACCATTTCTCTACAATCAGCCATGCCTATACCCAAACTCACTTTCACTTCCCTTTGTGATCCACTAGCAGGATCCTAAGCCAAAATTTTAACCAACCTCCTTGAAACTTTTGTCATCACATTACCTCCGCTCAGACCTTATGACCCTCTCAAACCCAAACCAAAAGGGTTTGATGACACCAAAATTTTTGCCTACCATCATGTGCCAGGCATGATGTAGAGAAATACAAAGCTTTAAAACTATTCTTATCCAGTTGTGTCCTCCCAAAGAAAAATTTGATGATGATGACCTTCTCGATGAGAACCCCATTTCACCAACACCCATTCCCATAGTTCTTCCCTCACTTCCTACTCAATGACCTAGACCTTCACCCCCACAACTCCTAGAGCCACCCCCAAGATTCAAAATTAACATGGTTTGCATCAGAGAACTCGCCAAACCTCCACCCAAATTTCGGTGTGCTCAACTCATCTCACAAGGTTCCTTCCCGCCACTTGGATTTTTCCCTTCGTGTCACTATACATTTCATGTCTCACCCGCCTTACCCACCTCCCCATCTTAGATCAACATGATCCACATTGCTACCTATGATCGAAGGAAAAAGGAAAGGAAAAGGAAACCTGAATCACCCATCAATCCTATACCCAACATACCATCTGCACCTAAACCTAAAATCACTATCTGTGGCCCCACATATCCTATTTCTAATGGGGTTACACATCGCACCATGCTCAAACAATTACACCAATCCCCCTCAAAATTTCTTTGTATGACCTCATCCAAACCTTGGAATCCCATCGTCATTCTCTCATGGAGGTCCTGCAATCTATTAAGGTTTTACCCAATGACCCTACACTCGTAGCCTCCATTATTACACCCCATCATATAGCCTCTCTCATAAAATTACCACCTTTATCCACACCTCCACCTACTCACCAAGTATCCTCCCTTAGCTTCTCAGAGGAAGAGATTGCACTGCACCAAACCGATGACCTAGACCCACTTCTCTTCATATCTATCTACATCGATTATATACGTGTATGGCGTGTTATGATCGATGGGGGTGCTAACATTAATATAATTTCCTCTCATGCATTTGTTCAAATGCACATACCTAAAAATTACATGCATAAACATCTGTTGGGCCCTTGAAATATTAACTAAGTATGAAAGCATGTGGGCGCGCGGGACCACAGTTATTGGATGGTGCGCAAGGAAAAAGTGCACAAGAGAAAAGGCTCAAGGAAGCATATAACATGCGTGGAAAGTGAAAGGAGATTCATGACTTAGCTAATTTAAGCAACAAAGGTAGAACATGTGAAAAGCATGATCGGTTGCGCGTGGAGAACATGCCAACTCGGCAACAGTGACCTAAGAAAGGGCATGCCAGAAAAGAAATCTTCTAGAAGACCATCATGAGATGGAGTGGAGATCTCAGGCCTAAGGAAACATGCTCACTGAAGGACCACATTCAACACTTGGTGACATGGATCTGAGGGTGCGGCAAGGTGAGTTGGCAACGTGGGAAGGTGATAAATACAAGTGCCTACAGGACTAAAGAGAATATAGACATAAGAGAGAAGATAGGAGAGATACACACAGAGAGAGATAACATGGGTAAAGCTCTACAGATTACTACGAGTGGGGCTCTGATGTACTAAGCTCAACATTGTAATTTCTTTTCTATTTTTGCAGTAGTTATACAAGCCTAGTGATGTGCATGACTGCAGTCTACCCTCTATGGCTCTTTGTAATGAAATGATGAATACAATGAGGTTACCTATTACAATTAGATATGAATATCAATGGGTTCCATGTATATTTCGTTCATAGAAGTTCTCTTTCCTTTCATGTTATGAATGAATGGTTGTAGCTTTCTTTCTGTTATATTATATGTTATGGAGTCTTTTAAAACACATAGTCTAAAGAAACTACAAGGATCTAGAGGCCATCCTAAGCCCTGTAATCCTTGTATGTCTAAAATTATTTCCTAAATACTCCTATACTAATCATTGATGAATGCTTCCCACTAAAAACTCACATAAAAGAGAGACTCAACACCCACGCATGCCTCGGTGAGCACTCAGCTTCTGTTGGGTGATAGGCCGACACGTATGGGATTCCTTCCTCTTATAATGGGAGTAAAATTGAATACATCTTGGTTCCATTTCCGGACCTCTTTTCAAAGTTGTAGTGGGATATAACATGCATCATGATCTGTGTAAAGAGTAATGACGGATCAGTTGACATTGGAAAATGTTGAATCATGGTTCAAGAGCATGGAGGATGAATTTTCCCATAGATTCAAAGATCTGACCTAAGTTTGATACACGTAGATGGGTAGAGGAGAATCTCTACCATGATCTATATGAGACTTTTTTCTGCTGCTTCCCAGTAGAGTTATTTGGGTGGCTTTCAGCCTATGCATCTAGATCAAGTTGGCATTATGGATCATGGATATGGACCAAAGAAGACTACCAAAGGTTGTAGGATGCAGATCTGATGTGGACCCGTGTTGTAGATCACTGGTGGGGAAGAGTACTAGCTAGCTACACTCTGAATACGCCATTTCCACGTATTCTTGTCCATAGAGGTTGCTAAGTTTGAGTTTCTATGAGAACCTAGGGGATCATTTCTACGTGTTATCCCTCTAGCTATGAAGATATTGATGGTTACCATGAGTCTAGAAGCGCTCCCAATGGCCGAATAAACCATTCTGAGTCTGGGTAAGGAATCTTGGGTGGAGGAAGATGGAAGATGACATGACAAAAAAGGAGAGGGAAGAAATATGTCTCAAGCATGGCGAAGCACGTGAAAGGGAGATTACTAGATGACACAAAGTTGCTAATGTGATGGATCTATAGAATCGAGACGTTACGGGAAGGAATTGAGGTTCACACGGAGGATGTGGAGCCTGAGCAATCTATGCTACCCCATCTTGGAAAGCGCATGAGGGAGACCCCTTTGGCTTCTAGTGAGAGTTCATCACATGGAGAAAGGAGAGTCATTGGCACATATCTGAACCCACCCAATGATGAGCCCTAGCGCTTGGTTTTCCCGAACCAGGAAGAAGTATTGATCTAGTTGAAACTAGTGGAAGAAATAGATCCATGCCTAGGAGATATAATTTTACATTCCCTTCTTCTATGGCTGCACATATTCTAGTATTTGGAGGATTTTTTGGACAAGGGGAAAGTGTACAAACTTTTGGTCTCACATCAGGGGGTGGCATGGGACAAAGTAGCGGTGGTGGGGCACCATCACAGACCATCGACGCATAGTTCAGTGGGACCGTGGGGGCACTTGGAATAGCTCCTACAGGCCCTATTGGACCTAGTGGTCCTAGTGGATCTAGTGGCTTTAGAGGTATAGACCCAATGGACTTGGTGGATCAGGGCGGTGGAGGAAACACCGAGGGAACCAAGGCTCTAGTTCAGACAAGGACCCCAACCACCACCTCAAGTTTTCTTTGAAATGTCTCTACACTTACCAGATTACATGGGCATTGAGGATGCTGTAGAACATGTTCACAAGTGTGAACTACTATGGCACGTGAAAGGTATCACAACCCCAAAATGAAAGGCTAGTCAATTTGTAACCACATTACAAGGGCACGCGCATAGCTGTATAGAAAGTATGATCCTCATCAAATACAGTGGTGGATTACACTACCTTAAAGAATGCATTCTTGGTAGAGTTCCACATTCCTGAGTTCAAGCAAAAAAGCATTAGCACTTTGAAGGAGATACAACAAGGAATGGCAGAGAGTGTGCGGGAGTATGATGTGCTTTTAAGACTCTCTTATCTAAATTATCATATGATATACATCCTTCTCAGCATGCACAATGGTTTTTGGAGGATTGATCACCCCTTTTAGAAGGGCCCTATCTCATAAGACTTTCACAGACCCACGTGAAGCATTGGAGGCTACCTTGCACGCCGAAGCCATTGGTAGTATTGATACTAGCATTAGCCCATTCTTGGAGGCTCAGATTGCTGCTATGGCTAAACAGTTGGAAAATCTATCTGTGAACTCAGTCCATGAGACTCGCAGTGGTCTATGGTGCACAAATTGTGAGATAGAGGGGCACGTTAAGGATAATTTCCCTAGAGGATGGTATGTGCTGTAACATTAGATTGTGAAATTTGTCATGGGACCATGATGCCAGTAGATGTCCCTTGCTACAACACGTGATTAGAAAGAATGTATCTTGTTATTACAATATTTGCACCTCCACGACCCATGATACTAAAGACTGTAGGCTCATTGATCAGATACATGAGGCCATTGATCATGGGGTGTGCCAAACCAACATTGCTAGTAGTTCTAAAAATGATGATCACCATTATGAGGAGCATGCAGATGGAGGCAGCGTGAGGAAAAGGTTTTCGAGGAGGATTCCATGGATGAGGTAACCATGGAGGAAGGAGTGAGTTCCCATGAGGGACATGTTTCAACTATGGATCTACAAAACATTACAACATGAGTGCAAGCTTGTGAGTTCCATGGTGTTAAGTATGAGGAGTGCCTGAGTTATATGAGCATATGAATCAAGAAGGAAAAGGATAAAGTTGCGATGGTCAACATCAAGAAGGAGAGACATACAATGGATGCCTCTGGGTAACACGGGATGAAATTTTTGATCCCGGTTTTGGTAACAACAAGGGGTAAGCCACACAAGAGAGAATACCAAGACAGAAGAGCCTCATTTCAAGAGAAGAGGTCATTCATGGAAAGTACCTAGACCTCATGCATCAGAAGGAGATATATCAGGACACCATGGATGTTATTCAAGCTTGCAAGGGGAGATCTAGTGTCTAAAGGAGAAATCCAGAGGGAGGAACAAGGAAGGAGGATTGAGGCATAGAAAGATGACCTGGATGAGGTCAAGGAGGTGTGCAAAATGCTAAGGTAGGAGAACATCATTCCTTTTCTAGGATCCTTGTTGAGAGAGAAGGTACCATGCGCTGGAGAAGAGCACGAGAGGCAGGTCTTACACGTAAACCTTCCCCCTCATAGCCTCGACTATGATAAAGGAGATTACATTGAATGCAGTTGTGGATGGATGGCTCCTCAACAATATACTCATTGACACTAGGCACGAGGTTAATGTTTTGACTTTGGATGCATGGCATCAGATGGGGAGACCTGTGTTACAGCCATCTTCAAATGTGTTATATATGGAAAACAAGACTAAGGCAATGCCCATCGGTGTCTTGAAGGATGTAGCTATTACTATCCAGGGAGCCAAGTTTACTAGGGACTTCAAATTCTTAGTTCTTGCCGAGGTGGAAAATTTCCCAGCACTACTTGGGCACCCTTGGTGTTACAAGAACAATGCGGACCTCTAGTTCAACAAAGGGTACATCAGTTTTGAGAACAAAGAGGAGCGGGTCATTATACCCCTGGTTGATGGGAATTCAATGCCCTACATTGAACCATTGGGAGAAGAGGTTTTGGACAAGATTTATGTGCGCTCAATCAGAGACCCTGAGATGGTACACCCTATTAACTGGGGTTATCCAGTTTGAGGATGCTCACAGTGAAGTGATACCACCAAATTGGCATGTGATAATTGGGAACATAGGACTTACAAATTAATGGGATGGCAGTTAGAGGATCAGTGACCAAGGTAACTAAGGCACACACGGTTTAGCACCTTGGGGGAAAAGAACTGCCCAAGTACTCCGAGGAGCCTTCCCTGAGGTCTTTCTAGGAGATAGAAGCTCAGTGGAAAAATGAAAAGGAATGAAGGGAGATGTTGAGTTACATCTTGCTCAAGAACAGAAGCTCGTTGGTGGACCATGCATCAGGAGATCCTTTTAGAATGGCACGAGGTAAGAATTGCTCTCTCTGTTAGATTTTCTAGAAGTAATATACCCACCATCATCAAGGAGTACCATGGGAAGGAGCCCACTTCTTTTCATATCCAGGAGTGTGAACAGGTCTGAGAGAGAAGGCATAGAGGCCTTGCCACCATCCTTCTAGGTGCACAAGTTGTATTCTACACTATAGGTTTGTGTGCGCGCCATGGTACATTTATTCGAGACACGCCGCCAAACAAGGAATTGGCAAGAGCTTGTGGCTGATCTTATTCAAGCCTTTGAGTATCGGAGTACCAAACCATCGGTTGATAAGGCCTTGTAAGGTATCAAGTGCCTTACAATGGGGGATAGTGCTAGAACGGAAGATAGGCTATTGGAACTACTAGGTGAACCAGGATTGAGGTACGTTTCAAAGAGATTGAAGAAACATAAGAGTTACAACTTGAGCGCGCATGTTTGGAAAAGGAAAAGGGAAAGTTAGTATATGTGATTGATGGAGAGGAACTAGAGAGTTTAAATGTTAGCCATTCTATGGGGACACGTGAAGTAGTGGGCAGTGTAGATGCTCACACGCGTGCCTACCATGAGCCTTTAAAGACAAAGAAGGTTAACATTGGTTCAGGAGAAGAACCTAAGGAAGCTATTATTGGGGATTATTGATGGAGAAGGAAGTATCAAGGATCATTGATCTGTTATGTGAATTTTGAGGATTTATTCCCACGTGGGTACCATGAGCTAAAAGGTGTCCACCATTCCTTGGGGAAATGAGGATAAAACTAAAGGAAGGTGCACACCTAGTTAGAAAAAGGCCCTACCGGATGAATCCCAACTTACACGTGAAGGTTAAGGAGGAGATAGATAAGATGATAGCTTCTAGGATCATTGAGGTAGTAGAAGAATCAGAATGGATAAGTCCGATGGTAATTAGCATCAAGAAGGATGGGCGGATTAGAATTTGTGTGGATTATAGGGAATTGAATGTAGTTTGTGTCATTGATCCATTTTCAACCCCCTTCATCAAGAAATTCTAGAAGGATTCACTGGTGTGAAATCTATTCCTTTACGGATGGATTTTCAGATACCACCAAGTCCAGATTGCAAAGGAAGACCAGGAGAAGACCACTTTCACCACCGAGTGGGGAAGTTTTACATACACGGTCATGCCCTTTGGGTTAAAAAATGTGCATGTTGTCTTTTCACACATAGTAGTGCAAGCATTCCAGGACTTCATTCATAAGTTTCTTTAGGTTTACTTGGATGATTAGACAGTATATGGTCTAGTTAAGGACCATTGTGACAACTTGAGATTAATGTTTGAAAGGTGTAGGCAGTTGAGGATATCCCTCAACATTAAGAAGTGTGTGTTTTCTACACCCTTTGGGACTTTATTGGGGCATATCATATGTAAGGAGGGCTTGCTGGTAGATCCCGCTAAGGTTACAATTATTGTGGGGTTAAGGGAACCTACTAGCCAGAGCGCAATGCGTGGATTCCTTGGGCATATGGATATTATAGAAAATTCATTAAGGGGTATGCCAAGATCACCACACCTTTAGAGGAGCTGCTTAGACACAAAAGTACCTTCCATTGGGGAAAGGCACAACAGAGGGCGTTTGATACATTAAAAGATAGGCTTATTACCATGCCTATTTTGTGATTTCCCTCTTGGGACAAGCCTTTCCATGTCCATGTAGATGCCTTAGGAACCACCATTGGGCAAGACTTGCACAACCAGGTGAGGGGATTGTTGATCATCCTCTCTATTTCGTGAGTAGGAAGTTAACACCAGCAGAGTAGAATTATACCACAACCAAGTGCAGGCATTGTCAATGATCTATGCACTTTTCAAATTTCGATAGTATCTCTTGGCCCTTTGTATTCTACACCGACCACATGGCATTAAAGTATTTAGTAAACAAGCCCATTCTTCAAGGGTGCATATGTTGATGGGTGTTGTTGTTTCAAGAGTTTGAGTTCACCATTGTAGTGAAGCCCAAAAAAATCAATTGTGGACCTAATCATCTATTAAGAATTGATTCCAGAGAGGACATGCAAAGTATTGAGGAAACAATGCCAAACACGTAACTTTTAATATTATGACATGCGCCCTCGGATTTGGAAGAGATTGTTGTATTTTTAAAAGAAGGTGTGGCACTGGATGGAATGAAGGCATTGGAGAAAAATAATTTGGCCATATGCGCGTTTGCGCCCTACATGTTGATTTGTGGAGATTTATACAAATTGGGACGTGATGAAGTTTTGTGCAGGTGTGTGTTAGAACATGAGCACTGGCATAATGGAGGAAGCACACGAGGAAGTGCGGGTGGGAATTACATAGGTGATGCCACCGCACACAATATTTTAATGGCAGGTTTATGGTGGGAAACCTTATACAGGGATTGTAGAGATTATTGTAAAGCATGTGACCACTATCAGTGCATTGGCAAACTAGGAAGGAGAGATGAAATGCCTTTGCATCCTATTCCTAGCACGAGAGCCTTTTGAAAAGTGGGTGATAGAATTTGTAGGACCTATTACACCGGCAAAGACGTAGGAATGGGTCACATTATGTCATCACTTGCATAGATTATCTCACAAGGTGGGCGGAAGCAGCCCCAACTAAATATTACATGATAAATGAATGGCAAAAATTCCTATGGGAGAACATTATCACAAGGTATGGATGCCCTTTAAGTTTGACCAGTGATAGGGGTACACATTTTCTAAATGAGACCATGAGGATCCTACTATCTAAGTTCATGGTGGCTCATCATAAGACTACACCCTATCACCCTCAAGCAAATGGAACCACAAGCATTCAACAAAATACTAAGTCATACCTTGACCAAAATCTGTGATGTTGGAAGACAAGATTGGGATGACAAGGTATCAGTAGTTTTATGGGCTTACAGGACTACGTATAAAAGACTAAATAAAGCCACACCTTTTCAATTGGTGTTTAGTGCAGAAGCTATTTTTCCGGTTGAATTTATGTTACCTTCTCTCGTGAATAATAGCATGTGCAGAGGATTAGCCGATGAACAAGTGCTGGAAGAAAGAATTGATGAACTAATGAAACTAGATGAGAGATGATCACTTGCCCATTGGAGCCAAATAGTGGAAAAGGAAAAGAAAAGGCTTGGCATGATCGCCATATTAGAAACAAAAATTTTAGGTTGGGAAGATGGTGTTACTGTATGATTCTAAATTTTTACGCCATCCTGGGAAGTTGAAAGTCCATTGGTTAGGTCCCTACACAATCTCGTACATCCTTGATTCAGGCACATGCCAATTACAAGTGTTGGATGGAACAGAGTTTCCTAGACACTTCAATGGTAGTAGGCTAAAGCCCTACTATAAATAAGTCTTCTTGGTGTTTGTAAATAAGGTAGTTTTTCCAGTTAGTCTAGAATTTTCCTTTATGCATTTTTTTCTTTCCTTGTGTTTCCCTTTCGCGTTGTTGTTTTGTTTTGTGCCTCGGGCACTGGTAACCTTATTGCTATTTTTGGATAATTTATGAGTGCGTAGAGGACCACACATCATTTAAGTGTGGGGTGGAGAAAAGTGAAGAAGCACGTGTTTTAAAAGTACCAAGGAAGTTGTGTTGAAGAGCCTTGTTGAGTAGCCCAGTTAAAAGAGAGATGAAGAGAAAAGAGAGAATGGTTGGTGCCAGGGTAAAGCTACTCATAGATCCCATGTACAAAGGAAAATGAAGCACATTTAAAGCAACATGAGGTAGGTAAAAGCAAGAATCTGATAGAAGAAGTGCCTTCGGCATGGGCTGAGTGCACGTAAGAGTATCATGTCAGTTGGTTTAGTTGTGCTCCAAAAGGTTGGAGAGGAGTTTTCGTGCGTAGAAGGGTGCGTGAGTAAAGGTGCTAAAGATGGTTTTTATTTTAAAAATCCATATTAAATGAAAAAGTATGGGGTAGGTAAAGTAGCATTTAATGACTAGAAAAAGGAAAAACTATAAATAGAGGGTCGGGCACTCTCATTTTACTTTACGAAAACGAAGAGTTGGAGATATAAGCGAAAGATATAAGCTAGGAATTTTTCAGATTCAATCAGAGAGAAGATCTATGTGATCAAAAAAATAAAGAGCCAATTTGAGATTGTGAACTAGAAGGAAGGAATTACATGGGCTTGGAACGAAGTGAAAAGACGTTGTTTTGTGAAGAATTTATCGAAGTTAGGGTTTAGCAAACTAGGGCACGGGTTTAGGAGATTTGTATCACGGATCTGAGATCGAAGGTTGGGAGAAGGAAAGCAGAGTAACAAGGAGAGGACTAGAGTAATACAATTACCTCGACCATGGCACCAAGAAAGGGAAGGGAAAAGCGAAGGCTAAACAACCAGAACCCAAGGTGGAAACAAACAAAGAATGGTATGCAGAAATGCAGTACCCTGATGGAGTGATGATGGGAAAGGAATGGGAATCCCATTTGAGAAACATACTAGTCAGTGACTATAATCACCGCACCAACACTATAGAGAAATAAATGACATTAGAACTGGTATGCCCAACCAACAAGCAACACCTAAAGGGTTTCCTATCTACAATGATGATGTGAAGGTCAAGCTGGCGAAGGCAGGGTTGTTGTAACTCTACGAGTTGCCTTATTTTGGGAATCCAGATCACTTGTACTAGTGGTTGATGTCTTAGGTGCATGAGGACTACTTCCACTTTGTTTGGGTGCAAGATGCACGTAACTCCCCAGTTGATTACATAATTTATAGGCCTCATATGCGAGGGAGATAGCCTGGAAGATGACCTTGGTGACAAGGAAGCTATTCAGGAGACCATCACAGAGTATGCCTGTAAGAAAGGGTCACGGTATTATGACATCTCAGACATCAAGGACCCAGTTATGAAGATGGTTGTGCACCTAGTAACAAAGTTGAATGGCCAAGAAAGGTGGATGTAAGTCAACAAGCCATGGCTACATGTCTACAAGAAGATTGCAGAGAGGGGACTATTTACAACTTTTCGCATACATTGCCAAGGAAATTGTAAAGTGCACAAAGGAAGGGGATAGATCCTCTTTGGCAATGTCCTACTCACCATAGTATTTGTAGAAGTTGGAGTGTTGGATGCACTAGATAAGTTTGTGTGGGAGTACCCAGCCAAAGACCCTTCACCCATGAAGAGGTTTGAAAAGTATGCATGTGATACAATGATGGCTCCCCACAAAGCGCGGCTCAAAAAATGGTATATGCACTTGAGAAATGCATTCGGGCAGAGTGGAGGATCCCCAAACAACTCCTAGCAGCCACATAAGGAGAAGCTGAGTTCACGGTATACCAACACTATTACTTGGGTAGGTTCAAACTTGTTGATGAATCATGGAGCCCTTGGTGCAAGCTCCCTTTCACGTTCACTACCCAATACTTCCAAGCAGGAGTGAACAGATTTAAAGAATCAAAAAGCTAAGGTTGGAGCTAGGAAAATTAGACTAGGAACATAGGATATGAGGAAGAAATTGAACTATCCCAGAGGTAAGCACACATACGTGGAGAAGTACATGTCACACGAGATCCACATGACTAGACCAATAACACTTCCTATTGCTAGAGGATCCACGCGCACGCATATACGTATGCATAAGGCTGAAATTTGAAAATGGTGCATACTTGGTGGATGAAATATCCATACCTGAAGACCCCTTGGGAATGAAGAATCCAGTGTCTAAGAAGAGGGGTAGAGGAGAGGAAGGAGCACCAAGTGTACCAACTACTCAGATAGTGAGCATGCCTTCTATGAGTGCCAAGCCAAGCACCTATGTTCGGAGGAAGAAGTCCCCAGTAAAGGAGAAGATGCTAGAAGTAGAGGTGCACCCATAACAACCCACCTTGGAGGAGTCACAAGAGGAAGAAGAGAAGGTAGAATCTCCTAACTAGAAGAAACCTCTCGGGAAGAAGCGAAGGTAGATGAAGAAGCTGACTCGAAGGTGACCGACAGCATGAGAGATATCTGGGAGAAGGAGAGGATGAGAGTGAAGAGGGTGGCGATGAGGAGAAAGAGCCAGAAAAAGGAAAGGAACCTTTGGAACCTCACATAGTTAGTGTCTATGACTCAGAGGAGGAGAGTGGAGAAGAAAAGCAAGAGTTCATATTTGCGTGGTGGAAAGGCGCACAAGGAGATGAAAGCACTGAAGATACAAAGGCAGATGAGAGGGATGTCGAGGGGATAGAGGGCCACAGATTTTACAAAGGAGTAGATAACCAAAGTGGCAGAGTGAGAAGTGAAGAAGATGCTTGAGATCCTTGTAGACCAGGAATTAGAGTGGAGTGCAGACATAGTGCTAAAGGAAGGGAGGGAAGAGAGGTGAAAAGGGACATGACAACCTAGGAGGCCCCACTCTAACAGTCAGCTTCCCCAAAGGCATGCGCTCGGGTAGAAGACCTCTAGATGCAGAACAAAGGTAGATAATGGGCTACATGGATGACTCAAGGAAGGTGCTATGCACATGATTCCAGAGCACGATACCCACCAAAAGACTTATAGCCATGGGATTATTCGAGAAGGAGGGCACGTACCCCAGGACCAAGAAGATGCTTTCTTGGGCATTTGAATCCCACGTTGACGAGCCAGAATTTGAAGTCTACCAAAAGGCACTTATCATGCTGCCAGAGTCTAAGGGAGACAACCCCTTAGTAAATGCCCAGGAGCTCACAGATGAGCAAGTATGTAATGCTCTAAACAAGGTCACGGTGAAACAAAGGAAAGACTATTCGGACGGAACAAAAGCATAAGGGCTTTAGAGGGAAAGCTGCCCAAGAAGGAGGAAGAGTTGGCTAAGGTGGCCAGAAACTTGAAACAAGAGGAATTAATTAGTGCACAACTAAGGCGTGAGCTCAAGGAGGAAAAGGCAAAGGTGCAGGAGGTCTACAAGAAAGTAGAATCAATAAAAAGTGCCATCATCTTGAAACACCCGATCTAATGACTATCCCCGTAGAGGTATGCATCGATGCTAAAATTCCTAGAAGACTTAATGTGTGTCCTCACCATGGAGAGGCAACCCTTGGCATTGGAATCTATGGAGGAAGTAGCCATGTGCCTAAAGGAGGAGGACCGATTAAAGGTGATAGCATTGGTTTCTGAAAGTATAGCAAGGTGCTCACAGATGTAAAGGTTGCTTCCTAATCTACTAAGGCTGCATATGACACATGCACGGATAGAGATAAGGTGGCGAGCTCCTTGGTCACCACACTCGAAGTAGAGTTGAAAGAGTTCTAGGAAAAGAATAAAGGAAATAGGGTGGATCGGGATAGATTCCTGGCAGAAGTAGAAAGAATATACAAGGAGATTGAGGCACTAAGGGGCTCAACCAAGACATGAATGAAGGAACTATATCCTCAAATTACCAGGAGAATGGAAAAGCTCGCAGACCTGGTAAATATATGGAACAAATTGTGGACACTTTGGGTGCCTAGGGAGTTGGCCTAAGTTTTAATGAGGTAAACCTCTTGGTTAGTGACCTCTGTCAGAAGGCGCAAAATGAGGTCGATACATGGAATAAGTTAGAGGCAGTCTTATGGAAGGACTTCCCCAGCCTTTTGGTTTAATGTCCCCCCATTCTTCATTCTTTCCCCTATTCTTTCATTCCTTATTCATTTTTGTAATATTTATCTACATCTTGGTTCCATTGAACCAACTTGCACCTTGGTCAAGTAGAATGTTTCCAAGGGCGAGAGAACAGGCGTAGTGTGGGGTGATGTTGGGCCCCTAAAATATTGACTAAGTATGAAGGCACGTGGGCGCACGGACCCCAAGTTACAGGATGGCATGCAAGGAAAAAGTGCACAAGAGAAAAGGCTCAAGGAAGCATATAGTGTGCATGGCATGTGAAAGGAGATTCAGGACTTAGCCAATTTAAGCAACAAAGGCAGAACACATGAAAAGCATGATCAATTGCATGTAGATAACATGCCAACTGGCAATGTGGCCAAGAAAGAGCATTCCAAAAAAGGAATCTTCTAGAAGACCATCATGAGATGGAGTGGAGAGCTCAGGCCTGAGGAAACATGCTCACTGAAGGACCACATTCGACACTTGGTGACAGATCTGAGGGCACAGCAAGGTGAGTTGGTAGCATGGGAAGGTGATAAATACAAGTTCCTGTGGACCAAAGAGAATATAGACATAAGAGGAGAAGATAGGAGAGATACACACAGAGAGAGATAACATGGGTAAAGCTCTACAGGATTACTATGAGTGGGGCTCTGATGTACTTGAGCTCAACATTGTAATTTCTTTTCTATTTTTGTGTAGTTATATAAGCCTAGTGATGTGCATGACTACAGTCTGCCCTCTATGGCTCTTTGTAATGAAATGATGAATACAATGAGGTTACCTATTGCAATTAGATATGAATATTAGTGGGTTCCATGTATATTTCATTGAAAAGTTCTCTTTCCTTTCATGCTATGAATGAATGGTTGTAGCTTTCTTTCTATTATATTATATGTTATGGAGTCTTTTAAAACACACAGTCTAAAGAAACTACAAGGATCTGGAGGCCGTCCTGAGCCCTATAATCCTTGTATGTCTAAAATTCTTTCCTGAATACTCATATACTAATCATTGATGAATGCTTCCCACTAAAAACTCACATAAAAGAGAGACTCGGCACCCACGCGTGCCTTGGGTGAGCACTCGGCTTCTGCTGGGTGATAGGCCGCACACATGGGATCCCTTCCTCTTATAGTGGGAGTAAAATTGACTACAACATCCCATCATGTTGCATTCATTTAATGACACTATCACCTCTATACTTGGCACCATCATCCTCCATGTTTGCGTGGGCCCCTGCACTATTCCAGAGTTGTTTTATGTCTTGGAGGGGGAATTTAAATATAACCATTTTCTTGGCAGATCCTAGATTCATGTCATGGGTTTTTTCCTTCCACTTTTCATCATTGTGTAAAGTTTGAGCATGAAGGACACACCTATACCATTCCGGCTGATCCATCACCTTTCAAAACTTACAACATGCTTTACCGACCTAATGACATGCTTATACCAATTAAGGCATCTACCTCCATGACCACTACCTCTTCACCTACACCTCCACCCACTAGTGTAGCTACTACTTCAATCGTACCTACATCCTCCATTCCCACCACTGCCATGAAATTCCACCATAACCTACTTAATCACAAGACTTATGTTGTGATCAACACCAACCCCTTACACTTCATGTATGCCAAACCTTACCAAAATTAATGTGCCACACGCTGGCTCATGCTTTTGGCCAACCTTGACCTCAAATTTATCCACAAAAATTCCATCAAGGGTCAATCCATCGTGACCAATTGGCCAATGCACCTATTTCTAGGGATCAACCTTCTAATTTTGACTTTCTAGATGAGTCAATTGCTTCCCTTTCCTTATACGAGCCTGCATACCAAATGACACTCTTCTTCGATGGTTCCAAGTGTCATCGTGGAGGTGGATCAGGTGTTATCCTCATTCCTTTTGATGGTGAACCCATGCCTTTGTCTTTCAAACTATATTTTGATTGTATAAACAATATTGCCGAATACGAAGCACTTGTATTAGGTCTCCAAGCTGCCTATTCCTTGGATGTCAAATCCATCAACATATTTGGTGATTACCAATTGGTTGTAAACCAATTGAAAGGTTATATACCAATGTCATAATGAGACACTTCAAAAGTATAAACATCATGTAGACATACTTTTGACCACCTTCGACCGCTACGCCCTTCAAACCGTCCCACGTTCAACCAACAAATTTACAGATACCATGGCACTGCTTGGCTTCTCAAATCCCCACTTCACCTACCGATTCTAAAATATTGGTCACCATACAAATACTCCAATCACCCTCTTATTTACCTCACGAGGTTTACTCCATTGGAACCACTACCCCTAACCCGAGTGACCTTTAGTATAAACAATACTCAAACTACCTTTCCCATTCCATCTTGCCTCCCGACCTCACTCGTAATGGACAATGGGCCTTTCTTAAAAAGGTCTCTCATTACGTCATCATGGGTGGCCTCCTCTACAAATGCGGCTTTGATTTCATTTTCTTACGGTGCATTACAAGTTCAAAATTCCTTATACCATTAAGGAAGTTCATGATGCATATGTGGAGGTCACGTCGGTGACCTCACTATCGCTAAGCATATTCTTCACCTAGGCTATTCTTGGCTGACCCTCAACCATGATTGTTTGTGACTATGTCAAGCATTTTGTAAAATTCCAACAACACACCAACCTTCATCATACACCCAAATCATGCCTTACAAGTCACCAATGACCTTTGGCCCTTCTCTCAATGGGTTTGGATCTTGTCGGAGAGATCAATCCCCATTCTTTCCAACAACATCAATAGATCCTCACCACTACCAAATATTACACAAAATGGGTTGAAGCCATACCTCTCATTTCCACGAAATCCAAAAAAATATGTGAGTTCATCAATCATCACATCATCTATCGCTTTGGTGTCCCACATCACCTCATCACTGATAACATAAAACAATTCAAAAATAAAACATTGCAAAAACTTTGTGACACCTTTGGCATTCAATTAAGTTTCTCATCACCTTATTACCCACAGACCAATGGCCAAGCCAAATCCACCAACAAAACTCGAACAAAATTCTCCTAAAATTGGTTAATAATACTAGGTAGGACTAGCATACACACATTCCTTTCACCCTATGGGCATACCGCACTAGTATTCACACTTCCACTGCCACCTCATCTTTTTCTCTGGTCTACGGTACAGAGGTTGTTCTACCCCTCAAAATCTAGATTCCCTCACTCCACATTTCTCTCCATGACATGCTCAATGATGATGAATTTCATCGGGACCATTTACACAACTCGATTTATTAGACAAATGTCGTCTTAACGTTGTTAACCACCTTCAAGTTTACCAAAAATGTATCAAATGTGCCTATGACAAACATGTCCATGAGTGAACCTTCCAAGTCGGTGACCTTCTCTTGAAGGAAAATCAACATGTAACCAAAGCGAAAAAAGTAAACGTGGTAAATTTTCTCCTAATTGGCTTAGACCATGCATCGTGACTCATACTTACGGATCAGGTGCTTATCGTTTATCTTCACTTGAGGGTAAACTTGAACCTGAGCCCCTTAATGCCTTGCATCTTTGACCATTCTATTGTTCACTTTTATTCCTACCTCACCTTTTACCTCTTTCCATTCTCGTCCCTTGAGCGCTATCCACTTCCTACGCCATCACCAACGATTAAATAAGAATCATGTGCATACCTGTTACTTTTTATCTTCTCTTAAATATGTGTACCATGGCATTTCACATACCATGATTCTCATGGATACTTTTCATCTACCTTTAGATGATATCCCATAGTCATTTCACCCTACTTTACGAACAAGAATCATATTCTTCACTTAGTATTCTCCATGACTTAAAAGCTCTCACATGGGATCCAACTCTTTGAGTCAAACTTCCAATAAAAATATGACTCCCTCAAAAGGACATCTTTCTCTCTACAATCACTGCTATAAATAGACTACTCCCTCGAAGGACAACTATGTAAATCTCTTTCAAAAAAAAAAAAAAAACATCTGAAGCTTCCCACATAGATCAGCTTCACGAAGACCTCAAGGAGTTAATTTCCTCATCCCATATAGACTTCCCGCATCGATCATTCTATCTCAAATATCAGTCAAAACAAAAAGTCTTTTAGTCATGGACTTGCCCATTGTGATCTTGGATCTCTTGCCAAAATGGCATGCTACCTAGTACCATATACAAACTAACCACTTTTCACCCTCTCACCATTCATACTTTCATTTCCTACTACCTCAAGGGACCTCATGGAACCATGACATTTGGTGGTCATGTGACTACTTTTCACCTTTAGAATAATCAATCATGCAATGTCTTTAGGGTCTTATGTTCATCCACCTATCTAAGGTATGACCTACTCATTATGATTCTAACCAATCAGGTGGCTTTCTTGCCTCCTCTTATCTTTTAAACTACTTCATTACATATTGATTACCTTATACAGGATTAGCTTCTTGACGCTTATCTTCGGATACCTTTTCCTTTTTCATCAACTCAAAATCACCCATACCAATGTGCCCACAATCCACCCATACCTAACATACCTAGACTCAATCATGCCTATAACATACCCACTCATACTCATACCTCCTCGCATTCTTCCCTAGCTTATGGGAGAACTACATCGGCCTGAGGTCCCTTTTCACCGGGACTATGTAGGTAGCACTCCGAGGGCATGGGGCCCTTGGAGGTTAGCTCAGCCACTCTCTCACCCTAACCAATTCACCTTTCATTTTCCTAAATCATGATCTACCCTTGTTAAAAATATATATATATCAATAATTAGAAATTAAAAACCAACAAACAACAAATTGCTTTCCCCCTTTATCATCATCAAACATACATCCATTATGTCTACCATTTCCTTACCACTATAAAACATCTTAACCATGACCCATATCATCATTCATTACACAAATTAATGAATTACAACCTCTAACTCAATCCAATCCATGCCTAGACCACAACCTGACTCCACCATGCCTAAAACCTAACTCAATCCATGCCTAGACCACAACTTGACTCAACCATGCCTACAACCTAACTCCACCATGCCTAAAACCTGACTCAATCCATGCCTAGACCACAACCTGACTCAACCATGCCTACAACCTAACTCGATCCATGCCTATGACCTGACTCTATCATGCCTACGCTACTTATATTTTCCATAACATATACACATCAAAATAGCAAGATAACCACAACCATGTATACACATAATGACCATACTCATCATCATCATCATCTCTATAAATAAAAATATCCAAACATGTGTCTCCATATACATAATCTCAAATATCTTCGGCACGCAGCCGGTATATGATAAAAAATATACAAAACTCTCATACATCCTCACTCTCTTCTTAGCACACAAGCTAGTATCTATCAAAAATGAATCAAAATACATCAAAATAAAGGGATGTGCATCAAGAATCATCCTTCCGACATCCTCCATCTTAGTCTCACCTATCTCCTCCTCATCTCTTGGTGGTGGCACTCGATAAATTCTCACCGCCCACCATAGGTCGTGGTCGGGCCCCTGTTGGTACATCACCTAGAGCTGGCCTCTCGTGAGTTGGTGGCCTCACCTTGATCCTATCTTAGGGCTCGATGGCCCCCTATGCTCTCCATGTTATGAGTCCGAGGATCTAGTCCTCTCACTCGAGGCTTGTTGTTCCCTGTACTCTCCATAGGATAGAAAATCTATCTCGCCTGCTATCAGCTGATCCTGGTAATATCTTGCCTCCCATAATACATCTTGTAACCTGGATATGGGTACAGTATGTGGTGTCCCCATAGGCCTTGGCCCCTATACTTTTCCTACAAGACCCTATCCCATCCTTGCTCCTCGTGAATTGGGACCCTGTCCCAAAGTGCTTGTGAAGGTGCCATCACCCCACACCCTATGCCTATACATGTGCTTGTAATGCCTAAATTTGCATCTGTGTAGTGACCAACTAGCCCTAAAAACCTATAACCTATGCTTGTAGGGAGGCTATCTACTTAGCACCCTCTTTGTCTCCACCCTAGGCCATCTGGGCCTGTAGACTAGCCACCTACATGCAATATGGCCACCTCTGCCTCCGATGCTGCTAGCTACCCCTATACCATCCCCAACTGTGTAATCGTGGGTCACCACCTACCCTTATAGGGTGTCTCTCTACACAGTGATGGTGGCTAAATATGGCTTCCCAGGCACGGGAGGTACTCTTGCTCATAGTTCGGTTGCCCACCACTACCTATACCTATTCATCACTCTGGCATCATCAATCTCTTTGGTCTATAACCTACTCCTCCTACCCAATAGGTACCATCGATATGGAAATGGAAGTGGTCTCTCCACCTCATCCCTCCGGATCTTGTGGGAAGGGTGGTGGTATGTTTTTAGTAATCCAAAGTTCTATCTAACCCTATCAACAAGGATCATCTCATGCTACCCTGCACGGTACCCCTCTATCCATCTAAGTAGCTAAAGGCCAGCTAACTCCTCATCCATCTGTCTATATGAGGGATAACCCACATATGGTCTCCATATAATATCCACTCTAGACAATCCCTCCAGTAACCACCTGTAATAGGCTACATCATGTGTAACCCTACCCACTCGATGCTCTCCAATAATAGGCACCCATCACCTATACCCCACCCACACAAAACCCAGCTCAAATGCATCTTCTCGGGGAATACCCACTGAAACACACAGATAATGTGCTTATATGCCCAGTAGTGTAGAATAAAAGTGTAGCATAGATTGAACCTGTGGAGCCACCCATACACCCATAGCTCTCTATATAGTTATACCAAGAATGCTGGCACCCAAGAAAATTGGGTCCTCTCCATCATCATGTCATGTAACACTCCCATCAGTGATCATGGGAATCTCCCACCCTCTGCATCCGGCAAGTGCAAAACAACAGAGACTACCTCCATCAGTAATACTACTAGCCTTGTCTCCTCTGGATGGGCTAGGTACATCTCTCCATAGCTCAAACTAGTGCTATGGAATGTCAACTCTACCATCCCCTCACCAAATACCATCAACATCAACTCCTCTGATGCCTCTGAGGAGATCGAATATACCTACGTACCCAATATAGGTAACCGTAGGATCCTGTACACGTCCTCTAGGGTGATTGTCATCTCACCCATCGGTAGGTGGAATGTGTTGGTCACCAAATCCCATCTATCAATGAGGGAAACCATTATACTTGGTTATCACTGCCGTAACTCAAGCCCACCTCCTCAACATGCCATAACTCCTCGGTTGTCACTACACCTTGAATTGTCACGAGCGGGGTGGCACCACATTTCGCATCCTCGGTGATCTCTCACCTACATCCAAAAAAATAATCACATTATTTAAACATGACCATATCTACATTCACCCATACCCATTCCCATTACCCTACCTCTTTTACTTTACTACTTACCTATTTATCCCATGGCCTACCCTCCACCCCAAACCAACCCGCACCTCCCTACTTACCCAACCCAACCCTAACCTACCGACCTACCTACCCTAACCCTACCCAACCTAATATCACCTCACCTATTCAACCACACCCCCGAACCCTCACCTACTTCCATTTTGACCCACTCCCGACCTTACCTTTTCCTACACATCTATACATTTTTCCCTAACAACTCCACCCTTACCTATTTTTACCCCTTACCTATGTTATGATTTTCACCAAAACCACTTTTCTCACCCCTATCTACCTCACCCACCCAACCTCGGACACCTTTTGGCCCCTTTTTCCCCCAATTACAACTGGTACCAGTTACCCCTAACTGACCTCGGTTCCTTTCAACCAAGACGGTCCACCCGCTTCATGACCAATACCGATACCCTCACACTAACGCTCGCAACTAACACCCGGTCAATACGCGTCAAAAATCGCAATGCCCAAACCCCCATTTTTCATTCAAAATCCCCTTTTTCTCCCTTCTACCCACCTAATCTTACTCAAATCTTCCCACTCCTACCTCTCACATCACCAAATGACCTCTCATTCTCCAACCAATCAATCCACTCAAAATAATCCAACCTAACTCAATCCCCTATCGACCAACTCTCACTAGCCATTTGCTTGCCAACTAATTCCTCCATCTAACTCTATCACTTTCCACCTTTTCCTATCTCTTGTCATTTTTACCAATTCGATAAAATAAAATGATTTGAAAAATCTCTTTTTCTTTCTATAACCTACCCGAGTTGATCGGTGATGTTTTACCTTAACCAACATCGGTCTTGTGCCCTATCCCACTCCTCATTCCATCTTGGCGACCGCATCATTTCTTTCACCGTCATCAATTTACCTCTAGTATTCTACTACCTCCTACCTCCAATTTTGACCCGAATCCTTTTATCTTACACTCACCTCACTAAACTTGACCTTTTTGACCTTATCCTTTACCCCCTCACCTCATCCTCATTCACGGACTCATTATCTTACCCATACCTCATGACCTAGATACTTGGACCTGAACATCGCTAGTGACCTTTGACCTCATGTGTTTGTTATACCTTGCATCATTGTTACCTGTGTTGATGGACATACTGACCTTACCTTACCTCTTACCATGCTTGTTTATCCTAACCCAACCCTTGGTGTACGAAACATACCTAAATGTTCCTGCACCTGACTTGTGTTGTGTTTCCTGACCATATCATATACCTTAGATACTAGACTCACTTCAACCTTGTTTGGATAAACCTATCGACCTTAGACAATGTAGAGTTTGCATGCTCTTCAACCAGTACCGCATCAGTAGTTTATACTTGTGTGTGTGTTTGATATTACTACCTTTTACCCCACCCATTACACTGGATTACCCAAGTGGACCTTTTTCCATTTTTTACTTGTTTTTCCCACCTTCCTCTTCTATACATTCACCTTTTATCAAACCACTCACCGATTCTACATTCTACCTCGTCGGTTCTGGTTTGAGGGGATCACCTTCACCCACACATGGGGCAACCACATCTTATTTTTTTCAGCGTCGCTTACCAATAAAAGCTATATGATAAAAAGGGGAAAATGTAGACACAAAAATGGGATCACACTACCCTTAGTCCTCGTCAAAAACACCTTGAAGATATTTACCTAACCATAGCTTCTTTCATCCCACTCTAATATTAATTTAATTAATTAAGTTAAATTAATTCATTATCCTCACAATATTTATTATTTAAATATCCTAATTGGGATAATGCCCACATATCCACCTCACCCTAAGACCTATTCTTAGTAAGTTTCCATAACTAACTAAGACCTACCTAAACCCTAAAAATCAAATCCTATATTCCCTCTAACCACATTCCCATCTCATTGAAGGAAGCTTCCATTCTAATCTATGGAACAAACCAAACGAGATCCCAGAAAATCAAGGGGATCTTCCTAGTTTAGAAAACCTAGGAAATCCCACCCTAACCGATGTTGGTTACCCTAAACTACCATCAGTCAACCCAAAACCATCATCGGTTACCATTTAACCCCCAAAACAACCTTATTTCAAGGTTAGCACATTTTCTAAGAGAAAAACACATCTTTTGAGAATCTAGAGATGAAACCAAAGCTGCATGTAAGTAGAATGAGCATTCATTCACGCATCAGAGTGCCCATAGCCAGCACCTAAAGCAACCACAGAGCCACTTGCCTTCACGGGATCATCTGGGGAAGTGTCTAGCATCACACCAAGTTCCTTCCATCTAATCACCCTCCATTGCCAACCAAACATCAAGCTCATACAAATAGTAAGTTTTGTTAACCAAGACTTGGTTCATTATCATCTGAGTAGATTCTTTTACTTCTATTATTAGTTTCTACTCCCATTTCCATTCCCCCACCATTTACCTCCATGAAAACTTGATCATCCTTTTACCCACACCCTTGAATTTCCCATACCCATATTTTAATCATTCCTGTGCATACTTGAGACCCATACGAACCTATCCATTTCCCTTCCATTTCCATCTAGCCTCAAATTTTTCACCCCACCAATTTTTTATTGAGTTTCCTATACCCCACCATACCGACACCTGGTTACCCACAACCACCATCGGTTAACCTAAACCGACATCGGTCATACTAGACCAACATCGGTCTCTGGTGTTTTGACTAGAAACCAAGAACAGAGCTTAAAACCTCCAACAAATACCCAAAACCACCCAGAACCTCACCCTGAGTAGTACCAGTACCATGATCAAGACCTTGACCTCTTGATTCAATCATAACTTAGCTCTTTGCGAGTGAATTTACTTATTGTAGATGAATGAGATACCTAAATCATTTTAACTACAGTAGGATTTCCTTTATTATTAGCATTAAGTTGTTTTAAATAGTGGATTGACAGCCATCTAGGAAGTATCACTCTTCCTGGATCTAGCATACGCTAGGCAGTCCACTGCATATATTGTTTAACTTTCATTTGGTGGTCTTGTTTTCCATTTCAGGTAGTTCCTCCAAGAAAAAGGAAGCTCTCACAATCATCTGTGGATCCAAAATTCATACACGCACAATAACCTACAACCAAAGATCTTAACGTATTCCTCCTAGCCCTTTACCCTTATCTGTTTCGTCAACATTTGAAGAAATGCTCTAGAATCAGGTAAAACACGGATAATCCAATTGATATTACTTTCTATATGATGTCCTACTTTATCTATAATATTTCTTTCTTCAAATCATTTCCAGGACTCCCATTACAAGTAATTTTTGATGATCATAGGGTATATGATGTATACCCACAATTGAGGCTAGATAATTGGAAAGGAAATGTAAGGTTGGTGAATGATGCATTCATTCCTTTTAAAGCCATAATGGGAACAATTCAGGAATATGGCTACATTTTCATACAATATAGGTTCTTTACATATTTTAGAGTGAGTGGATTTGAGGGACAACCCTGTAAATTACCAAGGTATGTAAATGACAAATGGGCCCTAATGGAATTGTCAAGATAGCTTACTCCTGTGCATAAAATGATTGCAAAGAAGCACAAGACAAATATCAAATTCCCTCTACAAATTGGTAGGTTTTCATGCCAAAGTATAATAAAGGCCAGATTGATGGAGGAAGAAATGGAGATATTTCAAATGGAAATGTTCACACCAAGACCAAATTATGATATTAGATGGGTTGTTAGTAATAGTGATTTTGAACATTATTAGATGAACTATCTACATGAAGAAGAGGTCAGATTGAGAGACTTCTCCAGGATGACATTAACCCAAATTATTGATTTCAAGATTGCAATAGTCCCACAGGGATTATAGATGACAAATATGTAATAGGGAAGTATTACCATGACCAAAAAATTAAATAAAAAACAATCAGTTCTATTGATTGGAAGGAGAAGGAATCAGATATCCCTCATGTAAGGATTTCTAATGTATTAAGAAGAACATTGACTTGGTTAACTGTAAAAGGTTTGGATCTATCCCTATAAAATACCAAAATATTAAATGAGTTTTGAGACTTGAAGCTTTTGGAAGGAGATCTCCCCCATTGAAGGAGGGAGCAGACAAAATGGACCCTTTAAATGGAAAAGCTCCACAACTACCCAATAGCAAGCCCACCATAGGAATTATTGATGAATGGACATCAAAAACTAGCAAGATTGGGACTTCAAGGTCTATTTTGGTGTAAAAAGTTAAGGGGATACTATTGAAATCCATGCAAGATGCTCCCATCATCGAAGCAGTGCCAATCCAAGAAAAAGGGAAAGGCTTAATTTCACAAACAACCCCCTCAAAGGTATTACCAAGACCATCTAGCACTGAAAATATGATGAGAGGAGCTATAACAAGTGCCAATATCCAATCCAAATCAGATGGTGCTAAAGAAAGAGAGGCACCAAATTTCAGGAACTTTGAAAGAACCAAGAAGAAGGTTAAACTTGTATATGAATAGCCTTTGGAAAGAGATGTTGGTGGTCATGTATCAAGAAAACAAAATCATAAAGACTCCTGAGGTGATTGATCCTCCTACCTTGACTGAAGATCAAAGGAGGATTTTTGCTTTATTAGCCCATCAAGTGTTGCCATTCCAGACCCTTGGAAATGTTCATTCTATTCCAAGTGTGGCATTGCCTAATCTATATTCATGTTCATCTTCTATTGAAACAATTCTAGGAACAACTGGTAGTACTCATATGTCTATTGATTCATTTGGAGTAAAGGAAGAACAAATACAAGATAAACCAATGATTGAGCATCTTGGAGAGCCACCAAAAATAACTTATGAGGTAATTAATTTGTTTAAGGAGGTTCTTGAATTGGAAATGATTTATGTAGATATTGAGACTTATATAATTGAGAATATAAGTATCCCTAACAGGAGATGTGTGTCTAAGATATTCATCAGCATTAACTACAAGTATGGGAGATCAACCCCAAGATACTCATAGTAAAAATACATATTTTGTCATAAATGATGAGAAAATAGTTCAAGAAAATTTGGATGAGGGACTTGTAGAGAGTAGGGTTCATATTGAAACTCAATTATCAAAATATTCAAAGTCAGTAGGGGAAGGTCATGTCTTCCAAAATATTGATATTATGAAGGATGTTGTTACTGAAGTGTTAAAAGAAATAAGTAAACATGTTGAGATTCCTCCTAAAGAAGATACAAGTAAAATTTAGAAATCACAACTAGGAGCTCAACCAATAGAGCCTGGAGTAGTTGAAAATCAGCCCTAATTGTATCCACCCACCAAAAAATCACCAACAAGAGATGGAGATCTTCCAAAGGATAAAGGGCCATTAAAATTTTAAGTCTAGATGGAAGTACCCCAAAGGAAATTACAGATGTGACAAATATCTCAGTGAAAAATATAGATACAAGTGCAATGAATATCCCTATTGAGGATCCAAAAGAAGTTTCAAGTGAAAAATTATTTCTATTGTGGTTTCTATAGGAAATAAAGGTCAAAGTGAAGAAGCAATAGGAGGCGAGATTATAAGATGATACTCACCACGATTCAATGGAAGGATGCAGAAAACCAAATGTTGTTATATTGGATAGTGAAAAATAGATAGTAAAAGTTGGAGAAACATCAAAGGAATTAGTAGTGTATTATGAAACCCCATAAAAAGAAAATAAGGGAACACCCCTATGGTTGGATGGTTAGGGGAATTCTTCAACAAGGGGTGAAAGAGATCACTAAAAAGGAAACCTTAAGCATCACAAGCATCTCAATTCCAAATCCCAAATAATCTTTGAAGAAAGCAAGGGTTCTTACCAAGACACAAATAGATCAGCATGGGTTTAGAACTTTGGAGGTTGCAACTCCTCATCAAGGCAAGACAAAGTATGATATCACAGAGAGTGACTATGATATTCAACATATCCAATTGGGAAGACCTACCAGAGAATCATTGAAGCAAGGGGTCACTGAGGCAGTTGAAGGTTTGTTACATAAGTTTGATGAGGATAAGATATCCAAAAAATAGCTAAAAGAACAAGTAAAAACATTAACCTCATGCTTGCATAAATTGGTAAGGTCTACCGAAGAAGTTATCACCACCATCACCCCTGAGATGCTAGATAGAATTGAAAAATCCAGTAAAAAGGTTGAAGCAATAGATAAGTGGGTAGAGGATTTGTCCCAAAGGGGTAGGAAAGTGATTGAAAAAGTAAGAGATAGGTATATAGAGCTTACTAAAGTCCTCAATGAAATTAATGAAGTTATTGAGCTATGTGAAAATGAAGTGTTTTCTTGGGATGGAATTTTTCCTAAACTTGAAGCAATAAATCAACTAGATGAGGATTTACTAGAAAAAGAAGGAATATTATCACTCGAGGAGAAGAGCACTCAATATTAAATGGAAGACTTAGCTTAATCGGGTATTAATCAGTAAACCAAGTTAAATAAAATTTGGAGATTGAAAAATATTGGGTGGGAAAAGTTATTGATAATATAGATTACATATTGGAACAAATGGTGTTTGAAAAAACAATATGGTTTATGGGAATTGGTAAATTGATACTTTAAATCAATCATTTGACAAGAATATCATAGAGGAACCTTATTCTCATGAGGTCATCAAAAAACTTATCCTGGTTGAGAGTAAAATTGTTGAGCTAAACAAGAAGTTGAGAGAATACAGGCCAAGAATGTCCACATGTTGTGACATATTGAACAAGAATCATTTGATCTAAAAACATCACCTGGGACCTGACGAGGAAGAGATAATGTAAATATTTCAAAGATATGATGCTTATATAGAGAGACAACTAGTTAAGGAAGAAGATGATGAAGATGAAGATGCAACTGTGAAGACTGATGAGCAAGTTTAGGCTTGTTTTTGTTTGAACAAATTTTTCATCTTATTTTATATTGCTTTCATAGAATTTAAAATCTATTATGAAGCATGTAAACTAATGTAATTGTTTGACATCTTTTATATTGTGGAAAAAATAAAAATTGGGGTTCTATAGGGGCTTTAGCCCATGAAAAAAGTTGCATACATTTTTTGAAAACTATATATGAAAGAAACAAGAAAAGACAAGCCTAATCATCTTCCACTACAAAATCCTCTTTGCAAAGAGGAAGTTTCTTCACCAGAATATTCTTTATAGGAACAAATTCCTCTATTCCCAATGCCATTTGAACAAACAAAATTTCTCCAGCTAGGGTGTACGACATACCCAAAGACATGAGTTCATCAGTAGTTGTCAAAGGACCATCCAAAAAAATAAGCAATTGTGATATCCTTTCATAAGAGGAAACCCATCTAGTTATGTCTAGACCTCCTTTAGGAATAGCCTTTTTCCTTGTTGCTTTGAAAGTGAATGATGAATTAACAGCTTGACCTAGAAGTGTAATAACAACTGATCCTAGAGTAGATGGAGTAGGAGGCCTGGAACTAGACTCACCCCTATATTTCTTCACAAAGATAGGTGATGCTTCAGGAGGCTGAGAAGGTATGGTCCTTGATGGTTTTTTCTACAATATTGAAATGTGTTTCTCTAGTTCACTCATTCTTCAAAAAATATTAGGCACAATACCTAGTGAAATCTATCCATCAAGTACATAAGACCCTAAGGGGATTTCCTTCACAGTAAATGATTCATTACAAATGAAGGGGCATTTGTAATTGGTCAAACCTTACACACTAGGCCTACTCACAAGCCAAAATTTCTTCAATGCATTGGGATTCTTTTGATGTTCTAGTTTGAAGAGATGAAAATACATCATCTAGAAGGTAGAAAATATGGGACTTATCTTGATAATCCTTCTAACCAACGCAACCCAAAAAAATTGAGCTATCAAGAGGCCCAGTATAATCTTCAGATCAACAATCTCAAATAGAATTCTTACGAATGCCTCATCAAGGCCTGACAAATCAAAAATTGAGTGCAAATCCTTAGTGGATATGTATTTCAAGTTGGCTACTACTAGTGTTCTTACCATACTACAAATAAATTTCCCCAAATTTCTTACACTCAGAAAATAAAATGTGAGTTTGTAAAGGAAATAGTGTGCATTTATAATAAATTCAAGGTGGGAAATCCGAGTAAAATATAATTATGGTAAGATGACCTCCAAAATATTTTATGTGATATCCACACTAGAGGAATGAGCTCGAAGTAAGTTGGAATTATGCAAAATATAATGGTTGGATTTATATGACATGATCCATACAGGAAAAATCATCCCAGAAAGACATGAAAATGAATGTGTGTTTCCCAAGATAGATTCTCAAAAGGTAAAAGGGATTACACATCAAATAAAATCACCTGAGATTCCCAAAATCATCAAAAAGGGTTTTCTCTGACTACTTGAAGGGATAAATGATTAAACAAACATCAAATAAATGACATGGCATCCTAGTCATTCTAGGAGAGTGAAAAACATGAATGACTCGTGATTCTTCCACCTAGCAACATAAAACAAAATATTTTCAAGAGAATAAAGATGGATTAGACTATGTGTTGTAAAGGAAGAATATTATTCAAAGATTCATGCTTTTGGGGGAAAGGAAGATGAGTGAGTGATCAAAATTTTATAAATGTGATGAGGATACTCTCACATAGGGGGTTAAATTTTTCTAAGCTTTAGAAAGATAAAGGAGAAAACCAATTTGTATTGTCTTAAGCCAAATTAATCTGAGATACCTGAGTTTTTGTTCATCCATTCCCAAACCTTCATGCCAAGATGATTGCATTGTATAGTCATTAGTAGACACTGAGGTCATAGGTATTGTGTCCCCTTGTCGAAGTGTTGGATTTTCTTGAATAAATTTGTTTGTATTCTCATGAGAAATGTTATTTTTTTCAAGATGTGTTACTTTGAATCAGTCATCTACATTTCTATTGCAATCTTATATTGTTAATTTCTCTGAATTACACAAAGCCTTATCTTAGATAGTGACAATTTGGAAACTACAACTACATTAATGATAGATATTTCTTTCATATTATAGTAAATAGATTTAAATTCAAGTTGTATATATTTTATTTAAAGATATTTGTTAGTTCTTGAGGGTATCTGGATCGTATGTGATCATAAATTATTAGTATTTTATTGAGATTTTATCATGATATTTTTGTTTAAATTTTTGAATTTTGTGTGAAATATTGTATCCTTGGGCTTCCATGAATACAAACCTTCTAGTTAAAGGAATGCTTAGGATTGTGTGATTTGTATCTTACATCAAGAACAATTATATACAACATTTTTCAATGTTCATTTAAGTTTTCTGTATAATCAAATTTATCCTGTTTAACTTTCCATCCATACATCAAAATTACAACCAATAACCATCAAATCGACCTAAATAGCCCCTACTTGCACTGTTTATGCACAAATGCTAAGGAAATTTGTTGATTTTTTCTATCCTTTATCTAAAAATATGTAGAAGCAAGTTGGAATTATGACTGTGTTTAGTAAATTAAGTGTTCTTTAAAATACATATTCATTCTCTAGTGTGACAACTCATGAGAGTTAGATGATGTCTATATTGAACATGTATTCTTAAGGATTCCTTATTCACACTCTAGTGAAAAGTCAAATATTGTAGTTATATCCATTTCTTTCATTATTACATCCCCTTACAAAATGGGTCCTCTCACCATTTCTTTCATTATTAAGAACCTAAAGTAGGGTTAGGTCATACCCTTGTTGAGATTTTATCCAAAATTCCCCAAGTCTAAGTGAAAAAGAGATTTCTAGATCCATCCCTAGCTACAAAACAACTCAAATCCTAGTTTGTCTTTCTCTAAGCATCCTACTTAGCTCGTTGATGTTGCTTGGCTTACAAGGAGGGATCAATTTGGGTACCAAACAGAACTTACAAATGATTTAAATTTTTATTATCTTAGAATGATTGGGATGCCATGTCACTCTTATAATATTACTTGTTTAATCATTTCCTTTTCAGGTGAGTATAGATACTTTTTAATGATTTTTGAGTGCCTCCAAATAGTTTGATTTGATGTGTAATCCCTTTCACATTTTGAGAATCCATCTCGAACAACACACACTCATTTTCATGTCTTTCTGGGCTGAGTGTTCTCGCATGGATTATGTCACATCAATCCAACCATTCTCTTTTTCATAATATCAGTTTTCTCCAAACTTATTTCCTTCGTGTGGGCTAAGTAGGAGATATTTATTCATTTAATGGTGGTTATTCCGTCAAATTAATTTCGTATGCACCATTTTCACTATAAATTCAGCTCCATTTCTTCATTATTATGCATCCCCTTTCTATTCTTAAATGTGAAAATCTATTGTGAAGTTCTTTATTGGTACAATGGCAAAGCTAGTTATAGAAACTATCTGAAAGATATATCATCAAAATATTTGAATCAAATCTTTGATTTAATAATCCCGAGATAAGGCTTTTGTCAAGGCTTTATTCAAGATTGCAAACCTAGGGGATGAAAAGGGGACCTTGACATATAGAGAGGTTAAAATTTCCCAACTTTTAAGATTGATCAAAATCAATCATGTTTTCTCATTATTTCAAACAATGTATTATCATCTCTTCCGGTGGGAGCATTAGAAAACTCCATAAGCATTGAAGAAATTTTGGATTAAAAGGAGGCCTACTATGATGGGGATGACTGAATACGATTCTCCCTTTCTGTGTAATGAATTTTTTTCAAAGAGATTCTTCATGAGTTTTATGTATTCTATGACAAGACTTTGATTGATATTGTCCTTTTAATTTCTTGTCAAGTAGATGAATTAGAGCAATGAATTTTTCTCTAGAAAAAAATCCAACATGACCTTTTCCACCTCAACAACCTGTAGTATCAACATCATCGGCAAGAAGGAATAAGAAGGAATCAAAATCTCAACCCCCAATTATCATTTTGGATGAGGAAGAAGAAAAACCTTCATATCCTCAATGTCCTAAGGCATCATTATATACCACCAAGGAAAGTATAGGAAAGTCTTATTTCCAACCTTCCATTCATTCAGAGTAGCATATTCCTTTGATAGAGAAAAAATTATCAGGACCCTTGCTTGTTCCTCTTCCAAGAGAACATCCACCTTTCATAAGGAAATGCAAGGGTGAGTCCAGTTCTAAGTCTCTTATTCCACTAGGTCCAAGGGCCACAATACTTTCTCTTCCAGCTGCTTCAAATGCTCTTGTTTAGCCTACTCTTGTTTGGTCTACTTCTTACAAAGAAAAAGGGAGGAAGGCATTTCCTACAGGTGGTTTGGAACTTTTGGATGGGTATATTATTAGAAGAATAAATAATTAAGGAATATCATGGATGGTCCTAGAATGACTGTTGACACATTGATGGATATGGGGATGTCTTGTATTTTGGTTGGGGTAGTTGTGTTTTCTCAAACAACTCAGGGACTCAGAAGAATTTGTAGCAAGGAAAAATAGGCTACTAAACAAAGTTCCCTCATTTGGAGAAGATCTCAAAGTAGTAATAGAAGATGATTGAATGTCCCTCTTCTCCTAATTTCCCCTTTTTGATGTAATGTTCAAAAATGTATGTAAATTTTTCATGGGTTGGGGCCCCTATAGATCCCCATTTTTCTTTTCCAACAATACAGATAGTTCAAATTATTACATTTATACACATGCTTCATAATATATTTAAAATTATATCAAAGCAAAAATAAAATTCTATTATATTGTATCAAATTACATACATGCTTGAAAGTAACATTTCAAATTAGTGTTCAATCAACATAAAACAAGAGAATCAATAATGAAAAAATGAGAAATGTTTAGGAAAGAGAAGCCTAGGCTTACTCATTGGTCAATCATAGTTACATCTTCATCTTTATCATCTTCTTCTCCAGATTTAGATATTTTTCTTTGTATGCATCATACATCTTAAACAAATGTACTATTTCTCCTTCATCATGTCTTGAGTGATACTTGTATATCAAGTAATGATTATTTAATATATCACTACAATTGTACATTCTTGGCTTAATTCTCTCAACCTCTTGTTTTGCTCAACAATCTTATTCTCCACTAAGATGACTCTTTTAATAACATCATGAGAAATGTTTCACACGGAATGTCTCGGCTCTGCGGAATAGACTTGCTTCTATCCTCTCATTCCTTTGAGAAACAGAGATAAGGGTTAGGGCTAGGAGGAATAACTGTTGAATGTTGAGATGGTATGCGCGTCATAGAGAAAATATCGATTGATGCGAAGAACTCCTTTTTGTCTTGGAAGGACTACTGCAAGTAAGAATATAAGACCACCAGATTTTAATTAGACAACAAATGAGGGAGCTACCTTAGGCCCGGAAATATAAAACTTCCTTTCAAAGGTGGTCAGTTCCCTTTTAATACGAATTAACACAAATGATAACAAAGAAAGCTATTGCAAAATCACGATTTAGGTATCTCGTTACAAAGCAATAGAAGCTAAACTATCAATAATAAAGCGTCACATTGTTTGTTCGGTTACTGGTCGTTGATACATTCAGGTTGAGTTATAGGGATAAACCAGACTGGATCTGAGGTTGTTAGGTGACAAATAGGTGAGAAAAGGGTTTTGGGGTATAAGTCACAGTGACCGACGCCGGTCACTGGATAACCGACCGTGGTTAGAGAACCACCACCGGTGGGGGATAAACGACACCGGTAGGGTCAGCAATCTAAGTGCTTCTGGATAGAGGTTGGTTGCAAGGTGATCGTGGGGTTATTAAGATTGGTGGATGGCTGAGGGGAATAATGGGAGGACAGGGAAGGCTCAGAGTGTGATAAAATGGTCTTCTGGGCAATACAAAGATGTATGGATGAAGGTTAAGTGCAGGGTGCTGGTAGGTGGTAGATCTAGGAATGAGCTTATAATTACAATCAATCCACAGGCTCAAGAAATGGTGCTTAGAATCATACAAGACACTACTTACTCATTCCTGATGAAGATGCAGGTTCCAGGACTGTGATGACGAAGACAGGGCTCAAGTGGGATGATCTGACAATCCAAGATGAGCTATCTCCTCTTCTGATGCTCGGATGAGTGTCACTAGGATCTGGTTATTCAGTTGCGATCTTGGGCTTGATGTCCTCTGCAAACTTATCTATTTCCTTCACTTGTCTCTACTCATCCAAGCAAATCCGAATCCTTTCAATGATTTCTCCTCTTCCCGATCAAATCAAAATCTGATCCCTTGTTTTCGGTTGGAAGTGGTCATTTACAAGGAACCGATGGTGGTTACACAACCGATGGCGGTCGAGTAGGAGCCGATGTCGGTCATGTCAAAGCGGGCTATTTTTGGTAAAATAGCCAGCTTTCCCTCCTTTTCTCCCGAGGGATTAGTTGTGGGCTTGGTCAAGTCATTATGAGGTTGGTTTAGGTGGGTGAGGAGTAATTAGTCATGGGTGTGGATGGGGACCAAGTTATAGGTCTTAATTAGGTTAGTTTAGGGTTAAGACTAGGTTATGATGAGGTGGCGAAATATGGCGATGTGGATTTATTAATTATAAGGTAATTAATAAAGAATTATGTAAGGTTTAGGTGATGAGGTTAGGTTGCAAATGAGATGCGGGGCACGGGGGTCGTAAGACACAAATTTGGTGTCTACATTAGCCCTTGTTGTCGTGTAGCTTGTCTTTGTTAAAACTACACCAATAATAAGAAGTGGTTACCCTATTAAGGGTATAGGTAATCCCCCTCAAATCTATCACATTTAGGCAAGGTGAAATTAGGATAGGGTTGATAAAGGGTAAATGGTGTTTATATGATGGTAAGATGGTGGGGTAGGTCCAGAGAAGTGACGCACGTTGAAATGCGATGAGGCGACCAGAGGTACATGATTTGAAGAGAAAACAAGCAATTCATAGGCAAAGGTCGATAGTTTATCCAAACAAGGGTGATATAATCCTAGTATCCAAGCATAGGAAGTAGCTCCAGGATATAACGGGTAAGGTGCAGAACGTTTAGGCATGTTTGGGACGAAATGGTTGGTTTGGTTGAGATAAACGTCACGGTCTTGGTCTAGGCAAAGTTGGTCATCCGATCAAGTCAAGGACCCTAATCATGCTAAAACACGAACAGTGAGCTCAATTGAACAAAAAGTGACATGATGGGTGGATAAAAGTGTATTGTGTTGATGTTGGGTGAGTATTTAATTGAAAATTGCCTTAGGTCGGGCCAAATGGTTGGGTGCGGCCTTGGGTCGGGCCAAATGGGTTGGTTGCGGCCTTGGGTCGGGCCAAATGGTAGGTTACGGCCTTGGGTCGGGCCAAATTGGTTGGTTATGGCCTTGGGTCGGGCCAAATTGGTTGGTTACGGCCTTGGGTCGGGCCAAATTGGTTGGTTACGGCCTTGGGTCGGGCCAGGAAGTTAACAAAGGGTTTTCAGCCAAGGTGGATATAGGCGATGTTGTGAGAAAGGGCGATTAGTAAATAAGGGCAGAAATTGGGGAAGAGGTGGGATAAAACCGATATCGATTGTCCATGACCGATATCGGTTAGGTGACCGATACCGGTTCCTTAGGGCACAATAAAACCGATATCGGTTATAGGTGAAAAACCTATAAAAAGAAAAATACGGCCTGTCATTGTCATATTGTCAATTTGAAACCCAATTTGAGTTGTCTGAGGTGTATTGTTGAGATTGGAGCATTTGTTGGTTGAGGTGGCGCTATTGGAGTGGAGAAGTGAGTGGTTAGTGGGCCCGAGTGAGTAGGAGACAGCAGTTGATTGGTGGAGGACCCAGCGGAGGAGAGGTGGAGCTATGGCACAGCCAGGAGGAGCAGGAGGTGCTGGACTAGCTGGACCACCACCACCCATCCCACCACGATGACGTGTCGTCGTACCTGGTAGGTTCGAAACCCTTCATTGTGTGAATTTGATTGTGTTAAGCTGGATTTGGGTTTTGGGTAGGAATGTAAGGTTTTTAGAAAATAATTAATAAATGGAAATTATTTGAAAAAAGGAGAGGGTAGATAGGTGAAATAGGCCAAGGTGGCAGGTTGGGTAGGTTTTTAGGGTGTTTGGGTGGGTATATAGGGAGAAATAGGGAAAAAAATGCTTTGGGGGGCCGCATCGGGTTCGGCTCGGCTATTTTTCAGTGACCGATGCCGGTCACTAAGCGACCGGCATCGGTCAAGAAATTTTCGGGCAGGGTGACTTTGTAGTTGACCGGTGTCGGTCGTACGTCGACCGGCATCGGTGGAGGGGGGACCGGTGGCGGTCATGGATGACCGGAACCGGTCCCTACTTAGGAATATTTATTTTGTTGGTTGGTTTCTTGTGGTTTGGGGTGGTTGGTGGTTGTTGGGGCTGTGATTTCGTTGTTTAGGTATTAGTTGTTTGGGTGTTGTGTTTGTGGGGGTGAAGAGGGAAGGGGTAGAGGTTAATAGGAAGGGTGATTGGTGAGGGGGAATTGGGGCGATTGTGTGGTTGGTGCGGATCGGATAGATTAGGTGTTGGGCATGAATGGGGAGGTGTTAAATTGGTAGGGGCATAGGTAAATGGTGAGAATAGAGCTGAGTGATTGGTAGGGTGCAAGATAAGGCAAAGGGATATCGTAAAGTTTTTAGGGTAAAATAGGTGAGTGTAGGTGTGTGTTATAGAGTCGGGTTGTGGTCGGGTGGGTCAAAGGGGTATAGAAGCTTAAAGTAGTTGTTGTTTAAAAGGGTAGGTCTAATGAAGTGGGTGATTTGTGTAGGCACGTCAGCAGCTGACTATGTGGGACAGGATGCCCCCGTTGTTAGGACGGATGTGGCCACACATGTCCGCAGTGATGGGGCATTATGCGTGAGTGGGACTCGGCGAGTCCAACGGTACAGGCGATCGATAGGGATCACATTTTGATGGTCGCCCTCATCGAGAGATGGGATCCGAGCGACCAATGTGTTCCATCTCTAGCTGAGAGATGACCATTACATTGGAGGATTTGTATCGCATCCTTAGATTACCGATTGATGGAGAGGCAGTCTTCCAGGTGGACGTAGAGACAGCCATGGATAGCATCTTACAGGTATTTGGGGATGCATCCATGCTATTGACGTATCATAGCGTGAGCATTGTGTATGGGGATATGTATCGTGCCCACCGACATGATACATGGCTTTCCGTGTTGATGATGATCGGGATTACATGCTTTACCCTCTTGAACTCGAGAGGAGGCCGCTTTCCACGGGCATTGATGGGGGTGTTACACGAGATGGTTGAGGAGCATACATGTTATGCTTGGGCACCAGTATACCCGCGATTATACCGAGAGCGTGGGGCTATCGCCGGATGAGGTGATTTGGATTTGCTCTACGTTTTTGTTACACTGTTGGGCATATGAGCATATCATATGCATTAGACCAGTAGGGCTGCCCAAAGCAGCAGGGCCTGGTGATCTACGAGATATGGCTTTGAGAGGTGGTTGGGGTCGCGGGCCCACGAGAGCCATTCTCGCGGCGAGATGTGGCATATTACTGGCATGTACTAGAGAGCTTGGAGTGTTAGATATTGTATGGAGACCTTATAGAGGTCATCACCCCGCGAGGAGCCCGAGCACGATTGTAGTGGATCCAGATACATTACGATAGCGGGGCGAGGCGGAGAGTGCACGAACGGATACCCCTAGAGAGGGTACGACGTATGCACGAAAGGCGAGGCTATGACAGATGAGCCACCTCCCTTACCTCGGTCGGAGGATGATGTAGAGGCTCCACCGCTGCACCATAGCCTATGGACCCAAATTGGGTAGCCGAAGCGCGGCAGCGACGATACTGATGGATGACGCAAGGTGTACAAGATCATTTTGGTATGGTGGGAAGGGGAGAGAGCGCAGAGAAAGCACAGCCCAGCACAAACCAGACTTAGCAAATTATTAGAGCGAAGAGAGGATTAGCTCGAGAGGCGAAATACAGTTATTACGAGGCGATAGCTTGCCGCCACGAGCACCTGAATAGGTGTCTTACGAGGCGCTTAGCCCAAGCACAAGTACGTAAGTAGCACCACAGTACCAACACGCAGTATAGCAGTACCACCACAGCACCACCAACAAAGCACAAGCACAGAGCACAGTACCAGCACCACCACCGGCGTAGCCACAGGCACCACCAAGTAGCACCCGGCCAGAGGGGCACTATTATTAGGAGTCGGGGGACCAGCCCCAGCAGCGATGGTGGCACGGGCCCGCTATATGGAGGCGAGAGCGGAGGCTTGGTATTATCAGGATGTTCTTGATGGTACACCAGAGGCTGAGTATCGCGATATGCGGCGCATAGAGCGGAGAGCTCACGTACAGCCGAGATCCCGAGGTGGTGCAGCCACGGCTAGTGGTCATTACGGGGAGGAGACAAGAGGCAGCACAGGGACCCGTAGGGAGAAAGGCAGAGGGCGGTGGGGAGAGCTGAGGGATCCCTGGGTCGGAGAGAGATATTTTGTTTGTAGATGGATATTAGATAGAGGTACCGGTCTCCGAACCGGCTATGTATAGAGAGGCATGCGTGCCCATATATGATTCTTTCATTTATTTATTCATTTATTGTATATACCGGCCTGCGAGCTGAGTACGGGTTGTATAGTTTATACCGACTGCGAGCCAAGTATATTTTGATATGAGAGACCGGCTGCGAGCCGAGTCAATATTTGGACGATTGTTGCGGCTGCGTCGCGGCTTTATGATCTTTGAGATCACGAGAGGCCCCTATGCAGGGCACATTGTATATTTGAAACTTTTGATATATAGATATGATGATTTTGACCTACATGTTGTGTTTAAAATGTGTTAAGTGTTTTGTCGATGGTTTGTGATATTTAATGTATGATGAGTTTGATCCACATGGTTTATATATTGATGGTGTTGATGTCTTTTGTTGATGGGATGTATGTATATATAGATGATGAGTTTAATTGACATGTTGTGTTTAAAATGTGTTTAAGTGTTTTGTCGCTGGTTTGTGAAATTGAACGTATGTAGCTGCTGAATTGGATCCAAATGGTGTATAGATTGATGGTTTTTGATATCGTTTGTTGATGGCTTGGTTGTTTTTGTAATATGGATAGATGATGTTGATGAAATTGTGATGAGATATGGATTTGATGAAAAATTATAGATAATGGTGTTGTTTATGCAGGAAAAAGGGACGGGCACCACAAAAATTTGCAAAAACGAAGAAACGACTTAGGTTTAAGCAACAAGGGGTACATGACCGACATCGGTTGTGTAACCGATGTCGGTATCTATATGACCGATATCGGTTATGTAACTGATATCGGTTATGCAAGAATTATTTCCCTAAAAATAGAACCTGGGGTTGGCAACTTAAGTTCTTATTTTTAGCATTCTTATTTTTAGAGTCATGCAACAAGTTAAATATGCGAATGCGATGCTATTTTAGGATTACTACAGTAATTGCATGAAAGAATTTTGAGTGACAAGGAGGAAAGAGACAGTGAAGTGAGCGTGGGCTAAGATTCAAAAGGCGAAAGACAAGTTATATTTGAAAAGGGTGGTGAACATGGTGAACGAGGAGAAGCGTCCAGGCCCGAGGGACGAGGGGAAGACATGTTCCGCCCCAAGATGCTACATCCCGAGAGGTAAACTGTTTGGTTGTAATTTGATGCTTGCATGTTTTGTGAATAGGATGAAAGAAGTGTAAGTGGGGAAAGATGAGAAAGAAAAGGTGATAGGCAAGGGTTGGGGATGGGGTGAGTCTTATTGGGGTAGGTAAACGGGGTGGTCCCACCGTGGTGTGCAAAATGTTTCGCACGGAATGTCTCGGCTCTGCGGAATAGACTTCCTTCTATCCTTTCATTCCTTTGAGAAACAGATAAGGGTTAGGGCTAGGAGGAATACCTGTTGAATGTTGAGATGGTGTGCGCGTACCGTAGAGAAAGATCAGATCGATTGCGAAGAACTCCTTTTTGTCTTGGAAGGACTACCTGCAAGTAAGAATACAAGACCACTAGATTTTAATTAGACAATAAATGAGGGAGCTGCCTTAGGCCCAAGAAATATAAAACTTCCTTTCGAAGGTGGTCAGTTCCCCTTTTAATACGAATTAACACAAATGATAACAAAGAAAGCTATTGCAAAATCATGATTTAGGTATCTCGTTACAAAGCAATAGAAGCTAAACTATCAATAATAAAGCGTCACGTTGTTTGTTCGGTTACTGGTCGTTGATACATTCAGGTTGAGTTATAGGGATAAACCAGATGGATCGAGGTTGTTCGATGACAAATAGGTGAGAAAAGGGTTTTAGGGTATAAGTCACGTGGCGACACGGTCACCGACAACCTACCCGGTTAGAGAACCGCCAGCGATGGGGGATAAACGACACGGTAGGGTCAGCAATCTAAGTGTTTGGATAGAGGTTGGTTGTAAGGTGATCGTGGGGTTATTAAGATTGGTGGATGGTGAGGGGAATAATGGGAGGACAGGGAAGGCTCAGAGTGTGATAAAATGGTCTTCTGGGCAATACAAAGATGTATGGATGAAGGTTAAGTGCAGGGTGCTGGTAGGTGGTAGATCTAGGAATGAGCTTATAATTACAATCAATCCACAGGCTCAAGAAATGGTGCTTAGAATCATACAAGACACTACTTACTCGTTCCTGATGAAGATGCGAGTTCGGAGATTTGATGCGAAGACGGGCTCAAGTGGGATGATCTGACAATCCAAGATGAGCTATCTCCTCTTCTGATGCTCGGATGAGTGTCACTGGGCTCTGGTTATTCAGTTGCGATCTTGGGCTTGATGTCCTTCTCTGCAAACTTATCTATTTTCTTCACTTGTCTCTGCTCGGCCAAGCAAATCCGGATCCTTTCAATGATTTCTCCTCTTCCCGATCAAATCAAAATTTGATCCCTTGTTTTTGGTTGGAAGTGGTCATTTACTGAGGAACCGATGGCGGTTACAAAACCAACGGCGGTCGAGTAGGAGCCGATGTCGGTCACGTCGTGGCGGGCTATTTTTGGTAAAATAGCCAGCTTTCCCTCCTTTTCTTCCCGGGATTAGTTGCGGGCTTGGTCAAGTCATTATGAGGTTGGTTTTAGGTGCGGGTGAGGAGTAATTAGTCATGGGTGTGGATGTGGACCAAGTTATAGGTCTTAATTAGGTTAGTTTAGGGTTAAGACTAGGTTATGATGAGGTGGCAGGTATGGTGATGTGGATTTATTAATTATAAGGTAATTAATAAAGAATTATGTAAGGTTTAGGTGATGAGGTTAGGTTGCGAAATGAGATGCGGGGCACAGGGGGTCGTAAGACACAAATTTGGTGTCTACATTAGCCCCTTGTTGTCGTGTAGCTTGTCTTTGTTAAAGCTACACGAACAATAATAAGAAGTGGTTACCCCTGTTAAGGGTATAGGTAATCCCCCTCAAATCTATCACAGATTGAGGCAGCGTGAAATCAGGGATAGGGTTGATAAAGGGTAAATGGTGTTTATATGATGGTAAGATGGTGGGGTAGGTCAAAGGAAGCAGACGCATGTTGAAATGCAGTAGTGCGACCAGGGTACATGATTTGAAGAGTAAACAAGCAATTCATAGGCAAAGGTCGATAGTTTATCCAAACAAGGGTGATATAATCCTAGTATCCAAGGCATAGGAAGTAGCTCCAGGGGATATAACGGGTAAGGTACAGGAATGTTTAGGCATGTTCGCAATATCAAATGGTTGGTTTGGTTGAGATAAACGTCACGGTCTTGGTCTAGGCAAATTTGGTCAACTGATCAAGTCAAGGACCCTAATCATGCTAAAACACGAACAGGTGAGCTCGATTGAACAAAAAGTGACATGATGGGTGGATAAAAGTGTATTGTGTTGATGTTGGGTGAGGTATTTAATTGGTGTGGCCTTAGGTCGGGCCAAATGGTTGGGTGCAGCCTTGGGTTGGGCCAAATGGGTTGGTTGCGGCCTTGGGTCGGGCCAAATGGTAGGTTACGGCCTTAGGTCGAGCCATATGGTTGGTTACGGCTTTGGTCGGGCCAAATTGGTTGGTTACTGCCTTGGGTCGGGCAAAATTATTTGGTTATAGCCTTGGGTCGAGCCAAATTGGTTGAATTCTGACCTTGGTCGGGTGAAATTGGTTGAATTCTGACCTTGGGTTGGGCAAGAAGTTAACAAAGGGTTTTCGACCAAGGTGATATAGGCGATGTTGTGAGAAAGGGCGATTAGTAAATAATGGTAGAAATTGGGGAAGAGGTGGGATAAAACCGATATCGATTGTCCATGACCGATATCGGTTAGGTGACCGATACCGGTTCCTTAGGGCACAATAAAACCGATATCGATTATAGGTGAAAAACCTATAAAAAGAAAAAAATATGGCCGATCATTGTCATATTGTCAATTTGAAACCCAATTTGAGTTTTCTGAGGTGTATTGTTGAGATTGGAGCATTTGTTGGTTGAGGTGGTGCTATTGGAGTGGAGAAGTGAGTGGTTAGTGGGCCCGAGTGAGTAGGAGACAACAGTTGATTGGTGGAGGACCCAGCAGAGGAGAGGTGGAGCTATGGCACGGCCCGGGAGGAGCAGGAGGTCTGGACCAGTGGACCACCACCACCCATCCCCACGATGACGTGTCGTCGTAAATGCGTGGAGGTTCGAAACCCTTCATTGTGTGAATTTGATTGTGTTAAGTGGATTTGGGTTTTGGGTAGGAATGTAAGGTTTTAGAAAATAATTAATAAATGGAAATTATTTGAAAAAAGGAGAGGGTAAATAGGTGAAATAGGCCAAGGTGGCGGGTTGGGTAGGTTTTAGGGTGTTTGGGTGGGTATATAGGGAGAAATAGGGAAAAAAATGATTTGGGGGCCGCGTCGGTTCCGCTCGGCTATTTTTCGATGACCGATGCCGATCACTAAGCGGCCAAGCATCGGTCAAGAAATTTTTAGGCGGGGTGACTTTGTAGGTGACCGGTGTCAGTCATCGTCACGTCACCGCGTCGGTGGAGGGGGACCATTGATGGTCATGGGTGACCGTGCACCGATCCTACTTAGGAATATTTATTTTGTTGGTTGGTTTTGCTATGGTTTGGGGTGTTTGGTGGTTGTTGGGGCTGTGGTTTGGGTGTTTAGGTATTAGTGGTTTGGGTGTTGTGTTTGTGGGGGTGAAGAGGGAAGGGGTAGAGGTTAATAGGAAGGGTGATTGGTGAGGGGGAATTGGGGCGATTGTGTGGTTGGTGTGATTTGGATAGATTAGGTGTTGGGCATGAATGGGGAGGTGTTAAATTGGTAGGGGCATAGGTAAATGGCGAGAATAGAGCTGAGTGATTGGTAGGGTGCGAGATAAGGCAAGGGGATATCGTAAAGTTTTTAGGGTAAAATAGGTGAGTGTAGGTGTGTGTTATAGAGTCGGGTTGTGGTCGGGTGGGTAAAAGGGGGTATAGAAGGTTAAAGTAGTTATTGTTTGAAAGGGTAGGTCTAATGAAGTGGGTGATTTGTGCAGGCACGTCAGCAGCTGACTATGCGGGACAGGATGCCCCCGCTGTTGGGACGGATGTGGCCACACGTGTCCGCAGTGCAGTGGGGCATTATGCGCGAGGTGGGACTCGGCGGAGTCCAGTGGTACAGGGCGATCGATAGGGATCACAGTTTGATGGTCGCCCTCATCGAGAGATGGGATCCGGTGACCAATGTGTTCCATCTCCCGACTAGAGAGATGACCATTACATTGGAGGATGTGTATCGCATCCTTAGATTACCGATTGATGGAGAGGTAGTCTTCCAGGTGGACAGAGATAGCCATGGATAGCATCTTACAGGTATTTGGGGATGCGGCGTGCTATTGGCGTATCACGGTGTGAGAATCATGCGTATGGGGATATGTACCATGCCCACCCGCAGACATGATACATGGCTTTCCGTGTTGATGATGATCGGGATTACATGCCATGTTTAAAATATGTTAAGTGTTTTGTCGATGGTTTGTGATATTTAATGTATGATGAGTTTGATCCACATGGTTTATATATTGATGGTGTTCATGTCTTTTGTTGATGGGATGTATATATATAGATGATGAGTTTAATTGACATGTTGTGTTTAAAATGTGTTAAGTGTTTTGTATTTGGTTTGTGAAATTGAACGTATGTAGGCTGCTGAATTGGATCCAAATGGTGTATAGATTGATGGTTTTTGATATCGTTTGTTGATGGCTTGGTTGTTTTTGTAATATGGATAGATGATGTTGATGAAATTGTGATGAGATATGGATTTGATGAAAAATTATAGATAATGGTGTTGTTTATGCGAAAATGGATGGGCGCCACAAAAATTTGTAAAAGCGAAGAAACCTTAGGTTTATGCAACAGAAAGGGTACATGACCAAGACATCGGTATTATAATCGATGTCGGTAGCTATATGACCGATATCGATTCACGTAACCGAATATATCGGTTATGCAAAAGAATATTTCCCTAAAAATAGAAGCTGCTTTGGGTTGGACTTATGTTTTTATTTTTAGCATTCTTATTTTTAGAGTCATGCAACAAGTTAAATATGCGAATGTGACGTTGTTTGGCGACTACTACGGTAATTGCATGAAAGAATTTTGAGTGACAAGGAGGAAAGAGACAGTGAAGTGAGCATGGGCTGAGATTCGAGAAGCGAAAGACAATTTATATTTGAAAAGGGTGGTGAACATGGCTGAATGAGGAGAAGCGTCAGCGAGCGAGGACGAGGGGAAGACATGTTCCGCCCCAAGCTGCTACATCCCGAGAGGTAAATTGTTTGGTTGTAATTTGATGCTTGCATGATTTGTGAATAGGATGAAAGAAGTGCGGGTGGGGAAATATGAGAAAGAAAAGGTTATAGGCAAGGGTTGGGGATGGGGTGAGTGCTTGTTGGGGTAGGTAAACAGGGGTGGTCACATATGTTTTGGGTATAAATAGGAGTAAACGGGAAAAATAATTATCATAGGTTTATGTTTTTAAGTAGGGTAGGTATATTTTTATAGTGACCGGTATCATTTAGAAGGAACCGGTTTCGGTTACGTAACTAATATCGGTTATGCAAGAATTATTTCCCTAAAAATAGAAGCTGCTTGGGTTGTGAACTTAAGTTCTTATTTTTAGCATTCTTATTTTTAGAGTCATGCAACAAGTTAAATATGCGAATGCGATCTTTGTTTGACGACTGCTACAGGTAATTGCATGAAAGAATTTTGAGTGACAAGGAGGAAAGAGACAGTGAAGTGAGCGTGGGCTGAGATTCGAAGGCAAAAAGACAAGTTATATTTGAAAAGGGTGGTGAACATGGCTGAATGAGGAGAAGCGTCCGCCGAGGCGAGGGACGAGGGGGAAGACATGTTCCGTCCCAAGCTGCTACATCCCGAGGTAAATTGTTTGGTTGTAATTTGATGCTTGCATGTTTTGTGAATAGGATGAAAGAAGTGTAAGTTGGGGATGGGGTGATAGGCTATTGGGGATGTAGGTAAACAGGGTGGTCACGTATGTTTTTAGGTATAAATAGGAGTAAACGGGAAAAATAATTATCGTAGGTGTATGTTTTTAAGCAGGGTAGGTATATTTTTGACAGTGACCGGTATCATTTAGAAGGAACCGGTATCGGTTAGCATACCGGTATCGGTTATTCATAACCGATATCGGTCACTGTAAGAGTTTCCAGAACTTGAGAAAAAACCCGTAGAGATTTGTTCTTTCGAATAATTATGTGTCGTTTTGATGTATGCAGGCAGAAGCAGGGTTAAGGATGAATGATACTATGCCAGCGTTGTTGTCACGAATCCGAGCGGATGTAACACCAGCTGAATGGGCATTGATAAATCGTTTGGGGTTAAGTGGAATCTGCTATTATTCAAGAATCGCGCGTAACCATGCTATGTTGCAGGCGTTGATTGAGAGATGGAATCCAGAAAAGAATACCTTCTATCTACCAACAGGGGAGATGACAGTGACTTTGGAAGATGTGTTCCGTATTTTGAGACTCCCAATGATAGGAAAAACAGTGTATCAGGCGTTGCCTAGTGCGGGGCGGGCAGCGATAATAGCAGTATTTGGGTCAGCTGCACGAGATTTGACACAGCGAGGTTTATCATTTACGTATGGTACAATGTATGCAACACACCACGAGAGAAACAAGGTTGGTCGTCTATTAATGATAGCGGTGGGGTATTATGCATTACCAAGGGTGGAGGGTGGAAGATTTCCCAAAGCATTGATGAGTGTTATTTGGGAAATGATAGAAATGAGCATGACTTTCACATGGGCACCCACATATCCGGCGAGAGTTATATAGGGGTTTATGGGCCTGTGCGAAAACAGGGCGACACTAGATTGTTTGTACTTATTACATTGTTGGGCCTATGAGCATATTGTTTGTGTGCATCAATAAAGGCTGACCCATCGAGTCGGGAGAGCGGAGTGTAAAGGTTGGGATTGACAATGGTCGAGCAACAAGCGAGATCCCGAGCCGTGATAGATGACATCGAGTATTATAGACGGTATGGGAGATGGTGACGATTGCGGATATTTGTTGGAGGCCTTACGAGAACTATATGGTGATGGAGCACATAGTTGAGGAGTTGAGGGTGTAGAGCGATTGAGATGGATCGCGAGGCACGGCCGGGTGAGTACAAGAGAATTCCTCTAGATCACGTGCGGTGACAATTTGGGTTCGTTCGGGATATACCGATGATATAGACCATACATGAGGATCGAAGCCGAGGCGGCATTCTCACCTCCCGGCCTACACCTCTAGAATGGCCGGAAGAGATAGCAGTGCCGATCGTAGGGTAATGGATGTGGAAACAGCAGAGGCCTATAGAGTATGGTGGGTAGTAGAGCTGCGAGGTGCACGTGAGCGTCCAGAAATAGCTGTGATTACAGCGGAGAGAGATCGTCTGCAGGAGTTGACTCACCAGCTTCAAACACAGGTGAATGAGACAATGGGATTGTTAGAAGTTTCACGATTACAGTGGAGAGACTAGAGGCAAGATTTCTCCACGCGAGGACATATTCATATGTTACAAGAGATTTTGGCGGATCAATGGGAGGAACCAATGGCAGTGGCACCTTTGAGGATGGAGAGGCCAACTGAGGGGCATCGACGATCACGATCACCACCTGATTCAGGAGGAGGTGCAAGGGTCTAAGTGAATTTCATAGGAATATAAGAATAAATAAGGATGCTGACCTGCGAGTCGATGATAGAGAAGATGTATTTGTTTAACATCTAAAATAAAACTAAATATGTATGTTGTTTTGAGTGATGATAATAATAAGAATGGTCATGTTTTAAATGTTGGTTTTGTTTGTTTTGAGAAAGGATAAAGATGCATGTTGTCAAATAGAAATACACAAAAAAATATTTATATTTACAACACATGATAGGGTATGGTAGGGGATGGTCGAGCTAACCTTGGGAGACTCCATGTCTCCTAAGTGCTGCCTACATAGCCCATTACACAAAGCAAGGAGGGGCCTCAGACCGATGTAGTTCTCCCTTAGAACCAGGGAGAGGTGAATTCAGGAAATTTAGGTATGGTTAGGCAATTTGTTGGTTGGTAAAAATATTGATATTGGTAGGGTAATGTTGTTGGTGTTGGTAAGGAATTGGCGATGTTGGTATAGGTATAGGTGAAGCGAAAGTTAGCCTACCCAAGTGGTAGGGAACCGTATCTTGATTAAGGTCAACACATAATCCTAGAGTCGAGAAAAAGAGGAAAAAGTGTCCCGTAGTTAAGAAGAGCCAAACAAACCACATAATAATGTAGAATGAAGTTGAACCCCTAGGTACCTTGCATATACGAGAAGTCGATAGGTGAAAAGAGTGGCATAATCACAATATATCGGATATACGTCACGTCCCTTGAGTTTTTTGCTTTGACAAATGGTGAGGTCGGTGATTGATGTGGGCGAGGTGTAGAGAACTTAATATAAGATGATTTTTCTAACAAAAGAGAACCAAACCTAAATAGACAAGTCCATGACTCAAAAGTGTTACGAAATCTTTGCTTTTATTTTTATTTTATTTTTACGGATATGGCGATCGATGCGGGAAGTCTACATGGGATATGTATTTTTTGTTCTTGAGGTCTTCACAAATCGATCAATGCGAGAAGCTTCGATAAAGGCTAACTATGTATAGCCGTCCTTGAAGGAGCGATCTATTTATAGTAGCAGATGCGGTATTTATGTATAAATGTGTGCTTTGGGGAAGCGATCTATATATAATAGTAGCAATAGTTTGGCATATAGTTTGTCCTTGAGGAGCAGTCTATTGTATAATTTAGAGGTCTAGATGTCCATTGAGCATAAAGCATCTAGTTTTTGTAGGAAGTTTGACTCAAGAAAATCCCATAAGTGTTTAATTAAGAATGTGTTATTTTGATACTTTGAAGTCATGGACTAGACTAAAAAGGGGAGGTGACAATCAAACCATGTGAGCTTGATTTGATTTTGCGATGTAAGAAACAAAGTGTATGTGGTGGTAAATGAGCTCAAGGGACGAGCGTAAGGTAGATAAGAAGTGATATAACACTAATTTCAATAGTAGAATGGTTGAAGATGCAAGGCATTAAGGGGCTCAGGCTCAGATTTACCATTAAGCGAAGCTAAACGATAAGTTCCTGATCCATAAGTGTGAGTGATAATGTAAGGCCCAATCCAATTAGGAGCAAATTTTCCACGTTTGCTCTTTTCTAGTTTGGTTACATGTTGATTCTCTTTGAGGACAAGATCACCAACCTTAAAGGTATGCTCATGAAGTCATTTGTCATAAGCACGCTTGATGCGTTTTTGGTAGATTTGAAGGTGATCAAGAGCCGTAAGATGACGCTCGTCAAGAAGCTCTAATTGGGCTAACCGCTCTTGGTGGAAATCATCATTGGTGAGAATATCCTGAAGAGATATTCTGAGGGAGGGTATTTGTATTTCGAGAGGCAAGACCACCTCGGTACCATATACCAAAGAAAATGGTGTGGCATTAGTGGAGGTATGAATGCTAGTACGATAAGCCCAAAGGGCAAAGGGAATGTGATCATGCCAATTTCTTTTGGACTCATTGACAACTTTCATGAGGATTTTGGTTAGGGTTTTATTAGAAGATTCAACTTGACCATTGGCCTGTGGATAGTAAGGTGATGAGAAACTAAGTTTGATATCAAATTTGTCACAAAGGTCTTGTAACAACTTATTTTTAAAAGATTTACCATTATCTATTATTAGGTGATGAGGAATACCAAAACAACAGATAATGTGATGGTTAACAAATTTGACAATTTTTTCTTTTTTGATTGAAATGAGTGGAATGGCCTCCACCCATTTTGTGTAATATTCAGTTGCTGTGATTATCCAACGGTGACGTTGCGAAGAGGGTGGGTGGATCTCACCAATAAGGTCTAAACCCCATTGTGAGAAAGGCCAAAGATCTCATGCGACCTGTAGCGGATGGCTAGGAGTATGTTGAAGGTTGGCATGTTGTTGACACATAACACAATGCTTAACATATTCGTAGCAGTCGTTATTAAGAGTAGGCCAATAATAACCTAGGTGAAGGATTCGTTTAGCCATGGCAAGGCCACTAAAATGTCTGCCACAAATACCATCATGGACCTGTTGGATGGTATAGGTGACCTCTGCGCCGGTTAGACATCGAAGGAGGATACCATCAAAGCCACGTTTATAAAGGAGTCCCCCCATGACGACATAACGAGAAACATGTTTAAGAAAAGTGTGTTTTCCGGTACTAGTTAGGTCAGGTGGGAGAACAGAGGTTGTAAGGTAGTCGTGAAATTGGTGGTACCAGGTATCCTGCGAATTAGCAGACACATTATTTATCATACAAACAATCGGTGCTGAGTAAGATGGGGCAAAGAGTTGTTGGACCAAGACGAATATGTCAGAGTCAGTTGGTGAGGCAGGAATTTGCGAGGCTAAGCAAGCCATAGTATCCACAAATTTGTTAGTGGAGCGGGGAATGGTCTGGATAGAATAACGAGTAAATGAGGTCAAAAGTGAATCCACGTAATGTTTGTACTTTTGAAGTTCCTCATTCTTACATTGGTAGATGCCCATAACTTGATTGACTACCAATTGAGAGTCACCAAAAATATTAATAGATTTGACACCTAAGTGTAATGCAACCTGGAGACCCAAAACAAGGGCCTCATATTCCGTTGTATTATTAGTGCAGGGGAAATTGAGCCGGAATGAAAGAGGCATAGGCTCAGCGTCAAGAGGAATGAGAACAACGCCGGCCCCTCCACCACACTGGCATTTGGATCCATCGAAGAAGAGGGTCATTGGATATGACTCTTCCCTGAGTGAAAGAGTGGTGATGAGTTCTTCGGGGAAATTAAAATTGGTAAATTGTTCCCCAGGTAAAGGGGCCTCCACAAGTTGGTCCACAATAGTTTTCCTTTGATTGACTTCGTTGTATAAACTCAAGTTCGAGGTCGGTGAGAAGCATAAGCCATCGGGCGATCGTTGGTTTAGATGTGGTTTGGCATACATATAATGAATGGGGTCCGTGTTGGTGATGACAAAAGTTTTGTGATTCAGGAGGTAATGTCGGAGTTTGGTGGCTACGAATGATAGGGCTAGGCACAATTTTTCTACATGTGTATACCTAGTCTCGTAATCCATGAGAGTACGACTTATATAATAAACGGCTTGTTCTCGATGTGCCAAGAGTCCCGATGTGCGAGCATGGCTCCTATAGCATGGTCGATGTGCAAGTGCAGAAAATGTAAAGGTAGAAAGGGCGATCATCCTGAGGTGGAATAAGCATGGGTGGCTGCAAGAGATAGGCTTTGAGAGCTTTAAAGGCTTGGTGACACTCTTCACTCCATTGAAAGGCAATGTCCTTTTTAAGAAGGTGATGGAAAGGTTGACATCGATCCGAGAGTTGGGAGATGAAACGCCGGATGGATTGAAGTTTACCCTGCAAACTACGTAATTGTTTGAGGTTTTTGGGTGGGGGCATTTCTAGGATAGCTTTGACTTTAGATGGATCGATGTCAATGCCATGCAAAGAGACAATAAATCCAAGAATTTTTCCCGAAAGAACACCAAAGACACATTTCTTTGGTTGAAGCGAGACCGAATATTGCAACAAAGCGATTGAAAATAATGGTTAAAACATCGAGATGTTCACCTGCGATGTTTAGATTTTCCAATAAGATCATCGACATAATCCTCAAGGATAGTGTGCATAATGTCATGAAAAATGTAAGTCATAGCCTGCTGATAGGTGGCACCAGCATTCTTAAGGCCAAATGGCATGACACGATAACAGAAGGTTCCCCAAGGAGTTATGAAGGCGCTTTTATGTTGATCGGCCGGCTACCAAAATTTGATTGTATCCCAAAAAAGCCATCCATGAGGGAAAGCATTTCATGGCCTGATGAGATCAACAAGTTGATCAATACTTGGGAGAGGAAATCATCCTTGGGGCAAGCGAGGTTAAGGTCTCGGAAATCCGTGCATATCCGAAGTCCCCCCGTCGCTTTAGTGATAGGTACGATGTTATAAATCCATTGAGGATAGTCAATAGGCAAGATGAAGGAAACAGAAAGAAGTCGTTGAAGCTCTTCTTTGACCAAGAGGGCAATGTGTGGATGCATTTTTCTCAATTTTTGTTTGACTGGTTTGGAATCGGGGTTTAGGGTGATGTTATGGACAGCAATGGTAGGATCAATTCCTGGCATGTCAGCGTAGGACCAAGTGAAAGCTTGGTTGCGGCTGCGGAAAAGATAATAAAAGGCGTAAAGGCGGCTTGTTCTAATGTGTTAAGGGATTGTCCGATCTTCACACATGAGGATCCTCCTCTATGTGGATGTTGATTTCTATAGTCGACTCATTCAACATGGTTTGAGTTTCAGATGGTAAGGCACGTTGAATATAGGTGTCATCCGCCTCCCAAGGTAAGTGAGGATGGAGTCATCATCCTGGCACTCAACAACATTAATCAAAGGTGAATCTTCTTCAATCATGTCTAGATATAGAAGGGGAGAGAATACGGGTCATCATTATCACGTTGATAAGTGAGAGGACCTATGAACATAGCATTTATGAAAAAAAAAAGAAAAAAAAAAAAAGTTAGGAGGGATAGATTTAGGGTCTATCGACTCTGTGGGTGATGATGGAAAAATGGGTGATGATGGTTTGGTAGGGGTGACATCGTCATCTTCCAGGATACAATTGACATGAGGTTTCTCCGGTGTAAGTGTTTCAGGAAAACCGAGACCACTACGATCATTGTGTTTGTGTGTAGTCACGGGAATGAGTGTATGTCGGCCTTGTTCATAAAGACCAAAACCAAAGCCTTTCCAAGCACAGTGAGTCAAGAAGGTGAGGGCGAAACGACGATTTGTCAAGTATTGAAAATCGGATTGGAAGGGAACCACACCAAGAGGAGGTTCAGGGGTAACGGAGGATGCGTCAACACCCCCATACGTTAGGTTGGTGTGGCAATGGGGTGGTCCGTAAGAGATTACCTCCCCCACGCGACGGTCGTAGGTGGGATGTGCATGTAACTATCCGTACTCCTGCGGGGTATGGAAAGAGCTAATGTTATATAGGTGGTATTCCCCCAGCGTAAGGCGTTGAAAAACATCTACTAAGGGGTTGGAGGTTGGGATGTTATCTGCGGGAAAGGAAGTGATATTTGTAATAGCGGTTTCATTGGTTGAAGGTGTAGGTGCGTTGGAAATGGATGGCTGGGTTGGATGAATGGGTGTCTTGACTGGTACAAGCACATCATTAGGGCGATACAACATATTGCAAGTTTTGAAGGGGAGGATCAGCTTTTACAGTGTGGACTTCCCTCGTACTCAAATTTTATGCATCTATGTAAGGTGGAGGGAATGCATCCCATAGCCCGGATCTAAGGTGGCTAACATATTGTGTTGAAACTCTCCCTCAAGGACATAGAAGAGTTCGGGTAAAGTACGTGGTCCTACACGAATGTTAAGGATCACAAAGTGCCTAAGGTAGAAGTAATAGCATCATTGAATGACCGCAACATGATGGGGTTGGCACACATGCAACTAGAAGGGATATTCATTTGTTGGAAGGCTTTTGAAGAGATGATGTTTAGGCTAGCGCCCCCGTCAATCATAACACGACGTACCCGAATGTCCCGAACGTAAGCTGAGATGAAAAGAGCAGGGTCAGGATCTTCAGCACCAAAGTTGATAATTTCATCTTCGGAGAAACTGATAGCAGCGGCTTGCTGTACAGAGACAGAAGTGGTTGGGGAGATAGATTGTTTGGTGAGCGAAGCAATGTGATTGGGTGTTAGAATAGAGGTAATAGGCAAGGTTTCATTAGGTAAGACCTCTATCCCTTGAAGGATTTCAACGAGAGCTTGTCGATGAGATTCAGAAGTCTGAATGAGATCATATAGTGTCATTTTTACAGGTGATTGGTGAAGTTGTTTGATCATGGTTCGGTGGGAAATTCCATTAGAGACGGGGTAGGCGGGTCCACGAATAACCACTTTAGGTGGTGGTGCAATCGGGATGGTGGATGGAGAAAGAAATACCGTAGTGTGTTTTCTTTCACCTTCCCATTATTTTTCTGTCCTCGAGTAGCAACACTAATCATATTGATCTCGTGAATACGAGAGGAGGAAGACGGTAGGGATAGTCATGGTCTTCGAGAGGTGGGGTTGTAATAATGATAGATCTTGGTGAGGCGGGGATAGGTGGTATAGGAGAGGGAATTGAAGCTAAAGGTCTCTCTCTTCGTAAATTGTCTTTCTTAACTTTTCTATCTGAGAGAGGTGACTAACGAAGTATGGCTTTCAATGCTTTGCATCCCTCTACGTCATGTCCTGGTGTGCGGTGGTAAGCGCAGATTTTAGACTCATCATAACCTATAGGTCGAGGTTTAGATGGATCATAAAGTCTAAGTGGGGGTAGGGAAATGGTCGCATTCTCTACCAACATAGCAAGGATTTTGGCGTAAGACCCTTTGAGTGGGTCAAAGTCAGAGGAAGAGGAGGCTATTGACTGGGTCGATCCTGGTGATGACATGGTATGGTTGGTTTGTATGGGTGGTGGTTTAGCCAAGGGTTTTATAATGGGTTTTAACTAAACGTGGCTTCTTTTGCATGAAGCTATGTTTAGCTGGTTAGATGATGAGGCCACAGATGATGTGGTATCAGAAAACAACCACGGAGAAATAGGAGTGACAGAAAACAACTCTTTTGATGATGGAATTTGTTTAGGGTTGATAGGTGGACAGGATCCATGGGGTGACGGTGTTGCTATACCCTTGGATTTCTGTATGGGTGCAGAAGGCGTAGGTCGCTTTAAAGAAAACGTAGGAGGTATGATATATTGATGCAAGGTAGAGGGATGGGGTCCCAATATGGAAGGTAAGTGTGATGACGAGGGGTTTAGTTGTGATAGAGGCATAGGTTGAGGGGATTGAGTCTGTCTCCTAATGGGATGGACGGCTTTATTTTTAGATAAATCAAGCCACTTAGGTGGGTGTGTTAGACTGGGTATTGGTGAGGTCCCAAGCGTAGGGGAAGATTTGGTTAGGTTAATAGAAGTGGATGAGGTATTTGGTAGAGATGAGGGGGGTGAAGATGAGGACATAGGCATTTTAAGCTTCTGTAAACACTTCGGGTATATGGTAGAGGCATCTGAATCGGTCATCTGCATTTGAGTAGAATATGGCATACTCAAATGTTCCCATAGGACCTATCTATCTTCTGGGGAATGACAGTCTTCACGTGTGAATAGGAACTTTTGTATGGAAGAAAGGTGGGTTGTGATTCCGGTCCACTGTGGGTGCGATACAGAGGGTAGATGAGGCACTGTATCAATGGGTGTTAAGAGGTCAACCGGTCGCTGAAAAAATTTAGGCGATGAAGAACTAATAGGTAGGAGGGTGTGTTTGAGAGGATCCGTCATGTTTAAAGAATGTGGTGATGTCGGTTTAAGAGGTTTCTCATCTAAGGATGACAAAAAAGTGGCGAGCCTTCCTCTTGTACAAGCAAGAATGGTAGAAAGAGACGTTTGGGAAATAGATAAATTAGATAACATCCGCTCACGGTCTTGCAGGATGTGGTGTAAGAAGGCTCATTTGTGAGAAGGAACTCTAGGCGGTTAATTCCTTGATGGGTAAAGGAATGACAAGGATTTCAGTTTGTCTTGATGGTGAGGAAGGGGGTTCGGATTCCTGCGTTAGTGAAGAGGCTTGATTCAGAATTTGTTCTATAGAGGTTTTTGGTTGGGAGTCGAAGACTGCATGGATCTCGTGAACGCTCTCCTCGGCTAAGATATCTTGGTTTAGATTACTGTTAGAAGAATGATTCGGGAATGGTTTGTTGAATATTTTCAAATTTCGGTTAGTAGGGGCGTTAGGATTATCGAGGGCTATATCCCCAGCATCAACCATTTCCTGCACTATGTTTTTCAACATCTTACAGTTTTCATGATTGTGTCCCTTCACGCGGTGGAAGTTACAGAAGTCATTTTCTTTGTACCAAGAAGGTATGGCGCGAGTGGAATCAAACCCGGAGTGAGGTTTAACAGGAGGTAAGGTAATGGCTCCTGCTTTAAGCAATTTTTCCAATATCACACCATATGTTTCTCCCAAGGGAGTGTAGTTGATGGGCTCTGCTTTATACTTATAGGTGGTTTTTGGCGGGGTATTAGATGGTGGTTGGGATTTGACCATCACCGCGTGCATGGCCCCTTTTGATTTTGAAGCAGTCGATGGGTGAGGATTGGTGGTGTTAGGTTTGTTGGTGGAATCTTGGGTTCGGAAAGTGGGGTTTTTGTTGCACAACCGTAATTTCTCTTCCTCTAAGGCTCGAATCTCTAGTTTTCGAGCCATAGTAAAGGCCTCATCAAATGTACGGAAAGTTTGAATTTGGAGGGTAGGAGAGATGTGCTTAGCGCAGGCCCGCGTAAACAGTTCGATAAGTTTGGTCTGAGGCAAGGCATACGTAAGTTGGTTGATAAGGCCTCGCCATCGTCCAACGAAATCTGCGATAGATTCATCTTCAAATTGTCGGATGGCATAGAGGTTGGTGATAGATACTTTCTTGGCAATGTTAATGGAGAAATGATCTAAGAAAGATTGGGCTAGCTGGTTAAAAGAGAAGATTGAGTGCTGGGTTAAAGCACTGTACCACTCCAAGGCGGGTCCTGATAAGGACATGGGAAAGGTGCGGAGTAGTAAAGCGTCATCGTGAGCAATCAGATAGCAGGCATGTCTAAATGATCGTAAGTGTTGTTGAGGGTCCTCCTTACTATTAAAACGGGTAAATTTTGGTAATTCCCATTGAGGAGGATATGAATGAAGGGGGACTGAAGGGTGGATAGGCTCCTAACAAACTTGCTCGTATGTCAAGGTGCTACGACTTCTCAAGCATGAAGCCTCTAGATTTTGCATTTTTCCATCATTTGTTTAATTAAATCAGTAGTTGGATGAGATGATGGTGTGGTTGTGGTAAACGGAGGCAAATTGGGCCAAGGGCCACCGCTAGACAATGGTGGGGTTAAATGTTGATAAGGTATGGAGGACGAATGTGTTGAGGCAACCGAATAGGGATGTCCTATATAAGCCGTTGAGGTTACCGGATATGTGTGTGGAAATGAAAAGGTGGGCGGAGCTTGAGAAGGAAAGCTCGTGTGGATAGGTGGCAGAGAGCAAGTTATGAATGGAATAGTCTGCAAGAGAGATGAGGTAGGAGCAGTTGGTGGTAATGACATGTTGGGCCCAAGATTAACCAAAGGAAAGCCAATCTGTGCCGTATGAACCCCTGAAGCTGCTGAGGTAGGAGACGGGACTAAGGATGCGGAAGGCAAAGCGGAGTTATCAGGCGGAGAAGGAGCTAAATGAGCAGCTATATTGATAGGCATGCCAACAAGGAGTTGACCATCGGGTGTACGGTCGGGGCATGAGACAAATAGTATTGTACAGTGCTAGGATTAGCATCCAGAAATTTGGCAAACTCTTTATCTCCTACAAGAATTTTAGAACCTCATTTGGTGTCCGTAGGATTCCCACATAATGTGAAGGGGGTGATTCGAGTAAAGGCATAGAAAAGCATGTGAAACCATGGCGCGGCTTGCTTTTTGAGTGATAACAACCATGGACAGGAGTACAGTAGGGTTTCAATCTATCGAAACGAGTGACAAGATGTTTGAAATTGGTAGGTTCTTTGGTTTGTCGAAGAAGCTGTAAAAACGATAACCATATCGGTAGGATAACGATGTTGGTCGATATACTATAGCCGCCTTCGGTAAGCTAACCAATGTCGGTATAATAGAACTGGTGTAAGAAGCACTAAGAAGTTGTTGATTCGGGGTTAACAGTGCTTAGTATGCCTACCAAACTGTTCTGAAGTGATCACAAGAAAAATAGTGTATGACAGAGAAACAGAACCGAGAACAAGCAAGAATACACAAACAAATTAACAGACTAACCCTAGGGTTAATTTTAATCAATTTAGGCTTATGCCTTTAGACGCAGAATGATGTCAATCCTAAACAAAAGACTTAGGGGAAATGTCAAGTTTGTTTTGGCTTATAAGGTTACCTCAATCGGGCGGAGGAATACCGCGGAAAAGGGGGGATGTTTTGAGTTGTTGTGTTAATTATGAAGTGATTTGGTATGTGTTGTGCGTTAAAGTAAGATTAATTTCTGTCAATACCGTGGAAATCACCCCACGTGTACGACACATTACTTAGTCTCGTTCACTAGAATTGAAAACAACAAGCAAGAATGTAATGCACGTGTTTTAAACCCAAATCGAAAATGATATTCGATGAAGCAAATAAGATGACTTTCACTAATGCAAAACTAGGAAAGCAAGACAAATTCTTTTACTAAATATAACAAAACAGCAACAGCAAGTATGCTCCCTAAATGAAAGCAAGCAAGAGAAACAGAAACCCGAAATGGGTCCCACCGGGCGTGCCAAAATGTTTCGCACGGAATGTCTCGGCTCTGTGGAATAGACTTGCTTCTATCCTTTCATTCCTTTGAGAAACAGATAAGGGTTAGGGCTAGGAGGAATACCTGTTGAATGTTGAGATGGTGTGCGTGTACCGTAGAGAAAGATCAGATCAACTGCGAAGAACTCCTTTTTGTCTTGGAAGGACTACCTGCAAGTAAGAATACAAGACCACCATATTTTAATTAGACAATAAATGAGGGAGCTGCCTTAGGCCCAGGAAATATAAAACTTCCTTTCGAAGGTGGTCAGTTCCCCTTTTAATATGAATTAACACAAATGATAACAAAGAAAGCTATTGCAAAATCACGATTTAGGTATCTCGTTACAAAGCAATAGAAGCTAAACTATCAATAATAAAGCGTCACGTTGTTTGTTCGGTTACTGGTCGTTGATACATTCAGGTTGAGTTATAGGGATAAACCAGACTGGATCTGAGGTTGTTAGGTGACAAATAGGTGAGAAAAGGGTTTTGGGGTATAAGTCACAGTGACCGACGCCGGTCACTGACAACCGACCGCGGTTAGAGAACCGCCGCCGGTGGGGGATAAACGACACCGGTAGGGTCAGCAATCTAAGTGCTTCTGGATAGAGGTTGGTTGCAAGGTGATCGTGGGGTTATTAAGATTGGTGGATGGTTGAGGGGAATAATGGGAGGATAGGGAAGGCTCAGAGTGTGATAAAATGGTCTTCTAGGCACTACAAAGATGTATGGATGAAGGTTAAGTGCAGGGTGCTGGTAGGTGGTAGATCTAGGAATGAGCTTATAATTATAATCAATCCACAGGCTCAAGAAATGGTGCTTAGAATCATACAAGACACTACTTACTCGTTCCTGATGAAGATGCAGGTTCCAGGACTGTGATGACGAAGACAGGGCTCAAGTGGGATGATCTGACAATCCAAGATGAGCTATCTCCTCTTCTGATGCTCGGATGAGTGTCACTGGGCTCTGGTTATTCAGTTGCGATCTTGGGCTTGATGTCCTTCTCTGCAAACTTATCTATTTCCTTCACTTGTCTCTACTCGGCCAAGCAAATCCGGATCCTTTCAATGATTTCTCCTCTTCCCGATCAAATGAAAATCTGATCCCTTGTTTTTGGTTGGAAGTGGTCATTTACAGGGAACCGATGGCGGTTACACAACCGACGGCGGTCGAGTAGGAACCATGTCGGTCACGTCAAAGCGGGCTATTTTTGGTAAAATAGCCAGCTTTCCCTCCTTTTCTCCCGAGGGATTAGTTGTGGGCTTGGTCAAGTCATTATGAGGTTGGTTTTAGGTGCGGGTGAGGAGTAATTAGTCATGGGTGTGGATGTGGACCAAGTTATAGGTCTTAATTAGGTTAGTTTAGGGTTAAGACTAGGTTATGATGAGGTGGCAGGTATGGCGATGTGGATTTATTAATTATAAGGTAATTAATAAATAATTATGTAAGGTTTAGGTGATGAGGTTAGGTTGCAAAATGAGATGCGGGGCACAGGGGGTCGTAAGACATAAATTTGGTGTCTACAAGAACATGGTTCCTCCTTAATGTTCTTGTCAAAATATTGAGTCATATTATCAACTTCTCAATTCACATAAGTGATTTTGTGTTTATCAAACACCATTTATTCCAATATGTTGTCTATGTTATCAATAGTATTTCCTACCCATTCCTTCTCAATTACTAACTTTTCCTTAACTTGGTTTATATTTTCCACCCCAATTTTGGTCAGGTATTCCATCACATATTGACTACCCCTTTATTCAGGTGGTACTATTTCCTCTTTTTCTAGAAAATCCTCATCAAGCTGATTTATTGTTTCAAGTTTGGGGAGAAACCATCCTAAGAGTACAATTAACTTTCATCTTGCTCAATAATTTCATTGATAATTTTGGTAAATTTTGTATATCTATCTATTTCCTTTTCAATGACCTATCTTCTCTTTTGTGACAATTCCTCCATCCAATTGTCTACTGATTCAAATTTCTTACTAGCATTCTCTATTTTATCTAGTGATTCAAGGGTGACACTAGTAGTAACTTCTTGATCCCCTTCTATAAGCTCTATCAATTTTTTCAAGCATGATTTCAATGCTCCTATCTTCTTTTCCATCTTCTTCTTTGATATTTGATCCTTATCTACCTTTTGCAGAAGACCTTCAACTACCTCTGTAACACCTTACTTAAATTATTCCCTAGTATTCCTCCCCAATTTGATGTGTTGGAAATCATAGTCCTTCTTGTAATATCATACTTTTGTTTTCCTTGGTGAGGAGTTACCACTTGTAAATTCCTAAACCCATGTTGGTCTACTCGTGTCTTAGTAAGGATATTTGCTTTCTTCAAATATTTTTAGGGCTTTGGAATTGAAATTTTGGTGATACTTAAAGCTTCCTTCTGAGTGACTTCCTTCTCTCCTTGTTGAAGGAGTCCTCCTAACCATCCAACTATGGGAATATTCATCTTCTTTTCTTTTCGTGGGGTCTCGGAATACAATACAAACTCTCTCGATGTTCCTTTAACCTTTAAAGTTTGTTTTCACCTTCCAATGTTACAACCCTTGATTCCCCCTTATTTTATCCCTAAATTTGTGGCTTAGTGATACCTTCTAGTTTCTTTTCACCCACTTCCTTTTCATCTTGACCTTTATTTTATGTAGAGATTATAGGTTCATTTACTATTTCCTTTGGATTTTTGGTAGGAGGAACCACTATACTAGTATTTATATTCTTTGTTGAAGTGATTGTCACATTTGTAATTTATTTTAGAGCATCCTTCTCTAAGCCTGGGGTTTTAACTGGCTCCTTGTCTTTTGCAATGTCCTCGCCCCCTACTAGTGGTTGTTTAGTGGATAAATCCTCTTGGGGTTTCTCTTCATTTACCTCATGCTTTGTTTACTTGGCTTCCAGTGTGATTTTGATTTTTGCTTGTACTTTATTCAAGAGGAATCTCAATAAGTTTACTCATTTCTTCTAACATCTTAGCTACACCTTCTTTAATGGTATTTTTTTCTTGTGAAAAATCACCTTATTTTACTACTTTTGAATATTTTGATGGTTGATTTTTAGTGTAAACATCTATTACATTTTTTTACTCAAACTTGTTTGAACTATCTTTTCAAAATTCATGACAGAGGTTGTACCTTTACTTTGAATATTTTGGGGTTGAGCCCCCACACTTGCACTTGACTGATGGAGATCTTGAACATGCACTTCTTGTTCAGGAAATTTACACTCTCATTTGTATGAGTTCTAATGTTTACATCAACCATTTCCATTTCAGGAATTTCTTTAAGTAATTCAACTATCTCATCAGCTATTTTTGACTTATTTTCAAGCTTTTCAATCATTGGTTTGTTTTGTACTTGTTCTTCTTTAACTCCAACTGATTGACTAGACATATGAGCACCGCCAATTATTCCTAGAATAGTTTCAGTAGGGACTGAAAATACATCTACATTGGGAAATATCACACTTGGAGTAGAATGCACACTCTCAGGAGTCTGGGATGGCAGCACTTGATGGGTTAGTTAAGGAAAAACCCTATGTTGGTCTTAAGTCAAAGTAGCAGGATCAATTACCTCAGGCTCTCTATGTTTGTGCTTTTTTGATGCATGGCCACTTTATTTCACTAAAATACTAACATCTCTAGCCAAAGGTTGTTCAAATACAAATTTAAATTTCTTCTTAGTTCTTTCAAAATGCCTGACATCTAGTGCCTCTCTTTCTTTAGAACTACGTGATTTGGATTGGATATCAACACCTGATAGGGTTCCCCTCATCATCTTTTCGATGCCGATAATCCTTGTAGAAACTATGAGGGAGTATTTTTTATTCAATCCTTTCCCTTTTACTTGGATTATAATTGCTTCAGATGATGGGGTTTCTTGCATGGCCTTCAAAATTATCCCCTCAACTTTTTGAATCAAAATAATTCTTGAAGTCCCAATCTTGTTGGTTACTTGATGTCCATTCATCTATAGTATTTGTGGTAGGATTATTACTAGGTAATTGAGGAGATTTTCCATTTAAAGGATCCATTTTATCTGCTCCCTCCTTTAGTGGGGGGATATCTCCTTCCAACACTTTCAAATCCTGGAAATCCTTCAATACCTTTTTATTTTGCAAGGATAAATCAAAGCCCTTTCATCATCCAAGTTAATGTTCTTCTTAATACATCGAAATCCTCATATGAGGGCTATATGATTCCTTTTCCTTCCAATCGATAGACCTGGTTATTTTTTATTCTATATTCTATTCATGGTAATATTATTCCACCACATCCTTGTCATCTACAATTCCCTGTGGGAATACAACAATATTGAAATCAATAATCTGACTCAAGGTCATTCTATAAAAATCCATTAACCTCACTTCTTCTTCATCTATGTAATTCATCTAGTAATCCTCAAAGTGAGGCTCATGTTCTTCTATTTTAAAAACCCATAGAATGTCATAGTTAGCTCTTGGTGTGAATTTTTCCATTTGGAATCTCTCCATTTCTTCCTCCATCAATCTGGCCTTTATTATACTTTGGCATGAATATTTGCCAATTTGGATAGGGAACTTGATATTTGATTTTTGCTTTTTGTAATCTTCTTATGCACAGAATTCAACTATCTTGACAATTCCATTAAGGCTCACTTGTCATTCACATATATATGGGTAGTTTACAAGGTTTTACCTCAAATCCACTTACCCTAAAGTATGTAAATAACCTGTATTGTATAAATATGCAACCATATTCCATAATTGTTTCCCTAGCAGTAGTAGATAGTCTATATTGTTCCCTCTCTAGCTGAAAAGACAAGTCATAAGGGCAATGAAGGCATCATTTATCAACTTGAAATTCCCCTTCCAATTAGCCAAGATCAATTATGGGTACACATCGTACACTCTATGATATTTAAAAATTTGTTATAATGGGAGACCAGGAAATGATTTGAAACAAGCAATGTTATAGATGACATAAGCCAAAATATAGAAATTGATGTCAATTGGATCACCCACACTAATCTCTAAAAATATTGTAAAAATTTAGCATGTATGGATGTTGATATGAAGCTTTCCCAAAAAAATTTTCCTTATTCTTATAAGATAACCATTATAAAAGGGCACATCCATTTTTCAAATTCAGTTGTTCCTTCTAACCATGACATTCTTCTTAGTAATACAATGAGGTCCTGAACTTCATCGAAAAACATGGACCTAGTCAATTTCTTTGGGATTCTCTTGAAAGATGGTTTTTATCCTTCAACCATTTGGCATTTAGCATTATAGCATACTCATCATGCCTTGCCTCATAATCAATCTATGTAGACTCAATTGTAGCAATTATTCAGTTGATCCAAATTTGGTAACCCTAGAATTTCCCTAAAATCCCCAGTGTCAAGTTTATAACCCTTTCTCCACTTCCATCCAATACTTCTCTCATTTCTAGATTATAGTTCTCACTACATAACCATACAAGCTCAGGAGCGTGTATGGATAGTGGGAAATCAATTGCTAGGGTAATGTCATTGGCATCAATGGTTGTCATCCACTTACTTTTATTTGGATTACTCAACCTTCTCCAAAAATCATCTAAGTCAAAGCATTTAATAAATTTGTGTATATGACCTTATCTAAATCATTGGTAATGCCAGAACCTACGTGGAAACCCGATGCTAGGGTCCTTATCTTGCGAATCTTTTCTTTTAATTTTCAACTTGAGTATTGAGAATCAGTAATGGCAGAGCTAAGACTTACCCATTTTTACGAACTCTATGAATTTTCCTTCTTCTTTCGTACTTCACATTTCTTTAGTTGAAATCTTCCTCTTCTCAATCAATTTTTCTCCTTTCCTTTCACCAATTCACATAGCTAGGGCATCTAGATCTTCATATACAATGGTAAGAATTCAAAATGCTTGGAATATTTTAAGAATTCTACCTTGATTCATGTAAAAACACATTAATGACGGCAGCCATAAATGTGTTACATCTTAATCGTCACTCTTGCTTTCTTCATTTGAACGTGGATCGTCCATGTGGATTAATTTTGCTTTTGCAAGGCTAGGGAGTATTTTTGCACATTTTAATTGCCTTTCGAATGAGTGTAAGTTTGTAACCTTGACCTGAACCTCCACCTCTTTACTTTTGATGAGGGTTTGCCACATTTTTCAATATGAAAGGTAGTGGAGCTACGGAACTCATTTACATTTTTAACCAATATCTCACATAATTGCAAGACTACATATTTGACTTGGGCCTCTGCTTATTGTCTTTTCCTAAAAAATAACATGTGTCCTCTGTCGGGATTCGAGGCATATTCACACTTTGCACTATAATTTGGATTTTTGCAAAAATGCATCAATGATCTACTTTCCCACTCCAACAATAACTTAACATGTATTATTTTCAAGAAGTGGAACCTTCTTTGCATTTTGCACTCGTAACTCGCATATTCCCCTGGAATATTCCACCGATTTTGGAGCTAGGCTTGCACTTTGTAGCTATCATGCAAATTGTGTAATTTTACAAACACAACCCGTCAGTAGCACTACCACTTATATCATGCCATGTAGTTTCGGATGGTGGAGGAAAACATGTAGTTTGCAATAATTATCTTAAAGATGATATACATAAGAGATTTACGTGGTTTAACACGATCAATCATAAATATATATATATATATAGGAATTGCATGGGGATGATATGATTATCACATTCCTTGATTAAAAAAGAGGATTCACATCCTAAACATAATATTTTTTTCATTCAACATGATTACATCTTCAAGCATACGTTTTTTAAACATGGGCAAACCAGTCAAAGGAAATTTTTGAAGGCACAATTTGGATAAAGGGCGAGATCAAATTGAGCACTAACATATTGAACAATAAATTTCTTGAAAAGATAAGGATTGCTACAACCAAACGATTATTTAGAAAATATTATGAAACTATCAAATTCCAAAGACAATTGTAGGAAAGCATATGAAAAATATCAAATTCCCAATTAGCATTTTGTTAGAGTTAGACTCTTGGAGGCGAAATGGGTAGAATCACTTTGTAAAAGTTATCTCATATGCCCATTTATGACATCATATGGATACTCCATGGAGATTTCAGGAATTCTTATGAGCATGAGCATCCTTATAAATATTATTGGATGAAGAGGAAGTTAGATTGATCTACTACTCTAAGATGAACCTCACTTAATTAGTGGACTACCAAATTGCATTTGATACTCAAGGGTTAGAATATGGGAAGGATTTGATGAGTAAATTGTATGTTGACAAGAATATGTCCTCATAACACATCCCAAGTGTTGACTGGATGATTTCATAGAGTACTTCATTATATAGTATAACTACACATGTCCTTAAAATGACCCAAATATGGATAAGTAAGAAATGAATTGAATTCGCCATACAAAACACATCAATTTTAAGAGAATGCATGGAAACTGAGATCATTAAAGATGTACTTCCCCCTTTCAACAAGGGAGTTGTAAGATTGGACACTCTAAAGGTAAATTTTCCACCACTTTCAATTAGAGGACCAACTTCAGAGGTTATGGAAGAGCTCAGTACTATAATAAGAAAGACAGAGACCCTTACATAAAAATTGACATATATGGCACAAGATATGCTAAATAAAAGTATGTAGGATACTCTTTTCATTAAGACCACACCCCTCCAAGTAATCCCATACCCAAATTTAAAGAAAAATATAATTGTGGAAAAGGAAACCACCCAAGTTGATGTGTCATCCTCTTCCTTGAAGGGTTATCGAGCAAAGGAAATTTTATGAGAGGGGTATTTATCCAAGACATCTAGGGATATTTCTAACATTAGAAACTATCTATGAAGAAAAGAAAGATGAAGAAGAACCTATGACCTTGCATTTTTAGGACTAAGAGAAAAAAATTGGCCACACCTACAATAAAGAAATCACAGTCTACAACATCTAAGGGGATAACTTCACAATTTAGGTACATGCTACTACCTCTAAAATTCTATAGGTAGTACTCATTACCTCACTTCTTGAGCAAACAAGAGGCACTTTTCAGTATGGTTATGCAAGATACTCCTATTAATGTACTTATTAAGGAGATTCGGGTATATGAATCCCAATTATGAAAGGAGCATGAAGGACCGGACACATCAATTGAGTATGCATTCACTAAGTTATTACATGGGTTGGATTGGACCTCCCGCATGATAGAACACAAGGAAAATCAGTTGGGGAAAAAGAGGGAGACTAGGAACTACATGAAACACCTACCACCAGAGTGGTTGAATGTGATAAGCTGGTAAACCCCATTTAAGGAGTTATTGCAGGTGAGGTTGAGAAACCCATGCTAAAAAAAATCATCAAATGAGAATGAGAAATCAAATTTCATGGAGCCTAATCAACCAAATTTTGGGGCATTAGAGAAGGATATTGTAACTCAAGAGTTTTATAACATAAATATCAACATCAAGAGGATCCACCGGTTGAGGGAACTAAGGATATTTCTCTATCTAGATAAGAAGAGGTCGAGGTTAGAAATATTTCAAGAAAAAATACTCAACCATATTCAACCATGATGGGGGAAGAGGTGAAAAACTTAAGGGAAAGAAAATAAAAACCAAAACACACCCTTTAGATTCTTTAGATCAGTCAAAAGTACAAATTGAGGAGTCTAGTCTTACTCTATGTATAGTGGGTGGTCTCTTAAAAATATAGAAAAGGATAAAAAGACCTAGAATAAAATGAGAGAGAAGGTTGATATATTATTATCCTATATGCAAAAATGGGTACAATATTCCCTAAATGATCAATAAATAACCACATGTTTTACCTCATAAGTCATGAAGAATGTTGAGGATTTAAGATGTAGGGGAGAGGTAACCAAGAAGTGGGAGGATGAGCTAGTAACAAGGGAAAAAAGGTCGTTAGGGATATCATTGGATGTTACAATCAAGTATATGATCAAATTAAAGTGGGTAAAACCTTTATTGATAAATATTAGACAAAGATTGACTATTGGAATGGATTGTTTCTCAAACTTGAATCCATTACATATTTGGGAGATAAGGTGGTCGATAAAGAAGGAATATTCTCTTTAGATGGTAGAGGTAGATAGTATGAGTATAAAGGGAAATAATAATAAGGATTGCAACCTTAGATGGATACATAGCAAGATCCAATATATAAGTTGGAAATCAAGGAAGTATGTGGATGACATAGATTCAAAGCTTGAGAGGATTCTCCCCTTAAAAGGCATACACCCCGAGAGAAACAAATGTAGATAGGATTGTCAGATTATTTAACAATTCATTGTAGGGGAGTTAGACCCTCCAAAATATTTGGATTATTCTTTTGTACATATATTCATTCATTTATAAATATGCATTAATAAATTTTCCAAGAGGACTAAAAAGAGGAAGTTTATCTCTAATGAGTTCGATATTATTATTTCCAAGAATTAAATAGTTTTCCTCTACCATGAATGGAAATATGAGGACCTCATTTTGGGGATGTTTTAACCATTTTATGTATATATAAAAAGTTAGAAGAAGAAGAAAATAAAGAAATAGATATAAACCCTCCTAATCATTTCCTTATTCTTTGTCCCCTTACACATTCTTTATTCCTTTTCTATTAATTATTCTTGTAAGAAGAATCAAAAGTATTTGATTCTAATATGTAAAGATTATTTCTTGGAGCATATGTGGGATGATCAAATTTTAAAAATAAGATAAAAGAGTTTGTTGACAAAAGAAAGAAACATTCTCCATTCCACCATGGCTTTCATCATGAATAAAAATTATTCCAACCAAGCAAATCAAAATGACATATTTTTCAATTTGGGAACTTCTCCCAACATGATTTCAGATTAGGGACCACTACCCCATGTGTACCCTATTTTTAGTGCTCCATCGGGTATCTAGGTATATTCCCTTATGTGAAATTTTTGTATAAAAGTGAAGGCCTATATTAAATTTAGGGGATTTTAATTTTGAGAATCATTTTTGGGTTTTTAGCTAGGTTGATTATGTGTTATACAATCACTAACAAGTATTAAGATCATATTCACATGTCTCCCTTGACAATTCAATACACAAAACTATTTTTTTATGTATAAGTGTGATGTTTCTAAATGTATATAGAAATAGAATTAATAATCATGCACTCTTATTGGGTAGATAAAATGGCTATGTTTTAGCCATGTGTGGAGGTTCTTGGCTACACACATGGGTATGTGCATCAATAGAAGAAAACAACAAAGGATCATAGGGGATGTGTGGAAGTGTTCACACAAGATCAGGAAATGAATACAATTCAATGTGCGAAGGTGTGTGAAACACATGAGAATAAGGAGTTCATGCATGCACACAAAGTTCTGAACTTATCTATTACCAAAACATAAGCTAAAAATAGGAAAAAACATAGATTGTGTGGTATACAAGTAATGTCCTTAAATAAGTAAAGCGTCGACTTCAATTCAAAGAAAATGTGAGGAAGGTAAAGAACATGTAGGAAACAAAAATAATTATATGAAAAGCATGAATGAGGATGAGCTATTTATATCTTGATCTAATTTTTTTAAAAACATGTAAGTTGTATTTAAGACATATATTATTATGAAAAATGCATAAATAGATGTTGTGCTCATTGTAGAAAGAAATCGAGAGTATGTAAGAGTTTTTAAGGGCTGAATATGTTATTTATGCATGCATGGACATAGTTAGCCTATGATTGTAATCATCTTAATTATGCAATGAACTATGCTTTTGATGGAAATGGGTAGTAAGGGTTAGTATATCTAAACATGGTATAGTGGGAATCCGATATTATCGATGATTATATATATTGAGTGAATCCAGATATTATTGATGATATTATTGTGGAAAATATTTTAGGGGAAACACCATACATTGGGATCTTCTCGCAAATGGTTTTACCTGAGTACCATTTCTCATCATCTATTGGGAGGGATAGTCTAGAGTTTTATTGGCATCGAGACTATCTAGTTAGATGATTTGCACATATGGTGGTTGTTGGGTATTTTGATGTTGAGAGGGATATGTAGGCCTGCTACCCTAATAGCTTTGATAATTTTTCTAGGGTAAGTGGCTAAACTTATTTTAAGATTTAATATCTTATTAGAGAAGTTTCTAAGGATATTTTTGACTTCCTCCATTTCAAGAGAAGAGGATGATGACATAGTAGTGGGAATTTGTGCTAGATGAGAGGATGGGTAGTTATACAAGGATGTAGGGGCTTAGGTAAATCTCACAACTTGTTCTTGCAGAAGGGGAGTAATTTTAGGGTATATTGGTAAATGGGATCTTTGGGGAAGCTTACCAACATCTATTAGATTATTCTCAACTTGGATTTCAATATCACATGCTTGTGGTAGGGATTCCCCTCCTAGTGATCGAATAATCACTTAAATATCTAAATTCAAAACTTTTAAGTAAAAAACAATAGCCATATCTATAAGAGACCTCACTAGAACAAGAATCCTCTACCATGTTTTGTGAAATCTAGTGTTAAAATTGGTCATAAGCTCTTGTGGACCCTTCTTGATGTTGATAAGCTATTGTAGGAGTGAGGATATATCCCCTTTCTCACTAAATCTTGCTACCAATACATTTCCTAGTTGGTCCCAAGTTCCAATAGTATTAGGATTCAGGGATCGAGTACCAATCCAGAGCCTTCCCCTTAAGGGAAGCAACTAGTAACCGTATGGCGATGTCTTGTTCCCTAATATAATGTATCATACATATTTTTGCTACATCTTGGAGGTTTTCCTTTGGAGTTTTTAATTCTTCTCTACTATATTTAGGTAGTACTTTCATCACGTTATCCGAATATGATTCCACACTATCGGGGGTGTGGGTAGAATGAGAAGACTTCCTTTATTCCATGAAATAAACTACCTCGGGGTTGTGCCTAGAGATGGGCCACTAAAATATGTCTAAGGATTCTAGTTGGCTATAAGAAGAGCCTACCTAGTGGAGGTGTTGAGAGAGTCCGGTTCGGAGGATACGGGGACATCCGAATATGTATACATCTTCTATTGCGTGGCGGAGATAACTATAAGTATTCAAACACAACTTCTTATCTTTTCCTCGCTCTTGTTCGCATTCATCTTGTAACCTAAAGAAGACCAAACATAGTACTACTAAAATTATAAGATTTTGATGCTGAAGTCTTAAGATGTGTAAGTGTTCATGTCCCACTGGCATGCTAGGAGAACTATTGACGATTATATTTACGGATGAACCATCAAATTTCTCGGGACACCTTAGGGAAGTGGGACATGTACACTAAGATAACCTCTATATTTTAAAGAAGTTGGATCTTCTCTATAGTGAGGGTAAGGTTAGAGGAAACATAAAGCGAATTACAACAATAACTAAGGTGATGCACCAAAATAGATATTAAAAAGATACGAGATATGGATCCTTGAAACTACTTAAAATAGCCAAAGAGCATTTAATATGATCTACTATTTTTAGGAGTATCTTATATTATCGAGAGGCCAAGAAGGTGAAAAACATAACAGATGTAGATGATAGATGCATATAGAAAACCCAAGGGCATATAACATGATAGATATTCAAAATTATCTACAACTAACAATGAATGAAAAATAAAAGACACATAATATTAAGAGCTAAAATTCACAGAACAAGAACTCTTTATTTATAGAAAAAAATAATACATAAGGCCAATATGGAACATATTACAACTTCCTTCTACAATAGAGTCTTGTTAAGTCTATCCAATACAATCACTAATCCTAGAATCCCTCTCACAACTCTAGTCTGTTTTCTTTCCTATTTTCTCCTTTTTCTTTTAGATTGGAACATTCCCGTATACATCCTTTTGGCTCTCACTTCAATTTCGGAATCAAACCTTCCACTAACAACATTCAATTTTATAACAAGATCTTTCATTTTTGGGTCAATATCTCAACTTCCTATTGGTGATATTTCCGATTGTCATTAATTTTTCCAACTTGCATTCCTTGATCGTGATGATTGTTCTACGCCATGTGGAGGTTGCGCACTTATTTGAGGGCATTCCCTAGGGATTTGTTTTCAAAATTATGCCTAAGAGACACGTGGAAATCACACACTTGTTTGAGGGCATTTCTTCTTTTTTTATTTTAAATTATGGTCAAAGGCGACACATGGAGACTATGTGCATCTCTACTATGTTCTCGACTTTTCAACCCGTCAGGGTAACTTTATCGAGTCTGGGACACATGGATGATGCGGTGTAAGTTTGATAAGACTCCTTCTTCACTTCATTCCTGGAGTGTGCCAAAGGTACACGTGGACACCTTCTGCATTCATCTTCATACTTAGTCAAATTTAGGCTCAAGCAAACAAAAAGAACTAGGGTCGGGACACCAAAATACACAAAAATAACTTTACACAAACTTATTGAGAAAGCTACCATAATGAGGGGCATGGTACCCTTGCACACTTTGGGTGAATGCTCGGTTTAGGTTGAGTGATGTTCCAGCGCACCTTGGGATGTTGTGGGTAAAAACTAGGCTACATTATGGTTATGTTTCCTGGACCTCTTTTCGATTATTTTCCAGATTATGCATGATGAAGATGTTCCAGATTGACTTTGGCTAGTATTGAAGAGTGGTTAGAAAATTGGGAGGAAGAGTATGCTCACATATTTTGTACTAGACTGTATTTTTATGCACGTGTGTGGGTTGAGTAGAACCTATATCATGAGCTTTACAAGATGTTCTTCACCATTTTCCCTATAGAGCTTTATGAGTGGTTGGTGGCTTATGCATCAAAGAGAAATTGGATATTTTGCACACTTTTCTAGACATGGGAAGAATTTTAGGCTTTGTATAATGTAGATTTGACTCGGATGTGCATTGTAGATCATCGGTGGAATCATGTTCTAAATAGTTTCATTCTACGAGTGGCATTTTCTACTTATTTCTTTCAAGAGGTTACTTGAGTTTTAGTTCCCACGTGAACCTAAAAGATATTATATGTGTGGTATTCCCTTAACGGTAAATATCTTGATCATGATGCTAGATTTGGAAGAGCATCATATGGCTAATTAAACTCCACCATGCACGGGGGTAGGAGCAGGTGTGGTGAAATATGGAGGATCTAGCGGTAGAAATATAGAGAGAAAAAAGGTGGCTTAATTTTAATGAAGTGTGTGAGAGGGATTTAGTGAAGAAGCTAGAAATTATAGAAAGAATGGTGTTGTGGAGAGAGTTGGCTCATGAATTATTTGGATCTCACGTAGAAGACGTGTACCCAGCATTTAGAACTCCCCCATTTTGGAAAGCATAGTAGAGAACCCTCTTTGATTTTTATGGAGGTGCATCTCAATAAAGATTGATAACCATAGACGTGCATCCGATCCTTCCTAGGAACCTTTCCCTTTTTCTTGTATTTCTAGTTTCTATGATAGTTATTAGTAAGCAAGCTAGTGTGGGTAGTAGAGTAGTGATTGATAAAGTTAATTTATAGTCAAGTTCAGGAATTAATCAAGTATCTTATTCATCTATGGTAGCACAAATGTCATCTCGTATTATTGGGAGGTCTAGTTTGAGGTATTTTTCCGGCATGTCATCGGCCATAGAACATGTAGAATGTTGGCATCATTTCTAGAATTATAAAACTTCACATACTATGGGAGTTCCTTTTAGCATAAATGTTGGAACACAAGGCATTACAACCTCTGGTCCTTTTCTTGCTATAAGAGGAGGATTAGGAGGATCAAGTGGCTTTGGATATAATGGATCTAGTGGCTCTAGGGGTGAAGGAAACATAGGATGTGATACAAGTTTTGGATCCGGTGGGCACATTCTACAACAGCCCCAACAAATCTTTATGGGGATGTATTTTCATATCTTAGAATACGAGGAATAGAATATGCAACCGAGCACATGCATATGTGTGAGAAACTATGGCATGCGAAGGGGATTATTGCTCTAGAGTGTAAGGTAAGTCGGTTTGTAACTAATTTTCAAGTGCGCATGTATAGTTGTTATAGGAAATATGATCCGAACTAGACTTGTGTGGATTATACCATGCTATGTGATGCTTTCTTAGCATAGTTCCATATACGTGAGTTTGAGAATAAGAGAATCAACACTCTAAAGGATATCAAGCGAGCATTACTGATAGCATTCGAGAGTATGATGCATGGTTCAAAACCCTTTTATCGAAGTTATCTTATGACATACATCCAAGTCAGCATGCTCAATGGTTCCTTAGAGGACTGATCATGCCTTTTAGAAGGGCACTCTCACATAAGACTTATACGAGATCTACACGAGGCACTTGAGGAATCCCTAATAACCGAGGTAGTTGGGAGTGTAGACACGGAGTGATTCCATTATTGGAAGCTTAGATTGTAGTAATGGAAAAATAGTTAAATAAATTATCAGCTAATTTTGGAAATGAGACGTGCACTAAAATTTGGTGCATGGAATGTGAAGTAGAAGGACATACTAAAGATTGTTATCCTATAAATCGATGCACCCCATATTGTTGTGCTTTGCGAGATCTATCGCTTAGATCATTATTCAAGTTGGTTCTCATTATTAAAACACATAATAAGAAAGAGAATTTCTTTTTACTATAAGATTTACACGTATACCACTCATGATACTAAGAATTACAAGTTGATTGATCATATTCATGATGTCATTGATATTGGTGTATGTCAAACTAGTGTTGTGAATAATTCTAACAAACAAGATGAGCATCATGAGCATAATCACAATAAAGGGTGCTCTAATAGAGGATGAGGTAGAGGTCAAGGTTACCATGGAGGATTCAAAGGATGAGGTTGCGGTGGTGAAAGAAGTGAGTTTCCTCATGGAACATGTTATACATGTGGATCCCTTAATCACTACAGGTGTGAATGCCCTCATAATATTATTTGTTATTTTTGTAGAAAGAACCATAACTATGAAGAATTATCATACTTGTATGAACACTTGAGTAATAAGCACAAGCAGGACAAGGGTGTGGGGATGGTTAGAGTGCAGCAAGTTGTGGAAGGTTAGTGGATGTTGAAGTTAGTGCCAGATCCGGAGTTAGTGCATATGAAGATTAATACATGCACTGAGGCTACACACACTAGGGAAGTGAAAAATTTTAAGCCTATCATTACAAAGGAAGAGGTATGACATGAAAATTATCTAGACCCTACACATTAAAAGGAATTATATCAAGAAACCATGGAAGTTATTAGAATTTTGTAGGGTGAGATACAATGTTTAAAAGAGCAATGCATTGTAGAAGTTAGAGTATGAAAAAAAAAAATGATCTTCCTTAAAAATATATTGATGATTTGAAGGAAGTTTTCAAGATCTAAGACAAGAAAACATCATTCCTTTATTTGGGGAATGGTTAAGGGAAATATACTACATGTTGGAGTTGATCGTGAAAGAAAGATTTTGCATATTAACCTACCTCCTCATAGTATTTATTATGACAAGGAGATCACTCTGAATGTTGTTATTGATGGATGGTTACTAAGTAAGATTTTGATTGATACAGGTGTAGAAGTGAATGTACTCACTTTGTACACGTGGATTTAGATGGGGAGACCACTATTATAGCCATTTTCAAATGTGTTGTGTATGGAAAAAAGGACTAAGGCCACGCCCATTGGAGATTTAAAGGATTCTAAAATTACTATACAAGGGGCCAAGTTTACTGGGGACTTTGAGGTCTTGGTGCTTGTAGAGGCATCCAATTTTCTAGCACTACTTGGGTGCCCTTAGTGTTATGCAAACAATTTTGATTTGTACTTCAACAAAATAAAAAATGTTTTGATAACAAGGAATAGCACGTCATCATTCCTTTGACAGACGGGAAATTTACACCTTATATAGAGCCCTTAAGTAAAGAGGATTTGAGCAGAATCTATGTGTGCACCATTAGATATCCATAAATCCTTGATCCATCAAAGAAAGGATTTCTCCAATGGGATGATGCACGTTCATGAGTGACACTACAAGTGTTGCATGTGACAACTAGGAAGATGGCACTTATGAAATGGTTGGACGTGAGGTGATAAGTACAATTACACATGTAAGTAGGCCACTCTTTGTTAGATATTTGGGTAGTAACTAGGTACCAAGGTACACTTTGGTGAAGGAAATCCTAAAGTTTTGAAGCGCGTTATGGAAGCTTAGTGGAAAGAAGGAATGTGTTAGTTTATACTCTATGCAAGATGGCAACGTGTTGGTCGATGGTTCACAAGGATAACAATTTAGAGTGGTGAAAAGTGAGAACATCCTTCTCTATAATATTTCTTGAGATCAATACACCTACCAAGATATGTGAATTTCATGGGAAGGATTCTCAAAGCACCATGTTCAGCAGTGTGAGAGAATCTAGATAAAGGGGCAAGAGGCCTTACCACCTTCTCTATGTGTTCATTAGTTATACTACACCTTTCGAGGTTGCACCCATGTATGGTATGTCTATGTCGAGTTGAATAGAGAAAATGAGAAGCTGGCGGAACTAACTAGGTATAATTCAGACCTTTGACTATTTTTCCACTAAACCTCCAGTGAATGAAGCATTACAAGTTATGAAGCACTTTACTATGGGAGATAGATCAAAGGCTGAGGAACTTATTCAGGAGTTGTTAGGAGATTCAAACCTATAGGTGTGCTTTGAAGAATAAGAGACAGATGCGAACATCTTGGGTGTTCCTTCTTAGAAAGAGAAAAGGGTAAGATAGTCTATGTAATATATGATGAAGATGTAGAGAATCTAGATGTTTAACATATTGAGGGTATGCGTGAGGTCTTAGATAGTAAAAATGAGAAGGTAAATGCATATCATGAGCCTATGAAAATAAAAAGGTCAAAATTGCAACATATGTTAAACCTAAGGAGGCCATCATTGGTGATTTTTTGTCTGACTCAGAGGTTGCTAAAATATTTGAGTTGTTGCCTAAATTCTAGGACTTGCTTCCTAGAGGTTATCATAAATTAAAAGGGTTGCATGAATCTCTTGGAAAGATGAGAATCAAGCTAAAGGAAGGTGCATACCCATTTAGGAAGAGGCCTTATAGGTTGAATCCTAATCTGTGCATCAAGGTGAAGGAAGAAATAGATAAGGTGGTGAATTTTGGAATCATTGAGCCCATCAAGGAGTCGAGAATGGGTTAGCTCTATGGTTATCGATATCAAAAAATATGGTAGGATAATAATTTACATGTATTATATGAATTTTAATGTTGCGTGTGTAATAGATCCCTTTCCCACACCTTTTTGAAGAAATATTGGAAGGCATTGTAGGGCGTGAGGTCTACTCCTTCACGATGGTTTTTCTTGATATCATCGATTACGGATTGCTAAAAAGGATCAAGAGAAGAAATATTTCACCACATAGTGGGGATTTTTATGTACATTGTTATTCCCTTTGAATTGAAGAATGTGTCGGCATTCTTTTCACACATTGTTTTGTAGGCATTCCAAGACTTCATTCATAAGTTCTTGTAGTTTTATCTGGATGATTAGACAATTTATTTTCTATTCAAGGATCACTCTTATAATTTAAGGATTATGTTTGAGAGGTGCCGGTAGTTGATAATCTCCTTAAATATTAAGAAAAGTGTTTTTACTACACCTTTTGGGAATTTGATAGGGAATATTATGTCTAAAGAAGTCTTGTTAGTGGATCCTACTAAGGTTGTTATTTTGGGCTTAGAGGAACCTCTTGACTAGAGTGAGGTGCATGATTCTTTGGACACGAGAGGATATTATAGGAAATTTATCTAGGGTTATGCTAAGATTTCCATGCCTTTAGAATAATTATTGAAGAGTAAAGGAAATTTCCATTCGGGTGAAGTGGAATAGCATGCATTTGAGACATTGAAGGAAATTCTTACTACAAAGACATAGTATACACTTTCCTTCATGGACCAAACCTTTTCATGTGCATGTGGACACCTATGGCATGGCCATTAGTGTGGTGTTATCCCAGCCTAGATAAGGTACTATTGATCCTCCTATTTTTTTTTGCAAGCGGAAATTGACACCATCTGAAAAAAATTATACAACTACAAAGCGTGAGGCTTTTTCCATGATCTACGTGTTGCATAAGTTTCAACAATACTTGTTGGAAACACTTTTTATTTTCTATACAGATCACATGGCATTGAAGTACTTGGTGAACAAGCCCATTTTTAGGGGTGCATATGTCATTGGATTCTATTGTTTTAGGAATTTGACTTCACGGTGGTGGTTAAGCTAGGAAAAAGAAATTTTGGACTAGATCATTTATCAAGGATTAATATAGGTGAAGACATGCAGAGAATTAAGGATACAATTCCGGATACCCAACTATTTAGATAGAACCATGTGCCCTCGACTTGCAAGACATTGATGTATTTTTACGAACAGGTTTGGCACCTGAGGGAATAAAGAATATAGAGAAGAAGAAACTTTCCATACACGTCACACCTTACATGTTGATTAGTGGAGACTTATACAAACTAAGTCGGGATGAAGTTTTGTGCCACTGTGTAATTGAGTATGACCACAAAACGATTATGGAGGAAGATCATGGGGGTATTGAAAATGGACATTATGTAGCATATGCTACCGTATGCATGATTTTATTGGTTGGTTTATGGTGGGAAACATTTTATAACAACTGTAAGTAATATTGTAAGGCATGTGACCATTTTTAGCACCTTGGAAAGCCTAGGCATAGAGATGAAATTCCTTTACGGCCTATTGTGAGTGCAAAACCTTTTTAAAAGTGGGAAATTGACTTTTTGGGTCCTATTTCCCCACCCCCACTTAGGACTATATCATGCTACATTATAACTTGTAAAAATTATCTTATAAGGTGGACAAAAGTGGTGCCTATAGAGGATTGCATGACAGTTATGGCAACAAGGTTTTTATTGGAAAATATGATCCTCAAGTATGGATTCCCTTTGAGTTTGACAAGTGATAGGGGTACTCATTTCCTAAATGAGACTATTAAGATATTTTAGAAGAATTTATGGTGGCACACCATAAGATGACGCCCTATCACCCACAAGATAATGGAACTGTTGAGGCTTTCAACAATATATTCAACCACACACTAATATTTGTGATGTTGGAAGGAAGGACTAGAATGATAAAGTATCTTCTATACTATGGGCATACATGGAAACTTATAAAATATTAAAAAAATCCATGCCCTTTCGGTTGGTGTTTGGCATGAAAGCTCTTTTTCCCATTGAATTCATGTTACCTTCTCTACATATTACATGCATAGGAGATTTGGCTGATGAGAAAGAACTTGAAGATCTCATTAATAAATTAATGAAGTTAGATGAAAGGCATGCCATTTCAAGATGGAGTCAAAATATAGAAAAGGTCGGGCATAATGCATAGCACGATAGGCATATTAAGGATAATAAGCTTGATGTAAGACGGATGGTTCTTCTTTATGATTCAATATTTTTGCACCACCCTAGAAATCTTAAAGTGAAATTTTTAGGACCATATGTTATGACTTATATACTTGATTCAAGCACTTTATAGTTAGAGTCACTAGATGGGACATGGTTTCATGGTTACTTCAATGGAAGTAGGTTGAATCCCTACTATAAATAAGTCTTCTTTGTGTTTTTAATAAGGAAGTATTACCAGTTAGATTAGATTTCCTTTAATGCATTTCCTTTATATGTGTTTCCTTTCATTATTGATATGCTTTATCAATTTAGTTCAGTGTTTTGTGTAATAAATGTGCTTGTATGCTAGAAGTTGATTATTATCTATTGGATTTATGTGTAGAGAGGACTTTGTGCATACTTTTATTGTGGGGTGAATTGTATACAAGATAAATGGACCAAGATTGAATGTTCTTTGAAGATGATTATGCATAAAGAGATATTTTTAGGTGCTTGAAGTAAAGGTGTGGGAAGAAAAATATTTCTCATGAATGAAAACCACATATGGATGAATGGACACACAAAGTGTAACATGAGGTGCCTTTTCGGGCTGATTATTCCCACATGGTTTTTTTCATATAAGACCAATCATAATTTTTGCCTAATGCCAACTTATTTCATACTTATTTCTCCCATGTGGATATCATATCTAGATCTTAAAGTCTATCTTACCATGATTACACTCATCTCAACTTTCCTGCCTTGAATTTCTTATAAAGGCATACCATTTTCCTCTACCAATTCACATTTTATTTTCTAAGTGCAAGAATTTTGGGGAAATTTATCTACATGGTGAGAACACCAGTAGTAGCCAACTTAAAAGACATATCCACCAAGGATTTGCACTCAAATTTTATCATTCAAGTCTTGATGAGGCATTCGTAAGAATTATATTTGAAAATTCTGACCATGAAGATTATACTAGGCCTCTGACATCTCAATTTGTTTAGGTTGCATTAGTGAGAAGACTTATCTAGATAATCCCTTCTTTTTCTACCTTCTAAATGATGTATTTTCATCTCTTCATACTAGAGCATTAAAATGCTCCTAATGAATTCAAGAATTTTTGGCTCATAAGCAGGCCTAGTGTGTAAGGTTTGACCAATTATAAATTCCCATTCATTTGTAATGAGGAATTTTTGTGAAAGAAATCCCCTAATGGTCTTGTGTACTTGATGGAGAGATCTCACTAGGGACCATTACTACCCTATTTCGTAGGTTGAATGAACTGGAGAAATGTGTCTCAATCTTGGAGAAAACACCATCAGGGCCCATACCTTCTCAACCTCCTAAAGCATCACCATCCTTTGTGAAGAAATTTAGGGGTGAATTTAGCTTCAGCTTCCTACACCATCTGCTCAAGGATAATTTGTAGTTTCACTTCCAGTTTAGGATTCCAAGCCATCCTCCATTTTCAAAGCAACAGGAAAAAGGCCTTCCCTAAAGGAGGTCCAGACATGACTAAATGGGTTGCCTCTTATGAGAGGAGATCATGATTTCTTAGTGGATGGTCTTATGACAACTATTGATGAACTTGGGTCTTTTGGTTTGTCTCACACACTAGAAGGAGACATTGTGTTTATTCAAATGGCATTGGGGACAGATGAATTTATTCCTAAGAAGAATAGGCTGGTGAAGAAACTTCCTCTTTGTAGATGGTAGATGGTTAGGTTTCTTTCTCTTGTTTCATTTTTTGATACACTCCTCAAAGATATATGTAACTTTTTCTTCATGGGCTCGGGCCCCTATAAAACCCCATTTTGATACATTTCCACAATACAAAATATAACAAACAATTGAATTAGTTTACATGCTTCGTGATGGATTTGAAATCTTATCAAAGCAATATAAAAGTTTAATGTATTGTATCAAATTACATATATGTCTGAAAATAAAAACTTCAAAGTGAATTTCTTTTTTTTATGAAACAATAATAACATTTGAAATAGGATGAAAAGAAAGTTCAAGGAAAACAAGCCTAGGATTTTTCATTAGTCTTCATGTTTGTATCTTTATATTCATAATCTTTGGGTTACCTATCCACATATGCATCATACTTCTGGAATATCTCTTTTATATCATCCTCATCTTGGCATGTATGGTGCTTAAATATCAAGGCTTGCCTGCTTAGTCCATCAACGCATTGATCCATATTTTGTTTATATTCCTATTGATCCATCTTTTTTATATTCTCATGAATGAAAACCATGTATGGATGAATGGACACATAGTGTAACACAAGGTATGTTGTAGTAATGGAAAATACTTAATGAGAGGCTCGGTGGATAAGTACTTTAGCGCATGAAGATGCTTGAAAGGAGGTCTATGGTTGATGAGTAGTAGGCTCACCAAAAGGTTATGTCGTGGCATGGAAAAATCAAAGCGGGAAAAAATAAGAAACACCAATTTAATTCTAAGTACGGTGAGTACGTGGAGATCGATAAATGCAGAAATTTTTTGAAAATCTATATAAGGTAATGTTGGGGAATCGTTTTTACCTTTGTGTTTGAGAGAATTCGAGTGAGCTGCATGTAAGTGCAAAAATTTGTTTTTTGAAATGAACTAGACATATTTTAGCATGATATTGGTTAAAGCTCCAGTAGAGAAGGTGTTTGAGCAAAATAAAGACGTGCGTGGAGAAGAATTGTGATTAGGTTTTGGGTTTGAGCTAAGGCATGCATAATCAATCTAGGGCACACGGATTTGAGCTATAGAGTTCAAGTTAGTTATAAGAGCATGCCTTTATTGTTCCTATGGTACCTAAGTGAGCACCTAAAGTGACCATGTTGAACAACCAAAAATAATCCAAGTATTGGGCGTGTGAATATAGGGCTATAATAGTATTGAAGCGCCCAAAATCAGGACTTAGTTGTTTTGTGGATAAGGGATATTTTTGGAGATAGCGTGCGGAGCACACATAGAGATGAAGACTTGTGCTACACAAAATGGTATTTTGGGAACAAGTGGCAAATAAGCGTCATGCATAGTTTAATCTAATAATAGGATTTCTACTTGGAGTTAACTATATGACATCTATTGTTAGAACACTTGCATGTTGTGCATACTATTGTAAAGGTGCATGGCTATTATCAGCATGTGACCTATTTTTAGAAGTGGGTGGTGAAGGGAAAGTCCCCACCCCTATAAATATGTATTGACTTGCATAGTTTAGTAAGTGGTGAATTATTGTAGAGTTGTGCTGTTGGTTTTGACACACACATGACTCATGGAGATACTAATGTAGTGTGAGAAGCTTCTTTTTAACAATATTTAATGTAATGGAGTATATTGGTTAGATAATGGTATTAGACATGACTGGATCTAGTTCTTGTATGGTTAATCCTATCATAGTTATTGTTTATTTCATTTATCATGATTCTCTAAGATCTAGATTTGGTTTATGCATTATGGGTTAACTACTAATAATTATGAATCTAAATATGTTTAAACATCATCATGTCAACATGTTGTAAAAGTAACTCTAAAGAGGGACCTAGTACCTTTACGCACTTCGGGTGAGCACTCAGCTCAAGCTGAGTGATGTGCCAGTGCACATGGGTTATTCACAATAAATTCTAGGCTGCATCATTGGTTTCATTTATGGGATCTCTTTTTCATACTTTTTTTTTGGATGTTTCATGATGAAGATGTATTGGTTGACCCTATCAAGTGTTGAGGATTGTATTGTAGATCTAGAATAAGAATACACTCAAATATTTAGCATTGGATCTGAGTTTGACATGAGCACATGGGTGGAGAAGAATTTGTATAACTGTTTATATGAGAGTTTCTTTGTTATATTTCTAATAGAGTTGTACGAGTGGTTGGTTTCTTATGCATCTAAAATGAATTGGAGGTTTCACACACTTGTCTAGATGTAGGAAGAATTTCAGGCCCTCTATGATGCTGATCTAATTTGGATGTATGTTGTGGACACTTGGTTCCATGGTGTTATGAATAGCTATATTTTAGAGTACTCAATTTCCACTTATTCTTTCCCAAAGGTAGTTGAGTTCTAGTTTTTATGTTATCCCAGGGGAACCTATCTACAAGGAATTCCACTTTGGCAATTAAGATCTTATTGGTAACCGTGAATTTGGAAGAGAATTCAATGGCTAGCTAAAATCCACCATGCTTGGGGGCGGGAGTAGGTTTGGTGAAGGATGAAATACATAGTGGTAGAGAGGAAAAGAAAAGAAAGGTGGCTAAAGTACAATGAGGTGCACCAGAGGGAGTTAGGGAAGTAGCACAAGATTACAGAATGAATGGCATTGAGGAGAGATATGGCTCATGAAGGATTTGGAACTCACACAGAGGGCGTGGATCTAGAGCATCTGGAATTCCCCTATTTAGGAAAAAATGATAGGAAACCCTCATCATCCTCTTATGAGAGTGTGCCAATAGAGATGACATGGGATGCAGGCATAAATCTGGATTTACCTAGCAACCTATCCCTTACGCTTGGTTTTCTAGTTTCTAATACAACCAATAGTAAGCAAGCTAGTTTAGGTAGTAGAATAATAGGATTGAATCACATAGAAAATACATCTATGGCCGGAAGATGTCTTCTTTTTTATTCGTAGGTACCTTTTCAAGCACGTCATGAGTGCGAGAACTCATGTGCACATAATTTTGGACTCACCTGCGGGAGGAGTACCACCTTACAGTTGTAGGAGTTCAATTTAGTACAACTATTGGGAAACAACACATTACATCCTCTAGTTCACTTCTTTCTACAAGTGAAGGATCGGGGGCATAGGTGGCTCTGGAATCGGTGGATCAGTAGATCTAGTGGTAGAGGTAACACACGGGGTTCTAGATATGGTAGGGATGGTCCTCACCAACCCCGAATATTTACATGAATATGTCACTTCATCTTCCAGTTATAGGGGAATAGAAGATTTTTCTGATCATGTGCACATGTGTGAGATATTGTGGTGTGCAAAAGGGATCATGACTTCTGAGCACAAGGTAAGTTAGTTCACAACTATGTTACAAGGAAGTACACACAATTGGTACAAGAAGTTTGACCCTGATCAGACTTGCGTAGATTATACAACATTACGGATGTTTTCCTTAAGGAATTTATATCTTTGAGTTCAAGTAGAAGAGTATAAGCATGCTCAAGGATATTAAGTAGGGAACTACTAAGAGTGTTCGGAATATGATGCTCATTTCAAAAAAATTGTCTAAACTTTCGTATGACAGCCAAATGCAAGTCGGCATGCACAGTGGTTTGTTGGAGGCTTAATCACACCTTTTAGGAGGGCATTGTCACATAATACATATACATATCCACATGAAGTGCTTGAAGCGAGAATTACACTTTGAGGTAGTCATAAGTATAGAAACTGGATTAATCCCATTCTTAGAAGCTCAAATTACAGCTATGGTAAAGTAGTTGAAGAAACTATCATCCAATTCAACACATGATACATGCACTGGGATTTGGTATAAAAATTATGAAGTAGAATGGCATACTAAGGATAGTTTTCCCCATAGGTCAGTGCATTCATTATTGATAGACTATGAGATATGTCATTTAGATCATGATGCAAGCTACTTCCCATTATTACAACATGCCATAAGGAATAACATATCTTTTTCTGTAATATTTTTTGGTCCATGACTTAGAATACCAAAGATTATAGGTTGATTGATCAGATCCATGATTTCATGATATTGGTGTACGAAAGATAGGAGTATCAAATAAATCTAAAGGTAAAAGTGAGAACCATGATCATGATCACACTCAAGGGCACTACGATCAGAATGAATGTCTCTTTGAAGGTGGTCGTGGTAGAGGTTAAGGGTACCATGGTGGATTTAGGGGCTAAAGCCATGGTGGTGGATGAGGTGAGTTTCTTCGTGGAACATGTTATATGTGTGGATCTCCTGACCACTACAGGCATGAATGCCCTCGAATATTACTTGTTTTTCATGGAAGAATCATAACTATTAGGAGTGTTCGACTTATATGAGCATCTTAGCAAGTAGCACAAATAGGATAACAAGGGCATGGGGATGGTTACAATACAGCATGCCATGTAAAATCAATGGATGCCAAAGTTGGCACTAGAACTTGAGGTAGTACTTGTGAAGATTACTACACGTGTTGAAGCTACGCGTGCTAGAGAAACATTGCAACATAAGCCTACCATTACTAAAGAGGAGGTTTTACATGTAAGATACCTAGATCATACACATCAAAAGGAGGTTTATCAAGAAACCATGGAGGTGCTCAAAAATATTTAGGGTGAAATACAGTGTGTAAAGGAACATTAACAAAAGTTGGAATAAAAGAAGGTAGTGGAGATGGTCCAGTGAGATGTTGATGATTTGAAAGAGGTATGCAAGATGTTGTGCCAGGAGAATATTATTTCATTACTAGGTAATTAGTTAAAGGGAAACACTCTACATGTAGGTATTGAGAATGGATGGTAGATCCTGCATGCTAATCTCCCATCATAGCTTAGATTATGACAAGGAGATCACTCTCGAATGTTGTTGTGGATGGGAGGATTTTGAGCAATATATTAATTGACACGAGGCATGAAAATTAATGTTCTTACTTTTAGTAGTGTGAGAGACTCTAGACAAAGGGGCAGGAATCTTTACCACCTTTTTTATGGGTGTACAAACTATATTTCACTTTATGAGACTATGCATGCACTTGGTATGTTTATGCGGAGCTACATAGGGAGACTAGAAATTGGCAAGACTTGATTGTAAGGATGATCTAGACTTTTGACTACTTCTCCACTAAACCTCTATTAAAAGAGGCATTATGACTTATGGATCTCTTGACTATGGGAGATAGTGCAAAGGATGAAGAACTCATTTAGGAGTTATTTGGTGAGGTAGACCCAGGAGCACATTTTGATGAAGTAGATGAGATAGATGTCGCACTACTTGAGTGTTATTTCCTTGAGAAGGAGAAAGGAAATATGGTCTACATAGTGAATGATGAAGAAGTAGAAAATTTGGACATTGATCATTTAGAAGTTATGCACGAGGTTTTATATAGTGTAGATATGAAGTTGTGCACCTATCATGAACCTATGAAGACAAAAAAAGTGAATATTTGCATGGATGCTAAACCTAAGGAGGCCATAATTCAAGATTATTGGTCTTATTATGAAGTGGATAAGATAATTGAGTTGCTACCACGATTTCCGGACTTATTTTTAGGGCCTACCATGAGTTAAAGGGATTACATGACTCTATCGGTGAGATAAGGATTAAGATAAAAGAAGGTGTGTGCCCGGTCAGGAAGAGACCTTAAAATATGAACCCTAACATGCGCATAAAAGTTAAAGAAGAAATTGACAAGATGTTGAAATATTACATCATTAAGCCCCTAGAAAAATCAGAGTGGGTTAGCCCCATGGTAATCAGTATAAAGAAAGATGGTCAGATTAGGATTTGTGTGGACTACAGGGAGATGAATGTTGCATGTTTGATTGATCCTTTTCTTATGCCTTTCACTGAGGAAATATTAGAAGGTGTTGTAGGGCATGAAATTTACTCTTTTACAAATGGATTCTCTGGGTATCATTAGGTAAGAATTACAAAGGAGGATCAATAGAAGACAACTTTCACCACTGAATGGGGAAGCTTTGCATATACGGTGATGCCCTTTGGTCTGAAGAATGCACCTAAAGTATTTTCAAGCATTCTAGGATTTTATTCACATATTCTTTCAGGTTTACTTAGATGATTGGAAAGTATATGGGCTTGTCAAAGATCATTGTGACGACTTGTACTTAATGTTTGAAAGATTCAGATAATTAAGAATCTCCTTAAACATCAAGAAGTGTGTATTTTCTACACATTTTAGAACTCTACTAGGGCATATCATCTGTAAGGAAGGTTTGTTAGTAGATCCAACTAAGTTTGGAGTTATCGTAGGCCTAGAGGATCCTACCAGTCAAAGTGAGGTGCGTAGATTCTTTGGCCACACAAGGTATTACAAAAAAATTATCAAAGGATATGCTAAGATTTTTGTACCCTTGGAGGAGTTACTGAAAGGAAAGGAGACATTATGTTGGGGAGAACCGCAGTAGCACTCATTTTAACCATCGAAGGAGAGGCTTACTACGGTACTTATTCTACACTTTCCCTCATGGAACTAACCTTTTCATGTACATGTGGATGCCTCTGACATGGTCATTAGCACAGTGTTAGCTCAGCCTAGAGAAGGTATTATAGATCATTCTATCTATTTTTCTAGTAGAAAGTTAACTCTGTCAGAACAAAACTATACAACTACAGAGCACGAGGCCTTATCAATGATCTACACACTACATAATTTTAGACAATACTTGCTAGCAACACCTTTTGTGTTTTATACAAATCACATGGCATTGAAATACTTGGTAAATAAGCCCATTTTATAGGGGTGCATATGCCAATGGGTGTTATTAGTCTAGGATTTTGACTTTGTAGTCATTATAAAACCATGTAAAATTAATTCTAGCCCAAACCACTTATCAAGAATTCAATCAAGAGAGGAGGCGTAGACAATTGAAGATACAATGTCAAATGTACAGTTGTATAGGTTAAATCGTGCGCCTTTAAAATTGGAGGATATTTTTATTTTTTACGCATAGGTATGGTGCCAGAAGAAATGAAAGCCTTAGAGAAGAAACAACTTGCAATTCATACCACACCTTTCATGTTGATCAATGGTGACTTATACAAACTAGGCCAAGATGAAGTATTGCACCGGTGTGTACTGGAACATAAGCACACAGATATCATGGAAGAGGCTCATGGTGGTATTATAGGTGATGCCACCGCGTACAAGATTCTACTCATTGGTTTATGGTAGGATACTTTGTACAAGGATTGTAAAGAGTATTGTAAGGTGTATGATCACTTTCAGCACCTTGGAAAACTTGGGAAAAGAGATTAAATGCCTTTGAGCCCTATTAGTAGTGTAGAGCCATTTGAAAAAAAATTGATAGACTATTTGGATCTTATTTCCCCAACTACATGTAGAACTAGATTGTGTTACATCATCACTTGTATAGATTATCTTACAAGGTAGGCAGAAGCAACACCTACAAAGGATTATATAGTGGCTACAACAACAATGTTCTTATGGGAAAATATTCTTATTAGGTATGGATGTCCGTTGAGTTTGACAAGTGATAGGGGCACACACTTCTTGAATTAGACAATCAAGATATTATTGGATGAATTTATGTTCATACACCATAAGACTACACCTTATCACCCTCAAGAAAATGAGACTGTTGAGGCCTTCAACAAGATATTGAGCTAGACCTTGACAAAAATTTGTGATGTTGGAAGGAAAGATTGGGATGATAAAGTTTTTATTGTACTTTGGGCATATAGAACAACCTATAAAAGGTTGAATAAGGCCACACCTTTTAGTTGGTGTTTGACACAGAAGCAGTTCTTCCCATGGAATTCATGTTACCTTCTTTGCATATTGCACATACGGGAGGTCTAGCTGATGAGCAAGCATTGGAAGAAATAATTAACAAGTTAATATAGCTGGATGAGAGGCACGCCATAGCACGTTGGATTTAGAAGAAGAAAAGGCCAGATAGAAGGCTTGGCATGATAGACACATCAAGAATAATAAGCTTGAGGTTGGGTAGATTGTACTTCTTTATGATTCAAATTTTCTATGCCACCTAGGAAATCTTAAGGTGCATTAATTGGGACCGTATGTTATCACTCACATACTTGAATTAGGTGCTTGATGGAACACGGTTACACACGCTTACTTAAAGAGGAGTATTTTAAAGCCCTACTATAAATAATCCTTCTTGGTGTTTGTAATAAGGTAGTATTTCCATTTAGATTAGATTTCCTTTATTATATTTCATTTAATTTATTTCCTTCTTCATCGTTATGCTTTGTCAATTTAGTTTAGTGTTTTGTGTAATAAGTGTGTTTACACGCTGAAGTTGAACACAATATAAAGTGTTTATATGTGTAGAGGAATACACATACCCTTAGTGTGGGGTGGATAAAGGAGGTATGGAAAAGAAATAAACTCACGAGTAACCACAAGAGGAACAAAAGGAGCAAGGTTTCAAAATTCATGAGAACTTCCGAAGAATTTCTAAAAAATTAAGACCATGCGTAAAGCATTGGGTGCTCAGTATAATAAAAGGGAGGATATGGCATTAGAGACTATGTATGTTGGGTCACATTGGATAAACTACTTCGGCATAAGGAAGCACGGGTAGAGGAGATATGTGACGGATACGTAGTGGCGCGTGAGGAAATTATGACTGAGGCGCAAAGTTTGAGGCACGAGACATTGAAGCATAGGATAATGAGGTGTGTAACACACTCAAGAAAAATTAATGTTGTTTAAGGTGGTAGGTGGAACAATTAATGAAGGTAATTTTTAAATTTTGGTTTAAATTCGGCATTCTCAATGTCATTTTCTACCTTACAAACTTGAAAAAAATTACGAAGTGCAAAGAAGAGCTAGAGACGAAGAACATTCTGATTGAGTAATATTGTCACGTTTTGAAGCAAGGTGTTGAGTGTCTAGGCATGAAAGAAATAATTAAGTAGTGGTGCATGTGCATGATGGAATACTAACTAGGGTTTTCACTACGCATTTGCAAAATAAAAAAATAAATGGCACCACAGAGAGCTCCATTAGTAGAGAAGGAGGTTGACAATCCAATAGAGGAGTGGTTGGTGGAAATGATATAGCTAAAATAAGTCATTGAAGGGTGTCCATGGACAATAAATATTACTTAGTGTAGGGTTTCAAAGATTAACCACCGCACTATAAAATGTATGAAGGATGTCATGGTAGAAGTCTACAAAAGGACTACCCGTGGTGGCGTACAACACTAGGGTTTTGGATGCCTCGGTAAAGAAACTACTTGAGAGCATGGGCGTAATGAAAATCCTAGAATCAACCTACTTTAGAAATCTTGAGAAATTGTACCAAAGGATAATGTTATGAGTCCATGAGGATTTTTTCTATTTTACGAGCAATAGAATGAGGATAATTACCAAGTTTATCGAGAAGGTAATAGGCTTGTGCAACACGGGCTCAAAGCTTATTGGAGACCTATCAGATGATGAGGGCATTGATGCCATAGTATCCCTATATAAGTATAAGAAGGGGGAATGAGCTTTTAAGGTCACTAACATTGAAGACATGGCCACCAGAGTTGCAAGGTGGTTATTAGGGAGCAAGCTAGGTGTCACTGAGTAATGGAATGAGGTGAATATGCATTGGTTGCATATAGCATACAAAATGGCCAACAAGACCTACTACAACATCATTGGTTACATTGTAGAGATCTTGGTGAATAAGGCACGCATCTAAGTAGAAAAAAGAAGATAACCTAGGGCACATTTTTGTTATTAATTTTGTTCAATGAAGTTGGGGTACTAGACGATCCTAGGGAAAACATATGGGAGTTTTCATTGGAGAAAAATTCCCCAGCCAAAATATATGCCAAGTACATGTTATGCGGAACTATTTCCAATACACACAAGGAGTGCTTAAACAAGTGATTACGGAGATTGTGCAGGGCATTGTATGGAGGATGGTGCATTTTCCATAAGTTGCCAAAGGTTTTGGATAGAGAAGTTGAATTCACACTTTACCAACATTTCAGCTTAGGAACTTACACATGAAGTTTGGGAGAAGAGTCCATGCCGTAAGTTTCCTTTTTTACCATAAGATATTTTAAGGAATGAATAAATACATTTCATGATGCGTGTCAACTCCAATTTGATGCCAAAAAAGTGGACACAAAAATTCACATTCTACGCAAAAAAATATGTATGTCTAGGTAAGAAGGCCCATGTCGAAACTATGGAGTCTAATAATGTGGAAATCACACCAGAGAGTTTTGTTGTAGGGAAAATTGAACTAGCACACATCTATATATACTTCATACCAAGGTTCAAGGATGGTAAAGTGATGAAGGGAGTGGATATGGCTCTTCCTAGACCTCCTAAGAAGAATCAAACAGTGGGGACTTTAAGAAATTTTGTATTTGTGCCCCCTGCTCTTGAAAACCTAGTACATACAGGACTATAAAATGTCCTAGAACAAGAGGAACCTAAAGAAAATGTCGACTTGTGCATACTAGAAGGATTTTGAGGAATATTCACACTTTAAGCAACATTGGTGTTGTAACTTCATTGCAATAAGGAAATCACCATGCGTGACTCCTGTAAAGGATGAAGAGAAGGAGAGGAGAAAGCATAGGAAATATGTTCCTATACAAGATAGTGAGGAGGAATCCCCACAGCCAAGTGCGCAAGAAGTAGAGGAAACTCCAAGAATGAGTGGAGATAGAGTTAAGGCCACCCTAGTGTGGAAATGTAGGATGATGAAGATATTGGTGAGTGTGTAGTCTATGAGACTATAGAACCCAGTGTGAGTATTCATGAATATATCTCTAGTGAAGGAGAAAGAAGTGCTAGTGGGGATATAAAAGTCCTCATGTGCCCCATATAGGAAGAAGGGAAAGATGAGGAGGAATTCAACCAAGTGGTTGAAGGCATTGTCCCATGAGATGCAGGTGTAGCTGAACAAAAAGAAGAGGACGCATTAGCACATGAGGATGTTGGTGAGCATATAGGCACACATAAGGAAGAAGAAGTGGTAGGTACTCAAGACTTGGGTTATATGAATGACCCTTTAAAAACTATTTGAACCTATTTCTAGAGTACACTACCGAACAAATAGTTATATGGCTAGGATTGGATGGACCCTGAAATGGCCAATACATGCACTCGCAAATAGCTATCTTGGGGCATGCAGACTCACATGGATGAGCCTGATTTTGATGTCTACGAGGAGGCATGCACTTCAAAGAAGATGAGGAAGGTGCCTCATACATGCCATATGACCACTAAGCCAACCCATTTTTAGATGAGTAGGTAAGAAACACTTTGATTAAGGTGTTCATATAAGTAGTGTGCTGAAATATGATTAAGGTGGAAACAATCCAGATGTTATTGGAGGATAAAAAGGACAAGGACACGAAAATCAAGCACCTTACTCAAAAGTGTGATAATTTAGTAGTAGAGGCCCAGAATGTAAAGAATATGGTGGATCAGATTGCTGATGATATTTTACTAAAGAGGCATGAGTTTCAAGAGAAGGTGCCTTGGGATGTTTAAGTGCCTAAGTTTTAAGTCGAGTTGCTATCTACACACAACAGACAGTTCACCTACTTCTAGAGGAAGGACCAATGTGCCTCCCTAAGAAAAAGGATGTAGGGGAAGAAGCAACAAGAGAAAGGGCTAGTATTGTTAGAAAAGTTTCAACTTATGAGGTGTTGCTCCAAACATTGAAGGATGAGATGAAGAGAGCCGATCAAGCTCTTAATTTATGTGCGGTGCCAGACGCCATAATAAGGACCAAAACTTTAGTAGAGGATAATGAAGTTCTAAAGGTGATGAAGGATGAAACACTTGGGTGTGTAGAAAGGTTGACACTAGTAAAACAAAAGTGTGAGGCCCTTGCAGGTAGCTCAAGATCTACACAAGGAAAGGATTAACGAGATTGGAAAACTTATAGTACAAAAGATGGACCTTATGGAGGGAATGTTATCAGGTATGGCCAATGTTGTCTGGATACTACAAAATGAGAAAGAGAAAATATCTAAGGATGAATTGGATGACATAGCCACTGATATTCTAGAGAAAATAAGGAACATGCTAAGTGACTAGTAGACCTTGGAGGTTGAGCTCATAAATGAATATCCATAATTAATCCTTCCAGTTGAAAAAGAAGGTGCTACAGAATAAACTTCATCCTTTTGTATAGATTTTGGTTCATTCTTTCATTACCTATTCTCTATTATTGAAGACATATGAAAGGATTCCCATTACTGGGATGAAAATGTACTCTAGTGTGGGGTAATGTTGAATAGCCAAAAATAATCCAAGTATTAGGCGCGTGAATATAGGGCTATAATAGTATTGAAGCACCCAAAATCAGGACTTAGTTGTTTTGTAGATAAGGGCTATTTTTGGAGATAGCGTGTGGAGCACACATAGAGATGAAGACTTGTGCTACATGCAATGGTATTTTGGGAACAAGTGGAAAATAAGCACCATGCATAGTTTAAGCTAATAATAGGATTTATACTTAGAGTTAACTATAGGACATCTATTATTAGAACACTTACATGTTGTGCATACTATTGTAAAGGCACATGGCTATTATCAGCATGTGACCTATTTTTAGAAGTGCATGGGTGGTGAAGGGAAAGTCCCCACCCCTATAAATATGTATTGACTTATGTAGTTTAGTAAGTGGTGAATTATTGTAGAGTTTTGCTGTTGGTTTTGACGCGCACATGACTCATGGAGATATTGATGTAGTGTAAGAAGATTTTGTGTTTTACAATATTTAATACAATGGAGTATATTTGTTGGATAATGGTATTAGACATGATTGAATCTAGTTCTTGTATGGTTAATCTTATCATAGTTATTGTTTAGTTCATTTATTATGATTCTCTAAGATATAGATCTAGTTTATACACTGTGGGTTAACTACTAATAATTATGAATCTGAATATGTTTAAACATCATCATGCCAACATCCTGTATAAGTAACTCTAAAGAGGGATATGGTACCTTTGCATGCTTTAGGTGAGTGCTCAAATTAGGCTAAGTGATTTCCCATCATGCATGGGTTATTCACAGATAAATTCTAGGCTACATCACACAAGGGTAAGGAAGTTTAGGTCGAAGTAGAGGATACCGCTGAAATCCATTTTCCAAGATGTTGTACCCGAAGGGGTTTTTATGGGTCGCGATTAGTATTCTCATATTTATTGTTATAAATTAAGTGATTACAACCACAAGAATAAAGATAAAAAATATGAATTGGACAAGTTGGTGGTAGTGAACAAAACTCGAGGACAAAAAGGACATGATTGTGTATGATGACGTGGGTAAAAATTTGTTAGCAAAGGTGGCAATTTTACAATTGTATGAACTCCCTTATTTTGGAAAACTAGATAAGTTATATTAGTGGTTGATGAGTAGATTCTATGAGGAATTTTTCTACTTTACTAGGTGATAGATGAGGATTACCACGCCTCTGATTGGGAGACTTACATGATTAAGGAGTTTGGGTATATAACTTAATAGTGACATCACTGAAAAGGAGGTGATAGAAGAAATGAAGAAGGGACTAGGATATATGAAGGGAGGGCATGGGATGGATATCCCTTAGTTATAAAAGTACCCAGGTTATGCAGTGGTATCAAACCTCCTAACTAAGTTAAATAATCAAAACCGTTGGTCACAGGTGAACAAGGCATGGTTACATGAAGAAATGAAGATGACGAGAAGGGGTGGTGTACAATTTGGCCAATTTATTTGTTGAAACCATTACTAAGGAGGTGCACCAAGGTGAGAAAATAAGTTTTGGCATGATCCTTTTATCACTTGTATTTGTATAAATTGGAGTGCTTGATGGGCCAAAGGATAAAATATGGCAATACCAGGAGAAGAAATCTCTTACAGAGATATTTTCTAAGTATACATGTGATGGGACCATGAGTGGACCCTTTAAGTAGAGATTAAAAATGTGGTATGAGTGCATCCACATTGTATTTAAGGATGAGTGGAGAATGCCTAAGGATCTTCCTTCGGTATTAGACAAATAGGTACAGCTTTGTTATTTATCCGTAACACCTTCAACAAACTGTTATATTTCTCTTTGCATTACAAGCATTGGCATGTGATTTTCTTGAATGAGGTGTGCTCCTTGATTGTTGAAGATGATGCTTGTTATGGATAAATCATTTCTACTCTTGGATGGAAATGATATGGCTTGCAAGAATCCATTTTCACTTCTTATTGATAAGATGCAATCTGATTTTGAGAGTTGTAAACTTATCTCTTTTGACTGACTCATCCTTGGATCAATTTTAGTGATCCAAGGAATGTTTTAAATCTTCTTAACGGACTGAATGGTAAAATTGACATTCATTAGTTTGAGAGGCATAGTGAACTGAACTTTGTATGTTACAAATTCTTTCGTCTTGTGTGAATGTGTCTTCATTTGGTTGTATGTTTGTGCTTGGGTCTTTGGGATTGATCTTTGTAGGACATTAATGGTGTAAACAAAATATAGTCTACTTCATGACTATGAAGGGGATCAGGATCCTAAAACTAAAGGATTATCCTAATAGTATCCTAAGCTAGGTAAGAGCACCTACTTCCTAGCTACGTCTACTTATTTGGGTTTCATTCTAACCTAAGCTTCTTATTCTATTTTGTTGGGATGGTGTCCTAACCTAAGATCTTATGCTAAATGAATAAGGGAGAGATTACTAAAGTAATGTTAGGCTATATTAACCTAATGCTTAATACTATATGGATGTGAATTTAATCAAACCTAAGGTGGAAATTACATATGGCAATGTTTTAAGACCTAAGGTAATTATTGTTAGACTAACCTAAGTTTTGGGGAAATCTATCCTAAACTATTAAAAAGGAACCTAAGGGTCGCATGACACCAAGGCAACAGTTCTAATGGAATTTAATTGATTTGATTGGGTTTAATGTATGGAGGTACTGCCAATTTTGGAAAAGGCTAGTTAAATTTAGTAGAGGCATACGTGGAGGCTTCACTAAATATGGAATTACATGTTAAATTAAAAATGGCATTCACTAGTTTTGGGAGGTGGTGGCAAGGAGAGATAAGTAGGAGATTTGGGAGTAATGACATTAATGGACCTCGGTTTTTGTGTGCAAACCGTCTTGGAAACAAGGGAGGTGGATTTGTGGGAGGTTGTTTGGTTTTGCATGTCTCGTGAATTTTGCTCTGCATGGAGCTATCTGGTTCTTTGAACCAATAGTTTGACTTCTACTTCATGGCTATTTTTGGTTTCTCTAGGTCTATTTTTGATCAAAGGAATGTATATGAGGCATTGGAAGAAAAATTGTTTGGTTGTTGATCTTTCATGGAGAAGAAAAAGAGTGGGAAGCTCGGTTGGAAGTCTCCTTCAAATTTGCAGAGGCACTATCAGGCATGATAGGCTCTACCCATTAATATTTCTTGCTTTCTTCTAAGTGATTCATTAAAAAATTCTTCTCTCATGAGATAAATGTTTGCATGATTTTTCTAGTTAATTACTTTCATGTTTTTATGAATCTCTATGGTTTTTGGGATGTAAATCCATTGCAAAGTAATGTTAGTTTTGGGAAACTTTCTTTGTGCTAGTTTAATGGTGACATGCATGTGAAACTTGTATTTGAAGCTCTGTATTTCATTCTAAAAATTTTATTCAAGGTTGGTGTTGTTCGAACCGACATTCATTTCTTTGTGTGGTTCTCGGAGCATTGTGTTTTGTTTGAACTGGTATTGTATCCTTTTGTTTCGTTTGAGCTTGTATTGAAGCATTCATGTTTATTTTGAGCTTGTAATGGAGCTTTATGTAGTTCTAAACTTTTGTTCGAAGCTTCGTGTTTGACACTATACTTGTATTCTATACTTGCATGTTCTAAACTTGTAGTCGAATCAATGTGTTTGATTCTACACTTGTATTCTGAGCTAGAGTTTGAATCTTATTCAAGGATTTGAAAATTTAAACCCATTTTAGGGAATGTCTGCTTGAAAGAGACTTGAGAGATTAGTTTTGGTTTGAAGTTGATTCGGTAATCTCTTTTGAGATCTTCTCCTTGTAGCCTCTTGTTGGAATGGTTGTGGTACTTCTGTTTTGGAAACTATACCGCCTTCTTTGAACTCATTAGGGCGTGTAAATATGAAGTATATTCTTCCCTCCTTTTCTCTGAGAAAACCCACGTCTCATGGAAAGCTTGATTGTTTTGTCTGAAGGATTATTAGACTGTAACTGTACCTTGTTGTGGGTTTGGTTTGATATAGAGTTTGTTGGAATGGTCGCTAATAGTTTAAGAGGTTTATGGAAATACAATATGCATTTTCCTTCTTGTGAACAATGTTGAAACGAATACCTTCTTGTCGCAAGCTTTTTAGATGGAACTTGAGAGTCTTTGTTGTGATCTTATTTCAGTCACATTGGAGGTAAGATTGGGACATTACTTGACTTAAATGTATATTGAGTTTTATTACTCTCTTCAGATATTTTTAATTGATTTCTAGGTTTTATTAAAAATATGGATTGAATACCTTAGTGTACTAAATCTTGTATGGAAGGATACAATATCTCTGGTTTGGATTGTTTGTATAACTATTCTTAACTAGTTCACGAACTACTTGCTCTTTTGTATTGAGTTGTTGAAGCCTTGTAATGGGATTTCAGTCTTTTGAGTTCGTGAGTACTTCTAAACTTGTTTAGCTTTTACTGTTTTGGGTTTTCTATTCCTTGTTGGATTCAGTGAATGAATCTCTAGGTCTTTTAAAGAGAAAGGAATATGTTCTCTTGGGGACAATATATTGTTTTTGGACTATATTGTGTACTTCATTCTAAGAATTGAATTCGAACTTGTGTTTAATGAATGGGAATAGATAAACTAGTTGGTAAAGATTTGTAAGGAAAACTAGAAGTGTGTTTTCTTCTAACTATGTGTTTGGTTTTGTGTTCTCTCTTGGGAACTAGTTAAAGAACTTCTAAGTTTGAAATAGAAATGGTAATTCATTTGATAGTATAAATGAAATGAATTATGGATTGGACCTTTTCTAATTGAGATCCCTTTTTACTATTGTTTGGATAAGTTCATTTGATTGAACTTCTCTGTATTCGATTCTCTTCTGAGATGGAAATTTCTTTGTGGATTATTTGGTCTACTTTTTTCTAGTCATTTTTTGTGATGGTGTAGAAAGAGAGTAGCTTAGTCAGTTTTGTTGAATAGGGAATGTAAACTTGTTTTGACCAACTACCATGCCTGACTGAGTCTTACTTCTTTTGGATTTGATCTTGGAAGGTTTACTCGTTTACACCCTATCTTTTATGAATCCTCTTTTGGATGGACACGGGAAGAGACTAATTCTGTGTGAGTCTAGCTTGGATTTGTGGAACGTCTAGTTTCATATCTATGAATTATATCTTCTAACATGTGGAAGTTAGTTTAGACTTGCAGGAGGATTGTTTTGACTCTCTACCCTACTTGGATTGATTTGGGATTCTAGTTAGATGTTGTACCTAAATGTTGAATCCTTTTTATGTTATCTTTGAACTAAGGCAATTTGGTGTGTACTAAACATGTTTTTATCTTTCAGATGATTAAGTGTGTAAGGAATAGTATGTATTGATTCTTCTTCTTTGCTTAAGTTGTAGGATGAATCATCCTAATAAGAGCTATGTTGTATTTAACTCTTTTGCTACTTAGTAAATATAAATGTGTATTTCTATTCTTATAGAATTATGAAACAATTGGATGACAAGACCTGTTGATTGTTTTAAAGTAATTGATAGGATAAATTAAACCTTATGATATAATGTAGATGTTGCAGATTATATTATGCTCTTTTCTTAAAAGTGAATTTAGAATCTGTAATTGAACTTCTTTTCTGGTTGATATTACTTATGCTTATTTGTATGATATATATTAATTGTTTCATTAAAGTAGATTTGTTTAAATGGAACAATTAGTGGAATGCACTTTGTTTTAATGCTTAGTGATTATCATGCTCAGGTTCATTGAACCCGACCACTTTAGCAATTTTTGCGAGATGGACATCGTAAGTGATAAAAAGGCAAAAAAATTATGATGCATTGGCTTATTTAATTATGGATCTTATGTAAAGAGTTTCAATCATTCTTGAGTTGTATTGGGAAAGAAATGTGATGTTCTCTTATGAACTTAATGATGATTAACATGCGGTATGTTTGTAATGCATAGTCTTTTAAATGTATATTTACCATCTTAAATTGAAAGGTTTGAGTGGGTGTGAATTATTTTGTACTTGTATGATAGAATAGTAGTGATATCTTGGTGGTATTCTTTATATATGTATTATATACTATTGTTGATATCATGAAAAAAATTGTATTAATGGGATAGTATGATCCCCCTTATTATAAGGAAACTTGTTAAATTGCAAAAGATGTCATTCTTTATCTACACAACTAAAGTTTAATAATGAAATATGCTTTAGACATACAATTAAACTATATGAGTAAAGAATGATAAAAAGGATATGTTAATCCTAACATCTAACCATGTAGAGGAAGACTCTTCCTCTCTCAAAAGAATGAAAGATAAAAGGAATGGTGGTTATGATCTTTAATCTTTGTACTTCATTTGTAAAGTAAACACTAGTTGAATCTAGGTGGATGACACACTTGATTTGGACAACTAGGTTGCATTAAGAATTAAATGTTTGATGTTTGTTGTCCTATTTTGGGATAACTACTTGTTATGCCACGTTAATGAACATTAATGCAAACATGAATTAATGAATTTCTCCATATCTAATTAGGATAATTATGGATAAATAACTTAATGAATGATTGGAATTAGGGTTAGGTATGGTTGCTGCAATCTGAATCTTAATCCTATATTAATTATGAATTAATGACCACTAAGGGGGTATGTACATCTTGATGAATCAGTTCTCACAATGTTAGCACATGCTAACTACATGATTATACCCTCGAGAAGTTCCGGGACTTCTCGAGGATATAGTTTTGCAATTGACATGTGGTAACTCCCTTCGTATTTGTTCATCTAGATCTACACACATCCTGGACTTGAACTTAATTTCTCTCTAGGTCAATTTAGTAGCATGTTCTAGAAAGGTAGTAGCTTTCAATGACTTAGGTACCTTAGCACATCCGGTTGACTTAGGTCAGTGAGTATGCCCATATACCCTAAGTCATCGTGAGCCTCTTCCTATAACAAATTATGTTGCTAACTGAGGCTAGGGTCAAACCTTGGGCAAGTGGACTGACGGTAGTCAATAAATACCATTCTAGATAACAAAAGAGTGAGGTGAAGGATGTATTCTAGAATGATGAGTATGTCATCTAGGAATAGTAACATGAAGTATGTTGAAAATATTTGGTTGAAGTATCGCAAGTTGCTGGTTATGGTGTCCTATGTCACCTAATTTAAAGCAACGTGATGTCAGATGAATATTGGTAACAAATATTTAGATAGGTTATTTAAACAGATCATTCAGTACCTAGAATAGGGTAGGAAACCAAGTATACATAGTATACATAAAGTATTCTATATTTTAAGACAACATGAGAGATCGGTTAGTAACTAAGTCATGGAATGAGAGATTGGTAGTATACCGAATCATTACAGCTACATATAGTTATCTATTATGAGATTGATTGGCATGGAATGTGTGTCTAAATGATGTTTTATTTAGAAAAAAGAACATTATGTACCAAATAAAAATTCCCTTGTTTCTAAATTCTTAAAATGGGAATGTTACATTATCAGCAATTTTGTATAGAGTGCTTTGGGATGAAGGATGCGAAGTGGAGCCCTTGGTGTAAGCTCCCTTATGCCTTCACCATGTGCTACTTTTAGGTATTTGTACATAGATTTTTAGATGCATGCCGACTACTTTTTCAATGCAGATAATGTTAAGGAAGACTTACGTTTATCCAAGTAAGTATGCATATATTGAGAAATTAATTTTAAATGACATTAACATTAAAGCTATGATTTTGGCCATTGGAAAGTCTGGGGAATCCCTTATGTATATTTACCACATGTCAAGGTTGTAAAATGGATAGTGTGTTGAAAATGAGTTCAAGCTTCGTGATCCATCCTAGAATTTACAAAGAATAACCTAAGAACATTGGCACATCACTTAGCCTAGAATGAGCACTCACCAAGCGTGCAAAGGTACCAAGCCCCTCCTTAGATTTTCTTTTGTAGGATGTGAACATGATGAAGAGTTAATGCATTCAAATCCATAAACAATATAAAATTTCCATAGAGCATATTCTAGATCTAGATCTTAAAGAATCATGAATCAAATGATAAACATAATGAAATTATCCATGCAATAACTAGTTACAATCATGTTTGACACCATTATTCATCCAATACACTCCATTATATTAAATACAATAAATACACATAATATTATTACAATAATTAGTATCATAGCTCATGTGCACATCAATTTTGGCAGCATAACTCCATATTAGCTCACTCTTCTAAACTACACATCTTACTATATATTTATAGGGGTGGGAACTTTCCCTTCACTACTTACATAATTCCCAAAATAGGTCACAATTTGAAAATAGCCATGTTCCTTTATAATAATAGACACACATGTAAGTCTGCTAATAATAGATCTCTTCTAGTTAACTAGCATTGTTAATTATATTATTAACTTGAACTCATGCAAAGTGCTTAGTAGACGCTCTTCCAAAACTAGCATTTGAGTGTCGTACAAGTTTCCATCTGGTTGTGTTCCCCACACACTATCTCCAAATATTGCTTATAACCATGAAAATGGCTAAGTCCCATATCAGTCCTTTTCTTTCACGCGTGTTTCCTTCCCTATCTTTTTGTGCCTTCAAATTTTCCTTGTTAAAGCACATGAATCTTTTGTGCACCTTATCCTTAGTTTCATACTTCATCTTCTCAACATTTTATGGACCACATAAGGGGAAACATACTGGGGATCATTGCAAGATGAGGAAGACACTTTGCCCCTTGGAGAAGAAGAAGGAGAAGACACTTGAGGCTTGGATCACCAAGGAAGAAAACAGATTGATTGTAGGAGATAAAAGAGAGTGTGAGGTAACCCCTCCATTGTAGGAACCAGATGAGGAAGTGTTAGATACATGCACTATAGAGGTGGATATAGAACAAAGCACCGGTGACCCACAGCTTTAAAAGAGTTCTTAGAAGAACAAGAAATTAAGGTGTGGGAACATCACAGCCCCTTAGGACGTAACCTAGGACTTCCCCTGTGAAAGTAGAACCTAAAAAGAAGAAAAGGTGCAAGTACATTCCTAGGAAGGATGATGAGGAAGATAAAATTGGGGATAATGCACAAAACACTCCAGGGATGAGTGAGGATGTAGAGGAGCCTCAGGCATAAGAAATGAAGAAATACGAAGAGAATTTTAAGCAAATAGAGATAGAAATAGATAACGGCAAAGCAATCGGGCATGCCCATACTACATAGATAGGTGAAGAACTAGTGTTGAATTCAGGCATTAATATTCTAAAGGGTAAACATTCTGATAAGGATAAAGCTAAAGGTATCTATGAGACATCAACAGATTTGCATATTGATGACCCAATCAAGATTATATGCATGAGGTTCCAAAGAACTTTAGAGCTCGAGGACCTTTATGGTTGGGAGTTAATGGATGAAGACATGACAACTATACACACATGGAAACAATTATCTTGGAGCATGTAGACTCATATGGATGATCTTGAATTCGACATCTATGAAGAATCATGTGTATCACACAAATTTAAGAATTCACCATACTCACACCATGTCATAGTTACTCCCATCCAGATGTCAAATAAGCGGGAAAGAAATGCATTAACAAAGGTATCTATATAATTTTCACATCAAAACATTAAAAAAGTGGTAACTATTCAAGTGCTTCTAGATGATAAGGAAAAGGATATTGAAATCAAGCACTGAAAAAAAAAAAGAGACAGATTGAGGTGAGGACACGCTCAATGCTCAAAGGCATAGTCATGAAAATTTTTGATCGGATTATGAAAAGAGGTTGGATTTGGAGGATAAATTTGCAAAGAGTTTCCACCTGCCTTACACTATTTACACACATTATTTCATATGGTATTGGATGAAGGACCCGTACGCATGCCAAAACACAAGGATGTTGCGGAGAATAGGTATAGAAGGCTAACACAACAAGATCAGTGAAAAATTACTAGCTATGAAGCATTATTGCAGACCTTGAAGGATGAATTAAAGAAAGTAGATTTGGAATTGAATAATGTGATAATAAAAATAAGAACTATGACAGAATAGGATCTCGAGGTCCTCAAATAACTTAAGACCGAGATGCTTAGGCATGTGGAGAGGCTTACTTTGATAATAGAGAAGTGTGATGTGCTTGCATAGCCCAAGACCCACACAAGGAGAAAATAAAGGACATTGGGAAATTGATAGTGCATAAGATGGATGTCATGGATGGGATGGTCTCTAGTCTGGATAATGTTCTCAGGGTACTATAGAATGAAGGTGAGAACATGACACTTGAAAAAATGGAAGCAATACTTGTAGACATTCCGATAAAAAAATAAGGAGCTAAGCGATTGGAATGACTTGGAGGAAGAGATCAAAAATGAATATCCAGAGTTATTTCTCCATGTGGAAGATTAGATGGCCAAGTATTCTCTCATTATTTTTTTGTAGATATTCTTTTATTCTTTATTATTTTCCTTGGAGAAAACATTTATGGTTACGCATTTCCGGGGACCAAAAATGAAATTAGTGTGGGGTAATGTTGGGTTGATGAAATATAGGCTAAGTATGAAAGGTGCATAAGGATTGGGTGTGTGCACACAAGGAACGTAGGTGCACGTAGAAATATAGTGGAAGCAAGCATGCCCAAGAAGGCATGAAATGAGGAATTAGATGTTTTCCATTTTCGGGCTAGTTATAGACATGGAGTGAAGAGCCGTTTTGTATGGATACTTGAAGAGCATGCAAAAGCTATTTTAGACAAGTGAGAGATCAAGATCCATACTTAGTTTTGAGCTATTAATAGGATTAGACTACAGTTGTATTATTAAATAATCTATTAATAGTGTGCTTTCATGCTTTTGTAATTATATTGTAGCGGCGAATGGCTATTCTTTGCATGTAGCCTATTTTTGTAAGATGCACGGATAGTGAAGGAAATTCCCACTACCTATAAATATGTATTGATTTACACAATTTAGGGATCTCATGTTGTAGTAGTGTTATGCTACAATTTTTGAGTGTGCATGACTTATGAAGACATTATTATGTATGTATGAAGCTTCTTTGTTTTACAAAAATTAATATAATGGATCTTTATGGCTAGATATTGATTGTTGACACATATGTAACTAGTTCATGCATTGCAAAGTTAATCTTGATTTTGGTATGAGTTAATCATGTTTATGATTGAGATCTAGATTTGGTTTATGCACTACTATTTACTTAATTATTTATTATGGATCTGGAATATTTGTATGATCATGCAAACTTCTTAAGAAATATTCCATAAAGAGGACTTGGTACCCTTGCATGCTTTGGGTGAGCATATAGTTTAGGTTGAGTGATGTGTGAGCACACCTTGGGCTATTGTGGCTAAAAACTAGGCTACACATGAGGAATATTTTACACTTGTGGGTCACCTAATCACTATCAGGTGTGAATGTCCAAAGAATCAAGTTTGTGCATACTATTACAAAGCACATAAGGTTAAAGAATTTCTAGACTTGTATTCCCACATGTTTTAGAATAATAAGAAGGATAAGGTACCAACCATGATTAAAGTGGAATATGCTAAGAAGGGTAAATGGTCACCTAATAATTTGGTTGTACCCAAACCTTAACCATTACTATTCATTACATACACATGCGAGCGGTGTGCATGCACGAAAGGAAAGGCAAGACTTCTCATTATAAGGGAATAAGTTGTGTATAAAATGTACCTAGAAGTGGGCCAATAGAAGTAATTTTATCCAAATACTATGGGCATCATCAAGGAGCTCTAAGGATAAATATAATGTCTAAAATAACAAGTACATGAGAGGAAGTGCTCAAGGAATACTTAATTACCATATCGGGATGTTGATGATCTTAGAGAGGTATGTAGAATGCTTAGTTAGAAGAACATCAAACCATTTTTGGGAGAGTGTTTATGAGACAAGATAGTGGAAAAAGGTGTAGAAAGGGATCACCAGATTCTTCATGCCAACCTACCCTTTTAAGATCATGAATATGAAAAATAAATCACTTTAAACGCAGATTATTATGGGTGGATGGTAAGTAATATCCTCATTGATACATGCAATGAAGTATATTTTCTCACACTTGATGCTTATAACCAAACAGAAGGTTTTCATTACTTCAATCCTCAAGTTTGTTGTATATGGATAATAAAACAATGGATATGCCCATTGAGGTACTAAATGATTTTTCTATCACCATTCAGGGAGAAAAATTCAAGGGTGATTTTGAGGTGTTGGAGTTGGCTGAAGTAGATAACTTCCATGTGCTTTTAGGTCATCCTTGGTATTATGCTAACAACACAAACTTGCACTTCAACAAGTGTTATGTAACTTTTGAGAGCAAGGATGAGAACATTGTGATACTATTGGATTGCACAAATATTTAACCTTATATAGAACCCATCAATGAGGAATATCTCAACATAATATATGTGCATATAATACATGACCCGAGAGAACTTGGATCCATCCAAAGAGGGTGTGCTTCAATGGGAAGATGTACAATCCATAAGTGACATTACTAGTGTGGCTTGTGATAGATGATCAAGCATGTAATGTGTTTTTGTCATTGATTCCATGCAATTGAAAGATGAGAAAGTGAGTAATGCACTTAAAAAATGGCCTTAGAGGTTACATGGAGAAATTTTAACAAGGGAATTGCCATGAAGATACTATGATAGGACATGGAGCACAAGGACAAAGAGATTCAAAAAATCACATTGTATTTTTAAGATGAGAATAATTACATGACCAATGCATATGATAAATCAAAAAACATATTTTCTAACATCACGCACACATGATCATACTTGGTTGACCAATCTCAACTAGATTATCCAATAGATTTTCACTATCTAGAGGATCTAGTATAAATGTTGTTAATTAAAGTGAAATGTGGATCGGGGCCATCTACAAAACAATTGGTAGAATTGAATAAGAGGAATAAGGAAAAGATAGAAGATAAAATGCATAATATGCGGCATTGATCTTAGAGACCAAGGAGGTTGTGCAAAAGGCCAAGAAATTTTTGATAACTTTCAGGGAATTTTCTAAAATACAAAATGAGTAAACCATAGTGGAAGGGCGAATTAAAACAAATACGAGCCACAATGAGAAAAAATAAATTTGAGTGAGAGAAGGTGATGTAGGAGGTTTCATAAAATGGGAATTAATATGGGCCATGGGTGACATGATAATAAATAATGGCTCAATGAAATCAATCCATTGGTAATGTGTAGAATGGATAACTTTGGAAGGCTTGGCTGAAAGATTTGAATGTGGTGGTGCACTAGAGTAGGTTCTAGGCATTATGGAGGCATCACGTTATAAGGAAACCAAACATCTCTATGAATGGAAGAAGCTAGAGGTTATAATAAAAATAAAATTTATAGATCTTATCCCTTCTCCTAAGGCTGAATTTTGAACACGCATGAGAAAATATTTTTACTCATTGGTTAAAGGCTTATATTCTCTATTCTTTGAATTATTCATTCTTTCGAAGTTATTTGAACAATGTATCCTTAGACCCATGATATTGCTTTGAGGACAGAAAATACTCCTAGTGTGGGGTAATGTTGGGTAGAGAAAATGGATAAGTTTAATCCATGCGCAGAGATTTAAGGTCTCGCACGGGGTACATGTATTGAGATAAGAAAAACTAATGACCATAGAGGATGAACAGCAGTGTACACATGAGAGAAAGAAATGAAGATAGGTCAATGCGTGAAGGTGCACGCAACACAGAGAGGAAATCGGTGTGCAAGGATTTTGCACATACACACAGAGTTTCAAAACTTGGTTATTTGTAAAACATAAGTTAAAAATAGCAAAAATCATAAATGATGTGGTATGCAAGTAACTTCCAAAAATAAGTAAAGTTCCGACTTCAAGGAAAATCACATGCAAGGAAGGTAAATCACATGCATGAAAGGTAAATAATTATAGGAAAATAATGAAAAGGATGAGCTATTTATAACTTGATCTAAAGTTAAAACAGTTCATGTAGGTTATATTTGGGAAATCTATTATTAGGAAAAATTCATGTAAGAGGTGAAGGGAAATTCCCCACCATGTATAAATAGATATTGTGCTCATTGTAGAAAGAATTTATGAGAGTATGTAAGAGTTTTAAGAGCTAAGTATGTTATGTATGCGCACATGGACACAAATATCGACCTATGATTGCAATCAACTTATTTATGTAATGAACTATACTTTTGATGGACAATTATGTATGGGTTGCAAGGGTTAGTAGATATCAACATGGTATAATGGGAATCCAAATATTATTAATGATTATTTATGTTAAATTAATTCATTATTATATGTGTTGCCATTTTTTTTATAATGTGTTTTATCTTCATATTACAATGGTTATGTATGCATTAACCCACATCTTGAAAAGTGAACAAAGGAGGGACTCTAACATTTACACACGCTTCATGTGAGCATCTAGGAATCTATCTAGGTGAAGTGCAAACATGCATGGTCTTTTTAAGTGTTGGACACTATACTCCAACAACTCTTTTATTGTAATTTTGTGTCTATCGGATCAATGAAATATGATTAAGCATATTTCAGAGCACTATATTAAAATGTTTATTAATGGATTTTTTTGTGGTGTTACTTAGTAATATTCATTTCAATTGTAAAATTTCTTTCCATAATGACCATCTGAAAGTGAATATTTGTTTCCTTTGAGGGTATCTTGGGTTTTATGGATTTAGTATAATAGATACATGAATTCTTAATAACAAGTGTTTGTGTTAGGATCTCAGAGATTACATGGTAGTTGTTTCACAAATTGGGTATCCATGATTACAAACAACCCCTGAAAGTTCATGTTATTTTGATTCCTAGCTCTAATACATGACATTGCTATAAGGATAAAATGGTGAACAATATTTTTTCTCCCCATTAGATCCCCATCTCAATTTTTTATCTAATTTCCATTGTAATACCCTAGTTATCTCCTCATAAACTACATTTCCTTGTATATCATACATATGTTTTCCTACAAACCACATTTCCTCTACATATTTTAGTTGAGTTTATCTCTAATCTAAAATTTAAGCATTCTGAATGTCATTATGTTTTAATTTATTAAAAGCATCCTTTGAATTATGTTCATAAACACGTATTATTTTTCTTTATTATCTTGTGTCTTAGTTTCTCAAGTGTTTGCAGTGTTTATGTGACCTTTTTTTTAATGAGCACTCCATTTAGTGGCTGCATTTGGTCTCATATTGACATTCAAACAAGTTGAGGGCTTGAAACATGAGATCTCCCTTTCCCTCTCAAGATATCCCATAGGTCCTCTCACCTTGGTTTAGGAAGATCCATAAAGTAGTAGGATAACAACCATGCCCTTAGTCAGGTGCCTCTTTGTCATCTCCATATACTAGACCATGAGAGGAATATAGAACAATCCCTAGCTACAAAAGACAAGTTAATAAATCCATCATTCTTCCCCACCCTTTATTTCACACATTATTCTCTTCAAGTCTATGCATGTTGTTAGATTCATAACCAACACTCCTTTTAGTGTCATTTTTGGGGACATTTTAAGCTAAAAAATCCATGTCATGCTATTAATATGATTTTGATATTTCCAGGTGTTTAAGAGAGTCTTATCTCTTTGATGCTTACTTGTTCTTAAGCATGTATGCTCTCTATTTGACTCATTTAATATTCATGAAATTTTTATCAATCCATATGTTATCAAAGTTTGATTTGGTTCATTTTCATTTTAATTTATCTTCTTTATAGTGTAATCTCTTGTTATGACTCTGTTCTAAATTCTAGGTTTGACCGGCCCTAAAATATTTGTTATATGTTTTTGGTGACTTCACATTTGTAAATATGGAAAGGATGAGATCCTATTTTTGATCATATCCTACTAATATACTTCTTCCTAAGTTGAATATGTTGCAAGGAAGAAGGAAGTAAGTTTTAAACTAGTGAAGGTTCACGAATAAAAAGGTATGGATATTTAGCATTTTGATCTTGTTGATTCTCCTTTCATTTAAAATTATTCTAGTTGTTTTAATAGTTCTGAACTAAGTAGCCATGTTTATTAGCTTCATTCCTTATTACAATAATAATTTGTGCGAGATTTACTAAAAAAATCCACGAGCCCACCCATCATCTTATACTTGAAGAAAGGACCTTTGGTTTTGGTGGTGCTCCTTTGAAGAATTCCCGTAACATCAACCTTACCCCCTTGGATCATACACCACCTATTCAAAACCCAGTTGATCATCCTCTTGAAAATATAGCTGATTAAAATATCATTCATCCTCCCTTCAAAGTCCATAGTTTCAGACCTATTCACTTTGAGGACATGCATGGATGCCCTAATGAGGTCCCCAACAAAGTGAGAAATTGATTACCCAAGTTTCAAGATAATAATGTTATTTCTAGATAGAAACACCTTAGATATTTTTGGAATATAATTAACGAATATGAGATTGAGTATGAGGATGTTTATCTAAAGCTATTTTTGCATACTCTTGAATAAGATGATAGATAATGGGTCAATACATTTCCTCATGGGATTATTGAATTTTGGGAGGAGATGATTAATACATTTAGAATTCAATATGGTAATATAACATATCCTAAATTTATTTTGAGTGAATTTGAGAATATCCAAAATAATCCTAATGAGTGCATGTAAAACTTGAATACCATGTTCAATAATACATTAGTGATGCTTCTAGCCACTCTTAGGTAAAGTAATGAGTCTTGTTTGATAAAATATTGTGATGTTTTTGATAATAAGGTGACTTATTACCTAAGAGACAAGGATCGTGTTAATCTTAAAAAATATTTTACCATGGTCATATAGATTGAGAATAATATTAAATTTGGTTGTAAGTATCCTAAGAGAGAAGTGGTTAATTTTGTGAACCCTAAAAGTAACAAGTTGGTAAGCCATCCACTTTAGAAGAGACAATGAAGACTTTATCCATTGTTGTCAAACAGATTTATTATAAGTTAGATAGAGTATAAAAGTGCATTTCCATGGGCTCTCATAATCAAAATCAAAATAGACCACCACCTCTTTCCAGAATATATGATAGAGGAAAAATACCCATGGGTCAAGATGATAGGAATCAATAATTTAGAGATAATCGGGCGGTCATTGATCATCTAAGTGATTAGGTGTCAATGATTGAGGAATCTCCCTCATTGGTGGTGTGAAAAATGTCTTCTACCCCATGTTCTTTATTAGCAAGTGGCCTTGATAGAATATCTAGAGGAGTATGGATATGATCATGATTTTGATGATGCATTGATGTTTAATGAGATCCTGGACCATGAAGGGAAAATTAATTCCAAAAATATCTTATGTGCAAATATTGTGGATGAATTTTGGAAAGTTGTGAATAAGGTATGTTATTCTACTATTGAAATTGATTCTAAAATTAATATGAATCAATCGTTTAAGCTTCCCAATCATGAATTTTAGTACCTAATAACTTTAATGATTAAGAATTATTATAGAAGAGTATCTTCATGGAAGATATATAGTTATTGATCAACATAATATTATATCAAGAAAAGGAATACAATATGAGAACTAAGCAAAAAGTTCCCTTTCCCAAGGAAGTGGCTTTTTAGTTGTTTCAAAAGGTGGTGAAAAGGGTAAAGATACCCCTAAAAGGGTTTAAGGTTTTATTACCCACTGGTAATTTTGTGTCTTCATCTCATACTTTTAAAAAAAGATCCATGTTTATGCTTCTAAGAGTAAGATGTCTTTATTCACCAATGTCCCAAAGGATTCCCCTAAGAAAATTTTTCCATGTAAAATCTCTCTTGAAGTTAAGTCGTACTATGCCTTTTGTTTTCTCTGCTTTAAATAAATATTCACCATTTGAATATGGGTTTTCATTTCACCTTAATACCCCCATTCTCAAGTACATTTTTGTGATATGTCCCAATTCTGAGCCAAATTAAGATAATTGCCCCTTTATTATAATTTCTTAGGATTCTTAAGAATGGGAACAGGACATTCGAGTACTATGGATTCAATGAGGATGTTGTTACAAAAAAGAGATCCCTCCTTGTTGTTGAGAATGAGATTGAAGACTCTCATGAAATTATTGAGCCTTCCCTTAACATTTATTTAGGCATAGCCTTGGTTGATATCTAATTGGATATTGATCCTTTTTACATGACATTGATATTTAATGGTTAGCTCTTGTACAATTACATATTTCATTCTAGTGCATCTTGTAATATCATACCATTAGCATTTATGAAAGAGATTAGAATAAAGAGATATGTTGTTTATGGTAGATACCATGTAATGGATTCAAGGAAGTGCATGTGGTTAGTTGTGTGAAGGGACTAGTTTTATAATTAGCAGCTCATCTTGGTAAGTATTTAACCATGAATGTTGTTATGGTTGATTGTCATGCCAAATGGATAATTTTATTATCTAGGAAATGGGCACCAAGTGTTTGAGGTAGTTTTAAATGGACTGTTATATACCACCATTCCTTTATAGGGAAATTTTTTTAAATTAGATAACGAAGACAATTTAATGCACTTGATTAAAGACCTTATGGATACATCCTATGAAGTGCTATATGCATATGTTGAATTGGGAGAATTTTTCGTAATGCATAATTTGAATATCATTGTCTCAAAATTAGAGCTTAATTTGAAGACCCCAATGGTCATTGGACTATGTATTTTTATGGAGCATGCTCTAGCTATGGAAATGGAGTAGAGGTGCTTTATTATTTTCTCGAACCAGGGGATATTTTAATTTCTCATTCAAAATATTCTTTAATTGCACAAATAATGTTTCATAATATGAGGCGCTTGGAGGCATGGAATGAAGAACCTAATTGTCAAATGAAATTTTGAAGTTTGGTTGTGAAAAATTCAAAAAGATATATGCAACCAAGAGTTAGAGGTTAAAATAATATTAAATGTAGCTTGGGATGTAATTATAATGTTTGATGCTTTGAATATTATATATCATGATGTTGGTCCAAAAATTTGTCGGATGGGCAGGTCGTGGGGAAACAAGCCAACATTGTGCAGGGCATAGCCCCTCTTTGAGACAGTAAAGCAAAACTGGTTTATTTCTAATCTATCAAGTAGGAATCTATGCAAATCTACACTATTCTAACTTTAGGGGGTTTGGGATCTCATCCCAGTAGAGGTAGTTCCAACAACAAATAGAAAGGTAAGAGAGAAGGAACAGAGGAGGGTAGATCTGAAGGAAGAAAAGAAATGAATTCCAAGACAGAAAGGTTAGAAGGTTTATGCTTTGGGTTGGTAATGGACAGATCCAAACTTACTTGCATAAAAAAATAAAGCAATATTGATGAACATATGATGATAATAGGAATGAATCCAACAGAATAAAAACATAGATCTAACTTAAGAAAGATCTGATGGAAATAACACATATATTGAGCACAAAGTCTTAGCATATGTATTAATAATTCTTTTGTTACAAGAAAACACAAAGTCTTTCTCTCCTCACTTCTCTTTTCATACAAAAAATGTCCACCTAGAATACAACAAGTATTCTAGTATTTATAGAAGGAGAGGAGGAAAGAAGACAAAAGCAAACCAACCACTTTACAAAATATCTTACAAGATATTTACAAAATATCTAAAAAGTCAAAAGTTGACTTTGGGAAAGTTTTTGGATGGCAACATCCCATGGTGCAACATGGATGATGTCATCATAAAGGATTACAAGCTTTTTAAATATTTTACAAAAATGATCAAAGCATACACAAGAGGAGAAACTACTCCTCATCATCTCTTTTCTCAACTTAGTGTCCTGCTTTTGATCAGAAGAGTCGATGCGACACTGAGCTTGATATTCCATAAACTTGTTGATCATCACTTGAAGTTGGTCATGATCTGGACCTTTGAAATGGTCGCTAATGACTTCATGCAAGTTTCTTTCTCGTTCTTGAGCTTGTCAGGTAACTCGGTGAACTCCTCGCATGCATCGATCAAGAAGCCAATGAAATCATAGTAGGCCAAGAGGTTATTGATTGAATCTCAGTTGAAAGTGACCTCTGGTGCCAAACCTTGAGTGATAATAGCCTTGAAGTGCTGAAATGTATCGTCTACTTGTCTCAATTCATATGATTCACTGAGCATCCCTGGAGACATTTTCTTAACTATCTGCTCCATGTTGTATTTTGCATCCAGGGCTTCATCCTTGATTTTATCAATTCTTTCTAGGATATATTCCATCTGATCAACCAAATAATCTAATACAATGAGAGCTTTATTATGTTCCCGTGGGTGATCGATGATGCCAACCTTCAATAGATCTTTAGCTAAGCAGTTAGCCATTGCTTTGAATGTTTCATGTTGTAACTTGGTGTTATCCAACTCCTTAGATAGGGAACCCGCTACTACTTGTAGCTCCTTATTTGCTTGATCTATATCTTGGTAGAGCACTAGTGAATTTCCCAATCATTTCATGACCATCTCATAGGATTTGCTTGATCCAAGATGATACTACTATGCCTTGCTCGCCAATCTTAATATATTCATTTATCTTTTCCTAACTGGGAGCTTGGATGGGTTCGGCGGCGATGGCGGAGGAGCATTTCCCATCTTCTACAATGCTCGTAGGAGATGTTTGTTTTACACTTTAAGTATTCTCTTCTCCTCTTTTACTTCTTGGAGCTTCTTATAGAGGGCATCCATAGCAGATAAGGCTTCCCCTTGCAGGCTTTTAGATGAGGTCCCCATTGTGACTTGAGTCACTGTGAATTCTGTGGGAGACAGATCCTTCTTTTCCTTGGTGGGGTCCAGGTATGTAATCTCCATGACTCTCTCGCCTAAAGTACTTTTTGAAAAGTGAGTTATTACTTTTTGCTTCTTGGGTCCCTTCTTCAGAATGATGGAGAAGTCCATGGGTGCGATGGGAACCTTTCTCTTATGTTGACCCAAATGGTCAAAAATCCAACTAGGACTTATGGGAGTGGGAGTAGAGGAAATAGAAGAAGAAATGAGAGTGAAAGGGGGTGCAGAGGCTTTAGGGAAGAATGTTGAAACACTCGGTGGTGGCATCGACAAGGAGTCCAATGCACTACTTCTTGTGGGGACCGAGAGTTACTACAGGAGAAGAGAAGGACATGGAAATGGAAGGGATATGCAATTAGATAGAGGGAATACTGGGTGACAGATCTACGAGAGAGGAGAAGATGGAAGAGGTGGGAGATGGAAGGGAGGAAGGGAGAGGAGAAGACACATCCATATGAATGGATACTTGAATGACATGGGAAGGAGGAGCGGAAGAAGGAATGGTGGGTACCTCAATAGTTGTAATAGTGATGACATCCTAGATAGATGTATCCACCGTAACATTTGTTGTTTTTTCTTCTTTTCCCGGAGACACCGGAGTCGACCACCTTCTTCTCGAAGTAGGAGGGCTTTCAAGAGTTTTCTCCTGTTCTTTACTTGATTCGCCCTCTTTGTTTTTTCCTTTTCCTTTTCCTTTTCCTTTCGGTTGCTTGGTCCGGTCTAGGAGGTGCTCTACCTGAAGGAGAAGTAGTGAAATCTACTCCAAGGTAGGTGAGACCATTCTATTTGCACCAATGTTCGATGTGTCTTTGCAATGTGGGTTTGACCCTTTTCGAATGGTCTTAGGCACGTTGCTCTGCTCGATCTCGGTGAATGGCCAATCATTTCCTTTTGTGTCAAGATAAACTGATTAATCTCTTAATCGAGTCTCTTGAAATATTTAGAAGCGATGGCAATTCCATAGTGGATGATCTCCTCCAGAGCCAATTGGGAGTGATCCTTTCGCTTGATGTCTATCTCATGTGTCAGGTTGATCCAAATGTCCTCGATCTCGAGGATATGGATGGGATTAATTTTTTCCTTTGGGAGGAAACTCCGACAGTAGAAGGTCGGCCTTGCTGGGAAGTTATGCTTTAGATTCATAATTCAATCTTATCATACATCTCTTGAGCTTTGGCAAGTGTGGGGCAGTGTGCCAGCCACTGTGAAGGGGGAATGGAGTTCCTCCTTTCTTTCTCTTCATGCATCTCATGGTAAGTTATTAGCTACCTTGACAGCTCCAGTAGGATCAGCTTTGGCCCTACAAACCTTGGCAACTTCGTGGGTTCTCCTTGGAAGTTTGCAGCTCTAAGATATGTGAATGTGGGGAATTGTGTGAACAATGCTCCCCATTTCTTCATGGCAAGGATCACGCTTGGGCTGGTCCGACCGTGTCTCATATTCGGTCTCAACAGAAAGATCACCTCATTGAAGAAGGTGTCGTTGATCTTGGAGAACTGAGAGATACTGGCTTGAGCCTTAGTTCCAAATAGAACTCATATATCTTGACTTGGGGCCATACCCCATTTTGAGCTAACCCCACAAAATCTCTTTCTGATGTAGTAGCATATACAACGTAGGAATTCATGTAGAATTTCCTAGTTGTTAGAACTTGTTGGAGCTATTGCGAGATGGTGTCACTTATGATTTCACCCCAGCCGAAGCATTAATCAGGAGCATTCTTGCTCATGGTCTCTAGATACCTCAGCATCCACTTGTGGAAGTAATGGGCATCAAGGAGCCCAAATACTCTGTGAGGAAGGTGATTGTATCACTTAACTCCTTGTTGAAGTCACTACAATGGATGGTCTATGGCCATCTACTTATTGTCTTCTTATTTTTCAGATAAAGCTCGTTCATCATTTGCATGCATTTATCCTCATTATCATCCCAGGCCTTCTTGCAGTCTTCTAGACTTATGGCGACATATTTCCTATGATGAGGAATGCCCAGGGTCAGTTCAAAGTGATGGGTTGTGAGGTTAATGATCATATTTTACTCTTTGTCTTCGACACATCTAGTGTCCTTGTTGTAACACCGAGCAACCAACATAATAAATTCATTTTTTACAACACTTATGTTAGCCAGTGTGCAAAGTGTAACCCACTACCCACTAGTTTTTTCATCCATGGGCCACTGCTTGCTTGGTTGGTCCTAGCCCAAAAGTCATCCATATCAAAATGCCCTAGCTCAGAGTCTCTGATGTCAAGGTCACTCTCTAAATATGAGTCATGCATCCTGACTTTCTAATATTTTTACTTCATCTCTTGCTCCAACTGCTTAGCCTTAGCTTTAGCTTTGGTTGGCTTCTTGCTCATTGAAGCCATGAGTAAGCTCAAGGATGGATGTTCTTGCTCTGCAAGAAGTATCGGGAGGTCCAACATAGAAGAGCCATGTCAACCATCATGTTATTCATAATGAAATCTTGCATAAAGAAGAATGAGCAATTATAAGGCTTAGGGCACAAGGCGTAGGTTTACAACATGTTGCAGAGGCTTAAAAATGTTAGGTGCACTTTTGAGGATGTTGACATGGAAAAAGGTGCACCAGTGTTGACAGGAGAAAAGTTGCGCCAAGAAAAAAATGGCGCGGTTTTGAGGATGTTAACATGAAATTTTGGGCACCAAAGGGTAAAGCACATTTAGGAAGGTGTCAACATGCAAATGTTCATGCCAAAGGAAAAAGTGCAAGGCATGAGTTGGTGATACACAACATGTTGTGTAGGTATTGAGACATTGCACTTGTGCCTTAGAAAAAAATATGCTTTGGCGGGCGTGGAAATGTTTGGTGTTGCATGCTTTCAAAGTGTGCCAAGGCACGATTTTAGGAGATGTTTCAGGTCAGTAAGTGCACCAAAGGATTTAGCACGTGGCACGGATCTGGATCACACAACATATAATGTTGTTGTTGAATTTGTGCATGCACTTTTTAATAAATTGCTAAGTGTTTGTTTTAGCTACGTACGGGAAGGGCTCATGCTACATAGGTTTAAAGTGTGCCACAGCGTGACTATGGGAGGTGTAACATAAATGTAAATCGTGCCAAATGTTTTTAGTAGTTAACAACTTTGGCCCAATTTATCTTGATTTTCACATGGTTTTTCTCTCTTTTTGGTTTTAGATTTGATGGTAAGAGGGAGAAATGGGATTCGTAATAGCAAGCAGATATAAAGGATGGTTTCTTCGAGGCGAGCCTCCTGATTTGTAGATCGGAAGGAGGGGCAAAAGGGCTTTCAACTGGTTTGGAGATTGTAAATGTGTTATTCTTTTTACATTTAATCTTTTTATACAACAACCCTAATCACCTAATCACAACAAAAACAAAAACCACAAGATAGGAGAGGAACCACTTAACCTAGATATATAAAATATGAGGAGAGGCGACGTGGATCCACAAGCTTGAAAAATGGTATGCGGGGGTGACAAGGATGGTTGTGAGCCAGAGAAAACACTTTTTCAATTTTTAATTCATGAAAATGACAGTGTTGGGCACATATTTATAGGAAAACTAGTATTTATTACTTCACAAAATTTCTTTGGCACGACTTTTTGAGTGTCGACAAAATGAAAAGTGCGCCTTGCACAAATGTATTAACATTGACATGACATTTCCAGCACCTTAGGCGCATATTTTTGGATGTCAACACAAAATTTCCGAGTGCTAAGGGTATTTAAAGGGGGCACAACTTTCTTGATGTCGACACGTAAATTTGTGTGCCCTGTTCAAAAAGGGTGCATTTTGAAATGTGTTGACACACAAAAAAGTGTACCCAAGGAAGAAGCTTAAAAGCTAAGTTCGGAGAAAACTTGATTTTTTGAAAGGGAGTTTTGGGCCATTTCGAACGTAATCAGACTTCCTTAGGGGTCAAAATAGAAATTTTGGTATGGTTACTCTAAAACTACCCTTATCAATTTTGCGGGATAACAACTGGCTCTTTTTTTAATTAAGGGCAAATAGGTTTGAAGGGACTATACCATGTATACAAAAGGTCTCAAAAGCTAGATATCATAGATGAGAGAAACAACCCGAGAGAAGGAAAAACAACCAACCTAAGAGGGATCATCGGCCGATGTGACAACACATTAGAAGAAAGGATCCAGACGTACAATTATCCAAAAGTAGCGAGAAGAGATCAAAAGTAAACAAAATATATTCATCATATAATAACTCTACCAAAAAACAGCTCCAGAACCACCGGTTATCAAAGAACTTCGCAAACGAAAAACAGCATCTCAAAGACCCTATTACTTGATAGCCCTCATCAATCTTGGTTTTGATATAGCTTGCGGTGCATAACAACTAGCTCTTGTTGGGACTATCTTTGAGTGAAACTTAAGGGTAGAGAATCCCATATTTTCATGTGCCTATCCATTGGGTTACAAAGAGTCAAAAACAAGGGCAACTAGAGGGTGAAAAAAGAAAAAGAAAGGGAACACACAACAAACAAAAAGAAAACACACAATGAAAGAAAAAGAAAACTATATAAAGAAGAGAGCAAGCTCTACTTCCTGAAGATCTTCAGGTGCTTCCTACTATAGGGAAGTGGGAGCTTGGTTCTATCTAGATATGAGAGATAGAAACTATTCTCTCCATTGAGCTGCTTGATTTTGTATGGCCCTCTCCAAAGAGAGTCAAACTTTCCGTGCATACCTTTTGGTTCTCTTCGTTTGTCCCATAGAAGGACAAAATCTCCCACTTGGAAATCTCTTTGCTCAGCTTTCTTGTAGAATGACAGCCTCTTAACTTGATGCTTTGGTGTTACGTGATATTATCGACCACTTTCACTCACTTTTCTTCAAGTTCCATCAGGTACATAATCCTCTTTTCAAGAGAATTCTGAAAATTTTCATCTTCAATTACTCGAGCTAAGAGTAGAACAAGAAGTTATGTGGAGATAGGTATTTCAGCATTGATCTCATACAACACCTAGAAAGGTGACATGCCGAGAGACCTCTTTGGAGTGATACAATCCGCCCACAAAGCATCATACAATGATTTGTGCCAGGACCACTGATTTTCATCAACTAGCTTCCGTATGATAGTTACTAGGTTCTTGTTGTTGGATTCTACCCACCATTTCCTGAGGATAATAATCAGAGGCATGAGCCAAGGTTATCCCATATTAGTAGAAAAAACCAATTACTTCATATGAAGAGAAGTTGGAAACATTTTCAAGAATGATCTTGTGTGGAATGCCAAATCTCACAATAATATTCTCTTTGATGAAGTTGTAAACAACTTCAGAAGTGCCATGCTTGATAGGTATGGCCTCCACCCATTTCGTGAAGTAATCCATTGTTGTTAGCACGTAACTATTTCCAAAGCACTCAATTGTGGATTGAGTGCTCTAATGAAATCAATTCCCCATTGTCATGCGAATGTTTCATCAATAATGACAGACACTGAGGGAAATGCAGCCAACTTTGGTTTACCAACAAACTGTTGGCAAAGTTCACATTTCGCTACCTAGGTGGATGCATCCTAAAATAGCATTGGCTAGTAGTACCTGGCCTAAATGATTTTATGTGATGTCACAGATGAGGAGAAGTGGCCACCGCAAGTGAGTCATGAAAACTTTCTAACAATCTTACCTGCTGCGGCTTGTCAACACATCATAGAAAAACACTATCAATTCCACGCTTGTACAATCCATCATCCCATATGACATATCTTGCGGCTTTAAGCTTCACCATTCACTTTTCCTTTATGGTTAGGTGAACTGGGAAATTTTCATAAGTGAGAAAGAACATGATGTCGAATACCATTCGTTGTTGGTTGCGACTAACAGAATCATGGGAAAAGAATCCAATTTCTCCAGTTCATTTTGTTCTCCATCAATGTGATCATCTTTCTCTTCAGGTACCTCTGAGTCTTTATTTTCAGCCATTAGCTAAAACAGGCCCTTACCTCTTACCAACTTAGTTGGTTTGATGTCTAGATCATACTCTTGGACCTTTGTGATCCAATTCCCTCGTAAGCTCCCTAACTCCTGCTGAGTCAGGATAGACTTAACAGACCATGTCGGGAACTAGCATTCTTGTGTGAGAATTCAGAATATAGTAGCGAAAATGTTTTAATGCTTTTACCACGGCAAAGGCATGCTTTTCTGATTGTGACATCTTCAGTTCATGAGGCTTAAGAGGAGAAATCATGAAAGCAATCGGGGATTCAATATCCTCGGAGTTATTTTACATCAAGATAGGTGACACGGTATGCACGAGATGCATAAATGTACATGATGAACTCTTTGTTGAAATCGGGGCATACTAGAACAGTGTGTGAGTGGAGATTTTTATGTCTTCGAATGATTTTTACCCTCCTTACTCCATTAGAATGTTTGGGACCCTTTCATCATATTAGATATATGATGAGTCTTCTCGGCAAAATCAAGGACAAATCATCTAAGAAAATTTACCTTTTCGAAGAAAGAGTGAACACCAGTCTTGTTTGTAGGCAAAGTAAGACTCTAAATAACCTTAACTCTTTCAACCTCTATCTTAGTTCCTTCTCTGCTGACATGTCCTAGCAGCTTTCCTTCAGTGACCCCAAAAACTGACTTCTTGGGATTTAGTGAAATCTTGTGCTCTCGGCATCTGATCAAGACTTGCTCTAAATGATTGTAGTGATCACTTCATTTCTTGGAGAACATGGTCAGGTCATCTAGGTAAACTACGATGACATTACCCATCATACCTTTGAATGCAAAATCCATTGCTCATTGGAAAGTGGCCCCAACATTGATTAAACCGAATGACATTCTGTTATAGGCGAAGGTACCCCAAGGAGTGGTGAACGTTGTTTTGAACTGATCTTTAGGCGTGACTTGAATCTGATTATAACCTGAAAAATCTTCAAGCATATCTTTGTAGCACTTGATCCATTATCGGTAATGGATAGTTATCCTTTAAGGATGACTGGTTCAAGTTGCAAAATTCCACACATATGCGTATCTCGCCATTCTTCTTCTGCATATGCACAATATTTGCAACCCAGGTACTGTGATGAATTGGAAAAATAATTCTCACATCCAACATCTTCTAAATTTCAGCCTGGATGGTACCTGAGATTTTGGGGTTGTAATGCCTTTGCTTTTGAAAAAAAAGGCTTAACATTGTCCTTGAGCGAGATTTCATGTTGAATGTCCTTTGGCTTGAATGAATTCAGATTAGCATAATACCATGCTAACACATCCATATACTTTTTTAAAAAATTGAAAAAATTTCACTTTTCCTCGGGCGTACAACACTTCCCTATATTCATAGAACGAGGATGTTCCGCAGATTACTGCAGTTGACGGATTCAATTTCTCGGAGAGGAGGAAGGATCATCCTGTTGCTTTTTCTTAACAAAATGGTCATGATGATTATCATTCTAAGAAACCAAACCCGTAGGAATCTTATTTCCTTTGAGTTGTATCACTGTATCTTTTTTAGATTCAAAATGAAGTTCTTTGAAATTGTTAGCTTTCTCCAGAAAGGTGATGAGTTGGTTGTCATCATTAAACACTTACCGATCTTGTGAATTATCTAGTACACTTGGGTGAAAAACACTTAAATGGTATATGTATCCATTTTTAACCACAGGTGAGGAGCATGAGAGAGGCCGAGACGGCCAATGAATCAGCCATGTCATTTTGAGCTCATAAAACTGTTTTGATCGAGAAAGCATCAAACTCTTCAATGATATCCCATCTTGCATTGCGGTAGTGTCCGAGCCGATTATTTTTACTTGATATATCCCTTTTACGTGATTGACAATTAGCTCAAGATCACCTTGCACTTTCAAATTCTTGATTCTTTTCTCTTTTGTAGCTTGCATGCCAAGTAACAAGGATTCATACTCGGTAGTATTATTCATATTGAAGAAGCTGTAACTTCAAAGAAAAATGAAAATCTCCTCTTAAGGATATATATTAGAACAGCCCCAACACCGCATCCATTTGTTGCACAATTGTCATGAAACTGCAATGTCCATACTTTTTCAAGATCCTCTTTTAGAGGAAAACATCCATTTTATCTGAGTTGGTGGACAAGAAGTAGTTCCCCATCCCTGACGATTCGAAAAGAATCTGAGCCTTGGGGTCATCAAAGTTGGTGACTAGATATTTATTTTGTGATTCTGGTTCCAATGTCTGCATCACCCCTTTGACAGAATCTTGCTTTGGACCAGTCCATATGAATTTCCCCAAAAACTTCTTTATAGAAGCTCCTCCCTAGCAAAATCTCGTATGTTGCTAGAATATCAACTACGAGAATAGTCATTTTTACCTTTTCTTAGGAAATGTCGTGAATGCGAACTGCGCATCCTTGATCTAACCAATCAATGGTACCTATTTGGTTTCCATGGAGTAGCATCTACCAAAAGGTTTAGTAAGTGTGAGGCCCAAAGCATGGGTGACCTTTACTAGCATGACATTATCAGAAGCTCCAGAATCAATTATACAGTTACTTAGTTTATGACCATTGATCAAGAGAGATAGGTAAAAAGGTTCAATTTTCCCCAATGTGGAAGTCAAGGCAACATTTACATGAGATGTAGGAGGAATGGGAAGAATTCCTTTTGGGGAAATGGGAGGAGGGATGGCAACCTAGCTTTGGATATACTTAGTTAATCTTATAAGCTGCTCTAGGTTGGACTGAAGGTACTCAACTTCAGACATCTGGATCTTGGTCTTTTTAGTGTGATCAATTATATCGAATGCGACCAAGGGTTGTGCTAACAAAGGAATGAGTCCTTCATTTCACATTTGTGGAGGAGGATTACTGGTCTTTATGGGACTAGAGGAAGGTTGAATTGGAGGAGAAATATGAGGAAAATATTTCTTCACAAAAGGTTTAACCAGAGATTGAGCAGGAAGGGGGTTACCTCTTTTAGCGATTGTTGGCATGGAGTTACCACAGCCTTTTCCTTTTGTTTTTCAACGAAACCTTTTCTTATTTTCCTTGTGAGCGAGTGAAAACTACATATGATTGTCCACTCACATACCCTTGGGTACCCTCTTCTTCATCAAATTCCTCATCTTCAAATTCCATATACCCGATAGTAGAGTCGTCAGTCGGTTCACCGACATCTTGATCATCTTCACCTTGCGACGAAGGTTCTTCATAATTTGGATCATCTTCTTCAATTTCAACCAAAGCATTAACCGGAGGGGCTTCAATGGCTAACCTTGGGGAAGCAATAGAAAAATGCAGCCTTTGGGGGGCATTGTTGGGAGTGAAGTTCCTCTATGTGATATCCCAGTACAGAGTAGTAGACGATGTTTGTGCCAATTACTTTTTTAATGAGAGTAATTCATTCGCCATTTTCTGGAATGTTGGATCTGATGAGGTAGCCTAAGAAGAAGTTGAAGCCTTTGATTTTGATGGCTCTCATCTTAACTCACCGGATATAATAAGGTTATCTTCTATCTAAATGGCCATAGCTTAAGCGAGGCCAAGGTGGGTATATGTTCTATAAAATTAAGAAACTTACTTTCGAACTCATACCATTCAAGAAGAAACACTTTTGATTCTATAATGTCAACATCATGGCAAGCGCAAGTAGTTGATCGGTGAATCGAATTGGGTGATAAAATCACACATGGTTTCATTGGTCTCCTTCTTCATGTGAGTGATTTGTGATAATAACGCAAATGCATCTTCTAAAGGTTTATATCTATCTTCAAACGCAGTTCGTAATGTGGCCCAACTGGTAATGGATTTGACTAGTAAATGTTGTAACTACTCTACTTCGGCCCTTGCAAGGTCTCCAGAAAGATACGTACCAATATGTCTTCATGAGTTACATCTAGAATGTTGCATGACATAATAAATGCAGCTATATGCACGTCTGTGCTTTGATTTCCACTCCCATCAAATTTCGGAAATTTTTGTGATTTCCATGAGGGAGGGGGTTGAGTGGATGCGGTAGTGCTAGAGGACCCATGGTGTTTCCCCATGGTACAGGAAAATTTTCTACCATTTGAAAAGTAGGAAAAATAACGTGAGCAAGGAGTGTGGTTCCACTTAGCAAAAGAGTGCTGCAAGTTGATGTCGGGGTACCCTATGAAATCCACTCTTCCGTGGAGGTGAGGAACTTTTGGCTGATCAATCCATTGAGCTTAGTGATGTGAATTGTGGTGGAGTGATACTGAGGTGTGCCTTTGAAGTAGATCAAAAATGGGATCAACTTCTCCATGAGATCTTATCTTATGAGTAAATGGTTCACCCGCCAGTTGATCTATCCGCTTAAATTTGTAACAATCGGAGCAGATTTACAAAGATATTTTTGTTTATTCTTTCTGATTTTCTGATTTTTTTGTAAAAAATAGCAGCATGTAGTTTTTCAATATTTAAATTTTACCCTTTTGATAACAACCGATTCGGTTTTCTAACAAATATTAATAAGGATAAAAAGTGGGTTAATTTAGAAATCTGATTTTCAGATCTTCGACTTGAATTTTCAAGGTTTTGGAAATATCATGAAACGTTAGAATCTCATATCTATGGAAATATACAAGTTTTTGTAAAAACACACAATGAACTAAAATTCTCTATCCGCCTAGATCTATGGATTTGTATAAGGAAATTTTTCGATTTCGATCACTTCGCAAAAAAATAAAATTTGCAATTTGGTAGTGATTTTTACAATTTTTAGTTATTTTCTTAGTTAATTTCCACAAATGAGTCACCAAAAATGCTGGTCTAAAAATGTGTCGGATGGGCAGGTCGTGGGGAAACAGGCCAACAGTGTGCAAGGCATAGCCCTTGTTTGAGACAGCAAAGTGAAACTAGTTTATTGCTCTATCAAGCAAGAATCTATGCAAATCTACACTATTCTAATTTCAGGGGGTTTGGTATCTCATCCCAGTAGAGGTAGTTCCAACAATGAATAGAAAGGTAGGAGAAGGAACGGAGGAGGGTAGATCTAAAGGAAGAAAAGAAATGAATTCCAAGATGGAAAGGTCAGAAGGTTTATGCTTTGGGTTGGTAGTAAACAGAGCCAAACTTACTTGCATAAAAAAATAAAGCAATATTGATGAACATATGACGATAATAGGAATGAATCCAACAAAATAAAAACATAGATCTAACTTAAGAAAGAGTTGATGGAAATAACACATATATTGAGCACAAAGTTTTAGCATATGAATTAATATTTCTTCTGTTACAAGAAAACACAAATTTTTTCTCTCTCACTTCTCTTTTCATACAAAAAATGTCCACCTAGAATATAACAAGTATTCTAGTATTTATAGAAGGAGAGGAGGAAAGAAGACAAAATCAAACCAACCACTTCACAAAATATCTTACAAGATATTTACAAAATATCTAAAAAGTCAAAAGTTGACTTTGGGCAAGTTTTTGGATGGCAACATCCCATGGTGCAACATGGATGATGTCATCATAAATGCCAACAAGCTTTTTAAATATTTTACAAAAATGATCAAAGCATACACAAGAGGAGAAACTACTCCTCATCATCTCTTTGCTCAAACTTGGTGTCCTTATTTTGATCAGGAGAGTCGATATGACACTACGCTTGATATTCCATAAACTTGTTGATCATCACTTGAATTTGATCATGATCTGGACCTTTAAAATGGTTGCTAATGACTTCACAAGTTTCTTTCTCATTCTTGAGCTTGTCAGGTAATTCGGTGAACTCCTCGCATGTATCGATCAAGAAGCAAATGAAATCGCAGCAGGCCAAGAGGTTATTGATTGAATCTCGGTCAAAAGTGACCTCTGGTGCCAAACCTTGAGTGAAAATAGCCTTGAAGTGCTGGAATGTATCGTCTGCTTGTCTCAATTCATATAATTCACCGAGCATCCTGGAGACATTTTCTTAACTATCTCGCTCCATGTTGTATTTTGCATGCGGGGGCTTCATCCTTGATTTTATCAATTCTCTCTAGGATATATTCCATCTATCAACTTTGATAATATAATGCAATGAGAGCTTTATTATGTGCCCATGGGTGATCAATAATGCCAACCTTCAATAGATTGTCACTAAGTAGTTAGCCATTGTTTTGAATGTTTCATGTCACAACTTGGCGTTATCCAACTCTTCGAGATAGGGAACCCGCTACGCAGTAGCTCCTATTTGCTTGATCTATATCTTGGTAGAGCAACCTTTGTGAATTTCCCAATAATTTCATGACCATCTCATAGGATTCACTCAATCTAGGATGATACTACCGCACTTTTCTTTCCAATCTTTATATATTCATTTATCTTTTCCCGACGAAGCTTGGATGGGTTCGGCAGAAGAGTAATCGGAGGAGCGTTGCCCATCTTCTGCAATGCTTGTAGGAGATGTTTGTTTTGTGCTTTGAGTATTCTCTTCTTCTCTTTTTCTTCTTGGAGCTTCTTACGAGAGGGCATCCACATCTCGATAAGGCTTCCCCTTACTGACTTGATGAGTTCCCCATTATGACTTGAGTCACTGTGAAGTCTGTAGGAGACAGATCCTTCTTTTCCTTGGTGGGGTCCAGGTATGCAATCTCCATGACTCTCTCGCCTAAAGTACTTTTTGAAAAGTGAGTTATTGCTTTCTGCTTCTTGGGTCCCTTCTTTGGAATGATGGAGAAGTCCATGGGTGCAATGGGAACCTTTCTCTTATGTTCACCCAGATGGTCAGAAATCTAGCTAGGACTTATGGGAGTGGGAGTAGAGGAAATAGAAGAAGAAATGAGAGTGAAAGGGGGAGCAATCGCCAAGGCTTCGGGGAAGAATGTTGAAATTCTCGATGGTGGCATTGACAAGGAGTCCAATGCACTGCTGCTCTTGGGTACTGGAGTTACTACAAGAGAAGAGAAGGACATGGAAATGGAAGGGATCTACAATTAGATGGAGGGAATATTGGGTGACAGATCTACGAGAGAGGAGAAGATGGAAGAGGTGGGAGATGGAAGGGAGGAAGGGAGAGGAGAAGACACATCCATAGGAACAGATGCTTGAATGACATGGGGAGAAGGAAGAGCGAGAAGAAGGAATGGTGGGTACCTCAAGTAGTTGTAACTTTGATGACATCCTAGGTGGATGTATCCGTCGAACATTTTCTCGCTTCTTCTTCTTTACACCGAGACACCAGTCGACCACCTACTTCTCGAAGTAGGAGGGATTTCAGGAGTTTTCTCCTTTTATTTACTTGATTTGCCCTCTTTTTATTTTCCTTTTCCTTTTCCTTTCGGCACTTGGGCTGGTCTTGGAGGTGCTCTACCTGAAGGAGAAGTAGTTAAATCTACTCCGAGGTAGGTGAGACCATTTTGTTTACACCAATGTTTGGTGCACTGCAACATGGGTTTGACCCTTTCTTGAATGGTCTTAGGCACCTTGGCTCTATCAATCTCAACGAATGGCCAGTCGTCTCCTTCTGTGTCAAGATAAACATGATCAATCTCTTGATCAATCTCTTGGAAATCTTTTGGAACGATGGCAATGCGCATAGTGGATGATCTCCCCCGAGAGCCAGTGGGAGTGATCCTTTTGCCTGATGTCTATCTCATGTGTCAGGTCGATCTAAATGTCCTCAATCTCAGGGACATGGATGGGATCAATTTTTTCCTTTGGGAGGAAACTCCAGTGATCGAAGGTCAACCTTCCTTGGGAAGTTTTGCTTTAGATTCAGCAATTCAATCTCAACATACATCTCCCAAACTTTGGCAAGTGTGGGGCAGGTTTATCGGCCAATTGTAAGGGGAATGGAGTTCCTCCTTTCTTTCTCTTCATGCATTTCTCATGGTAAGTGATTAGCTTCCTTGACAACTCCAGCAGAGATCAGCTTTGGCCCTGCAAACCTTGGCAACTTTCTAGGTTATTCCGGAAGTTCACACTCTCGAGATATGCAAATGTGGGGAATTGTGTGAACAATGCTCCCCATTTCTTCATGGCGATGATCACACTTGGGTTGGTCCAACCATGTCTCATATTTGATCTTAACGGATAGATCACCTCATAGAAGAAGGCATCGTTGATCTTGGAGAACTGAGAGATACTAGCTTCGAGCCTTACTTTCGGGTAGAACTCATCTATCTTGTCTTGGGGCCATACCCCATTTTGAGCTAACCCCATGAAATCTCTTTCTGAAGTAACATCATATACAATATAGGAATTCATGTAGAATTACCCAGTTGTTAGAACTTGTTGGAGCTATTGTGAGATGTTTTCGCTTATTATTTCACCCCAACTAAAGTGTTGATCAGGAGCATTCTTGCTCATGGTCTCTAGATACCTCAACATCCACTTATGGAAGTAATGGGCATTAGGGAGCGCAAATACTCTATTGAGGAAGGTGATTGTATCACTTAACTCCTCATTGAATTCAGTGCAATGGGTGGTCTTTGGCCATCTGCTTACTGGCTTCTTATTTTTCAATTAATGCTCATTCATCATTTTCATGCATTTTTCCTCATTTTCATCCCAGGCCTTCTTGCAGTCTTCTAGAATTATGGTGAAATATTACCTATGATGGGGAATGCCCATGGTCAGTTGAAAGTGACGGGTTGTGAGGTCGATGATCATATTTTTCTCTTTGTCTTCAACACATCTAGTGTCCTTGTTGTAACACCGAGCAACCAACATAATAAATTCATTGTTTATAGTACCTACCGCAAAACCCAACCGTAAAGTGCAACCCACTGCCCACTAGTTTGTTCATCCATGGGCCACTGCTTGCCTAGTTGGTCCTTGCCCAAAATTCATCCATATCAATATGCCCTAGCTCAGAGTCTCTGATGTCAAGGTCGCTCTCTGCATATGAGTCAGGCATCCTGACTTTTTGATATTTGTACTTCATCTCTTGTTCTTCTTCTTAGCCTCGGCTTTAGATTTGGTTGGCTTCTTGCTCGATGAATACATGAGTAATCTCAAAGATGGATGTTGTTACTCTAGAAGAAGTATCGGGGAGGTCCAACACGGAAGAGCCATGTCAACCATCATGGTATTCATAATGAAAGCTTGTAGAAATAAGAATGAGTAATTATAAGGCTTAAGGCGCGCAAGGTGCGGAGTTTATAGTATGTTGTAAAGGCTTAAAAAATGTTGGGCACACTTTTGAGGATGTCCACATGGAAAAAGGTGTGCCAAAGGTGTTGATAAGAGAAAATTTGCGCCAGCAAAAAGGGCATGGTTTTGAGGATGTTAACATGAAATTTTGGGTGCACCAAAGGGTAAAGCGCATTTAGGAAGGTTTTAACATGCAGATTTTGGTGCCAAAGGAAAAAGTGCGGGGCACGAGTTGGCGATACACAACATGTTGTCTAGGTGTTGAGGATGTTGCGCTTGCACCTTAGAAAAAAATATGCTTTGGCGGGCGCGAAAAATTTTGGTGTTGCATGCTTTCAAAGTTTGCCAAGGCATGATTTCGTGAGATGTTTCCTAAAGGTCGGTGTGCCAAAGGATTTAGCACATGGCGCAGATCTAGATCACACAACATATAATGTTATTGTTTTTGAATTTGTGTCTATGCCTTTCAAGAAATTTCTAAGTGTTTATTTTAGCTACGTGTGGGAAGGGCTCATGCTACATACGTTTGAAGTGTGCCACGTCGCGACTATGGGAGGTGTAACATAAATGTAAATTGTGCCAAAGGTTTTTAGAAGCTAACAGACTTTGGGCGATTTCTCTTACTTTTCACATGATGTTTCTCTCTTTTTGGTTTTAGATTTGATGGTAAGAGGGAGAAATGGGATTCGTAGCAACAAGTAGATATAAAGGATGGTTTCTTCAGAGGCGAGCCTCCTATATTTTTCAGATCTAGAAGGAGGGGCAAAAGGGCTTTTAGCTAGTTTAGAGATTGTAAATGTGTTATTCTTTTTAGATTTAATCTTTTTATACAACAACCCTAATCACCTAATCACAACAAAAAAAACCACAAGACAGGAGAGGATCCACTTACCCAGGATATATAAAAGATGAAGAATGACATGGGATCCACAAGCTCAAAAAATGGCACGTGGGGGTGACAAGGATGGTTGACAGGCGCAGAGAAAACACTTTTTCAATTTTTAATTCATGAAAATGACAGGTGTCGGGCACATATTTATAGGAAAAATGGCATTTATTACTTCACCAACTTCCTTTGGCGTGACTTTGGGAGCGTCGACACAAGGAAAAGTGCACCTTGGCACAAATGTATTAACATTGACATGACATTTTCAGCGCCTTAGGCACATATTTCTGGATGTCAACACAACATTTCCAATGCCTAAGGGTATTTAAAGGGGGTGTACAACTTTCTTGACGCGTCAACACGTAAATTTGTGTGCCTTGTTCAAAAGGGTGCATTTTGAAATGTGTTGACACACAAAAAGTGCGCCTAAGGAAGAAGCTTAAAAAAGCTAAGTTCTAAGAAAACTTGATTTTTTGAAAGGGAGTTTTGGGCCATTTCGAACGTAATCAGACTTCCTTAGGGGTCAAAATAGAAATTTTGGTATGGTTACCTGAAAATTTCCCTTGTCAATTTTACAGGATAACACATGAAAGGAGTCAAAATGTAGTCTTTTCCATATTATAAGTCTCGGCTTCTCAATATGATGATAAAACTATGTCATCATATTGTAAGTTTGAGGTTGATACACTTACAAGTCCCTCTGTACCTAATAATATTGAACATTAGAAAGTATTTAATGATGACTCTCATATGCGTAAATTCTTAAGTTATAAAGATGAGGTTTCCAATCAAGTAATTAACATTGAGCCCATCATAAATACTTGTGAAGTAAAATAAACTATGTTTAGAAAAGAGATAACTTAGTTGAATACTAACACAATACCAAGATGGCTTGCCATCCTTTAATCTACTTTTGATGGTTTTGACATAGTTATGAACAAGTACTCCCATGGTCCAAGATATGTAACTGAATGCAACTTAGGAATGTACCAGGATATGAGAAAATTTTGGTTGGGTAGTAATTTAGATATAGATGAAAAAAAAGCCTATGTTAAGTTGTTAAGAAAATATCAAGACTATTTGGCATGGTCTTATTATGAATTAAAGGCTTATAGAGAATATCTTTTTAGCATTTCATTTCATTAGAGCCTAATAGAATACCTTAAAGGAAAAAACAAAGGCCAATAAACCCCATCCTTTCCACAAAGATGCAAAAATTAATTAAGAAACTTAAGGATGGGGGATCATTAAACCTACCAAGTATTTGTCTTGGGTTGCCAACTTAGTACCATTCAAGAAGAAGAATGGTGATATCAAATTATGTGTTGATTTTAGAAAATCAAAAAGGTTTAATTTAAATAAAATTACCCTTTTCCAATATGGAAAATCTACTACAAAGGGTAATAGTCTCATAGATATTTTCAACATTGGATGGTTTCACATATTATAATCAAGTGGTGGTTAAGGAATAAAAATAGTATAAAACTAATTTTACCACACCTTATGGAACATATGTTTATGGCATAATGCCTTTTGTTGTGATGAATGTTGGTATTAATTTTCAAAGAGAAATGGGTGTTACATTTTATGGTCCGAGTAATGGTTTTATTGTGGATTATCAAGATGACATTACGATCGACTCCAAGAAAAGGAGTGATCATCTGAGAGTATTTAGAATATCTTTATTATATTTAGAGAGTTTGGCATCTCTCTAAATCCTAGGAAGTGTCACTTTAGTGTGAAAAAGGACAAAATTTTGGACACATTATGCATTATGAAGGAGTAATGATTGATCCAAATTGAGTTGAATTTTTTAACAAGGATCCCATTCCCCAATCCAAGAAAGGCATCCAATATTTCTTCGGTGAAATTATTTTTTTTTTTAGAAAGTGTGAGTCTTATTTTATTGAGATTACTTTTCCCATAACAAGTATGTTAAAAAGGTTCAAACTTTCAAGTTGCGGAATGAGGAAGTATAATATTTTAAAGGAATAAAAGATGCACTAAAGATTTCCCCTCTTGGCAAGTCCTAACTACAAAAGGGAGGTAAAAATATTTTCTTTCACATCTGAATATACCATAGATTTAGTATTGTTGTATAAGGATGATGAAGGTAATGAAAATCCAATTACTTTATTTATAAAGGCCTTGTAAGGTTTTGAGTTGAATTATAATATAATGGAAAAGTGGGATTTTTCTTTGGTAAGACGTACCAAGATATTCAGACCTTATATTTTAAGCTATAAGATCATGAATTTTGTACCACATGCCATGTTAAAGGATATTTTGAAAAAAATGAAAGATTATAGCATGAGGTGTAGATGGATTAACAAGCTCCAAGAGTATGACATGGGCATTCAAACAAACAAATTGGTCGAGGCCTAGGATTAGCAAGATTGGTGGTAGAAGATAACTTGCAAGCGGTAGAAGTAAACCAAGTGGTTATTGATATTGATATCCCTTTGGAAAATATATGTTATTCTGCTTGGTATAAGGATGTAGTTTAAGTCCTTCTATTTTAGATAAAAATGAGAGAAGAATGTTGAATTTGGTCTCTCAAAGGTATCTCTTGACTGACTTGGAGTTATCTTGGAAAAATATGGAGGGAATATTGTTAAGATGTGTAACTAAATATGAAGCCCATAAATTGGTAAATTATTTTCATGGATGGGTTTTTGTGGGCCAAGATGATGTTAAAGTAATTTCTCACAAGGTTTTGAGGGAAATTTATTAGTGTCCATCCCTTTTCAAGGATGTTTCTCAACTTATAAGAAGGTGTGAAAGTTGTCAACATTTATCGTCGTGGGTTGAAAATTTTGATATCTCTCATTGCAACCTATATTAGTGAAGTCTCCTTTTGAAAATGGGGATTTGACTTCATTGGTTAGATGGCATATGTATCTAGTGTTGGCCATAAGTGGATTTTGGTTGCTACAGATTACTTTACCAAGTGGGTAGAAGAAATCCCCACCAAGAAGGCTACTCATCAAGTAGTCATGGACTTCCTCTTGAAAAAATCATATGTAGGTTTGGTGTCCCTAAAAATTTGGTTGTTGATAATGCTATGAGTTTTAGAGCTAAACATTGAGTGGTTATGTGTGAAGAGTTTGGGACAAACATCACTTATGCCTCCAATCACAATCCTTGAGGAAATGGACATGAAAAATCAAACAATAAGAACTTATTCAAGATACTTAGAAGAAAAATGGATGTTAATAAGAGAAATTGGGGTGAGAAACTCAAATTTTATTTATGGGTTGATATAATCACACCAAAAAGGTCCACTAGGAGAATCCCATTTAAATTGGTATATGGTGTCCAGGCATTCCTACCTCTCCATTTATAGTTATCAACTTACCTATTTATGAAAAAATTCAAAGATGAGGAAGCAATTGATCCTTATGTTACAAGGATCAGCCAAATTATTGAGCTTGATGAGGTTAGGAGATAATCTCACTAGAGGCATGATAAATTCAATGAGAGAATCAAGAAGATATTTGACAAATAGGTTACTCCACGAATTTTTCAAGTTGTTGATTTTTTTGTGATGGGATAGTAGACATGAGGATAAAGGAAAACATGGGAAATTTGATGCTCTTTGGATGGGTCCTTATTCCATTGACATCAAAATTGGAGAAAACACTTTCTTCTTAAGGGATTTAAATGGAGAATTATTTTAATTTCTTGTCAATGGTAGGCATCTCAAGCACTTTCTAGATTGAATGTGTGTCTCTTTGTATTATTGTATACTTTATAGTATTTTTTGGTTCGTTCTTTTTTTTTTTTTATGTTCCCTTTTGGGTCCTTTGTGATTTTTATTTTATTTTTTGTGTTCTCACAATGTTCCATCTTACAGATAACCGGTGTGTTTTGGTATGTGACTCCTTACCCAATGGATATGAATATGGTCTACTTCTCATTAGTTTATTTGGTCCTTTAGACACCTACTAAGGGTTTCCATCCTCAAGAAAAATCCAATATCATGCCAAATTTAATCCCATTGTTTCTTGGCACCATCTTTGTAAAATTCCCCAAAAGGCATGTTGATTTGAACCTTTGTTTTTCCCTCATTTGTTCCTTAATCCTCTAAAAGTGTTTGTTACATTGATTCAAAGAGGCTTGAAGGTGCTTACAAAAGCTCACTTGCAGGTTGAAGGAGTTTCAATATGATATTGCAGATTTGAAAGGTTGAACTAAGTGATTTATTTCCATTTTCAAGAGAATTGAAGGATTTACAGGGTTTTTCACGTATGGTTCATTTATCTCTACCACTCTCCTATAGGGTCATCCACTCGTACAAGTTGTTGAGAGATTATTTTATAATTTTAACCCTCTTGGGATTATATTTTAACTTTACCACATGAGACTTAACATATTTTTTCATGTTTTCCTTGAATTTGGAGAAAAATTACAAAGTTGTCGATTTCATGGTGATATGTGGACCTTCACATTGTCATTACAATCCCAAAGAAAAAAGTACCCATTAAAAAAACTTAATTATTTTTGCAATGGGGGTTTTTTCATTTTTTTAGTTGCAGTAAGTCTACAAATTGTAATTAGTTTTGCAATGGGGGTTTTTTTCATGGTATCGGGAAAGTGGGTCCTCAAAGCAATTTTGCACTTTTTCGTAAAAAATACAAGTTACAAATGTAGGTCTGAATCCCACAAAAGGAATATTTAGGGAATATTCCCTCATGCACTTATTTTTATGGAAAATTCAAAGTCGAAAAAAAATGCAAGTTACAATTTCATCCCTAGAGCCCGAAAGTGATTACTCATCAAATCTAGACACCACAAAGAGAACATATAGCTTCATAGTATTATAGTTCGAAGCTTTGCTTCTACAATTTTATAAAAACCATTTTGGTTCCAAAATTTTAAAGGAGTGGAACATGTGACAAGATTTCGTAACTACATTGAATAAATACAAGCTTATAGTTTTTAGTTTACAACTTCGCAATTGTTGTTGAATTAGAAAATGTAATTTTACCCCCACAACTTGCAAAGAGGTGCACATGTCATGATTCGAAATAATATATGCCAAAAATCAAATCCAAATCTGCATAGTTTGTAGTTTACATTTTTATTTAATGTTGTAAACTACGTCCCCACTCTTATAATCGACAAAATGGACATGTGTCACTATCCTGGGCTTTTGAAAAGGAAAGAATCATTGTAGCTTGCAATTTTACAATTGTTGAAAAACTAAAAATTGTCTTCATATCCCCGATGCCTAAAAAAGTGACTAAGAAAAATAAATACATGTGAAGATTCCATATAATATAATTGTAAGTCCCGAGCCAATGAGGAATACCAAGTCGGATAAGTAAAATCTAGGGTTCATTTTAAGATCCCCCTACAAAACATTAGTATAGAATGGGTGTCGAATCTCCAAAATTGACTTTCAAACAAATGGAGAATATCTAAAAAAGGTTTTTTCGGTAAAGGTGATTTGATATTTCAAGATTTCCATAATTTCACAATGTTAAACAGTATTAGATGGATGTCTCATGTAGTATTAGATAGGGGTTAGGTTGGACGACCATCTTTTATCAACATACAAAGTTTGGACGACCTTTTTTTACTTTGTTAGACAAATGTATTTTGACAAAGGGGCTAGTTTAGAGGGTCATCTCTACATGTTAGATGACACCGCATATGACATCATCATTTACTAGGTTAGAAAATTGTATTTTGATAATAAGATGGGTTGGACAGGCATATTTAGAGGTTAGATGGAACTATATAGGATGGTATAATCTATGTGCACGTCTACCACTGTGACCATCTCTTTAAAAATGGATGATTGTCTATCATGCTTAGACAACACTGGGTTAGATAATCACCTTCTACATCCATATCTCCCATGTGCACACATGGATCTCTTTCATGTTCATCATAGGTGTAGGATGACAAAGCTTGGGTGGTTTTCATGTGTTGAACAATGAATAAATACAATGAGCTATATGTCTTATACCTCGTATAATATGAGCCTAGTTTGATTTGAAACGCGATAAATACATGCAAAGTTCATTTTTAAGTGTAAATAATAGGTGAACTGACCCATACAAATGAATTATTGGCTTAAATTTTTAGTGAACTAGGTGGCATTCGACTACTAAAAATTCACCATTTCCAATTTCTAAAACCCCGATATTCATGAGTTTACGAAAAATTCACCACTAAAATTTTCCATGGTAAAATATCATGTAAACAATATGTCCACGTATAAGGCTAAAATTCAAAATTAGGATCAATGACAATGAGTGAAGAATCCATGGAGGAAGGTGATGCCATTAATGAAAGCGTGCGAGAAGGAATATAGGGCTGAAATTCACAAAACAAATTCTCTCTTTTACCTCCAATTTTTAGTTTGAAGAGCGTTTTGAATCCCTCGAGAAAAATAAGAGACCACATTTGTGGATTTGAATTGTGAAAAAGTTTTTTAGAGCTTCAAATATGTCTTGGTTATATGTTCTTAGTGTGAACAAGAATTGTGATGGAATTTACATGGGTAATAGTTCTACTTATGCTTGTAAATAGTATCTATCTCGTGGTGTATTCACAATAATTTTTGGAAGGGTTGGGTATATTTGGATTGTTTTAAGTCCCCTTTTAATAGATATTTCAGGCCATCACCTTGTAAATATGAAGATTCAATTGGTTAGCGTCCAAACCACCTCTCACCTCACCTCTGATTTGGAAAAAATCACCAACACTAACTTGGGCAATGCAAACCTAGCTGAATTCTAGCAAAGGCTACATGTAGATGACAAGAATGAAACCATGAGGAAAATTGACTAGAACGGACTTTTCCTAGCAACTATTTTCCCCCATCTTCTCGGATATCAGATTTAGTATTGGAATGTGCACAAAATTACAATCCAATAACTAGGGAGGTTGTGGATGGAAGCAATGCCTTGGTCTTGTCCTTAACCACTAAAAATTTTGAGGAATTATTAGGTCTCCCGATGCATAAAAAGTGTCATTAATATTTATTGAAAATGTAGAAGAATATTGGAATGCAAACATTGCCAAATGTTCCAAAATATTAAACAATAATTGGCTTAAAAATCCAAGGATTGCTGCTACCGGAATCCCCAAGAAGTTAAGTAGAGCTGATTTTGTGGAAGAAACTAGAGACATTATTACATCATTTAACAAGTTCATGAGAAATGAATTTGCATACCACTATAGTGATTAGATGTTTAAATACATTCGAATTATCCTTATTGAAAAATACACATCCATTGGGGATAAATCATCAATGATTCCATCCACCAATAATTACTCAAAATGACATTACATATTAAAGAAGGTTCTACCAACAAAATGGAATTCTACATGACCTCTTATCTAGTATAGAACATTTCTCATGATAGGACATTCTATGGATTGTAAAGAGTAAAGGATTTTGGTAACTATATAATCTATGATGTGTAATCGTAGCTGATCTTGGATAACTACATCTACACTTCTAGGTTAGTGTATAACAATTTATTTTTTCCCCCCATATGCTTATTCAAGCATGAGTGGGAAAATAATAGAACATCCTCACAAGAAAATAAATTAATCACTAGATAAGGATTCTACTTCATCTAGTTTAAAACATTTACTTATATCATAATAAATGGTTTTCATGACGCCCCCTTACATATTTCCATTGCTTGGATGATATATGGGAAATTTTGGAAGTGTTAAGGAAGTTAGTTGAAGTATAAAAGATGATTATAGTAAATCACAAGGAAAATATTAAGTTCCCAATTAACATTGGAAGGTACACCTACCCTACTTTGATTAAAGCTAGACTCTTGGAGGCAAAAATGGGCGAATCACTTTGTAAAATTTATCTCTTATACCCAATTATAATATTAGATGGATACTTCAAGGAGATTTGGGAATTCCCAAGATTATGGGCCTCATTATGAATATTATTGGATGCATCGTGGGGATGAAGAGGAATTCTGATTGAGGTATCACTCTAGGATGACCCTCACCCAAGTGGTGGATTACAAAATTGCAGTTGTTCCTCAAGGACTAGAGGATGGGAAGGATTTGGTGAGAAAATTATATGTTGACAAAAATATAGCCTCACATACCATCCCAAGTGTTGACTAGAAGAGTTTATAAAGGACTTCATTACATAGTAGAACTACACATGTCCTTAAAAGGACCCTAATATGGATGAGTAAAAAGGAATTGACTTGACCACTGGAAAACACAACAATTTTAAGAGAGTACAAGGAAAGTGGGATCATAATTGATATACTTCCCCATTTCAACAAGATAGCTATAATCGTGAACCCCCTTAAGGTAAATTCCCCATATATTTCAATTAGAGGACCAACATGAGAGACTATGGAAGAGCTAGGCACTACAACAAGAAATACAGGGACCCCTATGTCAAAATAGACACAATGGAAAAAGAGATGCTAAAGAAAACTATGTAGTATGCTCTTACCATTATAACCACACCTCTCCAAGAAGTCCCAAACCTAACTTCAAGGTAAAATACAACTTTGGAAAAGGAAACCACCTGGGCTAATGTGTTAACTCCTTCCTCAAAGGGGTTATCCAATAAAGGAAAACGTATGAGAGGGAGTATTTCCCCAAGCCATCCAGAGATAGGTCCAACATTGGAAACTATCCACAAAGAAGAGAAAGAGGAAGAAGAACATGCAACCTTGCATCTTGTGAGGATAAAGAGAACAAAGGTGACCACACCTACAATGGAAGCTACCACATGTAAAAAGTATTAGAGGAAAACTTCACTAGCAAGCATTGAGAGCATTTTCACATATCTCCCTTGTCAAGTGAATACACATAACAATTTTTTTGTATAAGTCTGATGTTTTCAAATGTATATAGATATAGAATCAAGAAGCATGCACTATTTTATTGTAATTTTGAGTGTATTAGATCAATGAAATATAAAGAAGCATATTTTAGATTATTTTATTTGACTGGTTATTGAATGGATGTTGTTTTGTAGTGTTATTTAGAAATATTTGTTTCAGTTGTAAAATTTCTTTCCACAATGGCCATCAGAAATTGAATATTTATTTCCTTTAAGGGTATCTTGGGTTTTATGGATTTTGTATAATAGATATGTGAAATATTAATAACAAGTGTTTGTGGTAGGATCTTAGAGATTACATGGTAGTGTTTTTCAAATTGGGTATTCACAAATGCAAACGACCCTTTAAAGATCATGTTATTTTCATTCCTAGCTATAATGCATGGAAGGGATATCATGTTGAAATGGTGAACAATTTTATTCCTCCCCATTATATCCCCATTTCTCTTTTTCATCTAATTTACATTATAATACCCTTTTCTATCCTCAAAACTATTTCCTTGTATAACATACATGTTTTTTCCTACAAACCACATTGGATATGTATATTTTAATTGAGTTAGTCTCTAATCTCAAAGTTAAGCATTTTGAATTTCATTGTGTTCTAAGTTGTTAACAATATCCTTTGAATGATGTTCATAATCACATCTTATCTATCTTTAATAGCTTGTGTCTAAGTTTCTCAAGTGTTTATAGTGTTTATGTGATCATTATTTTGAATGAGCACTATATTTAGTGGCTAAATTTAGTCTCAGATTGACATTTCAAAAATTTTACAGATTGAAACATGACATCTCCCTTTCCCTTCCAAGCTACCCAATAGGTCCTCTCACCTTGGTTCAGGAAGAGCCATAAATCAGTAGGATAATATCCACACCCTTATTCAAGTACCTCCCTCTCATCTCCATAGACTAGGCCATGAGAGTAATATGGATCCATCCCTAGATGTAAATGAAAAGTTAACAAATATATCATTCCTCCTCTCCATTTATTTCATGAACTATGCTCTTCAGTGTCTATGTGGGTATTATATTTGGAACCAACATGCATAATTACTTGTTGCAGCTAAGTCAAACTAACATTTATGAGGTGATCATGAGATGTTGTTGATAATCATGTTATTTTTAAGTTATATTTATAAATGTGTACTTTGTTTAGTACTAATATCATTTTCAAGGACTTGGAGACATGTGATGATAATCACATGTTCAATAAAGCAACAGGAAGTATTTTATGATTATCGATTGTGTGTCGAGTTTAAGAGATCTAAATAAATCATATTTAAAGGATCATTTCATGTTGCCTTCTATGGAAAAAAATTATACAAATGGTAGAAAGGTATAATAGGTTCTCTCTTTTAGATGGCTACTCTAGCTATAATAAGGTTACGGTGAAGGGTGAGGATCAGTTTAAGGAAGCCTTTACTACCCGATGGGAACCTATGCTTACAAGAATATGGTAATTTATTTGACCAATACAAGGGAAACATTTCAAAGAGCCATTGATATGGCATTCAAATGGTTGATTAATAGCATTTTTCTTATATATTTGTATGATATCACAATGTTCTCCAAGGATGCAAATGATCATTGAATTCATCTCAAGAATGTATTTTAGAGATGCAAATAGTTTCAAGTTTTTCTCAATCCCAAGAAACATATCTTCCTATCGCATGAAGGAAAAATACTTAGCCATATTTTCTCCATGAAGAGTTTATTGATTGATCCAGAAAGATTAATTTTCATCCTTGCATTTCCATTACCCAATCATAAGAAAGCATTGCAAAGTTTCTTGGGAAGAATCAACTTTTCCAACATTTTGTTCCAAACTTTTCTAATCTTATCAAGCCATTGAAATTAATGTTGAAGAAATGCATGCTCTTCAATTGGACCACAAAAGGTTACCTTGTATTTAACCTTGGTTTAACTAAGGATTTCACCTTGTATTCCTTTAAAGTGCAAACACAATATTTTTCATGCTTGTGCAATTGAATGAAGAAGGTCAAAAGAAATGAATTGCATTCTTCATATAGAATAATGAATATTATGAGGTATAGTATACATTTCTTGAGAATAATGCATTATATTTCATAATGGGATTGAATAAATTCATACATTTAGTGTCCAACAATAAGATCCACTTTATATTTTCATATGCTAGTGTGAAGGATTATCTTCTAATAAGGATCTAAATAAGAAAAGAGCTAGTTGGATAACCAAAGTGATGGAATATTATGTTTATATCAAAGTGACTAATCTAGTCAAAAGAAAGGTTTTATGTGCATAGATGGTTTTAAAACCATGAAATGAAGAGGAGTTTGTTTTAGTGCTCTAACATGACAAAAACAACTTATATATTCTCCTCATATCCATTGTTGTACCCATAACATAGTGATATTTCACAAAATAGGTCATCGCCACTAAGGATTGACCAAGGCCAAGAGAAGGTAGTTATGATTTCAATCTATCTCCTTTTTGCTCATTAGTAGCATCCTGCTCGTAAAAGACATTAATGGAGTATTTTTGAGGTGTGTTAAGGTAGATCAAATTAAGAAGGTCTTACATGAGTTCCATGATGTCGCAGCTTGGAGAAAATTTTGTTCCAAGGAAAAAAAATCTCAAAATAATTAACGGTGGCTATTATTAGTTGATTCTTTTTAAGGACTATTATACATTGGTGAAAAAATACAAAAAGTGTACCTTTTTATAGGCAAGGAAAGAATAGCAAATCTTCCACTCTACCCCATCTCTGTAGATCAACCATTCATGTAATGGGAGTTGGATTTTATTGGAATAATCAAACCACATTCAAACTTAGGTCATATGTAGATCCTTTTAGCCATATATTACTTCACCAAATGGATAGAGGCAATTTATTTAAAGGAAGAAAATGAATCTAACATCTTGAATTTTTATGAAGGTATTGTGACCAAATTTGGTGTTTCTTCCAAAATCATATACGATAATGCTCTGGCATTCCTTGGCACCAAAATCATTGATTGGGCTATCAAGAATGGAATATGTTTGAGGGTCATAAGAAGGACCTTGGAGGAAAATCAATATGGCATACAAAATGGAAATCATCCTTATGGGCTAATAGGATCACTCCAAAGAGGTCAACTAAAAATCACCTATAAATAGTTTTATGGTAAGGAATAAAATTTTCCAATATCCCTTGAGTTACTAGCCATAGATATCATTAACTAGCTTGAAATTTTTGAGGTAGAGGCCATGGAAATTAGATATACATAACTCATGGAGTTAGAAGAGTTGAGAGATCAATTCATGCAATCAATGGAGTTGAATCAGGCCCAAGTGAAGAAATGTTTTGATGGGAAATTAGTGGATAAAATATTTCAAGAAGGAGATCTTGTCCTTAAATGGGACCAAGATAGAGCCAAACTAAGAAGGTACTCAAATTTTGATTCTATATGGAGAAACCCTTATTTTATGTCAGGTTGTAAGTCACACAATGATTTCTAATTGTCAAAATTGGATGGAAAATATCTTATGATTCAAGTCATTGGGATATACCTTAAACATTGATTTTGAATCGAAGCTTTTACCTTGTACATATTAGTCTAGTTTTGGTTCCTCTAGGTTATCTTTAGAATAATATTTTGTTGGAAGTGTAGTTTTGTTCCCCTAAGTGTCTTGCATATTTCTTGGTGGTTTTGGATGGATTTTTCATTTGGGAGTCTTTTAAAGAGGTTTTAGGTGGTCCATGGGTTCATCAGTGTTGAGCAATGCTAAGTTCAGGGAGAATTCCAAGTTTTTAGACTTGACTCCATGCCTAATTGATTGCTTCAATTCCAATGACATTCTATCAATCAAGTAGATATCCCCATGAGTCATTAAATTGTTTTTCAGATCAACCCCAAATATTTTGTCAACTCTAAAACTCATTTTAGAATTAGGAAAAAATATTTTAAAGGTTGTAGAGTACTAGAATTTAGTGTTCCACATATTGAAGGATCTCTGGTGTTCTGTGGGTTCTCCTAACCCACAGAATGAATAATTTTGAGCTTGGGACTTAGGTAGATTTCGATGGTTTTTTACCTTCATAGAATAGAGAGGAGTGCTACACGGACTTGAAAAATTTTTGTGGTCTCTGTGGAGTTGATCTATTCCATAGAACAAAGAGATGAATTCCATCAAGTGAAATCCATGGTACATAGAGGAAATTTTGAAGCATGGCATGGAAAGAAGGAATTAAATATTTGAAACTAGATAAGTCTCTGAAAATCAGAACACTTCCTAGTGTTCTGAATTTTCTAAATGTACTATCCCATGAATTTTTAAGTCTCAAGCAAGACAGAGCAAGCAGTCAAGGAAAAGCCTTCATGGATTAAAGTGCTAGTGTGAAGGTGAAATCCAAGGAAATTATAATTCCATTGTGTTGCAAGTGAAATATTTCGTAGATGTTTATAAATTAGTGTCTTGCAAATTTTTCAATCTTCGAGACATGTGGAAAGATATGAAAGTTGTGAGATCAAGTTAATCCGTGTGAAATATGTGCAACATCAAAAAGTTCATGTCTCAAATAAATTTCCCATGTGATAGAAAAATCATATCCGTAAGGTCGTGAGACAAGGAAAAATATTTTTGATAATATCTTTCAATTCATTACTCAAAATTGTAAGATATTTATTCCATTCAAATTACATGATATTTGTTGCATTCTCTCCATCTCTTCATAGCCTTCATGTTTGAGTATGGAGTTATGAGATTAGAATAATTTTCAAGGGAAAATCATGAGAGATCTAGAGAAATAGAAGAAATGCATAGTTATCCATTTAATGCACCCAACCTCATCACCTACCTAGAGTAAAAGCTCAAATGGTTCCAATGCCCTCGCTTCTAAATCCTAATGGTGTGTTGCAAAGAAAAAAGTCCGATAAGTATATTAATAGTGGCTTGAACCATGTTTTACAGTTTGTATTCATTCATGATACATCTAAATTAAAATTTCCCTCTATCTCTCCCTCTCTCTCATTCCCATATGATATAAATGTAAGGTCTTGGGCACATTTTACAGTTCCTTTCTTCCAAATATGCATGTTGTACCTTGCAGCAATGCATTTTCTTGCCTTCATATCTTTATAACTCCATAATTTGCAAGCAATTATTAACCTTTGCTTTGTAAGGTGATGAATACCTTATGAATGTAATAATTTGTTGCTTTTTCCCTTCAAATTATTTCTATTTTTTTGGATGTTTACCCTCTTTTCCATTAAGTTAGATTCATCCATGTCTTTCATAATCCCATGTTATTATTAATTTTTGCATGTGCAATTTTTCTCTGTATTTCTAGTTAGATTTGAACCTTTTTTAGCTTTGATGGATCACCTTATTTCATTTAGCATCATTTTCCCTTCTTCTCTCTCTAGTCCCTATAGATTTGTAGGTTAAACATAGCTTAGTTAAATTTTGAAGTTATAGGTCAATTTGTAATCGGCTAAAATAGAAGTAACCAACTTCCTTTGAGGTTTGTCTCACTTTATAAGGTCCCACACTTGAGACATTCCCATGTTGACCAAAAAAATTTATGTTAATTCACAAACATGTAGAGGGTGAAACTTTTATGTGTTAGTAGGTATTTGGAAAAATATACGCAACACATAAAATCAAAATTAAATGTTGAAAATAAAGTAGTAATGAAAGTGTTAGAAATAAATAAATGAACTCCACTAAATGAAATATACCTACCTCATACTTACCTATTGGTTTATTCTAGCTTGTTTTTTGTTGGCATAATAGGTTCTAGGAACCATGAATAAGAAATACTAAAAACAAGTACCAACATATAATAAATAAAATAATACATAGATCATGTATGTAGGAGGTCATGAAAAGGGTGTAGATGAGCGTCAAAATGAAAAATAGATGGGTTTTTTTTTTAAATGGTAGAGGTATGTGTAGTGTGTCACATTAAGTGGTTTGCCACAAACATGACACATTTTATGGAATGTTTTTTAGGGTTTTTTATTTTAAACATGTGAAAGTCTGAATATGTGAAGGAAATCACGTCGAAACTAATTATAAGAATTATTATAAATAATAAAGGAAAGAATTCAATTGTCACTTTGCTAATTGATTTTGAGAGAAAATGAGCTCGAGAGATTAACCAAATTGAGTTATTTTAGTTATAATGGAAAGAGTACAAAGAGTTGAATAAGGTGGTCAATATGGAGCATGTGGTGATTCAAATCCCATGATAGGTGTTGTTTTTAAATCGGGAAAGGGTAGCTAAGAGAAAATCGAAAAATATATGCTTTGAGAAAAATTATCAAATAAAATTTTGCATAAGGATGGTCGAAAAGTAGATCAAGTCAAGGACTGGGTGGGTTTAGGATAATTTTGATTTTTGGAGTCATTAGGTTAGGTTTTTGAATTTATTACTTGAATATATAATGGACCTCTCGAGATATATGGGTCATGGTATAATGATTGATCACAACATGGTTAATGGATAATATGCATAAGAATAGTATAAGGATTTGCAATGGAATTTTTTTAGAGTGGCCAATGTAGTAGAGAAATGATTATTTTTCTCATGGGTTGATGACGTTAAACCAAAAGGAAAATGTATTTTGAAAAGTTTATGTATTTGAGTTTTTGGCAAATTGAAATGCATTTTGAGATTAATCTGATTGAGATCTCAAGGAAAATTGGTTGATATTTTTAGGTTCCACAAAGGATCTAGTTATTGAAACTCAAGAATCTCCCTCACTTCCCATCAAAATCTCTTAACTCAATCCAACAAAGATATAATAGGTTCAAGGACTTAACTGCATGATAAGGAAACTACAATTTCTTGTGTTTGAACCAACCGACACCTTTAAACATTTTCTTCACTTCAAACAAACTTTTGCATATCTTAATCTCATCTATTAGGTATTTTTTTCTCATTCTAGGGTTCTAGAGCACTCAAAATATCAAATTTGAATGTGAATTCTAGGATTTAGCATAATTTTCCATCCATATAGTTCTTTGCATGCATTCATTAATGGTTGACATCTTCCCATATTTTTCATATCTTCAACTATTTGTCTTATAATCCAAGTTTGAATGTGAGCCTTATATGTGGACAAATTTCCCATGTCGATTCACTTAAGTGACATGGCATTTACTTATTGGTCCATCTCTTAAAGTTACATATGTGGCCCACTAATTTCTTTACTTTTCATATAGTATTGTAGGAACCGTAGGGTTTCCAAATGAGAAGCTATGAAGATGCCCCACTTTGAGGTGTCATTATATGATGTCATGTGTTTTCCATCATGCCACGAGAGATGGAAATGCATTTTACAACATTGCAGAATCTACAAGATTTCCAACTATTGAACTGTGAGCATGTTCCCTTAGCCAACTATTACCAAAATACACCACGTGTCCTTTATCTTCATGCTTCGGATATAGGGATGTCACTTGCAATCTTACAAAAATACAAAGCCGCACACTACAATACTAGACAATCAATCCTTACCTTGCATCATTAACATTATATGAATATTCTCTTTTTTGGTCTCGGGTTTCAACACCTAAAATTGGTATCTCTACCCTTGTCTTCTTGCGTGCACGTATTTTTACTGTGGTCATATCCAAGTCCTCTTTTAATTAAATCCATCCCCTTTAATGTTTAGTAAAATGCCCACTTATTGTCCTATCATCTTTTAATTCTTATTAATCTTATTAATTCACATTAATTGATTAATTATTATTAATTTATTAATTATCATTAATTAATTAATTAATCAATATCCATATCCTTGAATTTCCCTAATTAACTTGCTATTTAGGACACTTTTATCCTAAATATAAATCCCTATGCTTTTTCTACCCATTCCTATCTCCTAAACAACCCAATCCCGCACATAAGCTTTAAAGTGGCTTTGCTCATTCATCAAAACATGAAATCCTAACCTAATGCAAAAATCTATGCCATTAGGGAAATTTTCCCTGTAGTTGGCGGTGATCCACCCTAGTCATCGACCCTATAAAACTAAGTTAAATCTTTCTATAATCAATCGAAATCATTATATGCATGCATATTTTGGATCCTTCTCATGACTGGTGAATTGAATCTCATTCTTGATCATTCCTGCAATATTTATAGACCTCCTAGAACTCCTTGGAATGTTCTTGCATCACTCACAATCATCCTTCATGAAGTTTATCATTGTCTAAGTTTTTCTTTATTCAAATGTTATCATGTTATTGATGTTTTTCTTGTATCTAACCTTTTACGGGTTTATATCATCCTTAGCAACACTTGAAGCTTTGTAATCAACGTTATTTTCCATCTAATTTACTTGTAAGTCATCCTTTTTATCTTGGCTTTATCTAACTCTACCACACTCGTCTTTACTCAAATCGAGTCACTGCACAATTGCCCTCTCAGAAATATGATTCTCTACTTCCGAGCCATCTTCATTCTCTCCATGCACTTTATATATTCTCCAACCTATTAAAATCACCATCTAGTTCCTATCTTGCATTAAAAGTATCCTATTTACATCCCAATCACCATTGCTTCACCTTGGTCTCCGTCAACTAGGGTCTTGATTCCCAATGTTCCCTTTCTAATCTTTGTTTTCTCATTTTTTTCTTTTTTATGCTCCTCAAATATCTTCTCGCAGGTTGACTCCAACATACACAAGCCTCTCCTACATCCAAATTACATCTAGATCTTGTAGGGTTTTCATATTTTAGTTACATCCTAGATCCACCTCCCGAGATCATCGTCGACCTTCATTTGCATAGTCCTGGGTTGCCATCAACCTAGACTAGGTAACATTTAATTTACGGTCCTTTTAGTTAAATCAGATTTTAGATCCATTTTTATTTATTTTTATATTTATTAGTAACTTCTGCTTCATGCTATCTATATTCCATTCTTTACTTCATTTTTCTTCAAAACGAGGGTTGATAGTGAAAGGAAGGTCACACTTCTTGAGCTGCTTTGTCGGGCATCCCCGCATATCATATCTAATCAGTCTCCTTTTTAATATATCTTATTTTTAGGTTTATCAGCTACATCAAGGATCAATCACTCAACACCCATCAATCCACATATATCACACTTCGAGTTACTATAAACTGCCCATGTTATGATTTGCTAGTTTATTTTAGAAGCTAGCTTATTAATTTAAGTACGAATAAAGAAAATTAATCAACATTATTGGAACGCCTATCGCAACCACCCCTTAGGTGATCCCTTTTCACTTCTTTTCTATTTTCTTTCTTCTTCTGTATTCTACTAACATTGCAGCATGAGGGTTCACTTCTTGCTTTCTCATGTTGGTTCAACTACTAGATTGCTCTTCCAGCTAAAGTTCAGATAAAAAGGAAAATCTTTATCCAAGTATTTCTCTTTTTCCATATTTTCTCCTTTTTGCATCATATTTCCCTTTCTTGTGTGTGTCCTCATCAAAATATCACACTTTGATTTGGTTTTAAAATAACCTTTCTTTTCTGCATCTTGCTTTCTCACATAGTTTAAGTAGGAGGTTAACTTGTTGCATTTCATAATCCTCACACACAACCTAAAACTCAAGACCATTAAATTAACACATCTAAATAACATCATACCTAGTAGACTAATTGGGATTTCATCACCCAATAGGAAACCTCCCAAGACTCTCCCCAAAAAAAACAATCTCAAAACAAGATTTATAATGCCTTCTCTAGGTACCCCGTTATCCATCCTTTTTCTATTTTTCACATTTTCTTAATTAAAAAACAAAAAAAGAAATGTTTTCTTGATTTTCTTGATTTAAATATGGAACCAAAATTTCCCCCAAGGATTTCTACACAAACATCTACCACAATTGATATCTCATCCTTGTCTCCTTCTAGCCCCATTCGTGCTTTCCTATTCTCATATCATGCCAACTAGTAGATCCTATTCCATCCCCATTACCTTATACCATCCCTACTCCATCTGACATCACCATGCCTATCCCACCTATTGACATTCACATCCCTCATGTATCATATCTTCCCATCCAATCCCAACCATCTTTTCATCATACATCCCCTCAATCGATATGATCTTCACCACTCCCCAAAATTTTTAGACAACCCTTTCCTAACCCACCACCAATAAACCCATTTCATCAACCACACCAAACAAATATAACCCATTTTCAATCAACACCATACATCAGAAACCTCCTTCCATATCTACCCCACTTATCTCATCATCACCTACTCCCATCCTTGATATTGTTCCTACAGATCCTTCGAGAGCTATCCCCATATTAAGCGTATCAACCACCTTGAATTCCATCGCTTCTCTCATATCTACGTCCATTCATTATCTTAGCACACTCACATTGGATTTTACTACACTCACCTCTTCATCCACACCCATCCTACCCCAGCTTACTATGACTACCCCATTATCTACATCTATCCCAAGAACACCCCTTCATCGAACTTATATCTACTACGCCAACAAATCCACCCATGTATGTCTTGACATCATTATCACACATTTCTTTACCCATGCCCACATCTACATCTACTATCACACCAATCACACCTTCTCAATCCATAAAAATATCCATAATGCCTCCTAAAACACCTAGGGAAAACACTAAAGGAATTCATACCTCTTCCAAAAAACCCCTCATTTCCACACCAAACAATCCAAAACCTGCATCATCTCCCTCTCACATAGACTTCATTAACCACATGATCCAAACACCCCTTATTCTATCCACACCTACACATGTCATCAATTCTACACCAACATCTACCTCATAGTGTTCTCCGGATACCACTCCCCATCCACATCTATTCCACCATTACCCATCATACCATCCATAGAATCAATCCCAGTTCCTCTTTCTGCACTTCTACCTACACCTACCACATCAACCATCATAACCACATCTCCTACATCATCATCTTCTCCTCCCACATCCTTTGAAGAATATTGGAGAGCACTACAACTTGCAACAACCATAGGTGACCCTCTTGTCTCATCTACACAACCAGACATTTCTTCACCTTCCTTAGACCAAATCATGCAAAAATTACTTCCCCCATCAGCCACAACATCACCTTCAGATCCACCAATCGAAATCATTGTCATCCCTACCAAGGGTACTCCTTCACAAACCAAATCCAAAAACCTTGGTACCCTTCCAAAGTTATCCCTTATGCACCCCCACAAAAAGATAGACATTGCTTTGGCCAAGAAAAAACCTACCTCATCCATCTTGGGACCACATCCATCTATCCTATGACTATCTCCTTTAACACGACAAATCAACCAATCCAAATCCAAATCCAAACAATCTGAATCCCTCTTAAGACCAGCTCCTTCATTGAGAACACTCCCATCCACCAACTATTCCAAATGAAAATCATGCAATCCTTCTTATTCCAGGACACTAATCACTGTCAAAAATGAGAACAAAACACCAAGTTCTTGAAACAATCCACCCTCACCCTCAACATCCAAAACATATTTCAAACCATCTCATGCCACATATATCAAATCCTACGCGGAAGTCCTATGAAATTTACTCCAAATTTCTGCCATCACACTTCCGCCTATTAGGACCTTTGATCCAAACCATCTAAAGCCATCTTGGTTCATCCCCAATAGTATTTGCACCTATCATTGTACCTTGGGTCATGACACCGAACAATTTAAGACCCTACAAACCGTCATCCACGATCTTATTCAAAGATGACCTTATCAAGGTCTCTCCTTCTCCATCTACCATATCATCCATGACTGATTTGTCTCTCATTTCCACCTCTCCATCTATAGGAGCCATTAGGCCTTCTCCTTCATCCACCACTTATTCATATATCGATCCTCTTAGTGAGGGTCATCCCTTATTCATCTATACATTTCACCTTGATACATTGTCCCTATGATCTTCGACCCTATACCCCATCTATATTTGACATCTCTTCCACATATCCCATCCCATTTCTTCCGAGATCTACTAGTTCATCCACGTCTCTCTCACTAATGGGAATACCTTCCCTTACCTATTGATTCCTATACACCTTCTTCCTCATCATCTTATCCTCGCAGCTTCTTTGACATTGGGGACTTCATTGTAGGGTTTGTCTATTTGTAAATTAGATCCTCTCCATACTTGACATTATCTTATCCTATCTAGCTCATCTCATCCAATCATATCAGCTAGTTTTATCTGTCATCTTCTCCTCCTAAGACCACCTTTGTGGCCATATATGTGCTTCCCTTGGGAGCACCATGGCTCTATCTAAGGCCCACCCTCATGGCCATATAATCTCATCCTAAAATCACTTTAGTAACTATTACTCTTGTTTTCCCAAGAAAATGTGTATTTACTGAAATATTTATGATCCTTATTTGACTTATCTTAACCTACCTAGACACAAATTTTTCCTAGCCCAACTTTTCCATCTATCTTCTTACCAAAAATCCCCTATCATAAACAAGGGGTTTTGGTATTATTAATCCTCGATCTTCACAACAACATCACTCTATCATCACTCAGTAAATAACTATTTCACTTAGTGGGTGCAATCAATTCCCCTCACTTCCACTAATCTGGTCCAATAATTAATTTTATCTACCAACAAATCATTTTTTTCTTTGGTGTTCCTCACAAACTCATCATGAAAAACATCTAAGCTTTGGATCGAGACTTGCATAGGAAAACAATATAATATTCATGTTTTTCTCATATACATCAAATGGGTCTCCATACAAATAAATAGGCCAATAATCTCCTATATTTTAGGAGTTTGGCTCAACAACTAAAATACCCAAAACTCCATATCAAGAGTCATTATTCCTCACGTAACAATATACTCTCTAAATAACATGAGTTGTTAATAACAACTCATTTACATATAAACAACTAATTACTTATGTAATTGTTCATGTTACAACATATAATTATTATATTAACTTATTACCCATACTAATGTGAAAACTAAACATTTATTTCCTAACATTACCCCCTTAGTGTTTACATGGTAAAACATGTCTCATTCTTTGACTGTAGCATGCCACCTCTATGTGCTCATGATCAACTCCTCAAATGTGCAAAGATCGGCATGTACAAAACTCACACATGTGCCAATGCATATTTTTTTCACTGATGGTTTTCTCTAGCTTCTACCAATAACCTTACCCAATTGGTTTTGTAGGTGTACCAATAACCTTTCACAATTAGTTTTATAGGCTCGCCAAAAACCTTACGCAATTGGTTTTCCTACTTTACCAATAACCTTCACATCATGATTGCTTTCTGATACATTTTGATCAATATTCTACAATGTTTCTACAAAAGGGGTTACATGAGGAATACTCACAAGTGAACAAGAATGTTCATCGCATGTTCTTATTTTTAATGCCAAACTGAAAAACAAAACTTAAAAATGGAATCCACACCACATAATTGAAATGTTGAAATCAAATACACTGCACACATGTGTTACCAAATTGGTGAAGAAGCCCCATCATTGGTGACTGACGAGAGGTCGTTGGTTGTCCTCTAATCTCTCGGTGCCTCTTTCCTCTAATAAAATGTTGTTGCCTCATCTTAATTTGATGCTCAACAATTTCCGCATTGAATTTATTGGTATAACTTCCCTCCCGCAATGTGAAACTAGTTGGATGTCGGTTTCCACTAAAAATGCATCCATTACAAACAATTTATTTCAAAATGACTCAACACACTTTATTGAAGTAAAAACAACTAATGACTCAAAAATACTATTTGACTTTTTAATGACATACATGACTATTTAATTGACTCTCTAAATACCATTGTTTGTACTATAGACATTTTGACGACCTATAATTAACGCATAAATTAATGACAATTAGACTCTAATTGACTAGAATACATAAATAGATGCACCAACATTATCAATAATAATATGACTTTTACCTAATCAAATAATATTGTTAAATGAACCTTGACATATATTAAAGACAATGAGCTTTTCTATTAACTATACCAAGACTTACTGATAATAAAGACAAAAGACTTTTTGACAAGTTATTTGCTCTACCGATTATGATGAGAGGGATTGTTTCTAAATGGACCAAATCCATGTCATTGCCAATGAGAGAGAAAGCCACAATTTATAGTGTTTATGACATTGATGAACCATCAAATGTAGATTTGGCAGAATAAATGCATGGATGGTGTCGATGGTTTAGCAGAGGTAGATGGGAAACAAGACAACTTGTGGGTGTCTTTCAAATGCTATGGGATTCCAATGAAAAATGGTGGAAAAGTTAATGGAGAATACAATTAGTGAAATTTTGACAATGCATACCTTTTTCCAATGCTACGTGTCCTCTACTCAGTTTTATTCACTTTCCAAATCAAGTGTTCACATGTGCATGTCAATGAAAATGTGGGCCACTTGGATTGCGATTCGCCAGTGTACACAAGATCTAGGAATATTACAATGTTGCTTACTTAAAAATATGTCACTACTGTATCCTTTTGGCCACTACAAAGGAGGATACCATATTAATACAAGGGAACACGTAAGACTTCACTTACTACATTACACCGTGTATGTCAAGTAAGAGGTTATGAATGGCAATTATTTCAATGCGGACTGCAAAGTAATGGATGCAAAACTGTACCAACACCTTCCTCCAATCAAAAATGTGTTTCACCAAAAAAATTCAAAATTATTGAAACTAAGTGATGCATAGAATTACATCCTAGAAGAATTCTGCTATTGATCCACAACAAAGATTGAATGTATGCCAAATGGAACAGGTAATTGAAAATCAATGAAAGCAAAAGATAGTGCTTGCATTTATTTGAAATATAGATATCGCAACCGCTTAGATCATACACTACCGACGTGGAGGGTATACAAGGGCCGCAAAGAAGGCTCAATTCTCAACCAATGGAAATCAATGAGAAATGTCAATATTCAATCAAATCTGAGCATGCACCGTAGTGTTGGCAAACAAAATGCTTGAGATAATTTTAATGGATCTGAATCCAGGAAAGTCTAGATATTTTTACCAGTCCCTGAGGTTGAGACAATAGACCAAGGAACACAATCAAATAGAAAAACAAGTATCTACACTAAACCAGTAATGCCTACATAGACTACCAAATTCATATCAAAGAAATCAACTCATGGATTTGAGGCAACCATATGGATTATAATGTTTCCCCAAAAGGATTTCTTAATACTTAATTAGAGGAATGAGCCTCAGACTCACTCTGATACCAAATCTACGATTTGAATCAAGTGCACAGAAAATAATATAATATTCATATTTTTATCATATCCATCAAATAAATATCCATATAAATAAATAGGCCAATAATCTCCTATATTTTAGGAGTTTGGCTCAGCAACAAAAACACCCAAAACTCCATATCAAAATTGATTATTACTCACGTAAAAATATACTATCTAAATAACATGAGTTGTTAGTAAAAACTCATTTACATATTAAGAAATAATTACTTATGTAATTATTCATATTGCAACATATAATTATTATATTAACTTATTACCCATACTAATGTGAACACAAACAATTATTTCCTAACACAACGGAAAGTCATTTAAAAATAGAGATATTAAGAAAATTTGTAACTCATTTAACATCCAACTCATCTTCTCTTATCCATACTATCCTCAAGATAATAGCTAAGTCGGCCACTAATGAAACTCTTCAAAACATGCTCACAAAACTTGTTGATCAATCAGTTGTGATTGGAATCTCCATCTCCCTTTCACCTTGTGGGCTTATCGACTAGCATTTGTACTTCTACAACATGGCTACACCCTTTTCTCTTGTGTACAGCTTTTGAAGCCATCCTTCCTCTCAAAGTTCAAATTTCTTCCTTATGTGTGTCATTTCACAACTTCATCTATGATGAAGACTATCGCTAAACATTTAGCACAACTTGAGTTGTTATATAAGTGTCACCTTCTCACTCTTGAACATTATCATACTTACCAAGAGTGCATCAAACGTGTTTATAACAAGCACATCAAATAAATTGAATTTAATGTCAATGACATCATTCTCCAGAAAATTATAATGTCACTACTCGGAAAGGAGCCAACATAGAAATTTTTCCCCTAACTAGATTGAACCATACATTATCACACATAAGTATGGGTCAAGAGCCTATCAATTTTCCTCCCTTGATGGTAAACTAGAAATGGAACCTATTAACGTAATACACTTTCAAATATTCTATTGTTAGTGTGTCTTCCAATGAGATCTTAGTCATATCCTTAGATCATTCCTCCATCATTAGCCTCTTTCATTTTTCATCATATTTATTTGGAATTATGTGGTCATCCAACACTTTCCTAGATGTGACCTTAAATATGAGCACCACGAATCTACTCGTAGCATATTCCTCATGGGTAGGTTCTCCCATCTCGGTGAGAACTCCGTGATCATTACATTCATCACCCTCTCATTCTCCTATTTGAACCATGTAAAGGGTCCAGAGTATCTCTTGTACATTAATTTTCCCCTACTAAGTGGTCTACTAAGCTATTCCTAGCTCTTCCCCATGTCAAAATAAAAATCAAAGGATGTTCTAATCAAAATTTAAAGCACTCAAAAACATATTTCTCACTCAAAGGATAGTTTTTAATGTAAAAAAGGAAAGAAAAATCAAGTCAAATAAAATAAGTAGACCAACCCCTCGAAGGATGGCTATCATTTATATTATCTTTTTCCTCTATATTACATATGTAAAAAGTATATCATAACCTCAAAGGATGGATACTACTTTTATCATGGAATTAAAGACTTCCCACATTAATTAGCCTTCCATTTTATTAGCATCCTTGGAAATCTTCCTGCATTTTTCTTTCCCCTTTCCCAAAGTTAGGGCATAGATTTAGGGAACACCACTAATGGAGAACCCTCTTCCCGCATAAAATTTACATCTCAAACCCCTTTTTCGTGTCAACATTAGGTCTATGAGTCCATTCCATCCATGTTTCTTTATGATATTTGATATAACTAACTATCGTTGGTTACATTCTAACACATGTTTTGGTTACATGTGCCTTATGTTATTCGGATCCCCTCTTGTTTACCTCTAATGCAATTAGAGGTATCTTTTCTTCGTGCGTTCCTATATATAATGTATTTTTTTCGTACCTATAGGTTACCATTGTTTGGTTGCATTATTGTCTTAATCACCTATCAATCTATCTATTTATCCTAATGTCAACATTTACTTATATTAATCAATAATCACATCCACATTAATTTTCCATCCACATCACGTTATGATGATCAAATTCAAATCGACATGTAATCCTAATCCTCATTAAACATACAAAAAATTCACATCATCGATCATCCATACATATAAAAATACAAATTAGTTATATATAACTATTCATGTTATCATCATCACATAAACTATTCATAAGCATCATCATCATAAATCAAACAATCAATATTACACAATATGCATATACCAAATCGTGACAAAATAATATCATATATATATATATATATATATCAATTGTATCATCATACATCATCATCACCTCTAACGGGCTCTCTCAAAGAATAAATACTATCAAAATCAGTAAATTTAACATCAAAGAGATTAAAATCTTTCCCTAGTAAGGCAAGTCCCTCTATCTATCTATCATCCTTGTCATCTTTTCCCTGGCCCTCTCCTCGATGTGGCTATTCCACATTCACTACACTCCCAAAATTTCCAACTCCACTTTCTTCTCTCCTCTCGTAGATGTTTCTAGTATCGAGTGTCCTCTGAACTTCCTAATCATGATCCCATCATAATACTTAGCCTCTTCGGCTAAGGATATGTATCTATCAATGGAAATCATACCAGGAGGTGTCATCTCTTCTCCTCCCTATGGTGTTAAATTTCCTCCACCCGCAGATCTTGACAACCAATAGAGAGAGAGATCTCTAAAATAGACCCTATAAGTCTTGATCTTCTTGTGATACTAGTCCATATCTTATGTAACTACATCCCTCTTCAGGATTGTAGTGTCTCTCTCAATGCACATATGATCTAGTTTAGATCAAAGCCATGCCACCTCGGTGGACTCTCCTCCATCTTCATCTCCAGCTCCACCCGGAATTACATCTACATCAACCTCCATCTCCTCTATCTCCTCCTCCTCCTCCTCCTCTCCTCTATCTTTAGCAACTAGAGATACCCAAGTTACAATCCACTAATCGGTGAATCCTACTTTGACTCATACATCATCATCATCATCCCAAAGCTCTACATCCTCCACCAATGGTTCTTCCATGTCAAGTGTTGGCATCTCCCCATTTTTGGTGCTTGTTTAAACTCGCCCCTTTTTTAGTTTGAAATGTGCCTCCAAAATGTTCATGCCATGTCTACGAAAAATGATTTTCGATAAATTTGTTAAATAATCATCTCAATCCTTATAAAAATCTCTTGTGTGTCACCCTTTATTAATCCTTATGTAAATTACATTTTGTTTCCCGACACCCGAAGGCAAGTGGCATGTTTTGGTTTTCTTTGCTATATCAGACTTAATCTGGATGTTTGCAAAGGTAATATAAATATGCAAGGCTCAAAATAATTCCCAAATTCGATAAAATATTCCAAGGAATACTCCCGTAAGTACAATGTAAAGTTCGGACACAAAACCATTCCTCAAAAGAAAACATGTTTAAGGGTATTATTAGAGCAGGGGAGATAAGCCTTTATTTTCCTTAGCACTTTACACCCGATAGAGCGTAAAGTGAATTTGTAAACTCTGAAATTTGAAGGAAGATGTGTGTCATCTCGGTAGTCAAAGTAAACAATGGTTAACCGGGTCAAGCTTATAGTTTTACATCCCTTTGACAAATAAGTAAAAGGAAAGCAATATGTGAAGAGGAAAGTTGAGAAGCTAGGAAAAAGGGGAACAAAGTCTCATGATTTTTGGGTGTGCAGTTGATAAAAAAACCTAAGGCCCGAATGACTTAGGAACATGAACTAGGCATATGGCATACATGGGAACGAAGAAGGAAGTGCATTTCACATGTTACAATAATGGTGTGCATATCATTTTACAAAAATATTCTGAAGCTCGTTAATAGAAAAAGAGGAAGTTCATTAATGCACTATTTGTATGGGAGTAAATCCCATTAATTCAAAGGAATCGTGTAGGAGAGATACAAGGGTGATAGGATGAGAAAATATTACAATGATTGAAAAGAAATAAAAATATAAAAATTACGAAAACTCCCCATGAACGCAATCTTTGGCATTAATGCATGAATCTATGAGCCATTAATAAGGAAACTTATTATAAAGTACTCTACTAATGAATCCAGATCTGATGTTTTGAAAATATTTTTGAGTATCGAAGGATAATGGAAGTAAGAATCAAAAATAAGGATTAGAATTTACTTACAGTGTCTTCTCACCAAGTTCCAAGTAGTAATTGGAGTTTTGGTGAAAAGGTAAGTACATCAGTTCTTGTATTTTCTCGTAATCTTTAATATTTGGTTTGAGAGGTCTAAGTTTTCTCGTGAAAAGATGTATGATAGAATTAAACCATAATCAGGAATATCCATGTGGTACCTTTGAAAATGAGTTCCAACCTTAGTTCACCTCTAGAAAGAATTACAGATTATGATATTGTGTCTATAATTTAGAAGATTTTAAGAAGAGGTTATACTCTCCTAGAAGAAGTAATGCCATGACCCAAATGGCTAATAATCGTATTGACCTTGATGTCAATTTCCCTCTTGCTATGCCATGCCCAGAGATCGTATGGGCATGTTTTTAATATTATGATCCTACAACTAGAGAAGTTTGGGATGGAAGGGGAGATTCGGTTTTATCCTTCTAGGAGTAGGCATTGACAAAAATTTGGGTTTTCCTCCCACAAACAAGGAGGGGATATTACCAAGTACTCTTCATAAGAGTATTATAACTCACACTCAAATAAAGAGATGAAAACAATGAATGACCATTAGTTTAATAGTCCTTGAACTTCTGCCTCCAAAATGATGAAGAAGTTGAATAGGGATTGAATTTATTGAGGAAGTTAGAGATGTGATTACATTATTGAACCGAGTAATGGGTATGGAATCTACTACTTTCTTTTAGGAATGGATGTTCCAATTCATTCAGGTGATACTCATAAACAAAAATCCTCTCCCTTGGGCTGAGATCATAAGTAACCATATTCATGAACAAATGATGGGAGTTTCCCAGATTGCAAGAGGAGAAAATCCTAGAATGGTTGAATTCTTCATGACTTCTTACCTTGTTTATAACATTTTTTTCATAAAAATTCCAGAATTTCTAATGGATGGGGAACTTAATAGTTTTATTATTACATCTTCTATCACCTAAGATTGGAAATTTATGATATGCACTGCATAAACATTGTCAATCACTTCTTTACACCTAAAATATGTTTATATCACCCTGACTGGGAGACTAAAAGATTTTCCCCTGATGTTAAGAGATCCATTACTCAATATGGGTGTTATTTCATCCAATTCAAGACTTATTCATATATCAGGGTTAGTGGTTTTGATGGGAAACCCTATGTGCTACCCAAATGTGTAAATGAAAAATGGGCATTAATGGAATTGGTTAGACAATTGCTATCAATACATTAGTTTGTTGCCCAAAATAATATTACATCCCCAATCAAATTTCTTGTAGCCATAGGGAATTACACTTTTTTGAACATCCAGAAAGAAAAAAATGTTGGAAGGAGATATGAATAAGTGCATGATGGATAAATTTGAGGATAAAAAGCATTATGATATAAAGTATATCTTACACAATATTGTGCCCACTCAGGTAGAGCACAAACCTCATTATGAGGATTTCTAAATGAACTGTGAAGATGAAAGGGAAGTCAGATGAAGAGAAACATTCAAGAATGACCTTGTCCTAGATGTTTTATTTTGGGGTTATCCAAACTCCTAAAGGGTTAAATGATGATGGTAATGTGATTAGTGAAGAATACGTCTGGGATAATATTGTTTCTCATCCTTTGCCACCAATCAAGTGGAACATTAGTGAGAATAAATATAACCAAGAAAAGACTGCAAATCCCATCCGACTCTCCATAAGGTGGTTATTTTCAAAAGGAGTGGACATAAGTTACCAACATACCCCACTATTAAGAGAGTATATACATAGTAAGCTTGTTGATGAATTCCTCCCCCATTTCAGAGATTTTATGCCACTAGAGAGGTTTCATGGAGATAAAAGATTAAGAATCTAGACTCATTTCCAGTAATAGGTGATGTAAGTGCCCAAGATAGTAGACTCAAAACTCCCCCTCCTCAAGGAGGAAGAAGAACTAGAGAGATGCTTCAGGAATGTATGGTCGAAGGTCCTATTGTTTATGTTACTCCCTACATATTGTTCTATCATCTGCTTCAGGAGCCAAAGGAAAAGAGAAAGTGATGGAATCCACTCTTAAGAAGCCTAGGGAGGAAAAATTTTTGAGACTCCCCATACTGGCCTACAAGAATCAGAGGAAGAAAAACAAGTCTAGCTTTGAAAGAGGAAGCGAACAAAAACATTTGAATGGGTTGATTTGGATAAGTAAGAGACCCTGAAAGGTAATGAATTTTGATGTTCTCGGTTATCTCACTTGTTATCACCGATTCTCTACAACTTTTCCTATTGAACAACTCCGCACCTATGAGAACAACCCTTTTCATTCCAATATCTCCAGTTGCTTCACCTATTAGGGAACATACCCTCATGAATTCTCATATACTTGATGCCTTAACTATTCCACAACATCATGTTGAGGCCACTCCAGAGCCAACTCCAAGTAGAGCAGCAGATAAGAAGAGTAGAGTATTAGGCATGAAACACAACTTCATGATGAGGAAGTTCCACTATATAGGAAGAATAGGAAGAAACTTCAAATGTCACAGTTGCAGTAGTACCTTAGGAAACTGAAGTAAATGTAGGAAATATTAAATCTCTCATCCCTACAACTGAATCTATCTCCCAGGAACCCGGTGAAATTATATTTGTTCCTAATAAGAATACAGATGAGGAGTTAGCACAAATAGAGAAGGAATTTGGTGACTAATATACCCCATCAGTTGAAGAGATAGGGGACCAATCTGAACCTATGGATGGAATTGAGGGTTAGGGTGGACTTATAGGACCAAGTACTCAGGAGGAACCTATACACGCAACTTCAGAAGGTATGTTTATGCCTTCTTCCTCTTCCAAATCCCTTGCAGTTATCCATGTGGCTTCAGTTCTACAATCACTAGATGAACATGAGTCTCCCATAAGAGAGTGGATAAGTATCACCCTCCCAAAGAAGAAGAAGGTGGAAATACAATTGAATGATGATGATCTACAAAGCCTGGCTCTCCTCAATCCAAAAATAGCACCTAAAAACTCAAGATTTATTTCCATAACAGCCCTAAGTAAGAAAAGATAAATATTCATAGATGTTGCAACTCCCAAAGATGGTGTGCTTCGAGGGGAATCATCCCCATCTGATTTTTAGGTCTCTGGGATTTCATTAGGTATGCCTTCTACTTGAAGAAATGAAATATGATTTTTCTGTAGTAGTAGAAGGGGTATTCCAAAATATTGATGAGTTCAAAGAAACTAAGAAGGAATTAAAGGCCAAGAATGAGGCACTATCCCACTTGGTCATAAAATTGACCAAAACTCACAAGGAAGGACAAGTTGAAGTCCTAAAGATAACTAATGATGATATCAAAAGAATAGATGACTTAAGAGAAAGAGGGGATGCCACTATCCAATGGGAAAATGATTTGGTTGCCAGGGGTGAATCAATAATCATAGAATTTGTAAAAAAGTATTCCCATATTCATGAAAAGGTAGAAGAAACCAAGGCATTAATGGATAAATGTGACATTGAGCAAAAATGTGGAGTGATATGCTACCAAAAATGGAAGCTATTAAAGACTTAGGTGATGACATGGTTGTTAGAGAAGGTATTGTGTCTCCTAATTCTGTAGGGAATCAATATGAATAGTAAAAAGTAAGAGTAGAGGTTTTGGTAAAATATTTTGAGATTATTGATTCATTGAAAGACAAAACAATGGATTATATCAGTGGCCTTCATGCTCTAATAGATAAATTAATTGGGACAGACATTGGATAAACAATTATAATGGAGAGCACTAAAAATTTAATTATAATTTTCAGAGAATATGTTATGGGTAAACCAGAGAGCGAAGAGGTTTTTTAGTGTATCTCTTATGCAAGACTGGGCATATGTTGAGTTAACAATTGAAAAATTGATAAAGAGGATGAAGAAATAAAAGTCTATCTTTTCAGAGATTGATAAAATAAGTACGAACATGAAGTAATTTTCAATTACTACTCAAGGCTTGATGAGGAAGTTGTTACTCAAATGTTTTAAAAGTATGATGCCTATAAAGATAGGGTAGGGGAAATATCAAGTCAATCCACTGGAAAGGGCCATAAAAATTAAAATAATAATGACAAAGTTCATTAGAAGTAAAATAATATCTTTTCTATCTCCTTCAGGTATCACCACATGTTTTTCACTCAACCCAATTAGGAGAAAAAGGGAATCTTTTCAGTTAGTATATATTTCCTCTACATATTTTTAATTACATGAAGCAAGGATTCAAGGGGACCTTTGATGTGTTTTTGGGGAAATTTAGTCAAATATTTATAAGTATGAGGGTTTGTCCTCATACTAAGGGGGTTTTTTTCTTAAACTTTTACAAAGAAAAAGAATTGATATATTTTGTTGTGATACTGCTTAAATTATCTAAAGAAAATACATTTTAAGTTTACTTTTTCAAATTCAAATGTTAAGATGATTACAATGTATAGTCATTAATAGGCATTGAGATCATTGGTTTTCATGTTCCCTTGTCAAGAATTTGGTAGATTAGAATGAAATTTTTCTGACTATGAGTTTGGCTTACATATTCTGGATTTTGTGTACTAAACATTTAGTTGATCAATTGCATTTTCTATTGCAATTTTGTATTTCTTGCTTCTTTGAATTACACTAGATCTATCCTTAGTGATTAAGCTTTGGTTATTTGTTCAATATTATGGTGTGAGCATTTACTTTACAATATTGAATGCAATTATAAAATCCTTGCTAAAATCATTTTGTCGATGGATTTCGTAAGCTTTCGAGTGTATCTTAAGTGTATGAGATCAGAAGCAAGAAATGCTTCATTAAAATATTTGCATGAGATTTTTGCTATGAGTATTTTAAGGATTGTGTGAAGAATTTTTCATAAATTGAGTATCAATGAATGCAAATATTTTCTTTAAATGGAAACTGTGACTTATTGATGAATTTTTCTTTATTATCTAAGATGTCATGAATGTCTGAGTAAGTATTATGAGTAGTGTTATTAAGTGATCTATCAAAAATCCCCCATCCTTCTAAACAAAACATAATTCGAGTCTCATCTTACAATACAAACCTTTTTCTATCATCTTGTTTTGTTCTTTACAAATATCAGTAAAGGGAGCCTTTGATCTTTGTTCCCTTTCATCAAAAATGCAATAGCAATGCAACTTATCTGTCTTTAGTAACTTGTGTCTAGTGAACTGAGTATATACACCACTTTATGTGACAACTTGTGAAAGTGAAGTGTTGTATTCATGGCCATGCTTGTCCCAAACTGATCCATTTCCCCACAAAAGATTGAGAAGTAAAATATTTATCCCTTCTACTATGTTTCAAGTTACCCCTTAGGTTCTCTCACCTCGGTCAAAGGTAGGACCAAAAGTAGCAGTTGGCCATTCCTTTTGTATGTGTCACCCAAGCCCTCTAAATCTTGGTCTCAATAAGTTTGTCATATTTTCCCCAGCTACAAATGACATAAAATTTCCAATCCTGACATTCTTAAAAGTTCCTCAGTCTATTTTTTGAAACTACCTGGCCCCAAAGGAGGTGTAAATTTGGGTTCTAAATCCTCTCTCCTATACAAAATAGGATTCCTCACCTTTGTCTAGATGATTCCAAAATTTTGTCATATTCGGTTAAACTGACGGCCTTAATCATCTCTCGATCTCTCCTCTAAACCCATCTTGTCCTCCTCATCCTAACCAACTCTACATCTATCCCGCCATGTGAGAAAGTTCCTATATGGTCTCCATCCGATCTAATCTACATCAAAATCTACAAATTGATCAACATACCAATCCACTCCTCTATCCCTCTGTCTCTAAAGGCATAATTGTCCCTCCATCTCAAGAATCCTACTACCAACTCTTTATGGTCTCCTATGACCAATGGAATCCCTAGTGGATGAATGATAATAATGTTCTCGTAGGCCCAGTAGTGAAGCAACAAGCCTATGAATAATTGTGATATCTTACCTACCTTGTACACTAACAACTCATGGTACACCTAAGCTAGCAAGGTAGTCCTAAAATAGAACATGTTTTGTGCTTGACTATATCTACAACTACACCAGCCAGGCCCATGGAAACCAAGCTCCACCTGAGTCTAAAAATCATAACAATACACTACCATTATTACCAAGTATATAAACTAGATGCAGGTATACTCGCCTCGTACCTCGGCTTATAATAAAATGCCCTCAAGAAAATCTAATGTGGGTGCATCATCTCCAAATAGCCATGTGAAAACCACAATTCTCCGTATCCATTGTAATAGGAACTCTCTTCTCCCCTAGTAAAGGAAATCTTAGAATCCTAAACCCATCCTCCATGGTGATGGTCATCTCCCTATCCCGAATCGAATGTACCCATCTTTTGGACCCATCTCTCCACAAAAATGATCATCAACCCCACATATCTTGGGATCCTCTGATAATGTTTGAATCCTCCTAACCCCGGTATGGATAGATGATCCCACTCAACATCTATCACATATTATCTAATCTACTCATATAAGGAAGGAACTTGGTCTCTCAAATATAGGGTCTCTCTGGCCTACAATCACAAACAAACATTCAAACATTAGATCCTTAATCCAAAATCCAATCAAAATCCATTAAATTTCATAAAAATCAATTTAATCCTAACCAAATCCAATCTAACTCTAGTCAACGATGACCCAATCACGTGAATTTATTTAAGGGCCAATCAACAAGCCTTAGAGACTGGTCAATGTTGACTCGGATGGGTCACCACCAACCGCCTTTGGCATCATGCACTCTTTCTAAAAAAACACAAAAAAAAAAATTAAATACAAAAATAAACTAAAAATTACTTGAGTTTTGTTACTCACCATCCTTCGCACCCTATAATGTTTCCTTGCAGCTCCTACTACCTCCATCTCTTGATTTTCTCTTTAATCACTCTGATCTCTCATGTTAATTACATGCATGAAAATGATATTTTTGGCCTCCATCTCTCAATCATATTTTTAATCACTTTGATCTCTCTCATCAATTACACATGTGAAAATGAGCTTTTTCGCCCACTTTCGGATTATATAGTTATTGACACTGGTTTTCATCGACCCCCTTAGGTCACCGTCGATTGACCTTAGTTGCCATTGAATTACCTTGGTAACCTTTGTTTTGGCTTTTCTCGATCCATTTATGACCTCTTCTTGGGCATTCTTCAAAGTCCACCTTTGTGTCCATATTTATTTTCATCTTTAGGGAATTTTATTTCAATATTTCGATCCTATCCCTTTTGCAATCTCAAATTCCACCTTTGTGGCCATACTTATTCCCTCTTCAGCATTTTATTTTACAATCTTATCTAATTTGTGCACCAACTTCACCTCACGGCCATACTATTCTCCCCCTTCGGGAATATTATTTCACTACCCACCTTTTCGACCTCTTTCATGTCATGTTTTGGGGCACCTTTTTTCTCATCCTCGTCCCTTGTAAACACATAGTTTTTTGCTCGATTCCTCATGTAAAAAGGATTTTTCATAATTTTTGCATTTATTTGTGCATACTTTCATTCTTTCCTATGACCCTATGATCATTTTGGCTTGCATCCATTTGAGAGATTTCCCATTAGATTCTCTCCTTTTTGTAGTTATTTGCACCCACTCACCGCCCGTAGATCATTGTCACCAATATCTATTCTAGAAGAGGGATAGAATCCTTGTAAGTTTATTGATATGCAAGTATGATATAAATGGCTACAATATTTATATATATTAGACAATCGGTACAAACAGAATGAGAATACGTTACATAGGTGCAACAATAAACCAAATTATAGTAGATTTCAAAATACATCCGGGAAGCACAAATAATGTAATATAAATAAATATGATTGTTACAACTATGTAACAAATTATCCTACGTGAATATAATAAAACAATACAAATGGTTATGCACTCATAACCATATAATAATAATAACAAACTACCTAGTTACCACAGTAAATGCTAAATTACTATAGTAAACTAAGTTTAACCTAACATTCCCCCTTAATTTTTCATTTCCTCAAGTGATGAGGAGAGGAACTATCTGAACAACTTGAACTTTTCACATGCAAGTGACTTTGTGAAGATATCTTCTCATTGTTTAGCTATTGGGAAAAACTAAAGTTGTATGTTATGTTTCAAGGCATGCTCATGTGTGAAATGAATGTGTACCTCAATGTGATTTGTTATCTCATGAAACACTGGATTGTGAACAAGTTTGAGAAAACCTTCATTGTCTACATACATGGTGGTAGGTTTTTCTTATCATATTCCAAGTCCTTCCAGTATGCAACGTAGCCATATCACTTTGTAGATAGCTCCACCTACAGCATGATATTTGGCTTCTATATAATAGCGAGAAACAAAGTGTTGTTTCTTACTTCCCCATGATATTGGTCTAGATCCCAAAAATAATACAAATCTAGAAGTTTATTTTCTATCATCAATGTTGCCTGCATGATCTAAATCTAAATATCTAGTCAAGAATAATTGATCATTCTTCTTATATTCTAGACCAAGATCTATTATACCCTTGAGATATCTCAAGATCCACCTTGCTTCCTTCTAATGACAAAATTTGTGTTCCTGCATAAACCTAGAAAGATAGGTCACTACAAATCTAATATCTGGTCTAGTATAAGTTAGGTAAATGAGACTCCGGATCAACTATCGATAGAGAGTTGTATTTACCACAAGAGATGGATCTGAATGAGATAATTGTAGTGTCGTCTCTATAGGTGTAGCAATAGGTTTGCAATACATCATCATGAATTTATCAAGTATCGGTCTTGGTATACTTCAACCGAGAAACAACTATGTGATTCTCTTTACGCCATACTTGCAATCCAAGACAGTAGTGCATGAGCCCGAGATCTCTCATGTCAAACAATTGGTTAAGATCTTTCTTGGTTGTATCAATCATCTTCATTGAACTTCCAGTGATGACTAGATCATCTACATAGACAACAAAAATCACAATCTCCCCCCCTTGCTTTTTGAGGTAGAGATTTAGATCATATGGATTTCTGGTGAATCCATGTTGAACGAGATGCTCATAAATTTTGATGTACCAAGCCCGAGGTGATTATTTAAGGCCATATAGAGATTTCTTGAGTCTGTATACCTTTTTTTCTTCTCTAGGTACAACATGACCCTCAAGTTCAGTCATAAAGACTTAATCATGTATATCTCCATTCAGAAAGGCATTTTTCACATCCATCTAATGGACTTTCCAGCCAAACTGTATAGCTAGAGAAAATATCATCCTGATCATTTTGATCTTAGTTGTGGGAGAAAATGTCTCCTCATAGTCTATGCCTTCCTTTTGTACATACCCCTTTGCTACCAGTATCACTTTATACTTTTCTATGGTCCCATCTATTTTATACTTTGGTTTTAATATCCATTTGTAACCAATGGCTTTCTTCCCTAGTGGAAGATCAACAAATTGTCAAGTGTTATTTTTCATCACTGACCAATACTCAACATTCATGGCATATTTCCAAGATTTTTACAATAGGGATTCCTGGACAGTAGATGGCTCAACAAATTCAAAAACTCTACTCATCAAAGAAATTTTTACTTCTTCTCATGCTTCACATTGATTCCTTGGTCCAGTGAGTGGATGTATCTGGTGGAACATCTAATTTTTCATCTCACATCATGTTAGTATACCACTTAGCATACGTTGTACTATTTTTGTGGGTCATGGTCATGTTTTATTATCACCATCATCCCCATCATCACTATCATCACTAGTTGGAACATCATCTTTTGTTTTCACAACATGTGAAATATCTACATCATGTGAGTCTAGAGAGGGAGTCTCAACTTCCTTCTTCTCAAAGAACTCAACATCTTTGCTAGTGTATACTTGTCTAGCCTTTTGATCCATCAATATGTACTAAAGAGTCTCTTCACTATAACAAATGAAGATGGGATTTTGAGATTTCATATCCAACTTATTTATGGTCTTCTTGGGTATGTGCATGCTAACTTTACACCCAAATTCTCTCGAGGTATACAACTAATGCCTTCCACTTTGACCATAATCCATATGGTGTTACTCCATTAAGAGCAATTATGGGCACTCTGTTCAACAAATATATTGTTTTCTTTATTTCTTGTACCCAAAATGTCCTCGCTAGTCTAGAATCATCGATCATGTAACGTGCCATTTCTATGATAGTACGATTTATTCTCTCAACAAAACCATTTTGTTGCGGTGTGTGTGGAGGAGGCATCTATCGATGAATCCTGTGAGCTTGAAGGTAGGCTTTGAACTCATTATTGGTGACTTCCCCCTCGATCTAAATGAAGAGAACCCGATATGATGACCGGTCTCATTCTATACATCCATTTTGAACTTTTTAAAGTTTTCAAAAGAATCACTTTTCTTACGAAGACAAAATATCCACATTTTTCTTGATTAGTCATCAACACAGAGCATGAAGTACTAAAATCTAGAATGACTAGGTTGCATCAGACTGCAAAGATCGATATGAACCATATCAAGTTTATCATGAGCTTTATAAGTACTATTCTGGAATGAAGCTCTATGTTGTTTACCTACTAAGCACTTAGGACACTTATTTGTATCATTCTGGAGAGATGGAAAGCCTCTCACCATGTTGTATCGGTGAAGTTTTTCAAGATATTTTAAACTTATGTGACCAAGTCTCCGATGCCACAACCGTGTCTTGATGAGTAATTCTTAGCCCCAAGCTCTTGATCATCCCCGTAGAAAAATTCAAGTTGGAACATACGTCCCACATTGGAGTTTTTTACAAAAAAAATTTAGCCTCTTAATTTGTCTTGAATCAAACAAACTTTCTTACCAGAATGACTATCAAAATTAATCTTCATATTATGATCTAGAAGTTGACTTACTAATAGGAGGTTCTTTGTTAACCCAGGGACATATAATACATCTGATAGTCTACAATTTTGTGAACCAAGATGTAGAGAAATTTTCTGATCCCCTATATTATGTAAGAAGGATAATCACCTAACGAAACATGGTTTTTCAAAAGTTTTTCCCTCATTTTAGTAAACAAGTCTCTGTGCCCGGTCATGTGTCAAGTGGCTCCCAAATCAGCATACCGAATAGCACTAGATGAAGTGGATGGTTCATTGGAATGAGTAGTGTATAAGAATTCCTCATTTTTTTAGTGATCTTCTTGCTCAGTTATATTACCTTGCTGATGGGTTTTCTTCACCAATTCCCCTTATTTTTCCCTTGATTATAGTGTGAATGTCCCTTATGAGATTGTTGATTTTGAGGTCTAGAATTACTTGATGAACCTTTCTTGTATGTATTATACCAACAATCTTTCACATCATGTCCTTTGTTGCAGATAGGACATTTCTTCTTTTGTTTATCCCCATGTTGATGTTGATGTTGTTTTTGGGACTTTTGAGAAGAATGAAATTTTCCTTTTCCTTTTCCTTTCTGATGAGAAGATAGTGCATGCTCCTCTTCATCATCTTTATTGTACATAGCTTCTTCTTGTTGCAGTAGATTCACTAACTTGTTAAAAGTAACTATATGATCTGATAAGTTTAGTGTCATCACAAAAATGTGATATAAAGGAGGGAGTGCTCTCAGAATAATGGGACGAGATCAGATCGGTGATCTTCTCTCCAAGGGCTAGAAGTGAAGCCCTCAATTCTGTAACTCTTCGTAAAAAAAGCTTCTACTTTCTCATTCTATTTGAATTTTAGTATGTGTAACTGACTTGCAAATTCAATATTGTGTTCTTATTTTTACCTCATAAACAATGATCAACTTATCCCACGCTTCTTTGGTTTTTTTGGCATCTTAAATGTGGGGTTACACATCATTGATACTGCAAACAAGATTATGAATTTTTCCTTCTGATTGGCTTTGTCAAACTATCTCTATTGAGTAGCATCATCTGGTGATCTAGTTACAAAACCATTCACAGCAGGCCATATCTCTTAAAACTCAAGTTGTGTTCTTATCTTAATCTTCCATGCAAAGATAATTATCTCCTCTTAGGAGTTATGAGTCTAGAAGAAAGAACTTAGGGGCATTGGTGCCCATTTTCTGAATTCACTAACAAAGGGTAAGGCTCTTATCACTCTAGGTATAAGGTCTCCCAATCTATATACCGACATTCTAATATATTGAACCTTTCTATATACTCGCCCTTCTAAGATACCCTTCGGTACATGGAAGAAGCTCACCATTTTGATATACTCGGCAGTACGTGAAAGAGGCATTAACATACATGAAATAATTCGATACGTGGTACCAAGACAATACTGAAAGGGGTCTATACGATCATTGACACCGTCCCAAAGAAATATCCTCATACGTGCATGTAACTTTTCTATATACTTGGATAATTTCGATTATCTGGACTTATGCCGTGTAATAATTCACGAGATGGATGGGATGGCTCAAAGTGTGTGCATTGTTTCCTTATTACTCCATGTCGATTTATAGGGATGATGCCTAAATGATGTTGTTGCATCTATATTATGTGTTAAGTGTAGTAGTGGTCATGATGGCTTTACTCGTAAGCACTTCCTAGAGGCACTCTATATACTGAATGCTGCAAAAGAGATCAAGATCTTGTGAATGTTCTGAGAACCAAAATTTCACTAATTATGTTTACAAGACTCTTCCAATTTTAATTAGTTACAATGTTTGTGGTTGAATATGGAAACCTAAAAATTAGTAAAAACCACTTAAGTATACACCAAAAAAGTACAATTACATCCAATATGCAGAAAATTTGAATGACAAGTAATTTTTTTGTTTTGCGAGACTTTGGTGGCCTCTGGAGCTCAGTACAGATTAAAAACTGAAAAATAGCTAAAAGGTAGTTGAATATTACATTTTTGGGTAACCCCCTTTAGAAATTGGTTCTCGAGAATGATTTTTAAGAAAATTCAGGAGAAAACTTTCCTAGTAAGGTTTTCTTTGCTAAAAATAGTTATGGGTTTAGTGATGCTTAAGTGCTTTAGAGAGGGTTTGGGACCGCTATATTTGGCGGGGTAACTAGAACTGCCACCAAATCCTAATATAACCATAAAATTATAAAAATAAAAATAAACACAATAGCGATTGAGGGGTTGAACCTCTATACCTCCCACCACATAATGTTTTTACAATTTCCAACTAGCCAACAAAGCGCTCTTAGCACATATGCTTTGAAATGGAAATACTTATATTTAAATTCAAAGGAAATGGACTAACCTTTTTAAAATGTTAATGTGGTAGTGTATGGAGATGTCCACGTGGCACTTTGGGAGGTGTAGGAAAGTGGTTTAGGGTTCCACTTAGAGCGGATATAAGCTCCTTTTGACCTCCTTTTCCATTGTTTTATTTTGTTTTGTGTTTATCTCCACCTTTTAGATCTTGTTGGCTTTGAATCGCCACTATTTTGTAATCCGAGTGGTTGATTGATATTTTTAACATGAGAGCTTGATCATCATTTGGAGATCAATCAAGTCAAGACCTCGTCAAAACCAACATATTGCACAATGGCTCGGGATAGTGGAGTAGCATGTGGCACATCCCTTCAATATGTAACTATTGGCAAATCGCAACACCCCCGAGACTCTGCTGACTCGATGGGTTATGACTCTCGATGCGATTGCATAACATGGAGCTTTTCCCAAGTGTGGGACCTTGCGAAATCGGAAAAGATCTCCGGATGAAGGTCGGTTCCTATTCCTCTGTTCAGATGCACACGTAGAAAATGCAGAGGGTTTACAAAAACCTAATCTAACTTGCCAAGGAGACAGGGTAAGAAAATGCATAAAATAAAACCTAAACTACAAAGGTGATGCACCGAGGAATGAAGAACACCTGTCTTGCCAATAAACACAGACCATTAAAATGCAATGCAAGATCATACACAGATAGCCAGATTCACAGTGAAAGATCAAGGGGATGCAAATGAATATAGAGAGGGTTGAGAATCATCCACAGACATGCATTAATTTTCTCCAAAGATTGATACAACACACTGCAAAATGCCAAGAGGCAAGGTTGCATTACAGTTTCAAATGGGAGGTTTTAACTCCACAAGTTCACCTGCCAAAGAGAAGAAGGGAGGGGCAAAACAAGAATGTCCAACCTTTAGAAATAAACCCCTCCTTACAATTTATAAGAAGAAAAAGAGAGGGAGAAGAGAGAGAATTCAAATCTACCCCAACCACCTCCAGAATGCACTTAACTCATCTCATAATGATGGTAGGTGAGAACCCCAGTGAACCCAAAAGTGACAAACTGTATTCTACATTTTTAGGAATTTTTTCTCACCCAATTAAATATATCCAGTTGTAGTTGGATAGAGGACCTCGTAAGCTTTCCAAAAAGTCCAACCTTGCATGAATCCGAGCTCCCAGTCAAAATTTATGGCCATCTGAATATCTACGCCAGGGTCTGCTTCCTGTCAGTGCTCAAAATGTTGCGCCTCCTGAAGGTGTGCCTTGGTGCATCCATGTGTGTGTTGACATCCTCTTACATGCACCAAGGCACAACTTTTTCTATGTTGACACTCCATGTCATGTGCCATTTCTATGCGCCAAGGCCACATACTTTGCTCTGTCGACACTCCGTGTCGTGCAGCCATTTTTGTGCACCAAGGGCGCATACTTTTCTCTGTCAACACTCCGTGTCATGTGCCATTTCTGTGCACCAAGGGTGCATACTTTTCTCTGTCGACACTCTGTGTCATGCACCATTTCTGTGCGCCAAGGGCGCATCCTTTTCTGTCGACACTCCGTGTCATGCGCCATTTCTGTGCACCAAGGGCGCATCCTTTTCTCTGTCGACACTCCGTGTCGTGCGCCATTTCTGTGCGCCAAGGGCGCATCCTTTTCTCTGTCGACACTCCGTGTCGTGCACCATTTCTGTGCGCCAAGGGGATAAATGTCAGGGATTTGAGCTTCTTTGATTTCTATAATCTTCTGCTTGTCTATATCTACCTGGGGGAAGATATATACAACAAGAATCCAGCCCACTATTTTGCAAGGTGAGTCAGGTAGGGGCTTGTTTCAACAAAGAACTCATCGTTTGTTATGTCAATACAACCTAGTTATAGGATTGGATTGCTCGGTCATTACATCACATTATGTGGGATCACCAATGTTTATCTCATCTTGTTGACAGAACATAGGGACTTTATCTTATTACGAGGATCGGCTTGAATGTTTGGTAGCTCAACAATTACCTCTACACCAATATAAAGTGGCTTGCACTATTGGCTCCACCAACATTGAAACCAAACTCACTCTTGAGATTGCTTGCTTGGTTTGAAACTCGGTGGGGATCCTGGTTCCTCCAATCTTGACACATTCCCCTCTAATTCTAGCAAAAACTCACCGATTTGGCAAAAAATTGTAGATGGTTGTGACTAAATAGTTTGCTAATTTTAGCTGTAAAACCCCTAGTTGGGGAAATAATATTTTTTAATTTTCTTTTCAATATTTTTTTCAAAACTAGAATGGCTCCAGGAGGCAAATTTTTCTAGGTGTAGAGGGCACCAAAGTGAAAAAATACTTTTCAAACACCTGGAGAATGAACATGAGGTTGTGAGGATGCAGAGATGTTCTAGGAAGTTGTTGGAGGAAGCATTGGACGCAGAACTCTTCTCCAAAAATTTCTACCTTCTCGTAACCCCTCTCCAACCTAACAAGATCTCGTATCCTACTTTGATACCAAGTCTATCGGAGGGATGAAATCCTCATAAGTTTATTGATATGCAATAAAAATCAGGTGCAATAGAAATGGCTATAATATTTATGGATATTGGGTAACCGGGTACAAACAAAGTATATAACATGTATAGGTGCAACAATAAACTCCGATTATAGTAGCTTCGAAAATACATCTAGGAAGAACAAATAACGTAAAACAAAAAATATAATTGTTACAACTATGTAAAAATTATCCTATGTTAATATAGTAAAACAATCCAAATGGTTATGCACTCATAACCATATAATAGTAATAAAAACTACCTAGTTACCACAAAAATGCTAAATTACTATAGTAAACGAAGTTTACCTAACATCTATTGAGACCATAATTGTCCCTCTACCCATGTGATATTGGAGTCACCGCCATAGTTTTTATTTTTATTTTGATCATTTTTTTGGGGCATCTTTCCTTATGCTATCCTTTTACCCATCTTTCTTCACCCACCTACCCTTCATCATCTACCTTTTTCAAATGCATCATCGATTTCCTCTGGACATCATCGATCTCCCATTTGAGGCGGAGCTCATCATCAACCATATGTCAATCCTCATTAGACCATTTTTCTCTCACTATTTTTGTGTCATGGATTTCTAGCACAAACCACTCAACAAAAAGGAGCAAATGTAGACACCTAAAATTTGTATCTCTACCCTTTTCTACCCACGTGCTCATATATTTCTAGGGTCTTATCCAAGTCCTCTTTTAATTAAATCCATCCTCTTTGATGTTTAATAAAATTCCCACTTATTATCCTACCATCATTTAATTCTTATTAATCTTTATTAATTCACATTAATTGATTAATTACCATTAATTAATTAATTAATCAATATCCATATCCTTGACTTTCCCTAAAAAACTTACTATTTAGGATGATTTTATCCTAAATATAAATCCCTATGATTTTTATACCCATTCCTATCTCCTAAACAACCCAATCCCTCACATAATCTTTCAAGCAACTTTTCCCATTCATCAAAATATGAAATCCTGACCTAAAGAAAAATCATCGACGAGGACTGCCCATTGTCATCGACCCTATAAAATAAGTTAAATATTTCCATAATGAATCGAAATCATTATATGCATGCAAATTTTGAAGCCTTCTCGATCGGTGAATCAATCTTGTTCTTAAGCATTCTTACAATAGTTACATACCTCTTGGACCTCCTTGGAACGTGTTTTCATCACTCATGATCATCCTTCACAAGGTTTATCATTATCTTTGTGTTGATTTATTCATCTTTTACCGTATTATTGATTTTTTTCTTGTGTCTAACCTTTTGCAAGTTTAGATTATCCCTAACAACACTCAGAGCTTCATAATCAACCTTATTTTCCAGCTTCTTTACTTACAAGTCATCCATTTCATCCTTTTGACCTTAGCTTTATCCAACTCCTTGCCACGGTCACCATCACTCAACTCGATTTTCCATCGAATCCATCCTCTATAACTATTTTTTTCTACTTTCAGATCCATATCTAGCCTCTACATGCACTATGTATCTTCTCCACTTGTTAAAACCACCATCCAGTTCCTTTGTTACATTAAAATTATCCTATCTACATCCTAATCATTTTCACTTCACTCGGTAGAGGGCCACTGTGGTCTTGATTCCCAATCTTACCTTCCCAATCTATTTTTTGTCATTTTTCTAGTTTCTTCTCCCTCGGATCTCTTTTAAGTTAACTCCAACATACACAAGCCTATGTTGCATCCATATTACATTAAGATCTTGGAATTTTTTCATATTTCATTACATTCAAGATCCATCCTCCCAGGTCACCATCGACCTGCCTTTGTACAATTTGGGTCATCATCGACCTAAACGAGGTAACATTTAATTTACGATCCTTTCAGTTAAATCGGTTAGATTCATTTTTAGTTATTTTGAGATTCAGTAGTTCTTTTGTTTCTGCATACTATCTATTATTCCATCCTTTACTTCACTTTTTCTTCAAAACGGGGTTGACATCCACAAAAGGAAGGTCACACTTCTTGGAGATGCTTTTTCAGGTAACCCCCACATATCCTATCTAATCAATCTCCTTTTCGGTTTTCCTTATTTATAGGTTTGTCATATACAACAAGTATCAATCACTCAACGCCCATCCATCCACATCTATCACATTTATGAGGTACTATAAACCCTCCATGTTATGAGTTGCTAGTTTCTTTTAGTAGCTAGCTTATTAATTTGAGTACAAAGAAATAAACTTGATTAACATGGGGACAACATGGCAAGTTGCACATTCGCAACAATTTTTATTTTGTAGAAAAGTCATCAAACAAAGAAATTTTATCAAAATATTCCATTTTCAAGGCTCGGAAGTGTCATTGTAGTTTGCAACTTTGAAATAATTACAAAACTTCTCGTAAGACCTACATACCCCCAAATTCATTGAATATTCCTTATATCATGTCACGGGGGTGACATTACAGTCGTTGCATGCTTGTAAAAATACAAACTTACATAATCACATATAACTCAATTCAAATATTTTGAGGCCTTATTCCAAAGGGTGTATCATACACTTGAGGTGTAATAACATCATCCATGCCCTCAAACCTGCAAATCATCAAATCAACCAAGAAACATATTAAAAATTAAGGTGTTACTAAAACACAAATAAATGTCTATGATCATGTCATGGTTTGGTTAACTTGAAGCTTTGTTAACACTAAACATCTTTAAAAGGTCACATATCCAATAAGGAGGAAAAAACACACCATCTTATCAAGAAATGATAAAAAATGTGTCATGATATATAACATGATCAAATTAGGTCGACATCGGTTCATTCTCGGGGATGGACACCCCCAATGGGTTCCACAAGAACCACATAAAAAATCATGGATGAAGTAGACCAGATGCCTAATCAATTATATAAGGAGTCATATAACAATAGACCTAATTATTTACAATTCATATCACTATAAGCACAAAACCAATAAAAACTAATCACATAAGACTAGAAGGGAACATCAAACAAATAAAACAAAACTATACATTGTACATAATACATGATGAAAATGAGTTAATCCAAAAATTTCTCGATATTCCTTCCATTAGTAGGAAAATCAAGCCATTACCCTTATAAATCCCTTAAGAATAAGGTTTTCTCTCTAATATTGATATCAATGGAGTAAGCACCCATCCATAATGCATTAAATTTCCCATAGTTTCCTTTATCTTCTTGTATTTTATCCCATAACAGGACCAAATCACCAACATGGAAAATTCTTGGAGTGACCTTTCTAATTTAAAAATTTGAATCTAATGTGTCTCTAATGAGATTCGTTGATGAAATATATTCCAAGATTGAAATAATTCTCACCCTCGAAAGAGAATACACTCCACAGACTATAGATGTAGAAAATTTAATCCAAATTTTGAAGAAACATGCTATAAGGGGGAGATATGAGCTCCAAAATATTTTGATTATTCTTTAATTTAAATATTTATTCATTTATACGATTACATAAATAATTTGGCCAAGAGAATAATGAAGAAAAAAATTATTTATGTTGAAATGGACAATGTCTTATCCAAACAATAAATAATCTTTTTCTAACATATAAGGCCGGATGAAGAACCCATTTTGGGATGTTTGAATGTCTCAGTATGCCTACATAAGTAAACTAGAAAATAAGGTAGAGGGTGAACTAATTTCCCTTGGCCCTTTATGATTAATTCATTCATTCATTATTCTTCATCCTAATTCTTTATTCTCTTATATTTATCATTATTTTAAATTAAAGAGAATCAAATAATATGATGGCAAAAAATAATAAACTCTCCCTAGAAGTTCATGCACGATGGTGATGGGGTAGAAAGAGACAAATAATATTTTGTTAAAAATTAATATTCTTCCCTTATCTACAAGCTCCATTATGATCCAAATATTTTCCAACCTTTGACGTATCAAGATAAAATATTTTTAGTTAGATTGGCCTTCCTTCTCATTTTGATGGAATGAGGACCCTTGGTCCCAAAATTTTTATTTCTTCAAATGGTTTCTTGGGGGGGAATTTGGGTATTTTTTTCATGCATCTTTGCAAGCCCAAAATTTTAAACTTAAGCCATGACACCTAAGCCAAATGTGAAAACTTTCTCCCAAGTCTTCCCAAAACCCTCTCTGGTTAGTTTTTCTTCCGTTTGATTATCATCCCAAGATTTCATGTCCTTCTAGTATGTTTAAAAATAATGTTTATATGTTTCAAATGATGTGAAAATATCAACTCTTCCATTGAGTAATGCGTAATCGAAGACATGTTCTCTAGTAGGCCTAAAAAGGCTAATTTTGGTCATTTCAAGGTAGGTGTGCATCCTTTGGGAAGGTTCCAAAGGAACATAATCATCTGGAGATATTATTGGAGAGAATTCCATGGTTTGTAATTTATTTATTAATATTTATTGAATATTTGGTGGTTTAGGGATAGATTGTGCAAAATCGGGTTTTTAAGGTATAAGGAGTGAATGGTCAAAATATGAACATGAACTTCTCTAGATGATTTTGGGAGCTCCATAATGGGTTATAGGGAAAAAACAGCATTGGAAATATGAAATAATTATCTAGATGTTGGAAGTATCACATTTTTTCCAAGACCTAAGCACTTCTCAAGGCAGCTCAATCTTTGTAAGCACACCTTGTTGTCCTAGAAAAGGAGCCATTTTTGGATATGAAAGAAAAATAATGTTTTGAAACCTATTCCATTTATATTTAAATGGTATTGGGATTAAAAATTACATGAAATTTTTGCATTCTGGTCAAGGAATGGAATGAGTACATGCACTTTGTGAAAGAAATGATTAAGGAATTATTCTAATTTGTTGGTCTTTGGTCATTTTGTGGATATATGACCTTTTTGTAACGTTGTTAGTTTGGATTTTTTTACTTCTAATGTTGTTATTATGTTTATGGCTTTTTTTATTTTATCTATGTTTTTGTTTTAGCTAGCTTCAATGGGTATACCCTTGGCCTTGTTTCTTTGTGTTTTGACTGGAGTACTTTGTACGGGGTAGGGTCCCCTTAACCCTTCTTTAATTTTAATCAAACAAAAAATTCATATAAAATGTCATGTTACAAAACCTCCCCAAGCTCCAAGAATCATTTTTTCAGTCCTCTCTCATATAGGGTGTGTTTCCCATACTTAGCCATATTTTGAAGTGCCACATGTCAACTTCTTACTCCATGGAACACTTTTGTGTCCCTCTTATCCATTTTCCAAGGGGAAACATGGGACCAAAAAAATTCCCAATATCAGCCCCCTCTCTGGTTCCTCATGTGACCCTCCTCATCTCGGTGGAGTGCTTAACTGGCTAAGCTCATTTCCCCAAGCCTGTACTAAATCATTCCAAGTGGCATTATCTTGCTAAAATTGTAGTTTCTTGTCCCTCTTGTCCATTTTTATAATGGGATATAGGGTAAACCAAAATTATTCCATGTTCATCCCCTTCTCGGGTTCTTCATATGACTATTTTTCATCCCCATGTGAATAGGGATGTTTTTCCCATCTTCCTCACATTGTACCTCAAGTTGACAAGTGTCAACATCTTACTCATAGTAAAGTTGTGTGTCCCTCTTGTCCCTTTTTCCAAGGGGAAAAACTTGACACAAAAATAAACCCATGACTAAACCATTAAACCAATATTTTAACCCCATCATGTTTCCATTAACCCATGATCAAGTTGTGGTTAACAAGAAGCCAAGAAAATAAAGTAAACTCACTTTTAACTTAAATACTTTGCATTGTTAATCCATCCTCTATTGATGGACCTAAAAACCTTTAAATACATCTCAGTATGATATATGTGATTCCCAAGGTCTTCTATAACATCCATGACCATGAAGACTGAGTGTTGCACATAGTTCTCCATCCGAAATCAAGAACATGATCCCCGTGTGAGGCGGAGAACACAAGTTGAGCTCACTATTTTAACATAGTTGGTCACTTGGAAAAAAATATTTTATTTAATTTTCAAGCCTCCATTAATTTCTACCATTATACATCACTAAAATAAGAGTGAGACTCTTCTTCACTTCCCAAGGATCCCGTAGATTGAATCACTTAAAAATTGGAGAAAATGATCCTCGAAAAATATAGTTTAACGCGAGCTAGTTTTCATGACATGAAGTACCTATTTTTTAGGGATATTAAGGACTTAATTTTTCATCATTATTCTTCCCTCAAATATTTTTTCAATTTCCTAAATATTCGGTGCATGAAATCATCTGAAACTCGTAGCGAAGGATCCTAAAAATATATAGTTTTATTTGAACTATTTCTTTCACAATGGAGTTGCTGATTTTTTGAGATATGGACTAAGTTTTTCTCATTATTCTGCTCCTCTTATTAAAAACTCATTTTTCTATTCATTTGGATAAAGGAATCATCCAAAATTTGGAGTAGGGAATCTTGGAATAAAACTCATAATTTCAAGACCACTTTCGTTGCAATCCGACACCCGTAGTGCACTTACTAAAAATCATGGGTTCATGGTAGGGCATGACTAAAAATATAAATTGGTCAAATGAGGTGAATTCTCAACATCTTGTTGTTCTCCGAGAGGAAAGAAACATCAAGGAGTGAAAACAAGTGCAAATTACCAAAAATGGAAGTTCTGCTAGGACCTACTTAAAAAAATAGAAAGTTTCCAATTTTAGTCCATAAATTTGTGGAAACTCTAGTTTTTCTGATAATGTTACTTTTTATTTCATTGTAAGGTTCATAATTTTTCTCATGGTCTAAGTAGGGAAAAAGTTCACTCTAATCAAATTCATTCATGAAAGGAACATCGTGAGATTTGAAACATCAAGAGCTTCATTCAAGTTCAACTCACCAAAAGGATACTATCATCTTGGGAATAATATGAGAATATCACTATGAGTGAAGATGGAGGCCATCTCAATAAATTCATATATTGAAAAGTGTTTCTAAACACTTGACTCATGATTTATAATAATATCGTATATTACATGTTGGAGGAGGTGGAGTTTATATTGTATTGGTGCAGTGTGCAGGATAAGAAACATGGATTTTATTCCCATCCATTTCTTCAAGTACCATTCAGTGATCAGTATTTCTATCAATAAAAGGTCACCTATTTCTATAATAAACATGTAAGTATGAGGTGTATGATTTGACCTCATTCCAAAATTTCTCTAAAGGAAAGAAAGGCAAAGGGGCATGATATTCATTCAGAGCATCATAGTCATAAGAATGTACAATCAAATATATTTCATTTGTTGTCACCCACTTGGTAGTGTTCTTAAACACTCATTCAAACCTTTTTTTATCATTCCTCAATGTATAATGATATATCCATCACCTCATTATATTCCAACCAATGGCCACTTTGCTCATGAATTTCTCTCAAGGGTAATCCTTTCACCCACCTTGATGAAGGATTATCTCAGTAAGAGAAGAATAAACACCAAGAGGTTTGAGCACCAAGGAGTTTTCCAAGAGATAACCATTTATGAAAACTCATTTTTTTATCCAAGAGATAATCATCATTTTTTAAAATCCTAAGGAAAACTAATCTTCTGGAGATAATCATTTTTTAAATCCTAAGGATAAATAAATTTATCCTCACTCCCACTATAATATCAAGAGATAATCATCATAAGTGATTCCCACAACCATCTCAGGCCCACATCGAGATGTATCATAACATTGTTTCTAAACACTCATTCAATAAGTTGAAGTTTTTATAAATCTTGTGGGAGGATAAAATTACGGTCACCATCAAACAAATATTCATCTTCATCAAATCATTCAACCCTTCCTTCTCTCTCTTCCTTCTCTCTCTATATTCTAATTTCTCATTAAGAATGTACTTTTTTCCTATTTTTTCCTATTCACTTAAGTGACCCTCAATTAAACACAGAAATATTCCTTTTTCCCAATAATAATAAAAAGACGCACTCCTTAGGAATATGGGGAGTCACAAGTGATGGGGATAGGTGAAGATTCATATGGGGGTAGATGAAGATACATTTTTGTAATGTTATAAGTTGGAATGGCTTCTCCACTCTAAAGGGTTGGCAATTGATTGAGTGTATGTTCTTGAGATTACCACTTCTACATCATGCAATAAAGCTGAAATTATTCTATTTATTTTTCAATGTTCCTCTACTCTCTCTTTATAAATTTACATATATGATAATCTTATAAAACCAAAAAAATGTTCCTTTGATAAATGAATCACTAGAATTTTTTGTCTATGATTTTTTATGTTTATAATGGTTTACATTTTTTTGTTCTTATAATTGGATGTGAACTCAAATTTATTATGAAAATGAATTATGTAATCCTAATCATAAGAATAACCCTCTCTCTCCTTATTTACATAATTCCCCTTTATCTATCTTCGTTACAAATTCCTCCTTGTACCTTAAACAAAAAAATTCCACAAGTTCATTGATTGTTCTTGTGTGATCCCCGCCTATTGGTCACCTCATATAATTTAGATAATTTAGGTAGTTTACATATAATAATGGGAGCCTTCACATACACAAGAAGGAGGGGATTAGCCCTGTACTATTGGGTGAAGACTCAATAATTCACAACAAGAGACATTATTTCACCAACAAGTATATTCCCATTTTTGGAAATATTATATAAGAATGAAGGTATGTCTTCATTCTAGGGGTTGGTTGTTGGTTTTGGTTCTAATTTTTGGGGGCTCTAGTTCTAGTCTTGATTTTTACTAAGGTGATTACATTGTATAGTCATTAGCAGGCATTGAGAGCATCATGTATATGTCTCCCTTGTCTAATTCAATATATGTAGAACCATTTTTCATTCTTTAGTCAGGAATTTTGGATTGTAAATGAGAGAAGAGTTGAGAAATATAATCTTTATTATAATCTTGTATCTGTTAAATCAATGAAATACAAATTATTTCCTTTTAGTTATTGCATATGATTGATTACTGAAAAATATTGTGTTGTAGTGTTACTTTATAATGTATGTCCTGCTTATGAAATTCATTTCTACAAATATTATCTTAAGAGGTGAATGTATAAATCCTTCAAGTGCATCTTAGGTGTTATGGAAGTGATTTTATTAATATCTTGAAGTTTCATACATGAGTGTTTGTGTTAAAAATTTTGATAGTATAAGGTAATTCTTGCATAAATTTGGTGTCGAATAAATTCAAGTATCCATTTGAAGATTATGTTGTTTTTATTTTTGTTCTTCTTTTGGATTCTAGAAGCAGAGGGCTAAGATGGCAAGTTGTGTGACCATTATTTTGAATGAGTATTGCATTTATGGTTACATTTGATCTTAGATTGAGGTTCTAACAAGTCTGAGGGTTTGAAATATAATATCTCCCTCTCTCTTTCAAGCCACCCCTTAGGTTCTCTCACCTTGGTTCAGTGCAGAGCCATAAAGTAGCAAGATAATAGCCACATCCTTAGTCACATGAATCCCTGTCATTCCCACAAGGAATGGCCAAGATAGATAGATAGATCAGTCCTTGGCTATAAAACAACACCTAGATGTCTATATTTCCTCATTGCATCCCTCATTATTTCTTTCCTTGTATGCGGGTGTTAGGCGGGAACTAACACCTACCAAATAAACCATATAATCAAATAGAATCACAAGTTCAAATTCAGGGTTGAATATAGGTGCTTGATGTAGGTTTTCATAATATATTTTAACTTAAGTTTCAAATTTGGCTAAAATAGAGTAAATTTAATGGTCATAAAAGCCATAAATATTATCCATTTTGGCAATGGAAAACAAAGACAAGTAAATCAGGGTTTCAACAAAATCCCAAAGGAATAATTATGATCTTGAAAATTATATTTCAAATTATGAAACCATATAGATGATGGGAAAATGTTTATGTTCATATAATCGATAGATAAATCAGGTTTACTATAATGTACTATCAAAAGTGCACTTAATCTAATTAGGATACTATAATGTGTAAATATAATTTTAGAATATTTGATACACATATCACATGCCTAGAATTGTTGAATGATGGTATCTTTTCAACACAACTTAGAGAAATTGAATAACATAAATTAGGCTTAGGGTTTTGAAAAATATTCACCCCCAAACTAGCCCAAACTATGTGACAATAATCTAGAACTAGATGATAAGGTTGTATAGGTGTAATAAATCTATCTATGAAATATGTAAAGTTCAAGTTGGGTGTTGGAAATGTTCATCTATATGGAAATAGTTTCACTCAAGAATGTGTCATAATGATCCAAATTTTGGATTATATTTTTCTTGTTTCTCTTGATGTGTTATTTGTATTTGGATATCTACACTAAATTTATTGTACTTGTATGTGTATGCTTTTATCTTTAATACTTTATTTATTTGCAAGAGTGTATTTCATCATATGCATTGGACTAAGATCTTTGTGTCCCACTTTTATTATGATAATTTTGCTACATAATAATATGTTGAAGTGGGATCAAGCCACATGTAGTTATGAAATTCATATGGTAGAGGGGATGTTAGAAAATCTAAATATATATGGATCGCTAATTTGGCTTTCAACACTTAGAAATGAGTATTATCCTATTTATAGTGCATAGATGTGATATTAGGTAACAATTATACATGTGTTTAGATTTGAACAACTTGTTTCTAATGTTATATAAGAGAGAATATTCTTAAAGCTTGAATTAATGTCCATATTAAAGTTGATTTTGATATAGTATCCTGTGCGCCCCTACTAGGTAAAGTTGCATGTGTTTATATAGATGAATTATTTAAAACATTTCCTTCTCAATATACTATAAGAAAACTAAGGTAACTTATGCATTTGAAAATATTATCATTGTAAGTGAAAGGGATAAGTTTGTTGGCCATGCAACATATTCTAGGGTTAAATTTTCTTAGGCCCATAAACCCGTCTAAGCTGAAGTTGGAATAAATTATGATATATGGGATGGATTGTAGAGATTTTAAAAGTTTGTTCTATATAAGATGCATTGATTATATAAGTTTTAAAGAATTCATATTATAGGATAGAGTAGGATGTTTTAAGTTAAATACCTAGTGGATTAAGATTGTAGGATATAGTAGGATGTTTTAATTTTAGTCGATAAATGGGTAAATAGTAAAAGGGTAGGATAAATTTCAAAAAATATTTTCAAGTGCCATACAATGGAATTCCAAGTACTACATGAATATACCATCTAATATAATATTAAATACAAAATGTGGTAGCATAGATAATGTTCAAAAATTGTTGACAAAACTACAACATTCATATATTAATCCATTAAAATAATGTTTATAAAATATGTAAAGTATGGCTATAGTAAGGATGAAATTTATCATTACTTCATTAGGTTCCCCAAATAATATTCTTGTCCTATTAAATCTTCTAGAAAATGTTGAACTCTTTGAGTGAGTTGTGCACAAAAATGATTTTTGGATGTGCCCATATTTTATTTTTTTCGGAAGGTTTAATGTTTCGTATGTCATCCTTGTTGTAACTATCTTAAGGTGATAAAGTATTTTCTTTTAAACTTTACTTTAAAATATAACCATTCTTATTTTGTTTCAACTTTTAATCCTTTTTAAAAAATTATGTTATGTGTTATTTTTCATGTTGAATACAAAAGGGTGCAAACTTGAAGGGATGACCACTAACAATTTGTACCATTGAAAATTCAAATTATTCTACTAAAAACATATTGATAACATTAATATCGAGTCCTTTTATTTACGATATCAATACTTGTAATAAATTGTGTTGGCACCTTGTTCTTTTATACATTGTATTATAATGGATAAGAAGGTTATCAAATAGTTGAGGTAGGTATGGAATACCATGGGGTTGTTCCCCTTTATCTCAATATAATTTTTATGGATTCTTAAGCACATTCTTGTAATATTTTCTCAAACTCTTTAAGAAAATCATGGACTGCAATAATTATTAGGTATGCACAAAACTAATAAAAAAATTAAGGCTTTATGTATTGTATTATTATTCTTATATCCATGTTTTCCATTCCCTATAATCACTTCATAAAAACAAATGTAAAGTGAAAGTTTGTGTACATGTTTAAAAGTGGGTCTCTAGCATGCACTTTATTAACCCTTTATTAATTTATTTTTGTAGGTAATATTTAAGCATAAAATTTCTCAAACCTCTATTAGTATTAGAATATATAAGCTAATATGTGTCTATAATAGTGTTATGGTTCGTGTTAATGAGCTTGTTAAGATTTTTACACTATTTGATTGTCTATTGTTGGGTTTGTTATTCATATGATTGTCTTTATCCTTGAATAAAATTAGTGGTTTTAGAAGTTCCTATTGTCTAGATATGCATTTCCTATTTAATAGGCCTTAATATTTATAGTGAATTGCAGCTTACTGCTTCTCAATTTATCTTTTATGGTATCAAATCTTATTCTTATAAGAGCCTAAGAAAAAAATTGTGGCAAACAATATTTCAAAGGAGGAAACATGTAATGCTAAACATACCCTAAGAAATGTATCTACATCCAGTAATCTTTAGCAAGAGGATAAAGGAAATCTTGCAAGGAATATTTTAGTACTTTTCTTAAGAGAAGAAACTTTTGGTAGAATTCTAAGGAGTGCAACAACTATGTAAAAATTGATGGTGTTGTAAAGGATTTTTGATGATATAATGAGGCATTTTAATGTTTACCTAAGGCATTTTATTATTCTATGTTGTTTTTGGTCATATGGACACATGTTATTATTGTTCTTTCATGTGAAAAGGGGTGTGGAAGCTTAGAGAAGGGCATGAAATGACAGGAGTGTCATGGAAGGAGGAAGGAAAAGTTATATTAACATATTTTGTTGATCTGATTTGATATCCTCTATTATGTGTAATTCATCTTATTAATTATTGTTGTTTTGATAAAAGGAAGGAGGAAACATTTCCTAAGTAGAAGCTTGAATGTCATTCAAGAGGATAAGCTTAGAGTGCCATCGGTGATGCATATAGGTGATTTGTGATTTGTTGAATCTTAATTTTAATTTTTAAACTAAAGTTTAAAATATTTGTAAATATTTAGGGAAAAAATAGTTTATTAATTTAAACTTTACAAAAAGAGCTTTCTTTTTAAATATTTCCATTAGAAATTTTCCTTAAAATGGTTAACTTTGTAGCTAGAAAAATTTAAGGAGAAATTAGTTGAAAATTTTCTACATTTTCTATTTTAATGTTCTTGTCCACATGAAAAAGGATATATTTGTAAAAGAGTGTAAAACTTGAGATTTTAATTTTTCCATTTTTAAGGAAATTTTTTCAAAAATGGTTAATTTAATTTATCATAAACCGTAAAGAGTTTGAAGCTAAAAATAGTAGTAATGTCTAGTTTAGGTTTTGAATCCATTTTCAAAAGATAGCATTTCTAATTTTTAAATTTAATTGTTTTAGTGAAAACCTAGGCAAAATGGCTAGTATTCAAAATTTGCTGATACCTAACAACCAAAATTTGACAACTAATTTTTTTGGATAATTAAAATAATTGAGTTTAGACATATAGATCAAATAATACTTGGTAAAGAGTTACGATTTGATGATGAAGAGGAAAATGATGACTCTCTCCCAGATATAGGTTCTAGATAGGTTCTAGCCCACCTAGATGGAAGGAAAGAGCATAAATGATAAATACCCCACCCCATATATAGTTATAGATAAGAGAGGTTAGTTCCTCGAGGAATTTTATTGTTGCTTAAACTCTTTGTTGTGGACTTTAATTATGTTTTCATTAATGGAATTATCTCTTTTCATGGTTTTTTACTGTTTAGGGGGTTTTCCACGTCAAATCTTTATGTCTGTGTTATTTTATTTTATTACATTTGTTATAATTTTTATTATATTAATTTAATTAACATCTAATCTTATTTAATGGTTAATGTGTTTAACCCCTCAGATATGACAATCATCACATAACCACTCTAAGGAGTCACACATTTGGTATTTTAATTCATGATCATTGCGACACTATACGTCTCACAAAGATTGGTATCTAAATCTCACTAAGGATTATAGTAATAAATAAATTATTTCCTTAGGTGATGGATGGAAACATTATGTTAGGAGATGGGGTGGTGTTCAAATCCTATTAGACAATTATTATTATTATTATTATTATTATTATTATTATATTATAATGTTAGATATGTACTAGTTATGAACAAGAATATCTTTTCCACAAGTGAAATCACTAAAAATAGAAGTTTGGTAGTATATTTTGAAAGAAATAAATGTGATGTAACTACTCTCAATGATAATATAGTTATTATTGAAATTATATAAATCGTATTATACAAGATTGTACATCCTAAATCAGAAGAACACCGTGCATTAGAATCATTGATCATACTAGTACTCTTTCATATGAAAGGTATGATCATCTTAGTTAATGATATTTGAGCATGTCGAGTAAAACTACAATGTTGAATAGACTTCCATTAATTCAAGAGAATCAAAATGTTTTTATAGGATGTTAGATGAGTAAATAAATTAGGCTTCATTTTCCTACTGGTAAAGTACATGGAGGGAAAATGTTTTAGAATCGATTCATGTAGATATACATGGTCTATTAAAAAATTATGTCATGTATGTCTAGAGCAATTTTTTTATTATTTATTATTGATTATTGATTATTGATGATTTTTTTAGTAAAATATGGGTGTATTTCCTAAATAAGAAATTAAAACATGTTTCTAAAGTTTTTGCATGAAAAGAATTGGATGAAAAATAATTAGGTAAATTAGTTAAAATAATTTGATTTGAAAATGGAGGTGATTTGTCTCAAAACAGTTCAAATTATATTGCATACATGAAGGTATATATGGGAAATATGTTACTTCTTACACTCCATAGGAAAATAGAGTCATATAATGGAGAAATATGACTATTATGTAGGTGGTCAAATGTATGGTGCAAAGTAGAAATGTACATTTTTGGTCCCGAGAAGAAGCTATAAATACTTGCGGTCTACATCTTGAATAGAATTCCTTGTAAACCTATGTAGAACATCACTCCCAAGAAGAATAGTTGGGTAGAAAGCTTGATGTAATTTATTTCTATATTTTTGGTTGTATTACTTTCGCATTAATTCCTAAATAACAATGGATTATTTTAGATGCTATAGGTAAAAGATATATGTTTATGGGATATAGTGATAAATCTAAAGCATATAGATTTCCAAATATATCTAAAAATAAGGTTGTTATAAGTAGAGATGTGACAACATATGATAAAAATATATATTTATCAATTGATAGGAAACATTTTGATATTAGTAACATGTGGATAGTTATTGATGATGATTATGAATCAAGTTCAAGTACTAAAATTGAACAGGAATTAAAAAGGCATACACCAAAAATATATAATCCTATAGAAAAATATAATAATTCACGAGTCATATTAGATAAGTCAACATATAAGACCAAAGTGTTATTATACCATACAGAAATATGTGAAGGAGGATGAACATCCAAAACCATGAAAGTTCAGTGCACAAGATCTAGGAAACAAGTAGTGTAAAATGATGAACAAGTAAATTATGCTCTCAATTTAGTTGTTTCACAAAATTTTGAACCCAATGATTTTGAAAAAGTGAAACAAAATACATATTGGGAATCTTCAATTAATTGTGAGTATGATGCACTTTGATAAAAAATCATTTGGGTTTTGTCTCGATCTCTACATCAAGGTAATAAATCCATTAATTTTAAATGGATTTATAAGGTAAAATGTAATTCATTTATCTCTTTAGATAAAAAAATCATCATATTGTTAAGGGATATGCACATGAAGGAGTAGACTATGAAGAAAATTTTATTTCTATAGTCAAAATGGTAAAATTCAAGTAGGTTACTGATATTATTACTTAGTCTAGATGGAAAGTATATCATATGGTTGTCAAAAGTGTTTTCCTTAATGAAAACTTGGATGAATAGGTGTACATAATTAAACAATGTGGATTTTATATTCCTATAAAAGAGATTTCGGTTTATAGGTCATTGAATTCCTTGTATGTACTTTAGAAGGATCATCAAACTTGATATGTTAAAATTGATAATATCTTAGAGAGTGTGGTTTTATTAGAATAATTCGAATATACTCTCTATATTAAGTTAGATGGTGGTGACGTAGTGATTCTAGTTTTCTATTTTGATGATATCTCCATCACCATAAGTAGTAATGGATTTATTGAAGAGGTGAAATATAACATTTTTATGTATTTAAAATGACTATTATTAAACCTCTTTAATATTGTCTAGGTGTAGAATGTTGATAGCGTTGTAATTTTGGCTATACTATTTTTTATATCTCAACAAAATATGTCAAATCCTTGATAGAAAAATTTAGAATGTATTATTGCAATCTAGTAGCTAAAACTTTGGAAGTTGGGATAAAAGTATCAACTAAAATTTATTCACCACCAATCAACAAAACAATGTATTGGAAATTAGTAAGTAGTTTGGTTTATCTTACTACTAGACCAGGATATGCGTTATGTAGTAAGTTATTTTTCTCACTTTATGTCCCAAATGCAAGAAAAACATTATCAAGTTGTAAAATGATTTTTAGATAACTCAAGAAACTCTTGACTTTGGAATTCTATACAATTTTTTTTTAATTTAATCTCGTAAGGTATACTAATTTAGATTAGATAGGATTAGTTAATTACAAAAATTTTACAACAAAGTTATGTTTTCACACTTGGTTCAAGATTATTTTCATGGAATAGTAAGATTCAAAGAAATGTTTCCTTTTCCTCTATTGAAGCTATCTATAAAGCAATTTGTGAGTGTGGCTAGTGAGTTGATGTGGATTCAATTAGTAATGAATGATCTTCGAATTTATTTATCTAAACATGCACCTATATTTTGTGACAACTAGAGTGTTTTAAATTTGTGAAGAATCATGTTTTTTTATGCTATAATAAAGTACAACTAATTTAACCACCACTACATATGAAATTACTTAATAATTAATATATATGTATTTATTAATATCTGAGCTCTAAAAACCCAAGCGATATAATGACTAAACCATTGAGGAAGCATAAATTTGTAAAATTCATATATAAGCTTTGAGTTGTATCTAGTTTATTTATTAAGGGTGGGTATTAAAATAAATAATTTAATAAATGTTTGTAATAGTGTTATGTTTCATGTTAATGAGCTTGTTAAGATTGTTACATTATTTATTTTCCTATTGTTGGGTTTTTGTTCATAGTCTTGTTAATAGCCTTTAAAATCTCGGTCGTTACAGATTATTGCCTATAATGTATGTATACATTACCTATTTAAAAGGACTCCATATTTATATTGAATTGAGGCTTGTGACTTATCACTTTATATTTCAATTATTATGTTGTTATACGTAAATCTTAAGTGTGTTATTCAATATTGTTGTTAGAGAGGAAATATATTTACCAAAAACTCTACACAATCCCATTGGCTAAATTTTTGTACTTTTAATACATCAACAGTTTATGATGTTCTTAAATTCTACATTGAAGTTATTAATTGAATCAATAAACTGAATATTAGATTCATTATGTAATATCCCACCCTTTGTACATTTTGTAAATATAGAATAAGTTTCTATTGTGGCACATTGTTTTGACTTCATTTATATTATGATTTATTACTCCATTTTTGTGGAGGTTTTGTTGTTTCCTATTTTGATCCCATTGTTTCTTAGCACCATCTTTGCAAAATTACCCAAAAGGCGTGGTGTTGATTTGAACCTTTCATTTTCCCTCATTTTTTCCTTGGTGCTCTAAAAGTGCTTGTTACATTAATTCAAAGAGGCTTGAAGGTGCTTACAAAATATCACTTGTAGGCTAAAAGAGTTTTAATGTGATATGTTAGATTTGAAAGGTTGAATTAGGTGATTTATTTCCATTTTCAAGATAGTAGAAGGATTTCATGCATGGTTCATTTTTCACTAAAACTCTCCTCTTGGTTCATCCACTCTTATAATTTTTAAGAGCTCATTTCATCATGTGCACCCTCTTGGAATCATATTTTAACTTTTAAAAATGAGACTTAACATATTTTTCATGTTTCTTTTGAATTTGGAGAAAAATTGTAAAGATGAAAGTTTCATGATGATTTATGGACCTTCACATTTCCATTGCAAGATCGAAGATAAAAGAACCAATTGTTGAAAAAATTAAATATTTTTGAAATGGGGGTGATTTTTATTTTTGCAATTGTAAGGCTACAAACTATGTGCCCAAGTCTCGACCCCCACGAAAAGTAATATTCATAGTATCAAGGAAAAACGGGTCCTCAAAGAAATTTTACACATTTCAAAATAACTAAAAGTTCCAAATGTAGTTTTGAATCCCATAAAAGAAATATTTGGGGAACCTATCACTTTTTTTATGTAAAATTAAAAGTTGGAAAAACTTGCAAGTTACAATTTCATCCACATAGCTCGAAAGCCAATATTCATCGAATTTGGACACCAAAGAGAGAACATGAAGCTTCGTAGTATTGTAGTTATAATTCTAAAAACTAAATTTTGGTCCTTGAAGTCTAATGGAAGGGTACATGTGGCATGATGTCATAGCTACATTAAAGAAATACAAGCTTACAATTTTGAATTTTTTAGCTTTGCAATTGTTATTGAACTATAAAATGTAATTTCACCCCTATATCATAAGAAAAGGTGCACATGTCATGATTTGGAAATAGTAGTTGGATAAAATTATATCCACACTTCACGGTTTATATTTTGCGATTCTTCTGATATTAAAACTGTGTCCCCACTCCCACACCCAATAAAGTGGAAATGCCTCACTTTCCAGGAGATTTTTGAAAGGAAATCACTCTTGCAACTCACGGTTTTGTAGTGGTTGCAAAATTGCAAATTTTCTACACATCCCCGATGCACGAAAAAGGTGACTAAGTGAAATAAATACCTTTGAAGATGCCACGTAATATCATTGTAAAGCCCAAGCCGGTGAAAAATGTCAAATCAGCTAAGTAAAATCATATGTGGCCATTATGTCCATGTGTAAATCTGAAATTCAAAATTAAGAATAGAGAATCAGTGACCGTGAATTAAGAGTCCATGGAGTCAGGTGCCACCATTAATGAAATCATGTGAGAAGAAATATAGGGCTGAAATTCACAAAAAAATGCTCATTTGCCTCCAATTTTTAGTTTGAAAAGTGTTTTGAAGCCCTAAAACAAATAAGAGACCATATTTGTGTGTTTAATTGTAAAAAGGTTGTTTTGGAGCTTTGAAGATGTCCTGGTTATTTTTCTTAGTGTGAATGAGAATTGTGATGAAATTTACCCGAGTAAGAGTTCTAATTATGCTCATAAACAATTTGTGAACTTGTGGTATATTCGTAAGAATTTTTGGAAGGTTTGGGTACATTTGGATTATTTTAAGTCCCCTTTCAATAGATATTTTATATGTTCACCCTAAAAATATGAATATTCAATTGGATTACATCCAAACCACCTTTCACCTCACCTCCGATTTGGAAAAATCATCGACACTAACTTGGGAATACAAACCTAGCTAAATTCTAAAAAGGTTGCATGCAGTTGACAAGAATGAAACCATGAGGAAAATTGACTAGAATGGATTTGTCCTAGCAAATACTTTCCCCATCTTCTCAATATCCATATTTAGTATGGGAATTTTCAAAAATTATAATACAACCAAGGAGGTTATGATAGAAGCAATGTCTTGGTCTTGTCCTTGACTATTTAAAATTTTGAGGAATTATTAGGTCTCCATGATGAATCATAAGTGGTAGAAATTTCTATTGGAAACACATAATAATATTGAACACAAACATTACGAAATGTTCCAAAATATTGAACAATAATTGGCTTGATAATCTAAGGATTGGTACCACTAGAATCCCCACGAAGTTAAGTAGAGTTGATTTTGGTAGATACATTATTACATTATTGAATAGGGTCATGGGAAAAGAATGTGAATACCACCATAGTGATTGGATGTTCAAATACATTGAGATTATCCTAATTGGAAAGATACACATCTAGTAGGGAGAAATCATTAGTGATTACATCCACCCATAGTTACTCAAAATGGTAGTACAAATTGGACAAGTTTCTACCAGTAAAATGAACTTCTAGATAACCTCTAACCTAGTTTACAACATTGCTTGTTATAGGAAATTCCTAAGATTATAAAGAGAAAAGGATTTTTGTAACTACATATTCTATGATGTGTACCGACAACTAAACCTAGATAACTACATATATATAATTTCATGTTAGTGCATGATACCTTATTTTCTCCCCTCATATGATTATCCAAGCCTAAGTGCAAAATTAATATAATATCATCATAAGAAAATAAATTAATCATTGGATATGGATGTTACATCATCTAATTAAATAAAATTTACATATATCGGATAAGTGGTTTTCATGATGCCCCTTACATATTTCTAGGGTACTTGGCTGACATATGCGCACTTTTTAAAGTGTCGATGTAGTTTTGGAAGTACACAAGATGATTATAGGAAAGCATAGGAAACTATCAAATTCCCAATCATCATTTGGATAAAGCTATATTCTTGGAGGAAGAAATTAGTAGAATCACTTTACAAAAATTATCTCCTCTTCCCAATTATGAAATCATATGGATATTCCATGGAGATTTCAAGAATCCTTATGATCGTGATCCTTCTTATGAATATTATTAGATGGATTGTAGGTATGAAGAGAAATCTAGATTGAGGTGCTACTATAGGCTGACCCTCACCCAATTAGTGGACTACAAAATTGCATTTACTCCTTAAGCTTTATAATATGGGAAGGATTTGGTGAATAAATTATATGTTGACAATAATATATCCTCGTAGCCCATCCCAAGTGTTGACTAGATGAGTTCATAGAGTACTTCATTTTATAGTATAATTATACATGTCCTTAAAAGGACCCAAATTTAGCTAAGTAATAAATTAATTAACTTCACCCTTTAAAACACATCAATTTTAAGAGAATACAGGGAAATGGGATCATAAAATATATAATTCCCCCTTTCAACAAGGGAGCTGCAATATTGGACCCTTTAAAGGGAATTTCCCATAAATTTCAATTAGAGGACCAACTTCGGGGATTGTGGAAGAGCTCAATGCTACAACAAGAAAGAAAGGGACCCCTGTCGAAATTGACACATATGGTAGAAGAGATGTTGAAGAAAACTATGCAAGATACTCTTTTCATTGAGGCCACACCTCTCTAAGAAATCCCATACCCAAATTCAAGGAAAAATAAAAGCGTGGAAAAGAAACCACCCAAGTTGATGTGTCATCCTCTTCCTTAATGGGGTTATCTAGAAAAGGAAAGTGTATGAGAGGGATTATTTCTCCAAACCATCAAGGGCTAGGTCTAACATTAGAAACTATCCATGAAGAAAATAAAGAGGAAAAATAACCTATGACCTTGCATTTTGTGAGGACTAAGAGAAAAAAAAAAATCCACACTTACAATAAAAGTAATTATAGGTACAACATCTTAGGGGATAAATTCAAAAGTTTAGATACATGCTACTACCTATAAAATTCTAGAGGTAGTACTCACTACCTCACATCTTGTGCAATATGAGGCACTTGTTAGTATGGTTATGCAAGAGACTCTATCAATTTTCTAATTAAGGAGGTTCGGTATACTTATCCCAATTATGAAAGGATCATGAAGGACCAAACCCATCAATTGAGTAGACATTCACTAAGTTATTACATGGTGTGGATCGGGATGTTGGCTTGGACCTCCCCATGAGACACACCACAAGGAAAATCAATTGGGGAAAATGAGGGAGACCAGGGAACTACATAAAACACCTACCACAAAAGTGGTTGAAGGTGATAAGGTGGAAAAAACCATTGAAGGAGTTGTTACAGGTGAGGTTAAGAAACCCATGCTAAAAAGGTTTTGTTAATTGATAGTGAGAAATAAAATCTCATGGAGCCTACTCAAGAAAATTTGGTGGAATTTGAGAAGGATATTGCACCTCAAGAGTTTATAACAAAAATCTCAACATCAATAGGATCCATAGGTTGAGGTAACTAAGGAGTCATCTCTATCTAAATAAGAAAATGTTGAGGTTACAAATATTGCAAGAACAAATACTCAACCATATTAAACCATGATAGGGGAAGAGGCGACAAACTTAAGGGAAATAAAATAAAAAAACACACATATAGATTCTTTGGATCAGCCGGAGGCACAAATTGAGGGCTCTAGTCTCACTCTATGTATAGTTGGTGGTATCTTCCAAAATATATACAAGGATAAAAGACAAAGAAGCAGATGAGAGAGAAGGTTGATATCTTATCATCCTATGTGTGAAAATGGGTACAAGATCCCCTGGATGATCAATAAATAACCACATCATTTACCTCTGAATTCATGAATAATGTTGAAGATTTAAGATGTACGGAGAGGTAACCAAGAATTGGGAGGACGAGCTAGTAACAAGGGGAAAAAAGGTCATTAGGGATATCATTGTAAGTTACAATCAAGTTTCGATCAAATTGAAGCAAGTAAAATATTTATTGATAAATACTAGACAGATGTTGACTACTAGAATGGATTTTTTCCCAAACTCGAATCCATCATAGACTTTGGAGATGAGGTGGTGGAGAAAGAAGGAATAGTTTCTTCATATATTAGAGGTAGATAGTATGAGGATAAAGGGAAATAAAATTAAGGATTAAAACCATAGAGGGATGCATAAGCAAGATCCAATATATAAGTGAGAAATCAGGAATTATGTGGATGACATAGATTTAAAGCTTGAGAGAATGCTCCCCTTAAATGGCATAAACCCCAAGATCAAAAATTCAGATAAGATTGTCGAGATTCTTCAAAAACTAATTGTAGGGGAGTTAAAACCCTCAAAAATATTTTGACCATTATTCTATGCATAGATTCATTCATTTATAAATATACATCAATAAATTTTCCAAAAGTACTAAAAAGAGGAAGGCTATTTCTAACTAGTTCAATAGTATTCTTTCCGAGAATGAAATAGTTTTCCTCTACCATGCAGGGAATAATGAGGACCCCATTTTGGGGATGTTTGAACCATTTGATGTATACATAAATAAGTTAGAATAAGAAGAATATAAAGAAATATATATCAACCCTCCCTAATCATTTCCTTATTCTTTGTCCCCTTACACATTCTTTATTCATTTTATTTTAATTATTATTGTAAGAAGAATCAAAATTATTTGATTGTAATATGTAAAATATTCTTTCTTGGATAATATGTAGAATGACGAAAGTTAAAAAATAAGATAAAAGAGTTTGTTGACAAAAGAAAGGAATATTCTCCATTCCACCATGGGTTTCATCATGAATAACAATAGTTCCAACCAAGAAAATAAAAATGGCATATTTTTCAGTTTGGGAACTTATCCCATCATGATTGCAGATTAGGGACCACTACCCCACATGTACCTTAATTTTAGTGCTCTATGGGGTATATGGGTATATTCTCTTATGGGAAATTTTTGTGTAAAAAAAAAAAGGCCTATCTTCACTTTGGGGATTCTAATTTTGAGAATCGAATTTTTGAGGTTTTAGCTAGGTTGATTATGTCTTATACAGTCACTATCAAGTATTAAGATCATTTTCACATGTCTCCCTTGTCAATTGAATGCACAAAACTAGTTTTTATTTATAAGTCTAATGTTTCTAAATGTATATAGAAATAGAATCAATAAGCATGCACTCTTGTTTGGTAGAGAAAATGGCTATTTTTAGCCATGCATGGAGGTTGGAGGTCATGCACAGGGGTATGTGCATTGATAGAAGAAAATATCCAAGGATCGTAGGGGATGTGTGGAAGTGTACACGTGAGATCAAGAAATTAATACGATTCAATGTGTGAAGGTGTGTGCAACACATGAGAGCAAGGAGTTCACGAATGCACACAAAGTTCCAAAACTTAGTCATTCTTGTAGTAGAAGCTAACAATAGAAAAAATCACATATTATGTGGTATACAAGTAACATCCAAAATAAGTAAAGCACCAACTTCAAGGAAAAGAACATGCATGAAAGACAACTAATTATAGGGAAAACGTGAATGATGATGAGTTATTTATAGCTTGATCTAAAGTTTAAAAAAACATGTAGGTAATATTTAGGACATATATTATTATGAAAAATGCATGTAAGCAGTGAATGCTAATTCCCCACCATGTATAAATAGATGTTGTTCTTGTTAGTGAAAATCTATAGCACCCAAAATGACCTTCAGATCTGTAGTCCAGAATTGGGTCATTTAGTGTGATTGCACAACATTGAGTTTTTCTCAAGGTGTGGGACCTTGCAAGGTGAGAAAACTCTCCAGATTGAAGTTGGTTCTTACTCCTCTGTTTAGGTGTATGCATGAATTTGCAGAGGTTCAATACTAATTCCTACTCTAAATTCCAAGGAGACAGAGTTGAAGATGCAAGAAAGGGGAAACAAAACTAAGCTAAAACGGTGATACACCAAAGGAGTGATGAACTTTTGTTTTGCAAATAAACACAGATCATAAGAATGTAGCACAGAACATGCACAGATTGCTAGAATATAATGAAAGATCAGAAGACAATGATAAACACATGAGAGGATTGGAAAATCAATCATAGAACATACATTATCATTCCCAAGTTTAATACAATGCATTACAATGGCAAGGAGGAAAAATATGTGTTGCAGCCTATATGAGAGGTCTGAAACTCTACAAATCTACCTGCTAAGGAAGAAAAGAGAGCTTGCAAGAGAAAAATGTCCAACATTACAATAGATTACATCTTTTGCATTTATAGCTGAAGAAAAGAGAGGGAAAATAGAGGAGGAAGCAAATATGATCCTTTTTCTCAACCACCCACCATTAATCCTTTCAAATCGGCCTAGTAATCCATCAAATTGAGCTCCTCTGCTTCTGTTTTGCGTGTTGGAGAGAAAAAATGATGAATTTGGTGAAACACAGCTCTCAAAGCAATCTGATCTCACATTTATGGTGTGAGAAGATATTTTAGGGTTTTCTCCATCAAAATGAGTTGATTCTTCATCCTTGGCATGTGGGAGAAAGCAATCATGGTGGTTTTGAGCAAAAACAACTCATTTGAAGCAATCTAGTTCACATTAAAGGCATGAAATATGTTTTTAGCATTTTCTCCATCAAAACCTACAAAAAAATGATGTTTTTATTCCTCTAATGCATAGAGGGGCTCGAGACCTTTCCAAAAATTTGATTTTGTTCAAATCTGATCTCTGGATCGAAAGATATGGCACTCTAAAGATTTAGGGAAAAAATAGGGCAAAAAGTTTGGGCACAAATTTCGAGGCACAAATTAGGGCACACTTGGCGGAAAAATCAGATTTTGAAAACAGGTCCACGGGGTCAAAATTTACTTTTTACACTTTTGGAAAATTTTCCAAAAAATCCCCACGCTCCGCTCTCCGGTGACACGTGGCACCTCCTAGTTCACCGATGGAATCGCGGGCTCAAACCTATCCTTTTCCTTTTAAATTTTCATTGGGAAAATTTCCCAAAATTTCCCCGTGCTCCACTCTCCCGGTGACACGTGGCAGCTCCTGGTTGCTTGGGGGCGCACTTCTATTTTTTCCTTTGTGCCTCTGTCACTTTGGCAAAAACCAAAAATTCCTCCGCGCCTCCGATTCCCGCCTGCAAACAGGGACACGTGGCGGCTTCAAAATGATCCGTAGGCTTTCGGGCTGAAATTTGACTTTGGGCATTTAACCCCCAAAGGGCTAAATGCCAATTTTTCCTCCGTGGGCCCAGCGCCCGGCCCATTTTCTTCCTTCATCGAGCCGGCGGGCTAAAATTTTCCTTTGCACCCTTTAACCAAAGCACCAAAACTTAAACTTCCCCCTGACATCCACCGCTCTGCCCTGCCTTGCCATGTGGCACCTTCTCATTGGTCGTGGGCCTGTCTAGGAAAATTTCCCCAAAAACTCCACCGAGCCATAACTCAAAAATTACAAGGAGTTAGGAGGAAAATTTTACCTTTCTGGAAAGGTAAGGAAATTCTCTATCTGATGGAATCATACCCAAGAAATTTTGAGTTCTTGAAGCATGCAAAAATTTCATTTTAAGTACCAGCAAAGGAGAAGGAGGAGGAGTTAGCCAAAAATAAGCATGGGCTTATTTTGGATAACACTTTTGTGACTCAGAGGGGTCATCTACCTACTAGATGAAGTGACCAGCTGCCTGAAGCAATCCATTGGGCAATGGAGTCATGAACTTAACTGCCTGTTACTCTCAATTCATTAGAAAACCTCTAGGATGGAGATTGTGAGAGTAGAAAAATCACTTTGGCCTAGAACATGATCTGCAAAAGATGCATCCTTGGGGCAACAAAACATGTGCCAAAGCACTTAGGGAAATTTAAATATAAGCTAAAATAGAACAATTTACATAAGCACTTGGAGGAATAAAAAAATCTAAGCTAATATGTGCAAGATGAGAATTTTCCCTTCTAGTAGCAATGCTTTAGATGGATTCCATTAACTAGAATCTACAATTCCTCACCATCCAATGTAGACAATTAGAAGGCATTACTTTTTTTGCATTTTGTGACCATGTAGGGGCCACTCTAAATGGCATCAAACTTTGAATGCCTCCCTGGATTTTCTCGGTTCTGCATCCCATTTCAACACTAAATCTCCAACTTGGAAAGTTATAGCCTTAGCTTTCTTATCAAAGCTTCTCTTGATCAATGTTTGGTCCTTTTCCATTGTTTGGGCTACATGCTCTCTAATTTCTTGGAGTTCCATCAATTCTACATATCTAACCTCCATGGGCTCAAACTCCAACAATTCCAATTGCTTCATGAGTTCTAATGTTGGCAACTCAAGTGACATAGGCAAAACTACCTCTCTCCCATAAACAAGTCTGAATGGAGAGTTACCTATGGATCTCTTGGGAGTTATCCTATCAACCCATAGAGCTGATTTGAGCTTAGTGTGCCAAGTCCTCTGATTTTCATCAAGATTCCTCTTGATGATCCTTAATAGATTATTGTTTGTGGACTCATCTTGGCCATTACCTTGAGGGTAATAATTTAATGAAGTGCTCAAATAGATCCCATTTCTAAATGCCCACCCAATTACCTTTGATCCTATGAATGCCAATGCATTATCTAGTATTATAGTGGTAGGTATACAAAAATCTGATTGTTATCCCCTCATAGAAGTCTAAAATGTGGGATTCATTTGTCTCTTTGAGTGCCACTGCCTCAATCCATTTGTTGAAGTAGTCTGTTGCTGTTATAATTTGTTTGTGCCCTTGGTTTGAGTTTGGATTAATGACTCCAATGAAGTCCAAACCCCATTGCATAAATGGCTGGTCAACTGAGATTGGGTGCAATGGAAATGTTTTAACCTCTCTTTTCCTGTGAAGAATGCACAATTCTTGCACCTCTTGATCTATGCATAACAATCACTAAACACTTTGGGCCAATAATAACCAGCCTTCATGATCTTGAGAGTTGTCACTCTTGGAGAAAAGTGACCCCCAGCTGATCCACTATGGAACTCTTATAACATTTTCTCAATATGAATTGTCCTAATGCACCTCAACAACACTCCATTGATATCTTTTTAAACAGGACACCATCAATAAGTGCATACGGAATATCCTACAATATGAAGTGTCTTCTTTTGGATTTTTTCATCTCTCGGAGAGCATAGGCTTGTTTGTAAGAATTGCATTATGTCTTGGGTCCAGAAGAAGTGAGCACACCACCATTTTCTTCTTGAACATCTCTTTGTTCTTAGTTGTCCCGACATCAAAACAACATTCTTCTCTTTACTTGTTTCAATTGGTTGACTCAAGGCCAATTGCTCACATAATCCCTTTCCTCATACTAGCTTGGTGACTTTGATCTCAATTTCATACTCCATGACATGAGTAATCCACCCTGCACATTTTTCATTTAGATCTTTGTTGAGGAGGAAGTCTTTAAATCCCGCTTGAGAAACTAGCGAGTTGACCCTTGTTGTTTGAAACTAGATGCTTAAATTTCTTTAAGCTCCTAATCACTGCAAGAACATGCTTCTCAATGAAGGAATACCTTACTTCATAGTCCTCTAAGCTTTTGATAAATAAGGCAATTGATTGCTTCTCTGCATTTTCTTCGTTCTGTTGTACTAAAATTGCAGAAATTGTATCACCACCGCCAAATACATAAACGATGAAGTATTTGGAGAAATATGGGTTAATGAGAGTTGGAGCCCATGAGATAGCTTCTTTAATTTCTTCAAAACTTTCCTTACCCTTAGCTGTCCATTTGAAAGCCATACTTTTCTTCAACATCATAGTTATTGGCTTGACAAGGGTACATGTAAAGTTTAGAACAAACCTTCAAACAAAATTGACTCTTCCCAAGAAAATTTTAAGAGCCTTCTTATGACTTGGCAATGGCAGTGCTCTTATTTCTTCAACCCTTTTGGATCAATTTCTAACCCTTCTTTGGAAACAATGTGGCCTAGGAGTTTTCCTTCATGAGCTAGGAATATGCATTTTTGGGATTCAAGGATACCCCAAATCTTCTACATCTTTGGAACACTTGTCTCAAATGAAAGAGGTGGTCTACTACACTTTTAGAAAATATAGTAATATCATCTAGGTATATCAGCACTATTTTGTTGATCAATCCCTTGAATTCCATATCCATTGCCCTTTGGAAGGTAGCTCTAGCGTTGGATAGCCCAAATGGCATTTTTCTATATGCATAGGTTCCCCATTTGGTGGTGAAGGTTGTTTTAAACTGATCATCTTCCTTTACCATGATCTGATTGTACCCTGAATAACCATCTAGCAATGAAAACCTCTCAGATCCAACAACAACTTGCAAAATATGCTCCATAGAAGGAAGTGGGTAGTGATCCTTGAGGGATGATCTGTTCAAATCTCTAAAGTCTACACACAACCTGATTTCCCCACTCTTCTTTCTAACTGGAACCAAGTTTGTAACCCAACTTGAATGCTTGATGGGGAATATGATACTTTCTTCTATTAACTTATTCAATTCCTTCTTCATGAGAGGCTCAATGTGTGGATTGACTAGTCTTTTTTTTCCCGATGGGCTTAGCACTTGGATCTAGTTCAATTATATATTGAGCTATCTTGGGATTGAAACCTCTCAAGTCTTTATAGCTCCAAGAAAATACATCCGGGAACTCTTGGAAAATTTGCATGAATTCATACCTTTCTTGCTCGGTTGCCACTTTACCAATTTGAAGTGATTTTCCTTCTCTAACTAAGATGGGCTCTGAATCCTCTCCCTTGACTTGGATGTTTTATTTCTCCTTCCTAAATTGATCATTAGGATTGAATATAGACTCTAAAGTCACAAGTCCTTTTGGTAGTTTGTTGGTTCTCAACTATACCACTTGATCACCATACTGACTGTCCCAATTTTTCTTGATTTTTGGCTGAGAACTCAACTTCCTCTTGTAAGAAATTGATGATTTATTGGTCACTCTCAAACACTTTTCAACTTGCATTGTTGTCTGGTACTGATGGCCTCACAATCACATGGATGTTTGGCTGCATTTTATCTCTTTTGATACTCTCCACAACATCAAAAGTTACTCCAACTACTTTGCAAGCCTATCAGTAGCTTGGTTCTCTTTCCTAGGGATGGAGTTGATGCCAAAACCCTCAAAATCCTCAATGAGATCCCACACCCTATTCCTATAACTTTTGAGCAAGTCATTCTTGGCAACATGTTGTCCCTTAACTTGATTAACAATCAACTCACTATCACCAAAGACTTGTAAGTTTTTGATGCCTCTCTTCCTTGACCAATGCAATCCATGTATCAAAGCTTCATATTCAGCAGTGTTGTTAGAACATGCAAACTGAAATCTAAAAGTTGAATAATAATTAATTCCTTGAGGTGAAACAAGCATATCTCCTCCTCCTACACCTTGTCTACTTCTTGATCCATCAAATAACAACTGCCATACCTCATTGTCATCTCTATGGTCTAGCTTGGTGATGCTAGGAAGAGGTTGATTTTCTTCATGCATGTAATAGACTCCTAGTTTAAATTCCTCCATTTCCTTGTAGGGATCAAAATCATGTACCTTGCTTGCCCATTCGTCAAGATTCAAATCTGGAATGTTTCCAACTTTGGTGTCAGCTTCATGTGTGCTCGGATAATCCTCTTGATCAAATGTTGAACAGTTGGCATTGATTGGGCTTGGAGTATGAGGCTCTATGTGGAAGTTTGCAATAGGTTCGACCTGATTATGGCCTTGGCTCCATATCTTGTCCTAAATAGCATGTGTGACTAGTCATCGATAGGTAGCCTCCAATTCTAGTTGTGAAATCCCTTGACAAACATAAGGCAAAGAGTGGTGGCAAATCTATCACTGACACATCTTGAAAAATAGTGACATTGGGGCATGCATGCAAAGTAAGGCTCAAATATTTAATTACCCCAACTGTTGTTACTATTGTCCCATATAATTACACCACCCCTTAGATATGACTTCATATTAAAGGCCTAGATGATCAGCTATTTTCTTGGGCATCATGAAACTACTTTCCCTAGAATCAATCATACAATTATGTACTAGTTTATCCCCAATGATTAATGAAACATAGAATGGAGGGGGCTTCAAATTTTTACCTTGTTGTCCTCCATGATTTCCCTCAGGCTGAGTGGCATTTGTGAGTACCTTCTCTGGCATATGAGCTAGCTGGTTTGAGGTTGACCAATTCTTCATGGCAGCTTGTAATAGATCCCTTTTTCCTAGGATGGATAGTGACTCCCACATAGATATGTTCACATTCGTCTTCTTCATTTGTTCAATGATGTTAAATGGGGATGAACCATATTTTTGATGCCCTTTAGTCTACACATTCTTTTCTTGTACATGGGCTATAATAGCTGGCATTTGAGCTGGTCTAGAAGGTGGCTTGGGCTGTCCTTACACATTTGGAACTACATTTTGCTTGCCAACACCTTGTGGAGTGATGGAAGGTTGTGAATCACTTGGACCTGATGACTTCCCTTCACCAATATTCCTCTTCTTTGACCATGTGTTAGCTGCTACACTCTGAGAAGGTGTTTGATTCACACCACAAAAATCTTCAGCCTTTTAATTCACAAGTGTAGTCTCATTTGGAGTTGTATCTTGTTGAGATGTCCCTTGTTGTTGGTTTGTTTCTCCACTTGCTTCACTCTCCACACCAGTTGTTGTCACCATCAAAGCTTGGTTCAAAGCACCATTGAAGCACATAGATTGGTTGTGAGGTTCATTGCATGGGAAACACCAGTCATACTCTTGAGCTATATTATTTTGTACTAGCACTAAGGCTTTAGAGGTAGATGCAACATTGGGGTTATATAGCTGAAATGGTTTATTGGTAGGAGGCCTTACTTGATTTTGATTTATAGCTAGGTTGGGTGGCCTATTAGGTTGATATGGTTGTTTATTAGGATGAGTTTGAGGCTGATAAGAAGGCCTAAAACTTTGAGCTTGTTGTCTCTTGAGTGTAACCAGTTCATTTCCCAAATTTTGCAATTGTTTCATAACTTCTTGGAGCTCATTTGAGGCACTAGAGGATGAAGTAGAAGTTTCATTTGAGCTTTGGTTTCTAGGAGTGGGAATAGGAGCTAAAGTAGGTGTTTGACTAGTACTTGGGCTTCCCAATTCTAGATATAAGGGCATAGGAGGCCTAGGTGCAAGTTTACCAGCTTAGATCAAACAATTCTCAGCCCTAATGGTGATGTTGTAAGCTGCAGGTAGAGTTATACCTCCCATGGATTGGATCAACATAGAAATGTCATAATTTAAAGCCTTAAGAAATTATAAGAAAGCACCTTGAGTTATTGGCCTCACTGCCAATGGGATTCTATCCCGCGTTCTTTGAAATATGAAATTGAAGTCTGTTAGCCACTCATTGGGAGTTGTCTTGATAGTTGTCAGTTGCTCCAATAGAGACAAGTTGTCCCCTTTCTCTCCAAATTGGTTATGGAGAGCTGTGCACAACTAGTTCCAATTTTGGATAGAGCCTACCTCAAGGATCTTGAACCATTGCAAGGATTTCCCTTTGAATGAATATGCCAACAATTTGATAGCAATATCCATCTCAACAATCTCATGGATTACACAAACATTAGCAATGTCTTGGACATGATCACCAGCAGTGGTCTGATTTTCTCTAGTAAAGTATGGAATGTTCTTCAATGTTGTAATTGGAACTAGGTTTTGTGGATTGAGAGCAAGTGGGATGCTACCAGTAAAGTTGACATAAGGATTGGGTTGTGCCATTCTGATTGGCCTGAGAACCCTTGTTGATTGGATGAAAGGTCTACCAGGTGGAGGAGTTGATAGAGTTCTGTTTGGTGGAGATGGAGACCTTTGAATCCTTCTTCCCCTTTCTCTTCTTTCTAGGGATAATTACAGATACTCAGACAATCCTTCTTCTCTAGTCCTTGACCTTGTTTGGATTCTTCTCATGAATCTTCAAGCTTGGACTGCTGAAACCAATTGATTCTATCCTTTTGGAGTCGCCAGATGTGCAAATCAGGGCTCTTTCAAGCAAGAAACTTACAAAATTGCACATCAAATTTGTTGTAATGAATATGAAGACCTCTAAGGTCCCACTAGGTGTGCCAAAAATGTTAGTGCAAATCTACAACACCCCAAAATGACCTTCAGATCTGTAGTCCAGAATTGGGTCATTTAGTGTGATTACACAACATTGAGTTTTCTCCAAGGTGTGGGACCTTACAGGTGAGAAAACTCTCTAGATTGAAGCTGGTTCTTACTCCTCTATTTAGGTGTATGCATGAATTTGTAGAGGTTCAATACTAATTCCTACTCTAAATTCCAAGGAGACAGAGTTGAAGATGCAAGAAAGGGGAAACAAAACTAAGCTAAAATGGTGATACACCAAAGGAGTGATCCTTCATCCTTGGCATGTGGGAGAAAGCAATCATGGTGGTTTTGAGCAAAAATAACTCATTTGAAGCAATCTGGTTCACATTAAAGGCATGAAAGACGTTTTTAACATTTTCTCCATCAAAACCTAATAAAAAATGATGTTTTTATTCCTCCAATGCATAGAGGGGCTCGAGACCTTTCCAAAAAGTCTAATTTTGTTCAAATCTGATCTCTGGATCGAAAGATATGGCGCTCTAAAGATTTAGGGAAAAAACAGGCAAAAATTTTGGGCACAAATTTTGAGGCACGAATTAGGGCACACTTGGCGGAAAAATCAGATTTTGAAAATGGGTCCACGGGGTCAAATTTTACTTTTTGCACTTTTGGAAAATTTTCCAAAATTTCCCTACGCTCCACTTTCTCGGTGACACGTGGCACCTCCTAGTTCACCGATGGAATCGTGGGCTCAAACCTATCCTTTTCCTTTTAAATTTTCATTGGGAAAATTTCCCAAAATTTCCCCATGCTCCACTCTCCCGTGACACATGACACCTCCTGGTTGCTTAACGGGGCGTGCTTCTATTTTTTCCTTTGTGCCTCTGTCACTTTGGCAAAAAACCAAAAATTTCTTCACGCCTCTGATTCCCACCACAAACAGGGACACGTGGTGGCTTCAAATGATCCATGGGCTTTCGGGCCAAAATTTGACTTTGGGCATTTAACCCCAAAGGGCTAAATGCCAAGTTTTCCTCTCGTGGGCCTGCGCCAGCCCATTTCCTTCCTTCATCGGGCCGGCGGGCCAAAATTTTCCTTTACACCCTTTGACCAAAGCACCAAAACTTAAACTTCCCCACATCTGCCACTCCACCCTACCATGTGGCACCTTCTCATTGGCCACGGGCCTGTCTAGGAAAATTTCCCCAAAAACTCTGTGAGCCATAACTCAAAAATTACAAGGAGTTAGGAGGAAAATTTTACCTTTCTGGAAAGGTAAGGAAATTCTCTATCTAATGGAATCATACCCAAGAAATTTTGAGTTCCTAAAGCATGCAAAAATTCATTTTAAGTACCAGAAAGGAGAAGGAGGAGGAGTTAGCCAAAAATAAGCATGGGCTTATTTTGGATAACATTCTCACTTGTAGAAATAAGTCCGAGAGTATGTAAAATTTATTAAGGGATGAGTATGGTATGTATTAACACATGGACATAGTTATCCTATGATTATAATTATCCTAATTATGTAATGAAATGTGTCTTTGATGGAAATGGGTTGCGAGGGTTAGTAGATCTGAACATGGTATAATGGGAATCCAAATATTATTGAGGGTTATCTATCTTGAGTAACTTCCTTATTATATGTGTTTCAATTTCTTTTGTTATATTGTGTTGTTATCTTTATATTACAATGGTTATGTATGCATGAACCCACATCTTGATAAGTGAACAGAGGAGGAAGTTAGACAATTGTGCAAGCTTCGGTGAGTGTCTAAGCATCTATCTAGGTGAAGTTCCAGCATGCATAACCTTGTGATGTGGTGTTCGTATGGAATTCATAAGTTAATTAACTCCTTTCCAAGTTAATTACCTCTTTTTCAAATTCATCCTTTTCTTTATTTAATTTTGAAAATTTTACAAGGTGTACTTGATGAGAGAGATGACCTCTGGAAATAATGTTTTTCCTTTCTCGATGATTTTCTCAATCCAATTTTTGTTAGCGTAACATTGTGCTCTCTTGATTATCTCGGTATAAAAAATTTTGATTAGAGGAATGTCTTCTATAGGGAGAGAATATGTTTATTTGGTTTCTAAGAAGGGTTTGATGTAAGAACTGAGATATTTTACATGTTCCTCCAATTGAATTTTTTTACTTTTACTCTTCATTACAAGTGAGGAGGTAGGGAAAGGAGTTCCTAAACAGATGAGAATCACCTTCATGTGAAGCTTGATCCAATGAGATGTAGGTCAACTTATAATCTGATGGTGTCATTTTGTTAATGGGATTTTTAATCTTAGGCCTAGAAAATTCAACATATTAATTACCTGAGATGTCACTAAAGAAGCGAGGATTTTGTATGGGCCTTCTTTCTTTACTTGGACTTTAGAGTTCCTAATATTTTTTCAAGATTGGGTATGATAGCAAGTTGCATTTTTCTTGGCCCACTTTTGAGTATTTCTTGAATCCATGGGAATGGCCCTTCAAGAGTTGATATGATGTTTGTCACTACAACAGCTTCTAAAAACTTGATGTAATATAACTTCTTGATCATTGTGAGGAGTTCTTCCATTCAAGAATACATAATTCAATTATTTTGAAGAGATGAAGGCTACATTGAATCATTATTGTTTGATAGTTTTGGAGCTTAAAATTGCACCCGCCCCCCAATTCATAAACCCCGTGGATTTTGAGGCACCATGGGACTGTCTCCAAGTTGTGAGACTTACACGCTTGAGATAGACCTCTGAAATTTCCATTTCCTCTACCTATTCCTAATGCTAAGACTAATCCTAAGAAGGAAATTCAGCTACCTATCGTTACTCTACGATTGTAAGGGACTAGGGTGACAAGGAAGTGCATAGAAAGGGAAATAAACTAAGGGAAGGTGATAGCACCAGAAATAGGGGATGAACACAATAAAATTTGAGAGAAAATAAAGGAAAACACACACGGAAGGAGAAACACATGTTCCAAATTATAAAACATGTTCACACAACCATTTCCATGGAGCACAATAGATAAGGAAATTGTAAGAGACATGAGAATTCACAACAACCCAACAACGCAAAGGGAAAGGAAAGAAGATGTAATAAAAATGAGCTATGGAAAAAAATAACCACAAAATAAATATTTAATTACTTCCAAAGATGCACAATCGATTACAATGGTGGAAGAGGTAGGTATCCACATGCAGAAAAATAGTTATGAAGCTTGTATCTCAAAAATGCTAAAGGGTAAATCTCTAAACAATGTTCTTAGCAAACCAAAGGAGTCCAAACTTTTAAATGAGTATTGTTCTCTAATTTATAGAATAAGAATGAGAGAAGAAGAGGATAAAGAAGAGGGAAACTCATATTCAAAATATCAACCACCAATAGAAAGCAATAATTTCCTATAAATACACCTACAGGGTGTCGTATCTACCTCCCCATATTGGTTTAACTTGTGGAAGAAGGAAGGAGACCAAATTGGATCAAATTTAGGTATTTTATTCAATTAAAGTTGTGCATTAATGGTTGAAACATGTTTCCCTAGTTTCCAACCACAAATTCCCTCCAAAATATGATTTTAAAAGTACAGCATGTAGACCATGTCACCTATAATGCCCTACCTCGAAACATAGAAAACCACACCAAATGGTAGTTAAAAATTTGGGCATATTTTTTTAGTATAAACAATGACTATCCTTACCGATTCCCATTATAAAAAAAAAAAAGTGATATAAACCCGATATGGATTGCACAATAAATATTAACATGATAGATTTATTATAGTTATAAAATATATAATCGTTGTAGGCTTACTTTACATTATATTATGCTACGCCCAAACATTATCAATGTCTATATGCATTCATTTAGGAATGATCATTATTATTAAATGAGTAATTATTAATTACCTTCACAAATAACCATATATTAAAAATAGAATTATGACCATCATTATGTTGGCTTGATCCCCATTTATGGCTAGCCATGGATGAACAAATTACTACTTAATAAAATATCAACAAGAATAAATATAAATATAACTTGTTCAAAGCTAACTAAGTCCAAACAAAAGGTAAAAATCATCTTAGTTATTAATATTTTTACTAAATTAAAATTGGCAATTTTCTTAAATAAAACTCAACACCTTCACCAAAAATTAGCAACTATACCTACGTCCCACTAATTTACCCATGGAATTAGTTAAATATTATGTTAAGAGGAGGATGGAATAAACTAAATAATAAACTCACATTTTAAATAAAGAGGTGAGATAATAAAAAGAGTATTAGGCAAGTTTAGACTTTAGGATGAAAGCCATCTAAACCGTAGGTTTCTTTTAAGCCCTAATTTCTTAATACCACTATCAAATTCTTTTTTTTAACCATTTTCCATTCTCTTTTTTGTTTTGTTTTTTGTGCTGTTGCAGGTATGGTGGATGCATACATGGAGGCCAAAGATAAATCTTTTAAAATTTCTCCTCCCATCTCACTGCATACCCTTACTAGGGTCTTTCAAAATAAAAAGGTAAAACCTAATATCTTATTTACAAGTTTGTTCTTTCTTTCTTTCTTTATTTTTGCTTTCTTTCTTCTTCATTGTAGGTAGCTGCCATGGAGGAAGTATGGAGGATGTTTTCTTCCCTTTTAAAATACTCTAGGTTTTGTGCTTATCTTATTTTATTTTTATTTTTGTTGGTTTATTAATTTTTGTTTGTTTTTCTTCTTGTGTCTAAGGTGGATGAAAGGGAATGGGGGCAGCCGAGGTGTTGCAATGGAGGAAGGGGCGACCAGGCATATATATGCTTGTTTGATGGCCATAAAATCTTATTCTTGGTAGTTTTTTTTTGTTTCCTTTTCTAATTCATTTTGATCTATTTTATTTATGACAGGGTCTGTAATTTTATTTTATTTTTGCGGATGGGGCGCCATATTCAAATGGAGTTTTTTTAATTTAAAAATTTTATATAAGGCAAGTAAAATGATAGGTCTGAAGCACCGTTTCAGCTGGTAGCACTCATGTGTTATATTTGGGGTTTTGAATAGTGGTCACCCGATTTGTGGGTTTATTTCATATGGTTTTATTTTTCTCTTTTTTTTTTATTTTTATTCCACTTAAAATTTTATTTTGCTAGTAATTACACGAAGAAACTAGTAGTAAATGATTCGACACTTTTGAACTTATGCAATTCATATCATATGTTTAAATCAAAATCTTACCTCAAAAGTATCTATATCACATGCCCTAAAACAATTTTTAAATGTGACCTAATTTGCAAACCCAAATTTCCAAAACTTTTAAACAACCGAGAAACAAGAGTCTATTTTTAAGATTTTCTATGGTATACAATGAAAATGCTCTTTTCACAATACAATCATTTAACAATTTTTTATATTAATAATGTTGACATTCAACATAAGAGCATAAGTTTATGTTAACATGAAAGGATCAATATTTCATTTCAACAACATTTCTTTTTTTTGTTAAATACACATACATTCCATAAAACAAAGTTCTCAAATATATTCAATGGTAAGAATAAGAGGTTATTACAATGTGGAAATCAAGCTTTACAAAAGGACCAACATGCCTTCACAAGAAGATAGTTCAACCCAACTAGAGGGACACAAGGCTCCAAAACAAGGATATTTACTCTCATGGGGCGAAGTAGAATACAATCCCATTACGTGCAACCTTCAAGCTACATGCAAAGAGAGGGATATCACATGATTGCACAAAATTAATATACATCCCAAAATGAGAGGCTCACAAAGGAGAACTTACAACATTATTAAACCGTAACTAAATGAGATCAAAGAATTATAACTTTACCTATATTGGGGAAAAACAAGATGATAAGATCACCAAGAGTGTTTCAACTATCTTCAAGCTTTAAAATCCAAATCTTATACTCCATATAGTCTTCAACATAGAGAAAAAATCTTGTTTTTCCACCCAACATATAGGCATCATTACATGCCTTTCCAAAGGTTGGAAGACATGCTAGCCTCCCCCAAGCCCATGAGAGAGAGAGCTAGCTTCCACAATTGTGCACAAGATTTTGGGAGATATAAACAACAACACATTCACATATAAGACAAATCCATACCTTGACGAAACACAACATTTACCCAACAAAAGAAAAGAGGAGAAAACCATATTCATCCTCAAAAATGGGGAAGAGTGAGATATCCAAAATGCCAAAGAGTTTGGTCTAACCATAGGATGCACACTTACAAGATTCTTCAAAAAACCACCTTATCCCTCCAAGATAATAATCCCACCTTATTTCTCCACCCATTCACCTAAAATCCTCCTTGAGAGGATTTTCAAACCCATTGGGTTTCCTCTCCAGGATGAGGAAGGGGGGGTACAACCATATGAACCACCTTCCCCACCTCAAACCATATGAGGGGAAATAAAATAACCAACATGGCTTTCCCATCAAGCCATGAGGTTTAAGAGGGAAAATCCCTCCCTCTTCCCCTATAAAGCTCCAAAATCCATCAAGCCATATGATGGATGGAGAAAATAACAATAACCCAAACAAGGAACAAACCATGTAACAAAATATGAATTTCAACCATAAGCAATTTAAGATCTAACATGCAAGATAACATTAAATAGATATCAAGGAGCCTACCTCCATAAGCTCTCCAAATCTCTAAGATTTTTCCCAATCCCTTGTCCAAGCCAAACTCCCACTTCCAAAAGACTCCAAACACCAACCAAAAGCCAAAAGAAAAAATAGAAGAACCCCCTTTCTCCCCCATGAGGGAGTATTTGAAGAGAAACAAAAAATTTCCTCACCAATGAGGGGGTGACATGTGTCACCCCTCTCTTCCCTCCAAGTCAAATATTCCCAAAATAAAAAGAAGAAAATATAAATTCACTTTAAACACTCTTCTCCCAAATTGCCCAAAAAGAAAATAAAACAAGTTTGTGCAACTTTTTACAAAACACACATATCAATCCATCTTACATGGATGGTGAAAAAGAGAGGAAAAATGAGAGGAAACTCCCTCTATGCCTTGAAATTAATCCCCCTTACCTAATAGGTAGGGTCCAAGGGCTTATTTTCATGCTAAGTGAACTCCCAAAACTAAAAGGGGTCACTTAAAATGCCATAAATAGCCCAATTTCGGGTTTGGCACATTTGGGCACAAGTGTAGAGGATGTGGGGCCCACTCAAGGGTTCACATGTGACCCTAATCCTCTCTAATTAACCCACACTTACCCAAATACAAATCTTAATGCAAGTGGGGACCATTAAGTCCCCAAACCTAATTTACTTAACAAAATAAACACCCTAAACATAATTAATTTTACATGACATACAACATTACAAATGAGGGTCACTCATGGTGCCCAAATAATACAAACATACACTAAGGCCTCATACAGTTAACATGGTTAGGACTTAGCCCCATGGGCCGCTTGTGCACAATTTGTGTAGCCACCCTAAAACCCACGTTCTCCTATGACTTGTCACCTACACACTCAATACACACATTAAACGCATCTGTCCAATACAAGAGTAAACCAACTACTCAATAAATGATCAAGTCTAAACATGCAAATTTATGATATCACAACATCACATGGAATCGTAAATGTGAAACATGCACAATCTCACACAATTCATCATATGTTAGCCATCGTAATACATATAAATGTCATATAACCATGCCGTCATGTGTCCTCATCAATAATCAATATTCTATAGCATCAAGACATGTGACTAAACTATGTATCCATCATATATCAATTAAGCCCAAACATCATAGCAATAAGTTAGTATCCCCAACATCTAATAAAATTTTCCAACATACAAATCAAAGCTTACTTGGTGCTATGCGCTCGAATAACCACACATGTCCATGAAGGTCAAATAACATAACCTAATGTCCAAAATATGTCAAAACCTTGTCTAATCATAACTATGGGTTAAGTAGTTAGTAGGTAATCGAGGTTAGAAAAAGGGGGCACTACATCCCCCTCTCCTAAAATTAGACTTCCTCCTAGAAGTCACTAGGTGGGATAGGGATATGATCTCATGAGGTATCATGTCCTATCATGCGTTTTTGAACACAACAAACATGTCCTTCCAATTCAAACTTGGTCAAGTGCTAAGTGTTTCTCTTACTTAGATTAATTTAATTAAAGGAATTTATATCTTCCAAGGGACTATTATCCACATCATTGTCAAAACCCTCTAAAAGATCACACGTAGTGTATGTCCAACATTAAGGTCACTTTAAAGGAACTACATTATTGTATTTTAATTTGTCTTCAAAAACATGTCTCATCCAATAAAACATGGTTCAAGGTCAAGTGTATTTTTCAATTAGGAGAATATTAATCAAGGAAAGTTGTAGTTTCCAAACCGAATTCATTTGCTTCAAAATGAAATCTCCCTATAAGGGTCCAAATAAGAGATGTACAACATAAGGTCTATATTCAAAGGAAAAAATGATGGGTGGTCCAAGAGAACATAAATGTTTTTCTGAAAAGGGGTTAACAAGTTTTGCATACTAGTTGCTAGATGAGCCCACTCAAGGAAACCATCCAAGATACCACAATGTCACACAAGAAGAGAGTGAAAGTTTCCAAGTTTACATGTGTTTTCACCTCCTAGCTCCCCATTACTCTTAAATTTGGGAAGATGGTTCACGAGCCTATTTAATATGGTTCAAACATCCACATTATTTACTAAGGTCAAGGATGAAGATTCACATAATACCAAGCATAGTTAAAGGTGTTGACTTAATTTGACCATTATTTTTATGTTCACAAAATGATAGTACTAAAAAGTTGTGGGTGAACTATATAGTCAACCACTAGGTTAGGATTGGTTTTCTAGTTTGGTTTCCAAAGTTTCATAGCATGTACCATTTTCTAGAACATTTCAATTTTGGTTCAAGGTTTGCTTTAGAAATCTCATAAATGATAATTGAATTTATTATTGTTTATAATCTTTATATAAGTTCTCACTATGACAAACAATTTTCGAACTCCCTACATCCCAACAAAACCACATTTTTTATTATTGGTAAATAGTTTTGAAGGACTATACCCTGTTTACAAAAAGGTCCCAAAGAATAGATATAACATGAAAGGTAGCCTCAAAAAGATTAAAATCTAGATTAGGAAATAAACCCAACAGTAACCAAATGAAGGTTACTAGAATGTAGCAAAATAGAGCATGAACTGCATCACAACAACATAAAAACAGCAAATAGATAACAAAAAACCAGCAAAAAGAAAGAGATAAGACAACATCTGCAACAAAAAGCTCCAGTGAGGAGGCTATTTCTTCGACACTCTTGTATATCCTGGACTTTATAGTTTTAACAAAACCACATTTAACTTAATGAAAACATCAAATTTTCAATTCAATAAGACATGAAAATTTTACTTAAATTTTATCATTTTCCTAAATGCTATAATCAAGAGAAAACAAGAATGAGTTACACAAAAACATAATCCATTTAAAGTGAATGTTTCCAAACCTATCAAAATATTAGGCAATTATAATTTGGATGGAATACAACTTGTTTATGCATACCTTCCTCAAAAGTACAAGAGATCAACACACATTTTCCTTTAAGGAAAGGTATAGTCTAATGCTTCTCAAGATATGAAACTTATGTTAACTTTACTTAACAATTATTTAGTCTTAAATGGCCCATTGTGTTGCTAGAGATAGATATATAGATACTCAATAAGTTGAGGGTGAATCCATTTTACAAATAACCTTAAATTTTTCCACCCTTTCGAGTGGTAACAACAAATGGGACCATGTTTTAAAGAGTACCCTAAAACAATTCCAAATTTACATTTCTTAACTAGTGTTTATACTGATTACAAAGGATGCCTTCACCCAAGGTAGGTGGAAAGAAAAGTTACTCGTTATTCTTAGTCCTTACAATAAGGTTTTACATCATTTATCTTATATTAAGTTACTAAGAGTTTTCTAATGTGAAAGAAATATTATGAAATAGTCTCCTAAAGTCAAATAGACAAAGACATATCTAATTTGTGAGACCATCACAATCATTCGATTATTCGTATTACTTCCTCACCTAGAACTTATGAAGACAACACAATGTCTAAGTTACTTACATAAGACAAATCATTTAGCATGTAATCCATATTATATGAATAACACAAAACTAAGATTAATAAACATTACTTATTCCATTTGAAGTAATAGTTTATGATCACCTCAACTTTAGTTTTTTTTTAAAAAGGGGTAACAATGAGAACATTTTGTCCAACCAAGGTTGATAAATTACATATTGGATGAGCTTTCCAAATTACATATAATTACACGTTTCTATTGTTGTTTATAAGGTATATGTACACAATTCATATATATATATATATATATATATATATATATATATATATATATATTATCATAATCATTGTTCTTCTAAGTCCACGAGTTGAGGTTAGAAAGAGGGTGATTCCATGATTTTCTACACGTAAGTATTAGTGTTATAAACATGATTAACTTGAACATTTTAATCAATTTGAGGAGGTTTATAATCACACATGTACTTACTAAGGTAAAAGGTTTAACCAAGTTACATTGCAACAAAACTTAGTAAGTGGTTATGGTATAAAAATAGGTTTATCGAGCTCAAGAAGGATTAAAGTAACTAGATCATTTCCGAAGTGAACTCTAAATGGTATACTGAGAGCTTGATGAAAATTTGAAGTTGTGAAAACTAGATTCATTTTATAATAGCACAATGTATTCTTACGTTACGTGAAGAGGATAAACTAGCTATGAAATATCACTTCGAGCAACACCATCATATAATAAGAGACACTAACTTTCCTTTCCCCTTATCATTTATTGTTTAGAGACAAGTTAGAGGAGTTTACATTTAGCAACATTTTCATCCAATTATACTTAATTTAAAATTACAATTTTGAAAGGAACAACAAGGTCATAAGGTCATTTGGTAAATTTCCTTATAAAAAGGGTTATGAAATTAAGATTAGTAACATAACAAGAGGAGTAGAAATTATCCCAATTTCATAATAGTGAAATTTCAAGACGTGAAAGACTATTTTATCATATTGGATGGTTCTATTCAAGATACGGCTATTTATTTTACACTCATACCAAAAGGTTTTATTAGGTTTAAAAGTGGTACCCCTAACACTGCGGTTAAGATTCCAAAGAAACAATGCATCACTAGAAGAGGAACCAACTAACCAAACATCTTAAACCTAGTCCTTAGACCAAGGTAACAATTATACATTCTTATATGTGTCCTACTGTTTATTTACAAAACCAACAACTAGACCTTTTTGATGTTCAAAATGACCAAAATACACCAAAACAGGTAGCACCCAAAATTCCTCTTAGCATACAATTTGTTTTGGGCCTTAACATTCAACCTAGAAAACATGTAACACAATATAATAATCATATTATGAAATCTTTCACCCTCCAAAGGCGTCCTAAGAAGTCTAACAGTTTAACTAGACCTAGTTCTCTTGTTCTACGATCTAGCAAAAATGGCTAACAAAAGGGCCTACCAAACAAGTACCCAATACCCAAATGATAAACAAATGCTTCCAGTAAATTCTCTATTATATATAGATTCAATCAAGACATACATTTCCCAAAACTGGTAAATAGATTTCGAATTGGAAGCACCTTCTCGGGGCCAACTATTACAATTTTGCTATTGCATTTCAACATATTTTTAGTGAAATTGGCTACAAAATGGGTCTTGAAAACAAGCATCCCAACTCAAAAATAAGTTTTATCAACTTGCATCTATTCTCCTATATATATAGAATCCAACGCAACTTACAAAATGAAAAACTAATAACCAAAACTCTAGTTATGACCTAATTTCCGAGCTAATTAATGTTATTGTCAAGTTTGTGTTTTGTGCCAAAATGACTAGAGGCCTCCTAAACATGCTTGGAAAATTAACTCCTATTCCTTTTTCTCAAATATAATTACTGCAGCAAATGGACATGTAAATGTTAGAAGTCGTAGATTTTAATTTCCTACTAAAGCTCCCTAAACTACAGTCCAAATCGAAATGAATTTTCTTAAATTTAAGTTGTTGTCCCAAACAACAATGTGATCAATTGAGCTCAAAATGATTTTAACTACATGATCAAATGATCTTATAAGTTGGGTTTAAATGTTGTTGTGACTTCCCATGTCACTAGAGAACATGATCATCCAAATCGATCACCACTATGGGAGCCAAGGAGCCATTTTGCACGCTATTTAATAATGACTTTTTCTTAACTTTTACCAATTGTTTTAAACAAATTAAGTGATCAAAATTTGTGTACCACCTATTGTGTTAGTAGATGTATTGCTCCCCATGTGGGTAATCGAGAGATGTTTTGACCGAAGGATGGTTTAGTGGAAACGTTTTAATTGTTTTTCATTTAATGTTATTAAAACATTAATAACCAATTAAATATTATACCCAGAGCATCCGTGTGTGTGAACCTCACTCTGATACCAAATGTAATGCCCCACCTCAGAACATAGAAAACCACACCAAAATGGTAGTTAAAAATTTGGTATATTTTTTTAGTATAAACAATTACTATCCTTACCCGATTCCCGTTATAAAAAAAAGTGATATAAACCCGATATGGATTTCACAATAAATATTAAATGATAGATTTATTATAGTTATAAAATATATAATCATTGTAGGCTTACTTTACATTATATTATGCTACGCCCCAAACATTCTCAATGTCTATATGTATTTGTTTAGGAATGATCATTATTATTAAATGAGTAATTATTAATTACCTTCACAAATAACCATATATTAAAAATAGAATTACTACCATCATTATGTTGGCTCGATCCCCATTTATGGCTAGCCATGGATGAACAAATTACTACTTAATAAAATATCGACAAGAATAAATCAAAATATAACTTGTTCAGGCTAACTAAGTCCAAACAAAAGGTAAAAATCATCTTAGTTATTATTATTTTTACTAAATTAAAATTGGCAATTTTCTTAAATAAAACTCAACACCTTCACCAAAAATTAGCAACTATACCTACGTCCCACTAATTTACCCATGGAATTAGTTAAATATTATGTTAAGAGGAGGATGGAATAAAGTAAATAATAAACTCACATTTTAAATAAAGAGATGAGATAATAAAAAGAGTATTAGGCAAGTTTAGACTTTAGGATGAAAGCCATCTAAACCGTAGGTTTCTTTTAAGCCCTAATTTCTTAATACCACTATCAAATTCTTTTTTTTTTACCATTTTCCATTCTCTTTTTTTGTTTTGTTTTTTGTTGTAGGTATGGTGGATGCATATATGGAGGCCAAAGATAAATCTTTTAAAATTTCTCCTCCCATCTCACTGCATACCCTTACTAGGGTCTTTCAAAATAAAAAGGTAAAACCTAATATCTTATTTATAAGTTTGTTCTTTTTTCTTTCTTTTTTTTGCTTTCTTTCTTCTTCATTGCAGGTAGCCACCATGGAGGAAGTATGGAGGACATTTTCTTCCCTTTTAAAATACTCTTCTTAGACTTATTTTGTTTTGTTTTGTATTTGTAGGTTGTTTAGAGAGCTATCTTGGTTTCATGGAGTAAATGGAGGTTTTGTGCTTATCTTATTTTTATTTTTATTTTTAAAATGTTGGTTTATTAATTTTTGTTTGTTTTTCTTCTTGTGTCTAAGGTGGATGAAAGGGAATGGGGGCAGCCAAGGTGCTGCAATGGAGGAGGAGGGGGTGACTAGGCATATATCTGCTTGTTTGATGGCCATAAAATCTTATTCTTGGTAGTTTTTTTTTTTTTTTTTTTCTAATTCATTTTGATCTATTTTATTTATGACAGGTGTCTATAATATTTTTTTTTTTTTCACATGGGGGTGGCAGATTCAAATGGAGTTTTTTTTATTTAAAATAATTTTATATAAGGCAAGTAAAATGACAGGTCTGAAGCACCATTTAAGTTGGTAGCACTCTATGTTATTTGGGGTTTTGAATAGTGGTCACCCTATTTGTGGGTTTATTTGATAGGGTTTTATTTTTCTCTTTTTTGTTTTTTTTTTTTTCCCACTTAAAATTTTATTTTGCTGGTAATTACACGAAGAAACCAATAAAACAAATTCGACACTTTTGAACTTATGCGATTCATATCATATGTTTAAATCGAAATCTTATCTCAAAAGTATCTATATCACATGCCCTAAAACAATTTTTAAATGTGACCTACTTTGCAAACCCGAAATTTCCAAAACTTTTAAACAACCAGAGACAACCAGAAAGAGTCTACTTTTCAAGATTTTCTATGGTATACAATGAAAATGCTCTTTTCACAATACAATCATTTAACAATTTTGTATATATTAATAATGTTGTTGTGCTTTAACTTTCAATTATAAGCTTAAGCATAAAGGGTATAGTTTTTTCAAAAACTATTTGCCATAAAAAAAAAAATGTTGACATTCAACATAAGAGCATAAGTTTATGTTAACATGAAAGGATCAATATTTCATTTCAACAACATTTCTTTTTTTTTGTTAAATACACATACATTCCATAAAACAAAGTTCTCAAATATATTTAATGGTAAGAATAAGAGAGGTATTACAAATGTGGAAATCAAGCTTTACAAAAGGACCAACATGCCTTCACAAGAAGATAGTTCAACCCAACTAGAGGGAGACAAGGTTCCAAAACAAGGATATTTACTCTCATGGGGCGAAGTAGAATACAATCCCATTACGTGCAACCTTCAAGCTACATGCAAAGAGAGGGATATCACATGCTTGCACAAGATTTATATACATCCCAAAATGAGAGGCTCACAAAGGATAACTTACAACATGATTAAACCATAACTAAATGAGATCAAAGAATTATAACTTTCCCTATATTGGGAAAACAAGATGATAAGATCACCAAGAATGTTTCAACTATCTTCAAGCTTTAAACTCCAAATCTTGTACTCCATATAGTCTTCAACACATAGAGAAAAATCTTGTTTTACCACCCAACCTATAGGCATCATTACATGCCTTTCCAAAGGTTGGAAGACATGTTAGCCTCCCCCAAGCCCATGGGAGAGAGAGCTAGCTTCCACAAATGTGCACAAGATTTAGGGAGACATAAACAACAACACATTCACATATAAGACAAATCCATACCTTGACAAAACACAACATTTAACCAACAAAAAAAAAGAGGAGAAAACCATATTCATCCTCAAAAATGGGGAAGAGTGGATGAGACATCCAAAATGCCAAAGAGTGTGGTCCAACCATAGGATGCACACTTAAAAGATTCTTCACAAAACCTCCTTATCCCTCCAAGATAACAATCCCTCCTTATTGCTCCACCCATTCACCTAAAATCCTCCTTGGGAGGATTTTCAAACCCATTGGGTTTCCTCTCCAAGGATGGGGAAGGGGGTTCAAACCATATGAACCACCTTCCCCACCTCAAACCATATGAGGGGAATAAAATAACCAACATGGCTTTCCCATCAAGCCATGAGGTTTAAGAGGGAAAATCCCTCCCTCTTCCCCCATAAAGCTCCCAAATCCATCAAGCCATATGATGGATGGAGAAAATAACAATAACCCAAACAAGGAACAAACCATGTAACAAAATACAAATTTCAACCATAAGCAATTTAAGATCTAACATGCAAGATAACATAAAATAGAGATCAAGGAGCCTACCTCCACAAGCTCTCCAAATCTCTAAGCTTTTTCCCAATCCCTTGTCCAAGCCAAGCTCCCACTTCCAAAAGACTCCAAGCACCAACCAAAAGCCAAAAGAAAAAATAGAAGAACCCCCCTTTCTCCCTCATGAGGGAGTATTTGAAGAGAAACAAAAAATTTCCTCACCAATGAGGGGGTGACATGTGTCACCCCTCTCTTCCCTCCAAGTCAAAGATTCCCAAAATAAAAAGAAGAAAAGATAAATTCACTTTAAACACTCTTCTCCCAAATTGCCCAAAAAGAAAATAAAACAAGTTTGTGCAACTTTTTACAAAACACACATACCAATCCATCTTACATGGATGGTGACAAAAGAGAGAAAATGAGAGGGAAACTCCCTCTATGCCTTGAAATTAATCCCCCTACCTAATAGGTAGGGTCCAAGGGCTTATTTTCATGCTAAGTGAACTCCCAAAACTAAAAGGGTCACTTAAAATGCCATAAATAGCCCAATTTCGGGTTTGGCACATTTGGGCACAAGTGTAGAGGATGTGGGGTCCACTCAAGGGTTCACATATGACCCTAATCCTCTCTAATTAAACCACACTTACCCAAATACAAATCTTAATGCAAGTGGGGACCATTAAGTCCCCAAACCTAATTTACTTAACAAAATAAACACCCTAAACATAATTAATTTTACATGACATACAACATTACAAATGAGGGTCACTCATGGTGCCCAAATAATACAAACATACACTAAGGCCTCATACAGTTAACATGGTTAGGACTTAGCCCCATGGGCCGCTTGTGCACAATTTTTGTAGCCACCCTAAAACCCACGTTCTCCTATGACCTGTCACCTACACACTCAATACACACATTAAATGCATCTATCCAATACAAGAGTAAACCAACTACTCAATAAACCATCAAGTCTAAACATGCAAATTTATGATGTTATAGCAACATCACATGGAATCGTAAATGTGAAACATGCACAATCACACACATTCGTCATATGTTAGCCATCGTAATACATATAAATGTCATATAACCATGTCGTCATGTGTCCTCATCAATAATCAATATTCTATAGCATCAATACATGCAACTAAACTATGTATCCATCATATATAAATTAATCCCAAACATCATAGCAATAATTTAGTATCCCCAACATCTAATTAAATTTTTCAACATACAAATCAAAGATTACTTGGTGCTATGCACTCGAATAACCACACATGTCCATGAAGGTCAAATAACATAACCTAATGAACATGCAATGAAATGTGGTATACTATGATCGGCTAAAGGATTTGGTTTAATGTTCTTTTTTTTTTTCTTGTCTACCACATGTTGCATAATAGTTTATCTCAAGTATTTGGCACCTAGTTAGCACTCTTTGATATTTTTCTTATGATACACTCAATCTGACAGTTCCCATGTGTTATAATGACTTGGTGTAGGAAAATGCATTAGAGCACGTGTAAGAAAGCGGCATGGGAAATCAAGAGACAAGTGAGAAAAAGTGATGCATGCGGAAGTGGGAAGGTAAGGTGCACACCCTAAAAGATACAAATATGTAATAAAGGCACGAAATTCAACTGAATAATGTGTGATGACAAGAAAGGAAGGTGTGCATGGAGAAATCATGTAAGGGACTTCACCAAATTTGAAGGCGAAAGGCTATAAAAGCATGCGAGGAGTTCACGAAGTTGTTGAAATGAAGGCGGGCATATAAGGAAAATGGGAGGAGATAGAGGAATAGAGATGGAAGGTAAAGGCATGCAAAACATATGCGGGGGAGGAGGGAAGGAAGATTAAGGAAAGAGGGACAAGTAGGAATGTCTCATGAAAGCGTATGGAAGAAATGCAACATAGTAAATTGTGCCATGGGGGCAACCGAGTGTACACAACCTACAATGTTTGAACTTCGAATCCAAAATAGGGATCCAAGTTGTCATAATAACCAGTGGATTTTTAGAGAACTATTTGGTGACTTTCAGGGGCCATCTTCTTGCTAGATGAAGGAAATCAGTAGCCTTGAATTGTTAATTAGGCATGGATTCATCCAAAAACATGAATTTTATGTTCTACAACTTGAAAAATGACCCCTGAAGTCACCGAAAGCACTATCTAAACTCTTAACAATTACCAACATCATGTGGAGGTATTCCGATTTGAATTTATGAAGGTGGAAAAATGTTTAAAAAATTGGAAGATCCGTAAATGTAACTAGCATTTTGGGAGCAACAAAAGAGCGTGCATAAGGGAGCGCATGATAAGAAAGAACTATGTATAAATAAAATAATGTGCATGGAGTGCACTTAGAGGAATTAAATCTACTCTAACATATAAAGATGATTCAAGACTTTAATGTCGAGTTCTTAAGATGAATCCCATTAACTAGGATTAGAAGTGCATTTCCATTAATATGAGACAACCTAAATGAGTTAGCCTTCTTGCAAGAATTTATGATATATGGGCCACTCCAAAGTGAACCAAACTTTGAATGGAGCCCTAGTTTGGCTCTCTACAAGCATATCATTTTAAGACCAAATCACCCATTTTGAAATCCTAGGGTTTATCCTTTCTGTCAAACCACTTCTTGGTTGATTACTAATTTTGTTCTAACTTGATCATAGTATAATTCCTTGATTCCTCAAGTTCAACCGGCTCTTTCATTCGATTTGTGCCCGAACTCTAATGAAGGTAATTCAAGAGATAAAATAAGTCTATCTTCCTTTCCATAAACACAATTATAAGGTAAAGTGCTTCTTTCCTTCTTCACCATGATTTTATCTACCCAATGAGTACACGATAACTTTGTGTGCCACTACCTCTGGTTGATATTCATTGTTTATTTTATGACTCCGATTAGGTTTTTGTAAGTTAAATCTGCCAAGCCATTATCTTGAGGGTATTAGTTGGAAGAAGTCTTTAGATAAATACCAAGAATAAGAACCCAATCAGAAATTCTTGTACTAAGGATGGATTTTTCATTATCAAAAATAATGATCTGAGGAATGCCAAACCTTATTATAATACCCTCGATAAAATCAAGGATGAATGACTCGGTTGATTCTTTAAGTGCGATAGCTTCTATCCATCCGGTGAAGTAGTCTCAGCTCTAAACACCCACTTGTGGCCAGCACTTGAGGGTGGTTTTATCATTCCTATGAAGTTGAGACCCCATTTCATGAAATGTTGATTCACTTGGATTAGTTGAAGGGGAAACGCAACTAATTTCTTCTTTACATTTTATGACCCACTTGTGTGTGTCTCTGCAAATAGGGTATGCCAAAATTATCATACCTTGATTATCTTCATCAATGTTTCTTTGGCAAAGAAGTATCCACCATATAATCCATTGGGAAATTTTTCTAACACTTTGCTGACCTACGCATCGTCAATGCATCTTAGTAGTAAGTCATCAAGATTTTTTTTGAAGAGAACGCCATCAATCAACGCATATGGAATAGACTACTATCTCATGTGTCGTTTCTTTTATTTTTTAAACTAGGAGGGTATGTGTCAAAAGAAAGGAATGTGACTATGTCCTTCTTCCATCTACGTGTGCTAGGATCTTCATTCTACTAATCTCGAGTGTGGGAGCTCCTTGTCTAGGAACAATGAAGTTTCTTGTTCACTTTTCACATCTTCAACAACTTTTTAACAAATTTCATTACCTCTAATTAGTTTTTGGCCTTAATATTCACATCATACTCAATAATTTTGGTCATCCATCCTTTTTTCATTGATATTTGTTCCCATGATGAAGTCTCTCACACCAAAGTGTGAGACTAGTACCTTAATACGATTTGTAATAAGCATAATTTTAAATTTATTTAGTCAACGATGGTGAAGACCTTATTACCTATGTGATTGTATTTCAATTCATAATCCCTCATTTTTTATCTTGAAGAAATCCATTTGTTGCTCCATTCCTTGTTCATTTTCTTGATTCAAGACAAAGAGCAACACTTGTATCACTCCATAAGAATAAAGGATGAAATCCTTGAGTAATCTAGATTAATGAGTGTTGGTGTGCAAGCAATTTATCACTTGAATTTTTGAAGAAATATTTTCCTTCTATTGTTTTCCTAAATATTATGTCTTTTTGAGCATGAGGGTGATGCACCTAACCATTCCTACAAATTTAGGGATGAATCCCTAAATAAGTTGATCTTGCCTAGGAATGAGTGTAAATATTTTTGTGAGTGGTAAGGAGAGAGAAAGGGTATCTAAAATGCGCTCAAGATTGATAGAAATGTCATCCCTTAAAACCACATGGCCCAAAATCTTACCTCACGCAATAGAAAACTTACACTTCTCAGGGTTAAGAGATACCCCAAATTCTCAAAGCATCTCTCAAATACTTTCTCCAGATGTATAGTGTGGTCTGCGCTCTACTTTGAGAAAACATTTATGTCATCCAAGTAAACTAGGATGAACTCATTTAGATGCCCTTTAAAGGAAATTTCCATGGATCATTGGAACGCGTTACATCTACATTTCACGGACTAAAAGGAATTTTTTGATATGCCTATGCTTCCCATTTGGTTGTAAACATTTTCTTGAATTGATCCTCTTCCTTGATGGTGATATAATTAAAGCCGAATACCCATACATCATCAAATATTTCTACGTGCCAACCACTTTCTACATAATATTCTCCATGGAAGGCATAGGATAATGATCCTTTAAGGATGCCTTGTTTAAGTCTCTAAATTTTACGCAGACTCTTATTTCACCATTCTTCTTTCACTCTTAAACAAGGTTCACCACCAAAGTAGAGTACTTGATAGGAAAAATTATATTTTACTCGATGAGTTTAGATAAATCCTTCCTCATAAGGGGGTATATCTTAGGATTGATGGGCATTTTCTTTTGTCCGATGGGCTTGATGCTAGGATCAAATTCGATGGAGTCTTGAAAAAACCTTGGATCGAATGCTTTGAGGTCTTCGTAATCCCATGAGAAGGTGTCACTATATTTTTGACACAAAGAGATGAAGACCTAATTTTCATCATGCAATTTTTGCCAAGTAGTTGATTAACTAAAATGTGAGTATTCTTGTGTAACCTAATGTTATATGAGTAGTAAAATAACTGAATAAATGAAGTAATAAAATAATGAAATAATACCCAATAAATATAAGCAATGAAATGTGAAACCTTAATGTGAAAAGAGGGTTAAGAAGGCCTTAGCTGATTTGATGATATCGTGGGATTGTGTCACAGTGGAGACCAAATGAATAGGAGGAGGAAACTCTTTCACGGGATCCTAAAAAGAGTAGATCTGGACTATCTAGCTAGACTAGGGGGACTTAGAGAGGGATATGAGCGCTCATGGGTGCCCTAGTATGTATTCCAGGTACCCTAGTCTACGTAAATGTTACAAAACCTCCTTTGAGGTGTCACAAGATGTTATCCTGTGTTTGATTCCTATCACATGAATGTTGTTGTGTGATCGTCAAAGAACTAGTAAACCTACAATGAATAATCACCTACAAAACCCTAGACAAAGAATCAAAACCCTAAAAAAAAAAAATACATATGAAGGGATCAGACTGTCCTCAACTTCCAAATTTATGGACTTATCACTGAGAGCTACACTACATCTCAGACCCAGTGTAGTTCTAGGAGTGTGTTTGAAAATTTTTCCCTAGGTTCTCTTGTGTCGATTGCACTTTGTGAAGTAGCGAGAAAGTAACTAGATGTAGAATGTAATAAATGTGTGCATGGAAATAATAGAATCCCCGTATATGAAGTGCGATGTAGATGAACCATATTTGTGTGCCTTATAATGGAGCTAGATGGCTGCAACCTTAGGTGGTGATAGCTATTTATTAATGTTTGGTCCCTCATTATGGTAACATAACTTTATATTCATATAGTTCTCTTACTTTAAGTTTTTAACTAACCTCAAAAAGGCCAACCACCAAAAATATAAGAATCTCAAACAGCTATAAAGTGCCCAAAAAGTGAGAGGAAAGTGTAAAGAGGATCAGGGCACCCAGAGAGGACTAGGGCGCCCCGATCTTGGTTGCACTCCCAGTCTTGGTTGGATGCCCCGGTCATAAATAGGAAAAACATAGTATGAAATTATAGACTGGGAAAGTACAGGTGTAAGATCAAATATAGGGATAGAAAGTAAATAAAAATGGCCAAATACATGGGTTAATTATTACTCTTTTCACTTGGGAACCATATGAATAGTAATATGAGACTGGGACTAAATAATGACTCAAAGTGCATTATTGTATGTCTACATTTTCCCCAATTATGTTGATGAGTGGAAATATTGGTAACTTAAATTAGATAGAAATGTGTACCTGATATCCATTTAGAGTTATTTAGAATGACTCTAGACAAATCTTGGAGTGATAAAAACATGGAACATGGAGACTAAAGATGCAAAAGTGTAAACATTTATGAGAGTGGACCTAGGATAGAAATGTTTGTGTAGATGTCAATATGTGTGGTGTACTTGCATGGTTAGTATTGTGTGGGTGATGTACCTATTATGTGTGTGTCATTAATGTGCTTGATTTTCATACGGATGGACCTATAAAAGAGAAGACGATCAAGTAGTCAAATACGCATGTATATGTGTAATGTGTAAAAACACATGTATATATGTAAAAATCATGTAAAGAAAGTATGAAAATGAAAAAGGAACATGTGCAGTTGATCCGTGATGAGAAAAAATGTATAAAAAGGATCTTATCAATGTCATGTGATATTTTTGGGTGATCTCACACCACTGGCCAAAGAAGTGTAGGGAAGAAAGTCTTATTTATCCTCCAACCTATAACTACTTCCTGAAATTGAAGAGATCTTTGTATTGTCTAGTGTCTTGGGCAATCCGACGTTGTGCCGTATAGAGAGGAAGGTCTGGTTTATCCTCTATCCTTAAACTACTCTTGAATGTTTTAAACACACCTGTCCTATAAAATCTATTGTGTTTGGATTTCTATAGACTATTCTAAACCCACTCATTGTGTAACCCACTGTTTCATGGACAAAAACTGAAAATTGAACTATAGTGGTATTGTGTAAACCCAAATTATGCCCCCTCTTTGGGGGCACATGTGACGTCAACAATAGGAGAATGCAACCCAAAGAGGACCAACCATGGATACTAAAATTGTTCCCTACAGGGGAGGGGATGTGCTTGGTAGAAACCAAGGCACAAACAAACAAGGTAGCTAGAAAACAAGTGTTAGTATGAACATGCATGTAGAAAACAAGTGTAAGCCAAACAAAGAATGTGTAAGCTAAAACATAAGTAGATAATGTAAACACCCAAGAAGATAATGTAGGCCACACAAAGTAGATTGCAAACATGGGACACCACTCACAATGTCGCAAGACACTCAAGGTTATAGTGGCCACAAACAAACAAGTGTGCACACAAGACAAAGGGAAAATCTTGTAAACAATAAAAATCCCTAACGGGTAGTATAACAAACAAGTATGGAAACAAGTATCACTACATAAAAATGCTACACATGAAGCACCCGTTAGCATTTTATAAAGAGAAAGTGTATGTCAAATTTTGTGTAAATCAATAAAGTATTGTGCTATGAAAAAAATGAAACAATAACACACAGCGCGGTGAATTTGGATGCCCTAGGAGCTGTTGTGGGGACCGGTAGTCAAGAATTTATGTTGTATGTAGTATTCGTGTATACAGTTTGCAATCACAACTAGAAAATAAATTAAACGCACATGTGTGTATGGAAAAATTAATGACATACAAGATATCTAGCTAACATGTGTTATAAAGTGAACATGTGTAATAAAGTGAACATGTAAAATCAAGTACAAGTAAGAGTAAATACAACCATAAAATGCGGTATGTTTTGGATAGATGGAATCAAATGTAGAGTGAATGATAGGATATGTGTTCCCCCTCTGTGAATGAAATTTTATGTAATGAGGTTCATTTAATATGCCACCTCAATGGTCAAGAATGAACCAAAAATGAGAGTGCATCATCGGGAAACGGTCGAACTATATGTTGTTTACAATGCATTATGATGATATCTGATATTGATGAGTTGTGTGTGATGTTGTAGCCTAAGTGTATATCACTATAAGATGAATAGAAAGGAGTGATGATTTTACCTACAATCTATATTACTAACCAATTCTAGAGAAAGTAATGATGTATCCTATCATGATATGATGCTAGAAGAAATGACCTTATACCCTAAATTTTATATCACTTAATCTAGTTATGCCATGATGAAATCTTTAATAATGAATGTGTAAGGGTGATGAGGTCCATTTTTATGTATACTATCAACATCCAGTATGAGTATGGATGCGAGACTAGAGTGCGTCATCGGGTAGTAAGTGCGGTGCATAGAAGAGAATGTGAAAAATGTGTAATGTGTGTAGTAGAATGTATTGTATGTAATGTAATATACGCAGATGACCTAAGATGTGTAGATGTATAGTAGATGTAAGACGTAATATTGGAATATGTAAGGTGTAGAATGTAAAATGTAATATCATGTGTGAAATTGTGTAAGATATAGTGTCTCTGTGTAGTTTGTGTGGTACGATTAAAATATGTATGATGTATGTAGGACAAGATGTAGAATGTATGAATATGCATGATTTCTATAGTGAAATGTGTGGGGTTCATGTGTGTAGGATTCCCTCAATAGTCAAGTGTGAACCGAAGCACAAGAGTGTGTCATCGAGTAATGACGATGTAGATGTGTATGCTAAGATGTATGTGTAAGTATGTGGGAAAAGTGATGAGAGAATAAGATGTCACATGATGTTAGGGGAGTATAGATGTCATGCCCCCCAAGTTTGCATATGATGAAGAAGACAATCATGTAATGTAATCTATAAGGTCATTAGTATCGGGTCAAAGTCAAATGGATAAGCATTAGAGACTTGGTAAGCAATAGTTTCTATTTGATCATGTAATGAGCCATTGAGGCGTAAGTTTTACATACCCATGACATACTCCTCATCAGTGAAGGGTGGTAATGGAAATCCATGTGCATACCAATGAGTGATATTCTACGTATAGCCAAGAAAGGAACTATTACAAATGAACATGTGACCAAAAGGCATAGGAAATGAGATATCTGTATGATCAGGGTCTAGATTACCCCAATGTAATCAAGCCATGATTTTCCTAAAGTAAGTGGTGAAGAGTGAGGTTCTCGTGCAAGAAAAATTGTGAAATGAAAGGAATGTAGGCCATAGGTAGTAGTTATTCAAATGAACCCATGATAAATATAAGGAGAGTATGGCGGAGGATAGAGATCCTCAAAATAAAATCCTAGATGAGTCAAGCCATCATGCAAACATATAGTGTCATCACAAGTAGGGTCAAGTGGAATATGCTTCCAATAAGAATCATTCATGAAAAATTTGCATGTGAAAGGAGATCTTACTAGTGGAGGTGGCATATGATGAGGTGAAGGAGCTAGAGCGATGTCCGATGTAGGGAACATTCACCCTCTGCTACGCACAAGAACATTATTATATAGACCCCATGGATCTTACTTCAATGTGCCTCCATTAAAATTTACATCGCCCACATTTAGTTCTTAATTACAAGATCTTCGAACCTTAGAACAGATCTCAACTGCATGTTTTGGGACCTAAGATTGTATTCAATCCACCGATCCTTCACCCCTAACTTATTTAGTTCATCATGTCAATGGTGGTGGATTTTTACTTGACACATGGAGGCTTTACGCTTATCTCAGGGATTTTCCATTTCTCTCTCCTCTCAAACTCTGCACCTGGATGACATGTGGAGGCTTGTGTACCCATCCACTTTATCTTTGACTTTTGAACCCGTTTGGGGTTGCTTATCCATGTTTTAGCTACATGGAGGATCCTCGCTACTCGAAGACTCTCGATGTTTTTTGCCTTCTCCAAAATGCACCAAAGAGACATGTGGATACCCTCCACGTTCAGTTCCATACTTAGGCAAAAATAGTCCCAACAAAATACAAAAGAACTCTAAAAGTAAAAGCGGTTGGGTGACCAAAGGTAGTATTAATAGAAGAGCCCCGAAACAATGTATAAATCCTTCTACAGTTATGGTGACTCACCAAGGGACTCCATTCTAGCCATGGAAGAATCTGGAAATCCTTCCACAAAACTTCAAAATTTCAAAATGTGGCTCAAAGAGATGTCATTCGGATCGGCTTCAAAGCAGCTGCACAGTGACCCATTCACCTTTGTCAAGTAACTCCTTCATCGTAGATCCTAAAAGGATCTATCCAACTCAATAATCTCCTTATGAGAGAATGATTAGAGATCCTGCACCATTGCATGCAAACAAAAATCCATTTTAAGAGTTGGGTTCAGAATGGCCTCTACTTTGGCAACACTAGAAACATCTTTTAAATACGGTCTTATGACCTCAACGAATTCCAACCGATACGTTTGTTCCCTCTTCATGGATCTCATCCAGAAAATGGCCGTAGCTTTCCATTCATGGATGTTTATGTCTGATTCTTGGCCAAAAATGAATGCCAACATGGAGCAGGCATCTTGAGAATCTGCCAAGAACATCTTTAGGGGGATTGGGAATCCCAGTGTCTTGGAACTACTTTAATCATCTTATCGCAACTCCTGTTAATAAATGTTTTTTTATTCTCGCACCGAGTCTGTATGTTTTTGATCTCGGGGCATATTGTATAATTTATTCATTTTTCATGGGGCGAGCCAAAATATCCTTAATCGTCTTTGGTGAAATCACCACTTGTATGTTTGTGCCCTTTATGATGTTGTAGTCAAGGTCGAAGCAAAGCACGCACACATATGTATGAGCTATGGATATAGGTGCACAAGAGGTACCATATATTGTGCGATTGTGGTGGTCCAAATCCTAGAGTCAAAAGACTCAAAATCCCCAAATTCAGGAATCTAGTGTGGGTTGCCTCCCACAGAGCCTTTGGTTTCTTGGTGAGAACAGGATCAAAAACCCCATCAACGAAATCCATTACCATGGAAGAATCGCTAAGTTGTTCTCCCCTATCAGGGAATCTCATCCTCAGGTGATGAGAGCAATGGTGGCAAAGGTCACTCTACATAGGATTTTTGTTGTGGTAAGGAACCGGATGTTGCCATGATTGCTCGAGATTTGCTTTAAAGCTCGATTTTTGAATTAAGGACTCAAGTGTTTGAAAAAGAGACTCATATCATTTAGAATGAGGCATTCGTATGCTCAAATATTTCCTTAAATAGACTCCTCGACTCACACAAATTAATGGCTTATGCATACCTTGGGTCACATCATGTAATGATACTTTAGTTGTATGACCCTTAGCGCCGAATTCTACATTTCCCATAGATTTTTTATCAACACCACAATAATTCTCATTCATTATTCCAAAAATGGTTGGATAATTTACTTTAGGGAAACATAGGAAGATACACTTCCTCACAAAATCCAAAAAGGGGAAAAAGAGTCTCATTGGAGACACGTGTTCAAAGACACTTATTCGAAGGGGCGAGACCACAAAAATGAGGAAAAAGTAAAAAGAAAGAGGGGACTATACATATGATACAAAATTTTACAATGTTGAAACTTTAATAGAAGGGCTTAAGATGGATCCCATTCACCAGATTGCCAGAGGCTCACCTTCCAAATTTTCAAGCTCGAAATCATTTTTTTGCTTGCATGCACTGATTTTGAATGGTCTCATCCATAGAGGGTCAAATTTCCCATGATTTTTGGGCTCGGTGGCCCTCGCGTCCCACTTCAAAACTAAAATGTCGACTCAAAAATCAGGCTCTAAAGTCTTCTGTCAAACCAATTCTTAACAACCTGTTGATGGTTGATCATGGATTCATGGGCTGCCTCCCATTTTTCTAGAAGTTCTACTAGGTCTGCGAGCCTTATTTGCATCACTCCTTTTTCCTCAGTCTCAATTTGTTTAAATAATTGCAATGTTGGGACTTCCATAGTGATGGGAATTATGATGCTTTTACCATATACCAATTCATATGGTGAATCCTTCAGGATATTCTTTGGCATGATTCAATCAGCCCATAAGGCCATCTTGACATGCTCATGCCATGATCTCTTATGTTCATCCCTCATCCTCTTTATGAGTCTGATCAAGTTTTTATTGGTGGATTCCACCAAAATGTTACCCTACGGGTAGTAGCTAGAGGATGTCTTCAAATAGATTACATGCCTCACTCTAAAGTTAGAAACTTTGGCCCCATAAAATACATGGCATTATCTGATATGATCATGTGGGGAGGTTCAAAGCATGTAGTGATATCTTGGAGGATCTCCGAGGATCAAATTTTCTGTGGCTTTCTTTAGCGGAACTTCCTCTGTCCCTCAAGTGAAGTAGTCGGTGGCAAAGTGAGGATCCACTTATGACCTATGCTTGAAATCAAGTTAACCATTCGATGAATTCCAAACGCCATTGTGTGAATGGCTCCTCAACTAAGAGAGGGTTAAGGGGTAGTGCGGCATTTCTCCTAAGCCCGTATAGAATCGATAAATTTTTCACTTGTTTACCATCGCATAACAACAGAAACAAGCTAGGCCAGAAGTATCTTTCCTATAGGACCTTTATGGCGGTGGTTTAGGCCAAAAATTGTCCTCCCAAGTCTCCATGATGCAACTCATGTAGGAAATTTTCGGCCTCCTTATTTTCTAGGCATCTAAGAAAGATCCCATCAAAGTTTCTTTTGAAAAGGAAATTATCAATAATGACAAATTTGGATCCCTATTGTTTGTAATATATTTTCTTTTGAGAGGAAGGTGGCTTGGATACTCACCTGTCTACATGAAGTTCATCCTATCTGATACCCAGTTTTTGGATTCATTTTCTTGGATACGGAGCACCATCTCAAGTTCTTCATTTTTTGGGGGCATTGTATCTTGTGCGATATTTTGGCACAGACCTCTTCCTCATACCAACTTTGTGGGATTTATCTCAATGTCATATTCTAGGATCTTAGTGATCCAGTTGGCCCTTTTATCAGTTATCTCACCCTCCATGATGTATCCTTTAACTCGGAGTGTGTGCCACCATAACTATGATTTTTCTATTAGTGACGAGGTGTCTAAATTTCTTCAAACATTGACAATGGCATAAGCCTATTTCTCCACAAATTTGTACCTTGTCTCATAATCATGGAGAGTTTTTGAAAAGAAAGCAATTGGATGCTCCTCTTCTCATGACTCTCCTTTCTATGTTATCATAACTGCTACACTATGCTCACTCCTATAGACACCTAAAATATTCTTACACTTAGCATTTCCTCCAATTCAGTCAATTAACAACACTTTGTTAATCAACCCTTCTCTGCTCCATTCTCGAATGCCCATTTACGACACCTTCTTGGTTGTATTCTTCTTATATTCAACTCATTTGGCTAATAAACCCCCTTTTATTAGCTAAACCATCTTCCTATTCCCCTCTAGATCACTTTTATTGGCTTCCTAGGCTATCTATCAGTCACAAATGGTTAATCAGACTCCTCCCAACTCTCAATGAGTCTCTAATCACTCACTAATCACGCTTAACTAGCCTAAACCTAGCTTAACTAAGCCTAAAGCATGTTTATCCTAATCTAATATAAAAGTGGTTTTTGACTTACCTTTAGTCCCACATGCACCCAAATTCCAAACTCTCCCAAGTGGAAAACTATAAATAGAAGGGTCACCCCTCCCTTTCAACCCTACACCTTATTGACATCTTGATCTTGATATCATATCTCATCTTGACATAGCTTAAGAGCTCATTTGCATTAGCCAAGCTAATAAGGCATTTGATCTTGAGCCATCCACCATTAAAATAGCTTCATCTTGCATCCATGATAGGTTAGTAATGGAATATGCTAAACTTGGCCTTGTAGCCATTTAGTAAGATTCATTCACCTTCATGGAGTAAACAACAAAATTGATTGCTAGGATATTCTAGGTTCATTTAAATTAGCATTCAAAGAGTAGAGATTAATATACATGTTAGTTTTTGATGTTTCTGTCAAAGTTATAATTCTTGCATGTTGGTTTCCCTTGTTTATCTCTTATCTTATGGTCCATAGATGAGTTACCAAAGATTTGAGGTTCTTTAGCCTCATTCCATAGCTTTTGCAGCTTTCTATTGCACACATTTGGCACACCCGGTGGGACTCTTAGTCCATACTCCATTAATGGAGGTATTTTCTAGACATTACATGTCCATTTCTAACCATTTTTATGATTTCTAGGTTTTAAAGGCTTGTCTTTTAACAGATTTTACATTTTAGATGGGATAAATCTCCCTTTTGCTTAATAATTTAATGGGTTCAAGCTAGAAATAGGTTTTAATGGATAAAAACTAACCTGTTTGCTCTTTTAAATTTTTCATTTCCGTGATTTTTGAGATTTTGCAAGGGTACGCACATGTGTCCTAGATCAGCACGTATACGTCAAAACAGTAGCACACCCATCGAAATGGGTGTGTGTACCCATCTAGTTGTACCTTAACTGTCAAACCAATTTACAACGGGGTGTGTATCCACTGAAACCTAGTGTATACATCGAAGTACATGCGTACACATCATGCGGATGCACAAGTGTCCTATGTCACTCACTTGACTTTGCATTTTTACCTTGCCCATGTACCTATTTGTTTTGGTGTGTATCCATCGAAATCCACGCGCACATGCTTGTATGGAAGCATAGGCATAAAGCCACATTTTCATATTCTTTATCCACGTGAGTCCATCATTAGAGGTGTGTATACGCCTAAAAGTGACAAGTGAGCGTGGGAATCTACAAGTAACTCTTCCACGTACCCGACCTCCCGAGGTCATCTTTGAGACAAATGGGTGGGGATGGGATATGCGTGGGATGCGATAAAACTAGTTAGGAAATCTAATGTCTTCAATACGCACTAGTGGAATTTACGAATCTAAGGCAAAGAAGACCCTTCTAACTCCGAACGGTGTGATGGATTGGTCGGCAAGGATGATCGATCAAAGGCTCCAATCAATATCAAGTTCTGGCGTGATTCGATCTATGGGTTGTGGAATACGTGGAAAATGACCTGGGATAGTTTCATGTATGTCTCTAGATAAGGTCATATGGTGGGTAGTGAATACAATCGACTCTACGGACGATTCTCTGGCCTAGTCCAGAACTCTCTAGCTTTGTTAGCTGCTATATCTAGTAAGGATAATTGTTCGACGATGGTGGGTGGAAGTGGGGTAGATCTGAATACTAGTGTACGTAAGCTAGCATCTATATCTGATTCACCTATGGGCTCGTTAGGCTCATGGGATTTGTGGATCGCAACCGTAGACTCTTGGTTGTTGCGGTCCTACTATGGTCATGTACGAAATCAGTCCCTGATCCCTAGTATCCAATAATCATATGCTTTTTCAGCCTCTATATTTAAAATTAATAGTTGTGCGATCTTCTCAGAGTACCTCACAGGCGTTCTTGCAACCTGGATTCTTAGGCTGGTATCTATATCTAGAAGAGTGTCTCCTGCATCTGGCTGTGGGACCAAAGGATCACAACCAAAGGTTTGTTCTCTTTCGAAACCCTTCTACAGTCATATGAATGTTTACCTAGGGTAATCTGTAGTTCGGTTGATTTGACCAAAATGTGTGTGCTTGGTCGTCTTCTATATTTAATCCCCTCAACTGAGAGCTGATCTGTCATAAATCTGTTGTTGTTTGGAAGATTTGGATTCTAAGATTCTGGTCTATGTCAACTATTGCTGTGACGAGATTGGGTTGAGGCACAATTGGCTCAAATACGTATTCTCTGGGTTCCCTAGGTCCCGTGATTGTCATACAAAAACAATAATGTAAATCTAACTGCAACAAAGTGAATTTAACTATGTGGAATAAATCTAGAACATATATAACTTCTATTTTTGTATTTTCTGAGAAACCTTAAGAATTTAAGAAAGCAGCTATTTAAAATATCTAGAATTGACAACTAAAATAACAACTTAAAACAAACAAAATAACCGAGTGTAGCTATTTGTCTGTGCAATTTGTAGATCTATTCTAAACAATGAAATAACTTATCTAATCTATTTGCCAGACTCTCGATCCTACCTCAGAAGTGAGGAGTGAATCATAGTTTCTCAGAAACTATCAATCCCCACAGCTTCCCTGGCAATATCGAAAGTAAACTTGACTGAAAAGAAGTGATTATCTACTCTATTTGATATATTTCTAACTTAGAACTTTGAAAGCTAGAACCTGGATTCTGCAGAACAGTGGCGAATCCAATGGTGTGTGTGATCTTGTCCCCTCAGTGTGATCTCCTCGTTCCTTCGTGTTCACGTGAATCTAGAAAAGCGTGTAATGCTAGCATCAACAGAAGTAGATATTGGGACAAAGGTAGCTCAGAATACAGACTGAATATAATGTGAGTAGGAGAGGGATAGCGCAAGAGTACAGAGCTTGGCTTATGTAATTCCTAGCGGGATCTATTGCGAGTCATGCAACATAAAGCGTCCAGAACCTGAAACTATCCTATTTTGAGGAGAAAAACCTGCAACTTTAATGGCTTCCTAAGCTATTCTATTTCAATGGATTGGATAAAATAACAGCAGTGCTTGCACAAGATGGATATGTGGCTTACCAATAGCTAAACAATGCTAACTAAGCATGCAATGAATTGAAACTATGGCTTCTAAGCAAAATAATAGACTGAGCTACTGAAATTAGAAGATGAGAGCAAAAATGAGAGGCCATTTGCTTGAGCACAAGCCATCTATTTATAGCATTTCATTCACCCAAAGATCAAAACCAAACTGAACTCTAAAACTATAAACAATGGCCAAACACTATTCCAGGGGACCAAAAACATAAATGCAAGCCCAAGGCGGTGAAAAAAGCTGGTGAATCGTTGATTTTTACGTGAGTCGCGTTAAAAATGCTTTCTGGAAAACACGTGCAGGACCGCCGCTCTGAGCAGGGCGGCGGTTACAGGACCGCCGCCCTAATCGGGCGGGCGGCATGAGACCGCCGCCTGCAGCGGGCGGCGGTTTCGCATCAAGAAGAGGCAAAAGGTCAAGAAAAGAGGAAAAGAGATAAAAACAAAGGACACAGGGGCTAAGCGGGGCATGTGGGATGTTAACACACACTTGGAGATCTTTTCCGGATCCCGAACACCTTACGAGGAGACCTGTATCATCATTGGGGCACTTGTTACGTTGTTATGGCAGTACAGTACCTTACAATTTTGGGTACGTACATATTGCCCCCTCGGAGAAGCGTTTTAGCCATGAAGAGGCATAAAACGGTGGGTCCGAGTATGGCGGTCCTGAAATGGGAAGTTAGAAGTTATACCTGATACGTCCGTGTGTTGAAATGATGCCATCCAATATTCCCGCTACCTACAAAATGAAAAGAGAACTCAAGTGCAGATAGACAGAATAGTTTGGAAAATAAACGCTAAAATAATAAGAAATGAGAACGTACCATTTGTGCGGGGATAAGAACTTACCTCCGTCGGCACTCCAAACCTGTGAAAAAGGGCATTTAAAATGAGTCAAGGTGTTATATATATGAAAGTGGGCCCATTTTCCTATTCATTTGCGCGAGTTGATTTGATTGATTTTGAGCTCTGGAATCCACGGTGATGGTTTCTTGCGTGAGTAGAGTCAAAACGTCCGTGGCGAGATAGTGATCATGCCTCCACATGCGGAACATCGACCCGTGAGATCACAGGTTAGTTTTCTTCAATTTATCATTTTTACCCCCTTAATTTTGAAATGTGAAAATCTTTGCCATGGGGGTAATTTTCAAAAATGTTAGTGTTAGAAGGTTCATCTAGGGGGCGCCTACTGGGTAGGTTTTGTTTTTACGTAAAATGGTCCTTTTTGAATTTTTTAGGCTTTTTAAAGTTTAAAACCCGCGTGGGTTTTCAACCATGACCGCCGCTCCCGCGGTGGTACCATGGCGGTGGTTACATGACCACCACCTCCTGTTGAGGGCACGTTACCTTAACCGTGGTTACACCTCTTTTTAAGGCGGCGGTTACAAAACCGCGCGGTTTCGGTAGTTTCACACAGAATGCTAAAAGAACATCTCTTTGATATTGTTTTTGCATTTCTAGCATTTCTACATGTTTTCATGACTTTCTTAGTATTATTTGGATGCTAACTTGCTCTGTTTTGTGTGTTTTTGGGTGTATGCAGGCGAGAGAGGAGTATATCCGGTGGAGTAGAGAGAGGGAGTGTGATTGGCTCCCAGGGTACTAGATGCCCTCTCACAGGATGAGGAGGACACTCTTCAGTGGGCTGGGATACTACGCATTTCACGCGTGCCCCATGTTACACCATCCAGTCACATTCTTTGTGACCTGTTCTCATATTGGGATGCAGATCGGAACACCTTCCGATTACCAGGGGTCCGTGGTGAGTGGACTATCACATTGGAGGATGTCTATCATATTCTGGGGGTCCCGATCATCGGGAGACGACTTACCCTAGAGACAGCAGGTTCACGGGCCCAGATTACACAGTGGGCTACATATATGGGAGACGCAGTCATCTCCACGGGGTCGAAGAAGGGGGTTAGAGTTCGATCCATTCCTACTTTGCCCATCCCCTTACTTCGCCAGGCTATCATGGGGATCCTTGCCTCGAGACTGATCGGGGACAAGGGAGGAGATACTTTGTTATACTGTTGGTCCCCTATTATTGCACAGATAGAGGGACATGGTCGATATATGCCTGGGGAGTAGACATTCTTGGGACCACCTACCATGACTTATACAGGGTAGTCCATTTACAGGGGCAGTCCTTGAGCCACCCGACCCTAGTCATGAGTTGGGTCTATGAGCACTTCATCCCCTATGGCAGAGGTGTAGAGGTGACAGACCCCGGAGCTATGAGGGCAGCCAGATGGACAGACATGTCGGTGCTTAGAGCACCTCATCAGCCAGTTGCCTCCCTGACTACTGCCGACATGGAGGCCACACCATATCAGACTATGGCAGGCATATGGGGCGAGGAGACTCTTACTTTGATCTCCTGCTCCACCACAGGGCAGCTTATTGATAGAGTGGGTGAGTGGAGATACACCCCTTTGGCCGAGTTCCTCAGCAGTTTGGCCTACCCTACATGGGTATGCTTCCCCCGAGTGGCGCCAGTATACAGATCAGTCCGAGAGGCCAGAGGGGGGCCTAGAGGCCGGGGTTGGATAGTGGTTACTCCTGGCATTCCTATTGCGGCCAGGAGGATTGTACGTGCCAGAGGGAGAGCCGGTGCACCTCGGGCACCTTTGCTTCAGATCACCGCGGGTCCTGCCCATAGCAGCGATGACCCCATTGACATAGACTCCGAGTCTGAGGAGTTTACAGGGGGAGAGATAGAGGAGGAGACCGAGGACAGTGATCCTGAGTGGCATGATACTCAGGATATCATGCAGGCAGAGAGGGCCGAGCAGAGTGCAGAGAGGGATACTCTGGTTTCAGAGGAGCCACTCTCCCAGGGCCATGGTGGGGAGGATGAGTCCATTGCGGGGTGCTATGTTGCTCCAGCCACAGGAGCAGCTCCTCAGTCGGCAGCGGCATCCGTGGCAGGTGCTGATCCTATAGATCCATCCTGGAGGCCTGGTGATCCGAGTAAGTTACCCTCTCCCCTTTTTAATATTTGTTTTTAGTTAGAATCTCCTTAGTTGCTATCTTGTGTTTCTAATTTCTTGTTTGGTTTCTAACTTGTTTTCTCTTTTGTTTGCAGAGACCGCCGATGAGTGGTGAGATTTGATTCACAGGGTATGCACTGATTCCCTGATGATCCCCATGGATAGGACCCATGCGAGCTGTCCGTAGACGCTGGGGAGCCTTCAGCAGCCGGTAGGCATACCGATGTCTTTGCCCCAATCTGGCATGTAGCCAGGATGGTATCGACTCTCCGCACAGAGTTAGCGGGATATAGGACAGCCGAGTGCTTGATGAGGAGTCGTTCTCGTGGCGAGACTACGGCTGCCTCTCGGGATCCTGAGCCTTCCGTGCACTCAGAGCGTCGGCATAGCCGAGTCCTAGGTGTGGGCGTGCACCTTCAGAGGGGTCTCGTAGAGATTGAGAAGCCACTTGGCTCTCGTAGATTTTTGTATGATACATTCTTTTGTATATTCCGGGCTCTTTGAGCATTTTGACCATGCTTAGTGCATGATGGCATTGTACATAAATGTTGATCATTTATATATATATATATATATATATATTTATTCTTTTTGGATCAAACTTTTGGCATTGATGGCTTTGTTTCCTTTTCCAGTTTCCTTATGTATACTACGATGTATGTTTATATGCTTTTTAGAATGTATGCAATGGAGAACAAATGATGCAAGTGTTTACTTCTTCTTTTTGTATTTCATGATGCTGATACATGATAATGTAGATATAATATGATTTTGAATTTTAGCTTCTATAAGCAATTTTGGATACTCATGTTTGTTTTGGCAGAGTGGTGAAGGTAAACCGGTATGATGAGCAGATAAACCTGCCCCTACTCCCAACTCCACGCAACTAGTAAGATGCGAGGGCTCATCACCGAGAGCTAGAAAGGGCACAAGTTGTGAAATATGCTGAAATGATAGTGATGAAAGATAGACAAAGCTTTGGTGGAACCAAATTGGAAGCTACAAGCTTACTCTACCCGAGTGACTTCATAGTTTAGAATGCTACTTACTTTGCGGTTTATCTAGACTTAGATCCGTAGATGGCCACATAGTAGACAAAATCTGGGTTTTTAGGATTTTAACTCTCTTGGAATTTTGAACATCTGATTCATTTATCTTTGATTTAAGACCTCAAGATTTGAATTGTTTTCTTATGACCTTTAACGTTTGTTTGTCAAGAGGACCCCCTATACTTTGCCCCATGCTACTAGTAAGAAGCGTGGGTTTATCACCATGGGCAAGGTATAGGCGAGTAAGGGCATTTCCATCCTTTCCCAACCCTACGTCACTAGTAAGAGACGCAAGCTCATCACCGAAGGTTGGTGGGGCAAGGAAATGTGTAAAATTAAAATTTTCTGTTTGATCACTTTTTGACTCGTTTTCTTGAGTAAAATGTCAGTATGTGCTTATTTCCAAAGAGACATATATATGGGATAGATGTGACACCATGAAGCTTCTAGAACAGACCATAGGCAAGACACCTATCCTAAGAAGAAACTAAAAGTGAGAACAAGCCCGCAGATCTTGGTATGGTTACCGTTTAAGACTTTGTCATATCTAGCTTTATTTGATGACATGATTCCGAGATAATTTGATGATATCATGAAAATGGAGAGGTATGATTAGAAAGTTTATGCCAACAACATCATGAGTTTGTAATGAATTTCTTTGAGAATAAAATTCCTTGATCACAATTTGTGTAAGAAACAAGCGGACAAAATGATCTTAATCTATATGAAGATGCAATGTAAATATATATAAGTAGTGCTAGCTGCTTATGCGTAGAACCGCTTGAGGTGCAGGGAATTGACTGTTTCACCAAATTCCTCACCTTCTAGCGTACATAGGAGGTATGCACCATTTCCATAGTCCTTCATGACTCGGTATGGGCCCAACCATTTAGGCCGGAACTTCCTTCCTTCGCCGGTCTTCTTGTCGATCCGACTGTCTAGCCTTAGAACTAGATCACCTTCATATATGTCACGTTCATAGACCTTCTTGTTATATTGCCAGCACATCCGGTCAGCATAGGCTCTATCTGCACTGTTGTTCAAAGCATCTAACCTAGTTTCATCTAGGCTTTCTAGTTGGGAAAGACGTGCTTCTCTGTAAGCGTCTTCATCCAGAATCCCTTGTAATGAAATGCGGAGACTGGGTATTTCGACCTCAAGTGGGAGAACTACCTCTGCCCCAAATACTAGTGAGAAAGGAGTTGCTCCCGTTGGTGTTCTTATTGAGGTTCGGTGGGCCCATAAGGCCGGATATAACTTCAAATGCCAATCTCGTTTGTTTTCTTTCACAGTTTTAAGGAGAATGGCTTTCAGTGTCTTGTTTGTTGCTTCAGCCTGTCCGTTGGCTTGAGGGTAATACAAGGAAGCCGTATGATGGCTTATTTTAAATTTATTGCATAGTTCGTGAACTTCATCATTTTTAAAAGAAGTTCCATTATCTGAGATAATGACTTGTGGGATACCGTATCTGCAAATGATTTGGTTCAAAATGAACTTGGCGATTACAGAACTGGTACAGTAGTAAGAGGCATAGCCTCTACCCACTTGGTGAAATATTCGGTGGCCGTGATTATAAAATTATGGCCATCTGTAGACGAGGGAGAGAATTTCCCTATCAAATCAAGACCCCATGTAGAAAAGGGCCATGGAGTAGCAATTGGTTGTAGAGCTTGTGCTGGCATATGAATCTCGTGGGAGAATTCTTGACACTTATGACACCTGCGTACAAACTCCACTGCGTCGTGTTCTAGAGTGGGCCAGAAATAGCCCATTCGATGTATTTTGCGAGTGGTGGCATGGCCACCGAAGTGGCCTCCACACATTCCACTATGAGATTCATGGAGAATCTTCTTGGATTCTTCTGTGTCGACACATCTCAGGAGCATTCCATCGAATGCTTTTCGGTAGAGCACTTGCTCTATGATGACGTATTTGGCTGCAATAATGCGTAACCGCCTTCTTTGTTGTGATGTAGCCCCTTCTGGATACATATGGTCCATGATATAATTAATAATGTCGGTATACCAGGGACACTCAGAGATAGGAGGTCTAGTTTCAATGTAGTATACGCACTCATCTGGAAAATCTAAATTTACTAAATCACCTCCATCTAATGGGTTATCAGCTAACCAATCTGTGATGATTTGTCCTTTAACCGACTTCTAATTTACAAATGTTAATTTGAATTCCCCCATTAAGGTTATAAAACATCCAGCCTTTTTAGACAAGGATCCTTGTGTGAGGAAAGTTCGTAAATGGTCTGTTTTTACCATGACCCTTGTTTCTTGATTCAACATATAGTGTCTTAAGCATTTAGTAGCAAAGACTATGGCAAGGCATTCTCATTCTACCTGTGTATAACGTGTTTCATAGTCAAGTAATGTTCGACTAATGAAATAAATCATGCGTGCTCCCTCTTGTCATCGTCTTCTTGGGCCAACATACAGGCCAACGAGACATCGGTAGCTCGTGAATATAAAATTAACGGGTGGTCTAGCTTAGGTGGCATTAGCGTAGGTGGTGATAACAGGAAACACTTAACTGCATCAAAGGCTTCATTGCAGTCTTCGGTCCAATCAATGCTATAATCCTTCTTGAGTAAATTGTTGATTGGATGAATGGCAAAACTTAAGTCTGGGATGAATCTCCGGATTGCACCAAGTTTTCCAAGAAATGACCTGATTCCAGATTCATTCGAAGGTGGGACCATTTCGAGGACAGCCCAAATTTTGGTTGGATCAACATCTATCCCTCGTGACGATATGATGTAACCTAGGAGCTTTCCTCCTGTTACACCAAAGATGCATTTCTCTGGATTTAGCGTGACTCTGTATTCTATTAGGCGTGAAAGAATGACGCGGAGTACTTCTGGATGGTCACAACGCTTCTTGGCCTTAGCCAACAAGTCATCTACGTAGGATTCCATGATTTTATGAATTAGATCATGGAATATATATGTCATAGCTCACTGGTACGTAGCACCAGCGTTCTTGAGACCAAATGGCATAACAACATAACAATAGGTTCCCCAAGGAGTTATAAACATGGTTTTAGCTTGGTCTTGTTCAGATATTTTGATTTGATTGTATCCCGAGAATCCATCCATGAGAGACAAGAGTTCAAATCCAGCTGTTGCATCAACAATGACATCTATGGATGGTAATGGGAAGTCATCCTTAGGACATGCTTTGTTAATGTCTCGAAATCTATGCAGATGCGTATCTTCCCATTTTTTTTTAGAACGGAACGATGTTAGATACCCATTGAGAGTAATCGACTGGTTTGATGAATCCTACTTGTAGGAGTTTTATTATTTCCTCTTTCACCATGAGAGCCACCTTAGGTTTCATGGGTCTTGATTTTTGTTTAATCGGTTTTGCATCTGATTTAGTGACGAGGTTATGCACCGCAATGTGTGGTGCAACGCCTGTCATTTCCTTATAATTAAATGCAAAAGCTTTCTGATGTTCCTTGAGGATCTGAGTGTGTATTTCTACTTCTTCCGGGGTTAACGAGGACCCTAGTTTCAAGATTTTTGGTTCATCCTCCGTTCCGATGTTAACATCAATTGTTTCTTCGATTAAAGAGGCATTACCCTCTTCAAACTCAGGTGGGGCTGGAGGTAAATCCAAATCGTCCCCACTTTCTACCGTGTATACGCTAGGTTCCATCATGGGATTTCCAAAGTAGGAAGATGAATGTGGAATTAAGGACAAATCTATCATATGATAGGAGAGATGTAATGCCGCATAGGCGTTTAAGTAATTCAGAGTGGTCATATCACTATCAATGTGATCTAGGATAATAGACTTGTTTTCATTTCCGTTTAAAAGAGAATTTTCGTTTACTTTTATCAATGGTTCATCACGAAGGGATACCATGAAACGGGTATCTTCTAACTTACTGTTTGGAGTAAAGCGTGATGCCGAGGTTGCTATAGAATCGGCGAGAAGATTGTGTTCTCGCGATTGCTTCAATTGATATGAAGTCAAAGTCCTTGCTTAAATCTAATACAGCTGTTTTGTAAAGTTGTAAGTGCTCGGCTTTGGTTTCATATATCTCAGAGACTTGGTTTGCTACCAATTGTGAGTCTCCTAACACTCTGATGTTATTAACACCGATCCTCTTGGCTAAAATGAGGCCAAGGAGGAGGGCTTCGTACTCAGCGCCGTTGTTTGTACATTCGAAATTGAGTTTGAAGGCGAATGGTAGGACCTTTCCTTCAGGGGAAGTAAAGATTATACCTGCCCCCGCTCCGTAACGACATCTAGCTCCATCAAAATGGAGTGTCCAATATTTAGCTGGGAATATGGATGCTGGGATATTTGTTGTGTTTGCGCATTCTACTTCCACCATACAGAGATCCTCTGCTGGAAGAGAACCAACACCTAGGGAATATCCCATGCCTACAGAATCAAATGGTAAGAACATTGGTAGATCCTGTTCCAGTAATTCAATGATTTTTGCAGTAGTTCCTAATGATACCATTTCTACAATGTTAGCCTCATCTTTTGAGGCTGGGATTGTCTTGACTAGATTCATAGTCTCAAGATCCGTTGTAGGTACCAACTTCTCCTCTGGTTTTGCGTCAGTGGGTTTATTAAGTTGGTTTGTTGGAAGTTCAAATTCCGAGTGCACACCTGGTCTTTTCTTTAAGTCAGCTAGGTGTATATCGAATGGCTTTGGATCACCTTTGGCTACAAACACCTTTCCTAGATGCAAGAATCTTACTTCTTGGAATAACGTAGAAGGGATTGCCTTCATACGGTGTATCCATGGTCGGCCGAGGATCATATTATAATTAGTTTCCCGATCTATAATATAAAACTCAGTCAGGATTGTTTTGGGTCCTAAGGTGACCGGTAGTATTATAGTTCCAATTGAAGTGGCCTTAAGGCTATCATAGCCTCTCAGTGTATTTCAAGTGGTGGAACAATTTGTTTCCCCATATCCTAATTTTTGAAGGAAAGAGAAGGGGACTATGTTAACTACCCCCATCGTCAACCATTGCTCATTTTACGTAGTTATTATAAACCCATACTTGTAAGTGTAAGGCTGGATCACCTCTACGTGTAATTTCAGCATCTGTAGGCATTTTACTTATTTCGAATATGAATTCGACATCCTTATCCGGCTGCCCCGGAGGATGGATATCAAAATCTACATGGTTCACTTGTGTTTCAGGAGGTGGAGTGATATTAATTAGATGACCTAAACCTAATGCCTCTAGAAGAGCAGCCCTGTGGGTAGGGAATTCTTCAGTAAGTCCAAAAATGAAATGTGCGAGAAGGTTTTTGTTAGGTCGCTAATTAAATCATAGGCACCTACGGGTTTTTCTACTATTTGTTGGCTCTTATCTGTTTCTGGCAGATGACTTGGGCTTGGTTGAGAGAAATACTCTCGTGTTCTTGTTATAGCTTCGATGGGTAGTTCGGCATCTAGTTCTACTAAACTGACTATCTTGGGTCTCGGCTGATTTCCTAATTGTGGCGCAACTGATGGATTTAGTGAAGTCGAGGCTTCATGATCATTGTTTCCCGTCATTACGCTTTTGTTTGTCCCATTTAGATTTAGCCTATTGTTATCATGATTTGGGAGTGGATCGTTAAAGATCTTGAGGGGAGCATTCTGAGGGGAAACTGCCCCTGCGAGCGTGCTTGGTGGTGGTGACACGGGATCTGCCAAAAACAAATCTGTGAAGAACTGTCTTTGTTCTTCTGGAAAACGTTGCATGAATTTATTGTAGTCATGGCACGTTCTAGTGTCATGACCTCAAATTTTGTGGAAACCACAATATGAATTGGGATTGTAATTCCTGGTTTGTTGGTTTGGTGTATATTGTGGCCTAAAATTCTGATCAAACTGTTGCCTATTAGGATTAAAGTTTTACATTTGTTGTTTCTGGCTTTGATTTTGGTTTTGATAACCAAATGAGTTTTGGCTTAGACCCTGTGTGGGATTTCACCATTGTTGTTGTTGTTGAGGATGATTAAAATCCACTGTATTGATTGTGGGGGTAAAGTTATTGTTTCGTTGATTGTTCATTGGTAATGAAGTATTCACAGTATTTACCTTTTTAGGCTGATCAGTTACTCCATCTGTTGTCACCCCGTGATTTTTGTTAAGGATTTTAGGTCCTTGATTGACGTTCGTGGTAATAGGATAAGTTGTAGTGTTCTGGCTGGAGGTGATTAACCTCCCGTTTGTTCCATATGTCTTACGACCACTATCTATCACTTTGCTTGATCTATTCGAAGAGTGCTCTCAAGTACTTCATCGTAAGTTCTTAGTGGGAACTTCTGGACTTCTTCCTTCACCTCTCTGCTGAGAGAATGAAGGAATAAATCACATAGTTCCATCTGATCCATATTTGGAGCACTTGCCGAAGAATAAAGAACTGTACGCCACCTTTGGATGAAATGGGCGACAGATTCATTGTGTTCTTGTTTAATGTGCAAGAATTCCCTGATTCCTGTTCTTAACAGTTTGTTCATGTCGAATGCTTTGATGAACTCTGAAATGAGTTGTTTAAATGAATGGATTGAAGCCTCAGGTATTCTATAATACCAATCAAGAGCGATGCCTTCCAAATTTTTGGGAATATTTTAGCAACGACCCCATCCCAAGGGAGTAATTCTCGTATGGCTGTAGCGTAAGCCTTGATATGTGCATTTGGATCTCCCTCACCTTTGTACTTGGGTAAATCGGGAAGGGGTCTTGGAAGCATGACGCTTCGTATGGTGAAGTCTAAGGGCTCTTTCAAATATTCTGAATAAGTCCCTATCGCATAGGTTTCGACCATTGATGGTGCTTGTTGAGGGAGTGGTGGTGGAATGGGTTGTTGATATGGCGTAACGTATGCATTGGTAGGGGCATAAGGAAACACCTGTGTTTGAGCAAGCATGCCGGAGAGGAGAACATATCTCCTTGTGGTGATTTGGAGTACATGTTTAAGTATGACGGGGTATTGTCCAGGAATGGATTGTTTTGTACTAGACCGGGAGGAACGGTGTTAGAGATGATGGGCCTAGTTGGTGTTTGTTGTGGATACTGAGGAGGCATGCCTAACGTGCCTATTCCTGTGAGGAGGTCTACTTGGCTAGGATGGTGTGGGGGATTGGAACTTCCTGCTTGCATGAATTGAGAATTTTGACTTGCTTGAGCAAGTTCTAACCCTCTCACTTTTTCTACTAACATTGAAATGACTTCATTTGGTGAAGTCACGGTGCTTTGCCTTAGCGGCGTTTGTTGTATACCCTGGTGTTGTATAGGCATGTGATATCCCGTTATGAACTGATCGTTGTCTGCCAAGTTTCCCCGAGGGCATTTCCTATATGTAGTGGTATGGAGGTATTTTCTTGAAAAGAGGCATCGGGTTGTATTCGTAAACTCCCTATAGGTGGGTACATACCCGAGAGCGTTGTTCACTCCTAGGATAACGTATTGACTGTTCATCATCTAAGACCAGGTATGGGTCTGATTGTCTACTAATTTGTGGTCTAAGTAGCATCTGAGGAGATGAACCAGATTCTCTGGTAAACGTCATATTATTCGAGCCTGAAGGCTCTGTTTGTTGTTTTTGAGGGAGCTGATCTAACTCCTCAGTTTGAAAAGATGAATTATATCTGATTTTTGGAGTTTGTGTTGACAACTGATTAGTTGAGTAGTTGTCACCCCATACCGAGAGTGAGGGTGATGATTGCCTATTCTGTTGGGCGTAGTATGCCTCAAGACCCAAGAGGGGTCTGCCATATGCATCGAATCCCGACATATTCGGGGGGTATATGAATACCCGCAGAATAATGGGAAGGAGCGAAGGTGGATGAGATAAGATGAAACTCTCAAAGAGAAGGTGAAACAGTTGTTGGTTTCACATCGGGTTCACCAATTTTGTACGCCGGAAAAGTGACAAGTGAGCGTGGGAATCTACAAGTAACTCTTCCACGTACCCGACCTCCCGAGGTCGTGCCGAGACAGCCGGTGGGGATGGGATATGCGTGGGATGCAGACAAACTAGTTAGGCAATCTAATGTCTTCAATACGCACTAGTGGAATTTGTGAATCTAAGGCAAAGAAGGCCCTTCTAACCTGAACTGGTGTGATAGATCGATCGGCCATGGATGATCGCTCAAGGCTCCAATCAATATCAAGCTCTGGCGTGATTCGATCTATGGGTTGTGGAATACGTGGAAAATGACCTAGGATAGTTTCATGTATGTCTCCAGATAAGGTCATATGGTGGGTAGTGAATACAATCGACTCTACGGATGATTCTCTGGCCTAGTCCAGAACTCTCTAGCTTTGTTAGCTGCTATATCTAGTAAGGATAATTGTTCGACGATGGTGGGTGGAAGTGGGGTAGATCTGAATACTAGTGTACGTAAGCCAACATCTATATCTGATTCACCTATGGGCTCGTTAGGCTGCGGGATTTGTGGATCGCAACCGTAGACTCTTGGTTGTTGTGGTCCTACTATGGTCATGTATGAAATCAGTCCTTGATCCCTAGTATCCAATAATCATATGCTTTTAAGCCTCTATATTTAAAATTAATAGCTATGTGATCTTCTCAGAGTACCTCATAGGTGTTCTTGCAACTTGGATTCTTAGGTTAGTATCTATATATAGAAGAGTGTCTCCTACATCCGGTCATGGGACCAAAGGATCACAACCAAAGGTTTGTTCTCTTTCAAACCCTTCTACAGTCATGTGAATATGTGCCTAGGGTAATCTGTAGTTCGGTTGATTTGACCAAAAAGTGTGTGCTTGGTCATCTTCTATGTTTAATCCCCTCAACTGAGAGCTGATCTGTCGTAAATCTATTTTTGTTTGGAAGATTTGGATTCTAAGATTCTGGTCTATGTCAACTATTGTTGTGACGAGATTGGGTTGAGGCACAATTGGCTCAAATACGTATTCTCTGGGTTCCCTAGGTCCCGTGATTGTCATACAAAAACAATAATGTAAATCTAACTGCAACAAAGTGAATTTAATTATGTGAAATAAATCTAGAACATATATAACTTCTATTTTTGTATTTTCTGAGAAACCTTAAGAATTTAAGAAAGCAACTATTTAAAATATCTAGAATTGACAACTAAAATAACAACTTAAAACAAACAAAATAACCGAGTGTAGCTATTTGTCTGTGTAATTTGTAGATCTATTCTAAACAATGAAATAACTTGCCTAATCTATTTGCCAGACTCTCGATCCTACCTCAGAAGTGAGGAGTGAATCATAGTTTCTCAGAAACTATCAATCCCCACAGCTTCCCTGGCAATATCGAAAGTAAACTTGACTGAAAAGAAGTGATTATCTACTCTATTTGATATATTTCTAACTTAGAACTTTGAAAGCTAGAACCTGGATTCTGCAGAATAGTGGCGAATCCAATGGTGTGTGTGATCTTGTCCCCTCAGTGTGATCTCCTCGTTCCTTCGTGTTCACGTGAATCCAGAAAAGCGTGTAATGCTAGCATCAACAGAAGTAGATATTGGGACAAAGGTAGCTCAGAATACAGACTGAATATAATGCGAGTAGGAGAGGGATAGCGCAAGAGTACAGAGCTTGGCTTATGCAATTCCTAGCGGGATCTATTGCGAGTCATGCAACATAAAGCGTCTAGAACCTGAAACTATCCTATTTTGAGGAGAAAACCTGCAACTTTAATGGCTTCCTAAGCTATTCTATTTCAATGGATTGGATAAAATAATAGCAGTGCTTGCACAAGATGGATATGTGGCTTACCAACAGCTAAACAATGCTAACTAAGCATGCAATGAATTGAAACTATGGCTTCTAAGCAAAATAATAAACTGAGCTACTGAAATTAGAAGATGAGATGAAAAATGAGAGGCCATTTGCTTGAGCACAAGCCATCTATTTATAGCATTTCATTCACCCAAAGATCAAAACCAAACTAAACTCTAAAACTATAAACAATGGCCAAACACTATTCCAGGGGACCAAAAACATAAATGCAAGCCCAAGGCGGTGAAAAAAAGTTAGTGAATCGTTGATTTTTATGTGAGTCACATTAAAACACTTTCGGAAAATGCGCGTGGACCGCCGCCCGATCGGCGATTCTGAGGTACCGCCAGCCGAAGTTAGACCGCCCCCTGTTAGGGCGGCGGTTTCCGCCACTAAGGGCAACTTTACAAAAAGGGCAAAAGGTCCAGAAAAGAGGAAAAGAGATAAAAACAAAGGATGCAAGGGCTAAGCGGGGCATGTGGGATGTTAACTCACACTTGGAGATCTTTTCCGGATCCCGAACACCTTGCGAGGAGACCTGTATCATCATTGGGGCACTTGTTACGTTGTTACGGCAAAGACAAAGACCTTACAATTTTGGGTACGTATAGTGTGTATCCATCGGTTGGGGTGTGCATGCATCATTCTAGACACATAGGTGTCTCTGTTTGATCTATATTTATTCCTATTATTTTTAGTGCTCCTAGTTTGGGTCATATCTCCTCGCTCGTTGACCCGTTTTCAGAACTTGAATAGGTGTCAAAAAGAGCCCAAAGCTAACTTTGTGAGGAAATATTTAAAATTAATGTACCTTTGGTATCATTACTTCTATTGTAAAACTCCCAAAATGTCCCGAGACCTCTGAAAATGTAAAATACTAAAAACTACTGAAAATTTGCTAAAAATAGATTTCCAGAATTTTCTGATTTTCTTGGTTTTCTAACTTTTTTGCAGGGTTCTAATAGTGGTTTACTAATTTTTTCCATCATTTTTTTCATACTAACTTAGTTGAAGTTTTTGCATCTTTATTTGTGAAGGTTTGAAATGTGTATGCTCTTCCCTCACGCCTTTCTAGGTGATCTTGGGAATCAAAACATTTCACTACCTTCTTCATACTTTCAAAACAATTCAATTAGCTTTCAAAGTTGGCTAAAATGAGTTTCTTTTTTGCAAATCACTTAAATTGTTTTCCATTTCTTATTGTAGTTGATTTTTTGTGTTGCGTATGTTCTTTTCTCGCACCTTTTAGGTGATCTTGGGAATCAAAAACAACACTTAAAATATCTTTCATGATATTGTGATCTTTTGGAAAACTACTAATCTTGGTGTAGGACCTAATTCATTTTTCAAAGAAAGGAGGTTCGAAACACAAACCCACTAATATGAGTTTAATTGTAGGTTTCCAAACGGTGTGCTACTTAAAACCACATTAAGCTAAGGAAGATAAAAACACACCACGAACATAACACTATATTGCAGGTTTCAAAAGGGTACATCCCTATCCGCTCAGCTAGAACATAACCCCTTTCACATAACACCTTAAGCTATAAAAATTGGGGTGGTTCTAGGAACCCTAAATTAATCTACCGTTGTGTAACCTCATGGATAAAACAGGAAGTGCTCTACTTACCCACTTGAATAGTCATACATTGTGAGTTTAGAGTCAAAGATGTCTCAGATTGTGACCCCAAAGTGATGATACAATTGAATACACTAGTTTCTCATTATATCATAAGGGGGTAAAGTAAAGCCAAGATACTCCTTGGAAACCTTGGAAAATTAAGCTCGCATTAGACAAATTGTTGACACCTAGTTGAGTGATCTACTTAGGAAAGCCATTTCGTCAAGGAGCCCACTTTGCTAGTCCATTATCACGTCTTGTCAAACCATCATGAAGTGACAACTTGCTTGGACTCAAAACCTTGTTTTTTAAACATGGTAAAGAGTCCACTCAAGTTAGATCTAAGTGTCTCTCTTCACGAAATTAAAAGACGTATTACTTAGCTTGGTTTCTTTCTCACCTTCGGACGAGGTGAAACTCTACCCAAGTGACGCTTAGTTTATTTTCACATATTTTGATCTATACCTTTACGTTCTTGTTTCCCATTTGGGACAAGAGAAGGCATCTTTTCGAGACTATTGTCATAGATAGTGTTTGCCACTTTTATGTCTGTTTACGCTCATCCATGTTTGCAGCTGAGTTGTTAAATGTCTAAAGTATGTGGTTACATTTTTATATCTTGATAGCCTCTTGATCTTGATTTCAATATCATCGTCATAGTTAGGATTGACTCATCATTTGATCCCTTAGACTTGTTACCTTGTTCACATTTTCTTGACACAATTAAGATTCTTACATCACGTTTCTCATAAACATGATCTAAGTGACTGCATTTTGGCATCATGTTGCTCACATTTTAGCAAATGCTTAATATAATTTGACTTAGCTTGATTTCAAACATTGTCCTAAATCTTGAAAAGTGTCACTTACTTTGTTTGCGTCATTTTGATACCACTTTAACACTAATATATCACTTCTCCACGAAGCTTGATGGACGTTTTCAATTGGTGTGGTTATGTGGCTTACATTTTTAAACCTCGCCCTTTAACATTTAGGCCTTGTTGGTTTTTAATTCAAAATGGTATCCTTTGATTGGGAGTCATGCTTATGCTTTGTTAATACTTGTGCCTTGTTCAATTTTTTGAACTTGACATAGAGTTGGCTATCTAGCATCAAAAATATTGTTGAAAGTGAAAGGTAAACACTTTGATCAATTTATTTGGTTATCTATACTTGCATGATTGTTCCTTGCGTGTTAACAAACTCATAGACTTATTCTAGGAAAATCTTGTTGGATTATCAAAATTGTGTCATCACAATGTATATTTTCCTTAGACTCCCTTTGGAAAATCACACAAACATCTCCATACTTACGAAATGTCTAGTTGAATGTCATGTTAGGAAATAAGGGATAAAATATGTGGAATAATCCCTCATAGAATCGTAATAATAGAAACTAATATGCAGAAAATATTACAGATCTGAAATAAAAGTGTAGAATAATAAAATAACAACACAAAGAGACAATATTTAACATGGTTCACCCAATTTGGGCTATGTCCACTAAGAATAACTTGCTCAAATTTTATTACAAGCCACTACTCTCTCAATAAAATACCCAAATCTATTTGGAGCTAAGCTCAACAAACTCTACAGAATTCACACCCGAATTCAAACACATCTACAATGTTACATCAAACCCTACCATATGCACAAAACCACATAAGTAGACAACTGCTTTAGCATTTTTATAAAACCATGGGTATCAAAACCATGGGCCAAAACCGTCCCATAAACCTATGGGTCAAAAATCCCACCCATATGAGAAAATCATGTTTCCCAGTATATCAAACACATTTTTCGAGAAACCCCGGCAAGATAATTGTGGAAACTGTATAGTACTCTTAGTGTACAGTCTTCAACATTTTCACACATGAAAACAAGATCCACAACCTAACATGTCATTATGCTTCCCTAAATCATCATGGAACTTCCTTCCCTTTTAAGGATTTCCTTCACACTATCTAGATCTATGCATTTGTACCTAAACAACGCTAACAATGATTGACTATCGTGCGCTCCTCACACTTACAACAATAGGAAACCTAGGTTTAGGACTTCACATAAAAATATTCCCATTATGAATAAGCCTCATTTGATTCTTCATGGTAGAGGGCCCGTTCAGTACCCTATTCCCCACCTTCACTCATACTCGCCGGTATGGTTTGGAAGCTTCGGTCCAAATTATTATTCATGTTCCCCCACTCTTCTTTTGATTCAGATCCAAACTACCATTTGGATTCCCACACTTCTTCTAAATATTTGGATCCCAACTATTGTTTGGATACCCCTAGATAAAATCCTAAATCATGGTCCTCCCTTTCTTTGAAGGACCTTTGTTCCCAATCACCTCAACGATGTCTTCCTCCTTTGAAGACTCGTGTGACTCCAAGTTCCATCGATCAAACATATAATTTGGCTCTTGAGTCATGGTCCTCCCTTCCTTCACAAGACCACCTTTATCATTCACCTCGATGACCCCTTCCTCCGTCAAATATTTCCATGACTCGATTCCCTCTAGTTAATCATCTAATTTGACTCCTATGTTGCAACTTAATGAATGGATATGTGATCCTATTTTTCTTCCTACATTATGTCATCTTCTAGAAAAATGACCTAGGTCTAGATTGAAATCATCCATTCATGAGACGCCTACCTCCAGGCCTACTTCCTCTCTTGAGTCATCTTCTGCTATCATCTAACTTCAATCCCTCTTCATCCCTTGAGCCCTTTCAATCATATCATACCATTTCCTCATCCATCCTCTAAAGATCAATGTCTAGTGACAATGTCGAACCATTAGAAAAAATCCATGTGCTAAGATATCTTTTCAAAGCACTATCAAAACTCTTCATGGGAGTGATAAGGTCAAGCCTTCCCCTTGTCTACATCATCGAACATCTTCATCTTCTTCTTGTTAATCAATCTTCCATGATGAGCGGACCCGTTTCTTCTAGTCAACCTCATATGGCCAAAGAACAACAACCTCTACTGATTGATTTCTCTCAAGATGATGGAACAATCAGACTACACGATGATATCCCTCTAGAGGATTGCAAACAAGGGTTCTTTCTTGAACTTGATACGCTCACATATTGGAGTGAAGAAATTGATCCCTTTTGTCATAACATAGAGGAAGAGCCTAAAGTCATGGAACTTGATTCTTCTTTTGTTATTCCATCTTCACCTTCCTCTAAGCATGATGAGATGTCGGGGTCTAGCATTGATCCATGGCATATCTTCTCATTACCCAATCATTCCTTATCTATCATCATTTCTCAATCAAAATCTCACCTTGGGTCACCGCTGAGTAGCCCATCGTCTTCTTCTATCTTAGAGCCACCCCCGGTAGCCCTCCATTTTCTACTTGTGGGTCACCTCTTAGTATCCCATTACCTTCTATTATTGGGTTGTGTCTTAGTATCCCTTCATCCTCTTCTACCTATGGGACACCTTTGAGTAGTTCCTCCTCATATGTACTTGGGTCAACCCCTAGTATTCCCTCGTTATCTTCTTCTATTCTAGGGCCATGTCCTAAGTAGCCCTCCATTATCTTCTACTTATGAGTCACCTTGGGGTAACCCATTACTTTCTATTCTTAAGCCACACCATAGTATCCCTTCATTCTCTTCCATCTATGGGACACCTCTCGAGTAGCCCATCATCTTCTATTTCTGGGTTGTGTCCTAGTAGCCCTTCATCCTCTTATATCTATGGGAAACCTCTAAGTAGTCCCTTTTCTTCCATCTTAGGGCCATATCCTGGCAACCCTTCATCATCTTCTATTAGTGGCTCACCTCTTAGTAGCCCATCCTCTTCAATTCTTGGACCATATCCTTTTCACCTATCATGTTCTTCTTCTATCAATGATTGGGGCAAGCCCACCATCATTTCTCTCATTCCTATCATCAATCATAAATATCCACTTTCTTCTCCCACTTCTCCGGATCAAATAGGTCACATAGTCACTTATAAGAAACCCAAACAGGTTCATTATCAAGCACCCAACAAGTCAAACAACCATAGGGTTCAAAATCAAATGTAATTCAAGAATGAACACCAATGCAAGCATCAAGTATGGTGTAGAGTGCATAAACCAATGGATATGTAACTCAAGCTCCCTCGTATGAAATCCATATTTTAGGATAAGTCATAGTCATTTATTAAGTATGGGATCACCATGATTATCGAGATTGGTGGTCACATTACTCTTGATAAGAAAACATGCCTAGTCTCCCTTATTATGTAAGTTACAAACATTGTTGTTGGATCCTATTCACCGAGTGAATTTTTTTGGTCCCCACTTTCCAAAAATATCAAAAATCAAAAAATAAAAAACATATGTAAAAAAACAAAAAAAAATGAGAAAACATAAAAAAAATCAAAGGTACAAGGATCAAACATTGCAATCAGGTATTGCGTACACAAAGATGTTTATTTCTTCCCTTCCTTGTTATTCTTTTGTAATTCTTCCTACCATTTTCATCCCTTCGGTGATGTTGTGGTTATCCTTTTCACACGCATTTTGTGACATTTTGTGGTTAGCATTTTCTCGACATTTTGAATAAAAGTAAATAGGAAAAGATGTATGACATAGAAGATTGCGAACGTTTAGTGCACGTAACAAGAACTCTTATTAATAGAGAAAATAGTACATTAGTCCAAAATGGCATAGATTATAGTATTCTTTTACAACAAAGCCTTGCTAAGGCCAGATAACAATAGACTGGACTTAAAATCTCTTGTGGAGCTCTGGAACTTCTTTCTATATTCCCCCTCTCGCTACCTAGCACAAGAAGATTCTTATATAGACCCCATAGCTCTTTCTTCAACATGCATCCATTAAGATTTCCACCACCCACATTTAGCTCTTACCTACTAGATCTTCAAACCTTGGAGAATATCTCAACTTCATATTTTGGGACTTGAGATTGCATTCGATCTACTAATCCTTGAGCTCCTCACTCATTTAATTGGTCCTCTCAATAGTGGTGGATTTTTACTTGACGCGTGGAGGCTTCACACTTATCTGGGGCTTTTCTATTTCTCTCTCCTCTCAAACCTATGCCTGGACGACATGTGGAGGCCCGTGCACCCCTCTAATTTATCTTTGAATTTTTAACCCGCTTAGGGCTGCTTCGCCGCCCTTTATCCACATGGAGGATCCTCGTTGCTTGAAGATTCCTGATGCTTTGTACCTTCTCCAAATGTGCCAAAGGGACACGTGGATGCCCTCCACATTCAATTCCATACATAGGAAAAAATAGTCCCAACAAAATACAAAAGAACTCCAAAAGGAAAAGGGCCGGTGCGACAAAAGGTAGCATTAATAGAAGAGCCCTGAAAAAATGTAGAAATCCTTCTACATGTGCAAAATATATCATGCAAATGGAACCCTCAAGTGGTGGTAAATGTGGTAGCTCATCAATAGGTTATGGCTCCTTAGTAGTATCATACCTTGGAATAGGAAGTGTGGTGTTGGGATCATGGTCACAATATTGGTATGGATGATGGTCATGAAGAACAATATATTTGACACCCTCATGTAGAAATTTGACATAGTGATGTACGATAGATGCAATTGTTTGCATGGCATGAAGCCATGGCCAACCAAGTAAATAGTTGTATGAAACAGGGAAGTCAATGACAAAGAAAACCATGTTAAGAGTTTTAGGTCCAACTGTGATAGGTAAAGTAATGGAACCTAAACATGGATGAACGGGCCATGATAGACTTATCATTGAGTGCGGCACTACATCTCAAACTCAATGTTGTTCTAGGTGTGTATTTGAAGATTGTGCCCAAAGTGCTCTTGTGTCGGTTGCACTTTGTGAATTAGTGAGCAAGTAAATAGATGTAGAATGTAATAAATGTGTGCATGGAAATAATAGACTCCCCTCCTATGAAGTGTAATGCAAGTGAACTAGCCTTGTGTGCCTCGTATTGGAGCTAGATGGATGAAAATGTAGCAATAGAATCCTTTGATGGATGCAACCTTAGGAAATGATAGCTAGTTCTTAATGATTGGTCCTTCATTTTGGTCACATAACTTTATTTTTATATGGTTCTTTTGCTTTAATTTCGTAATTAACCTCGAAAAGGCCGACCACCAAAAATATAAGAAGCTCAAATGGCTAAAAAGTTCCCAAAATGTGAGAGGAATGTGTAAAGAGTATAAGAACATCCAGAGGGGACTAGGGTGCCTAGGGCACCCTAGTCTTGGATGGGTGCCCAAGGTAGAAATAGGAAAAACATAGTTTGAAATTATAGAATGGGAAGTATAGGTGTAAGATCAAAAAATAGCGACAAAAAAGCAATACAAAATGGCCAAAGACCTAGGTTAATTATTACTCTTTTCACTTAAGAACCATATGAATAGTAATATTAGACTGGGACTAAATAATGAATAAAAGTGTGTGATTTTATGTCTACACTAGCAACTCTTTGTTGAGTGCAATAGTGATTGGGGTACAGCCTCTTCTTACGTTGCGCGCATGTTTCTGTTTTCTCCTTGAATTTTTCATCAAGACTAAAAATTCTCTAAGGTGACCAACACTAAAGGTAACTTGTTTGTCTTAAGTTGAATCACTTGGTCACCATAATCACATCATGCAAAGTAGCTTGCATGTTTTAATAAAACTTAGCTTCATTTTGAATGAACTAGAAAATGTACATGTCATTGTCAAACACTTTTCAGTCAATTTCATTGTTTGGAATAGATGCCCCAATCACCATCTTGATGTGATGTGTGTTTCCTGTTATCACCAAATCACTATACCCCCCGAATGGCCAGAATGTGAATAGGATGTTTGGTGTGATTGGGTAACATGGGATCACCTCTCAAGTTGTGGGACTTGGGCTCGAGGTGAACCTCTAGAGAAGGCCAAATTCCTCTTCCTAAAATAAACACAACACTACTTCTAATGCAATAAAATAGCTAAGTAGACCTATGCTAACATTTTCATGGGGGTAAGGGGGAGAGATTTGTAAGAAATAAAACCTATACTAGAAGTGGTGATGCACCAAGAAAGGGTGTTTCTAGACAAGTTTCTGATCTTCAAAACTGAGAAGGGTTGATTTGAAAAGGGTGAATAGATACACCACATGCCAACTTCACCTACTGCAACATAGAGAGGGTAAACAAAATACCACAGACTATGAAACATGCATTCCCTTGTTGAACCTAATTAGATAAGAAAGTTTTCTTTATTCCAGTGAAAAAGGATGAAACTGAGAAGGATGAATGAACACCACAACCCTACCGGATAAGCATAGAACTCCCGAATCTACAATACAAACTTGAATTTTGCACAAGTGTACTACAAGCATGGGAAAGGCAACACGAAGCGATAAAATGATGAAAGGACCAATAATAGTCACAAAACACACACTTTTATTACTTCAATCATGTGCACAATGCATCATTACATTTAGAAGAGGCAATGGTTGCCATTACAATCTTGGAAAGGAGGCTAAAAAGTTCCTTGTAGTGATCCATAAAACTTGTAGAAATCTAGAGACTAATTTTAAAAAAAAATGGACAAGATTAGAAAAACACTATGTCTAATTATTATAGTTCGTTTGCCCACCATTTTATAATTGTTGTTTGGTGAGAAGTTAGATGCCACTATTTGGACTTGTGAAATTGAGAGAGGAATCTCCAGATTAGAGGCTGGTTCCTCAAACTCCTCTGATTAGATCTAATGCTTGCACAACTACAGAGGTTCAGATCCTAATCCTACTCTAAACTGCAAGGAGACAGGGATAGAAATGCAAAAATTGAAACTAACTAAAGATGGTGATGCACCAAAAGGAGTGGTGAAACATTTCTGTCATGCAAATAGACACAAACCAAGATTGCAACATAAAACATACACAGGCTGATAAGATATAATTTAGGATCTGAAATGAAGCAAATAATACAAACAAAGGACTGAAACTCATTCACAAAGCTTGCATTATCATTTCCAGTGTCAAAATCACTGCATTACAACCTCAGAGAGGTAAAAAATATTACAATCTTTGGAGAGGTCTGATTCTTCAAACAATCACTTCTTTGGAGGTGAAAGAAGAAGTTGCTATGTCCAAAAATGTTCCCCCTTTGAAATGAGCCAAATCTGGCTTTTACATTGCATGGGTCGAGCCCAGGAGACAGAAACATACAAAAATGTGAGAGCCCATTCCTCCTTGACTGCAGATGCATTAAAATGGCATGGGGACCTTACAAACCCATACCCTATCATTTTTGACCGAATTGCAGGAGAATGCGACCCATTCTGCGTTAAATTTGGTCGCTGAAATGTCACTTCTGGCCATGAACACGCGTCAGAGCCGTTTCTTAACTTTCTCTCTCTAGACTACACCAAAATTCAAGATTAACCCTAGAATCATGTAGAGAATTTCATAAGCTTTCCGTTGATATAAAGAACGTGCAAATCCGAGCTCTGGATCAAAGATATGGAGATCTGAAGATTTAGGGCACAAAACAGGTGAAAATGTGTTTTGAAAATTTTTCCGCGCTCTGCCACCTGGATGACACGTGTCAAGCGCTGATTGGATGCGTAATTCTCTCTCCTCTGCTCACCCATGGGTTTTCCTTGAAAATTTTGACTTTTTGTGATTTTGGAACATTTTCCACTTTTCCTCCGCGCCCCCGCCACTTGGGACACGTGGCATGCATTGATTGGAGGACGGGGCGCGGGGGACCCTTTACTTTTTAGCTTTTTGGCCGAAACTTGGCCAAATTTTCTAACTCCTCCCCAGCTCCATGCTTCCCTGTTCCATTGGACACGTGTCCTCTTTTGATTGGCTCGGGCTGACCCTTCAAACCTCGCCCTTTGAACTTTTGGACGTTTCCCCTTGTGACACGTGTCGTGATTTGATTGGTCTCGGGTCTGCCGGCTTTTCGCGTCCAGCGTCCATTTGTCCCGGATGTCCCAAACTATCTGGGACAAAAACTTCCGATCCACCCAAAATGGGCTTCCTTGTCCCTTTTCTGCCGATGACACGTGGCGTAATTTGATTGGCTCTCGGCTCCTTCGGCTATCCGCGTCCCACGTCGTCCTTTGTCCCAACTGTCCCAGTGTGAAAGTTCTCCTTTTCGGCCGATCCGGGTGGTTCGCGTCCTTCGCGTCCTCACGGCCCAAATGTCCCAACTGTGCCACTCAGTAGTTAGTCGATTTTCTTCTCCTTCGGCCGAACCGGCTTTCCGCGTCCCGCGCGTCCTCACGGCCCGGATGTTCCTTTGCTCTGCTGAGACTTCTGGCGCCTTTTGGCGATTCGCGCCCGAGATGTCCCTCATGTCCCATTTATTGCGAGGACTAGGACTTAGCCATTTTTCATGATTTTTTCTGGCCCAAGCTTGTTTTTGCAACTTTTTCACCTTTTCTCAGAACTTGCTCTTTTCTTCTTGGACGGGGAGAGTTAGAAAAAATGCGGGGGACCCTAGAAACATGATTTTTGCCTGAATCAATCTATTTGCACAGGACTTGAGAATTTAATGCATGTTATCAAAATTTACCTTGGGGGGTGAATTTTGGATAACAATTTGGTGACTTCAGTGGGGTTACACTACTGCTTAGGTAGAAGATACCGATTGCTGAAGCAGTCCATTGGGCATGGAGTCATCAAATATTCTAGTTTAGAACCCCAACTGACTCAGAATGTGTAAGGAGGAAGATGGAATATCACCTGATGGAAGCAAGGACTGCAAAACATCTCCATGGACAGCAAAGTGCCCCCAAAGCACTTAGGGAAAACAAAACTAACCTACAACAAAACAATGTGCACAAGCACTTGGAGGAATGAAAATCTAATCTAATATTTACAAAGTAGTGAACTTCCCTCTAGAAGCAACGCTTGAGATAGATTCCATTGACTGGAATCTGCAGTTCTTCACCATCCAATGAGGCTAATTGGAAAGCATTGTTGTTCTTGCACTTCATGACCATGTATGGGCCACTCCAAATGGCATCAAATTTTGAATGCCTTCCCGGTTTTTCTCTATCCACATCCCATTTCAACACTAGATCTCCAACTTGAAAAGATCTATCCTTGGCCTTTCTATCAAAGGTCTTCTTGATCAAAGCTTGATCCTTTTCCATTGCTTGGGATGCCTGATTTCTGATCTCTTGCAGCTCCATCAACTCTGCATACCTCACCTCCATGGGCTCAAATTCAAGCAACTCCAGCTGCTTCATGAGTTCCAATGTTGGCAACTCAAGTGACATGGGCAAGATTGCCTCTCTTCCATAGACAAGCTTTGAATGGAGAGTTACCTGTGGATCTTTTGGGAGTTATCCTATCAGCCCATAAGGCTGATTTCAGTTTGGTATGCCAAGACCTCTGATTCTCGTCAAGAGTCCTCCTAATGATCCTCAACAAGTTCTTGTTTGTAGACTCGGCCTGGCCATTACCTTGAGGGTAATAGTTTGATGAAGTGCTTAGGTAAATACCGTTCTTGACAGCCCACTCAGTCACCTTAGATCCATGAATGCCATGCATTATCAGAGATTATTGTGGCAGGTACACCAAATCTGGTTGTTATCCCCTCATAAAAGTCTAAGATGCTAGACTCATTTGCCTCTTTGAGTGCTACTGCTTCTGTCCATTTGGTGAAGTAGTCTGTGGCTGTCAAAATCCATTTGTGCCCTTGGCTTGAATTGGGATTAATGACTCCGATGAAGTCCAAACCCCATTGCATGAATGGCTGGTCAACTGAGATTGGATGTAATGGAAGGGCAGCAAGTCTCTCTTTTCCTGTGAAGAATGCACAATTCTTACACCTCTTGATCCATGCATAGCAATCACTGAAGATTTTAGGCCAATAATAACCAGCCTTCATGATTTTTAGAGCTGTCACTCTTGGTGCAAAATGACCACCAGCTGGTCCACCATGAAACTCTTCCAACACCCTTTGAATCTGATTTGTGCTAATGCATCTCAGCAGCACTCCATTCACATCTTTCTTGAACAAAACTCCATCAACAATGGCATACGGAACAGCCTGCAATCTGAAGTGTCTCCTTTGGGTCTTGTTCATCTCCGGAGGGCATAGGCATATGCCTAGGAAGTGTATAATACCTTGGGTCCAGCAAGGAGTGGGGGCAGCATTGTCTTCTTCTTGCTTGCCACTTGGCTCATGGCTGTCTTGGACTATCAAAACAGCCTCTTCTTCATTGCATACTTCTTTTTGCTTCCCCAAAACCAGCTGCTCACACAATCCTTTCCCTCTTACCAGCTTGGTGATCTTGATCTCAATGTCATACTCCATGACACGGGTGATCCAACCTGCCCTTTTCTCATTCAAATCCTTGTTGAGGAGGAAGTCCTTAACTTCAGCATGTGAGACCAGCAACTGGACCTTGTTGTTTGAGACTAAATGCTTGAATTTCTTCAAGCTTCTGATTATTGCCAGTACATGCTTCTCAATAAAAGAGTACCTCACCTCATAGTCATCTAGGCTCTGGCTGAAGAAGGCAATTGGCTGCTCATCATTATCTTTGTTCTGCTGTACCAAAATGGCAAAAATAGTGTCATTACCTCCAAATGCATAGAGGATGAAATCCTTGGAGAAGTCAGGTTGATGAGAGTTGGTGCTTGAGAGATAGCTTCTTTGATTGCTTCAAAACTCTCCTTGCCTTCTGCTGTCCACTTGAAAGCCATGCTCTTCTTTAACATTTTGGTGATGGGCTTGACAAGGGCTGCAAAATCTTGGGACAAACCTCTGAACAAAGTTTATCCTTCCCAAGAAACTCTGAAGGGCTTTCTTGTGGCTTGGCAATGGTAGTGCTCTTATGGCTTCAACCCTCTCTGGATCAATTGCTAATCCTTCCTTGGAGACAATATGGCCAAGGAGCTTTCCTTCATGTGCAAGAAAGATGCACTTCTTAGGATTCAAAGACACTCCAAACCTTCTACACCTCTGAAACACTTGCCTGAGGTGAAAGAGATGGTCTGCTACATTCTTTGAGAAGACAGTGATATCATCTAGGTATACCAGCACTATCTTGTTGATCAAGCCTTTGAATGCCATATCCATAGCTCATTGGAATGTTGCTCCGGCATTCGACAGTCCAAATGGCATCTTCTTGTAAGCATATGTGCCCCATTTTGTAGTGAAGGCCGTCTTGAATTGATCTTCTTCCTTCACCATTATCTGATTATAGCCTGAATATCCATCTAGCAATGAAAACCTTTCTGAACCAGCTCTGACTACAATATTTGTTCCATTGATGGAAGTGGATAATGATCTTTGAGTGATGCTCTATTTAGATCGTGAAAGTCCACACACATCTTATTTCTCCATTTCTCTTTCTTCTTGGCACCAGTTTGCAACCCAACTTGAGTGTTTGATGGGGAAGATGATCTTGGCCTCAATAAGCTTTGCTTAACTCTTTTCTCATGAGAGGTTCAATATGGGGATTCATTGGCCTTTGCTTTTGCCTGACAGGCTTGGATTCCGGATCCAGCTCAATAGTATGTTGTGCCAACTTTGGGTTGAAACCTCTTAGATCTTTGTAAGTCCAAGCAAAGACATCTGGGAACTCTTGACAAAGCTGAACAAAATCAGATTTCTCTTGTGAGGTACTTACTTTTCCAATTTGCAATGTTTTGCCTTCTTCCACTAAAATAGGCTCTGAATCTTCACCCTTTACTTGAATGTTCACTTTCTCCTTCCGGAACTGATCATTCGGGTTGAAGATTGACTCCAAGGTTATGAGGCCTTTTGGTAATTTGTTAGTTCTCAGCTGCACCACTTGGTCACCATACTGCTGCTGCAGCTTGTCTTGATTCCTGGCGGAGAACTCAGCTTCTTCTTGTAGGAAATTAACAATTTGCTGATCATTCTCGAAGACTTGCCAACTTGTATTGTTATCCGGAACAGCTGGTCTCACAACCAATTTGATATGAGGCTGAGATTTCTCACTTTTGATACTTTCTACAACATCAAACGCAGCCCCAATTGCTGCTAGCCTGTCAGTGGCTTCATTCTTTTTCTTGGGATGGAATTGATGCTAAAAGCTTCAAAATCTTCAATAAGATCCCATACCCGATTCTTGTAGCATCTGAGTAGATCATTCTTGGCAGCATTTTTTCCTTTGACTTGGTTTACAATCAGCTCACTATCACCAAATACTTGTAAATTCTTGATGCCTTTCTTCTTTGCCCAGTGCAGTCCATGAATTAAGGCTTCATACTCAGCTGTATTGTTTGAGCAAGAAAACTGAAAACGGAAGGCTGAGTAATACTTTATACCTTGTGGTGAAATGAGCATAGCTCCTCCTCCTGCACCTTGTCTACTCCTTGATCCATCAAAAACAACTGCCATACCTCATTCATTCTTGTCCTTATGATCTGGCTTGGTGATGCTGGGAATAGGTTGATTTTCTTCGTGTATGCAATAGACTCCTAGCTCAGATTCTTCTACTTCTTGATAAGGATCAAATGCATGTATCTTGTTTTCCCATTCATCAAGAGTTAGATCCGGGATGCTTCCAACCTTGGTGTCAGCTTCATCGGTGCTTGGGTGATCTTCTTGATCAAATGCTGAGCAATTGGCATTAATCTGACTTGGAGTGTAAGGCTCAATGTGGAAATTTGTAATAGGTTCTGACCTGATTGTAGCCTTAGTTCCATACCTTGTTCTGAATAGCATGTGTGACCAATCAGCAGAAAAATATCCTCCAATCTTGGCTGTGAAGTCCCTTGACAAGCAAAGGGCAAAGAGTGGTGGAAGGTCTATGACTGATACATCTTGTAAAACAACAACATTTGGACATGCATGCAAGGTAAGACTCAAGTTTCTAATCACTCCAACTGTTGCTACTGCTGTCCCATCTAGCTGCACTACCCCTTTGGATGTTGTTTCATACTGGAGCCCTAGCTGATCAGCTATTTGTTTGGGCATTACTGAACTACTTGCTCCAGAATCAATCATGCAATTGTGCACTAGCTGATTTCCAATGATCAATGAAACATAGAAAGGAGGGGGCTTCAACATTTTACCTTGTTGTCCTCCATGATTTCCCTCAGGCTGGGCAGCATTTGTAAGCACTTTGTCTTGCATCTGAACTTGCTGATTTGAAGTTGGCCAGTCCTTCATGGCAGCTTGCAGCAGATCTCTTTGGCCTGGGATAGATAGGGATTCCCACATTGATATATTGACGTTTGTCTTCTTCATCTGATCAATGATATTGAATGGTGATGAAGGATCTCTTTGTTGTCCCTTGGTTTGCACATTCACTCCTTGCATGTGGGCAGCAACAACTGGTATTTGAGTTGGCCTAGGGGCTGTTCTTGGCTGCCCTTGTGCATTTGAAACTGGACTTTGCTTGCCAACCATTTGTGGAGCCATGGAAGGTTGTGGATTGGTTGGGGCTAATGGTTGTTCTTCACCCAAATTCCTCCTTTTTGACCTTGTGTTGGCTGCAACACCTTGAGAAACTACTTGATTCATGCCACGAAATCTTCTGCTTGCCAGTTCACCAATGTGGTGTCATTTGGGGCTGATTGCTGTTGGAATGTTTCTTGTTGTTGACTGTTTCCTTGACTTCCCTCACCCTCCACACCAGTAGTTGTCACCATTAGTGCTTGATTCAAAGCACCATTGAAGCACATGGATTGGTTATGAGGCTCATTGCATGGAAAACACCAATCATACTCCTGAGCAATGTTGTTTTGTGTTGGCACCAATGCCTTAGAGGCAGATATGGCATTTGGATTATAGGGCTGAAATGGTCTATTGGCAGGAGGCCTTGTTTGATTCATATTTGCAGCTGGATTAGGTGGCCTTTGTGGTTGGTATGGCTGCCTATTAGGCTGAGCTTGGGGTTGATAAGAAGGTCTAAAACCTTGGGCTTGCTTGCCTCTTGAGAGTAACCAGCTCATTGCCTAGGTTTTGCAATTGCTTCATGACTTCTTGAAGCTCATTTGGGGCACTTGGAGATGAAGTGGAAGCTTCATTTGAACTCTGATTTCTAGGAGTGGGAGAAGGAGCCAAACTAGGTGCTTGATTGGTGTTTGGATTCTCTAAACTTGGAAACAATGGCATGGGAGGTCTAGGGGCAAGTTTGCCAGCTTGGATCAAACAATTTTCAGCCCTAATGGCAATGCTATAAGCCATAGGGATAGTTATGCCTCCCATGGACTGAATCAACATAGAAATATCAGAATTTAAAGCTTTGAGATAGTAAAGAAAAGCACCTTCTGTTGTTGGCTTGACTGCCACTGGAATTCTCTCCCAAGTCTTTTGAAATCTGAAGTTGAAATCGGTCAGCTGCTCATTGGGAGCTCTCTTGATGGTTGTCAGCTGCTCCAAAAGAGACAAGTTGTCTCCCTTCTCTCCAAATTGCTCATGAAGTGCTATACATAGCTGATTCCAATTTGTGATAGAACCAGCTCCAAGGCTCCTAAACCATTGCAATGCTTTACCCTTGAATGAAGATGCCGATGAACTTGTGACCACTTGCATTTCATTGATTTCATGGATTGCACAAAGGTTAGCAATATCTTTAACATGATCACCTGGAGTAGTCTGATTTTCTCCGGTGAAGTAGGGAATGTTCTTTAAGGCTGCAATAGGAATTGGATGTTGTGCATTGAGGGCAAGTGGGCTGCTTTGCTGTGAAGTTGACGTAGGGGTTGTTTTGAGCCATTCGATTGGTCTTAAAACCCTTGTTGGTGAATGAAAGGCCTACCAGGTGGAGGAGTTGAGAGAGTTATGTTTGGTGGAGATGGAGACCTTTGAATCCTTCTTCCTCTTTGCCTTCTTCTTGGAGATAATTGCAGGTATTCAAACAACACTTCTTCTTCTCCAACTCTTGACCTTGTGGTGATTCTTCTCATGAGTTTTCAGGCCTGCACTTGAAACCAATTGATTCTTCCCCTTGGAGTCACCAGATATGCAAATAATAGCTCTTTTTAAGCAAGAAAATTGCAGCAGATGCACATCAACCTTGCTGCAATAAAAAATGAGACCTCTAGTGTCCCACCGGTGTGCCAAAACTGTTGTTGCAGACTCACAGCACCCCTGGATGCAGATCAGGCTTCTAGGTTGATCACTCTAGCATCCAGTGTGATTGCACAACATGGAAACCTCTCTCCAAGTGTGGGACTTGTGAAACTGAGAGAGGAATCTCTAGATTAGAGGCTGGTTCCTCAAACTCCTCTGATTAGATCTAATGCTTGCACAACTACAGAGGTTCAGATCCTAATCCTACTCTAAATTGCAAGGAGACAGGGATAGAAATGCAAAAATTGAAACTAACTAAAGATGGTGATGCACCAAAAGGAGTGGTGAAACATTTTTGTCATGCAAATAGACACAAACCAAAGATTGCAACATAAAACATACACAGGCTGATAAGATATAATTTAGGATCTGAAATGAAGCAAATAATACAAACAAAGGACTGAAACTCATTCACAAAGCTTGCATTATCATTTCAGTGTCAAAACCATGCATTACAACCTCAGAGAGGTAAAAACTATTACAGTCTTTGAAGAGGTCTGATTCTTCAAACAATCACTTCTGGAGGTGAAAGAAGAAGTTGCTATGTCCAAAAAATGTTCCCCCTTTGAAAAAATGAGCCAAATCTGGCTTTTACATTGCATGGGTCGAGCCCAGGAGACAGAAACATACAAAAAATGAGAGCCCATTCCTCCTTGACTACAGATGCATTAAAATGGCATGGGGACCTTACAAACCCATACCCTATCATTTTTGACCGAATTGCGAGGAGAATGCGACCCATTCTGCGTTAAATTTGGTCATTTGAAATGTCACTTCTGGCCATGAACACGCGTCAGAGCCATTTCTTAACTTTCTCTCTCTAGACTACACCAAAATTCAAGATTAACCCTAGAATCATGTAGAGAATTTCATAAGCTTTCCGTTGATATAAAGAACGTGCAAATCCGAGCTCTGGATCGAAAGATATGGAGATCTGAAGATTTAGGGCACAAAACAGGTGAAAATGTGTTTTGAAATTTTTTCCCGCTCTGCCACCTGGATGACACGTGTCAAGCACTGATTGGATGCGTAATTCTCTCTCCTCTCTCACCCATGGGTTTTCCTTGAAAATTTTGACTTTTTTGTGATTTTGGAACATTTTCCACTTTTCCTCCACGCCCCCACCACTTGGGACACGTGGCATGCATTGATTGGAGGACAGGGGCGCGGGGTCTTCCTTTACTTTTAGCTTTTGGCCAAACTTGGCCAAATTTTCCAAATCCTCCCGAGCTCCATGCTTCCCTATTCCATTGGACACGTGTCCTCTTTTGGCTTGGGCCAACACTTGAAACCTCGCCCTTTGAACTTTTGGACGTTTCCCCTTGTGACACGTGTCGTGATTTGATTGGTCTCTGATGGTCTGGCTTTTCACGTCCCCCGTCCATTTGTCCCGGATGTCCCAAGAGCTATCAGGACAAAAACTTCTGATCCACCCGAAATGGGCTTCCTTGTCCCTTTTCTACCGATGACACGTGGCGTAATTTGATTGGCTCTCGGCTCCTTCGGCTATCCGTCCGTCGTCCTCCGCGTCCCTTTGTCCCCTCTGCAGATGTCCCCCCCGATGTGAAAGTTCTCCTTTTCCCGCCGATCCGGGACGGTTCGCGTCCTTCGCGTCCTCGCGGCCCAGATGTCCCAAATTTTGCCTTGTTCTCCTAGCGAGTTAGTCGATTTTCTTCTCCTTGAAACATGACTTTTTCCAGCGTCCCGCCGCATTTCCTCGGGACTTGGATGTTCCTTTGCTCTGCAAATTTACTGGCGGCCTTTGGCGATTCACGCCCCTTGAATGTCCCTCATTTCCCGATTTATTGCCCCTATGAGGACTAGGACTTAGCCATTTTCATGATTTTCTGGCCCCCAAGCTTGTTTTGAACAACTTTTTCACCTTTTCTCGAGAACTTGCTCTTTTCTTCTTTTGACGGGAGAGTTAGAAAAAATGCAGGGGACCACTAGAAACATGATTTTTATCCTGAATCAATCTTTGAGAATTTATTCCAACCCGCAAGGATTCTCCTCTTCCTGTGATGTGTGTTTCGTCATTTATCGGAATCGAGATCGATAGATTCACAAAAGCATCATTGCAGTCTTCATCTTGTCATCCAGTCAGGTCGACGCAACCATTCTTCATATCCATTTCACCTTGAAGCTTTTGTCCCTACACCACTACTTACAAGAGGGTATATGACCACAACAAGCCTCACCGGCAATAAAAGGTCTGCCCTCAACAATGCACGTCTTACAGGATTCAGTGAGATATAAAGGACGCAAAGGGAAATGAAGAATAGACTGGATCTAAGCTAGAAAACAAGAATTAAAACCAGCTCTGATACCAATTCTACGAGCAGCAAGGATCGATATATAAAACATCTTTTTATTCATGTAAGAGCAAAACTCCATTACAATATTCTTGTATACATAAACTCGGATAGAAAACTGTATTATAAACTTCAGAAATACTTAAGAAAATTCTTAAGAAAACTCTAAGACACTCTAGATAGACACTTTCTTCTCTAAATCCAATGTAATCTGATCTCATGAATGAGGCTCATCATCTCCTTATATAGGAAAAGAGAGAGGCTTTTCACCGAATTACGGATAACCTAAAGACCGGGAACCAGTAACCCAAGTCACCAAAAAGAGTTCCACAAACACAATCGACAAGTGGATGAGCACAATTCCGCCCATCGTAACACCTTTATAAAGTGGGGAGGTCCACTACTTTACATAAAGTGATATCAAATCACTTCTTTTTACAAATGATGACAACAAGCCTGTCATCATAGCTTCACGGGCTGTATTGGACACTAGGTCCAGCATCATCATCAGAGGAGTTGGAAGATTCCTCTCTTGCATGTGGTTCTCCAAAGTGGAGGCCACGTGTATTTCTCTCATGCCACAATCTAGATAAAGATCTAGATCCATCTGTATCCCTTTGGAGATATCTTCTTGTGGGGAACAAGTATTGGTTAGGAATCAAGAAAATGTCCTGGAGCTGGAGGAGGTACATTCATTGTATGATGAATAAATATCTTGCGCCACAGTTGTCCATTTGGATTGGTATGGTGTCCTATGAGGGATTAGTTCGACATAATAGCACATTTTGACATACCATGGGATTTTATAGTTTATCATAATATTTCTAACAGTATCTTGACTAACATTAATTAATGGACTGTCAGAAATTTTAGTAGGCAGAAATTTAGATAGAAAATATTTAAAATGGTTGGCGATGTACTACCTATCACCAGGGACACTGGGGCGATTCCATGCATCATTTTCTAATGGATGACCTTCAGGCCATGTTCTGGAAAACTCGAACCTCCATAATGTATGTGGCCTTGGGACCAATTTTCTGAGATGACGTCCTTCAACTGGAATGTCATCAGCTAGTGGTTCCACATATCTAAAATGTCTCCATTGCCATTGAAGTGTGTAGAATACCATAGGCTCATGCCTAGAATGGAATTCTGTTGTAGGGATCTCAGGATCCACAAATCTACAAGCAACCTCAGATGTCTGGTAAGGAGATACGAAAATTATACCTCTATCCAGGATTATGTGTTGTGCTTCACAAGACATCTGATTATCACATCTTTCTAGAGATGTGTTCAACATCAAAATCATATCCATCAAACCACTGAGCCCATCTCTGAAGACGACCATAAGTAGTTTTATTTGTTGGGTCGCCTTTATACAATCTTCCTTTAAAATGCTGCAAATTTGTTCTGAGTAGAAACTTTTCATGTTGTAAAAAGAACAAGAAATCCTGGATGGCCTTCTTAGCAGCAAGTATTTCCTTATGACTAGAATGGTATTTAAGTTCTGGGCCTTTAAAGGATCCAGAAGCATACCTACAAATTTTTTCAGTACCATTCTCCATTTTTTCTTTGAGGATTGCTCCCCAATATTCTTCAGAAGCATCTGTCTCAATAATCTTTAAACCATTACCTGGAAGAGACAGAGAAGGAAGTATTTGGCAACTCTGTTTTATTCTTTGAACAAATTTTGTCATATCAGAGTTCCATGCTGGAGCATTGGAGCGAAGTCTTTTATTAAGCAGGAGTCTATCTGAACATTTTTATAAAATCCTGCAATATAATTAACACAACCTAGAAACCTCTGGAGTTGAGTCTTATCAGTAATCTCATCAGGAAACAAACTATTTTTGATACTATATGATCCTGCATGAGAATGGCTCCATCTTTAAGAGTAATGCCAAGAAACTGTACAGAATCTTTAAATGTTTCCATTTTGGTTGGACTGAGACAAAGTCCATTGGCATACACAGTTTGGTAAAACTGTTCAAGGTGCTCCAGATGATCTTTTGTGTTATGAGAGAAGATCAAAATATCATCAATATAAACAATTAAAAACTTTGCAAGGTGACCAAAAATTTCATCCATTTTCTTTTGGAAAATGGAGGTGCAGTCTTAAGACCAAAAGGCAAAACCTTCCATTCATATTGGCCACCTGGAATACTGAAAGCAGTTTTATAAGTATCTTCTTTATTTAAGAAGATTTGCCAAAAGCCTGATTTGAGATCAAACTTGCTATAAACTTTACTACCACTGATTCGAGCCAACAAATCATCTTTTCTTGGAATAGGATGCTGAACAGTAGTATATATTTATTAAGTGGTTTATAGTTTACCACTAACCTCTTCTTTCCTCTAACTATCTCACTTCTCTTATTTACATAAAATGCAGGGCATGTCCATGGAGACTTAGAAGGCTGAATGAATCCTCCTTTGAGTAGATTATCTATTTCTGCTTGACATTCAATTTTCTCAGAGGGAGGCATTCCTATATGATGAGCCTTAAACTTGGGAGAAGTGGAAGTTTGAAAATCTAGCTGACAGAAATGCTTCTTCCTATGGATAAATGCATGAGGATTATCAGAAGTACAATCAGCCTTGATTTTATTAATGATGGCTTCAATGGAAGAGGTATTCATAGAAATAGACTTATGTAACTAGTCAAGATTAGAAGCTTTTTGAGGCTTAGGTGTAGAAGGCACAATGGACTGGTAAGTCTTCAATCTAGGTATAGATCCTTGGGGAAAACGGATCTCTTCTTGGCTAATGGTATAGGGCATACAATTATTGAGATTGTCTGAGCCAAGCAACATATCATAATGCAGAAGGTCAAATTGATGAACTTTAAAGGTAGTCTAGATTTGCCCTAGCTTTACAGGAATATAGGCAGAACAATGGGAAACACTTTCTTAGAATCAAAACTTATTTGTAATGGCTATGTGACCCAACAATCTCTAGGGATGGCATTAGTTTTTAACAAACTAATTTCGTCACCGGTATCAATCATGGCATTTAGAAAATAAGGCTTTATGTTGGGAATACAAATTTGGATTCTACAGAAAGGATTGCAGGAGGTTTTTACAGTGCTTACCTCTGCTTCATGTTCTGCTTCATATTGGTCATAGGCTTTTTCCATAATAAGCCTATCAATAGCTTCTTCAGTAATATCTAGACTAGAAGCCACTTCTTCTTCTTGGAGCAAAGCTTGGAATTCTTCAGTAGCCTTCTAGATTGCTCACTCTAGAAGGGATAACAATTGTTTTCTCCAAATTCTATGTTCTGCATTCCTAGAACAGAATGGAGTAGAGGTAGAAAGTTGTGATTGCGAGAGGTGGAGCTTGAGATCTTTGGGACCGGATGTTCACTTTTTCTTCTTCAGAAATAGAAACGGAAAATGTCGGAGCCAAATCCACGACCTCGACCATATCTCGGAAGAAGGATAATCTTATTCGCGGTCTCTTCTTTTCCTCGACCTCGAGCGGGGAAAGAGAAAAATGATATGGATCTGTTAGAGCATGAGAGGCAGCTCGCTTGAGCAAGATGTAAGTCTTGAGCCTTTTCTTGTTGGATCTTGGCGTCAAGATTTTCTTGAGCTCATAGATCTGAGTTTGCAAAGAATAATGGTGATGAACCATATGAGGAGGACACAGCGGGAGATCTTGCTTAAGTTGGTCCAAATTTATTTAAGGACTATAGAGCTTGGAGGAATAAATGGATGTTCATATGAGCTCTGTATCATGTTGTAGTGAAAAGTAGGTAAAGAATCATAACTTGAGTCAAAGTCTGAATAACTACCTTGAAGAAGACTTTGTTATCTCGGTTCTTTATTGGATTTGACATATGACTCGAGACAACTTGAGTGATTCTCTCTTTAGATGGCGGCTTATTTTTCATAACTCACCACCGACCGCTCCAACGTTTAATCTGAATTAGGCGTGAATTGCCCATGTTTTGGCAAAGAACTTGTCTCATCAAAATTTTGTTAAGTGCCTTTTGAACGAGTTGGCAAATAGGTGGACGTCAAAGTATTATCCGCTCATTACCACATCTCATTAGAGGTCCCGACATGCCATAGAACCCAACTTCACTTTTTCCAAATATCAACTTGGTTGTTTGGTTCTTAATCTCCACGATTCCACGAGTGTGGAACTTTCTTATCTCTTGGCTCGCCATCACTAAACCTCCAAACTTGGCTCCAAAATGAACTTCTCGGCCCGATTTGACTTCGCATGCCCCCTTCCAACAATCGACTTGATTCTAACTTTCCTAACAATATTTATCCATTTTATATTGGCTCATCACTAAGAAACTCACAAGTATGCCCGAGCTATTGCAACAATTTACCTCCATTTGCATGACAAGTTCAAATATCTTGCTTCCCTTGATACTGCATGTATCTCACCTTCACGATTGAACCACTTATGACCGAGTTGATTTCTGATCATTGAGCTTCAATTTTCAAACTCTAATGTATTTTCTCTACCTACATACCCCATGAGTCACATAACCCAACCAAGCCGATGAGGATCTCGCTCACTATTTTGCTTAATCACTATATGTCGAGCTTGAGACACCATTTTTCCAACCGAAGTTGGCTCGGCATCCTTACCCTATGAGTTTTATTTCCAACCCAAGCCATATCCTTAGCTCCATGTTGACGTTCATCATCACTAGTAACCTCCACTCACCAAGCCTCCTTACCACAGGTGCCCCAAGCTTGTTTTTCATCATACCATCTAGCTCAACCGATCGAGTTATCTCTCTTGAGCTATGAACTGGGTTTGCATCCACTGAGATGACATGTAAGGTCTCTAAATTGGCTGACACCAAGAATTTAACCCATTTAAGACATTAACTCATCTTGATCCAAGCTCGCCATGCCTAGGCCGATTCATTCAACACCAAGCTTGCATAATATTAACATGTTCTTCCCATAAAGTATCTTGGTCGATCCTTTGCATGCTTTGTTCTTGCACTTTCAAGCTTCAACAAACCCGACTTTCTTCTTGAGCCGTTAGCCAAAGTGTGTTCACATCCACCTATTTCACTCATGCCAACCAAGCTCCAAGCTCAAGCTTCTCGTTCGATGCTTTGCATTTGCTTTCGTCACCAAAATGCCTTAATGGTGAGCTCCATTTGTAATGCCAAGGTCAATCTATTCTTCCTTGGGCTCCTTATAGCTTTCCATCATGATCTCAACCTAAACATTTTGTTCATTCCTCTACGCTCTCATTTCCTCATGGCTTGATATCATAGGTATCCTTCAGTCGATCCCTTAAAGTTCTCCTTTATTGATTCTTCTCCTCATGCATGTTGAATCTACAAAGCTCATCTCCAAAAGACATCAAGGATGAGAAATTGAGGCTTAAGTTAGGGATAATCTGAACTCATCTCTAACACCATTTATGAATACAATTAAACCCCATTTGTAACTCCCAAGCTCCTTCGAAGCTTCAGCGAGCCCATACTTGTCTAAGTGAACCCAAGATCCTTTTTTTTTTAATGAGTCGAGTCAAGTTAACTCCCCTTTGATATCGACTTTGTCTTTATAACTTCTTGAATGACTTAGCCACCCCATGACCACCAACCAAGTTGAGCTATAACTCCTCCAATGACTCACCCGATACGCTCTTGCATAACTACGTCTATCTTTCAAAACTCCCATATGGTGAGCCCGTCTTCATGAAAATTTGCACATTTCATAGTTTTATATCCCAAACTCCTTAAGTATCCATTTCAATGCTTAGTACGGTAAGCATGTATAAGAAATGAGCTCAAACTAAGTTGTCACAATGTAGTTTGGATCACCTACAAATTATATCTTAGCTCGGCGAGCTATTTTTTTCTCAGAGCCAATTTCCCTAATTTAAATTATTTTTACTCGATTTAATTGTCTTGGGATTTCTCTTGAAACTAGGAAATTCAAAGGAACCTGGTAAGATCTCCAAAAGGTAAATTATTGATTTGATCATTTTATCCTCATTAAGTAGAAGTGACTCCCTTGAGGACAATTTAATTACTCCAAGAAAAAAACTAAGTCCCAAAGACCTGAAAAGGGGAATAATAGTACAAGACAACCCTAAACCTTCAAGTGATACCATAAATACTCTTTAAACGCAAAATTAACTCGAAATGTCCCAAAATGTCTCATGAAGGCCTTCTCTGGTATTGGCATACAATTGGCTATCGTTGTAACATTTTTAGCAACCTCTCGAGGATGATTTCTTGCTAAGCATGGTTCCAATAGCCTTCATCAATCCATTAGGCATAGAGTCAATGTTGGCATCCCAAAATTGATATGATCTTTTGGAATGAATCCCAAAGTATCCTTAGGCATTGTTGATTGTACACTTCTGAAAATGATAATTGGGAAGAAAACAAAATCTAATGAATGTTTGGCATTTAAGGCATACTGCAAAGCTTTGAATGAAATATCTGAGGATTTGGGATCTCGTGAAACTCTTATAAAAACTTTAACCTTTTCTTCTCGTGAAAAATTTTCACCTTTAATACACTATGTAACAAAACACAACACACACAACAATGAGGAAATTAAAACAAAAACAATGAAACACACAACAAACAATGTGTAAATCACTTGGAGGAAAACACCTAACTAAACTATACAAGGGGTAGAATGTTCTTAAAATCAAGCCTTGAGATGTATCCCATTCACATGAATCGAAAGTTCCTCTCTATTGAGCCTAGATAGATGAAATGAATTCACCTCCTTGCAACTTATGATAATGTATGGCCCACTCTAGAGAGCATCAAACTTGGCATGCATGCTTGGTTTGGCTCTATCTCATCCCATTTGAGAACTAAATCTCCCTCTTGAAAATTCTTGTCAGACGCCTTCTTGTCAAAATATTTCTTAACCTAAGCCTGATGTTGCTCCAAAGTCTTCATATCCTTGTTATGTATTTCTTCTAATTCCATGAGCTCAGCAAACTTGACTATCATAGGATCACTCTCCATAACCTCAAGTTGATGAGCTAACTCCAAAGAAGGTAATTCCAAGGATAGTGGAAGTTTTGCTTTTCTTCGTATACCAACATGAAAGGAGAATTACTGATGGCTCTTTTAGGCATGATTTGATCTGCCCATAAGGTAGTCTTAAGCTATGTGTGCCAAGTCCTCCTATTGGTTTCCATTGTGTGTTTGATAATTTTTATGAGGTTCTTGTTGCTAGACTCAGCCAACCCATTTCCTTGCAGATAGTAATTGGATGAAGTCTTGAGGTAAACTCCATTCTTAACAGCCCATGCACTCAGCTTCAAACCAAGAAAATCCATTGTGTTATCTGAAATGACTGTAAACGGTACACCGAACCTTGTCATTATGCCTTCGAGGAAATCAAGAACAGCCTTTTCGTTTCCCTCCTTCAATGCTACCACCTCTATCCATCGAGTGAAATAATCCATTACAGTAAGGACCCATTTATGTCCATTGCTAGATGGAGGATTGATCATTCCAATGAAATCCAACCCCCATTGAACAAAGGGCTAATCCACTTGAATTAGATGGAGTGGAAGGGCTGTCAAATTCTGCTTTCCAGTGAAAAGGCACATTCCTTGCACTTATTTACCCAAAATGGGCGTCCTTAAACAAATCCAGAAAATAGTAACCGCCCTCATGATTTTTATAGTAGTTGTTCATGCAGAGTAATGCCCTCTTGAAAGGCCATTGTGAAAATCTTCCAAAACTTACTTGCTTGTTTTGGACCTATGCACTTTGAAGAAGAACCCCATTCAAATTTCTCCAAAAGATAATATTATCCACCAGAACATAAGGAATAGACTAAAGATGAAAGATCCGTCTTTGATTCTTATCCATGTCAACTAGGTATGCTCCTGAGAGAAGAAAAGCCTTCATCTTTAATAACCAGTCAACCTGATCATCTCTTTCATCACTATTTAGAAGTGTCACGTCCTCATCACGTTTTGATTCCAAATCTATGGCAAGTTGTTGACACAAACCTTTACCTCGACCAACTTAGTAACTTTGATGTGTACGTCATACTCCATCACTTTTGTAATCCATCCAACACGTTTCTCATTCATGTCTTTGTTCAAAAAAAGTTTTTAACACTGGATGAGACACTATCAAGTGAATTTTGTTATTGGACAACATGTGCCTGAATTTTTTCAAAGCTCGAATGGTAGAAAAAACTTTCTTTTCAACAAATGAATATTTGAGCTCATAGTCTTTTAGGGATTGGATGAAGAAAGCAATTGGTTGTTCCATCATATTATCATTCTACTGAGTGAGGATCCCTAAAATGCTCTCCTAAGCTAAAAAGCATAAAAATAAAATCCTTATCAAACCTTGGATTACCCAAAGTGTAGGTGCTTAATAAATGGTTATCTTGATGGCCTCAAAGCTCTCCTTTCCTTCCTTCGTCCATGAGAATGGCATATTTTTCCTCAACATGGCCATTAATGGTTTAGCCAAGGCCATGAACTAGGGGATGAATCTTTTCATGAAATTTATAGTTCCCAAAAAACTCTTAAGACCCTGCTTATAACTAAGGAGAGATAAGGACATAATCAAACAAATTTTAGCCAAATCAATTGATATTCCTTCCCCTGAAACAATATGCCCTGAAACTTTCCCTCATGCATTGTAAAAATACATTTCTTAGGATTGAGTGAAACCCCAAATTCCCTACACCTCTTGAAAACCTTCCTCAGATGTATAATGTGATCTTCTGCATGTTTGGATTACACAGTTATATCATCAAGATACACCAAAATGATGTCATTGATCAATCCCTTAAATTCCATGTCCATAGCTCATTGAAAAGTAGCTCCAGCATTAGATAATCCAAATGACATTTTGTTGTAGGTGTATGTGCCCCACTTGGTAGTGAAATCCATTTTGAATTGATCGGATTATTTGACCAGAATTTGATTGTAACCCAAATATCCATCGAGCAAAGAGAACCTTTGAGCTCCTGCCATCGTTTGAAGGATTTTCTCCATAGATGGAAGAGGATAATGGTCCTTTAATGAAGCATGGTTCAAATCCCTAAAGTCCACACATAACCAAATCTATTCGTTCTTCTTTCTCACAGGAACTAGGTTTTCTACCCAAGAGGAATGATTGATCAGAAAAATGATGCAAGCCTCAATGAGTTTGGTTAGCTCCTTTCTCATCAGTGGCTCAATCTTGGGATTAATTGGCCTCTACTTTTGACGGACTGGCTTGGTATTGGGATCCATCTCGATGGTATGTTGTGCTAGACCTGGATCAAAGCCACACAGATCTTTATAACTCCATGAAAAACATCAATATATTCTTGACAAATTTAGATGAAAGAATCTTTCTCTTAAGGTACATGCTTTACCAATCTTTAGAAAAAAATTGTTTCTACCTTAACTTCTTTAAAATCATCCTCTTTGATCACCATGTTAGAACTCTGTCTTCTGGCCTGATCGTCTGAATTAAAAATGGACTTGAGAGTAACCAAGCCTTTTGGTAGCTTATTGCTTTTCAATAGTATGATCTGGTCACCATATGATTCTTGCAGCTTATCTTGATTTTTTGCAGAAAACTCTACCTCTTCTTGTATAAAAATAATAATTTGTTTATCGCTATCGAAAACTTACCAACTACCCACATTATCAGGAATTGCAAGTCAAACGACCATTTTAACAAGATATCACTCTTCTTTCATGATATCAATAGGTACATCGTATTGCGATCCAACTGTAGCAATCATATCAGCATCTTGATTTTGATTTCTAGGAACCGTGTGGATCCCGAAAGCTTCAAAATATTCAATCAAATCCCAGACTCAGTTCTTATAAGATCTTAGAAAATCATTTTTGGATGTGCTACGTGCTCTTACTTGATGTACAACCAATTCATTGTCACGAAAATAGTCAAAGCTTTGATTCCCTTCTTTTGAGCCATTTGAATTCCTTGCACAAGAGATTCATATTCGGCGATGTTATTGGTGCAACTAAATTGCAGTCAAAAAGATGAGAAATATTTATCTCCTTCAGGAGAAATTAACATGACACCAACACCTACTCCATTCTTACTTCTTGAACCATCGAAAAATAGTTGCCAAAGTCCTTCGAGTTGTTTTGGGTTTTAACAAGTTATGGTATGATTGTACCTTCTTTATGGAAACAATATGTACCCAACCCCATCTCTTCCAAAAATAATAAACCAACTTCTTATTCTGCTAATGCCTCAGCATAGGATCATATTGATGATCTATACTTACCTCATCCAACACATTATCAAGGACTTCTTCCACAAGAGTGGTTGGTTCGTGATCAAGCAACTTCCTCCTCTCAATCATGAATAGTATAATTCCCATTTATAAGACTAGTGGTATAGGGCTCCACATGATTATGAGAAAAAATTCTTCCCTTATAGTCACTTTATTTCTATATCGAGTCCTAAGGATCATATGGGACCAATCAGCTGACAGGTAACCACCCATCTTGGCAATAAAATCTCATGATAGGAAAATGGCAAAAGAGGAGGGGATCGATGACCGATATGTCTTATGTGAATGAAAAGCTAGGGCATGCATGGATAGTAATCAATTCCTTTGATAAATCCAACGGTTTAAACTATTGTGTCGTCCAACTAAAAACTCCTCTAAAGACTGGTGTATATTGGATTCCTAGCACATCTGCAATTTTCTTAGGCATGACTGAGCTGTTGGCACCAAAATCGATCATGAAATTGTGTACCAAATGATCACCAATGATCGGGAAATATAGAATGGTGGTGGTTTATTACCCTTAGGAATAATTTTCCCTTCTAGTTGATACAAACTTGTAGTAATTAATGCCTCACGACCCGATGATTCACCGGTTCTACCAATACTTTTTAGAGCCTATTACAACATGTTTCTTTGAGAAGGAATTGAGAGTGCGTCCCACATAGTAACATTCTGTTGGTCTTCTTCATTTGTTCTATAATAATGAAAGGGATTGCTCCTACTTTGTTGACATTTCTTTGGGCGTTAGAATCCTCTTTTGGAAAGTGCTTGTTGGGTATTGTGATGCCTGAAGAACCTTCTTTTCTTGCGGCCTAGACTAGTTTGCGTCTCTAGTGGTTTCTTTCCCACATCTTTATCAACCACACTTGTGGTTGAGGTTGTGATGTGGATGCTTGATCAGCTTTGGAAGGTTGAGATTCCATTGCTCTCTTTTTGAAACAAGTGTTATCTGACACTAATGAAGAATCTATATTCAACTCGCTCGATAAAAGGATTTGTTACCTAGAAAATTTGAACAAAGATATAGATTTGATGGTGGACCATCTTCGACAACATCAAATGAAGTTCAAAAGGTTTTTGATCAAAAAGATCATACTCGAAATTTTTAAGTTGGAGATCGTGTCCTCTTGTGGGACAAATGAAGGGATCGTAAGGGTAGTTATGGAAATTTTGATTCTATGGCTTGGTTCGTTCAAGTTCGGGCACTTCGTGGAGGCAATATCTATTACTTGGCCTATTTTGATGGTATACACTTGATTTTCCCCATAGTGGGCGATTTGAAACTTTTCAAAGAGTAAAGTTTGGTCTTTCCAACCAAAGCACTACAGTGAAAACGGGTTGTCCTAATTTGCAATGGACTAAGTGTGATAAGATTCTGGGAACAAAGAAAGCAGAAAATATTCCTACACTGATACAGGGTGGCCTTTTTGCACTTGATTTTTGTATGGAATATTTTAGGAACCTCGGGTGGATTTGGGAGCCTAAAAAAATCTCAAGTGAGGTTATTTTCAATTCTCTTCAAGACCCATAAGACGTTTTTATCTTGTGCTTGTTGAAAACTATTCTTACCTATCGGCATTATTATTTGTAAAAATGTAGTCACATGGACTACAACATTTGATCATGCTTTAATGGATGTGTGGACTCTTGATTGTGTTCCCAATACAAAATTTACTTTTTTATCACACCTTTACCATTTTTTTAATTGTGGATGCATAAACTATGATGATGGAAATATGACATGTACATGTGTTTTTGATATTTTACAAATTATTTTTGTAATTTTTATATATTACTTTCAAAAAAATGTCGTAGTTATAAAGTATTAATACCAAAAATATATATTGTTAATAACAATCCGGTCGGATCGAAACAACCTGGATCATTTGTAGAGTAATTAAAATAGAAAAATACCCTCACATAATTCATATTTTTACTATAACAAAGTTCCTTTATGGCATCTACAATAGATTCTCTACAAGGGTGATGGCTCTTGGGTCTTGAATCCATTCCAATGTCACCCAAAGGTCTCTCTCGCTCTCCAAAAATCTTGAATCATGTCACAGATGGGCTTTTATAGATCTCCTATCCCACCGGTTTGGTTTTGAAATCTCTTCTAATCATGCTCAATTCTAGATTTTGAATTTTTGTGCATTAGTGGCATTTAACTACTTGGTCCGGTAGTTAAGATAAGTCTAGCTTTCATCCACGTCCTTGTTGAGTTGGCAAGGTCCTATTCTTACGTGTCACTTGGTCACTTTACTGCTGTGTCTTCATTCTCACACGCAATCTGCATTCTATGGATCCTTGTGTTCTAGCCTTCCAAAATATTTTTGTGTCCTAAGCGCCTTTCCTCAAGTTTTACCAAGACTTACACGCCCATCCTCCTACTTTCAATGCGCGTAACTTTCTTCGATTCTTGCACGCACTCCATTTCTAATCAAAATTTCAAAATACATGCAGTCCTCTCATTCTTCTATGATGTTCCCGCATCAATTGTGCTCAAGTAAGAATCTATAATACATTTCAACATATCAGCTCATAACAGTAAGACCCTTACTTGTGAGCAAAATCAAGTTGAATTCATGATGATCTTTTGCCTTCACATTGGTCATGGCACCGAGGGAATTATCAATTGCATTTTGACACGAAGTAATCACATAGGCTATAGTGATGACTTTATGATATTTAGTTGTTCTTTTTGTCATATTTTTCTATATACATTTGTCAAGTTGTTTGTAGCTAATGTATGAAAAATGTCTACTTTCAATCATATTTGATGGATGCACATACCTTTATGCATGAGCCTTAAATTGTTTAACAAATAATACAATGATTACAGAGACTTTGATGTAACCATTTTGCAAAATGTGGCAACATAGACGACGCATGTGATTTTTTTGATAAACAAATGCAATGATTACATAATATCCTATGGGATATCCTAATTTGTAAACTAAAAATTCCCTCAATTTCATAACCAGCATGAATGCTTGGACGCGCCATCTAAAAGTCATTAAGATGTTGGACCATAATGTTAATATCCTTTCTTCACGAAACACAACTATATGTCATAATTCCATCATTGCAAACCATGTCACCATGTTTAGTTGTCAGTTTTTTAACCATTTGTACCCCTTGTGTACTTTGTCACATTGTGTACATGTCTATCATGGTGTTTTCAAGTACAACATAAGATAAATATTAACTTTTGATTATGTTTTTATGGATGTATATACATTTATGTGGAAACCTTGAAATATTTTGTAAGGCCGAGACCCTCTAATGCAATGTAAAATGTTTGACAAACTTTAACAACCATATGGTGTTGCACCAATGCAATGATTACATATATATGGAAAACACAATTGTAGACTCTAGATAGACCTAAAGACTTAAGACTTGCATAAGACTCTCCAATTTCCAATTTCCTTCCTTGTATCCTCAATAATTTTTACTATAGGATTGGTATTTTCTACAATACTTTTTGAAATTTCTAGGGGTAGATTAGGAAGATCTGCGATAGGCTGAACTATATTTTCAACATTAGAAACAATTTTTTGAACAGGTTGAACAATGGATTCAACCGAAGTAGTTACTTTTTGAACAGTAGTTTGAAGATCATCAACTTTATGAGTAAGCATTGAGATACAAGCTTTGAGCTCACCTTTGTTATAAAGCTCCATTGCCTTGAGAGTCTTTTCGATCTCCAGGAGGGTTTCTTCATGCTTCTTTGAGGTTGCATGAACAACTTTCACAACTTTATTTGTCCAATTGAGCATCTTTGAAGATTCAGATGGCTCAATTTCTTTGTTGATTGTTCGTTGGTACCAAAAAGTAGCTTTTTGCTTTCCATCTGCAAAAGCAATCTCAAGTATCTTCAAGAGGGGGAAGATCTGAAACAGATCTTTCCATACTGACTTTTGCAATCATATTAATAACTAGACCATTTGTGGGGATATATTGTTGTCTGATCATCTACTCACAATCTTGACACCATAGATAATCATAATTAGGATCATGGATTAGGCTATCATGATTGCAGATAAAGACTTTTTCTTTCTTCTTTTGCTCTTTGGATGGTTCAATAGAAAAATAAGTAATAGATCTAGAGGAAGAAGCTCTAGATAGAGAAGAAGAAGTCTCCTTTTTACAAAAAGACAGAGATTCGATGGCTACTTTCAGAAACATTAGTGGCATTTTGGAATGAAGGTTGACCTTGAGTTAGAACCTTTTTGGACAAATTCCATTCTTTTGGAACCTTTATATTAGCCCAGGAAATGAGTTCTGGTTCGATTTTATGAGACTCTAAACTGACATGGCTTACCATGTTATTGCCTTTTGTTAGACCATTTTTATTGCAAGATGCAGGGTGTTAACAAGGCAATAGATAATCTTGTAGTGAATAGTTATAGGGCATGAGTCGAGCTTCATGTCAATTCCAGATGTGGTAAGGTGCAGACATAAAACTTGCATTAAGAGATTATCTTTGTGAATACCTACAGGATAATTTGGTAAAACTTCAAAAGACATTGGACCATTATGCAAACCGTCCGGACTACGGCTAGCAAAGGTCCTTAAAGCTAATATGTCTCCAATCGAGTAAACAAAGACACAAAACTGATGCATTGAGACCACGATGGAAGAGGGATAATACCAATTTGAACACACCCTAAATGCACAAACTTATAAAAATTTTGGGTTTTAGAAAATTAATTGGGTTTTACTCATGAAAATTAATATACTTCTGTTTTAAATGATCTATTAGAGTGAATATCATACTTATGCTTATTTGTTATTGGGCAAACTTTTGTATTCTCACATTCCTCTTTCGTTTTAAAATGAGATTGAAAAATTCTAGAAGCGAAGTTGGGAAGAAGACAAGGCATCAAGAGTATTTAGAAAAAAGGTAGACAACTTATTTTAGAGGTTGAACTTGATTGTTTTTCAAGATCATTACTTTTGAAACTTCAAATTGGGCATCTTTCAATCATTTCAAGTGGCTTATGATGGAATTCATCCCTAAATTTTTAACCTATCAATTTCCATTTAAAATGGCATAAAGAGTGAGATTGAATAAATTCTAGAAGACAAAGTTGGGAAGAAGACAAGGCATCAAGAGTATTTAGTTTGTTGGAAGAAAAGGGGGTCAAGGGAAGATTTGTATATTTTAGAGGTTGAACTTGGTTGGATTTTTCACCCAAGATCATTACTTTTGAAACTTCAAATATGAGGACCATGCTTTCAATCAAATTTCAAGGGATTATGATGGAATAGCATCCCTAAATCTTTAAGATATCTTTTATTTGACATTTAAAATAGCATCTTTTCAAAGAGTTGATTGTTTCCAAGCATACCACATAGTAATAGATGCATGAATTCATTCTTTGTGAGAATTAATTCAAGCTTTACAAGTAATTTATATGCTTCCCAAGCTTCACTATTCATTTGGAGCTTTATAAAACTACAAAACTTCACGAACTTAGGGCATATTCACAACCTTGTGTGAGTTTTACAAGCTTATGCGAGTTTCACAAGCTTGGTTTTACTTCGTAAGCATGTTCTAACACCACGAACCATATCTATTTCACAAGCTTAAGGAGACCAACCTCACTTCACAAGTCTTTTCTCCACCTTGCAAAGTTCAAGATTCGCAATTTACACAATTTTTGTTATAGCAAGATAAATTCTTCCTCATGTGTAACTCAAAAGGAGACACCAAGCAATTGCAAGATGAACTAGTCTCACATCATCATGTCAAATCCTCCTCCCAAAACTATATTCACTAATGTTTTGATAACTTGTACGATAAAAGTTGTGAATCTTATTTCATTGTGATATACACAATCATAGAAAAAAATGCATAAGCTTGTAGCCAACATCATTGTAATATTCAAAGATGGCAACATGTCAAGGAATTGGCAACAACCAAAGTAAGCCCAATCCACAACTTTGAACTAATCTTATAACGTGCACAAATATGATGTTCAAGTGGAATTCGAACTCCTACATTGTAGCAAACTTGACAACACATCCTTTCCAATATATACGGTGTGTGTAAGATTGTTTGATGCAAGGATAGGTTTGAATGGTAGGGTGCAACTAAAAAGAGTTATAAGTTTAAATTAGTTTTTGGGTTCTAGAAGTGTTTATTCCAAATAGTAATATCTTAGGAGCTCGTGATGAGAAGCGAAAGAGGTGTAGGTGTACCACATAGGAGTACAAGAAAAATTTCTAGTGTCAACTTACGGGTCATGCAAAGTCAAATAGAGGGTGTTGTGGAATATCATGCCTCCATATATATTCTAGCAAAAGAACAAATGAAACATTGCTTTGTGCATGTTTTGTATTTTGTCTTGTTGAACGTGTAATAAGGCAATGAGTTGTCATTCACTTGATCCACAACCCACCTTCCCATTGTTGTTCAATTTAAACATGAAAAAACTTAGTTTTCACCAATGCCCTTTTTGGTGGTCTTATCTCAGCTTTTAATGACCAAGTCTTACCATAGAACTCTCTCGTGGACCTTTACTTATTGTGTTTGTGTACTTATTTTGCGTCGTGTCTTTTGATTGTTGTCCGACACATACCTCTACTCATTGGATTTGTTATGATCTTGGTGTATGGATTCACTAACACATCAAAGTTTTGGTGTAAGTTTTGGTGTAATGTTTTGTTACATTTGGTATCACAACCACCATCCAAGCTTCGAGACCTAACACGGGTGGCTACAAAAGTATTGCAATATTCTCCCAAAGCTCGTATACGGTTGGGCATGGTCCCACTATACAAGCATAAATATAATCCAAAGTCCAAGCTACGAGCGTGGTGAAATGTTATGATCCTGATGTGCAAAATCACTAATGCCCCAAAATTTTGGTGTAACAATTCGTCACAGGATCTACCTCTTTCACCAAAGGCCACTGCTAGTAGCACCACCACAAACAATTGCACCAAATCTCCAATGCTACTCAATCAAAACAAGTGGTGCCCCATCCAAGTCATCCAATACAGTAGTTGCATCCAAAAATATCAACTCAAACGGATAGAATATTAACAAATCAGAAAATTCAAAATTTTGGAACTTAACATTTAGAAATTGGCAGGAAAAAGAGGCAAAAACTTCAACTATAAAAGTGAAGTTCAAAATGTCAGATTTGAATAGGCTGCAAAACAGTCCTTGGAAGTGTTGGGTGATGTCCCTTGAACCACATGGTTTTCTTGACCTCACTTTGTTACAACTCGTAGGAATATATCTGAAAAAATCCTCTAAATCTAAAATTCACAAATTTTCTTCAAATCCCAAGTCTTTCCTAATGCCACAAAAGTTAGCTTGCATTCAACTTATCATAACATAAGGTAGGACTTTCAGAAATCAAGTCACATAAAAAGAGACGACGATTCCTAAGCTAAGATCAAGTAATCCCACAAGGTGGATTACAAGAGTACAAAATGGCCCCTAACAATTAACGAGCATAGAAATAGTATTAAGTCGGTGTATTTATCTCCATTTTAACCTATATTCTCTAATTATAATTTTTTAGATCCAATGACCAGTCAAATTCAGGTCCTACAAATGAAAACTGGTACGTATTTGTCTGAGTTAATCTATCTTTTATTCTTGCTTCTTCCAATGTAATAAAATTTTGTTTCTAATATTTTTTAAAACAATATCAAACGTAAAAGCCCTTAAAGTTTGTAACAGAATCCATCGTTTGATTTTTCATAAGACAATATCACTGGTATGGGTATCCTAGATTTTTTTTTTTTTGCAGACCTCCATGGGACCACACTGTATATGGTCCAAAAATTTCTTATTAGATGATAGGCAGCAGGATGTGCAACGAGAAAGGGATTCGATAGGCAATGACTCTGCAACGCATGCATTAAAGGGCTTTTTGTAGGCAACCATGACACTTGCAAGGCTAATTCTAGGTGTAATTTTCAACTGCGCATGTTTTTATATGCCAGATCAATTTCTTGATGTAGCTAATATGTAATGTTGATAGCCTAGTTGTCGAATTGAGATTGTGTTCCTCCACAATTAGCTATCATCCAGTTTGACATGAATGGAAACAATGATGCACAAACTTCCAAATCCATTTACTAAAATTTTATCGAATTCAAGGGCAAGGGAATACTTATCAATTACATGGAAAATTGAAGGTTTCATTCTGTGATCTCCTGATCTGCTCATACAGAATAACTAGAAAATAGTTGAAACAAATGCACATCATCTACAAGTTAACTCTGAGATATCCATTGTATAATCTCCTACCGAAGTAAAGGAAAATAGAGACATATCCAGACAAATTTTATACATCCCATAAACATAGAGAGTCGAGAGGAAAAATAGTACTTCCATCAAAATGACATGCAAACCAATTAGCCCATTTTCAATACATCATTATCATATATCCTTAAATATCAGATCTACAAGACACCTGCACTTTTCTACACTCCCGGTAGCATCAACTACCTGTAGGGAATTCATAGGCAAAAATAGTGGGTCTTTGTGATCTCCAACTCTACTCGTACAGAGCTAGATAATAGTAATCAAAAATCACATCATTTGCAAATAAACTTCCAGAGGTTTCATATACTCACTCTGTGTCATCCATTGCATGGTCATCTACAGAAGATAAAGAAAACGGCGACATATCCAAACAATTTTTATACATCCCATAAACTTTGACAATCTAGGCCAAAAAGTAGAACTTTCATCGCAAAGACATGCAAACCAATTAGCCTATTTTTGAAAATGTCACTTGTATATATCCTCTAATCCTAGACAAGATGCCTGCACCTTTCTAGACTCTGGGTAGCATCAACTAGCAATAGGGAATTCATAGGCAAACAGTGTCTCTGTGATCTGATCTACTCATACAGAACTAGAAAGTACGGGAAAAAAATGCAGTCATTTGCAAATTTACTTCCAAAGGTTTTATGCACAAAATAATCTTTCTAAGATCTCCTGATCCACTCATACAGAATAGCTAGAAAATAGTTAAAATAAATGCACATATCCGGACAAAGAAAACAGCAACATATCCGGACAAAATTTATACATCCCATGAACATAGACAGTCGAGGGAAAAAAATAACTTTCATCGCAATGATATGGAAACCAATCGGCCTAATTTTTAATACATCATTTTCATATATCCTCTAATTTCAGATATACAAGACCTAATCTCAGCCATAAAAATCCCTACACCTTTCTCGACTACCAATAGGATATTCATAGACAATATTGTTTCTGTGATCTCCAGATCTACTCATATAGAATTTGATAATAGTAACAAAATAAATCATATCATTCGCAAACAAAATTCCAAAGATTTCATATGCTCTCTCTGTGACATCCATTGTATGGTCATCTACAGAAGAAAAAGAAAATAGAGACTTATCCAGACAACTTTTATAGATTCTATAAACATCAACAGTTGAGGCAAAAAAGTAGAACTTTAATCGCAATGACATGCAAACCAATCGGCCTATTTTTGAATACATCACTTTTATATATCTTCTTATCCCTGATATACAAGATGCCTGCACCTTTCTACACTCTAAGGTAGCATCAACTAGCAGTAGAGAATTCATAGGTAAAAGTGTTTCTCTGTGATCTCCTGACCTACTCATAACTAAAAAATAGTAATTAAATAAAGCATGTCATTTGCAAATTAACTTCAAAGGTTTCATATACTATGTGATATCCACCGTATAACCTCCTACCAAAGAAAAAGAAAATAGAGAAATATCCAGACAAATTTTATACATACCATAAACATCAACAGTCCAGAAGAAAAAGAAAATAAAGAAACATAACCGCACAAATTTCATACAACCATAAACATCAACAATCAAGGAAAAATATAGAACTTTCATCACAATGACATGCAAACCAATAAGCCTGTTTTTTAATACATCATTTCTATATATCCTTTAATCTCAGATATACAAGATGGCTGCATCTTTCTACACTCTGGGTAGCATCAACTACCGGTAGAATCAATGGAAGATCAATCCCCTGTTACAACACCTGATGTGGCCACAAACCCTTTGCCCCTATCAAACTTCTGATAATTCCTTCATCTGCAGACCAATGCCATGCATACTTAATATTCTATTCAAACATTTTTGTTTCCTTTTTGCACCCGTCTTTCTATGTTTGCAAAATATTCAGATGGTACGACACCATCAAAACCTTCGGTCAAAATCACTCCATTTTCAGAACGGTAGAGCTTCATTCCATCTACAAAAGATGTCGAGACAAATTCAAATGTAGTCAAACACTAGACTTCAGTGCACCTTGCTTTAAAGCTAAAAGACAGTCTGAATAAACTACAACATTTACCTTTTGAAGCCTTCTGCACATTCAAATAAATAAAAACTTCACAGCTGCTTCGCATTCCTGTCATATGAATCCAAATGTTAGTAAAAAAGGAGGAAAACAATTGATTGCATGTTCCGTAGGTATTAAAACAAAGTTAAGACAAATGTAACATTCATATTTTTATTTATCACTCAGGGCTAAACACAAGTAACATGCAGCAAGTCGGGAATTTACACATACCATTTGACATGCTGTGCCACACAGCAATTTAACCCATGAACTACCCAGTCAAACCCACAGCAATTTCAAAGAACACCCCATAATTCAAAAACTCGTGGTTTGAAACACGTGCAAGCAAAAATTTGCAATTTATTCAAAAAAGTGCAGCACTTTTCCATTATATAAGGCTGCCAACAAAATTTGAGATTGGCATTTTAAACTTTTCATTGTATTGAGAACTAAAAGTCTTTTGACCAGTTTAGAAACATTTTCATCATAGCTGTTATAATTTTGATATTTGACAAAAATATATCTTAATTTTGATATCTGCACACTATATTTAGCATTAAATAACAAAATCAATTTGTTTTGCTAATTTAATTTGATTTATGTAAAGCAAAAGTGTGGATTTATGTGATTTTTTTCAAGTGGTTTACTGGATTGCTTATGTACAAAAACTGAAAAACGAATGAGCTCTTGCAAGTAGTAGATACTCTATCTTTGTTTCATAAACTGCTGTGTACAGCTGTTGATACAAATGGAAGAGATAGCCTTGCTGAATTTGTTCAGCAAGCATATAATGCAAATGTTGGCCTGAGAATCTAGGATATACCAGTACCTCATATTTGTGAATTGTAGACTCAAAGGTAGATAATGATGATGAAGTCTGAAAACTAGCACACTCTATATTGCAACATCTCAGAAAATAGGGGTGTCCTGTTCCAGCTGCAATTCTGACAGATTGAATGCTGTAAACGGTAGATGAAATATCTATGAACCTTTTTCATAGACTAGCAAGAAAATCCAATGATTGAAGCCATGTAATAGATTTTGAAAATCAGTGATGTTCAATACATTTGTGAATTAACAGTTATGAAGCAAGGTGATCTCCAAGTCCAGTTGTTGACATTTCAAGTTAACTCTGGAAGCCAATAGAGAATGTATAAGCCTTGTCATGATCAGAATTATACATAAAGCTAAAGACTTTTCTGGAAATTTGCTGGGATTGTAGGAAGTAAAACATCCATCTGATAACCCTAGAGTCTCTGGAATATCTGATAATCAGTTCTATAGGATCATTCTAACCTTTTGAGGTTGGAAAATAATTCTGGGCAAATATACAGTTGGAAGGAAAGGTGGAAAGTGGAAATGTAACAAACCTTTAGGGATATCTTCTAGCTAGTAGGTCTCTATCTCAGCCAATGGTGCTATCAATACGATTTTAGGGGTGTAATTCATCGTTTATGACTGCAGGCAGAACATACATATCAACATCTCACCACCGTGTCAAGAAACAGAGGAATGTCATTGGATGTAGCAACTTGTTGATACTCTTAGTCTTGAATGTTAAATCTTGATGACACTTCCATGCAACTAGCTAATAGCAAGGAACATTTGACAACCATGCAGATTTTCTGGCAAGCAGCCCTACAAACAAGCTCATGCCAATAAGTATACTGACATTAGTTTTAACTTTTAACAGATAATTGACCTCTTGTTATGATTCTTGATTGGAAAAATTGTGCAGCAGTTACAGAACTTTGTGGCAATAAAGCTGTGAACTAGGAACTAAATATACTTGAATCTATGTTTTGTTGTCATCCAATCTCTAGGAGACCAAAGGCCATTATATTTAGATATCCTATGTGTGTAAACAGGGGCTGCCTCAGGCCATCTGTTTCACACTTGAAAATCTCAGACCATTCATCACCGGTATGAGAACTTAGTACAAACTTCATTTTTCATCTCAAAAGCAATAGTTTGATTGAAAATGCCATGCCTTTGACCTAAAGCGTGTATTGGTGTTAGCATAACCTTTTATCTTGTCGTATATTTCCAGTGTTCTGTTCTGTTCACCATCTGCTGCTATTGTTTTGTTCCTGATATTCGTACTGTGATTTCTGGCCAAATATATCTAAGTAATTTCATTACAAGTGATCGGAGCTTTGATTTGTGCAAGGTTTTCTTTCTCACAATTTTTCCCAAATCTAGCCTAGTGTTTGTTCTAAGGGCTGAAGGATCGAAAACACATAGCTTCTGAGCCAGAAGGAATATATCTTATCCATCAGCACAGTATTGCTTGAGGTTTTTCTTATTAAACAACAAAACATATTGATTGAAAAAATTGTGCAGCTGTTACAGAAATTTCTGGCAATAAGAGCTGTGAACTAGGAACTAAATATAATTGAATCTATGTTTTGTTGTCATTCAATCTCTAGGAGACCAAAGGCCATTATATTTAGATATCCTATCACCTATCTATGTTGCCGCATTCGGCGAACTTCAAGGAAAAAATTCGAAATTCGCCGAATTTTAACAGCGCCTTGAAAATCGCGATTTAATTCGCGTTTTTTTCCTTTTTTGGCAATTTTTTCCTTTTTTGGATTTTTGGTGAAAAAAACACGAGAAGAAAAAATTTGCCATTTATGGAAAGGGTCCGGGAAGATGTAGCAGCAAAAACTTGCATGTGCCATAACTTTCATTCTGTGGCTCCGTTTCAGGCAATATTTTTCTTATTTTCATAAAATCCATTTTTGCACCTTTTTCGACCAAGCAACTTCTTGCAATCTTCTGAAATAATCATGAGCTTTGATCGCCTGTAGATAGATTAGTAATGAAATCAATGAAATGTGATATTATCTCTCTTTTGAAATGTGAATTTATCTTTTGTTTTTATATATTTAATAAAAATGTATATTTCTCATAGTCGAATTTAATCACGAATTTAATCGCTGATTTTTTTACTGGCGAATTTTTCACGAATTTAATCATCGGCGAATTCGAACACGAATTCGAATGCGGCAACTTAGTCACCTATATGTGTACACAGGCTGCTTCAGGCCATCTATTTATGTTGAACATCTCAGACCATTTGTCACTAGTATCAGAATTTAGTACAAACCTGATTGTCCTCAAAAACAATATTTTGATTGAAAATGCCACGCCTTAGACCTATAACGTGTATTGGTGCTAACATAACCTTTTACTTTTTCATATATTTCCTATGTTCCACAAGGACGCGTCCCCTATATTTTTTAGCTCATCCCGTACAGGGACGCGTTTCAGAACCTTGGGGACGGGTAGGAAACGTCCCCTTCCCGTCCCCAAACTTTGCAAATTTTGGGAAACATCCCGGGATGTCAAAAAAAAACAGGGGACGGCTGGATGTCCCATGCCGTCCCTAAGCAAACAGCCTTAAAAACACATTTTTTTAAAAACACACTTTTAATTAAAAGTAAAGCAATGTGGGGGCCCACAAGGACCCCCACTTTCATTTCTAAGTGCCCTAAACCTAAAACAAACATCAAAACAAAAAAGAAGCTCATTTCTGAATAACAAATTTATTGCATAAGGTAGTGTTCAAACTTCAATACAATCACTTGGTACAGGGAGGAACTGTCACATCAGTGCCCTTCCCCTAAAATGAATCATTTTGTTTATATGACAAAAGAATCAAAGAACCAATGATTTTCGGTTAAAACACAACTGTCAACTACAACTAAACATAACAAAAGAGTCGATAAGACACTACTAAAAGCCAACAAGAGATTAACAATATGTCAATAACATAAAATAGTTGGTTACCAAAACAATGTTTATATTTAAATCAATGGTCTCCATTGATTAGATAATTGAGGAGATTGAAGATGAAATGGGCTGGTATATATTGAGAGAAATACTTTATATGGTATTAAATGGCACTCCTTTGTTTTGGATATCTTCAATCAAAGCTGCATGTTGGCTTCGTTCAAATGGTCAACAACAGACCTTTAAGAAGTCATGTGTGGTTAGTCTTAGTTATCATCCATTGGTATAATCTATAAGTTGTGAGAGAAATGAATAAAATAGTTCTATTATAAAGTATGGAGCTTATACTCTTAGTCTCTTTAGATTACATGACATTGATAGGATTCTTATCGTGTGATTTCAATTTTGAATTTTGAAGCCTGCATGTTGTTTATCATCCATCCTTAATAAATTTATATGCCACCACACAATTCAAACAGTTCTATCAACATTTACTTTATGGATGTCTACAAGAAAGTATATTGTAGCGCTTTTCTTTCCATAGAAATATGCCACAAAATGCCAGACTTTTTGGTCTTTGATCTTGGTATATCATATTCGTGTTACAAACCAGTTTTTTCCTACACGAATGGGGAGTTTTCATGCAAGAAGACAGTGAGGAATGCTTTAAGTTTAAGTTTATCAATGTGTTATACTTACCATATCAATATTTGAAATCTCCTATATTTTTAAGGTTAAATGATAAATCTTATGTGAAATCTCAAATCAACTCTAATTTTATGTATTAAGGTTTGTTTTAGCAATGTTATCATATGAATATTTGAAATTTCCTATATTTTTTAAATTCTCCCTTATTTTTTAATAGCCGTCCCCTGCCGTCCCCTAAAAAAGGCCTAAAAAAAATCTGTCCCGGAAACACATCCCCTGCCGTCCCCGTCCAGGAAACTTGGTGGAACATAGTATATTTCCAGTGTTCTGTTCCGTTCAACATCTGCTGCTATTGTTTTCTTCCTAATATTCATTACAATTGATATCAGAGCTTCAATTTGGGCAAGGATTTCTTTTTCACACTTTTTCCCAAATCTAGCCTAGTGTTTGTTCCAAGGGCGGAAGGATCGAAAACACAACTTCTGAGCCAGAAGGAATATATTTCATCCGTCAGCACAGTAGTGCTTGAGGTTTTTTAATTTAAAACCATAACATATTAATAATAAAATATATCCTAAAAAGACGTGGAAATTTCTTGCACCCTTGCACAAAATAGCAATCATTGGATTCATCTTGTCCAGATGATCACAACAGTATAAGCCACCGGTAATGCTGTTTTTCCAGAAAGTTTTTGCCCTTTTGCAATAGCAGTCACTGGAATCGCCTTAGAGAGACATTTGCAACAGTATAAACCTCTAGTGGTACTATCTTTGACCCCTAAAACCCAACCCCTGAACCTTAAACCCTAATGTTTGTACATGGAAAGTCCACAAACTAGAGGCCACAAAAATGGGCCAATCACTCCAAGAAGAATGCCTAGCCGGGAGGAGATGGGGTCTGAAACTTTACAAGGATTTCTAGGTTAGTGACCCAACTCCAAGTAGGTGCAAAGCATGGCTGAAAAATGTTAGAAAAACCACAGATTATATAGCAATGAATATGCAGAAAGTAGAATAACAAAATAACAGTTTACAGAGAGAGATAAATGAAATATATAAAATACCAAACATGCAAGAGACGAACACCAAATTTACGTGGTAAAACCCCAACTAAGTGCTTAGGAAACATCCACGGTGCAAGATATCAAGCTTTATTAACTCAAGATGAACAGATTACATGCGAACTCATTATGAGCAACTCTAGATCTCCACAAAAATATATACACCTAATTGGCAAAGTACAGTTAGGATTCCTCCTAAAAATAGAGTGGAAAACGCCATTAGGATTTTCCTTCCTAAAAATAGAATTCAGTTGAATTCGTCTTTCTAGAAACAAGGGATTGACTCCTTAATTTTTGCTTCGGGACCTCCGCCCCTAAACCCCCGCTAGGGGGCTCCATAAAGCATGTCGACGTCCCCAGCACCCCCTCGACAAGAGTGGGGGACAAGCCCCCCCACACCCCCTTTAATAAGTGAGGTACAAACCACGCCGCAAAGGGATCCAAAATTTAACTTTGTTGGCACATATCTAGCAAAAAAGACCTAGATGAGGTCAAAGACAACTTTAATGCAATGAAAGGAGAAATGAAGGGCATCAATGCACAATTGGCAGCTATCACGTTGGCCTTGGCTAGTCTGTAAACCCCGCCACTGTCCAACAATTCCTAGACTGGTCACACAGGGTCTCCAAGCCAAAACAATCCAAATCCAAATATAGCACAACCGTAGCCCACGCATGGCTCCAATTTGTGTGCTCGAATATGCAACCAAAGTAGAAATGTGCAAGTTTGATGGGAAGGATTTAATCACATAGATCAATCAAATGGAGAATTTCTCTGATTTATATCAGTTGTCATGAGCACAAAAGGTGATAATGGCATCTTTGTATTATGAACTCAATCAGTTCATTTTGGTATAGATGGTTATGTGCTAAAAAAAAAGAAAGGCCTTATTGTCACCTAATCAATGTTTACTAATGTACTGCATATGCACTACAGCCAATTAGCAAAACTACAACAAATAGGGCTTGTCAAGGATTATATTCAATAATTCCATAACTTGTCTTGAAGAACTACTTCAGCCGATTAGCAAAACTACAACAAATAGGGCTTGTCAAGGATTATATTCAACAAATTCATTACTTGTCCTTACGCATGGAGAACATCATAGAAGAAAACGTGATTGACTTGTTTTTGGATGGGATCAAGGATATCATCCAACTCAATCTTTGCATGTATAATCCCAGTTTTGTATCAAAGTTGACTGACTTTGCACACATGGCAGAAGAAAGAAATCTGGTCAAACAACGAACATTCAATACTAGTAGGGATTGCAGTACTCCGACACAAACATTCCCTCACCCTACCAAATTGACAAGAAATGATCAAAAGAGTTGTGTTTCAACTATGAAAACAAATACAACAGAGAACATAAATGTACTACGAAGAAATTGTTTTACATTGATGGGGCCAATGCAGATAAAATGATGAGGAAGTAGTAGTCGAGGTTGAGGAACTGATTATATTATTTTGTTATGACTCTTTTGTTAAGTATTTTGTCCCCAGACTCTAGATGCCCTTGGTTGATCAAAAGCTAGTAACAACTAAGTATGAAATGCTCGTGGTGGTCTCCACGTGTCTCATAGGCGCATCCCCAACTTCGAACATTCAAGCGGGTTCTCAAACTCACGCAGACACTCCACGTGTCTATCCGACACATGTTTGATATAGCCCAAAAGGAAGGAGGACCTAAGCGAGCACGAGTCCTCCACGTGGCCCAAATGAGGAGTCTAATCAGATAGGGACTCAGTGGTAATACCAAGAAGAGAGTAGGTGCACAGATTTCTATAAAGGGACGAAATATTTATTCCAAAACCATGAAGGTCAAATATCCGAATTAATAGGGAAGACAGTGGCGCGTTGCATTTAAAATACTAGGGGCAGGAGCCAAAAGGATAAGTGCAAGGCCTTATCAAAATTGAAGGCAAAGGGTGGTAGCTGAAAGTGACAAAGGAAAACGTTTCCTATAAAAGGAGGCGAGATACAAGACAAAAAAAAAAGGGAAGAAAAAAGGGAATTCTGAGCCAAAGAAGAGGGAGGAGAAAAGCAGAGAGTTCTGTATGTTTTATCTAGCCTTAGCAAGCCTCTTGTCATAGAAGAGAAGTGTAATTTGTGCTTTCATGGGCCTTATGTACCCTTTCTCTATATGAATAAAGAGTTCTTATTCTGTGCAAATTGGATTTTCATATGTTCTGAACTTTCGTTTCTTTTATGAAAGGTAGTTCTAAATGAGTCAGGAAATTCATCGTGTTTGATGCCCTTAGAATTTCTTTGTTTCGTTTATTATTATTTGTTTCAGTTCCTCAATTTTTGCGTTATCAGAGTAGTAGATCGTGTTGTTTGTCCCTTCAACTCAAGTTAGTTCTCATTGAATGCAAAAGATTCTCAAAAAGGGAGCAGAAGAGTTTCTAGCACAATGCTTTTCATTAGAATCACAACCAACAAAGATGTCTACACTGCCGAATTACAAGCAATTGTTGATAACCACTCGATCGTTCTTTGGAGCAATGCCAAAAAGACTACCACCAAAATGGGTCATGAAACATCAACTTTACACCAAGCCTTCCAAGTGTGCTTTTGGAGTGAAAGAGGTGGAGTACTTGGGTCACATTGTTTCGCATGAAGGCATAAAAGTGGACCCCGCAAGATCAAGGCCATGATAGAATGGCAAGTTCCAAAACCCTCATTAATCTATTGGGCTTCTTAGGGCTAACAGTTACTATCGTCATTTTGTAAAAATTTACAACATAACAAAACCCACAACTTTGTTGAAAAACTCTTTCCACTATACAAAGTAGCCGCCAAGGCATTTGAAAAGATGGAGGAGGCCATGTGCACCACTCCAATTCTTAGCACTGGCAAAGGTGGTGTTGAGTTTGATGATTGATATCAAACATGTAGTAACATGAGGCATATTGTTTTTAGGACTCGTAGCCCATTTTGAGCCTCGTTGTTTATGTAGTTTGTTTCGGATATATAGTGCACTTGGTGCCATTTTGCTATATTTACTCTTACATGGTATATACATGAGCAAACTTTGCATATTTCGTCTCTAATTGTTTGTAATCATGGTTTGGAATCTTTAAAATATATTGTTTTCATTAAAATTGTAATATTTTATGTATTTTTTAGTAAACCAGTTCATAAATTTTAAACCGGTTCGGTTCCATCCGACCCTCGGCTGGTTCTAGTCCGGTTCCAATTTTTAAAACATTGGTTGTAACCATAGCTAATGGTTTCATTGGAATAATCAAAGAATGGTGGGATTCGCTTCCCGAGAATCAACAAGAAGCTATTCTACAAGAAGGTACTACCTCTCTCACTATTGCATTAATTGTTCAATTTCTTGGAACAGTCCATAATGATAAGCTCAAAAATACTACTATGTCCCTAAAAGCCCACATATGTGATATGAGTAGGTAAAAGAGACCCAGTGTTATATGCAGCCTCTATTTTATAATTCAGGACGCATCCATGATCCTACAATGAAGCTTAGGTACCTAGAATCTTTCCATGCCTACTTTTCTACAGAGTATAAGAGAGCCATGCATGCTAGGCCCCTAAACAGCTTAGCTTTGGAGCCACTAATCACATTATTGATGAATCAAATACTCGTTTGTGTCAAGAAAAGAAGCACTGAAAGTAGCTATTAAAGCTCAAAAGGCCCTTGGTACTAAGCTCTGTCAAATAATGGACAGTGATCCATTTAGCTGCCAACCTCAACCTTCCCGCAAGATAAAATATAAACCCTATAAAGATTGTTCTTATTCCTTTCCAAAGGGAAGGGTGGCCCTTAGACGTATTTAAAAAAATTAAGAAGTCTCCTCCAAAGTACAAAACCGGAAAGAAAAATTTCATGAAAAAGAAGCACTTTGGCAAAGGAAATATGTTCCTACTTGTTTCATCTGTAAAGGAGCACGTTATACTAATGAATGTCCTAAGAAGGACACTGAAAAGGGCAAGGCCAAAATAAATTATCTGAAGCATAAATGTATTGATGATCAAGAATACTATTTGGTTTCTAATTCTGACTATTATACTTCAGATATCTCTTACAGTTCATCAGCTACCCAGCAGATAAATGCTATTGAATATTTTGATTCTGATATTGACAGCACAGACTCGGGATATGATTCTTTCCCATCTTTTGTAAAATATGGTCTCTAGTTTCCCTCATCCTTTTGTACCTCCATCCTCAGAAGTACTCAAAAACAGTTAGATTTACTTCAGAATGAGTATGATAGCTGCCCTCCATGGGATACAGCTAAACAGATTTATTTGTTTCAGACACTTCATGAACTACAGGTTAAGCATCAACCACAGCTTAACACTGAACTTGAGGCCAAGCAAAGAGAAGAAGAAAAACAGAAGCTTGTTGCAGCCCAGCAACAAGCGTTGAGAGCATCTTCTTCTTCAAAACCTGTCCCACGACAATTTGTAAGAGGTCACTTATTCCGAAGAGTAAAAAGGGAAGAAGTCGAGAGAGACATTTTCCTTTTCTATTCAAGGATGAATTAGAAAAAAGAAACAGTCTGAGAAGAACCTGTCCAAAAAAATCAAGAAGAATTGTTTGTTGCAATGCCTGAATCCAGAAGAACCAGGAGAAAAAGCCGAATTCAATTTTTACAAAATGTCATTGCTAAAGCAACAAAGGAATTTAAAAAAGTTGCTGCTGAAAAATAACAGGACCAACAAGATTTTGAAGATCAAGAAAAGTTCTTGGAGCAAGCATATGAAGAAATCATGCATCAAGAAGCAGAACCTTATGAAGAACCTTCTACTGAGGTGTGCATGGTAAAAGGAGCTCAAAACCCATTTATTTCAATAGATATATGCATTTGTAATATTAAGCCCTACACCTTAGACGCCATGATTAATTAAAGTGCTGACATAAGCCTTCCTAGGTCTAGGGCAATTCCTCAAGATTGTTGGACTGAAAAGCTATTTAAAAATTCATTTTGATAAAAAAAAAAAAGTAGCTTCCCAGTACATTGCCTATGTTACAGTTCTTATAGAAGGATATTAAAGAACTCTTCAGTTTTATTAACATGATATGTTATCCTATGACTGCCTATTAGGGGTTGATACCTTACACCAGGTCTGCGGAACATTAAGTCTAACTAAAGACACTATTGCTCTTTTTAATTCTTGAGTCCCAATCCCTAAAAAAAAATCTTTCCAAACAATCATCCCCTTACCAGTAACGTAAAAAAGAATCTAATCATGTATGGATTCACAAATCAATTGCTTTTGTAAAAGCAATATTGATGACATTGTTGAACAAATAAAAAGATGTGTTCGACAATCCTCGCACCTTTATAGACAGAAGGAAATATTTATGTTCTCTTGACTTGCAGCTAGCTAAGGATGCCCATGGGAATACCATTATTCCAAAATTCAAGGCACGTCACAAAGGGATGAAACCTGAAGATCGCAAGGAGTGCCATGAGGAAATCAAAAATTGCTAAAAGGAGGATTCATCCGAGAATCCAATTCTTCCCGGGCATGTGCTGCCTTCTACGTCGATAAAAGGAGAAAACAGCTACAACAAAAGAAAAGCCTTGTTATGTCAATAAAAGGAGCGAACTGCTACAACAGAAGAAAAGGCTTGTTGTGGATTACAAGCCACTGAACAGATATATTCAACCAGTACAGCATCCTATTCCGGCCGAAGATGATCTCATGTCCAGAATGAAAGGTTCCAAGATCTACAGTAAGTTTGACTTGAAAGGAGGATTTTGAAAGATATTTTTGAAGCCAAAAGATAAATATAAAACAGCTTTTGTTGTACATGGTGGCCAATACAAGTGAAATGTCCTTCCATTCAGACTGAACACTGCACCATCGATTTTTCAAAAATTATGGATTGAATGTTTGGTTAGTTAACGAGTTTCTAATAATTTATATTGATGATATTCTGATAGTTTCAAAGTCTCCCAAAGAGCACATTGAGCATTGAAAAAAATGAAACGGTGTATAAAAATGGTCTATGTCTATCTCCCACAAAAATGGGGATATTCAAGGATAATATGGATTCCTTAGGAATAACTGTAAAGGATGGATCTATAGAAATGCAGGCTCATATTGTATCAAAGATCCAAAAATTCCCTGATCAGATCACTGATAAATTGCAGCTACAGAGGTTCCTAGGATGTATTAATTATATTGCTAGTTTATAAAAGTATTATTGCAGACAGAATTCTTCTCAACAAACTTTCAAGGAAGAATGCTCCTAGTTGGACATCCGAAATGACCCACATTGTATAGAGAATAAAATCTCAAGTTCAAAAACTTCCAGCCATGTCTTTGCCTAGAAAAGGTCAAGATCGTTGAAACAGATGCCAGTGAAGAATATTGGAGTTTTGTATTAAAAGAAAGACAAGAAGATGGCAAAGAGAAAAAATGTAGATATGCTTTTGAATCCTTTCTAGGATCAGAACTTACATATCATTCTGCACATAAAGAAATACTGATAGCAAAGAAAGATATCAAAGCTTTCATGTTTTTCCTCCAATCAGAACATTTCAGCCTTAGATCTGATCTTAAAGATTTCAAAGCTCGACTCAATCATGGAGATCCTTAAGACAAAACCTCTTTCAACAGGTCACAAAGATGGGGTCTCTAGTTTGATAACTACAGTTTTGAGGTTGAATTCATTAAAGGCAAAGATAATTCTCTGGCAGATTTTGCCGGTAAAGAATTAAATAACTCTAAAAAAATTAATGTTATTCAGGTTTTATCTGAATTTGTTGTTCCTGTTATCCAAAATAGCACCCCCTTCGCTATTTTGGATGACTCGTCAAGTTCAAGACTAAGGCGCTTCTTCTTAGGACCAAGGTCCAAAAACGGCCAAGTATAAAAGCCGCTGAGGCTTATTGAGAAAAATTGAGTTTTCTGCGGATTCTCAAAATCCGTGGAAGGAAGCGCTAACAAATCAAGCCTTCCGCGGATGTCAAGATCGATCTGGCCACCACGGGTTCGAGGGAGTCTTGGAGGCCACAAAGGTGTCCACATTTGCAAAAGCATTGAAATTTGGCTAAGTTCCAAACCGCAGGTCAGAGTTGAAGACAGGCGAAAATCCATGGTGGAGGAGAAAATGTTGGCATTTCACAAAATTTGTTTTCCGCGAACAAAGGATTGTGAAGTCCCGCAGGTATAGAGAGGAATGCAATTTCATGGAGTTTCTCATCTTCGCGAGAGGGAATGTATATTCGGTGGAGGTCACGATGCAATGGAGGACGTCGTCAAACCGCAAAGCAAAGGGAGTCAAACGAGAATCAGCTAAGTCCAGAAATCGCAAAACACTATCTCAATGTTCCGCAGTTATCCAAATGTAGTATTGCGGATTTCTATGTCCTCGGAACAAAGGAGGAAAGGCTTCGCGCTTTTGTGCGGCGACAAAGTGCGAGTGTAAGGAGCCATGTGCGAGCGATCAAGTACAAAGAGTTGGAAATCTGCAGATGTGCGAGTAAAGAGTTCCGTGGATGTTCGAGTAAAGAGTTCCGCGGATATATGGAAGTTATTGTCTTGCAGTGTCTAAATCCGCGGAGAGATTCAGATTCAAAAGGCCGCAAAATGTTATAAAAACCGTTGGAGCATGTCAAGTCAAGAACTTGCAGAACTCGAATGCCACGAGACAAGGCGGAACTATTTTTTTGGTCATATCTTTTGACCGGGAGTTCCAAATTGCATGGGAATTGTTGCATTTGTTTCATCTATCCAAAGGCTACATTGTGCAATAAAGAAACGAAGAGAAAGATGTTGTTTCGAGGCAAAACCATGAAATCTCAAGAAAAACGGAGGAACATGCAATTTGCTTATTTCAAAGCGCTCAACCACCCCACCTACCCAATTTAAATGCCCAAACATTGGCACCCATGCTCTCGCCTACTTCTACAATTCTAATGGCGTATTGCAAAAGAAAACAATTGCTTGTCTCCAAGAGTTAATGGTGACAGGATCTCTGGTGAGGATTTGTCCTCATTGCAAATTCGAATTCCCCTCCTCTCTCTCATTCTCATGTTCTATAAATGTAAATCGAGGCACATTTTAAGGATTTATTTCTGTCAAATTTGCAGGTTTTGCCTTAGAGCCATGCATTTTCTTGCCTTCAGACCTCTGCAACTATTTTGCAAGAGATTTCTAACCTCTGCTCTATAAACGTGATGAATACATTCTGAATGCAATACATCTATGGCTTTTTCCTTTGAATGCTTTGTGTTCGTTGTGGATGTTTGCCCTCTTGTTTTCCTTAAGTTTTATTCATTCATGTCTTTCAGAACTCTGTGTTTTCATTAAAATCCTGCATATGCAATTGCCCTGTATCATTCAAGGCCAAATTCAAACCCTATCTTAGTTTTGGTGCATCACCATTCTTTCATTTTGCAGCTTTTTCTCCTTTCTCTCAACCCTAGATCCTGTAGTTTTTAGATTTAGTTTTAGATTTAGTTGCATTTTGAGTAGTTTAGGTTAGTTTGTGTTGAGCTAGGAGAGAAGGAACCAACCTTCTTTTTCAAAGAGCACTTTTAAGACAATCCCATGTTAGCCGAAGTATTTGATTTTCCATGATCAAACCAAGGGTGCTACTTCCAGGTCTTCTAACAATTCCTTTATGGAGCCAAGTCAATGCTCAACAAAGCGATATAGGTGAGGTAAGAAAATGATAGAAGAACATCTTATGAAGCTCAACATTTCTTGCTAAATAGAGAGAGATTTTCCCGACTCCATTTGCAATGACTCGAGATTTTATAAGTTTTCATGACCCTAAACATCCAAATGAGCCATTTCACACTCCTCAAGATCCACTCATGGTGTGAACATTGAATTGGACAAGGAGTCACCATCGGTTCATTGAACCCGATCGCCCAAAGCCTCCGGTTCTTGGAATCAAGCTTAGACACTCATTCCCGGACCTATAACACTTTGGAGATTCGAACTTAAAAGGATGTGGCCCAAGAACAACCCTTTGAATAATGATGTTTGGAATAGACAACCAAGGCCTAGTACACAAGACTATATTCCTCACTATTTTAAATATTTTCTAGCAAAATATTTACCTACTAAATTGTCGGATCATATACTACTCCGTATGCATCCGGAGATAGTCAAGAACATAATGATCAACTGCAGGGATTCCCTAAGTACGTAAAAGAATGCAACTCTTCGTAAAACACAAAAACATGAGCCATCATCGCCGATTCCAGCATTACACCTAAGTAGCCGAAACGTTTTGGATACGGGAGCGGGAGCGGGGTATCCGATACGCGGAAACGGCAAATTTTTTTGACCCCGGATACGGCGTAGGATACGGCAGTACAAAAACTATATAAAAATTAAAAAATATATAAATCTCAGCCTTCTAAATAGGAATTTAATTATAAACCACATATTATGTATATGAAAAACAAGATAAAAGACAAGTTATACTATTAACTATAAATTTATAATAATGTACAGTATATACAAAACGAATAAAATTAAATTTATAGTGTATGTTATAGATTGTATAAAATTAAATAATGTATTTTATATAAATGTATACAATGTACAAGATATATCTTTGTATAAGTTGTATATACCATAGTTGGAATACTCGCATAATTGTATTTTTAATTACTAATGCATCTACAAAGTGATCAAAGCTCGTGATTCTTTCTTAAGATCATAAGAAGTTGCTTGGTCCAAAAAGGTGCAAAAATGGATTTTATGAAAATAAGAAAAATATTGCCATCAATGCGTAGAGCTCGAGAAAATATACACTTTTAGAGAAAACGGCACCTGAAACGGAGCCACAAAATGAAAGTTATGGCTCATGCAAGTTTTTGCTGCTACATCTTCCTGGACCCTTTCCAAAAATGGCAATTTTTTTCTATGCTTGTGTTTTCTTCACCAAAAATCCAAAAAAGGAAAGAAATGCCAAAAAGGGAAAAACCGAATCTGCAGGCCTCTGGCTGCTCCCACGCCGCTCCCGCTCCTGTCGCTCCGTGCACTTGCTCCCCGAGGCCCCCATCTCGCCATTTCGGTAACTTAGATTACAACTACGGAAAAGACATATTTACCATTCAATGAAAGTACACCCTCCCACACCCGGTAGACCTTTGGTCATACCTGATATTTATCTTTATCCAACAAGAAGATTATATGTTGGACCCTCCAATGTCTCTCAAATGTGGTACGAAAGGAATCAGTGGGATTTACTTTCTGCTGAAAGGGACACTTTGCAACCTCATATGATTCTAACTCAGATGATAGTCCGCGTGTCTCCTATAGTCCATAAGAATCTTTACTTTTTAATAAAGCTAAAGTGACAGGTTTGTTGTCACGTTTCTCTTTAGAAGCATGGTGGACCCTTTTCCACTTTTTTTTAGTGGAATCTACTTTCTGGTGTGCCTTTATGATAGTGGAGTTTGCTTTTACTTTCACCGGTTCACCGAGTAAAGGAGTCGGATTCTTTTCTCTTATCTATATAAGGGAGGCTAACAGATTATTGAAGAACAAGATGGAATGAAGTTGAGTCTAGTCCGAGTGAGTCTAATGTTGTGAGTTATTGTAATACTTTACAATAAGGGAGGCTATATACCTTAAAGACTACCTTAAAGACTAGAGTATTGCTATACAAGGGAGGCTAACAGATTATTGAAGAACAAGATGGAATGAAGTTGAGTCTAGTCCGAGTGAGTCTAATGTTGTGAGTTATTGTAATACTTTGAGCTTTTAATATTTTGAGTTAAGGTTTGTGTGAGTGTGTGCTGTGTATTTGAGCTGTGTAACTCTGAGCTGGTATCGGAGCAAAGAATTCTCTTGTAATATCTTGCAGAAAACATCAATATATATATTTCAATGCTTCATGATCTTGTGTCATTTTATTCTTCTATCCATATAGTGTTTTTGAATTTTCATCTGTGAAACTAGTTTAGACAATATAAGTTCGGACAAAGAGGCGAGCCGCCCCTGTAAGTCGCTGAGGTTGAGCGCAAAATGATAGTGGCTGATTCCATAAGCCCCACAGGAATTGTTGCTAGCAAGTACCAGCTATGGAATTCGAAGATCACAATACACTACATGGAGATGATCCCAACCAAAATCTAGTAGGTCTCTCTAAAGTTTTCCCTGTCAATTCTGTTGTAGATGTTCAGGAAGAGTCTGAACCTCTCCCTACTTGGAAATTGCCTAAAATCCCAAACAATGAAGTATATGATAAATTATCTATTTTTCATCTTGTTGCTGCAACTACCTTAAAGACTAGAGAGTATGTCATTCAGGTTTCCCAGTCCAGGAAACATGAATACAATATTCCTCTTGTAGACCCAGCCGACATCAAGATCCTTAAGAAGCAAAAATTTTACAGGTTTGTTAATATTGGCTGTGTCCAGATCGGAATAACTCCATTATTCCTGTGTGGTCTTGATGCTTCAATTTTATGTTGCCTTCTAGATCTCAGACATGATAACTTTAAAGATTCATTACTTGTTATTCAGACTGGTTTGCATAATGGTCCCATATCCTTTGAAGTTTTCCCAAATAATCCTGTTAGCCTTCAAATGGAAGATTTGTTAAAGCAAGTTTTGTGCATTCATCTCTCTGCAACAGGAATCAATATGAAACAAGGAGCCTGTCCACTCACCATCCGTTATAAAGTTAAATACTGCTTGGTCAATACCATGTACCCAGCTGTTAAGCATGGCTTGATCAAAGGCAGCAATGTGGTGAGTCATGCACGCCTAGAATCCATACAAGGGAGGTTTTATCTAGGTCAGGGGTTATGAGAGAGGCAAAGCTCGTTAAGGTTGGGGTTTTCAGAGAGACGGGAACAGATTCAAAATCTTAAATTAGCCTTCCCAAGTTCTTTTTGGGTGAAGGCACTTAACACGAGGTCCCAAGACCCCATTCAATTAACAAGTCCCAATTTGGTCATGAGGAAAACATTTGTTCAAGTATCTCGTCCTCTTAATCATGTTAATAACTCTGCAGTAGAGGCTACCATGAATGCTTATGAAAATAAAATGTTGGCTCTTCTTTGGTGATATATGATATTATTTCACATGTGTGTCCTCTTGGCACAGGAAATATTCAGGATTATAAATCCCTCCTCTATCATAAGTGGAGGCGGTGCAGTAAGGTCAAGGGTCAAATGAACATGTGTGAACCCACTGCAGATCAGAGCACACAACAGAAGCTCAAAACGAACATATTCATTGGAAAGATGAACCTCATCGTTAATCTCGCAAAATGCATTACATCACACTCTTACAACTTAAAAACATTACAATCTTGGCCTGCATTGGCCATATTTGACTTCAAAATACTTTTTACTCTCAATCACTCACTCTTGCTTTTATAACACGCTCTCTACTCCTATCAGACCTGAGGACTTTCTGGAATTCACTTGCAAGTTGCTCACTCACTTCCATGTGATCCCTTCTTTGCGTGTTTACTCTCCTACCCAAACCGAGTCCAAAAATCCCGTATCCCTCACTCAGACTGAATATTTATCTTCATGGTTTTTGTCTTTTACAAGAGGGAAGAATGGCCGGTGCAAGAAATCAAAAGGTTTGCCTTCCAACCATTACAACATCTCAGATGCTGAGATGGTCCCCATAAACAACTGCAGATGGATGAAATGAAAAACATGTCTAATATGGCATCTTCATGTGTCCAGGCATTTACATGTGGCACGTGTTAATACATCCACCGCTAGAAATAAACTTGCTTGAGTGTTCATGAAATGGTGAGTAACACATGGAATGATTATCACCATACCCCGTGTTAACCCTCTCACATCAACATGATATTGTTGTCAGGATAACATAAAATAGTCATTCTCCCAACCATATGATGTCTTACAGTTTGCAACATAATTTGAGTACTGCAAAGTATTGCTTTTGCAAGATCATACTATGACCCACATGGTGTCACTTCTGTAAAATACCACACAATTTTCCACAAAAAAGGTGTCACTGCAATGATACCTTGAAAGTGTCTTCCCAAGCATCTGCATTATCACCAAAACAACTTCCAGAAGGTGTGGCCCAAGCAATACCTTATACAAGGAAGTTGACTCCACCTTTGGACCCCTCTTACAAAAATACATGAAATAAAAAACAACACTCAATTTTGAAACCGTACACCAAAGGAATGGCCTTTGCAAGTCTCGTGTCTTTGACCAGGATATCTGATAGTTATTGTAAAGATGATTTCAAACATTGTTCTCTCAAAATACAACAAAATGCTCTGAAAAAAGGTTTTGCCTCAGTGAAACTGTAGAATGGTCTCAAACATGAAGGATCTCATAATTTTTCAGGGATGCTCCCACATCAGAGCCCCCTAAGTAAATTCAATTGTGAACTTAATGATCACAATAAATACACAATCCAAAAATCCGGAACTCTTGAAAAAATCAGAAAAATTCGATGCAGAATATATACATATTATATAAGAGCATAATTTATAAATATGCAAAAATTGACAAATACAGAGAAAAATTAATAACATAATATAAAATGTTAATATATTTAATATTAAATAATTTATGAGGGTGTTGGGAGTCTTCTTATCGCAAAAAAATGGAAAAATTTTGGAAAAGAAACAGGGCCAACCTGGACCAAATTTATCCGAGCTGGCTGAAAAATCCGAATTCAGCTAGATTTTGCACAGATCCGTCTGAATTTGGTAACTATGATAACAAGTAAATTTAAAGAACAAAAATCGATACTGTTTTAGCATCGATATGATTCATATCAAAATTGTGGTTGCAAATTGCAATAGACCTATTGCGAAAGGAGCTTCTTTGATATTATCAATGATGTTATTGTAGGGTGAGCATCCAAGAATTGAAAACTGAAGGCTTACACTTAGATAATCATTTCAATGAAATCTCTTTCCAGCACCATTTCAAAGAAGACAACAAAGCAAACGGACTTCCTAGCCAATGAATATGTTTGCCATACTTCCACCACCTATATTCATAGCTGAGGCATGGGTACTTAAGTTGGTCTAGAGGATCTTTGAGTACATGATATGGAGCAGGGAGAAGAAGACATTAAATATACAGTAAACCCAATCCTCACTCGCTAGACATTCTGAGAAGTTATTAGCTGAGAGTAGCTGCAGAGGTCTCAAGGAGATTGGCTCCTCGATCCCCACACACATTAAAGATTCATGTAGTGTTCCACAGGGACATGTCCCTTCCCTCTGGGAAAGTCCCAGACATCCTGGACGTTTCAAGGACACAGCAACAGAAGTGACATTTCTGAATACCATCTGAGAATAAAACTGACTGTTGACCTATTAAACTTCATTGCCAAATACAAGTTATAAGATATATTGTCAAATATGTTTTTTTGTTTGAATACAACAGAGTTACATTGATAATCTCTTCCCTTGAGGTACATAGAAATTAAATATACAACTAACAGGATCCATTCCGCCACTAATACCAAGAGATTAAATCTGGCCTGCACCGTATTGAGTATCTCCAAGCATTTGTACCTTGATGACTGGCATGATATACCATCATCCTCAGCAATCGAACTACAATCCCTTCAATCAATATGTTGATTTTCACACTAGACAGGGATATTCATAAGGTCCACCTCCCCATGATGTCTCTCCACATGCCAACCCTTCTCAACATAAAACGACTCATGAGGAGGTTCAAGTTTCAGAGATATCAGAGACAATAGCCACAAAAAGGGGAGATTAAAGACTCAATTTTGGAGGCACAAAGAAGAAGCCTGGGCATACCATATGCAGGGCAAAAAAAATACTGAATAAGAAATTATTAAATTAAGATTGACGAAATCCAATACCATGAAGAAGAGCAGAACTAAGATTCCCACACTTAAAATATATATTTTTTATTCTTTTCAATTTGACCTTTGACAGAAGAAAAAGAAAAATAACTTAAGGTAAACTAAATGAATTAAGTTTTATTCGTGAAGGGCGAATCTCAGAATATTTTGTATTCCTTATAAATTAACATGAAAAACTAGGAGAACTTCAAGGGCTATAATGAAAAATCGGCAATTTGTAAACAGAAAGTATCAACTACAATGAACCCTGCACGGTAGCTATAATATTTTGCAAACAAAAAACAGTACAATAAAGAATACACACCACTGATTACGCCATCCTCCTTACATAAACCTGTTGCAAAGTGGATGTGATTCCTAGACATGCTTTTGAGGCCCTCCTTTTTAATCGATTCCAAATATCTCAAATAAGTTCCATGTACACAAACTGCATTTTGCAAAAACAAGATGCAAAATGAGGAGTTATAAAGTGAGGAACAAATATAAAAAATAACAGTTGTAAGCACTGAGATGAGATATTGTTCAAGCATATAAATTATAAATATATAATAGATCTTATTTTGGTGGATATAATAGATCTTAAACAGTTCAATATCCAAGGTTCTGTAGGGCATCACAAACTAGAATGCAACACTTGACATTATAATATAGAGGTAAACTCCAATGAAGAAATCAAGTAAAGAAATCTGGCTAAGCTCATATACGACCTTGTTAAGAAGTTGTTAGAGAACTGATTAATTTTTAATTTTTAACTCAATTGCAGAAAATTGCATTTAATTATTTATAACCACCACGGCAAGTACTATCAGATTATTTGAATGGCTTCAATTCTACAAGTGTTCTGAAAATAATAAGTTGCCTCTGCTCAAATTCTCCAAAAGGAATTAAGTAAAACTTGCAGGACACCAAGACACAAAAAAGCAGAAGAAACAAAATAAAGTATATTTAATTTCACCTTTACTTTGAATAAAGCAAAATGCAATTTCATACCTGGAACTTCTTCAGGTGAAACAATTGGGTTTAACAACTCCACCGAGTTTATCGTCTGAGCCGTAAACAACAAATACAAATCAAAACATTTGAAGGTAAGAACTTGAACTTCATATGGCCAAAATAAAGAATCTGAGTTGTGTTTTCTGTGTGTTAGAAAGAAATCAAAAATTGGCAAAGAACATCCACGAGATAAAATTCAAAAGGACCAATCAGAAACTTTATTTAAATAATACCCGTATGCTATGGCCTTGGTTTGCTCTAATCAGGAGTTGGCCATTTTCTTCATGTAATCCAAATCTACTTGTTGTCCCTCTTTACAGCCTAGAAGATTAAGCATCCATTGCAATCACACAAGTTAAAACTATAGTTAAGTTGCATAATAAATCATAAATCATGAAAAACAAAAATGTTCAAGGTTCTAGGCAAACAGCTGATGAATCATTTGAAGTTTGAACCCACTAAATGTTGCAGCAAATGGAGATCAAGAAGTGAGAAAGAAGATTTCCTATGTAAAGAAGTTGTAAGCATAAAATTGTGGTGAATGCAACCATAACCATAATTACCGAAATAATTCGTTGGACTACAAGATCTACTCTAAATGCAGACAGAAAGCAGAAGGAATCTGCTCTAATTTCTTTGGACTCCGAAAATATATTTTTGACACTACCTAACCTCTAAACACAGAGAGCTTTGATGACAAGTTAAAAACAGTAAATCAAAACATCCTTGTATTAAAACTTAATAATTTCACATACTATCGTCTGTCTGCAATACATAATGACAAGTATTGTTCTTCAATTTAACATAAAATATGGGTTGCACGCAAGATGTCGATTTTCAAAAACCCTTGGGTATGTATGTATGTAAGAATGTATGTACGTATGTAAAGTATGTTGTATATGTATAATGTATGCATGTATGTACATATGTATGCATGTACATATGTATGTATATTGTATGCATTTATGTATGTATGCATGTACGTACGTACGTATGTATGTATGTGCGTACGTATGTATGTATGCGTGTACGTATGTGTGTACATATGTACGTATGTATGTATGTATGTATGTATGTATGTATGTATGTACGTACAGTCAGACACAAGGGTTTTCAAAATCAACGTCTCAATTTACTCTTTTTTAGTTCATAAGAAATACAAAACTTGAAACATATAGTAGGATCAAGGTTCAAAACATTCAATATGCTTAAAATTTCCATATGCAACTGCAGAAATATGACAGAACCCATATTCAATATGCATGAGAAAAGTTCCATTGGTGGATTTTTTTGTCATTTTTCTTATACGTATCAGGGGGTTGTCAGGGATGGGGTCATACTCATGCTTCACAGAACATAAGTCATCCCAACTGGAAAAACAATTCCCTATATGGTTGTAATCTTTTTCAACTTGAGTAAATTAATTAGCTCAAAGGCAGTTTATCCAAGGCATGTACTTGATATGAATACCTGCTCACCTCTTTTAAATCATCAACAGAGTGAGAATGAAGGGGCAATCCCGCCATAGTTTTCATAGAGAGACTTAGCAAATCTTTTACTGCTACATATCCATCACTGCGAAGTTTCAATCCCAATCCAACAGCTCTGTGTCGTAAAACAGTAGATCTGCAAAAACACAAAATATCAGCAAACCTCTCTGACTAAGGAAGAAAAATCTTAGGAAAGATCATATGCAAAATTACTGGCATGATACAGACAACACTAATAAGGAGCGTTAAATTGGACAATGGTAAACAATAACCAGATTAATGAATATCAATCAACTCTACACGTGTGACATGTAAAGTTCAATTAGCATTCTTTATTATTATTTATAGACTGCACACTCAGAAAAGTAAAAACGGTGCAATAAAATAAAGCCATGCATCCTTCAACAGCTAGTTGACATAAATTATGTAAAGATCATTACTGCCAATCACGTTGCCATCCAGGCTCACACATGAATAATGTAGAATACAGAACTTGTATTTCATATAAATAAGAAAAAAATTTTTTTGGTTTTTTTCACATAGAGCAAGAAATGCAACTTCTTTTATGAACATTTTTGTAATAAAAACAACAGAATTCTTGAGTATGGTTTCAAAGGGCCATGAAGGGTAGCAGCCTAGAAGGCACATGAAAGTAAAGGCTAGAGCTAGCCTCAACATTTTCATCCTAGTTTCTTGATTACCTGAATAAAATTTTAATGAAATTTTCATTAGGTGGCCAGAGCTGAAATTTCAAAATGATATATTATATTTTAGTCGTCTACTGAATATTTTCGTGACAAAAATTTTAAACAAGTTTATTGCAGGTGGATTGAAAGATTTTATTCGCTGTATGGAACGAACCTATAGATTTCACAATAGTTTGATGCATTATCTGGGGAACCTGACCTGGGAGATGGGCTTAAATACCCCAAACCAGTGAATTGAATCGTCAATTCACAAGGTACTTCTTTGATTGAGATATGATCCAACAGATCACATTATGATTTAGAACTCCGGAAAATAGCAAAGAACAATATTCTCGTGACAAGATTTTTTGAGCAAGTTTATTGCATGTGGATTGAAAGGTTATATTTGCTAAATGGAACAAACCTATAGATTTCATATGGGCTTACTGCATTATCTGGAGAATACAACCAGAGAAAGTAGGCTTAAAAAGTAAAAACTCTGAACCGGTGAATTGATTTAGAAGCAACTTTCTTGTTTTAAAGATGATCAAACAGAGCATTATGCATAAATCAAAAGCAATCATTCCAAAAACAAAGAAACAGAAAATGGAAAACACTTACAAGGTTCTACCGAGGGCATCAATGCGCCCACTCTCGTCTCTTCCTCCTTGACTTCCATAACCATAACTTCCTGCTTGGCTTACATAACCATAACTTCCTCTTTGGCTTTCATAACCATAATTTCCTCCTCTGCCTCTCCCAACGCTTGGATAGCTCTCTTGTTGACCACCTCCTCTGCCTCTCCCAGAGCTTTGATAGCTCGCTTGTTGACCGCCTCCTCTGCCTCTCTCAACGCTTTGATAGCTCTCTTGTTGACCACCTCCTCTTCTGGAATCTTCGCCTGTATAGCCCTTAAATTGACCTGATTTTTTACGATTAAAATCTATATTCCGATCCTCGTTGAAACCCTTATTTCCCACCGGACTCGAACCTGCAACCCTCTGTTTCTGCCTCGTTTCCAACTGGGATGGCTGCAAACTTACGGATTCTTCACCGGATTTATTCAAAGACCCTCTTTTTCCGACTTTTATTCCGTCCTTCGCAGTTTCAACCGAACACTTTTCATCTCTCTCCACCTGGACGACTTCAGCGATATTACTTTCAACAACGGGCTCTGCAATCTTCTTTGCTCCGGCCGTTAAAGCCTGGGGTTCTCCGTCTGGAATAATGTGAGAGATTGGGCCGCGGCATTGCAATGCAGAGCAGAATCCTGCTGTGAAGCTGCTGCTTGCGAGGTGCTAGTGCTATTATTGACATTACTAATCTGGGAAGCTTTAAAAGCTTCTGCTTTGGCCTTCCGAGCATCTTTTTGGGCCCTCGACTTCCTTGGCATGGCCGGTTATATAATGCCCGAATTATCACGAAATTGATGATTCACAAATTGGCTGGTTTTTGTATAAGTAGGTTTTTCTCAGAGACAGACAGAAGCCGGAGTGAAATTGTTCGCTTGCTTCGGATCAAAGCAAGAATAAAGCTTTAGACTGTGTCGATTCACTTTTTTAATTATACAAGGGTGTAGGGCTTTACGATACCGCCGACACGCGTGCAATTTTGATTTGCATACAGGCAGGCTTGGATTTTGCAAGGCGTTTAGACGTTTTTAGTCATTTTAGACGTCAAAATACAATCACTTTTAAAATATGACCGTCATGATTGACAGGTAAAATTATAATTTAAACGTCAAAATAACATGTATATTACAAATTTAACTGTCAATATATATATATATATATATATATATATATATATATATAAGAAAGTTGGTATATTAAATAAAAATAGAAATTTCGAAATCTATAGAAAAAAATCTTACTATCTTTTTAATGAATATGAAATAGAAACTGTAAACTATTAGAATCTTGCTATCCACGGTTCCATTGATTTTTCTCACTGCAATTACAGAAAATCAAGATGTAATTTCGAAGAAAAAATTAGAATGTCTTTTATCTAGTTTTCCCTCGTGAGTCCTCTCCTCTCTATTAACTGTAGAATTAATCTCTGTAGTTTTACAAAATTTTCAAGTCCTTTCTCTAGTAGATTACATACCATGAAATCGAATTTTTGCAATGCTTATGCGATCCTTGTCTCATTGTCGTAAATCGCTTTCAAACTTGTGCATAGGCTTCACGCTAGGGGGAACTACTTCAAAGTGCCAGTAAACTTTTTATCTATTATGAGTCCAGAGATTTATCTGTTATAGTTATGGAGATTTCATTAGAACTGTGCTGAAATTTTGTTTTTTTGTAATTGTTTTAAAAATTAAAGTTATTAAATTCCCAACAATTAAATATTACTTTTCCGTGGACCCTTCTCACTTTTTTGTTCATTCATTTTTATCATGATTTACATTAGCATGATTTTCATTTTTAGATACAAAATTTGTGGTGCATTATTATAAAGAAATTAACATTTAAATTGATTTTGCAGGTTTTGTAGTGATGTTTTATTTCACATGATGTTTATATTCTGCTAAATATTTAGAAATATTATGCATTTAATTTTATATTATTTATTTCAATTTTATTTTAGAAATTCATTTAAGTTTATTTTTTCAATCTTATGGATGTAAAATTTTACTCAATTTTTCGTATTTTGTAATAGTTATTATAATAATAAATTTGACGTGCATATTATATTTTGAACATCAAATGACATCCACATAATTTTTTAGACTGTCAAATAATATTATTGTGACACGTAACATTGAACATCAAAATCCAACACCGCATACAGTACCGCGGAGGCTCGCAAATATGTCCTATTGTCGGAAGGCCGCGGGGCCCTCTCTCTTTGTCTTTGTTCTTTATTGCGATTGCGATTGAAGATAAACACGGATTACCTACATTCCACAAATGGTGAACAAATGACAGACGGCAGAAGCGGGCAAGTCGGATATCGAGTAGATCTAGGCGCAGTGCTTGGGTGAGGCAATAAATTTTAGGGAGCTTTTCTAACACTTGCATTTCAATTTAAGCTTCCCTCTCAATTTTTCCTTCTAATAATATATTCGGTACTCATGGTCATATATGTTGTTTTAGTACTAAAGATTTTTATTTTATTATTGGAATTGCCCTTTATATTAATTAAAATAAAGGAGAGTTACATAGTAAGGGTGAACGGATAACACGTGGTCCCACAAAACATCACAAGGGCACCAGCTCAACAGAAAACGTCACCAGGGCTACATTAAACGCCCACAAGGCAACCAAATACCATAAAAAAAGCACCACCATCAAGTACATGTCGCGCACCAGAGAGAAGGGGAGGATCATCTCGAGGTGGGATGAAAGCTCCACTGTTAGGCTCCACCGAAGGAGGATCCACCTACCAACCGTCGTGATCAAGATACTACATTTGCAATGGAACCATAATTCCCCAACCAAAGGGTGAAGATTCTCTGATAGTGCTGCATGGCCGACGGCGTAGAACCCCACCACGGAGGCGGCGACACCTTCCCCCCAGGGTAGGCTCCACCTGCCCAAAGGAGGACATGGCTAAAGGGCGGCCCCGAGGAAGGCGGAATCGGTGGGCTGCGTGAGTGGCTCCTCCGATGTGGTACCGCAGGGGCGGTCGTCGAGGGTGGCGAAGGCGAGGTGGCGGCAGCTGAGGATCCGGTGGAACCCGACTCATAGTGCATGGCGCACTCCCTAGTGATCAAGAAGCTCCTGCAGATGAGCAAACTCCAAGGCAACCTTGGCGGCTAAAGCTTGAATTTGTATGCGAATAGTAGATAGAATAATCACCTTGTCATTAGTGGAAAAGTAAATAACATATTGATCTTTCTTGAAAATTAAAGCATTGCGAGCTTTCCAAATATGAAACAGAATACAGGCATGAAACAAATGCCAAAGCATATCAATATAACGAGGCCAAGGACTGAAGTCACCAAATAAGGCCAGATGCCACGGGAAGAAGTCAGGGTGATAGGGTTGAAATAAAGAATGGATCCACTTCCAGATAGATTGAGCACGGGGACACGACCAGAAAAGGTGTTTGAACGACTTAGGGCGAGAGCAAAAAGGACATTTAGGATTAGGGAGGCCAATATGACTAAGTATTTCACCCATAGGCAAGCCTTGGTAAACAAGACACCAAAGAAATTGGTTAACTTTAGGCTCAAGAAGAGGTTCCAGGTATGGGAAAGTTGGCTGAAGCTAGGTGGATTGCTCGATTGTAACCCCCGCCAAGACATTGAGTTTATCAATGGCTAGCGAGAGCGGACTCTACAACTGATAAATGGTCAGTGTTGTCTCGAAAGGAAGGCAATTTCCTTATTCCACCACCAATCACGGCATCGAAGTTATCGGAGGTTGGAGCCCCATTTGTGGAGCATAACATCAAGTAGGAGCTCCTAAATTTTGCAGATAGAGCGGAGGTTTGAATTGGCTGATTGAATTTTATCTTGAGCTCGGGCCAAGAAATCCAATCTCGACGACTCACAAGATCCTAAATGGTATGAATGCCCTTACGGAAGAGTCGGATGGCTTTAATGCATGGGGTTTCAGCAAGTGGAAGATCGCCTTTAGTGATGATAAGAGACCACCAAATGTTCTGTGAATTAAAAGAAAGCCCTATGCAAAATCCATCGCCAATCCACCACATCAATGGTTTCACCTACTCAAAGGCTTTCCAAATACTTTTGACGACAAAGGTACCCATAATTTTGACAGGAGATGAAGTGATGATAAGAGTATCTGACCCAATATTGCACCAACACTTCTTGTCATAAGGGGCTCAAGATTGTACAATAGTGCGAGAAGAATTTGTCAAGCTTGCTTGCCCGATGACACACTGGATAACCCATTTGGCACATAAGGCCACACTCTGTCGATAAACATCAATGATCCCCATGCCACCTTGATCATGAGGAAGGCAACAAACATCCCAAGCAACTTTGTGGAAACCAATGAACCATAACTTTTACACCATAAAAAGTCTCAAAGTGGCTATTGGTCGTTGAAACGTGCACCCGCATCTCATATCTAGAAGAGTCGAGTTATTTGAGACAATAATGGAACCATCTCTAAGTTATGGGACCTTGTGTGCTTGAGACAGATCTTCGGAGAAGGTTGGTTCCTCTACCTATTTCTACTGCTACTATACTCCTAATGCTTTGGAAAGGAAAACTAAGATAACAATGCCAAGGGACCAGGGATAGAAGGATAACATAATGGAAAACTAAACTAAGGGAGGTGATAACACTAGAAAAAGAGATGAACACTATCTGTTATGAGTAGAAATGATGGAAAAGCGTTGAGAGAGGCTAGACACGCATAGCACAAACTAGCACACATTTACACAATCGGTTCCACAAAACACTCCTAGAAAATGGAGCTACAAGGGACGTAAGGTGACACAACAAACACACAATGCAAAATGGAAGGCAAGAAGAAGGAATGCAAACACGTTAGGACAGAGAATAGCCACAAAACAATGCTTCCGTTGCTTCAGAAATGCACTGAGACTATTACAATGATGGTGAGAGAGGTCGATATCCACGTGCACAAGCCGATTTGGAGGTCTCAACTCAAAATACAAAGATATAAAGTCTTTAGCAAAGAGCTTAAGGATCCAAAATGTCTAACATTGACAATGAGCCCAACTCTTACATTTATAGATGAATCGATGGAAAAAGAAGAGGAGGAGGAGGGAAAACTTGAATTTGAAATACAACCACCAACAACAAGCATTCAATGCCTACAAATGTGCCTCCTAAGTCTGTTTGGCGTGTAGGATAAGGAAGGAGGCAAAATCTATGTCAAATCGAGTGGTTGGAGCAATTAGGTCTGCTCATCAATGCCCATAAAGGTGTTTTCCCATTTCTCACCTGCCAAATCTGCCAAAAATTTTGAATTTGAATATCAAACATTATAGCCTGTTTATGTCAACAGCTATCGATTGAGACTAGGCGCACGTCGATCAGAGCTCTATAGCAAAAGATATAGCTATCAGATGATTGTCAGGTCGTTTATGCGCACGAAGACAAATGGCGTATGGATTGGTTGAAAGGTCGAGTCAACTATTTTGTCATTTTTGCGCGTGTCATACATACCGGTTGGTTGGTTGAGGATTCAAGGCGCTAGTTGGCATGCTCTGGTTGGTTACATGTAACACACTCAAGCTTTTTAGATGATGGTGTGGCATGGAATGGTGCATAAGAAGAAGCATGAAGGCACGCGCACGGGAGGAAAATAGAGGAAGGGTGCGCACAAAGGTGACGTGCATGGAAGAAATGGAAGGAATCCCAAGGAAGAAGTGTATGGTCAAGGCATAACTTACAAAGGAACGTCACGAGGCACGCGAGAGGGCGAGGACTTAGATATTTTGAAGCAAGTGCAAGGCGCAAGCATATGATGCATAAACTACTTGGAAGAAGGCGGGTGCACGAAAGTGTGCACGAGGGAAAATGGAACAAAGAAGAAGAGGAAAATGAAAGGATGGAGAAAAAAGGGAAGTGCGCAAGGGCACACGAGGAAACTGCAACCAAGTGAATGTGCCAAAGAGATAACTGAAGTGCACGCAATCTGCAACGTAGTACCATAGAGCTAGAATGTGAATATAAGTTGTCCAAATAACTAGGAAGTTATTTGGATAACAGATTTAGTGACTTTCGGGGCCATCTCACTGCTAGATGAAGGGGGTCAATACCTAGAGCATCCATTGGGCATGAAGTTTGCTATGTAATCATGAATCTTTGATATGAGATCTTGAAGAACTGCCCTTGAAATCACTTGAAGAATCATTTCTTCACTCTGTTTTGAATCCTACAAAATTGTTGAAAACTGCTGGAAGATAACTAACATCCTGGAAGCAAAAGAAGAGCCCGCGTAAGAAGCACGCGAGGAGAAATAACTATGTACAAATAAATAATGTGTGTGCACACACTTGGAGGAATTGAAAACTACTCTAATATATACATAAATGATGCAACAATTTAATGGAAGGGTTTGAGATATATCCCATTGACTGGGATTTGCAGCACGCCTCCATCAAGATGAGACAACTCAAAAGAGTTAGCCTCCTTGCATGAACTGATGATATATGGGCCACTCCAAAGCGCATCAAACTTTGAATGGCATCTTGGTTTAGCTCTATCAGCATCCCATTTCAAGACCAAGTCCCCAACTTTGAAAGCTTGAGGTCTAGCCTTTTTGTCAAACCAATTCTTTTTGCTTATTGATGTTGTTCTAGCTTGATCATGGAAAAGTTTCTTGATTCTTCAAGTTTATCCAGCTCTATCATTCTAATCTCTCGTTGGTCCATGCCCTTGATTCCAAACTCTTTGGACAAATTCTAATGAAGGCAATTCAAGAGATAAGGGGAGTCTAACTTCCTTACCATAAACCAACTTGTAAGGTGATGTACCTATTGCATTCTTGGTTGTGATCCTATCTGCCCAGAGTGCGTGTGAGACCTTTGTATGCCACTATCTCTGGTTGATGTTCATTGTGCATTTCATGATCCTGATCAGGTTCTTGTTTGTTGATTATGTCAGCCATTACCCTAAGGGTAATAGTTGGAAGAAGTCTTCAAATATATTCCAAGGATTAGCACCCAGTTAATGATTTTGGTATTGAGGAAGGATTTTGCATTATCAGAGATAATGGTTTGAGGAATGCCAAACCTTGTTACGATTCCCTCGAGAAAGTCCAAGATGACTGACTTGGTTGATTCCTTGAGCACGACAACTTCTGTCGACCTTGTGAAGTAGTCTGTAGCCATTAACACCCATTTGTGATCAACACTTGAAGGAGGATTGGTCATGCCTATGAAGTCAAGACCCCATTGCGCAAAAGGTTGATCTGCTTGATAGGTTGGAGAGGAAGTGTTGTCAATCTTTTCTTACCTACAAAGAAAGTGCATTCTCTGCATTTTATGACCCACTTGTGTGCGTCCATGAACAAGGTAGGCCAAAACAGTCCTACCATCATAATCTTCATTGATGTGGATTTGGTAGAGAAGTGTCCACTAGAGAATCCATTGTGAAATTCTGCTAACACTTTTTTATTCTACGCGCATGATTGATACACCTTAACAACACGCCATCAAGATTCTTCTTAAAGAGAAGACCATCAATCAACACATATGGAATAGATTGTAATATCATATGTCTTCTCTTTGATTTGTTCAAACTAGGAGGTTACACGCCCTCGGAAAGGAACGTGATCATGTCCTTCATCTAGTCATTCGCGCTAGGGGCTTCATTTTGTTCAAGTTCTACACATAGGAGGCCTTCATCCAAAAAAAATGAAGTCTCAGGTTCATTCTGTGCATCCTCAGCAAGTTATTTACAGAGTGCGCTACCTCTTACCAGTTTGGTGGCCTTGATAGTCACATCATACTCCATAATTTGTGTCACCCATCACACTCTCTTCTCATTGATCTCTACTCCCATGATGAAATCTCGAACACTTGCATGTGAAACTAACACCTTGATATGGTTTATGGAAAGCATGCTTTTGAACTTCTTGAATGCGTGCATGATGGCGTAGACCTATTTCTTCATATGATTGTATCTTAATTCATAGTCATTCAATGTTTGGTGAAGAAAGCCATTGGATGCTCCAACCCTTGTTCATTTTCCTATCTCATGACAACAACAACACTTGCATCAGCACCATAAGCATAAAGGATGAAATCCTTTGAGTAATCCAGGTTGATGAGTGTTGGCGCGCAAAAAATTTCTTGTTTGATCTTGTTGAAGCTTTCTTTTCCTTTATTTCCGTCTAAAAGTTGTATCTTTCTTGAGCATGAGGGTGATGGGCCTTACTAGTCTGAAAAGTTAGGAATGAAGCACCTAACAAAGTTGATTTTGCTGAGGAAGGACTATAAGGCTTTCTTTTGCACCGACAAAGAAAGGGCCAGGATAGCAGAAATGCACTCAGGATTAATTGTGATGCCATCCTTTGAGACCATATGGCCTAGAATTTTGCCTGTGCCACTACAAAATTACACTTCTTAGGGTTAAGAGATACCCCAAACTTTTTGCATCTCTCAAAGACTTTCTCCAGGTGCGCCATGTGATCCATGCTTTACTTTGAGAAGACTGTGATGTCATCAAGGTAGACCAAGATGAACTCATTGATATATCCTTTGAATGCAATATCCATGGCGCACTAAAATGTTGCGCCTGCATTTGATAGACCAAAGGGCATCTTCTAATATGTGTATGTTCCCCACTTGGTTGTAAATGTTGTTTTGAATTGATTCTCTTCCTTGACCAGGATTTGATTAAAGCCGGAGTATCCATCCAACATATAAAACTTTGCACATCGTCAGCCACAATCTATAGAATCTGCTCCATAGAAGGCAAAGGATAATGATCCTTCAATGATGCCTTGTTCAAATATCTGAAATCAACGCAGAGTCTAATTTCACCATTCTTCTTGCGTACCGGAACAAGATTCACGACCCAAGTAGAATACTTGATCAAAAATATTATCTTTGCCTCAATGAGTTTGGATAACTCCTTCCTCATGAGGGCTCTATCTTTGGATTGACTGGACGTTGATTTTGCCTAACTAGTGTAATACTTTTAGGATCAAGGTCAATGGAGTGTTGAGAAACACTTGGATCAAATCCTTTGAGGTCTTCATACTCCCACGAGAAATATCATTATATTTCTGATAGAGAGCTATGAAGGCCTGCTTTTTATCATGTGTGCAAGCTTTACTGAGCAACGACTCCTTTCTGCACACAATAATGACTAGGGAGTAGTCTTCTTGAGTAGCGCACATATACTTTTCTTCACCCTTAATTTCATCATTAGGGCTAAACATTTGTTCCAAGGTGACCAACCCTTTAGGCAACTTGTTTGTCTTCAGTTGTATCACTTGGTCACTGTAACTGTCATGTAAATCAACTTACATGCTTAATGAGAACTCAACTTCATTATGGATAAACTGGACGATTTGCGCATCATTTTCAAACACTTGCCAGTTGGTGTTGTTATCTGGAATGGATGGTCTAATCACCATCTTGATGTGTTGAGTGTTTCCTTTGACAAAGTCCTCAACAGGGGAGAATTGTGAACCAAACGTGGCCATTTAATCACTTCCTTGTTCATTTTGTGTGGCACCACCTGCATATTTAGAGCATCAAAGCTCTCAAGGAGATCCCAGACTCTGTGCCTATAAGCTTTGAGAAGCTTATTATTTGTTGTGCACTTGTTGGTGACTTGGTGGATAACTAGTTATGTGTCCCCAAATATTTGCAATGCCTTGATTTTCTTCTTTTCAACTATAAGCAGACCATGCACTAGCGCCTCATACTCTGCCACATTGTTAGAACATGTGAACTGTAACCTATGCACAAAGAAGAATTTCTCATCCTTAGGGGAAATGAGAACAACTCCTGCTCCCATGCTATTTCTACTTCTAGATCCATCAAAGTATAACTTCCATAGACCAGGGTTCTCTTCACTTTTTCTAAGTGCGCACGACAACAAAACTTCTTCTTCAGGATGCAATAGGTACCAAGCCCAATTTCATAAGCTTTTAGCTCCTCAACATATGGATCAAATTTATGGTGTCTCTCCACCCATTCATCCAACACTAAGTTCGAATAGGAGGTGCGAGAGGCTGCTCTTCAGAAATTGAAATTTGTTCTTCTTGGATTAAACAATTGGCTTGGAGAGGGGATGGGACATATGACTCCACATGATAGGAAAATATTGGCTCAACTTGTATGGTAAACCGGGTACCATACCTTGTCTTGAGTAACATATGGGTCCAATCAGAAGACAAGTAACCACCCACTTTAGTAGTGAAGTCCCTTGACAGACACATGGCAAACAAAGGGGGTAGATCAATGATTGACACATCTTGAGTTATTGTCAAACTTGGACATGCATAGAGGGTTAACTCGAGATCTTTAATGATTCCCAGAGTAGTGATAGCTGAACCAACAAGTTACATGACTCCTTTTGCTAAGGGGCTATACTTAAGACCTAAGACATCAACAATCTTCTTAGGCGTGACAAAAGTACTAGCGCCTGAGTCAATCATACAGTTATGGAAAAGATGTTTGCCTATGATTAAGGACATATAAAATGGTGGGGTTTTGACAAATTTACTTACTTGCTTCCCCTCTTCTTAGGTAGATGTTGATAGAACACAAATTTTGGATACTTTGGTCGGTCTGCGGAAGTTGGGCCAAAGCTTCATACAACAGTTGCATACTTTGAGATGGAATGGTCAGGGCATCCCACATTGTGACATTTATGTGTATTCTTCATATGATCCACAATACTAAATGGAAGACCCACTTATTTGTGCATTTGGGGCACAACAACATCTTTCTTAAGTTGTTCGAGGCATAGAGGTAGGAGCCTTAGCTAGCATGGAATCTTGACCTACCAAAGGAGGGCGCGTGCCACTTCGGAGGAGTTTTGCATGGAGCCTCGCACGTAGGAACTTGAACACTTTTACTAATGGATGCCTTAGCTGCTTCCTTTTGCTTTTGAGGGTCTGTTTGCGTTGTTGGAATTGAAATTTGCATGTCGATTCGAGCATTCTCTTCTTATACCTTATGTTGTCTCGCTGACCTCAATGTGTGGTCTACTCGCATTATTTGCAACCTGGTTGATTGTGCAAATGTCCTCAATGCCAAAGAATATTAAGTTGGCTTAAGGAGGAGCCTGTGGCTTTTCTTGGCTCTTAGACTCATTCGCGTTGATGGAAGGCTCACAGTTAGAAGCATTCTGGATCATATAAGCTTGTGTGTGCACAAAATTGGTGCATTGATACTGACTATGAGGCATATTGCAAGGAAAGCACCATTCAGACTCCTCTTCCATGTTGTTTTGAATAGGGACAAGTGCTTGACTTGTGTTGGGCACTGGAAGAGGTTGTGTTAGAGGGATAACTTACAAAGGCAAGTGCGCATTAGCATGTCATCTATCATTCTATTGGTTCTGCCCATATCTCTGATTTCCATATTGATTTCACCAGGTTGATTGCTTTGGCTTTGCACCGATTAGAACTATCTTTGTAAGCTTGCGTCTACTGCTTCTCCAATGATATGAATTTATTGGACAAGTTTCTAATTAGGGCCTTTAATTCTTCATCTTCCTTCTTGTTGCACGCAAAGAAGTACGACATCGATGCAATTGGTTGCGTGCTCTATACTTAGAACCAGAGCAATAGAAGGTTGGGGCACTGGAGCCATCTCTGGGAACAAGGGCGTAGGAGGCCTCGATGCTAAATTTCTCGCCTGGATGAGACTATTTTCTACCCTTATTGCAATTTTGTATGCAGCGGGTAAAATTCTACCTCCCATGGTTTGAATCATGACCGAGGTGTCACTATTCAAAGCCCTTAGATAATCTGAGAAAGCATGCTTTAGGTTATAGGCCTTACCACTTGAAGAATTCTATCCCAAGTTTTTGGAATCTAATGTTGAAATCGAGTCATCTACTCATTAGGCTCCCTCTTCATTGTAGATCAATTTGCTCCACTAGTGATAGATGATCGATTTATCTTCAAATTAGTTTCATAGAGTTGTTCCAAGATCATCCCAGGTAGCAATAGATGTAGGTCTCAAGCCACGGTACCATTGGAGCGCTTTTCCCTTGAAAGAGGTTACAAGCGATCAGCAACAACATTGTAGTCATTTTTACTCCTATCACAAAAGGATGAACCCCATGTGCGTTGGCCTATCACCCAACAGAAGCTGAGCACTCACCCGAGTCACACGTGGGTGCCGAGTCTCTCTTTTATGTGAGTTTAGTGGGAAGCATTATCTATGATTAGTGTAAGAGTATTTAGGAAAGAAGTTGAGACATGCAAGAACCATAGGGCTTAGAACGGCCTCCAGATCCTTACAGTCACCTCAGACCGAGTGTTTTAACAGATTCCAGAACATATCCTATAACAGAAAGAAAGGTACAACCATTCATTCATATCACGAAAGGAAAGAGAACTCATATGAATGAACTATTTATTAAACCCATTGATATTCATATCTATTTACAACAGGTAACCTCAATATATTCATTGATTCATTATAGAGTGTCACAGAGTGCAGACTGCAGTCATGCGCATCACTGGACGTATGTAGCTAAGCTAACGAGAAAAGAAAAATAACAACCCCATGCTTAGTACATCCTTTCCTGAACCAAAATATCCACTCACAACATTTATGTAGAGCTTCCTTTACTCTCTAACCCACTATCCCCTATGTATATCCAGATGATACATCCTTCTTTTTGTGTATATCTCTTTTTCTATGTATATCTTTTCCTGCAGTAGGCACTTGTATTTATCACTTTCTCGGGCTACCAACTCACCTTGCCGTGTCCTCAGATCCATCGCCAAGTGTCGAATGTGGTCCTCCATGTGAGCATGTTCCTTCAGCCCGAGCTCTTCATTCCATCTCATGATGATCTTCTAGAAGATTCCATCCAGGGCATGCTCTTTCTGGGCCAACTTTGTTGTTAGGGTTTGGTATCTTATCCATGTGCAACCGATCACGCTTTTCACATGTTCTACCTTGGCGCTCAAATTGGCTAATTCCCGAACCTCCTTTCGGGCATCGCACATCTGCTATTTGCTTCCTTAAGCCTTTCTCTTGTGCGCTTGTGCCTTGCACGCCATCCAGTAACTGGGATCCCGCACACCCACGCGCCTTTATACTTGGTCAATATTCTAGGGGCCCAACATCACCCCACACTATGCCTGTTCTCTCGTCCTCGGAAACATTTTACTTGACCAAGAGGCAAGCTGTTTTATGGGACCAAGATGTAGACTTATACTTTACAAAAATGAATAAGGAATGAAAGAATAGGGGAAAGAATGAAGAATGGGGGACATCAATTCAAAAGGCTAGGAAAGTCCTTTCACAAATCGCCTCTAGCTTGTTCCACACTTTGACCTCGTCCTTCGACTTCTGGCATAGGTCACCCACCAGGGTGCTCACTTCATCAAAGCTTAGGCCAATTCCCTGGGCACCCAAAGTGTCCACAATCTGCTCCAATTCCTTACCCAGGTCTGCGAGTTTATCCATTCTTCTGGTAATTTGGGGGTATAGTTCCTTCAGCTGGGCCTTAATTGAGCTCCTTAAAGCCTCAATTGCCTCTGATTTCTTTTCTACCTCAGCCAGAACCTTGTCCCTCTCTACCTTGTTCCCTTTGTTCTTTTCTTGGAACTCCTTCAGCTCTGCTTCAAGTGTGGTGACCAAGGAGCTCGCCACCTTATCTCTATCCGCGCATGTGTCATATGCGGCTTCGTAAACTAGGCAATGACCTTAATCTCTACGAGTACTTGGTTGTACTCAGCAATAGTTGCTACTACCTTCATCAGTCTTCCTCTTTCAACCACGCGGCCACTTCTTCTACAGATTCCAACGCCAAGGGTCACCTCTCCATAGTGAGGATGCGCGTTAGGTCTTCTAAGCATTCCAAAGTTGATGCGTACCTCTGAGGAATTGGCATAAGGTCCAGGTGCTTTAATATGATGGCACTCTTGATTGAATCCACCTTCTTATAGACCTCCTACACCTTTACCTTTTCCTCCTTTAACTCGCACCTAATTGTAATTGTGCGCTTGATTAATTCCTCTTGTTTTAAACTCTTGGCCTTCTCTCGCCAATTCTTCCTCCTTCCCTAACTTCGCTTCCAATGCTCGATTCTCGTCATTTCGTGTGAACAACCTAGCCTCGGTCTTGACCGTGACTTTGTTCAAAGCATTGCATACTTGCTTGTCTGAAAGCTCTTAAGCATTTACTAAGGGGTTGTCTCCCTTAGATTCTGGCAATGAGATGAGTTCCTTCTGGCAGACTTCAAAGTCTGGCTCGTCAATGTGTGACTCGAATGCCTAAGAGAGCATCTTCTTGGTCCTAGGGTACGCATCATCCTTTTCAAAAGACCCCATGGCTAGGAGCCTTTCCGTGGGTACGGTGCTTTGGAACCATGCGCGTAACACCTTCTTCGTGTCATCCACATAGCCCATTATCTATCTCTGTTCTATATCTAGAGTTCTCTTGCTCAGCGTGCACCTTTGGGGAAGCTAACTGTCAGAGCGGGGCCTCCTAGGCTATCATGTTCCTTTCCAATGCTCTCCCCCTTCCCTTCCTTAAGCACTATGTCCGCACTTGCGCTCTAACTCTTGGTCTACAAGGACTTCAAGCATATTTTTCACTTCTTGCTCTACTAACTCAGTAATCTGCTCTTTTGTAAGGCTTATGGCTCCCTACTCCTTGGCATCCTTCTCATCTACCTTCGGGTCTTCGGTGCCTTCCTCATCTTGTGCGCCCTTACGCCGCACAAAGACAAACTATCTTGCTTCTCCTCTCTCGCTTTCTTCCTCCGAGTCGTAGATACTAAACACATGTGGCTCTTTGCCCTTCTCAGGCTCTTCTTCCTCGTCGCCACCTCCTTCACTCTCATCTTCTCCTTCTCCCAAGTACTTCTCCAAGCTATCGGTAGCCTCTAAGTCAACTTCTTCATCCACCCTCTGCTTCTTCCTGAGAGGTGGCTTCTGATCAGGAGATTTGGCCTTCTCTTCTTCCTTCGGTGATTCTTCCATGGTGGTGGGTTACTCGGGCGCCTCTACTTCTAGCGTCTTCTCCTTTACTAGAGACTTCTTTCTCCATATGTAGGTGTTTGGCTTGGCGCTTGTGGATGACATGCTCACTGTTTGAGTAGTCGACACACTTGGTGTTCCTTCCTCTCCTCTACCTCTCTTCTTAGATGTTGGCTTCTTCTTTCCCAAGGGGTCTTCAGGTATGGAGATTTCGTTCTCCAAATATGTGCCCTTTTCAAACTTTGGCCTTATGCGCATGTACACGCGCGCCGCAGATCCTTCATGATGGGAAGCGTCATCGACCTAGTCATTTAGATCTCGTGCGACATGTACTTCTCTATGTATGTGTGCTTACCACCGGGTAATTCAGCTTCTTCCTCATCTCACTGTGTTCTCGGTCCAACCTTCCTAGTTCCAACCTTAGCTTCTTTGATTCTTTAAATTTGTTTACTCTCGCTTGGAAGTATTGGGTAGTGAACGTGAAAGGAAGCTTGCACCAAGGGCTCCATGATTCATCAATAAGCTTGAATCTACCCAAGCAGTAGTGCTGGTACACCGCGAACTCAGCTTCTCCCTCAGTGGTTGTTAGGAGTTGTTCAGGGATCCTCCACTCTGCCCCAAATGCATTCCTCAAGTGCATATACCACTTTTCCAGCCACGCTTTGTGGGGATCCATCATTGTATCACAAGCATACTTCTCGAACCTCTTCGCAGCGAAGGGTCTTTGGTTGGGTACTCCCACACGAACTTTTCTGAGGCATCCGACACTCCAATTTCTGCAAACACTATGGTGAGCAAGACATTACCAAAGAGGATCATGTCCCCTTCCTTCACGCACTTAACAATATCCTCTGTAATGTACGTGGACAAGTTATATATAGTCCCCTCTGCAATCTTCCTGCAGACATGTAGCCAAGGTTTGTTGACCTGCGTCCATCTTTCTTGGCCATTCAACTTAGTTACCAGGTGTGCGGCCATCTTCATAATGGGGTCCTTGATGTCTAAAATATCATAGTACCGCGACCCTTTCTTGCATGCATACTCAGTGACGGTCTCTTGAATAGCCTCCTTGTCACCAAGGTCATCTTCTAGGCTATCTCCCTCACATATGAGGCCTATAAATTATGAAATCAACTAGGGAGTCACGCGCATCTTGCGCCCAAAAAAGTGAAAATAGTCTTCGTGTACATGAGACATCAACCATTGGTACAAGTGATCTAGCTTCCCAAAATAAGGCAACTCATAGAGTTACAACAGCCCTGCCTTCGCCAACTTAACCTTAACGTCATCGTCATATATGGGCAAACCTTCAGGTGTTTGCTTGTTGGTGGGGCGTACCAATTCCAACGCCATTTATTTCTCTATGGTTTTTGTGCGGTGATTATAGTCACTCACAGGTATACTTCTCAAGTGGGATTCCCATTCCTTTCCCAACATCACCCCATCTGGGTATTGCATCTCTGCATACTATTCTTCATTTGTGTCTACTTCAGGTTCTAGTTGTTTAGCCTTAGCTTTGCCCTTTCCTTTCTTGGGTGCGATGGTTGAGGTATTTTTATCACTCCTACCCTCTCTTTATTACTCTGTCTTTCTCCTCCAACCTTCGATCTCAGATCCTCGATATAACTCCTCTAAACTCGTGCCCTAGTTTGTCAAACCCTAACTTGGATAAAATCTTCACAAGACAATGCCTTTTCCACTCCTTCCACACCCGTGTAATTCCTTCTAGTTTGTAATCTCAAACTGGATCTTCATGTTTTAATCACACAGATCTTCCACTCGATCGAATCTGAAAACCCTAGTTTATAACACTTACTTATATCTCCAACTCTTCATTTTCACAAAGTAAAAATGAGAGTGCCCCGACCCTTTATTTATAGTTTTTCCTTTTTCTGATCATTAAATGCTACTTTACCTACCCCATACTTTGTTCATTTAATGCATCTTTTTCAAACAAAGTCTGTCTTCAGTGCCTTCACTCACGCGCCCTTCCTGCGTGAAAACTTCTCCAACCTTCTGGCGCATAACCCAACCAACCTGACAGGAGACTCTTGCGTGCGCTTAACCTATGCCGAAGGCACTTCTTCTGTCCATTCTTGCTTTCACCTACCTCATGTTGCTTTAACTGCGCTTCCTTTTCCTTTGTACATGGGATCTACCAGTAGCTTTATCCTGGCACCAATTATTCTATCTTTTCTCTTCATCTACCTCTTTCAACCGGGCTACACAACAAGGCTCTTCAACACAACTTCCTTGGTACTTTAATCACGTGCTTCTTCACTTTTCTCCACCCCACACTTAAACGATGCGTGGTCCTCTGCGCACTCACAAATTCTCCAAAAATAGCAATAAGGTTACCGGCGCCCAAGGCGCAAAACCAAAACAACAATGCGAAAGGGAAACACAAAAAGGGGAAAATGCAAAAAGGAAACTTCTAAACTAACTAGCAAAACTACCTTATTTACAAACACCAAGAAGACTTATTTATAGTAGGGATTCAACCTACTACCATTAAAGTGTCCAGAAACTTCATCCCATCCAACACTTGAATCGCACGCGCGCTGAATCATGGATGTACGAGATTGTGTAGGGACCCAACTAATGGAATTTCAATTTCTAAAGGTGGCGTAGAAACTTGGAATCATAAAGTAACACCATCTTCCCAACCTCAAACTTCTTGTTTCTAATGTGGCGATCATGCCAAGCCTTTTGCTTTGACTTTTCTGCTATTTGGATCCATCGAGCAAGTGATCATCTCTCATCCATTTCATTAGTTCATCAATTATTTCTTCCAGCGCTTGTTCATCATCACTAATCCTCCTTGCGCAGCTATTCCAAGGAGGGTAACATAAATTCAACCAACAAAACAACTTCCGTTAAAAACCAATTGAAAAGGTGTGGCTTTATTTAGTCTTTTATACGTAGTCCTGTAAGCCCATAACATTGTCGATACTTTGTCATCCCAATCTTGTCTTCCAACATCACAGATTTTGGTCAAGGTATGACTCAGTATTTTGTTGAATGCTTCCACGGTTCCATTTGCTTGTGGGTGATAGGGCGTAGTCTTGTGATGAGCCACCATGAACTTTGATAATAGGATCCTCATGGTCTCATTCAGAAAATGTGTACCCCTATCACTGGTCAAACTCAACGGACATCCATACCTCATGATAATGTTCTCCCATAAGAACCTTACCATTGTTCTTCTGTGTAATCTTTAGTTGGGGTTGCCTCTGCCCACCTTGTGAGATAATCCATGCAAGTGATGACATAACATGACCCAGTCCTACACACTACTAGTGCAATAGGTCCCACAAAATATATCACCCATTTTTCAAAAGGCTCTGCTTGTTAGGATAGGGCATAAAGACATTTCATCTCTCCTTCCCGGTTTGTCAATTTGTTGACAAAGGTGGTCACATGCTTTACAATAATCTCTACAATCCTGTACAAGGTTTCCCACCATAATCCTGCCATTAATATCTTGCGCGCGGTGGCATCACTTACGTAATGCCCACCCACACTTCCTCCATGTGCTTCCTCCATGATGGCTAGGAACTCATGCTCTAACACACACTCTGCACAAAACTTCATCACGTCCCAATTTGTATAAGTCTCCATTAATCAACATGTAGGGCATGACACGTATGGCCAACTATTTCTTTTCCAATGCCTTCATTCCATCCGCGCCACACCTTCTTTTAAAAATATTGTAATCTCCTCCAAATCCAAGGGTGCGCACCGCAACCTAAATAGTTGGGCATCTGACATTACTTCCTCAATACTTTGCACATCCTCTCCTAAATCAATTCTTGACAGATGATTAGGTCCACAATTGCTTTTTTGGGCTTCACTACAACGGTGAATTCAAACTCTTGAAACAACAACACCCATCGACATATGCACCCTTGAAGAATGGGCTTGTTTACTAAATACTTTAATGCCATATGGTCAGTGTAGAATACAAAGGGTGTTGCCAGCAGATACTGTCTAAACTTGAAGAGCGTGTAGATCATCGATAATGCCTCGCACTTGGTAGTGGTATAATTCTGCTCTTTGGTGTTAACTTCTTGCTCGCAAACAGAGAGGATGATCAACAATCCCCTCACCTGGTTGTGCAAGCACTGCCCCAATGGTGGTTCCTGAGGCATCTACATGGACATGGAAGGGCTTGTCCCAAGAGGAAAAACATAAAATAGGCGTGGTAATAAGCCTATCTTTTAATGTATCAAATGCCCTCTGCTGTGCCTCTCCCCAATGGAAGGCACTTTTGTGTCTAAGTAACTCCTCTAAAGGCGCGACGATCTTGGCATATCCCTTAATGAATTTCCTGTAATAGCCCGTATGTCCAAGGAATCCATGCACTAAGCTCTAGCTAGTAGGTTCCCTTAACCCCATAATAACTACAACCTTAGCGGGATCTATCAGCAAGCCCTCCTTACTTATGATATGCCCCAATAGAGTCTCAAAGGGAGTAGTAAACACACATTTCTTAATGTTGAGGGATATCCTCAATTTCCTACACCTTTCAAACATTAATCTCAAGTTGTCACAATGGTCCTTAACTAGACCATATACCATCCAATCATCCAAATAGACTTGAAGAAATTTATGGATGAAGTCTTGGAATGCTTGCACCACTATGCATGAAAAAACAGCAGGTGCATTCTTCAACCCAAAGGGCATGACCGTATATGCAAAACTTCCCCAGTCGGTGGCAAAAGTCATCTTCTTCTGGTCCTCCTTTGCAATCTAGACTTGGTGGTATCCTAAAATCCATCCATAAAGGAGTAGATTTTGTGCCCAGTGACTCCTTCCAAAATCTCTTCAGTGAAGGGGGCCAAAAATGGATCAATGACACAAACTGCATTCAATTCCTATAGTCCACACAAATCTTAATCCACCCATCCTTATTGATGCTAATTACCATCGAACTTATCCACTCCGATTCTTCCACTTGCCTTAATGATCCTAGAAGCTATCATCTTGTCTATCTCCTCCTTAACCTTCATGCACAAATTGGGATTCATCCGGTAGGGCCTTTTTCTAACTAGGCATACACCGTCCTTTAGTTTTATCTTCATCTCCCCCAAGGAATGGTGAATGCCTTTGAGCTCATGGTACCCATGCGGGAATAAATCCTCAAATTCACGCAGCAGATCAATGATCTTTGATACTTCCTTCTCTATCCAGTAATCCCCAATAATAGCTTCCTTAGGTTCTTCTTCCGAACTGATGTTAACTTTCTTCATCTTTAAAGGCTCATGGTAGGCATGCACGCGAGCATCTACACTATCCACTACCTCGCACATTCCTACAGAATGGCTAACATCTAAGCTTTTCAATTCCTCCCCATCAATCACATATACTAACTTTCCCTTCTCTTTTTCCAAACACGCACGCTCAAGCTATAACTCTTCTACTTCCTCAATTTCTTCAAAGTGCACCTCCAATCCTGGTTCACCTAATAATTCTAACAACCTATCTTCCATTCTAGCACTATCCCCCATGGTAAGGCACTTGATACCCTACAAGGCCTTATCAATCGATGGCTTGGTACTCCAATACTCAAAGGTTTGAATAAGGTTAGCCATGAGCTCTTTCCAATTCCTTGTCTGGTGGCGTGTCTCTGAATGAATGTACCATGCACGCGCACAACCCTACAGTGTAGAATACAACTTGTGCACCCAAAGGGATGGTGGCAAAGCTTCTGCACCTTCTCTCCAGACCCGTTCACACTCCTGGATATGGAAAGAGGCAGACTCCTTCCCATGGTACTCCTTGATGATGATGGGTACATTACTTCTAGAAAATATAGAGAGAGAGCAATTCTTACCTCGCGCCACTCTAAAAGGATCTCCTGATGTGTGGCCCACCAACGAGTTGTTGTGCCAAGCAAGACATAACTTAACATCTCCCTCTGTTCTTTGTCATTCTTCCACCGAGCTTCTACCCGGAAGGCTCCTCCCGAATACTTGGGCGCTTCTTTTCCTCCAAGGCACCTAATAGTGCACGCCTTTGTTACCTTGGTTATCGACCCTCTCAACTACCGTCCCATTAATTCATATGTTCCATGTGCCCAATTGTCACAAGCCAGACTAGTGGTATCACTTACTGACTGAGCATCTTTAAACTGGATAACTCCATTAGTAGGGTGTACCATCTCAGGGTCTCTAATTAAGTGCACATAAATTTTGTCCAGAACTTCTTCTCCCAATGGTTCAATATAGGGTGTCGACTTCCCATCAACCAGGGGTATAATGACCCATTCCTCTTTGTTCTTGAAGCTGATGTACCCTTTATTGAACTAAAGGTCTACATTATTCTTATAACACCAAGGGCACCCAAGTAGTGCTGGGAAATTATCCACCTTGGCGAGCACCAAGACTTCGAAGTCCCCAATAAACTTGGCTCCCTAAATAGTAATAGTTGCATCCTTCAAGACACCAATGGGCATTGCCTTAGTCTTGTTTTCCATATACAACACATTCGAAGATGGCTGTAATGCAGGTCTTCCCATCTGATGCCATGCATCTAAGGTTAGGACATTAACCTCCACGCCAATGTCAATGAGTATATTGCTGAGGAGCCATCCATCTACAACTACATTCAACGTAATCTCCTTATCATAGTTGAGGCTATGAGGGGGAAGGTTCACGTGTAAGACTTGTCTCTCGTGCTCTTCTCCATCATGTGGTACCTTCTCTCTCAACCAGGATCCTAGCAAAGGAATGTTCTCTTGCCTTAGCATCTTACACACCTCCTTGACCTCATCCAGGTCATCCTTTTGCACCTCGATTCTCCTTCTTTGTTCCTCCTTTCTAGATTGCTCCTTTAGACACTCGATCTCCTCTTGTAAGCTTTGAATAACATCTATGGTGTCCTAATATATCTCCTTCTGATGCGCGGGGTCTGGATACTTTCCATAAACGACCTTCTCCTTGTAACCAAGGTCTTCTGTCTTGGTACCTCTCTCACGCGCGCAACTTCTACCCTTGTTGTTACCAAGATAGTCTTCAAACCTTCATCCCATGTTACTCGAGGCATCCACCGTATGTCTTCCTTCTTGATGATGACCATCGCAGTGCCCTTGTCCTTCCTGTGTTGTTGATTCATATGCTCAAATAACTCTGACACTCCTCATACTTATGCTTCTTTTTGCACCACGAGCACCGTGTAATGTCCGGACACTCACGCTTATAATATTATGTATATCCATAGTTAAAACATGTTCCACGTGGGAACTCACTCCTTCCTCCGCGGTTACCACAACCTCGAAATTCTCTTCCACGCGTGCCCCCATCTGCGCACTCCCTCATATACGATCATCATTTTTTTAGAACCACTAAAGCAATGCTAGTTTGGCATACCCCATGATCAATGGCCTCATGGATATGATCAATGAGCCTACAGTATTTCGTATCATGGGTTGTGGAGGTGTAAATTTTGCAATAACAAGATACATTCTTCTTGATCACGCATTGCAGCAAGGGACATCTACTTGCATCATGGTCCCCATGACAGATCTCACAATCTACCGTCACAACGCATTCTTCGTCCTCTGGGGGAAATTATCCTTAATGTGCCCCTCTATTTCACAATTTGTGTACCACAAACCACTGTGAGTCTCATGGATTGAGTTCGCAGATAATTTTCCAACTGTTTGGCCATAGCAGCAATCTGAGCCTCTAAGAATGGGCTAATGCTAGTATCAATACTACCAATAGCCTCGGCGTGCAAGGCAACTTCCAATGCGTCGCGCGGATCTGTAAAAGTTTTATGAAATAAGGCCCTTCTAAAAGGGGTGATCAATCCTCCAACACCATTGTGCATGCTGAGAAGGATGGATATCATATGATAACTTAGACAAGAGAGTTTTAAAGCATGCATCATACTCCCGCACACTCTTTGCCATTCCCTGCTGAATCTCCTTCAAAGCGCTAATGCTTTTCTGCTTGAACTCAGGAATGTGGAATTCTGCCAAGAATGCATTCTTTAAAGCAGTGTAGTCCACCACCGTTTGATGAGGGTCATACTTTTTATACCAGCTATGCGCGCGCCTTATAATGTGGTTACAAATTGACTAGCCTTTCGTTACTAGGGTTGTGATACCCTTTACATGCCATAATAATTCACACTTGTGAACATGTTCTCACATCTTCAATGCTCTTGTAATCTGGAAAATGCAGAGACATTTTAAAGAATACTTGAGGTGGTGGCTAGGGTCCTTATCCTGAACCAGAGCCTTGGTTCCCTCTCGGTGTTTCTTCCACCACCTGATCCACCAAGTCCACCGGTCCTGTGCCTCCATGAGCCACCAGATCCACCAGAACCACTGGGTCCAATAGGGCCTGTAGGAGTTGTGCCAAGCGCTCCCATGGTCCCACTGAACTGTGCGCCGATGGTCTGTGATAGCGCCCCACTACCACTACTTTGTCCCATGCCACTCCCTGATGCGAGACCGAAAGCTTGTATACTTGCCCCTTGTCCAAAAACTCCTCCGAATATTGGAATATGTGCAGCCATAGAAGAAGGAAATGAAAAATTGTATCTCCTAGGCACGGATCTATCTCTTCCACTAGTTTCAACTAGATCAATACTTCTTCCTGGTTCAGGAAAACCAAGTGCACAAGGCTCAGTCACTAGGTGGGTTCAGATATGTGCCAATGACTCTCCTTTCTCCATGTGATGAGCTCTCACCAAAAGCTGAAGGGGTCTCCCTTATGTGCTTACCAAGATGGGGTAGCACAGATTGCTCAGGTTTCACATCCTTCGTGTGAGCCTCAACTCCTTCCCCGCAACGCAATGTCTCTCCATAAATTCCATCACACTAGCAGCCTCACATTGTCTAGCAATCTCTCTCTCATGCGCTTCGATATACTTGAGCCGTCTTTCTTCCCTCTCCTTATCTATCGTATCATCTACCATCTTCCTCCACTCGAGCTTCCTTACCCAATACTCAGAATGGTTTATCCGGCCATTGGGAGTGCCTCTAAACTCATCGTAACCATCAATATCTTCATAGCTAGAGGAATAACACGTAGAAACGTTCCTCTAGGTTCCCGTAAAAATTCAAACTCAAGCAACCTCTCGGGAAAGAATACGTAGAAATGGCATATTCTAAAGTGTAGCTAGCTAGTACTCCCCTCACCAATGATCTACAACATGGGTCCACGTTAATATCTCGCATCCTGTAACCTTTAGTAGTCTTCTTGATCCATATCCACGATCCATAACACCAACTTGATCTAGATGCATAGGTGAAAGCCATCCATATCATACGAGATCATGGTAGAGGTTCTCTTCTACCCATCTACATGTATTTTAAACTCAGGTCCAGTGCTGAATCTTTGAGAAAATTCATCCTCGTGCTCTTGAACCACGATTCAACATTTTCCAATGTTAACCGATCCGTCATTACTCTTTACATAGATCATGATGCATGTTATATCCCACTACAAATTTGAAAAGAGGTCTTGGAAATGGAACCAAGATGTAGTCATTTTTACTCCTATCACAAAAGGATGAACCCCATGCGTGCCAACCTATCACCCAGAAGCTGAGCGCTCACCCAAGGCACGCAGCGTGCCGAGTCTCTCTTTTATGTGAGTTTAGTGGGAAGCATTATCTATGATTAGTGTAAGAGTATTTAGGAAAGAAGTTGAGACATACAAGAACCATAGGGCTCAGAATGGCCTCTAGATCCTTGCAGTCACCTCAGATCGAGTGCTTTAACAAATTCTAGAACATATACTATAACAGAAAGAAAGGTACAACCATTCATTCATATCATGAAAGGAAAGAGAACTCATATGAATGAACTATATATTAAACCCATTGATATTCATATCTATTTACAACAAGTAACCTCAATATATTCATTGATTCATTACAGAGTGCCACAGAGTGCAGACCACAGTCATGTGCATCACTGGACGTATGTAGCTAAGCTAGCAGAAAAGAAAAATAACAACCCCATGCTTAGTACATCCTTTTCTGAACTAGAATATCCACTCGCAGCATTTCTACAGAGCTTCCTTTACTCTCTAACCCACTATCCCCTATGTATATCCAGATGATACATCCTTTTTTTGTATATCTCTCTTTTTCTATGTATATCTTTTCCTACGGAAGGCAGTTGTATTTATCACTTTCCCGGGCTGCCAACTCGCCTTGCCGCGCGTCCTCGATCCATCGCCAAGTGTCGAATGTGGTCCTCCATGCAGCATGTTCCTTCATGCATGAGCTCTCCATTCAATCTCATGATGATATTCTAGAAGATTCCATCCAAGGCATGCTCTTTCTTAGGCCAATCTGTTGTTAGCAGGCTAAAGATCTTATCCGCGCGCAACCAATCACACTTTTCACATGTTCTACCTTGGGTGCTCAAATTGGCTAAGTCACAAACCTCCTTTCACGTGTCACACGTGCTATTTTCTTCCTTAAGCCTTTCTCTTGCACACTTGTGCCTTGCGCGCCATCCAATAACTGGGATCCTGCGTGCCCACGCGCCTTTATACTTGGTCAATATTCCAGGGCCCAAAAACATCATCATGTGTGATCAGATAGACAAAGCATACATTGGCCACATCTTGAATGTGTTCAACAGGGGTGACTTGATTCTCTCTCGTGAAGTATGTAATACTCTTGAGCATGATTGTTGGCATATCATGTTGAGCATTAATATTGAGTGGGCTTCCACCAGTGAAGTTGGCAAAATTCTTCGAAGGAGGAGGAGGTTGAAGCACCATGGTAGGGCGCGCTTGTCTATTTTGAGGAGGATTAGAGTGTGCATGACACTCCGAGAGATGGGGATGTGTGCGTAGGAGATCTATTACGTGTGTTTATTGGTAAAAGTTGGAGATATTCAAAGGATCCTTCAGCGTAGCACTGCTTGCAGTATGCACTCTTCTCATAAAAGGTGCTCAGGACTGCAAAATAGGAGATTTGTAAGTGTTAGGAGTCACCAAATGTGTTTGAAAGAGCCTCCAAAGGATGGAAATACTAAGTCCACACACAAGAACTTAACAATATGAAATTTAAGCTTTCACTGTTGGTCCCACCGATCAATGCTGAAACTGTTGGTCATTCAAATGTGCACCTATGTCTTGGATCTAAAGAGTTGAGTTGTTTGAGACAACAATGAAACCATTTCCAAGTTGTGGGACCTTGTGCACTTGAGACGGATCTCTAGAGAAGGTTGGTTCCTCTACCTATTTCTACTACTACTGCTACTCCTAATGCTAGAAAGGAAAACTAAGCTAACAATGGCAAGGGACCAAGGATAAAAGGATAAAAAAATGGAAAAATAAACTAAGGGAGGTGATAACACCAAAAAAGAGGGATGAACACTATCTCATTATTAGTAGAAATGATGCAAAAGCATCAAGGGAGGCTAGACATGTGTAGCACAAACTAGCACGCATTTACACAATCAATTCCACAAAACACAACTAGAAAATGGAGCTACAAGGGACGTAAGGTGACACAACAAACACACAATGCAAAAGGAAGGCAAGAAGAAGGAATGCAAACACATTAGGATAGAGAATAACCACAAAACAATGCTTCCATTACTTCTAGAAATGCATAGATTGTTACAATGGCGAGAGAGAGGTCGATATCTAATGTGCGAGACTATTACAACATGCCTCCTTAAGTTTGTTTGGCATGTAGGATAAGGAAGGAGGAAAAATATATGTCAAATCGAGTGGTGGAGCAATCAAATCTACTCATCAATGCCCAGAAATGTGTTTTCCCATTTCTCACCTACCAAATCTGCCAAAATTTTGAATTTAAATATCAAACATTGTAGCCTTCATTAGTAGCTATCGATTGAGACTAGGCACGTGCTAATTGGAGCTCTGTAGCAAAAATATATGGCCATCGATGATGATTTTCGATCCATCTCGCACACGTAAGATAAGTGACACGTATGGATTGGCTGAAAGGTCGGCTAACTGTTTTGTCATTTATGCCACGTGTCATACACTGGTTGGTTGAAAGGATTCGGCACCCAACCGGCGCACTCGGTTGGTTGCTTATAACATACTCAAGATATTTATATGATGATGTGGAATGAAATGATGTAGAAGAAGGCACGAAGGCATGCACACGGGAGAATGAAGTGCGGGAGGAAAATAGAGGAAGGGTGCATGCAAAGGTGATGCGTGTGGGAGAAATGGAAGGAATCCCCAAGGAAGAAGTGTATGGTCAAGGCACAACTATTATAAAGTAATGTGCGGGGTGTGCGAGAGGGCTAGGGACTTAGCTTATTTTGAAGCAAGTGCAAGGTGTGCGTGCAGGATGCATAAACTACTTGGAAGAAGGCGGGTGCGTAGAAGGTGTGCGTGAGGGGAAAATGGAACAAAAAGGAAAAGGAAAATGAAAGGATGGAGAAAAGGGGAAGCACACAAGAACACGTGAGGAAACTATAACCAAGTGAATGTGCCAAAGAGACATCTGAAGTGCGTGTAATCTGCAATGTAGAACCATAAAGCTAGAATTTGAATATAAGTTGTCTAAATAGCTAGGGAAGTTATTTAGATAACAACAACTTGGCAAGCTAGTTGAACGCAATTATGAGAAGGACACCAACATGTAGAATAATAAACATGAGTAACAACAAGGATCCCACCAGAGATAAGGGTTTGGAAGACCATTTGGTAACTTTCTGCTCCACCCTGTTAAGAACATAATTCCACAAAGTCACAAAGTCACTATCAAAGGAAAAGGAATGCCCAAAAATTTGAATTTCTCTCCATGGCTAATCCATTTCCAAGGGTAGGCCTTGAACTCCGTCTAAAAGAGGTAAATATCTTTGTTGATACAGCCCAAAGTTTTAGCCATTTGAATATTGGAACCTAAAGCCAAGCAAAAGTGTCAAGACATTCAAATACCATGGCAACATTCTACTCCGACTTAGCAAGAGTAAGAAAGGAATCATCAACAAGTGACCATTGATAAGTTGAGTTGCATGATTTGGAAGAATAATCCTCGAATGTGGCCTTGGGCTATTTATTGAACAATAAGGTAACCCATGGCATTAGTAGTAAGCACAAACAATGTCAAGACAAAAGGGAACCCCCGTCTGATAGAGTAGAAAAGGCCGATGGCAGTGGACTGGTGACCATTAATGGTGAGCTAGGTAGAAGCATTCAAAAACAACATGCTAATGACCGATTGAAAGAAATCACCAAAACCAAGGGCTTTAAGCATGGCAAGAATGAAGGGCCATTCGATGCAATCGTAAGCTTTCTCAAAATCAATCTTGAGGAAGAGAGGCCTTTGTGAAGACACACACACCCATTCCATGCCTTCCTGACAACAATAGGATTGTCCAGATGTAATAGCCTTTGACAAACCATTTGCTCAGCCAAAATGATCTTAGGAAATATATTTGTAATGTGGAGGACCAACACCTTAGCAAGAATCTTGTAAGAAACATTCAACAGGGTGATCGACAACTAATTATTCATCTGTTTAGGATTGCCTACTTTGGGAATGAACTTGATGTTGCCTTGATTGATGAAACTCCCAAGAGAGCGAGTTTGGAGAGCTTCATTATAGACCCAAAGCAGATTAGGTCCCACAAAAGACCAGGTCACTTTGTAAAACTCATTAGGAAGCCACTGACACTGAAGACTTGTCACCCACAAAAAAAGCAAAGCTGCATGAAGCTCCTCCAAAGTGAGAGGGGCATCTATAGCAAACATGATATTTGGGTGAAAGTTTATTAGGAACCACATCAATACATTTCGTAAAGCAATAACACACTTAATTGAATCCTCCTGAGCTTGAAACACCAGATGATAGTGCTTGACAAAAGCATCAGTGATCTCTGGGAGCTCAGTAAGCCATTGGTGAGAATCATAAATAACTTTGATCTGTTGATGAGCATGCTTGGCCCAAAGGGATTTGAAAAATATTTTTGAGGCTTTATCTCCCACCTTGAGCTAGTGAATTCTCAATTGGATATGTGCACCACGGGCCAAATGAGATTCAATAAGTTTAAGCTTGTGCCAAATACTAGTAGCTTAGCTATAAAGGTGAGATTCGAAAGGATTTGTCTTAAGAAGAAGAGAGATCCTTTTGAATTCTTTGTGTAGAGCTGAATCGACCCTTCTTCGAACCCGGGTCACTTGTTTACCAAATCAATGGAGGAACCTGGTGGTGTGGTGAATTGCCACCTCCCACCATGAAGTCCAATTAGAAGCAAAAGGCGGACGTGATGCCATATTTTAGATCTTGGCAATGAGCAGGATCACTCTTAGATGACTCAATAGAGAAACATTAAGAAATAATTGAGTTTTGGGCACCTTGGGAGGGCCCCTTGCCAAACAACCTTAAATGTGATTGGATGGTGATCTGACAAAAGCACTTCTGACCAAACCTTGATAATGGAGGATCCTTGTGTGTCAAAATCAAAATAAGGTTGTTGTGAAAGAAGTGCATGATTGAGGCATTTTAAAACCCGATCATATCCTTCTCGAATATTGGTCCAAGTGAACCATGCTTGGTCTTTAAATTCATGTTGTTGTATGAGTAACAGTTGCAAAGGTCCCAATGACTTTTAAAATAATACCAGCCGCACGCTCACCAAGACACCAATGCATAAGAAGGGCACCACATTTATCATCCGGGTGCTCCACCATATTAAAGTCACCACACACCAACCAATAAGCAACGAGTAAGTTATCACCTAACCATTTCCATATTAATGTTTTTTTCAGGACCTTCATTAGGGGTATATAAATATTAAGAATACCAAATTAATACTCATAATCACCCATAAAAGATCATTAATACTCATAATCACCCATACAACCCTATTACTGGGGTCCTTGGCCGAGTTAGTGATTAATGCCAAAAATTTTGATGTGAGGGAAATGATAACACCACCTCTATCATCAATATACTAAATGTGGAAGTGCGTAAAATCATGGGTAAGACACGTCAGAGTAGTCTGAAGAAAAAAACCAGAAATCTTAATTTCCTGTAAACAAATCACATCTAAACTGCTAATTAACTAGAAAGCTAAATGAACAGAGAATTTTTGGGAGGGCTCTGTCAGACCCCAAACATTCCATGACATAAAATTCATGAAAAATCAAACATATCAAATTCCCCCTACCCGTCAAGAATTCCATCCTCTGAGTTAAGAATGGCAAAATTATTGGCAAGAAGAAGTTGGTTTGAATCATTATGCTCAACATGGATGGAGTGGTGTTTGGCCCCATTATCTCCCACACACCGCATGAAACCTCTAGAGGTAGATCGCGTGAACATAGTGAGCATCACGGAAGAAGAGACGTTGAAGCAAAAATTCCAAACTTTTATGTGTTCTTTGAATTAGATTTGAATAACTCGCTCTGTGATGGTTTTGAAAGGAATAAAAAGTTCATGTTGACCGAAGGGGCTAGGTTGCACCACTCTTGGCTCATCCCTAGACAATGGAGGGAAAGAAGTTGGTGGCAAAACTTCAACAAAATGTTTTGCCCCCGAGATCTTCTTAGAACCAACCACTGAGTTTAGCCATCGGTCGGAAGGAAAGGAGTAAAGAACCGACGATCAAGCTTAGACTTCAAGTAGTGGGTTGTGTTGGTGTTGGCTTGGAGCGAGCCAAAAGTGGACAGTCCCGAATATGGTGGTCTGGGCCTTATAATGAAAGCACATGTTGGGGAGGTTAAAATAAACCACCTTTTGAGAGATACGTAGGGACCCAACTTGAATATTCAGATGGTCCCGTAGATATTTTACAAGGTCCACTTTGACACACACACGCTTGTTAGGACAAGTGAAGAAAATGCTCTTGTTCATGGCAAATCACCCTACCAATGGGCTTAACAATCTCTAGGTAAAAAGGACTAGAGGTGAATAGGAAGGCTAGGAAGCTCAATCCAAATAGGGATTTTGAGCGAGACTTGGCTACTCAGATTGAAATCCTGGGTCCATGGAGATAACACACATATGGTATTACCTAAGTACTAACATGATGCCTTAAGAAAAAGAGATCAAATATGAGAAGGCTCGCGAAAGGAAAATAGATAAAACCCCTTAGTGAGGTTACGGACACCTGAAACTAGGATACCGTTAGACTCCCAATGGTTTTTCATCCAATTCTGCAAGTAGGTTTACGAGGGAATACAACCACAAAAATAGGCAATAAGGAAATGGTTTTGATACCACTTGACAATAGGATCCAAACATTCATCATAAATGATAACATTTGGAGAGGATCACAGTCCCATACCTCGTCATAGACTTTCGACACAAACTTCCTTGCGCGCTTGGGAGCCATTTCCACCAGTTGCAACAATCATTGCAATGGAGGAGAGTTGGCCATTTATAAGCGTGACATCACCTTAGTAGGGCAGGAAAAAATAAAGGGATGCCGAAGACATTATGATAGGACCAAGGGGAAACCACAAGAAAATCTATGGACACAGTTTCTTCGAGAAGAAAGTAAGGAAAGTAAAAGCATGAAAAACCTAGCTTCTCAATTTTTACAAACTCTTATTTTGTCTCTCCATTCTTGTGAAAAATAAAAAATTCATGGGACCCTATAAATGCTACAATATCCTATTTTCTCTCTCTCTTACCTACTCAAAAAATTTAGCTTTCCCTTTGCATGGGACTGCAGCCTTAGTATTCTCAAATTTTAGTGGGCTCTTGAACATGATTTCTAAAACACAAGGAGTGGGCACGTGAGTTAGGTTGTGGTCCTATAAAAGGCACGAGCTAAAATATTTGAGCACATGTAGTAGGTGCTCCACATATAAAATAAGATACTTAAAGAGTAACACGATGGATCTATAAAATTTTATGTTTCTCTCGCATAAATAAAATAGGAGACTTGAACACTAATTATATTCTTGCAAACATGGTCCCATGAATCCCGAATGAATATTGGAGGGGAAAATGGGAAGAAATCTCAAGTAGATATGTCACACACTTGAACACGCTTCCAAAACACAAAGAGTGGGCACGTGAGTTAGGTTGTGGTCCCATGAAAGGGCAAGCCAAACTCCTTCGTTTAGTAGGTGTTTGCAGATAGAAAAATATGATACTTAAGCAATGATACAATCCTACGTGTATAACGGGAAAAATGCAGGGATCCAAAAGAACTAAGTTCAACACATAATGTAGATATAAAGGTGCTTAGGGAGCATTAGCGTCATAATTCTATAGGATATTGACCCTAACCCTAAGATATTTATAGGTTTCTAAGGCCTATAACTAAGATAAAGATAGGTATCATACTAGGATTCAGAATAAGAGTAACCAAGGGTGAATAAAGCCAAGGGCGTAATATAATAAGGAAATGCAATAAATCAAAGCAAACATACATCTACTATAGTAATATAAATCAAAGCAAAACATACATCTACTATAGTATATAGTAATGATGCAAGCAGGCGCAAGGCTAGGTTGCAAATGGAGGAGGTGCACTTTGCGCAGCTTGTTAGATGCAAACGCCGGTTTTATCTATGTTGTAGGGGTGACAGATGCACTATGAATAACCAACATATAACATATGTGTGCAGGATAAAAGACTAAAAATGATTAAAAATACTAATTTGTAGAGTGTGTGTGATTGTTGATGCATAATCCTCCCTAAAGACAACATCAAGAGATAATCACTATGGATGGAGAAGGGGAAATCTTAGTAAGGAGATCTCAATTCCCAGCTCACTATGGTGACCCAAAATGTAGAAAGGTAAGCTCTAAGACTCCAAGTCAACAAGTAGGTGCGAAATAGTGCAAAAATATGCAAATTAGAAGTACCTTCATATATGAAAAAATTAATTATTTGGTGACAATTTATCAAAAAGAAGGCAAAGTATAATACCCGACGCCATTACCTTTGGGCAATGGCATCGGCTAAAAAATCCAAAACTGACCTCCGAGAAACTTTAAGGTCAAGAGGTAAAAATCATGTGAGATGGAGGCCAGAAGGTAAATGGGGATAAATAACGAAGGTCCAGATGACCGAAAGTAGGGATAATAATATGCAACAAGCATAAACAAGTAGACATAGTGGGATAAGTAAACATAATGGGTGTAATGTGTGAACAAATGGAAGAAAGGAAACTAAGGCAGTAATAATGCGACATCTCTCTAATGTTATATGGTCTAGCCGACATGACCAAGTCCAATCGCACCGCAATCTCGACAAGCCCCTTACGACACCTATTGAGGAGGAGAATGCATCAACCCCTGCACAAAATAAATGGTTAGTAAGTGTCAAAAATATGGTGTATACATATGCCCTAATTGAAGATCATCACATGTCACAATAGTGAAACATGAGATGGTCTTTGAGAAAATATCTATGCAACATGTAAAATCAAAAGGAAATGTTAAAAGTAAAGTAGTAATGAAAGTGTTGTAAAGAAATAATGAACTCCACAAAATAAAATATACCGACCTCGTAGTTACCTATATGCATTGTTTGATTTGTTTATGGTAGGCATAATAACTGCTTGGAACACTAAAAGATAATCAATAAAATAAGACATAAATCACCTACCTAGGAGGTCATGGAAAGGATGTGGTTGAGTGTCAAAATGATGGAAAATTGGTGAATTTTAGTAGAGGTATATGCAATTTTTCAAAATGAGTGGCTCATCATCACACTTTTGCCATAATTTATGAATGTTTTTAGAGCTTATTGTTTGAGAGATATGATGGTTTGAATATTGGAAGGAAATAAGGAAATCACATCGAAACCAGCTTATAAAAATTGTTACAAATATTAAAGGGAGAATTTTTTTTGTCACTTTACTAATTTGAGATTAGGAGAAAGTGAGCTCTTAGATCACCCAATTCAGTGATTTTAGTGACATTGGTGAGAATACAAGGTAACAAAGGAGGTGGTCAAAATGGGGCACGTGGCAATGTGAATTTGATGGCAAGTGTTGTTTTGAAACTAAGAATAGGTAACTAGGAGAAAATGGATAAATGTATGTCAAGGAAAATTTAGCTTATGAAATGTGCCCTAAAGATAGTTGAAATGTAGACCAGTTGAAGTTTAGGTGGGTTTGGAAGCATTTTGATTTTTGAAGTTATTAGTTTAGGTTTTTTAATTTAATGCTAAAAATATTGCAGGGAACTTGAAATAGATGGGATTGACCATGTTAGGATGACTAATCATAGCATGGTGTTGGAGTGAAAAATGATGTAGTTAATCGACATGGAAATAGTTTGCACGCAAACCTCTTGTATAAGCATATTTTCAAATAAGACAAATTATAGAAGGTATAACATAGATAGATAATAGGAAAAGCCTCTTGATGAATGAGAAGAATTTGGAAGGACAGTAACTCAACAATCAGGTTATTTTGTATAAAACTATGTAAGCGCATTATGTAGAAAGATGATATTTAATCCCAATAGTAAGCTATGTTCATATTCTTCCCATTTTATGTGTTCAAATCAAAATTACAAGTGGCTTAAATTGCTTATATTTTTTTCGTTCTTAATATCGCATTGTTGATCTCTATTCTATTGCGCAAAGTGAGACTTAGTTTATTCCCGAGACCCTTATGAATTTGTTTAGACTACAACATGTTACATGTTCAAGAAGCCGCGATCCAAGAACCTCTACTAACAATGGTTCCTATAGACACTAAATCATACACTTTGGGTATATTTCTAGTCCTGATCACATACTACTATTCATATGATTCCTAAGAAATAAAAGTACTAATTGACCACTTTGTCTTTGGCCTCTTTGTTGTCTTTCTACTTACCTTCTTGGTCTTACACTCCTTCTTACCCAATTTTTCTTTTCATACTTCGGCATTTCTAACTCTAAACACCAGCGCCTAGCAGACATCAGCCTAGGCGCCCCCAACCTCTTTCTACTTTACTCGCATCTTTTGGGTCTCTTCTAGCCGTTTGGGCATCTTATTTTTTTACTAATCGGCCTTTTAGTGGTTAATTACAAAATTCAACCAAGGGAATCATATAAATACAAAGCTATGTGATCATAAAAAGGACAAAGCACTAAGCATCTACTATCTCCACCTAAGGTTACATCCAAAGGCATTACAAGAGCATTCAAGCATCCATCTAGCATCCAAAAAAGGGCAAAGGACTACTTTCTTCCCCATATACTTCATAGGAGGGGAAGTTCATTTTCATGCACACATCTATTTACATCTTCTACATCTAGCTATTAGTCACTATTCAAGCGTGACACACACAATAGCCACCTAAGGCATGATTTCTTCACACACACACATAGAACTACATGAGGTTTTCAATATAGTGCAACACTTAAATGTAAGTTCATTTTGATGATAGTCAAAGACATACTTGACCTCCCATTTTACATCTTTCTTTTTGGGATTTGATGTAGTTTGGGGTTTTTCAGTGCTTCTTTCTTATTACAGGTTTTAGGTGAATAAAAACAAAGTCTAGTGATATATAGGTGATCAAAGGTGATAAACAACGAACATCTGCGACCACTCGAGAAATTAGGTTTCACACCTTTTGAGCGAAATTAGTGCTGGAATAGGTTTCTTGCACCCCAGGTGCCCCTGACCCTACATATGCACCCTGGTCCTAGTATTTCTGACACTCCTGTAATTTTTGGGGTCTGATTATGACATCCTGTCTCTTTGTTCTAGTAGTTTTCCAACTCTGCACACCTTCTTCATTAGTGTGAATCAGCTAAGTCTTTTTATCTCTTCCTTTGCAACTAGGGTTTCAAATTTAAATTGTTTATTTGCTTGGGTCGAATTTGTACTTAATTATTTATATCATTGCATTAGTACATATTTAGATTAGAATTTATTTATTTAAATATTTTTCTAATCAGCTCCATTTTCGAGACCTCAAAATGTTGAGATGGTTACTAAGGAAAAAGATGTGGAAGGTGGTTGCTATAAAAGATGAAATAATTCACGGAAGTTGAAGAGATTTCGACGGGAATCTCTATAGAAAAGATTCATCTAGACCATATTTATGGATATATTCATGACATTTTTAGTGTGAGCTCCATGAAAAATTATTTGTTTGGTTATCTCAATTCAAATTCTACTGCTTTAAACATGATCCTAAGGAAGAATATGAATGTATGACATATAAAGTTGAAGGGTTGTGTAAATTGGATGTTCTTATTATCGCCAAAAACAACACCCTCTGATTTATCATGAATGGAAGATGAGCAATCAATTTTTTTGGGTAACATGGGATTGTCTCCAAGTTGTGGGACTTGCTACTTGAGACAAACCTCCATAGAAGGTTGGTTCCTATACCTATTCCTAATGCTAAACTACTCATAGGGAAGGAAATGAAACTATCTAATCCTACTCTAACAATCCAAGGGACATGAGGAAGAGAAAGATGCATAAAAGGGGAAATCCTAAGCTAACAGAGAGGTGATAACACCAAGAAGAAGGGGAAATACACTCTCAAATGAGTGGAAATGGGAGAAAAATGAAGGAGAGAGGGTAGACATGAGTACCATAGTCCAAAACAACATTCAAAATATCATTTCCATGGAGCAAAATAGAAATAAACCCTACAAAAGGAGAATAAATATGCACAATATACCTGCAAGTAGATGAAGAGGTAAGGAAATATAATAAAATACCAGCTAGGGCAAAAGATAGCCATAAAACATGAATTTTATTGCTTTAAAGAGATGCACAGTCCATTACAATGAAGGAAGAAGGCAAGAATTTCCTTGTAGAGGTTTAAATTTGAGGCTTGCAACTCAAAATACATATACAACACTTGAAGGTTGATGCACTAGCATTTCAAGAGGGTCCCACCTTTACAAATGGGCATCATATTACAATATATAGAAGATGTGAAAGAGAGAGGGGGGAAAATAGAGGAAAACTCGAATTTCCACTATCAACCATCAAGAACATGCATTGAATGTCTGAAAATAGGCATGGGCACACTGTTAAAGTCGTTCTCGTGATACTTTGCTTGTAAGAGAAGTAATGGGCACCATACTTCATCAAATTTGGTAGTTGAGCTACTTGGAACGCATCTTTAATGTTGGGATAGTTTTTCCTCTTTTCAACTCACATAACCTTACCAAATTTAAGATTTCCAGTTTCCATTATGTAATACATGATGATACCTTTCCAATGAGTCTATTTTTTGAAATTTGGAGTTAGTAGGGAAAAATTTATGGCCCTCTGAAGTTCGGGAGCTCGAAAGAAACACAACGGGTACCTGCGTGATGTTACGTAGACCACTTTAATGTTATTTTGCAATGAGCAGATAAATCGGTCAGTTGGTGAACTAAGAGAAGGGTAGAAATGTTCTTGATGTGCTTGCATAGACTGATTTAACCATTTCATCACATATATGTGCGTGGGTGGAAAATTGGGGTTGGGGTGGAAATGTGGAACAATTCTACCTATTTTGTTGATCCCACCTTATCCACTTTTGCCACTTTCTTTGCCCCATCAGTTATGTCAGCCATGCGGTGAACTGTTAGAATATTGAATGGCTTTTGCTTTGTATCGGTTATGCCTGACTCAGCCAATTTCCCGACTCATCCATCACCGCTTCACTCTGTCCCATTGGTTATGTTGGCCATGCAAGGAACTAAAGGCTTGACATAACATTATATTTGCTCCCTAATACCCGCTTTCCTAATTTTTCCGCAATGAAATGCCCACAACTCCTCCTACGATCGGTGTGTCAATGCAAAGAGTAGGAGGAACTGCTCCAAGAGGAACTAAGGAACAATTCCTCTTGTTCCTCTAAAGGCCAATTTAGTTGACTCGAGTGGATTTTTTTCCAATTTTAAGGTTTTTAGCTAATTATGGGCCCGAATGGATTTGCAAGGAGAGGAGGAACCACTACAACCTTTCTAAAACAAGTGTTTGACCATTTCTGTTCAATTTTTACTTCCCCAAGTTTAAGATGGACTTGCAAGTTATGAAAATAGCCCGAGGGGGTATTTTGGATAATAGTTCTTTAGACCCTTTTTGTCAACCATTCGATGAAAACCACTATTTATGGGTACGTAATCAAACTATTATTCAAAATTTTTATTCTTTTGATCCTATGGAAGCACATTTTCTAGTGGGATTAAGAGGAACTTTTGTGAAACAACTATCATTTTTAATTAAGATGTTAGCCGAAAAAGACCATGTTGTCAATTCCGCACAATATGGAGTAGTTGGATAGGTGTCAAGGGGATATAATCCTAGAGGGATAAGATGAAGGGGAAGGGGCCATAATTAAAAATATAATCTTAAAGGGTCTAGAAAGAGAAAAGAGAAGAGGAGAAAACTTTGAAAAACTAAAAGAGAAGAAAAACAACTCAATAGATGGGAAAGTAATAATAAATCTATAGGAAGGATGAAGCCAACTACGAGTAGGGATAAAGTATGGAAAGTTTCCATGGAAGGAGGAAAGGAACCACTTGAAGAAAACAAAGGGATTGATGAAGGAATAAGACAAAGTGGTAAAGAGGATACACAATTAGGCGTGAGCACCGATTATTGAGTTAGGAAGGGAACCAAAGAACCATAGACAAAAGTCAAGAGAGATGACTAATGATAGTTAGAAGTAGATTTATAAAATAGATGATAATGAAACTTGAAGAACCATCATGGAGACCATGATATTGCGAGTATCCAAAAATTGTGTTTTGCAGAGAGAAATAAAACAAGATTCATCAAGGCCTGTAGAGGATGATAGTACCCTCTTCTAGGATATATGTCCCTAGATCCAAATAGGGAATTGATAATGTGGGATTTTTGAAAAATTTGGAATAATTTGAAATCTTTTTAGAGTATGAAGGATATTGATACAACTATATGCAACAAAATAGGGTTGTAATTGAAAGCTTTGAAGATAGGAGGGAAGAAATTATGCAGGATATAGAATTTTCATTGCGTAGTCCTCCTCAGTGTGACCACATTAAGAGGACATTGGGAAATCAATAGGAAGACAATAACCATAGTCCTATAAGTCCAAAATATTTTTTTTTTCCTTCCAAATCAAAAGAGTCCAAAGAAGAAAAACTAGAAGTTAATGAGGCTAGCATAAGTACTAGTGTAAGCATTAATCAACCAAGGATGCGATTGAACCTAAGATAGAGCCTAAGATATAATATTGTGTAAGGTCAAACAAGAAATTAACTAAGGAAAAAAGGAAATATGGCTCAATTTCCTAATCCTTTTGCAAATATACAACATTATGATGGGATTGTTGACCCCAAACATTACCTCCTAACTTGTGATATACGTTGGGGTAAAAGAAGTCACATATGAGAACATAATGAAGTACAAAATTATAAGAGCATTATATGGAAGAGAACTAAAGTTTATATATTCAAGATAATTGAGTGCGTAATCTTTGTAGAATGTACACAATGCTTTAAATTAGGAATTTAAAAGGAAGAAGTGTGTAAGAGAAATTATTCAAGACTTAAAGGAGATAAATCATAAGATAGGAGAAATGGTCATGGAATATGATATGAGGTTCTCTGATGTAATGAACAAGGCCAATTTTAATTTTGATGAACCAAACAAGGCTACCTAGTTTGTGGAAGGATTGCATAATAAGATTCAATTTGCAATTGCACTGGAAAAAGTTTCAAACTAAAGCAAAGGACATTGAAGTGGTTATCTAGGTAGAAAATATTGAGGATTATGGTGAAAGTAGTACCTCTAACTATAAATATAAGAAAATTGGATGCATTCATGCGCATATTGGAGGAGCTGTAAGAAGGAAAGAAACTTATGTTTACCATATAGTGTGTTGAGTATGAAGGTGAAGGACATCATAAGAATGATAGTACTATGAAATTACTTGGAGGACAAGCGAGATATTGTGACATCTATAGGTTATGGGACCATTCTCTTTCCAATTGGCACCTACTACAACATTATGTTATATAATCACGTAATGTGGTTTTTACTTTCTACAAGGCTACGACCCATGAAGCTAAATATTACAGGCTTTTATGGATTTTAAGGAAGAAGTTACTAGGAATGTGTTTGCAGTACAAACTCAATTGGTTGACAAGGCATCACCAATTATTACATAAGTAAAGATTACTATTTCTCCATGATTAAGTGCATAATGGTCCCCCCTTCACCAAAAATGAACCTAAAATGGATACTGCAATCTCCACAAATTATTCCAAGTTGGGTTCCGCTATCTCAAAAAAATAACATGGGATGGGTACCTCCTCCTCACCAGAGAAAACACCAAGATGGAACGTACTAACATCATCACAAGCATCCTACGGAAGTTATTAAGTTCAAAAATAGGGATGAGATGTCCCACAGAGACCCTATGGTGCATAATAAAAAGGATATTAGGGTGTTACTAGTAAAGGATAACGGACCTAGACCACAAAGACAAGGAGTACTTTGCTATCTTTGAGGAGATACAAACCACATTGCATGGAATTATCTATCAAACCCTAAGTGGGAAGTATTTTGTGCATATTGTAGGGTACATGTGCAACATAAATATAGAAGACTATCATGTGTTAGAGAAACAAAGAAAGGAAAAAAATTGTGTAATGTTAAGATGATTAATACAGGGCCCAAAGAAACTGGCAATTTACAAGTTGTTACTAGAACACAAAGGAGGGAACAAGGCTTGGAACATGTAGAGATTCCTATGGAGCCCCAAATTTGATGTGTTTATAAGGACACCTACCTATACACACGAAAGGAAAAATCATTACTTGAAGAATCTAAAGGATTACTACACTCGATCGAGAATAGTGATGTTAATGTGCAAAATACAAGGGAAGTCGAAGCACACATTTATAACAGATGATGATAATATAAAAACAAGGATGGGTTGCTGCTCTACAAGACCTCTTAAACATAGTAAATTTTATGTGAAATGAGGATATTTCTTGAAACATATCTAACTTGCTCAAAGTTATATTGGAAAGTGATTTTGGTGAAGTAGTGCAAATAAAGAAGCTAATATGGTACATGAAGACTAAAAAACCATGGGATGTGGATACCTGGTTGAATATAATATTGAGATGTTACGAGATAAATGATGTAGTGTTCGAATTTGGAAGCACAATGAACATGATGTCGAGATCCACCTGGAAGGTATGAGAACTCCCGCTTTTGCATATAGCCTTATCACTCTCGGTCTTGCAGACTATGGTAGAGTATACCCCATTAACCAATTAGAGGATGTTGAGATATAAGTAGGAGAATTAAATTTGAAAGGGTATTTTGAGGTTATTGATATGAAAACTAATGAAACACATTACCCAATGTTGATTGGAAATAAGTAGGTATATGATGAGAACATAACAATCAATATATTAACTAGTCGATGGAAGCACATCCTAATGACTCTATTATTGTCATCCCAATGAATATGGATAAAAAAAATCCCTATATAATTCCAAAGAAACCATGTCACCATATGCACATGATGTTGAAAGTTGGTTCAAAGTAGGTGTAGATACCCTAAAAATACATACCTATTCCTAGTCATCCATATTACCTGCACAATGTGCCAAATTAGTTCTATAATGTATTTTAGACCACTACCCTCTCACATTCCATTAGAATTCACCCACATCCCATTATAATCAATTTAAGTAATTATATCATGCTTAAAACATACATTCACACCCCTTGGCTAATTTAATTAGTTATTTTAATAGATAAATTACTTGTTATCCACTCATCCTCCACTCATCTCCACTTCACCATCCAACTCACTCAAGTTGAACTAACTCACTCCACTCAAGTTGAACTAACTCACTCCAGTTCTAGAACCCTACAAAGGTGGAAGAAAAATATTCATGTACAACCATCTTCTAGAATAAACTCAAAATCCAACTAAATATTCATTGTCCCTTAAATGAATATTCAAACCATCAACCGCATGTACCAAATCAACTTGTTACTTCATGAAAGTGCATTCATTTTCCTATAACTCATTCAAACCTTGATCAACAATCCATGGAATCTCCTTCATCTATTATAAATATGAGGCTCAATCCTTCACAATTCATCCCTTGAAGCTTTAGGCATTCACAACAACACTCTACCCATTTTCCATTGGAATTTACATACCGAAAGGCTATCCATTTGATCATCCATTACTCATAGCATTCTTCTTCCATTTGGAACCAAATTTGGAGCATCCACAACCAAATCATCCAAAGAGATCCAACAAGTGTGGTACTCCATTCCACACTTTAGCTATCTCATCTGAGGTTGCAAGAGAACTTGAAGGAAGGTTTGCATTGCATTTTATTTGTTGTTTTCTTTCATTGCTTTTAGTTTTCATTGTACACATTTTGGCATGCCTGGTGGGACTGCCATGTAATTCTTTATCATTTTTATCTTGTTTCTTATTAAAATAACTTTGTTTTTGTGTTACTTGTTTTGTTTCACAATTATTGTCAAAATTTTAGGGTGTTTGGTGGAGTGAATTGAGAGAAAATCTCAAAAATAGGCATTCTGTCATATTTTTCATTTTTTGTGCATCTACAGGATCCCTGCGCTAGCATATCACTACACACGTTAGCATCACCCATAAAGTGTGTTAGCACATCACTTCACATGTTAGTGTATCACTACATGCGCTATCATGAAACTATCTATTTACTCTATCTTTGTGCACATGCCAACATTCAACTACTTATTTACTCTATCTTTGTGCATGCACTAGCACAACACTACATGCGCTAGCGTACAACTATCTATGTACTATGTCTCTATGCACATGCTAGCTTATTACTATACACACTAGCATTCAACTAATTTTTTACTCTGTCTTTGTGCACACGAACATTCAATTATCTTATTACTCTTCCTCAGTGCACGTCAGCACAGATCATTACATGCGCTAGCATTCAATTATTGGTTAATTATGTCTCTCTGCAGTGCACATGCTAGTGTAGTACTACACACACTATCATATCACTACACATGCTAGTGTTGAATCGTTTTTGTTTACTCTGTCTCTCTCGCATGTGCTACCACAACCCTTCATGTTAGCACACCTAATTACATATGCTAGTGTTATGTGTCTTTCTCTTTATTGTTTTCATACTTTTCCAAAGTATTAATTCATTTTTTATTATTGTTTAAAAATTTATTTTCATATTTTTTTGGTATAGTTCATAACAAATCTAACTCTTGTTTTGCTCTTAATATTTATCTAATCTATCAAATCAAACTAACCGCATACACTCTTCTCTCGCACCTCTCTGGGTGATCTTGATAATTAGAAACAATGAAGTTTGTTTCCTTATTTTACATTGTGTCTTCTCTGCAGAGAAACTACTAATTTATTGTGTGTAGGACTACATCGTACAAATAATACCTTGAAAACTCAATCAAACTCTTAACATTGTATGTAAGTTTCCTTGGTCGAAGACTACAAAACAAAAAAACTTTATTTTAATAAACTTTATAAAAATTTGTATTACAGGTTCATATAAGGGTTTATTCCCATTTACTTTAACTATGGGAAGTGCTTGGACATAGTCCTAAAAATCATTATGAGGAGTACCACGGAACCCCAAAGTAGTTGGCACCTTGAGGGAACTCGGCCAACAAAATGGGTACCCCAACCCACTTGACTAGTGATACCCGTGAGGAAACCATAAGTAGCTCGTGGTGATGGCCCTTTTCTACATTTTATTGTGGGGTATAGTTCATAGGAAAGCAATTTCTAGGCACGAGTACTTGTTCAGGGCACTTTGGTGAGTGAAAGTTCTCCCTAACCCCTAGGAAGCTTGAAAAACCGAAGCTAATAACAATATTTTTATCCAAATTACTTGAGTCATATTAGTTTGTGTTCCACATTCTTCTCTCAAATCACATCATATTCCATTCCCATCAAAATAAAACTCTCTTCAAAATTTGTAAACTCTTCTCTTTTGAATACCCATTCCAAATTGAATTGAATCAAGTCCAATCCTTACTCTTTGGATTCACTTTCCAAGTTTAAGCATATCATTGAATCCAAATCAAGTCCAATACTTACTCTTTAGATTCAATTTCCAAGTTTAAGCACATCATTCAATCCAATATCAAGTCTAAGCCTTACTCTTTGGATTCACTTTCCAAATTTAATCACACCGTTCAATCCAAATCATGTCCAAGCCTTACTCTTTGGATTCACTTTCCAAGTTTAAGCATATCATTCAATCCAAATCAAATCCAAGCCTTAATATTTGAATTCACTTTCCAAGTTTAAGCACATCGTTCAATCCAAATCAAGTCCAAGCCTTACTCTTTGGATTCACTTTCCAAGTTTAAGCACATCGTTCAATCTAAATCAAGTCCAAACCTTACTCTTTGGATTCACTTTCCAAGTTTAATCACATCGTTCAATCCAAATCAAGTCCAAGCCTTACTCTTTGGATTCACTTTCCAAGTTTAAGCACATCGTTCAATCCAAATCAAATCTAAGTCTTACACTTTGATATTCACCTTATCAATTTTAAGCACAATAAAAATTCAATCACAAGTCTTTGTTTTGGGTATTCACTTTATCCAAGCTAAGCAAATCCACAAGTCAAGTGTCAAATTATTAAATTTGGGGTACCCATATCTGAATTTAAGCAATCAATTCTAACCTAAGTCTTATAATTTTATATTTCCTTTATCAAGTTTAAGCACAATTAACTCCTATCTAAGCCTTATACATTGAATATTCACGTTATTCACGTATTAAGAAATTCAAATCCACATCTAAACTTTATACGTTGAACATTCACTTTGTTCACGTATCAAGTACAAAAATTTTCACCCTTAAACTTAAGTTTTGATTCACTCACAAAAAGCTAAAATAATCACTCTCGTCTACCTTTTTAGTTCAAACCTTATCGCAACTTCTACAAAATCTCAAACACACTATTCACTTAGGTATTTACCTATAACACAATGGTGTTTACATGTAGTAAAAGTACTCATGTCCCTAATGAGTCTAAAAGATTCAAACCTTTTGGTCGTGGTCCTTTTGAAGATGAAGACATTGGAGAACAACCTAAATTATCAACAGTGAGAAGGAAGCTATTGATCACGTCATAATGCAAAATAAAAATCAATATCTACTTTACATTTTTGAAACTAGAGAAAACTACCCTCCACTTCGTGCATGAACATTTAAAAGGCTTAACAGAAAACCCGAGTCTAGTATGAAAATGCTATTTATTAACCACTACATATGATTCATCGAAAGAAGAATTATTGGCCAAAATTGAGGAGTTACAACGCCAACTCAAAAACAACAAAATCCTAAAATAGGGAAGAACACAAATCAATGCATGACAATGATGTCACCATGGACATTCCTCAAGATAACTCCCCATTCACACAAGAATGGAGGAGTATGAAAGAAAAATTAATGGGACTTCAAAAGTGCACAAAGTAATTCAATTTTGATGAGTTATGTCCTTATCCATTCGATAGGGACATGTTAAGTGTACCTTTCCCAAAATCCTTTGAAATGCCCAAATTTGATAAATATAAGGGAAAACATGATCCAAGAGAACATGTCAAATTATTTTTCATGGCATGTCAGGAAGTGGCATACAATGATATCTTTCTCTTGCACCTCTTCCCTAAAAGTTTAGGAGGGAAATATTTGGATTGGTTCTTACACCTTCCAAAGGGATTGATCACCACATTCGCAGACCTCTCGGAGAAATTTGTCAAACATTTCTCATTCAATATTGACTCTAAAATTACAATGATGGACCTTTGCAACACAAAGCAAAGGAATAATGAAAATTTCGTGTCATTTCTTCAATGATGGCGAGGAATCGCAAGTTGATTCCCTTTCTCTATACCCAAGAAGCAATTAGTTAGCATCTTCATTCCAAATATCAATTCGAGTTATCTTTTCAAATGCAAATGCATTGTTTGAATAAATTTGAAGAAGTAATCGAAAAGGAAAACAAATTGAGAGGGCTCTTATTGCTAAGGGCCTAATCAAGACACCTTCAAAAGATCAACCTAATAATCACACAACAATCATAATCACAATCACAATCATGATAAATCTAAATTTGTGAATCGAAATAGAAATGTTGTAAATGAAGGAATCACTAATTTTCATCGTGTTCAAATTATACAAAATCTAACTCACCAAAAATCTAGAAAATCTAAAAATCTAAACGTTAATACTATCTAGCAAATAAATTGTTCCATGCGAGGTAAAAATATGACAATTTACACCTCTTGGAGAAAGCCTTTAAAGTGTCCTCCATCAACTTACAAGTGTTAAAATGGTAACATACCCATTCACACATCCTTTTAAATAAGGACAACCTAAAACCACATGGTATAAAGAGAACAAATATTGTGACTACATCATATACATGACCATCCAACAGATCATTGTGTAAGACTACATCACTATATACAAGACTTAATTGATAATGGGGACATCAAAATATAAGGATCATCTAATAACAAGACACCAAATGAGAATCTAAAGGTCTTCTGGGACCCATTCCCTAAGCATGGAACAAACAATGATGTAAAAGACAAAGGTTAGTCATCACACAATGTTGAGTTTGATTCTATTATTTCCTTATTAGATCATATGCTGGACATGGTTGTCACCATAAAATTTAACACTCCTACTTGCATCGTAATAACATAATAGAAACATGTTTGGGTACCCACTACTAAACAACCTTCCATGTCCATAACACCGTAACAAGTGTCTAACCCTAAGTCCACCACAAATGCACAATCCTTAAATGTAAAGTCTTCATCTGATTCCTATGATATAATCAAACAATTAGAGAAGACCACCACACAAATTTCTCTCATGAAATTGTTCAAGACATATCATGTGCATCAAAGTATCCTTACTCATGCACTCCATGAGGCACATGTTCCTCGAATATCAACTCTTGATAATTTCAGCCCTCATTGTAAATTTATCATCCAATAATCCCATTTTGTCATTTGGTCCTCATGACCTCTTGAACCCTAACATTACCAATAATAATTCCTTATATGTAGAAGCATTCATCACCCATCATAAAATCAAACACATTCTCATAGACAATGGAGCTGCATTAAACATCTACTCCATGAAATTGTTGCGATGTCTAGGTTATACTGAGGAAAGTTTAGGCACTAACATCATTACCATTCATGGTTATGATAATAATGAAAGGAAATTTGTGGGTACTATCTCTTTACAGATCAAAGTTGGACCCCAAACTCTAGACACATTTTGCCATGTTGTGGACATGGAAACATCCTATAATATTCTCTAGGTCCACCCATGGATTCATGCCATGCAAGTTGTTCCTTCTACATACCATCAATGCATCAAATTCCCCTATGAAGGAAAATAATTCACATTGTGTGCAAATGTTAAACCCTTTGAGTATTGCAAACTCTTAGAAGGTAGACATACGCATGCAAACTATTGTCCTTTTGCGGATAAATCCTCGGCTCCTTGCCTTATCCCATTCATATATGAAACCCACATAGATCCTGAAGTCTTGTTGAAGTCTCAACCATCCACTTCCTCCACCCCATCTACATTGAAAATCATAGACAAAGGTCTTGGAGAGTATGAACTCTAGAATTCCCTTCATGTTGGCAACCTACCATTATCCCCACATAGTTATGGTCAATCTAATGCTCCCCATATCAAAATTCCTCCTATCTATAATCTTGGTAAGTCTATATGGAAAAGGTTTGGATATCTTGACGAAGAACACATTTCGAGTTCTTCAGGATCTTGGCTATATGATGATGGATATGCTTCTTGCTACAAATCATCCGAGTATACTAAAGCACACAAAATCATGAAAAATATGCATTGGAAAGGTAAGGGACTTGGGAAAAATGAACAAGGATGTCTTGATCCAATACCTTGCATAGAAAATCTTTATTGGTATGGTCTTGGTTATCATACATTTGAAAACTCAAACATACTTTGCTTGATGTCTCGACTAGTGGTGAGGACACTAGACTCCAACGACGAGACAAGTTCCACACATAGCCTCTTTGATAACCTTGCTAAAACAAACCTATTTATTGAAAACCTCTCCATCAATACCATCAAATTTGACCTTGTATATCCTACCCTAATAAGTCAGGACCAACTAAATCATGTCTCCATGGACCTCTTTCAAAATGATGAGGTCATTTAAGAGTTTCTCAGACTCGGGATCCCATCTCCTTTTTCGATCACCTAAGGGAGTCAATATTGAACTTGACACAAGTGTTTACTTTGGCAAGGAACTAGAGTACCCTAGTTCGCAAAAAAGTGAAAATCAAATCAAAAAAAAAAAATCAAATCTCCCATAGTGAAAACCTCATTGAGGTGCTATTGGAGAAACACAAAAGCAAAAAAAAAAATAGTAAAAATAAAGGGACGTATCTCCTAGTGAAAACCTTTTGAGGCACTAGAGAGAGGGGAATCTCATTCATCATCAACTAAATATTTACATCAACCAATGACATCCTTTTTAGAAAGAGATACATCTAAAATGTTGGTGGGGAAACAATAGAAATTAACATTGGCACACATGAGTAACCGAAGATTTTACAACTTGGTACAAGTCTTTCGTATCAAGAAAATAGAGTTCACAACACTCCTCATCAAATTTCAAGATATTTTCACATGGAATTACATAGATATGTCGATTAGATCCATCTCTCGTAGTACACCACCTTGTGGTACATCTAGATGCAAAACCTATCAAGCAAAAATTAAGAAAGATGCATCCCAAAGTTGCATTGCTTGTCAAAGCTAAACTTCAAAATTTTGGAAGTCAAATTCATTCAAGCAATAGATTATTTTACATGGATTTCAAACATTGTTCCTCCGCAAAGAAAAATCTAGGCATCGACAGTGCACATATTTTTGTGACATCAATAAGGCATGTCCAAAAGATGACTTCCCTTTACCAAACATTGATATGATCGTGGATTCAACAACATGTCATGAAATGATTTCCTTAATGGATGGATTTTTGGCTATAATCAAATTCAAATGCAGCAGAGGTAAATCAACATAAAAATCATTTACTACATAGTGGGGCACATTTTGTTATAAGGTCATGCCTTTTGGCCTTAAAAACGTAGGTGCTACCTATCAGAGGGAGATGACAATCATATTTCATGACATGTTACATGATATCATGGAGGACTATGTAGATGACATCCTAGAAAATTATAAAATGAGAGTAGATCATCCAACAATCTTGAGGTGCATCTTTGAAAGATTGCAAGAATACAAAGTAAGACTTAATCCTAAGAAATGTGTGTTTAGTGTAACATCAGGAAAATTACTATGATTTATTGTTTCACAAAGAGGCATAAAATTAGACCCCGCAAAGTCAAGGAAATCATGGAAATTCCTCCTCCCCAAAATCTCAGGCAACTACGAGGTCTTCAAGGAAAGATCTAGTCAATAAGAAGGTTCATTTCACAATTGATAGATAAGTGTCACCATTTTAATCAATTATTGAAGAAAGATGTCCAATTTTAGTGGAACCAAGAATGTCAAGATTATTTTGCTAAATTAAAAGAATATCTATCAAGTCCATCGGTTCTCATGCCACCCATATCAAATAAACCAATGCTTCTCTACACATCTACTACAAAACATGCAATAGGAGCATTGCTAGCACAACATAATAATCAATGACAAGAGAAAGCAATTTATTATTTCAAGTAGAACACTTATTGATCATGAGCTTAAATATTCATAGGTTGAGAAAGTGTGTTTAGCAATAGCTTTCGCATTTCACAAACCGATTTAATAAAAATAAAATTTATTAAACCCTATTACAGAGTATATGTACGCACCCAATTTTACACGTGCTACATTTTTGGAAATGGTTCAAAGTCCCCTATGATGATTATTATCTTTTCCAATAGTGTTCGAGTCCTATTTCCTATTTACAGTGTATGTTTGTAGCGTAGTATGCTTTCCTTAGTCATTCTCGTGTTTTTCCTACATTTTGTTATCATTATGTAGTGTTTTTCCTTAGCACTTGACTTTAAGTTATGGAACCGTCACAATGGTTACGCAACCACTAGTATACCCTCACCGGAGTTGCGTAACCACCTTCCGTGGTCAAGCGCGACCACTAGTCTCGTGAGATTGATGGTCATGTGCATTTTGACCAAGAATTCTAGGCATGATTTGATGCGTATTACTTGCTTCCAACTCACCTTTTGCACACATTTCTTAGTCAAATTGGTTTTTGTAGGCTTGATGGATACATACCAACCTCCTCTTCCTCTTCTATTGCTAATTATGAGTTAACTTCCCCTCCTTTGTGTGAGGTGGCATCCCATTGCTGCGAAAATGGCTTAGACCATTTCCCACCACTTACCTATAAGAGTCAAACTTCTACCCAAATCATTAGTTAGAGATTTTTGTTGTGAATTTCACCGTTATGCTGCCGTAATCTTTCTAGGAAATACAAAATCAAAGCCGCTTATCTTACTTTGTTATTCTCTTACTTGCTTGCTACTGATCACTACCTGTAAGCCACCGCTCCAACACTTCTTCACTATTTCTTTTAATACCCAACACGCAGCTCCTCGGATTCATCTCGAGCATTAAAGTTGGAAAAGAAGGTCGAGGGGACATCCAAGTAAACCATCACCGGCTTTGTCACACGCTTCTACAAATTCTAGGTTGGGGATGTAATTGGTTTTCCTTAAGCTTTCTTGATTTCTTTATTCCATTTGTATGCACAATTTGACTAGAGTATTTAAATCAATTCAATTCAAATTAGTTCAATAGTCAATTCATTATTGTAGTTTCTATTTTGTCTGCATAAAGCTTCTAGTGATAGATTGCTTCCCTACCTATCCCTATGGGTTTGCAAGGAAGTTTGTCTGAGGAAGGCTCCTGCATTAGTTTAAAGAAATTTTAATTCCATTTCAATCTGCAATCTTCATTTGGATCCTTGTTTACTTCTACTGGGGAAGTTGCAAGGGAAGAAGAGCTTCTGAGAATCTTTTATTTCTTCCCATGTCTCTAAGGTAGACAAAGGAAGTTTTAGATCCACAAATACAAATTGGAAAATATTTTGTTTTATTAGAATATGTTAGATTCACTGCACAGGAAAATAACCACATCAGGTTATTTTTTTGTTTAGTTTTGTTAATAGTATTGTAGAGGAAATTTCAACTTCTTCATATTTCTTTTGTAGATTTCTTTTATTTGTTTCTAGAAAGCATAAAAATCCAAAAATATTAGATTAGATTAATTAGTTTGTTTTACCCCTTTATTTAATTAATTTCCTTTCAAATAAGTAGATCAAATCATTCATTTTATTTTGGTCAATTAACTGGGAATGAATCTAGTTAGTTAAGAGATTAAAACACATTTGTCTTTTAATTAAGTTAGATTTACTTCTCTTAGTTGCTTAAAACAAATCTCGTGACATAGTTTAATTTTTAGATCAAACAAGATGATTAAACAATAGGGATCTTATGCTACCTGTACTTAGCCTCTAATTCCCCTTTGACCAATTTAACTACTAGGAATTCACACTACCCGATCTTAGTCCCTGATTCTCCTATAATTGCCCATCAACATTCCCAAAATCTTCCACATCATCTGCTCTCGACACGACCTCGGGAGGTTGAGTGCACATGAAAGTCATGTTTTTATTTCCAATCGTACAAAATTGGTGAACCCGACATGAAGGATTAGTTCCTTCTTATTTCCTTTTTTTTTGTAGACACCAAAATTGGGTCACACTCCCCTTGGTCCCCTTTCAAATAACCAACTTAAACACATTCACCTAACCATGACCCTTATACCCCACATTAATATTAATTTAATTATTTACAATTAAATTAATACTCATCCTCACTTCATTCATTATTTAATTACCTCAATTAAAACCAATTTCCACCTCACCTAGACACCTCACCATAGACCTATTCATAACATGCTTCCATAACTAACTAAGACTTAGCCCTACTTACCTTAATGAACTAAGACTTAGTACAACCCTAAAAGCACATGCATATTCTCCCTCTAACCACTTTCTCGTGTATCTAAGTGCAACGTTTCATTTAGACCCAACAAAACGAGAAAAATTTGGGAGAGGATAGCCAAGATCTGCTATTTTAGGCAACCGAGGATATCCTACCTTAACCGACTCCGGTCAACTCGAAATCGACACCGGTTAACTCGAAACCGACGCCGGTAACCCTAAACTGTCGTCAATTACCATATAACCATTTTGGTAACCTTGTTTGAGAGGTTAGACACATTATTGAGTTTTGGAGCAAAGGATATTTGCATTTAAGCAAGAAGTGGAGCTCTTTTGTACATCTAGACAGCCATAACCAACACAACCATTGATCAAAAGGTTTTTGCATTCACAGGAGCACTTCGGGAAGCACTTCCACGACGCTTATCGTCATTTTGCTGATCAACCATCACCACCACCCAACCATTGAACCTACACACCAGTAAGTGTGTCTCTAACCTACACCACTTCATTTCATTCAGTATATAAAGTTCTTCACCTTTTGTTTATCAATCATCAGTTATCTTTTCACCCCACCACTATTGCCTTCCCCGTGAACCCGACCATTCCATCACTCATAACCCTTTTAATCACCTTTGTTTACTCCTAAAACCTTTGAATATTCCCAACATATCTCCGCACCTAAACCAACTCCTTACCATTCGCTGATCCAGGTCTCAAACAAATCCAAAAACCATGAACTATTGAGTTATTACTAGCCCGTATTAATCATCGTGGTTTTTACTAAATCATTATTCGGTCATACCAGATCGATGTTGGTCTCTATATCTGGTAGTCCTACTAATATCAGATCCCAATAACCCTTTTTAAGTGATTCAAGTGACCCAAAATCTGACCCTGACCTGTTCCAACACCTTAGTTGTTTACCTTATTTCTAGATCGATCATAGCCTAGCCTTTGTTATGTTAGAATTGTTTATTATATTTGGATGAGATACCTAAATCATATCAACTACAAAGAGGGATTCTATTTATTTATGTTATTTCATGCATTAAATTTTATTAAACAAAGGGTTGACTCGCCACCGAGGAAGTATCATACTTCTTGGATCCAAAGACACGCTAGGTAGCCCACTGACATATATTATTTAATCCTCTTTTTGTGGTCTTGTTGTGTATTTCAGATAGTTCCTCCTAGCCAAAAGGAAGATCTCACAACAACATTGGATCAAGAAATCGAGAAAATGTGCAATGACTTCAAACCGACCGTCACAATGACATGTATTCCTCCTTGGCCCACACCCTTATCTCTTTCTTGGCCCAAAACTTAAAGAAAATAGTGAAACATTTTGCACGCCCGATGGGACCCTCTCTTGGGTTCATTGTATTTTCTTCATATAGGGAACACTTTCTTGTGCATTTCTTTCTTTTTAAAAAAATACATATTTAATCTTCTCCCGTAATATTCCTTTCTTCTAATTATCTAAACAACATTTGTCATTTGGTGCTTAAAAAAACTACTTTTTCCTTCTTGCATCGCATTAGTAAAAGAGCATCACTCTTCCTGTTCATTATTTATTCCATCGAATATCACATTTTGATTTGGGTTTAAAACACTTGCATTACATTCTAATTTGCTACATTATAGCTCACATTAAAAATGAGGGCAACATATATATGCTTGGAAATCATGCCCACCGATGGTTGACACAATTGAACCATAGAAAGCCCTTAATTCTCTCTCTCTCTCTCTCTCTTTTGCCAAACTACACAAATTTAAAATTTAACACATCTTCTTAAACAACATCCCACTCGGAAGAAGTTGTCAATGATCACATGATTAGAGGATTGACAGTGGGCACCCAGCTGGTTATCTCTGTCCAGTACCCCATCAGAGGACAACCCGCCCCCTGCAATAACATAACCTGAAACCTCACCTTTAGAATTTCCTTCTTCATAGGAAGCCTTCCCAACCAAAAACTCTACTCTAAATTCATGAGTCAATCTTTTAAATAACATAAGCTAAACACACTAAAATCACTTGTTGGATTACATATTTTTCTTAGCTTTGTGCTTGACTTGCGTTTTGAGGTGTGAGGATACAATTCTTCATTTTTTTTTTGCCTTTCACACTCCACCATCACACTTGGAGTATTCGACTTTCTCGAGTGTGTCAGACCTCATTTAATCATCCCCAAACTTCTCGGGTTTATTATTCTACTCATCTAAATTCACAAAAATTCATTTTTTCCTCATTCCTCAAATTTCATAAGAATCGCGCTTCATCGGTCCAACGATTGTCATTGGTTTATATATGATCACCATCAGCTTTACCTAACCGACATCGGTTCCTTGTTCTTTTGGTTAATTTACCCAAAAGACACTTATCTCATCTTCTTTTTTTTTTGAGTGTCTGTATCATTGTACTTTCTACTCTGATAAAAGTCATCAACTACACCTTTCCTATCTAAAATCATCAGTTTTTACCTCATTTGCTAAAATCTGTCATTTTCTCACAATGAACTCGTATCGGTTCCCGTAATCGACATCGGTCATCTGTTAACTCATCGGTTAGCTAGAGCGGTGTCGGTCACTATGTTTTGATTTTAATCAAAAAATTTACCAAATTTCCCTCCCTGAATTTGTTCTGTCCCATCTCTACTATTCCCTGTGACATTTACATAGTACAGTTCACCTGATATACGCTGATTCACATGGTGTTGACTCGTAGCCAAACTAACACCCTCATATTTCATACCAGCCATCAACCACTCCCACCTAGTCCATCACTGTCATCCATTCTATCACCTATGGATCCAACTCAACTTATCCCCATTACTACCGGTGATGAGGAGTTCATGAGATTCCTCGACCAAAATCCCATTGCCCTCCAATACTACCTTGCTCATTCTTCCACCCGGGATTCCTCAGGATAGTTAATATACGACATGCCCGTATCTATCCCCCTACTCTAGCCCCCACTTCGCGTCAAGGCTGCAGCACTAGTTTGGCACTACTACTGCTCATCCACTTTATCACCTGTGGTGTCTCAACTAAATCCCACAACCACTATAACTGTAACATCTACGTCCTTGATCCCGCTGCGACATCGATTGTCCCTCCGATAATCTCTATGAGTATCGCTTCATCTACACCCACCATTTCATATATACCCATTGCATCATAACCACCTATGATGTTGACAACTTACACCCCTTTCCAAATCCTCATCCTTTCTATCCCACAATCCTTTCCCCAATCGCCACTAGAGTCATTACGACTACCCCATCCGCTTACACATACTACCAACAACCCCGATCTCATCTATTGCTTATGCTATTATCTATGTGCCACCCACATCTATTCCTCTCTGCTGCCAGCTTCTCATTTTTAGTGCCACCATACACAAGCATACCACCTACCTCATACCTTCAACATCAAACCCCTCTTTCTACAAAAGAGCAGCACACATTAATCCCAACCTACTAATGACCTCATTAAAATGATGATGGAGAAGATGCATACCTTAGAATAATCTATTTCTAGATCTCATAATTCTTTAACAAATGATGAAATCTATAATGAGCCTATCCATCCATCTATTCCCATTCATCCTTACCTAGTGTATTGGGAAATGCCTAAATTCAATAGCTTTAATAGTAAAGAAGACCCACAACAACACTTGCGGTCATTCAAACATAGGTGTTATATAATCGTGCAGCACGACGACACTTTGCTCCTACGAGCTTTCCCAATGTCCATGATAGAGCAACATTAGAATGGTATAGCGAAACTACCTTGACATTCTATTTGTTCCTTTAATCAAGTAGCCCAAGCCTTCCTAGATCATTTTTCAATCAATGTTACCAAGAAAGTCACCATGAATGATCTCTATTCAACTCAACAGTATGAAGATGAATCTATCGCAAATTTCGCCCCATCGGAGTCTCTTTAATTAATTTATGTTCAAACTACCTCGACTCAAATTATTGAGTTGTTCACTAGAGCTTGTGCCTAAACACATATCACCAACTCAGTAAGCCCAAACCTTCCAAACCTTTGATGAAGCGTTCACCATGGCCTGAAAACTGAAAATTCGTGCCATTCAAGTGAAGAAAATCCAATTATAGAGCAAGAACACCCAGTTTAAATCAAACGATTCTTCTTCATCTTCAAAACCCCAAAATAACTATTTAAATCCCAAAGGATCTGCCAACATGGTAGTCCTCAAGGAAGGTCCACCTCATCCTTCTAATCAAGCCCAACCTTCTTCCAATCTTTCTCCTGTCTAGGCCTTTCAGCTTTGGTGGGAACAACAAAAATACACTTCGATTGGAGAGCCCTATTCATCGGTCTTGGAAAAGCTTCTTAAAATTAGAGCCATTACAATTCCTCCCATAAAACCTCATATAGGTTTTGATCCTACTCGTCCCATGCCAACATGGTATAAATAACATGACTACTGTAATTATCATCACGTTAAAGGACATAATGATGGTAACTACATAAATTTTAAAAACATTGTTTAAGAGATGATAGATAATGGAGACCTTGTTATAGACAACCCGAATGTGCCAATAAATCAGAATTTGCACATCTTCAAAAATCCATTCCCTAATCATAAACCATCGTCTAATCAAAATATGAACCTTCATCTAGTGAACACAACGTCCATGAGGTTCACACAGTTTTTGATATCATGCTAATTGTTCCTTAAAACCTACCTACTTCATCTATCGAGGAAATCTTGGCATAAGCTCTTCTACTCCTCCACCCACAGACGAGTCACCCTCATCTCCCCTTTCTCTCACGGAGGAACCCACACTTTCTACCGATGTCGTGTCATCGTCTGCTTCCCAACCTTCTGAACCGTCAACACTTGTTATTCTCCCATCCATAAGAGAATCATCATCGCCTTCTCCTCCACTGAGAGATAAGTCTACCTCACTTGACATATTATCTATCCTAGACATGGGAGATTCTTTAGACATGTCACTACTTGTCGGGGATAATTCTCCCCTAGCATCCCAGGACCCTATTGACATGATCTCGGCTCTCTTACCTACAAAATCTGAGGCCAGCCAATTCCCTATCTCATAGACATATTTTATAGGGATTTCCACCCAACCCATTCCATCCTCTTCTTCAGTAGTCCCATTTTCACGGTTGGTCGATCATTTGGATTGCGTTGATCATTCCATGCTCTAGGGATGTCTCTCGGCTCCCCGTTTAAACCAAATGCAAATGTTGCTTGAAGATACTTCCACAATCTACCCAAAGGTATTTTTGGCAACCAAAACTACACTAACCATGCTGATTGAAACAACTTCCTCTTCATCATCCCTACCTCCATCCAAACTTATACCCATCACTACAACTATTCCCAAACCTAAAAACCTACCCACACTTATCCCCCCACCCATATCTAGACCCATCACTACTTTGGGTGTTATGCCGACATCAAGCCTTACTCACCCACCTATCAGATTGGACTTAGCCACGTCTTCCAAAGTCTGCAGCAACATTATCCTCCCACCTAAAAAGAAAACCCAACCCTCTAGGCCGCGTACACCGGTCTCGCCTACTACACCCTTGTCACCTTCCCCCTTCCATCCATCCTAGGGCCTCATCCATCAACCTTGACCAAACAATCTCATACCCAAGGCTAGTTAAAAGCTAAACAACCTACTACTGCATCACGAGCCTTTGTTACACCTCATTCACCCAAAAACCAAACTCCCTCACCCTCACCTGTGCACTTCTTGCCACCTATACCTCCACCAGTTACTATAACCCCAACCTTACCTATACAAATCCAACCAATGCCACCTACCCCACCTCTACCAACCACATTCATCAGAATCCTCGGTTGCCCCGTGGGTAACCCGTCCACTCCCACCATCTGCTTTTCCTTCTACATCCCACACTCCCATGTCACCTTTACCCAAGAAGGTGCAAGTCAAAGCTAAGGATCCGCTACCCTCCAATAAGGTAGTCAAACCAACCAAACCTCATCTCTTCTACCCCTCCTTTACCCAAGCAGATGCCAAAGCAAGACCTAAGATCACTCCACATACCAAACTGGTAGACCAACCCATTCCCCTACTATAAAGCCTCTTCCCTCACAATCAGCCACACTTGTACCCAAACCCACACTCACTTCCCATTGTGATCCATTAGTGGGGTCCTACGCCAACATTTTAACCAATCTCTTAGAGACTTCCATCATCACATTACCACCACTTTGACCTTACGATCCTCTCAAACCCAAACCAAAAGGGTTTGATGAAACCAAGATTTGTGCCTATCATCGTGTGCCAGGACATGATGTCAAAAATTGTAAAGCTCTGAAGACCGTTCTTCTCCAACTTTGTCCTCTTGAACAAAATTTTGACGATGACGACCTTCTTGATGAGGACCATGCTCCACCCTCACCTGTCACTATACATCATCATCCTTTACCCATTCAAAGTGATAAGTATATCGACCCCTACAACCATTTTTCCCACCTCTAAAATTCAAGATTAACATGATTCATATTAGAGAGTTGGCCAAACCACCACCCAAATGTCAAGTGTGCCCTACTCATTTCACAAGGCTCTTATCCACCGTTAGGATTTTGTCCCTCATGTCATTATACCTTTCATGACACACCCTCTCCATCCACCTCCCCTCAGATTAACATGGTTCATGTTGCTACCCGCACTCAAAAAGACAAAGGCAAAGAAAAAGCAACTAGCCCATCAACCAACCCTGTACCCAATATACCATCTGCACCCACTCCCAAAATCACCATCCGTGGACCTACATACCCTATCTTTGACGGGGTCACCCATCACGCAATGATAAAACAATTACATCAGTCTCCTCTAAAGATGTCTTTGTATGATCTCGTCTAGACTTCTAAATCCCACAAACAAGCACTTATTGAGGTTTTACAATCCATTGAAGTTCTACCCAATGACCCCACACCAATGGCCTCGATTATCACCCCTCACCATGTGGCCTTGCTAACCAAATCAGCTCCTCCTTCTACCCCCACAACCACTCCTCAAGTTGCCGCCCTTAGCTTCTCTGATGAGGAGATTGTACCTCTCTAGTCAGATGACCCTAATCCCACCCTATTCATTTCTATTTATATCGATAACATACATATACGATGTGTCATGATTGATGGTGGTGATAACATTAACATCATCTCCTCCCACACATACAATCAAATGCGTATTCCTTCTAATTGTATGCATAATAACCCAGTTATGCTATGCTCCTTCAACGACACCATCACCTCCACCCTTGGCACTATTATCCTTCATGTTTGCATAGGCCCTCACACTGTCCCAAAACTATTCTATGTCTTAGAGGGTAATTCCAAAGATAACCTATTGTGTGACAGACCACGGATTCACATCATGGGTTGTGTCCCTTCCACTTTACACCACTATGTAAAATTCGAGCATGAGGGACATAACTATACCATCCCCATTGGCTCGTCACCATTCAAGACCTATAACATGTTGTATCGGACAATGATGTCCTTATACCACCAAGGAATCTACCACTAACCCCACTTTTCCTTTACCCACAAGCCCATCCACCAATGCTACCACCACCTCTCCTACATCTAACCCTCGCTATTTTTATCGCCATCAAGGCTCTACACTTGACTCATCTCGCTTCCCAATCATCTAGTGATTCGCCTATCCCCGTTACCCACATATTGACTACTGATCCCTTATAAGGTGTTTTTCAATGCCTCACTCTGGGGGAGTACCACTTATACAATATCGACACATTCCTCACTCCTGAAGAGTATGGGAACTTGTGCCAGGACCTTTAGTTATGACTATAGCGTAGGTGACATTTTTCCTTATGACACTCCCCACCTTTGCACTAATCTAATGTATGAGGGACTTGATATTGCCACTTATTCACCCGAACCTCCATCCCAAACATGACCATTTTCATCTGACCTACAATCCCTTACTAACCACCACTTCACTCACACTTTCCTCCACTGTTGTGCATGGAAAGGCTTTGGCTTCGGTTTTTATGAACAGGGCCACCATACTATCATTTCCTATACCACCCGTAAACACAATGACCATAGTGGCATTGGCTTTACTGCACTACCTCCTAAGAAGGCCCGCGTTGACCTCATTAAGGAAGAAAAACCTTCTCCACCTCATTCACCCACGTCACCATCTTCACCCACGGAGTCCATAGATCCCGAATCTATTCCTCCTAACTTTTTTCATAAACACAATTTCCCTGGGACCTCTGACCTATCAACGTGATGGCGAGACTCCCTCTTCTCTCCCCTTCCTATATCTTGACATGATCGATGACGATATGCCTTCTATTAATGTCGTTCAATGTCAGGACGATGATTCCATCCTCACCTACCTTGGTGTGAAAGACTCTTATATTCACCGGTCATTACCCTCTGAGACACAAACCATGTTGAATGAATCAACTTTCAAAATTGACATTAATACTTAGGATGACCCACACATCCTTAAGATAGGCCAGTCTTTAGATGTTGCTGAACATGAAGCTTTTACCTCTTTCCTCCGAGACCATAACAACGCTTTTACTTGGTCATATGCCGATATGCCTGGTATCAACCCAAAAATCATGATCCACAATATCGTAACCATTCCTAATGCCAAACCCATAAAAAAATCTACAGAAAATGCATCCTCACATTTCCCTTCTAGTCAAAGAAGAGCTTCAACGCCTTCTCTCAGTTTCCTTCATCCTACCCATTGACTATCCCCAATGGATTTCTAACATCATTCCTGTCACAAAGGTAACAAGGGGACTCCACATTTACATGGACTTCCGTGACCTCAACCTAGCTTGTCCCAAAGATGATTTTCCCTACCAGGCATTGACTAACTAGTTGATCTCACCGCCGACCATGAAATGCTATCACTCATGGACAATTTCTCGGGTTATAATCAAATATTACTTGCTCTAGAAGATCAACACAAAACTACCTTCATCACTCCTTGGGGGACCTTCTGCTATCGAGTCATGCCTTTTGGCCTTAAAAACGCTTAGTGCTACATATCAACAAGCCATGACTTATATCTTTCATGACATCATGCACCACATATTGGAAGATTACGTAGATGATCTTCTTGCCAAATCCAAACATCAGCTAACCACTTGACCATCCTTAAGGTCATCTTTGACCGCCTCTTCAAGTATTGTGTTCGACTTCAACCAAAGAAGTGCATCTTTGTGGTACTTTCAAGAAAACTCCTTAGTTTCAATGTTTCTTTGCGTGGCATAGAAGTTGATCTTTCTAAAGTACATGATATTATAGAAATTCCTCCACCTACTAATCTCTATAATATTCAAAGCCTACAAGGTAAGTTTTAATCCATTTGTCATTTTATCTCGCAACTTTTCGACCGTTGTCAACCATTTCATCATCTTCTCAAGAAGGACATTTCATTCAAATGGGATGATGAATGCCATAAATCCTTTGAAGCCTTAAAACAATACCTTCTTCAACCACCAATGCTCATTCCTCCTAAGGATGACCAACCCTTTTACCTATATATTTCCGCCATTGACCATTCTTTAGGTGCCATGCTCACTCATTGCAACGAGCAACAGAGAGTAAGTGGTTTATTACATAATCCGTACCCTTCGGACTACGAAACTAGATACACCCATGCCAAAAAACTCTTCTTAGCCTTAGTTTTCGTCACCACCAAACTCCGCCATTACCTACTCAACCACAAAACCTTCGTTGTTACCAATACTGACCCCCTACACTATATGTACACCAAACCCTATCAACATCAATGTGCCACACATTGGCTTATGCTTCTTGCCAACCTCGACCTCAAATTCACTCATAAAAAATCCATCAAGGACCAAGCTATCACTAACCAACTCGCAGATGCACCCCTTTTTGGGAATCAACCCTCTAACTTTGATTTCCCAGACAAATCCATAGCTACCCTCTCCTTAGATGAACCCACTTACCAAATGACACTCTTCTTTGATGGCTCCAAGTGTCAGCGTGGAGGTGGGGCTGGTGTTATCCTCATTCCTCTTGATGGTGAACCTATGCCTTTGTCTTTCAAACTTGATTTTTATTGTACAAACAATATTGTTGAATACGAAGCACTCGTATTGGGTCTCCAGGCTGCTTATGCCTTAGATGTTAATTCAATCAATATCTTTGGTGATTCCCAGTTGGTCATAAACCAAGTCAATGGTATATACTAGTGTCGTAATGAGATACTTCAAAAGTATAAACATCATGTAGACATAATTTTGACCACCTTTGACCATTACGAACTTCAAACCACCCCACATTCTACCAATAAATTTGTGGATACCATGGCCTACTTGGATTCTCAGATACCTACTTCACTTGCCGACTCTAAAATATTTGTCACAATACAAAGGTTGCAATCACCCTCTTACTTACCTTGTGAGGTCTACTCTGTCGGAACTATTGCACCTGACCCACGTGACCTTTGGTATAAGCAGTTTGTAGACTATCTTTCCCTTTCCATTCTACCCATTGATCTCACTTGTAATGGAAAACATGCCTTTCTTAAAAGTGTCTCTCGTTATGTCATCATGGGTGGTCTCCTTTATAAGCGTGACTTCGACGATATTCTCTTATGATGCCTTAAAAGTTCTGAAATTCCCTACACTATCAAGGAAGTTCATGATGGAATTTGTGGAGGTCACTTTAGTGGTTTAGCTATCACAAAACAAATTGTTCTCCTTGTCTATTATTGCCAACCCTAAACCACAACTATTGTGACTATGTCAAACGTTGTATAAAATGCCAGAAACATTCTAATTTTCATCACACACCTATTCATGCCTTACAGGTCGCACGAGACCTTTGGATTTTTTCTCAATGGGGTTTAGATCTTATCGGCGAGATCAATCCCCATTCTTCACAACACCATCAATGGATTATAACCACTATTGAATATTACACTAAATGGGTAGAAGCCATCCCCCTCATTTCTACAAAAGCCGATAAAATATGTGAATTCATCAACCATCACATCATTTGTTGCTTTGGTGTTCCTCATCGTCTCATCACTGATAACGGAAAGCAATTCAAAAATAAAACCCTACGTAAGCTATGCGACACTTTTGGCATCCAACTCAGTTTCTTGTCACCTTATTACCCACAAACCAATGGCCAAGCAGAATCGGCCTATAAAATATTGAACAAAATTATTATGAAAGTAGTTGATGATATTGGCAAGGATTGACATTCACACATTCCTTTCACCTTGTGGGCTTATCACACTAGTATTCACACTTCAAATGCTGCCACACCTTTTTCTCGGTCTACGTACCGAGGTTGTCTTGCCTCTCGAAGTCCATGATTCCATCTCTCTGCATCTCACTACAAGACATGCTCAATGATGATGAATTTCACCAGGATCGTTTGGTGCAACTTGAGTTATTAGATGAATGCCATCTCAATGCTCTTGACCATATCCAAATCTACCAAAAATGTATCAAATGTGCCTACGAAAAACGTGTCCATGAATGAACCTTTTAGGTCGATGACCTTGTCTTGAAAGAAAATCAACATGTAACCAAAGAAGAGAAAAGTAAACGGGGTAAATTTGCTCCTAATTGGCTTAGACCCTATATCGTTACCCATGCCTATGGATTAGGTGCTTATCATTTGTCTTCACTCGAAGGTAAACCTAAACTTGAGCCTCTCAATGCCTTGCATCTTCGACCATTTTATTGTTGACATCAAGTCCTATATCACTTTTTGTCAATTGATCACTCGTCCCTTGAGCATCATTCACCTTCCATGTTACCCATTTTGAGGATCCATGACTAAACAAGAATCATGTGATTACTCTGTCACCTTTCAGCCCTATCTTCAATATGAGTACCACGGCTCTACTCATGGCATGATTCTCATGGATAATTTTCATCTTTTAAAAATATGGAATCCCATGGTCATTCATCACTCAAAACTACCTCTTTCATAGTTAACCTCTATGTGCTATGGTTTTGTCTTCTAAAAAAGAACCTAATCCTCCTCTATAGTCTTGTCCATGACTTAAAACATCCAAAAAAAAAAACAAAAACAAAATGGGATTCAATTCCTTGAGTCAAACTTCCAGAAAAAGATGACTCCCTAAAAAAGGGACATCTCTTCTCTCTACCCCACCACTATAAATAGACTTCTCCTTGAAGGACAACTATATAGAGTCTTTGCAAAATAAATAAATAAATAATGAAGACCCCAAGGAGATAATATACTCATCCCATATAGACTTCCCATCATCGATCGAGTCTTTTAAAAACAAACAAATGAAGAAAATGATGAAATTCATCATGGACTTACCTATTTTGATCCTAGGTTTCTTGCTAAGTAAACATGCGGTCGTACACTATGTTACGCTAAACCATCCACTTTCACCTCATCACCTTTTTCACCTTACTTTTCTCTCTACTCAAGGGACTTGCCACAAATGTAACATTTCGTGATCATGCAACTTTCTTCACCTTTAGAGTAGTCCATTATGCAACGCCTTTAGGATCTTACGTTCATAAGCCCATCTTGATATGGTCGACTCATTAGGGTTCTTATTAATTAAGCTTATCTTTTGACACATCTTACCATTTTCCTTCCTCATTACTTAACTTTATAGGACTAGATCATCGACACCTAATTTTCTTTAAAAAAAAAACCGACTCAACCATGCCTATGACTTAGACTCAATCATGCCTATGACCTAGACTCAACCATGCCTATGACCTAACTCGATCACGTGGATGCCTATGACCTAGATTCAACCATGCCTATGACCTAGACTTAACCATGCCTATAACCTAAATTCAACCATGCCTATGACCTAACTCGACCATGCCTAATTGACCTAGACTCAACCATGCCTATGATCTACATTCAATCATGTCTAAAAATATACCAACCCATCCCCCTAATTCATCATATTCTTCCCTAGCTTATGGGAGAACTACATCAGCCTAAGGCCCCTTTTCATCGGGGCTATGTAGGCAACACTTTGAGGGCATGGGGCCCTTGAAGGTTAGCTCAACCACTCTTCACCATAATCTGTTTCCCCCTTCATTTCCTTATTCACATCCTACCTTAGTTCGTTTCCACTTTATATCAACAATTGAAATTAAACCAAACAAGCAACAATTGATAAACATTTTTACCACATCATCACATCATTCATTTATCATTTTCACATTTCCACTATAGCAAATATTTGGAAACTTAAACCATAACATGCATATACATCATCATTTATTTCCCATGTTACCAATGACTTGGACATTAAAATCAAAATTATAACCTTGACTCCATCATGCCTATAACCTAACTCCATCATGCCTATAACTTGACTCCATCATGCCTATGACCTGAATCCATCATGCCTATGACCTAACTCCATCATGCCTATGACCTAAATCCATCATGCCTACAACCTAACTCCAACATGCCTAATTGACCTAACTCAACCATGCCTACAAGACCTTGACTCAATCATGCCTAATTCACCTAGTTTCCATCACATACACAAATAATAATGGAAATTAAAACAAGTACACCATCCATACTATAAATATCATCATCTATATAAATGAGAAAGTCTGCATATATATATATATATATATATATATATATATGTACACGAGATATAAATAAATACAAATATATCAACAATCTCATATACATCCTCACTATCTTCGACACGTAGGCGGTATATGATCAAAAATCTCAAAACTCTCTTGTACATCCTCACTCTCTTCAACACATAGGACGATATATATCACAAATCACAAAAATGGAGGTCCACACAAATATCAATCACCGGATACCCTCCATGCATGTCTCACCTATCTCCTACCTCCTCTGCTCCCATGCGACATCCCACTAGCATCTCACCACCCTCCATGGGCCTCGGCCTGACCTCTATGGGTACCTCACATGGAGCTAGCCTCCATGAACTAGTGGCCTTGTCCTGAACTGTCTCGGGGCTCACCTGACCCCCTGTACTCTCCACACTGTGAGTACGAGACTGGTCCTCTCACTCGAGGCTTGTTGTGCTCTATACTCTGCATAGGTAGGGACATCTATCCCTGTGGCCATTAGGTGATCCTAATAATATCTCACCTTACCTAAGGCATCTCTAAACTTGGCCATGAGTACTATTTGCGGTGGTGCCATTGGTCTCTGACCACCGCACATGTACCGTGGGACCCTATCCCACCCATGCTTGTAAAATGGGACCCTATCCCTAAGCCTGTGTAGGAGCTTGTGCCTATACCGGCTAAAGGGCCACATCTATGCCTATGTAGTGGCGGCACTGGCCTTGAAAACCTATAACATGTGCATGTAGGGCGACCGCTTGCATTCCCCATCTCCATCCCCACCTTGTGCGGGTACCTATCCCTATGTAACCTAGGCTTGAAGGGCTATTACTTGTGCTATAGAGTAAGAACTTTGTGCCTTTGACCTTGTCATCTACCCTACACTATCCCCAATGTGTCACTGTGGGTAGTCACCTACCCTCGTAGGGTGTCCTTCAACCGTGATAGTGGCTAAGTCAGCCGCCATGGCCTCGGCGATCTTGCTGTAGGTATCTTTACCCACCACTATCTCACCTATCACTGTAACCTTGACATCATCAATCCACCGGTCTACCACTTGCTCCTCCTACCCTGTAGGCACCATTGGTTGTGGTAGAGGCATAGGCCTCTCCACATTGTCCCTCATATACTATGGAAATGGTGGAGGTACATCTGGGAAACCCAAACTACTGTCTGACTTTGTCAACAAGTATCATCTCGTGCTCTCCTGCACGGTGTCCCTCTATCCATCGAGCAACTGTAGCTCTTGTAGCTCCTCGTCCATATGCCTATATGATGGGAAGCCCACATATGACCTCCAAATGATGTCCACACCGAACAACCCCTCTAATGCACACCTGTAATATGCTACATCGTGTGTAGCCTTGCCAGCTTGGCACTCTCCAACAATAGGTACCCATCGCTTGTAGCCCACCCAAATCAAGCCACCTTGAATGCATTAGGTTGGGGTATGCCAACTAGATGCACACACACGATGTGCTCATATGCCCAACAATGTAGGAGGAATATACAACACAAGTGAACCTCCGTAGCCTCCCATAGGCCCATAACTCTCTGTATAGCTACACCAAGAATGTTGGTGCCCATGTAAACTAGGTCTTGTCCTCCATCATGTCATGAAGAACCCCCATCAATGCTCGTGGGAATATCCCACCCTCCACATCTGATAGCACAAAAGAACAAACTGCCTCCATCATCAACACCACTAACCTCATCTCCTCCGGATGGGCCCGATACATATCTCCATAACTTAGGTTGGAACTATGGAACCGTAACTCTGCTAACCCCTCACTGAACATTGTCAACATCAACTCCTTAGATGCCTTTGAGGAAATGGAATACATCTACGTCCCTACTATTAGTATCTAGAGGATCCTATAAACATCCTCTAAGGTAATGGTCATCTCACCTATTGGAAAACGAAATGTGTTGGTTCTTGAATCTGTTATCGCCATTTTTATTTGCGTAAAATTGTTTAAAAAAATAAAATAAAATAAAAATGGAAATTTTGTAATTTTTCAAAAGTGTTACTTTGTGTGGTTTATCACTCTCATCACAACCATCTCATTTTTGTGATCGTTCGGTCTTCATTTCATCCTTTTCGGGCAAGAACTCCTCCCGCCAGGTCTCAAGTCGCATTAAATATTAATTAATTAATTGATCACTCTTTGTTTAATAAAATTAATTTTTAATAACTTTGGAGTATTTAATTAAATAAATGTTAATTAAAATTCATTCGACAAGTTTTTGCTGGGAAAAATAAGCTTCCGCTTCCCATTGCAGGGATGCCCAAATTGGCTTCCCGGGCCCGATTTCCCTTTTCTGGCAAAATTGCTTTAAATCCCCACTTGTGGGATTTCTTCCCCCAATTGCCAAATTAATAAATTGGCAAACGGAAAAAAATCTCCCAATTTCCCACATGGGGAAATTAAATGGAGATTGCTAGCCCACTTTTCCATTCCCGTTGGCAATTGGCCGTTGCTTTCCCCATTTCCCTGACAATTAATTCCACTACCCGGGAAGAGGGGAAGTCGGGTTAACCCTCATAAATTCCTCTGTCGAACTCGTTGGAAAGAGTCATACGAAGCTTTCTAAAATTGCTTCTCACTTCTTCTAAGGAACATAATAATATTTTTATCACATCCATCAAACAATAGTCTGTGAACGCCATTGTGAAGGAGAAATACGTGCAAGAGGACAGTCCAAGCAAAGGCCATTGCAAAGGATAAAACCAGTCCAAGAAAAATCATTTTCCACGCATTGGCAAAGGGGACAGCCAAATCATTTTTCCACGTTGGTGAAGGAGGACAATCATAGAAATCCAACAAATACCAAAAGACCAAGCTATTCATTAGCAAAGCTCACAAACGTATCGGAAGAGGAATACCCACGCATGCCTAAAGAAGAAAGATAATAGCCCACGTGTGAGGAAAATATAATCACTCACAACCCACATAGGCCATGTAGGTTAATGAAAACAATTTGAATCAAGATTTAGATATATGCGCAACCCAGGAGACATCGAAAACAAACACCACGCAACAGTTGTGAAATCCACGCATTGCGAAACAAGGGAAAAACACAGAGTTCATTGCATTTGTCAGGAAGGAGGAACAGCTGAAGATAAGACCACCATTTCAACACATGCATAAGGGGTAGGTAATAAAGTTTTAAAAAGAAAAAGACAAAGAAAAAGCATAAAAATATTTCCACACATTAAACAAGAGGACAGTCCAAAATAGCAAAGGAGGACAACAAAGATAAATATTTCCACGCATAGGAGAAAAGACAAGAACAGATTTTCCAACGCATTGGAGGAAGGAACAGTCCAAAATAGGAAAAAAGAGAAGAAAGGAGCTTACGGGCATTGGCGGAGGAGGGCAGCAGAGATGAAGGCATAAACCATTTTCCACGCATTTGTTTAAGGAGGACAGTCCAAACAAGTCTCCACGCAGCATAAGATAGTCCATACAGCTCCACCACATAGCCAAAGGAAGAAAAGAACAAATTTCCATGCCTTTACAAGAACAGAGGCAACAAATAGAAGTTCCCACGCATTGCCAAAGAGCAGCAGTTAAATAAAACAACTTTCTACACATTCTTTAGCAGCTCCCACGCAGGTTCCCAGGAGTCAAATCATCCCTGCATACTCCAAAACGCAGCTAAGAAGAAGATTCACGTGCCAAGGAGAAGCTGTCCGGGCAATAAACTAGGCAGAGGAAATCATCCAAACACGCCAAAGAAATAAAATCATTTCCACACATTTGCAAAATCAGGAGTCTTCCAACACAAAATACCAGTAGTTCACACAACAAGGAAGAAGTATTATTTTCTAACTCTTCCACGCATCAATCAAAAGATATCAGGCACGCAAAGAAGCAAGGTGATATTAAAAAAAAATTAAATCGATCCATGCGGAATGTTAAAATTGGGAGATTTTAATTTTAAAAAATATCGTTGTATCGCCAGATTTGGAACTCGAGCTTAGTCTCGATATATTTGTATTTAAAAAAATTGTATAACCGGGACTGGTTGTTATTATTATTATTTTTAAAATAATAATAATAATAATAAAATTAAAGTGAGTCATATTTTTCTTGCATTGACGGGGTTTCAGAGACTGAGACCCGACCCCGCTTGCATTGTTTTACGTGCCTGAGTCATTCTTCTGTGAAATTCATAATGGCCGAGAAATCTAACAAATCCATAGGAAGATCGAGGAAGCAAGTGGAGAAATTGAATAAGTCCACACTCAAGTACAAATTCCAAGGAATCATTCCTCCCAGTTCTATCAAATCAACGCATACGACAATATAACTGATACAAATCTGGGTCACATCAATGTGCAACAATTTTGTGAACGGGTGAAAACTAAAGGCAAAACCATATTCTTGGATAGGCTTTACCATAGTGGTCTACCTCAAGCAACAACATTTCTTATCTTAGTGTAGTGTCCAGAATTGGTTATCACTTGTGTGGAGCACTATGATCCTGAGAGACGAGGAATTTTTAAAGATAATCGCGAGCCTTTCCTCTTAATCACACCAGAGCACATTGAGGAATTGCTCAACATACCTAACTTTCTTGAGAATGTGGATATCACTTGCTAGTCAGCGCAAGAATTTTGGGATGAGGAACCCCTGAGATGGAGCAAGATGGTTAATAATAACTAGTTAGTGACCAAGAGGCCTTGAATTGACTAGCTTCCCAAAGAATTGTACCGCGTTGAGTTTATGGAAGAAATCGGGGACATGATTACTCTCTTAAGTTGAGTTTTCAGTTTACCCTCTACCAAGATTTTCCACCCATGGATGTATCAGTTTATCTGTATCATTCTTTCCAAGAAAGAGTTTGTGGATTGGGCCACCATCATCAGTAATACCCTTCACAAACAATTGATAGAAGTTAAGATGATTGGATGCTTTCACATGACATCGTATTTGACATATGCTATAGCAAGGAGAAAGCTATTTTTGACTTGAAACAAGAGGAGTCATGGGGCATCAAAAAATGTTTTCCATTACTATCTACAACTAAGTTTCAAAAATAGCTCTCACCATTTTAGAAGAGTCAACGATGCATTCACCTTCCACGTGATTCGGAACCTGAATCGGAATATAGAGGAAATATTTTCTAAATAAGCCATGAATGTCATTTCCCAATGGGGAACATGGTTTATTCAATTTTCATCCTTTTCCTACATTTGCATGAGTGGCTTTGCTGGTACTCCATGGAAGCTTCCTAAGTATGTCAATGATAGATGGGCATTAATGGAACTTACACGACAACTATTCCAAGTTCACTTTGTCTTCTTAGTGACAAGCACCATTCAAGAATTCATTTCCCAATCCAAATTGGGGAATACCAATGTCCAAATATTTTTAGTGCACAACTCATGGAAAAAGAGTTCGCTCTCATCACAATCCATCCATATGTGAAGAGAGCCTAGTTTGATATCAATGGATATATGCAGAAGATTCTTGGAGAAAAGTATCAACATAACCCTACCATGGAATATTTCTAGGGCTGCTTGTTCGGACGAACATGAAGTAAGAAGATGAGAGTTTTCTTGCCTAACACTTGCTCAGATCAAGGCCTTCGCATCAAGAACCCTCCCGATTCATTCATAAATGATGATGAAGATGTCATTGATCCCTCATATGATGTAGTTGCTTTTACCCCGTTGCCTCGAATTGATGGACCAAAAGAGATGAATTTTCTCTTGATAGCAAGAATCAACCGATTCTTGAAAGAAGCATATCTTGGTATGACAAAGAACTTGCCAAGTTACAATCAATTCAAGATCATGCTTTAGGATCACAAAAATTGCCAACATGAGGAGGCCTTCATTCAACCAAAGCCTCTTCTCGATCAACCTCTATACCATCCAATCATACACAACAAGCAAGAAAGGAGTGGTTGCCAAAATCCACTTCGCCAAGTAATGTGTCACGAGGAGAAAAATCTAAAGACCCTAACCCCAAAGAAGGAAGAGAGTGTGTATCAAGATTTTCTACCTCGAGTAGAGATTCTTCTACCCACATTGTTAATAGTGCTTAGAAGCTCGTGGAAAATGATCCTCAGCCATGCTTTGAACAAGCATCCACTCAAGTGAAGGTAGTCCAAATATCAAACACTTCGAGCATGCAGTTCATGAAGGGATTTCCCAAAATCTCCTGAATGATCAGGAGGTGGATATTGAGGTTATTTCTCCCCAAATCGAGGTCATAGATAGGATTCTTGCAGGATCTCATGATGTCGAGAACAATGAGAATATTGATTCAAGCTCTAGGATTTTGTATGTGGAAATAGTGCATGATACTCCTTCCTGGGTTGATTCCAAGGTTAAGAAAAGGAAGAGGGTTGTCAAGGCAATTGACATTGATTTTGATGCCCTTTTTAAACTTTCGAATGATGTCATTCCCAAGAAGCCTAAGGTGCTTTCTTGAATAATGGTGGATAATGACGGAAATAGATTTGTAGATCTCGCCATCCCACAAGTTGATAAGGAGCGTGATTCCATGACACCTGCTGATTATGAAGTTTCCAAACTTGGACTTGGGAGGTCTACATTAGAAAGTGACATGGCGATGGCTCGAGATTCAATTGATATCATGCTAAAGAGACTTGAGAAATATAAGTCTCGAACTCTTAGCTCAAGGCCGAAAAGAATCAATTGGTGGAATATGTTCAACATTTGATAAATCCCATATCATCCACTTTCCTAGTACCTAATGCAGTGGCTGCCCCTGATGAAGAAACTCTCAATTTGTCAAAAGAAATAAACACATTAGGCCATGTCACTAAAACTTGGCTTTTAGAGATTCTCGTTTTAGGCCAAGGGATGATCAAGACCACGGTTAAGCTTCATGAAGATGTCAATGCATATCTTGATCCAATTCTTTCTTTCAAAGAAAATTTTGTTTCTAATATATCAAATTTGGATGAGATATTGCCCAGTTTGCAGGAGATGATGAGTATGGAATCCTCAGTTTTAGCCATTGAAGGAATTCTTGAATTTGAACATTGAGGGACACGTTTTCTTTGGTGTCTACATCTCAAATCAAGGAAGACGCTTCTCGAGGATTCTATGATCCATTATGAGAGCATATGCAATGAAGCCTTCACTTCACTCACCTTGATTCAAGAATTCATAGCTGAGATCCCTTGCAACCTCGTAAATGAGCATAATCAAAGGTGTTCATCGGAACAAGTGGAAGAGAAATTTTCACAATTGTTTAAGGACATGTACACTCCCACCAACAATTTCTCATCAGTTTCAATGGAGTAGTGCATCAAATTAAAGAACTTATTTGAGAATGCTCAATCAAAGATTATTAATTTAAATGATATGCCAAGTAGGATTCTTGAATTGTAGGTATTTTGTGAGGCTATTCTTCGACCAAATGAACCTCTAGAAGAAGAATAATTTTTTTGAAACTTTGGGAAGGTTTAGATCCTTTCAACTGGAAAAAGCGGCAGATCCTAATTTCACCAGCGGTTCAGGGAGATAATTTTCTTGGTATCTAACGAAGTGGGAGAGTCCATTTCTCATACGCTTGAGATAGGCGGACCCCATTTCAATGGATAAGGCATTGGTTATTATTGTATATTTTAAAAAGTGGATTTTTAAGAAAAGGATGTTTTTGTTTGCTTTTGAGAAACTGTGGATAACTTAAGTGATTTCTATTTTTGGTTGTCTTTAATAAAGTCAAAGGTTACTTAAGTTCCTTATTTAATGATCATGTTAAACCCTAACTAATTTGTAACCAAATTTTGGGTTATAAAAGGAAGTGAGGGGCTCATTTGTAAAGGGTGACTTTGAGAGAGGAGAAGAAATACTTTTGTGTGCAAGCTTTGTTTCAGGAAGAAACTTTGTGTTCTTTTGTGAAAACATTTTGGAGTTAATGAAATATGAACTTTGTGTCTCATTCATTATCTCTTATAACATTTGATGTTCTTATGTTCATTAGATGTTAGATGTTTGAATCTTACATGTAAATATTGTCTTTGATCTTATTGTCAACGTTATTAATCTATTGTTCTAGTTCACAGTGATCAAGCTTTGATTATCTACTTGCTCACATGTGTTCCCTTTTACATATTCTTGTTTAGCTAACTCAAAATCCATTTTATTTGTGTTAGTTATTCATCTTTCCTCTTCGTGTGATATTAGGCTCTATTTTTACCTAACTCTTGCATGTTCTTTCAATTCATTTCATTCCACTCCTTTCCTTCATTCCATTCCATCTCCCTCATTCACTTTTTCTTTCCATTGATGTTCCAAAACACCCCCACATACAATTTTGAATGTACAAATGTAAATACAGTTTTGGTTTTCAATAAAGGCAACCTCACCTTCATTGAGGAGGGAATTCATTCCCACATTGTTGCATGTCATTTGCATGCATGCAAATCCATATGCTAACAGAATCCCATCTATCGATGAGGGCGACCATCAAACTCGACTCCTGGACTACATTTTGGTAGCGTCCTAACCCCATTAGGTTGAACTCGCCACATGGTGCCACTCCTCAACCGTCATACTCCTCATACCACTAATAACAAGGTTAGTACCCTATCCCACATCCATAATTGATCCTCACCTACATCTAATAAATCATAACATCATTAGACCTTGACCATACCCCGACTTCACCCTTACCCACCCAACCTATTCCCAAGACCTTTCCTACTCATGACCTATCTCCCCACCCCAACCCTAAAAGACTACCCTTCTCTCCCTCCTCTATTGCCCATCCCTCAAACCATACCTATTCACACCTCTTACCCAAGCTATTTTCTATCAACAATATCTTCCTATCTCATGACCTATCTCCCCCACCCACCCCCTCTCATTTGTTGGCCCATTTTCCTCTAAATGTCGACCAACATCGGTTCTTATTGACCGACAATGGTCAATAAAAAACTGGCATCGGTCACCTCATCTATGACCGATCTTTGGCTAACTCCTACCGACATCACCTAACCTTTGATCGACATTGGTCATTGTCATGATGGTAAAATCTGTGAAACCCCACCCTTTTTCTCTAAAAATTCAACATTCTACCCTACCTACCTACCCTTCCCTACCCAAATCTCACCTCAATCCATCCTCACCCTTCTTTACCCTACATAAGCCTTCCTCCATTCCTATTTCATCCCTATACCTTCCAAATTCAAATTTAATTCCCCCCAAACCCATTTTTACCCAAACCTGATTTCTACAAATAAATTTACCTAACCAACGTAGAATGGGATTGAATCCTACCTCGTCGTGATACCGTCTCCGTGGGGGCATGTTGGGTCACTACACTAGTGGTCCACCCGACCCCTCTCCTGCCTCTATCATCACCAAATTCCCTCTTCACCTCCAACCAACTGAATCACTCACACCGATCTCGTGGACCTACCTATCGAATGACCGATCACCCACTCCAAGGCTAGCCAACTCAAATCTTTATCTCGCTCTGTCACTTTCCACTTTTCCACCTTCTTTGTCATTTTCTACTATTGGAAAATGACAAATGATTCCGTAAAAAGTGGAATTTTCATTTTTAATCCTAATCCGCTCTGACCGACATTAGTCATATTGGTGCCTTAGTCAAACATCATCAGTCAACATGTAACTGACGTCGGTCACACTTTAAACTAGTTTCCCTTACCCCACTCCCTCTTCACCTACCACCACTCATGCTCACCCACTTTTTATCATTCCAGCCACCCATTGAAACATACCTACAAACCCAACCTACCCCTACATTTCCTTTGTTGTGTCTTAGGAGTTGTTATTTTACCTATACCTTGGCCTTACCCATGCCATGACTTGTTTTCCGAACTTGACAAACTTGGTGCGCCCATTGACCTTATGTAATCGCTATACCTTGTGATGTTGTTACCTATGTTGTTTTAGCCTAACAACCATACCTTGCCTATTACCATGCCGTTTATCCCGACCAAACCTTTGGTGTACCGAAACATACCTAAATGTTCTTACCTGACCTATGTTGTGTTTCTCGACCATATCCTATACCTTGGATACCTGAATCACTTCACCCTTGTTTGGATAAACCTATTGGCCTTGGATGATGTAGCATTTGCAAGCTCTTCAACCCGACACCATGTTAAAATCTATATATGTGCGTGCGTTTGATTGCCACTACCCATGACCCATTTTGACCACGACCTATTACCCCTTACCCGAGTTGAATATCACCCTTTCCTTGATACTCAAACCTTTCCCCACCTATCTTCCCCGCCTTTACACCTTTATCAAACCACTCACCGATTCCGTCTTACACCTCATCAGTGCCTAGTTTGAGGGGGATCACCTTTACCCACACATGGGGAAATCACTTCCATTTTTGTTAGGGTCGCTTACCAATACAAGCTACGCAACAAAAAGGGGGAAAAATGTAGACACCAAAATTGGGTCACACTCCCCTTGGTCCCCTTTCAAATAACCAACTTAAACACATTCACCTAACCATGATCCTTATACCCCACATTAATATTAATTTAATTATTTACAATTAAATTAATACTCATCCTCACTTCATTCATTATATATTTACCTCAATTAAAACCAATTTCCACCTCACCTAGAAACCTCACTATAGACCTATTCATAACATGCTTCCATAACTAACTAAGACTTAGCCCTACTTACCTTAATGAACTAAGACTTAGTACAACCCTAAAAGCACATGCCTATTCTCCCTCTAACCACTTTCTCCGTATCTAAGCACAATGTTTCATTTAGACCCGACACAAATGAGAAAAATATGGGAGAGGATAGCCAAGATATGCTATTTTAGGCAACCTAGGATATCCCACCTTAACCGACGCCAACCAACCCGAAACCGATGCCGGTAACCCTAAACCATTGTCGATTACCATATAACCATTTTGGTAACCTTGTTTAAGAGGTTAGACACATTCTCGAAGTTTTGGAGCAAAGGATATCTACATGTAAGCAAGAACTAGAGCTCTTTTGCACATCCAGGCAACCATAACCAACACAACCATTGATAATATGGGTTTTGCATTCACAGAGCACTCACTGGGAAGCACTCGCCATGAAAATGATTGCCATTTCAATGATCAACCATCACCACTACCCATCCATTAAACCCGCACAATAGTAAGTGTGTCTCTAACATGCACCACTTCATTTCCATTCAATTTATAAAGTTCTTCACCTTTTGTTTATCAATCATCGCTATATTTTCACCCCACCACTATTGCCTTCTTGTGAACCCGACCATTCCCATCACTCATAACCCTTTTAATCACCTCTGTTTACTCCTGAGAACCTTTGAATATTCCCAACATCTCCTATACCTAAACCAACTCCTCACCATTTCGATCCAGCTCGCACAAATCCCCAAAACCATGAACTATTGAGTTATTACCGGACCACAATAAGCCGTCAGTCGGTCATACTGGCATCGACATCGGTCTCGTATATGGTAGTCCTACTAATACCATATCCCAATAACCATTTTTAAGTGATTCAAGTGACCTAGAATCTAACCCTGACTTGTTCCAACACCTTAGTTGTTTACCTTATTTCCAGATCTGATCATAGCCTAGCTTGTTATGTTAGATTTGTTTATTGTATTTGGATGAGATACCTAAATCATATTAAATACAATAGGATTCTAGTTACTTACGTTATTTCATGCATTAAATTGTATTAACCAATGGGTTGACTGCCACCGAGGAAGTATCACACTTCCTGGATCTAGCACACGCTAGGCAACCCATTGACATATATTATTTAATCCTCTTTTTGTGGTCTTGTTGTGTATTTTAGATAGTTCCTCCTAGCCAAAAGGAATCTCTCACAGTTAGCATTGGATCAAGAAGTCAAAAACACGCAACGACCTTCAAACCGACCGTCACAATAGGTATTCCTCCTTGGCCCACACCCTTATCTATTTTGTCCAAAATCTTAAAGAAAATGGTGAAACATTTTGGCACACCCAGTGGGACCCTCTCTTGGGTTCATTGTATTTTCTTCATATAGGGAAAACTTTCTTGTGTGTTTCTTTCTTTTTTAAAAAAATGCATATTTAATCTTCTCCCTGGTAATATTCCTTTCTTCTAATTATCTAAACGACATTTGTCATTTCGTGCTTAAAACGAACTACTTTTTCCTTCTTGCATTGCATTAGTAAAAGAGCATCCCTCTTCCTGTTCATCATTTATTCCATCGAATATCACATTTCGATTTGGGTTTAAAACACTTGCATTACATTCTAATTTGTTGCGTTATAACTCACATTAAAAATGAGGGCAACCTATACGCTGGAAGTCATGCCCAGCTAATGGTTGACACAATTGAACCATAGAAAGCACTTTCTTCTCTCTCTCTCTCTCTTGCCAAATTGCACAAATTTAAAATTTACACATCTTCTTAAACAACATCCCACCCTGAAGAATCTCAATGATCACATGATCAGAGGATTGACAGTGGGCACCCAACTAGTTATCTCTTTCTAGTACCCCATTAGAGGATGGCCCACCCCCGCCATAACATAACTTGAAACCTCACCTTTAGAATTTACTTCTTCATAGGAAGCCTTCCCAACAAAAAAATCTACTCTAAATTCATGAGTCAGTCTTTTAAATAGCATAAGCTAAACACACTAAAATCACTTGTTGGATTACATATTTTTCTTAGCTTTGTGCTTGACTTGCATTTTGAGGTGTGAGGATACAATTCTTCATTTTTCTTTTTCCTTTCGCACTCCGCCATCATAGTTGGAGTATTATGAATTTCTTAGAGTGTGTCAGGACCTCATTTTATTATCCCCAGACTTCTAGGTTGATTATTCATCTCATCTAAATTCAAAAATTTCATTTTTTTCTCATTCCTCGATTTTGTAGTAACTGGCATCGGTCCATCAACACTTATCTCATCTTCTCTTTGTTTTGAGTCTCTGTATCATTTTACTTTCTATACTCTGATAACAATCATCAACTACACCTTTCCTATTTGAAATTCATTAGTTTCTACCTCATTTGCTGAAATTGTCATTTTATCACAATAATTGGTATCGGTTCCTATAACCGACATCAGTCACACATTAACCATCATTGGTTAGCTAGACCAGATTTAGTCACTCTGTTTTGATTTTAATCAAAACATTTACCAAATTTCCCTCCCAAGAATTTATTATGTCCCATCTCTGTTGTTCCCTATGTCATTTACATAGTATAGTTCACTTGATATACGCTGATTCACATGGTGTTAACTCGTAGCCAAACTAACGCCCTTGTATTTCATGCCAGCCATCAGCCACTCCTACCTAATCCATCACCGCCATCTATTTTATCACCTATGGATCCAACTCACTTATCCCCATCACTACCGATGATGAGGAGTTCATGAGACTCCTCGACCAAAATCCCATTTCCCTCCAGTACTACCTTGCTCATTCTTCCACCCAGGATTCCTCAGGATAATTAATATACGACATGCCCGTATCTATCCCTCCTACTCTAGCCCCCACTTCGCATCAGCTAGCACTAGTTTGATGCTACCATCATCCACTTTATCACCTGTGGTGTCTCAGCTAAATCCCACAACCGCTATAACTACAACATCTACATCATCGATCATGCCTGCGACATCGATTGTCCCTCCGATAACCTCTATGAGTATAGCTTCATCTGTACCTACCATTTCACATATACCCATTGCATCGCAACCACCTCTGGTGTTGAAAAATTACACCCCTTTCCAAAACCTTGTCCTTTCTATCCTAAAATCCTTACCCCCAATCGCCACTAGAGTTGTTACGACTACCCCATCCGCTTACACATACTACCATTAACCCCGATATCATTTATCACTTATGTTGGGTATGTGCCACCCACATCTATTTCTCCTACACAAATCTCATATTGAGTGCCACCATACTCCAGCATACCCCCTACCTCGTACCTTCAACATCAACCCCCTCTTTCTACAGGTTCACCCATTCATCCCAACCTACTAACGACCTCATTAAAATGATGATGGAGAAGATGCAGGCCTTAGAAGAATTCCCATTCATCCTTACCTAGTGCATTGGGAAATACCTAAATTCAATCGCTTCAATAGTAAAGAAGACCCACAACAACACTTGCAGTCATTCAAACATGGGTGTTATCTAATCATCCATGATGATGCTTTACTCCTATGAACTTTCCCAATGTCCATGATAGGAGCAACATTGGATTGATATAGTGGACTACCTCGACATTCTATTTATTCCTTTAATAAAGTAGCCCAATCCTTCCTAGATCATTTTTCAATCAATGTTACCAAGAAAGTCACCATGACCGATCTCTATTCAACTCGACAATATGAAGATGAATCTATCGCATTTCATTGCCCACTCGCAAAGTCTCTTTAATTAATTGATGTTCAAACTACCTCATACCGAACTTATTGAGTTATTTATTAAGCTTGTGCCGGACACATCTCACCAACTTTGTAAGCCCAAACCTTCCAACCTTTGATGAAGCGTTCACCATGGCCCGAAAACTAGAAATTTGTGCCATTGAAGAGAAGAAAATCCAATTACGAACAAGAACACCCCATTCAAATCAAACAATTCTTCTTCATCTTCAAAACCCCAAAATAACTATTCAAATCCCAAAGGATCTACCAACGTGGTAGTCCTCAAGGCAGGTCCACCTCATCCTTCTAATCAGGCCCAACCTTCTTCCAATCTTTCTCTGTCTAGGCCTTTTAGCTCCAGTGGGAATAATGGAAATACACTTCGATTAGAGAGCCCTATTCATCGGTCTTGGAAAAGCTTCTTAAAGCTGGAGCCATTACACTTCCTCCCATAAAACCTCATACGGTTTTGATCTTGCTCGTCCCATGCCAACATGGTATAAAGAACACGACTACTGTAATTATCATCGCGTTAAAGGACATAATGATGGTAACTGCATAACTTTTAAAAACAATTTTCAAGAGATGATAGACAATGGAGACCTTGTTGTAGAAAATCCAAACGCACCAACAAATCAGAATTTTCACATATTCAAAAATCCATTCCCTAATCACAAACCATCATCTAATCAAAATAGCAAGCCTTCATCTAAATGCGAACAATGTCCGTGAGGTTCACACATTTTTTGATATCATGCCAACTGTTCCTCAAAACCTACCTACTTCATCTATTGAGGAAATCTTGGCACAATCTCTTAAGCCCAAAGAGGAGCATACCTCTTTTACTCCTCCACCTACGAGGAGTCCCCCTCATCTCCCCTTGATCTCACGGAGGAACCCACACTTTCTACCGATGTCATGTCATCGTCTGCTTCCCAACCTTCTGAACCGTTAACACTTGTTATTCTCCCATCCACAAGAGAATCATCATTGCCTTCTCTTCCACCGAGAGATAAGTCTACCTCACTTGGCATATTATCTATCCTAGACATGGAAGATTCTTTAGACATGTCACTACTTGTCAGAACAATTCTCCCCTAGCATCCTAAGACCCTATTGACATGATCTCGGCTCTCTTACCTACAAAATATGAGGCCAGCCAATTCCCTGTCTCACAGACATATTTTACAGGGATTTCCACCCAACCCATTCCATCCTCTTCTTCAGTAGTCCCATTTTCACAGTTGGTTGATCATTTGGATTACGTTGATCATTCCATGCTCTAGGGATGTCTTTGGCTCCCTGTTTCAACCCAAATGCAAATGTTGCTTGAAGATACTTCCACGATCTACCCAAAGGTATTTTTGGCAACCAAAACTACACTAATCATGCTGATTAAAACAACTTATTCTTCATCATCCCTACCTCCATCCAAACTTATACCCATCACTAAAACTATTCCCAAATCTAAAAACCTACCCACACTTATCCCCCACCCATATCTAGACTCATCACTACTTTGGGTGTTATGCTGACATCAAGCCTTACTCACCCACCTATCAGATTGGACTTAGCCATGTCTCCCAAAGTCTACAACAACATTATCCTCCCACCTAAAAGAAAACCCAACCCTCTAGGCCACGTACACCGGTCTCGCCTACTACACCCTTGTCACCTTCCCCCTTCCATCCATCCTAGGGCCTCATCCATCAACCTTGACCAAACAATCTCATACCCAAGGCCGGTCAAAAGCTAAACAACATACTACTACATCATGAGCCTTTGTTACACCTCATTCACCTAAAAACCAAACTCCCTCACCCTCACCCATGCACTTCTTTCCACCTATACCTCCACCAATTACTATAACCCCAACCTTGCCTATACAACTCCAACCAATGCCACCTACCCCACCTCTACCAACCACCTCCACTACAACTCGATTGCCCTTGTGGGTAACCCATCCTCTTCCACCATCTATTTTTCCTTCTACATCTCTTAATCCCTTCTTATCTTTACCCAAGAAGTTGCAAGTCAAAGCTAAGGATCCGCTACCCTCTAATAAGTTAGTGAAAAAACCAAACCTTCCATCACTATCTCTTCTACCCCTCATTTATTGAAGTGGATGCCGAAAGACCTAAGATCACTCCACATACCAAACCAAGAGTGACCAACCTATTCCCCTTACTATAGAGCCTCTTCCCTCATAATCAGCCACACTGTACCCAAACCCACACTCACTTCCCATTGTGATCCGTTAGTGGGATCCTATGCCAACATTTTAACCAACATCTTAGAGACTTTCATCATCACATTACCACCGCTTCACCTTACGATCCTCTCAAGACCAAACCAAAAGGGTTTGATGAAACCAATATTTGTGCCTATCATCGTGTGCCAGGACATGATGTCAAAAATTACAAAACTCTAAAGATCGTTTTGCTCCAACTTTGTCCTAAAAACCTCTTTCCCAAATAGATGAGTACTTAAATAGGATGAAGATCCACACCTCTGAGATGTTTAATAACAATGTATCAAAAACCTATCTTGAGACTCTTAATTTTAAGGAAAACAAGAATGATAACATTGAACAAGTCATAAGAGGATATCATGTGTTCTCTCAACCAAACCCTACACAATTGACACCCAAACATGAGACTGAATCCTCACCTCATGAGGTTATTTCCACTTTAGTAGGGAGGATTAGAGAACTAGAGAGTGCCCAACCTTCACAACCAACCTATGCAGTAGGGAAAAACATGGGGCATCCAATCGAAAATAAAGGGTATACCCCTATCAATGCACAACCAATGCAACACCCCATATAATAAGGTTATCCTGTCCAATCAAATTTGGGTGATCTTCTCACGGGAGTTGATACCCTAAGAATGGGTCCTCACCCTTCTCACACTTATCCTACTCAAGGGATGACTGAAAGTATTTTCTCGAATGCCGCTCCATCAAACAATGTGACGTTCCTTAGTTTCATGCCCACTAGCCCATTTCCTAGTGTTATTCCACCTTACCTACATGTGTATGCAAAGCTCCCCCAGATGGACCCATATACATTCCCTACTCCTTATATGTCATATCAAAGAGCTCCATACACTCTAACTAGCGCCTACACTATAGATTATCCAAATCCTCCTCCTCCACTAGTCATGTGAGAATAGAGGAGGTTGATCAACCTTTAAATGTGCAATATAGTCCGCCCAATTCAAACAACATGGTGTTTGTGAGTGGAACAAATCCTTATCCTAGAGTCTTGTCAAAACCTCACATTGCCATGTAATCAACAAAAGATGACATTTTTGCACAAATTGCTAATCCTCTTCACCAAATAGATGAGTACTTAAATAGAATGAAGATCTTCACCTCTGAGATGGTTAATAACAATGTATCGATAACCTATCCTGAGACTCTTAATTTTAAGGAAAATAAGAATGACAACATTGAACAATTCATAAGAGGATATCATGTGCCCTCTCAACCAAACCCTACACAATAAGCACCCAAACAAGAGACTCAATCCTTGCCTCATGATGTTATTTCCACTTTAGTAGGGAGGATTAGAGAACTAGAGATTGCCCAAACTTCATAACCGACCTATGTAATAGGGGCGAACATGGGTCATCCAATCGATAACAAAGGGTACACCCCTATCAATGCACAAACAATACAACAAATCATGCAACAAGGTTATCCTGTCCAATCAACTCTAAGTGATCTTCTTACGGGAGTTGATACCCTAGAATGGGTCCTCACCCTTCTCACGCTTATCCTACGCAAGGGCTGGTCGGAAGTGCATTCTCGAATGTTGTTCCATTAGGAAATGTGGCATTCCTTGGTTTCACGCCCACTAGCCCATTTGTTAGTGTTATTCCACCTTACCTGCATGTGTATGCAAAGCCCCCCAAATAGACCCATATACTTTCCCTACTCCTTATATGTCGTATCAAGGAGCTCTATACGCTCTAACTAACGCCTACACCGTAGCTTATCTAACTCTTCCTCCTCCACCTCCTCATCAAGGAACTTTAATGGTGGAATCCTATACAATGGGTACTTATGTAGAGTATTTGAAATAACCCTTGAGTTTACCCTATGAGGTGTCATGCTTCCATGCCCATTGCTTGATCTTCCTAAGTTTAAGGGAGAAGGAGATCCAAACGCTCATATCAAGGCCTACGCTATTGCCGTTAGGAATTTCTTCCATGGGATGTCGTTGTGGCTAAGATATTTCCCAAAACCCTTGAGGGTATCACTTTAGATTGGTATTATCAGATTCTATAAGCTTCTATACATTCCTTTAAATAAATTTTCTTTAAGTTCATTAGAGCATTTGACATGAACAAGTTACTACGAACATGGATTTGGGAATTTCTGCATATTAGGCAGGAGAAAAATGAATCTACCACTCATTTCATACAAAAACGAAGATGGTGTCAAGTTATTTACTCTTCCGTAAGTGTGCACAACATGGACCAAATGGAACTTTGTGATCTTTTCCTTCACTCGCTCAAACAAGATACCAAGGTGGAAGTCCAAAAGTTTCCTTTCCACAGCTACGAGGAAGTGTTAGAAGGTGTGCTTTGAATTGACCAAGCCGTTATTGATAGCCGATGTAATACCTATGGTCTCAATGGGAAATTGGTATCCCTAATCAAAACAATGGAATTCATTAAAGCAATAGATCCAACAACCAAGGGTCTAAATTCTTGAATCGTAATCGCGGTGCTACCATGGATGGTGTTATTGATCAAGCGAAGAATTTTGGTTTTACAAACAATGGTAATACTAACAACAATAATTAAAAAAATAACATGGGAAATCAAAGAGGCCCTAATTTTGTTTCCTCTATTAACATAGTGGATGTTAATCACCCCCTCCTCGATAGGCTCAAACCCAAGGCCCTAACCAGTACTAGAACTCTAGCCAAGGGGAAATGAACCACGATTATAACAACTAGTTTCAAAATAAAAACCAAGGTTATGATCAATAAAAGAACTCAAACCAAAGGCTAAGAGACTACGACCCCAATATTTATTGTGGTTTTCATCGTGTTATTGGTCATGACGCTAGAACCTATAAATATTACAACAAGTTCTACAAAGTACTTCTTGTTAATGAAAGGCATCTCTTTGTGGACATGTTTTTAGTAAATCCTAAAACAACCTCGCAACCTGGTCATACAGGGCTGTTACTTCTTAGAATGTAAACCTAGGCATCTATTGGGATCTGTTCCTAAGCATCCATGAAGATGTTAAAGTGAATCCTCAAAACATAAACAAGGGTATTCCTATAGGGAATAATGACCATGAGGCCTCAACTTCTGATAAATCTTGAGTTGCTCCCAACCTTGGCTTAAATAAAAATACAAATATTTTGGGATTAGTTGAGCTAGAGGTTGAACTAGAAATTAATGCAAAAAATCAGACAAGGGTATACATTTCACAACCCCTCCCCGCTCATTCCTTATCACGAGATGAAATTCCTACAATCTCAAAACCGGTGGGAGACTATGATTTGATATCATATTTAAACAAGACCTTTTATCACATCTCGTTTCTAGATTTGTTGAAGAATTCTCTTGCACATCATTTTTCATTACTTGATGTATTGGATCTTGGTCATTTAATCCATGTTACGCCTCCTCCTGGAGAGCTCAAATAAATCATATTGATTTTGACATACATCCTCCGGGGTAGAATGATAAGGATACTGGGTTTGTTTTTGATATAAACAAGATGCCTTTTGATGCTGAAATAGCCTGAAGAGGCGATCCTACCTTATATTTGTAGGTATGGGTTTATAATAATTACATTAAGAGAGCCATGATCGATGATGGGGCTCTTTGTGAATGTGGTTCCCTTCTCTTTCTTGTAGAATTTGGGATATGGGGAGACAAATTGCTCCTCTATGAGAAACACATTACAAGGGTATGACAGTCTTAAGGCCACCTCAATTGGAACTATAGTTCTTCCTGTCTCCCTTGGGCCAAAAAACATCTTGACAAAGTTTTACATCATCGATAAGGAGATAAATTACAACATGATCCTTGGTAGACCTTGGATTCACCGGATGAAGGCTATTCCCTCCACATTATTCCAAGAGGTTAGATTTCTCCACTTGGGAAAGGTCTTCGTTGCTCAAGGGGATCCTAAGCCCTTCAACATACATTTAGAAAACCTCAAGAAGAAACTAGGGGTCCATTCGAATATGAGTTCCTGAATCAATTAACAAAATGCCTCTTTCAAAAGAATTGATCACGACCACCCCGAGCATTTTGAAGTTTGAAGTTGTTGACCCAAAAACATTTGAGGTAGCGAAAAATATAAGGGTAAAATAATATCTATGGAAATCATGTCCAACAATACGACAATAGAGATTGTGAAACTCTTAGAGAGTGATGAACTGATCCTCCTCCCCTTCAAACCACAAGGAATGAGTAACCTCCTTGGTATAACTTCTCTTCCTACCAATGATCTCAACCTAGGCATAAAAATGATATAAATAACGAAGGAAGGAGAGGATTTTGAGAACAAAACAATGCCCATCAAAGTCATCTCTAGGGTTTCCTCTATTTTGAACCTTGGTCTAGACATAAATATGTCAAAAACAAGCTTATTGTGTCCATGAGACATAATCCAATAGCATGACAAATGTCAAATGTAACCACTACTCCCTACGTAGGGAATAACACGAGTAGTGTAGTCATGCTCACATGAATACAATATGTCAAGAATGTGAAAAAGAGGTTCATAAAGACCTCTTTCAAATGGAAAGATTCACACCAATATTAGATGATCATATATATATGAGTGTAGGAAAGGGTTGTAAGTTTAAAACCAAGATAGTAGGCCCTTGTTAAGAGAATGAAAACTTTAAAGATCATGCATGTCATTTGTATACCTTGGAAGGTGAAGAATTTGGTGAATCAGTCAATTCACTTCACCTTAAACACTTCTACACATTAGTTCATTTGCATTTCCACATGTACATTATTGCATTCATGTTGCATATCATTTGCATAATCATATTGTAACATTGTGAAACAAGAAACTTATTTTTCAAGCAACTTTCAAAATTTTTTTGAGAATTGGCAAAACATTTAATCATACTTCTTCAAACATTCACTATATCATCTCTAAACTATTCAATTTTATCATCTTGCTAGATGAAGTTTTGACATTGATCCTACCAAGACCTACACACTTAGTTCTATTCATGATGCTTCTAGCTTAGTTTTTTTTTCCCATAGTTTGTACTAGAAGCTTCTTGGTGTCACATCTTTCCTTAAAAATATCTCTTTTGACAAATCAATCTAAAAATTTCACCCAAATTTCTTGTTCACCTACTTCAACCCTTGGTGGTGAGCCCTCGTATCCTATTGGTTGCGTGGGGTTAAGGCTAGAGGAAAGTTTTCCCTACAAAAACACAAGTCAAATTTTAAAAATATTTCAAACTGATTAAAAAAATAAATAAAAACAATTTCATCTTGTAAATAATACTACACTTCTTTTCCCTACCAGTCTTCGGTGATGAGTACATGCTTCTTACAGGTAGCATGAGGCTAGAAAAGGAGAGGAGTGCCCTTATTTTCCTATGCTTTTCCTTTGGTGATGAGCCCATGTTTCTTACTAGTAGCATGAGGTAAGACATAAGGGGGTCCTTTCAAATAAATCAATAAGTTGTAAACAAGTCAACAAGTAAAAAGTGCTTTGAGTCCTTTGAAATCATCAAAAAATGAGTTAGATGCATAAGTTATAAGAGAGTTAATCCATAAAACCAGATTTTTTCAATCAAGAGGCCATCTACGGGTCTAATTCTAGTTAAAATTACAAGCAAACTACATTCTAAACTAGATAGTTAGCCTTTCCTAGAGTTGAGTTGTAGTGTCCTAATTGGGTCTTTGTCAAAACCTTATCTTCATATCATTACTTTCATTCATCAAAGTCATATAAATCACATCCTTATTAATTCTCGATGTTGAGCCCTCACATCTTACTAGTTTAAATGGGGTTAAGAATGGAGTGGGTTCATCTTGTCATCATATCACTTTCATCAAGTTTTCCAATAAAACAAAAATACCAAATATTGCTTGAAAACCAAAGTTTTAAAGTTTGCAATTTGTCCTCATGTACATCATATGTATTAAAATAAAAAAAAAAGAGATCATTCTGTTATGCATTTGCATCATCATCATCATCCATACATGCATTCATAAAAGCATATAAAAATCATTGAGATTCTACACATCTAAGAGTACATAGATGAAACTAGTCATAAACAAGTAAACTCTTACACAAGATATCCAAGCCAAAAATAATCACATATGTATATATCTAAATAATCAAGTTTGTATATAATGCCATCACACTAACAAGTGTGGTCAAAATGCTCACAATGAGCAAAAAATCCAAAAAAATCGATATATGTGTCCAAAAACATAACAAAGCAATAAAGGCCTATGGCTTATCCCTCCCTACAGGATCTAAATGAAGGAACACACTGAGGAATCCTACTATAACTCCTACGATGTGAGTGGGATCCTCCATGAGTAGAATGATGAGAGTGACTATGAGATGGGGTAGGTGTCCTACGCGTGTAGTCTTATTGCTTTGAATGACTCTCACCACTACCTCCTCTTAGCTATTTGGTATGCAGTAAGCTCGGTCCTCATCGAGGTTATGAATCTTTGCGACTCATCAGTTTGGTGCAAATAAATCGGTGTGATGCTGACCATCTATGGCTGCCCCACATCAAGTAAGTAGCTCCTCTCATGTGTCTTCCCATGGGAATAAACAAGGTATCAACTAGGATTCAATGAATAAAATCTCGTCATTCGTTAGTAGTGGTAAAATAAAAAGAAAGTAATGATGAATGTTAGAGTTACATTATAATATATATATATATATATATATATATGTTCATAGTGCGTAATTCACTAACATTTCTAGTCTAAGTAGTAGAGTCAAGAGAAGAGTGTTAACTTACTCAAATCTCCTGGCTGCTAGGATGGATCTACTAGGGTGGTGGTGGTGGTGGAGCCATTACAGTACCTACTCGGCCATAATCTCCTCAAAAGCCACCAATTGTCCTATAATGGACTGCTCTCCCTCACCTCTTAGGCTCCTCTGAATGAAGAGTCTCATCCTCGGCCTCATCCTCGGCCCTACCTGCTATGGAAGCATCTCTATTGGCTTTCCACTCTGACGTATCGATCTCTTGTCGTCCCCCTCTTCCTCAGTACCTCCTCCTCATCGCACCCTCCTCTTTGGATTCCTCCTCCTCCTCCCCACTATTCATGAGGGCAACCTCAATCTGTAAAATCACCCATGGCCTATCCGGATCTGGGATGACCTGTGGTGTACTAATTGGACCCCAGGTATAACAACAGTCCACAGGAGCTTGCCCTGTTGGGAAACACTAACATCTCTAATCCCCATGTATACAATCGAACTATTGGAAGGGCATCAATATAAGGTAACCCAAAATGCTTTGGGGCACCCTCTGAACTAGATGGACCTCCATCCGACTGGTCCTATCCACTAACTATGTAATAGTTCTATATGCTACCATAATAATGACATACTCAGCCCATAGGCCGGCCATGTCCTGGTACAATCATGAAACCATGTCATATGTAGTGAGTGTAGCAATAGGTTGATGACACCCCTTCAAAGGAGGCCATGGAATTTCCATCTAACTGCTTGAATAGCCCCTCGGGGTCTCTATCCCAACACCCCTCTGGTAGGGGACTATGCGCTCATAAATCCAACTGGTCACTAATGTAGGATGACTAAGGGCCTTGCCCTTCAGTTGAATAACCATGTATAGATCATGATAGTAGTACCAAGTATGTCAATTCCCCATGTGTAGATGTGGCCATGCTCCTCTATGCTTTGAATAATTGAGGCCCAACAATAAAGTAACTTGTCCCTTTCCCTTGTATTTAACTAAGGGCGAAGCAAAAATGCCAATGATGGTATTGCACAAGGAAGGGATAGGAGTGGTGGTAACTAATAATAGTCTCATGTCATGCTTGGCACTAGTATCGGGTGCCAATGCATCTCCCATGTAAGAATCCCAACTGCGAGACTGCACCACTGATGTAGCACTCTCTAGTGTCAATTTCCTACCTGTGATAGGAACCCCCAGAATCCTATATACATCCTCAAGAGTGATAGTCCACTCTCCTCTAACTCCAGGAACTGAAAGTATTCTGTCTGCATCCCAATAACTCAATAGATTGGCTAACAAGTAACTAGGTGGTGTAACTAATGGTGTGGTGTCTGATATCCTCCATATCCCGACTCTATGTAAGATATCTCTCTCAGTCCTGAGTGAGTGAATCTAAGATGGAAGGAAGCCAATCACACTCTCTAGCCCTACTCCATCTGATATACGGGCTTACACTCACCAAAACACCAAAAAGAGCAAGTTAGAAACATCTCATACATAATAAGCTCATCAAAAACATCATAAAACAACACAAAAATGAAAAAAATTCTTCACACTTGGTCAATTTTATCCTTTGCCCCAATAATTATGCAACCACCCTCTATGCAGAGTGGTGGTTGCATAATATCCATGGTGGTTGCACAACCACCCCTCTCCATAGAGCAACGGTTACATAACTTCCCACCTTCCTAGAGAGCGGTGGTTCTATCGAAAATAGTCCGTCATACCCTATGACCTAAAAACTTCAAAAAGATAAAAAAAAATGACCATTTTAAACAAAATGAAAGTCAAATACACCTCGAGCCCCCTAATAATCATTTTGACTACAAAATTATAAAAATAATCCCCCTAGGTTGGATTTTTTAGATTTTTCACATTTTAGGTTAAAAATAAACAAATGCAAATAACTCACCCGTCTCTAAGCCATATTCCTCCCATTTGTAGGGCTGCCATCACATCATTTTAATCTTCAATTTAGTTGTACTCACACTCAAAACCACATGTGATGATATAAAGCTCAAAAATCTCTAAGTGGGTGAGTGAAAATGATTTCTAGAAATAGTGATTTTGGTTATATATAACATGTTTTAACTCTATTTTCAAGTGTGTGTGTTTTGTAGGGATGGAGCACTGGCACAAGTATATTTATATCCCCACGTGAACATGGTAAGTCCTCTTGTCATTTTGTTTTAGTATATTTTTTCAATTGTACATCATATCTACACTTGATTTCCATTTCTCTTGTAGGCGGTGGGAAGCTTGGATCGACGTCACTTTAACACATAGGCATATCAAGTATAATTTATAACTCCTCATTTTGGGAATGCCATACTTGGACTCTATGTTTTATGCCTCTTCATGGCTAAAACGCTTCTCTGAGGGGGCAACTTATACGATCCCAATTTTGTACGTGCTACATTGTTGGAAACGGTTCAAAGTCCCCTATGATGATTATTATATTTTCCAATGGTGTTCAAGTCCTATTTCCTATTTACAATGTATGTTAGTAGCTTAGTATGCTTTCTTTAGTCATTAACATGCTTTTCCTGTCTTCTGTTATCATTCTACAATGTTTTTCCTTAGCACTTGACTTTTAAGTTATATAACTTCCCAAAAGGTTACGCAACCTCCAGTCTACCCTCACAGTAGTTGTGTAACCACCGATCTATGCACGACCGGTGGTCCTATGCGTTTTGATCAAGACTTCCCAGGCGTGATTAGATGCATGTTACTTTCTTCCAACTCACCTTTTTGCACACGTTTCTTGGTCAAATTGGTTGTTTATAGGCTTGATGGATACATACCAACATTATCTTCCTCTTCTATTGCTAATTATGAGTTAATTGCCCCTCCTTTGTGTGAGGTGGCATCCCATTGTTGCCAAATGGCTTAGACCATTTCCCAACCATTTTCCTATAAGAGCCAAGCTTCTACCTGAAGCATTGGTTGGATATTTTTGTTGTGAATTACACCATTATGTTGTTGTAATCTTGTTAGGAAATACACAATCAAGCCATTTCTCTTGCATTGTTATTCTCCTACCCACATTGCTACCAGATTTCTTGTAAGCCACCACTGCTCCAACACTTCTTCATTATTTCTTCTACATTACCCATCATAGTTCCTTGGATTCATTTGAGCATTAAAGTTGGAAAAGAAGTTGAGGGGACATTAGAGTAAACCATCACTAGATTTGTCACATTGTACAAATTCTAGGTTGGGGATGTACTTGGTTTTCCTTAATCTTTATTGATTTCTTTATTCCATTTATATGCATAATTTGATTAGAATAGTTAAATCAATTCAATAGTCAATTCATTCTTATTGTAGGTTTTCTTTTTCTACACAAAGATTCAAGTGATATATTGTTTCCTACCTATCCTTGTGGTTTTGTAAGGAAGTTTGTCTTGAGGAAGGCTCCTACATTAGTTTAAAACAATTATAATTCCATTTCAATCTATAATCTTCATTTAGATCCTTGTTTACTTCTACCAGGGAAGTTACAGGGGAAGAAGAGCTTCTGAGAAGCTTTTATTTCTTCCTGTGTCTCGAGGGTAGGATAGAGAAGTTTTAGATCCGAAAATACAAATTGGAAAAGATTTTGTTTTATTAGAATAGTTTAGATTCACTCTGCATAGGAAAATAGCCACATCAGGTTATTTGTTTGTTTAGTTTTGTTAATAGTATTGTAGAAGCAATTTCAACTTCTTCGTATTTCTTTTGTAGATTTCTTTTATCTTTTTCAAGAAATCGAAAAATCCAAAAATATTGGATTAGATTAATTAGTTTATTTTATTTGTTTTATCCCCTTTATTTAATTAATTTCCTTTCAAGTAAGTAGATTAAATCATTCATTTTATTTTGGTCAATTAACTTAATCAGGAATGAATCTAGTTAGTTAAGAGATTAAAACACATTTGTATTCTAATTAAGTTAGATTTACTTCTCTTAGTCGCTTAAAAAAACCTCATGATGTGGTTTAAATTTTAGATCAAACAAGATGGTTAAACAATAGGAATTTACACTACACTGTACTTAGCCTCTAATTCCCCTTTGACCAATTCAATTACTAGGAATTCACACTACCTGATCTTAGTACTGATTCTCTTACAATTACCCATCAACATTCCCATAATCTTCCACATCGGTTGTCTTGAGTACGACTTCGGAGGTCGAGTGCACCTAAAAGTCACGTGTTGATTTTCAATCATAAAGTAACTACTATAAATAATGATGTACAATTCCTAACATTCAAAAAGACACAACCAAATAAGCATGTAAAGTATAAAACCCTAAGCACAATAGATGGATAAAGAGACTTAGCTGGTTTATGCACTATTTGGAAGTATTCTCAGGTAGGGTGAAGTGATGAGCAGCCGAGAAGACATTCATAAATAGTCACTTTAAATTTTGAACTCGTGATACTTGTGAGATAGGGGCACTTGTAGAAGGAAAGGGTGCCCAGCACTAGAGATTGGGCCGGGCACATGTGACTACATAGGAGCTTGGAATCTAATTTTTGTAGTGTCATAGGGGTGTCATAGTTGTTCGCTATTGATTGCCTTATAGTATCTCTTTGATCACCAAATATACCTGTAACCTTCAAAGAAGAAGCTCACTGCATAAGTCCACACACCACATCAAACCTAAAAATTAAAATGCTGAATGGGGAGTTAGGATGACTCTAAGCATTACACTACATCTTAGACTCCATGTTCTTATGTGTGTGTAGAAACTGTACCCTAGGATGACCTTGTGTAATATGTACTAGATAACGGGCTAGAATTTCTCAATGATGTGAAATGTGCGATGAAATAGAATAAACTTCCCCTTCTTATGTAGAGTATGCAGTCCTTGTACCTTGTATGAATGCTAGATTGATGCCTTGAAGTGCTTTTGGTGCCTTTTGAATGTAAGCTTAGGTGGTAATAATAATTCTTAGTGCTTGGTCCTTCATTTTGAAAGTATAACTATCTATTTATATGATTCCCTTGTTTGAATTTCATAATTGACAACTGGAAGGCTGAGCCATAAGTGAAAAATATGGCCAAAAGATAAAAGAGACCTAAAAGGAGTAAGTAAGATATCTAAATTCATGAAAATTGGAGCCCTGCCATGGAAGAAATTCATGTTTTAAACTCCTCATGACTCTTGTTTTCATTTCCCATGGGTTTTTAATCATTTTCCTCATCTTTGTCGTTAAAACATTTTACCTATTTTCGTAGGTGGGAAATGATTTTGGTTCTCCTTTGATGAGTTGGAATGTGTGGGACTTGCATCTTTTGTTTCTAACCTTTTAGAGAAAATAAATCCTTCATCGGGAGTAGAAATGGCATTTTCCCATTTCCTGCAACTTTCTACGTTCTTTTCCGTCAAATTCTTGCTCGGGAAGGCGAGGCTACATGTTTGTTTCCCATTGGATGTGGTCAGGTGGGTTTCTTTGTGAACTTATGACTTTTGGTGATTTTGGAAAAAATGCTGATTTTCCCACATCCCCACTGGTCCCTGATTGGCTGGAGTAGTTTTGGTGGAGGTTCGGGCCGACGGATCCATTTTATTTTCTAAGGCATTATGGAAAAAGAAAATTTCTAAGTTGAGGCCCATAACCAATCAGAGAAGGACACGTGTCTACATTGAATAGTCAATGGCGGGGACATGGACTTCAGGGGGAAAGTTGGAATTTTTCCTTAAATAGATAAAAAGCAAGGCACATCCCCGCAACCAATCAGGTGGCTCCACGTGTCACCAATCAGAGAGGGACACGTGGCTTGTTTCTCAGTTCATAAGCACTTTGGCGGACCGGGCGGGAGACTTTGGGAATTTTAGCCTTGTTTCCACAAAAGGTGAAGAGTTCTAAAATGGCATGGCCCCACCCGAGCGAAAGGATAAATTTTCTAAGTTGAGGCCCACACCAATCAGAGAAGGACACGTGTTCAAGTTGAAAAGTCAATGGCGGGGCATGGACTTTCGGGAAAAGTGGGAATTCTTCCCTTTTCTCAAAATAGATAAAGTCTAAAGCAAAAGCACATCCCCACAATCAATCATATGGTGCCACGTGTCCACGTTGAAAAGTCAAAGTGGGCAGGTGGCGAGGTTTTTGAGAATTTGAGCCTTTTTGTTAAAAAAGTTCAAATGGTAGTTTCGACCCACATTTCCTCAGCCACTCAGATGATGCCACGTGTCCGGCCTTTGGGAGCTGCGGGGGGCGGAGAAAATCGAGAAAATGCACTTTTTCTCCCAAATGTCAGGAAATGTAGATTTCTTCCCAGGCCATCATCATTGCTTGGATCTTGCCACGTGTAGGGTCCAAATTTGAAGGTAAAAGGGGAAAAGATAGCCAAATGCCCTCTTCTAGTTTTTATCACCATTAACAAACCAGAGCTCTACAAACATGGAAAATGGCTCATTCTTCATTCTTTTCCCTATATTCCTTGTCAGTTCCTTCATGAGATGTGTTTTGGATTGGTTTTGGAGCCAATTGATAAGTTTAAAGAGGTGTAAAGTTTAATCATCAGAAAATAGATTTTATCGGGCATACGTGATAAAATGGGATAAAACTTATCAATAAGCACTTGAGTGCTATGAAAGTGGTTAAAAGGTGGAAATGGCAGGACCACGTGAAGGAGAAAATCATGAGATGTCCCCTACTAAAATAATCATGCTCAAACTGACGAGATATTCACCTTTTTGAACCTCCTATTTTCATGAGTGTTTGTTTCATGTCACTTTCCAAAAGAGGATCTGCAACAAACATTATCCCTTTCGGATATTCTTTTCTTGGGGACAAAGTATGGATGTAAACAAATTGTTATAAATATATGGCTTTGGCCATGGGAAAAAAGGGGATTCTAGGTTTTTTGGGAAAGTTGTAAATTCTAAAGTAATTCAATACAAAAGTTCTTTCTTTCTTATTTTCCTCTGTTATACCTTTCTCTCTCCTTGCTCGATTCAATGGATCTTTTATTTTGCATTCAATAGAAACTTTGTGTTCTAGTTTGTGTGAATCTTTAGAACTTTGTGTCTGCAGATTTGTGCAGTGGTGAAGTAATTGATCCTTTCTATATTTTCTTGGTTCAATGTGAGTAGGGAGATACTCTACTATCTATATTTCCCAAAAGCATTGTTGTTTTCTTCCTTCTCCCATCTCTATATTCTTCCATTCCTTCTGATTGATAATCTTTTAAGTATGAAAACATTCCAAGATATCAGGGTCCAAACATTGAGAGTTGTATATCTGTACATTTTTTTTCTTGCTTTCAATAAGGGAACCTCTCCCATTAAAGAGGAGGGACTTGTTGTCCCCTGACTATGGTTTCAACCCATGTTCCATTCTAAAACCCAACAGTTTTTGGTGACTCTTGGGGAATTCATTGCAAATGGATTCCAAGTTTTAATAACAACTTCTTGATCATCTTTGATCTGGTGACTCCAAGATACACTCGGGGTAGAAGAACCCTTGGGGAAGAAGACCCTCATTTCCAACTTTTGGATCATCAAGGTTTCTCCCTCCCTTCTTCATCAAGAAAAAGAAGAGGAACAAGATCTGTAAGCACTCCTCCTACTAGAGACAAAACTTCTAGGAGTGGCATCCCTCAAGATCAAATCAGTCCTAATTTGCATGCTTTGATTCTCGCTGGTGTTTCAGTTCCTCTCCAAACAATCTTTCCAAGGATGGCAGCTCATCTACCTTGGGGCCAAAGGGTTGGGCCTCTTGCTCTTCCCCAACCATTGCATGAATTTCCTAGAGGCAATAGAAAGAATTTCCCTAAATTCAGAGGTGATGGGAAGGTTCATCCAGATGAACATATTGCAGCCTTCATTGTTGCTTGTGGTGTTCTTGGGGTTGAACATGAGGATATCTCTATTAGAATTTTTGTGGAGACATTACAAGATAATGTTGCTGATTGGTTTTATCATCTCCCTACTGGATCCATCACTAATTGGGACACCATGACAACCTAGTTTGAGTAGCATTTCAAACATGTTGAGGATGTGCATGCCCTCTTGGCCCAGATTTCTCAAATCAAGAAAGAGTCACATGAGCCCATGAGGGAATTTGTGGCCAAATTCAATAGGCTGGTTAACAAGATCCCACTAAACACACGCCCTGTGGATCAGATTCAGAAGATGTTTCTTCCTTAATGCCCAATTTCCTGAAGTGAGCTATGCACTTAGGAGAGCCAATCTTGCCACCTTGGATGCTGATCAGAGATTTTTGTTAGTGTTGAAGATGATCTGATCATGTCTAGCAAGCTAAGGAGAGATTCATCCAAATCCAAAGCATCTCCTTCTTCCACATCTTCTCTTGGGCTAGTGCAGATCAGTTGGTACAAAACTTGCTAATGATCTTATTTCCCTCAAGAAGTAGTTCACCCAACATGCTCCTTATCAGGATGTTCCTAGGAAGAATTTTCAACCCAGAAATCGTTTCCCTCTACTCAGACCAGACTGGCAATTGAAGGTCCACCTGTTAAAGTTCCAGTCAATGCAACATGTGAAGTGTTGGAGCCTGATGATGAGGAAGAGGATGGAATCTGTGAAGAACATGAAGAGGAAGCTGATGAAGAATTAGAAGAGTTGAATGGATCTCATGTCCATTTTCTCACCACTGAAGGTATAGATGAAGAGGATGATTATGAAGAAAGAGTCACAGAGATGAACAATGAATCATATGTTGTCATGACTCATGAGCAAGCCAACAAGAAGGAGAAAGTGGTGCAGCTTGCTAAAAGATCTAAGGAGCCTCCTATGGTCATTCCAGTGATTGCAAAGAGAGGAGCTCCTATTCCAACTTCTTCCACATCCAAGGTAAGTTTTGTTGTTCCTTCCTCCTCTGTTTCTACTCCTAAAGCTTCTTTCCCTTCAAATGATAGAGTTGATAAGTCAAAAGTTTCATCTACTCCTATCAATGATGCTCCATCTACCTCTGGTTCTTTTGACATTATTGACCATCTTAAGAAAACTAAGATCCAGATCTCAGAGGCTGAATTCTACCAAACCCATCCCAAGGCCTTTGCTAAGATGGTAGACTTTGTGAACTCCAAATCCAAGCCTTCATCCTCTAGTTCCAAAGGTCTCTTTCCCACTCCATCTCCTTCATCTCAACCCAGCCTTGTGGCTAGCAGTCACTTCATCTGATGGGAAGATCAAACCATTTTATGTCACCCTCCTCATAGCTGGCCACAAACTCAACAATTGTGTTATTGATTCTGGTGCTTCAGACAATGTGATGCCTGCTAAGGTAGCTCATGCCCTAGGCTTAACCCTAACCCATGATTTTGGCTCATGTTACTCAATGGAAAGTAGAGAAGTGCCATTGGTTGGAAGGATCAAGGATGCACAAGTAGCCTTTGTTTCTTTTCCAGAGAAGAGAGTTTTAGCCACCATCTTGGTAGTTGATATTCCCCCTTCCTACGGCATGTTGCTTGAGTAGAATTTTTGCAAAAATGTGGGAGGAGAAATCATGATGGATTGGTCACATGCTCTTATTCCAGTGAATGGGAAAATGAAGAAGCTACTTTGCCGAGAAACAAACTGAATATATTGTGCAAAAAATAGATGACCCAAAGGCACAAATACTTTATGCAGACATTGGTCATGGTAACTACATGATCATGTCACAAGATGAGGCTAACCATCCTAAGGAAGTGTTTCTTGATCCTAATGGCATTTGGACCTTGGAATTTGATGGAAGCTGCTCCTCAGCTAGTTCTAGAGCTGGTGTGGTGCTTATTTCTCCTGAAGGGAAAATCCACCCTTTCTCTTTCAAGCTCCAATTCAAAAACACAAATAATACAATTGAGTATGAAGCTCTCATCCTCGGTTTAAGCATGGAAAAGAGATGGGGATCAAGAATCTCCTTGCTCATGGAGATGCAGAGCTGATTGTAAAATAGGTCAGAGATCTCTATCAAGTGAAGAATAGAAGGTTGAAGCATTACAGAACCTAGTTTGGGATTCCATTGAGTTCCTTGATGCCTTTTCAATTGAAGCCATGCCAAGGGAAAGGAACACTAGGGCTGATTCCTTGGTTGTCTCGGGGTCTCTATTGATCCCTCATCTAGATTTCTCCCAAGATAAATTCACCATTGAGATGATTCATAGGCCTAGTGTGCCTGATAATGCAAACAACTGGCAGGTCTTTAATGATGATCAACACTTGCTTTCCTTCCTTGAACTCAGAGATAATTTTGACCAGCTGTACTTTGAAGGAGGTGGGAATCTTCCTAGAGAGTGTGTGCCTCCAAATGAAGGAGATATCAAAGAAGAAATGGATCATGATGGCTGTATAAAACTAAAAGGTAATAAGATACCTAAAGGACTGGTAAGTTTGGAAGAGTTATTTGATAAACATGATGGGTACATCAAGTCCAAAGCTTCCAAAGGAGCTCAACAGTCTGACTGACTATGAAAAGATAAACATAGGGAGTCTTAACAAACCTATGTTGGTAAACATTGGAAAGTGTTGCACACAAGAGGAGAGGAAGAAAGAAAAAAATCTATTGAAAAGGTATGTTGATGTTCTTGCATATTCTTATGATGATCTTAAAGCTTTTCAACCAAAAGAGATGCAACATTTCATTCCTCTAAAGCCTGGGATCAAGCCCTTCCGAAAAAGTAGAGGTAGTATAACCCTAAAATTGCTTGATACAATTTTTCAAGAGATCCAAAAGTTATTGAAGGCTAAAATCATTTTCCCCATTCACCATTCAACGTGGATTGCTAATATTGTGCCTGTCAGGAAGAAGAATGGTGAGATCCATATTTGTGTTGATTTTAGGAACTTGAATCAAGCCTCTTTGAAGGATAATTATCCTCTCCCCATAATGGATCAAGTGTTGCAGGTAGTTATAGGTTCAGAAATGTTGTCCATGCTTGATGGATTCTCAGGATATAATCAAGTAGAAGTAAGTGTTGTAGACCAACATAAGACTGCCTTTACCACTCCTTGGGGCACCTTTGCTTACAGGAGAATGCCTTTTGGCCTCATCAATGCTGGTGCCACCTTTTAGAGGGCAATGGACCTGGCCTTTGGCAGTCTCAAGGGAAAATGCATAGTTATATATCTTGATGATCTGACTGTGTTTTCAAAAACCAGAGCTGATCATTTCCAACACCTTGAAACTATTCTCCAAAAGTGTAGAGAGCATGGCATCTCCTTGAATCCCAAGAAATCTATCTTTTGTGTCACCGAGGGAAAATTATTGGGACACATTGTCTCCAAGGAGGGAATCAAGATTGATCCAGAAAGAGTCCAGATGATTCAGCAAATCCCTCTCCCCACAAGCAAGAAGGGTGTGCACTCTTTCTTTGGCAAGATCAACTTCTTAAGAAGATTCATACCTGATTTTTCTTGAACTTACTTTGAACATAGCCCACATGATGAAAGGGAAGAAAAATTTTGGTTGGTCCTCTGAAGGAAGGTTACATTTGAAGACATCAAGAGAGCTATAGCAAAGACTCCAATCTTGGCATGCCCTGATTATAAAAAAGACTTCATTATCTATTGCTATGCTACTAAAAGTACTCTAGCTATTGTGTTAACCCAGGAGAATGCTGAAAGTCATGAACTCCCCATAGCATTCATGAGTTATATTTTGAAATCCCATGAGATGAAGTACACCATGATGGAGAAACATGCTTTTGTAGTGGTCAAAGCTTGTGAAACAGTTTCATTTTTACATCCTCAACTCTCATTCTATTGTGCTTGTGCCTGATACAACTATTAAATCCATTCTTACACAACAAGAATTTGGAACCAAGAGAGGCAATTGGGTAGCCAAAGTTTAGGAGTATGATCTTGACATCAAACCCACCAAGCTAGTTCGAGGAAAGGGCTTATGTGAACTTATTGTTGAAGGAGCTGATGCCAAATTGTCTAAGGAGGAAGTTGATATCCCTGTTGTTCTTTTCCTCAGCTCAACTGATGAATGGTATGCTAGCATTGCACACTTTCTTACTTATGGAGAATGTCCATCCCATTTGAGTGCCAAGGAGAAGAGAGCCATCAAATTAAGGTCTGCCCAATATGTGTTGTGGGAAAATGCATTGTTCAAATGAGGCATAGATGGAAGGTTTTTAAAATGTGTTGACAAAGAGCAAAAAAAGTTGTTCTCAGATTTTCATGACCAGCCTATGTGGAGGTCATTTCTCTTCTACTGTCACAACCCACAAAATCCTCCATGCTAGATATTATTGGCCTACCTTGTTCAAAGATGCATCAAAATGGGTAGGCAAGTGTGAAGCATGTCAAACCTTTGTTGGAAGACCCAAATTGGCTGCTTTACCTCTCAAACCAGTAGTGATTGAGGAACCTTTTCAACAATGGGGTTTGGACTTCATTGGGACACTCAATCCACCTTCATGGGGCATACTCATGTTTTGACTGCCACTGATTATTTCACCAAGTGGGTGGAAGCCATTCCAGTTAAAAGTACTACTTCTGAAGTAGTATGCAACTTCATCAAGGAGCACATCTTAATAAGGTTTGGGATACCAAACAAGATTGTCATTGACAATGCTTCCAATTTTTCTTCTACTGAGATGATGGATTTCTGCTATGGCTATGGCATTTCCCTTGCTCACTCTTCAGATTACTATCCCCAAGGGAATGGGCAAGCATAATCAACTAACAAGAACTTGGTCACCATTGTTCGGAAAGCTTGTTAATGACTCTCAGAGAAATTGGCATAAGAAACTATATGATGCTTTATGGGCAGATAGGATTACACCTAAGAGAGCCATTGGAATGTCTCCTTTTCAAGTGGTATATGGAGTTGAAGCTCAGCTGCCAGTGACATTGGAACTCCCAACCTTACATTTGATGAAGGCCATTGAGGATGCCAGCTTTACCAATTCATTAGACAAAAGAATTATGTACCTCCGAAGTTGAATGAAGACAGATTGCAAGTGGTTGACAGGATATCAGCTCATCAACTCAAGGTAAAAGCTCTTTTGTTTGACAAAAAAGGCTAGACCCAAAACTTTTCAAGTGGGAGACAATGTTCTTCTTTGGGACAAAAGACATGAACCTCGAGGCAAACCATGGTAAATTTGATTCCCTTTGGCTTGGTCCTTTCAAAATCAGACATTTTGCTGGTGAGAATTCTTTTTACCTAGACTACATGGATGGATCTCCTCTCCCACTTCCTTATAGTGGGCAATTTCTTGAAGTTGTTCAAAACCTAGCAGTTTTGGCGGTCCCTCTATACATTATGTATAGCATTTTTTTCTTTTTCCTTTTTTTGTTTTGGTTGTTTCCCTTTTCATGTTCTCTTCTGTGTTGGTTTTGCTTCTTTTTGACTCCATTACCCAATGGATAAGACACTGATCCAATCTGATTACCCAAAATTCTCTAAGGTTCTTGATTTTGCCTCTTTCCTCTGCCAAATCATCCCCAAAAGGAGCTAGTTGTTGTCCTCCCATTTTCCCCACCTTTTCAAATCTAAATTCATGAAAATTGGAGCCCTACCATGGAAGAAATTCATGTTTTAAACTCCTCATGACTCTTGTTTTCATTTCCCATGGGTTTTTAATCATTTTCCTCAGTCTTCTTTGCCATTAAAACATTTTACCTATTTTCGTAGGTGGGAAATGATTTTGGTTCTCCTTTGATGGGTTGGAATGCATGGGACTTGCATCTTTTGTTTCTAACCTTTTGCAGAGAAAGAAATCCTTCATCGGGAGCAAAAATGGCATTTTCCCATTTCCTGCAACTTTCTACATTCTTTTCCCCATCAAATTCTTGCTCGGAAGGTGAGGCTACGCATTTTGTTTCCCATTGGATGCGGCCGGGTGGGTTTCTTTGTGAACTTATGACTTTTGGTGATTTTGGGAAAAATGCCAAGATTTTCCCATCCCCCCATGGTCCCCGATTGGTGGAGCATTTGGCGGAGGTTTGGGTCGATGCAGATCCATTTTATTTTCTAAGGCATTATGGCAAAAAATAAAATTTCTAAGTTGAGGCCCGCAACCAATCAAGAAGGACACGTGTCTACGTTGAATAGTCAATGGCGGGGGCATGGACTTCGGGGGAAAGTTGGAATTTTTCCTTTTCAAAATAGATAAAAAGCAAGGCACATCCTTGCAACCAATCAGGTGGCTCCACGTGTCAATAGATCAAGAGAGGGACACATGGTTGTTTCTCAGTTCATAAGCGCTTTGGTGGACTAATGAGAGACTTTGGGAATTTTAGCCTTGTTTCCACAAAAGGTGAAGAGTTCTAAAATGGCCCATGGCCCCGCCCAAGTGAAAGGAAAATTTTCTAAGTTGAGGCCCACCAATCAGAGAAGGACACATGTTCAGGTTGAAAATTCAATGGCGGGGGCATGGACTTTGGGGAAAAAGTGGAATTCTTCCCTTTCTCAAAAAATAGATAAAGTCTAAAGTAGAAGCACATCCCCATAATCAATCACATGGTGCCACGTGTCCACGTTGAAAAGTCAAAGTGGGCCGAGATTTTTGAGAATTTGAGCCTTTTTGTTAAAAAGTTCAAATGGCAGTTTTGACCCGCATTTCCTCAACCACTCAGATGATGCCACATGTCCGGCCTTTGCGGAGCTGCGGGGGGTGAGCAAATCGAGAAAATGTGCTTTTTCTCCCAAATGTCAGGAAATGTAATTTCTTCCCTAGGGCCATCATTGCTTGGATCTTGCCATGTGTAGGGTCCAAATTTGAAGGTAAAAGGGGGAAAAGATAGCCAAATGCCCTCTTCTAGTTTTTATCACCATTAACGAACCAGAGCTCTGCAAAACATGAAAAATGGCTCATTCTTCATTCTTTTCCCTGTATTCCTTGTCGTTTCTTCATGAGATGTGTTTTGGATTGGTTTTGGAGCTGAATTGATAAGTTTAAAGAGGTGTAAAGTTTAATCATCAAAAAATAGATTTTATCGGGCATACGTGATAAAATGGGATAAAACTTATCAATAAACACTTGAGTGCTATGAAAGTGGTTAAAAGGTGGAAATGGCAGGACCACGTGAAGGAGAAAATCATGAGATGTCCCTTGCTAAAATAATCATGCTCAAACTGATGAGATATTCACCTTTTTGAACCTCCTATTTTCATGAGTGTTTGTTTCATGTCACTTTCCAAAAGTGGATCTACAACAAACATTATCCCTTTCGGATATTCTTTTCTTGGGGACAAAGTATGGATGTAAACAAATTGTTATAAATATATGGCTTTGGCCACGGGAAAAGGGGATTCTGGTTTTTCTAGGAAAGTTGTAAATTCTGAAGTAATTCAATACAAGTTCTTTCTTTCTTATTTTCCTCTGTTACCTTTCTCTCTCCTTGCTTGATTCAATGGATCTTTTTATTTTTGCATTCAATAGAAACTTTGTGTTCTAGTTTGTGTGAATCTTTAGAACTTTGTGTCTGATTTGTGCAGGTGGTGAAGTAATTGATCCTTTCTATATTTTCTTGGTTCAATGTGAGTAGGGAGATACTCTGCTATCTATATTTCCCAAAAGCATTGTTGTTTTCTTCCTTCTCCCATCTCTATATTCTTCCATTCCTTCGATTGATAATCTTTTAAAGTATGAAAACATTCTATATGAGAAATATGAGTAAAGTATGTAAAAATGTGTAAAAGTATGTAAAAGAAAGTGTGTACCTGATGTATATGAGTGTAAATGATAGAAATATGTCTTGAGATGTAATTGTTATCCAATTTTTCACACATGGAAAGATTGGACAACGGGGTCCTATCATGTTCTAAATGAAATAATAGTCTCAAGAACCCACCTCCGGCGTTATTATCGAGATACAATAATTAAAAATAATTCCTAAATTGCATATGAAGAGATCACCTAGCATCGAAAGGCACCCAGTTGATCTCAACTCAGTGAAGAGTTCGGGGTCGAGTTGATAGAGAACCTGGTGTCAAATTGATAGTCATCTCGGAAATCATCTCAGTAGAGTCTCTCAGTTGTAAGAGCTCGATGAGATCTTGTTAATACAAAATATAGCTAGTTGAAAATTGATGAATGAAAGGAACTCTATAAGGATCTCGGTAGAGATCGATGCAAAAATATATGAAGGTCGAGTCAGGGAAAGCTAAGTTAACATGAGGCCAAGTCTAATCCATTAGACAGTGCTTGACCAACCACTTGGGAGAATTATCTTGTTTGACCGAGATGATATGAGATTATGCAGATATGGGAGGTTCAACATCATTGAATCTTGGGTTTGTAATTATGTAATGGAAGGACTTCTATCGACCCAGGAAGATAGTATAAGCATCATAGAATACCAATGTAAAATTGAGTCAAACCGACATCTTAAAAAGAGCTGTGAATTATAATGGTGTTCAGACCTTCCTTGGCCTACACCGGGCATTCGGTGCAAAGGTAGCATGGTAAGTTGCAGTATAGTAGAAGCCTTTTTGAGCACTTCTAACAAGCAGGTTGTCCAACTATGTTGTTATCTGTTCAGTATTGAATGCATCCTCAAATGCAGGATTTTCCTTCAAGATATTTTTATCAAAATCGATTAAGTGATAGTGAGAGTGTTACTGGGAGACCTGATGAAATTTATTACAAAGATTCTCTATCGAGACCTTACTAGGTTTTATGATGTAACTCATGGAAGTGAATCTCATAGAGGTGGATTTGTTTCATATCAGAATATTCATGAAGCATAATTTGCTTTGTGGTCATCAGGCATAAAGGTTTCTGTTGGAATCATCACACCTTACAAGCTACATCTGAAATATTTACACCGAGAGAATGATGTCTCCTCACGCTTGAGTGGAAAAGTGGAAATCAGTGACCATCTATCCAAAATGAAATATGGCCAAATAATGACGAAACCTCACACTCCAATCCCATATGTGGAAAATAAGGTGAGCATTTCCAAGGGAAATGACGTGATGTCAAGCCATTAGAAAAACTCCAAGCGTGGGAGAAGATTGAGTCTCATCGCCAAAAATCGGGAGCGAGTAAACCGAAAGGGTAATCCCACGCATGGGAAACATTTCAATATATTTCCAAGGTTAGAAATTTGATGATGGTAGACCAAGCTATTAACTATGTAAAGGGGAGATTCGGAGAGCATGGTGGTCAATTGGAAATATTGGGTTGGTAAACATGGTGATACTTCAAGCGTAGGAGAAATCGGATCAAATTTCCAAGCAGAGATCATACGATGGTGATCCGTCATGAGAATTCCACGCAGCTTGGAGCGGTTTGAGTCATTGTGCGAGTCACCAGGAGAATTAAAGTGGCAGTTGCAAATTGGGTGATGAGTAATCCTCCAAGCGATAAGGGAGGATGATGGCGAGATGGTTGAAGATGGGTCGATGTTGGAAAAATTATCAAGTTTCAGGCTCACAGGATCGAGCGATGCATGAGAATCAGAGAAGGATCTTTCTGATGTTGACGCACAAGGCAGAGCTTGGCAACCTGCAGTCATAAAAACATGGCCGACATGAGTGAGTCCATTCTGTTCCAGAGTGAGTAGAGTGCCTAATTAGTCGCGGAGTTACTAGCAATCAGGTGGATCTATTTCATATCAGAATATTCATGAAGCACAATTTACTCTGCAATTATATGAGCATCTTCAACGAGTCACTAAGTTGGCAGGCATCAAGGTTTCCATTGGAATTATCACACCTTGCAAGCTACAATGGAAATGTTTACACCGAGATTTTGATGTTGTCCTCAAATCGATGAAGAAAAAGGTTTATATATCAATACGGTAGATGACATCAGGCTACAGGGGCATGATGTAATCATTATGTCTTGTGTCCGAGCTTCAAATCATGGGGTTGGCTTTGTAGCTGATGTTCGCTGCATGAAGGAGGCTCTACACATTCTGCTTACCACACATAACACCCCTGTAAACCCGTCTACATATCTTCAACTATTGCAGACCTGCATTTCTAGGAATATGCTTTCACAAGAAAGAGACACCTTCTCATGGAATACCATAATTGCAGCTTACAGAAGACATGGGTTTCCTCACGAGGCATTGATACTGTTTCACCGAATGCAACAAATAGATGTCCGACCTGATCAGTTCACCTTTGCCAGCATACTTCTAGCCTGTGCCACAATAAGAGCTTTGGAATAGGGTATGGACATACATTGAGGCATAATTGAAAGGAGCCGTGAAGCGAATGAGTCTGTAGATGTTCGGGCTCTGATGGTTTGGTGGTCGCGAGAGAAGCTCCCATGCTGGTCGAGCCATAAATATCTCAAGGTTTATGTGAAGTATGAGTCGTTCAAACATCGGGTGAGGATTTAAACGATGTATGTCAAGTTCTCTGGATATCAGCGAGCATAGGAGTCATCTCATTTAGTAATACGTCTTAGCAAGTGAATGTATATGGTTTCATGTGTATATACGAATTACATAATGGAAAGACAGTGAGAAAAATGGTCATATGGTGAGCCGATACGTGGGAAATAGCTCAGTTATAAGCCACAAGAGTTCGACTTAAGCTCAGGATACTATTTTGAGGAAATAAATGATGAAGGTGTTAATTGGGGTGTTTGGGCCAAATTCAGTGTTCATGGAGGTGCATACGGCAAAACACTATCACCTCAAAATGGTGTTCTACCCACCATGTACATAAGGAAATAGCTGGGTTGAGCTGAGCTAATGCTCACACAGGTAAAGTAAGAGTTGCAGAGTTGGTTCCCAAGCATGTCGAATGGGATCCAAGGTGGCTCACTGAACTGATTAAGTAAGGTCTTGATCAAGCTTCCCCAGCTCACGGAATGTCTTGTGCACTCGGTGAAGAATATGGAGGGTGGCTTGGTGGTGAATCTATGCGTCAAATATGGAGTTCGGTTTTCAATACTAGTGAGAGTGCTCAATAGCTCGAGGTAAAGGAGCTCATACTTAGAAATGAAATCAACATTGAGCGAGATGGTGTTTTGGTTGGGCATGAATTAGAACTCGAGAGAAGTATGACATGAGTAGTAAAGGGGAGACTCTACCGAGCTAGGGTGGAGTAATATCGAGTGGCTCGATCAAAGCACAATGAGAGAAAAATGGTGAATATGGTGGTAGGATCGTTGCAAGATCATGGCTCAGTCAAGTTTTAGGCTCGAACGAGGACTCTGGCTCAGAGGTGAGTTTGAGCCTAGGAAAGGTAAGATCGTTTGCTGGATGAAGAGATTGGTGACTTCATAGGGAAGCTCACATATGTTTCACGAAAGGCAATGTGGAATGCATAAATTACCTTGAGTTAACCAAGCAAAATGATAAGAATCAAGTTTGATAGCTCACCATTCAAAGGACTCAATGTAAAAGATCTTGATTATCAAGGCAAGGAAAGAGTTGGTGTGGGGTTTAAAATCGATTGCAACACCGAGTTAGAGGATTCGAAACTCACCGAGTTGGGCTATGTGTAGACTCTATCCACATGGACCCCCCTCTTCAAGTCAAACAGGTCAACAGGGGGTCCCGACATTATGTTATTTAATTTAATATTTTTATTTAAATATTTTAATAATAATATTTATCATTATTATTCAAATATTTTATTTAAATATTCTTTTAATTAATTGAGAAGACTAGGTCATCGAGGCATTAATGGCCCATGATGGAACCTTCTCGTAGTGCAACTAACTCGTAATAAATACATCACGGGCCTTCAATTTAGGAATGTAATTATGACATTTCTTCTTCTTTCTCACATATTCTTCTATAAATGTAAGTTGGAAGCTCATTTCAAGGGGTCCCAATAGTTCGAGACATAAGTTGAGAGTAAGATATCTTAGGTGAGTGTATGATTTTCAGGAGTCCTCTCTCTTCTGCAAGTTGTTCTTGTGTGTTGAGAGAACTTTCAAGCCTCCTCTTCAAGACTGTAATGGAAACTACTACCTCTTCTGAATGTATGATGCATTGTGCATGTTATTGAAGCAATAAAAGTGTGTGTTTTGTGACTAATCTTGGTCCTTTCATCCTTATGTGCTTCTTTGTGCCTTTCTCATACTTGCAAGTACAATGTGTAAGTTTAGGTTTCTATTACAGGTTTTTGGAGTTATGTGCTTATCGAGTGGTGGAGTATTGCATTTAGTTGAGTTGTGGTGTCTGTTCACCCTTCTTGAGTTCATCCTTCTTCATTGGGAAACTGGTATATTTCTCAATCTGATAAAGTTTAACAAAGGGAACACATGTCTCTTAGTTTGTGGTATCGCATACCCTCTCTAAGTTCCAAAGAGGTGAAGTTGACTCTGTGGTGCACACACCTCTTCAAATTAACCCTTCATGAGTCTGGAAACACCCTTTATTTAGTGCATCACCATCCCTAGTATAATTTCATTTCTGTAAATCTCTTTCCCTAAAAACTCATGAAGATGTTAGCATAGGATTAGATAATCATTTTTGTTACACTAGAGTAGTACATCACTTACTTCGTGAAGAGGAAACCGGCCTTCTCTGGAGGTTCACTTTGAGCCCAAGTCCCACAGTTTGAGAAGTGATCCCATGTATCCCAATCACACCGAACGTCCTATTCACATCCTTTCCATTCGGAGGGTGCAAAAGTGATTTGGCAACAACAAGAATGAAGAGCAAGGTTTTGGGTGATCTCATGCCAAGAGAATTTTTTTAGGCGATCTCATGCCAATGAGCAAGTGTTGGGGAGAGAGGTCTAGTGTTACTCTCATTCCATGACTCTACCCAATAAGCACCACTATAGTTGTTACATCCTTGATTTGTTCCTTTTTTCCCGATTAGTTCCCGATCGTATTAGTTATAACTAATTGTAGGAGATTGCATGAGTTTTGTGAGTAGAGGACTCGTGCCTATAATCGTAGAATTACTTTGAATACTTTTATGAAATGTGATGATTTGATAAGATGACTATATGTGACCCTAGGACATTGGCATCCGGGAGGACACAGAACCCGTGTGCTATCATCCATGTTGTGCCGATGACCCAAGTCATATTTTGGGTCATTTTGTGACTATATTTATATTCTATTTCTGTACTTTCATGTAGATATATGTTGTAGCTCCAAGCTATTATAGGGGTGATTTATTCACTCAATGTATGCCCCCTCATTTGGGGTGCATGTGATGAATGTAGGAGCATGCGCAAGACAAAGGAGATGACCAAGCCGAGTTGTAATGGATACCTATAGGGGTAGGTGATGTGCATGGTAGAAACCAAGGCACATGTAAACAAAGTGGGCTAGTAACATGTGTTAGTGCAAACAAAGCTAGTATGCAAGTAGAAGACAATGTAATAATCAAGTGTACAAACAAGATAGACCATGAAAAGAGGGTTTCATACATGGGAAATCACTCACAATGTCACAAGACAATCAAGGCTGAAGTGGCCAAAAGCATATAATGATCATACAAGACAAAGGGCATAACCCGTAAACAATAACATATAATAAAAAATAATGGAAAACAAAGTGTATCAGACAACCATGGTGGCATATAGTCCTACAAAGAAAATGTTACACATGAAGCACCCGTTAACATGTTAGAAAGATAGAAAGTATGTTAAAAATGTATAGATAAATGAAAAGTAAGTGCTAGTAACCATACATAGTAAATGATGAAAAAATAAAACATGTAGTGTGTGAGAGTAAGAAAGGTAAGCTGCCCAAGAGCCTCGATGAGACTGGTAAAAGGTATTGTGCCAAGAATCATGCATTATGTAAGGAGTTGTAAGAGATCTGCATTCATAACTAGAGACTAGGTGAACACGCATGTGTATATGATAAAGATAATGACATACAAAGTATCTATCTAACATAGTAAGAAAAGTACAAGATGTAAGTGATTTAAGAAAGTAGAGAAATATTATGTTAAATTCTAATTGTTGAGCCACAAAAAATGATAATGAAATAAAGAACATATTTGACCTAAGTAACAAGCTAGAAAATATGAAACCCTAGGTGCAAGATAAGCGATAAACTACTTAGTTGATTATGCAATAATCCCAAAGCCGTGTTGAGCTATATAACCGATGGAACACGAAGGCAGTATCATTGCACAAGCGACCTTAGAAAAATGTAGAACTATCAAGAATGCCTAGACTAGGGTGCCTACACTAGGCCGGGGCCACCTAAGTTCCAAATATTGCTCTCCAGGCACTTGTGACTTCAAAACTATCAAATCTAGATTTTACGCTTTTCACAAGATGTTTGCTAGATGTCATTGTTAGTCACTTGTATGTTGCTAGTTGATGGCTGAGTTCTCCTCAAACCTACAAAGAGAAAGAGAACCTAAAAACCCTAAAACACATCAAATCCTAGAAAGAAAAATATGCAAATGGGGAGTCAGACTAACCTCGATGGTCACTCGACTGAGTGAACATATGATCTGAGTGCTACACTACATTTAAGACTCCATGTAGTTCTACGTGTGTGTGTGAAGAACCGTTCCCTAGATGACTCTTGTGCAAGATGCACTTGATAACAACAATAGCTAGATGTAGAAGATGTAAATAGATGTATGCATGGAAAAATAAACTTCCCCTCCTATGAACTATATTTAGAAGAATGTAGTCCCTTGTCCCTTGAATGGATGCTATATGGATGCTTTGATGCTCTTGAAATTCCTTTGGATGCAACCTTAGGTGTTAGTAATGGATACTTAGAGCTTGGTCCTTTATTATGGTAATATAAATTTGTATTTATTTGATTACCTTGTTTGAATTTTTAATTAACCAATAAAAGGCCAACCACCAAGAAAAATATATGCCTAATAGCTAGAAAAGACCCAAAAGATGTGAGCAAGATACAAAGAGGTCGAGGTGCCTAGAGGGGACGAGGGTGTTTAAGTGTTAGCATCTTGATTGGGAGTTGGTGTCCAAACTCAAAAAATTTGAAGTGACAAAGGTCGACTGGTAGTGAGGTGTGTAAGACCATGATGAAAACCATAAAGAAAGCAAAGAGGCCAAAGATAGTGGTTAATTAATACTTTTATCATTTAGGAATCATATGAATAACAATATGTGACTAGGACCTAGAAATTTAACCAAAGTGCGTGATTTATTGTCTATATTTTCTCTCACTTTATGTCATTGAGTGAATTCTTGATAACATAAAGTAGATAAGGATACATACCTAATAATCATGTAGATCGATGGAAAAAGTGTGCTAAGGAGACAAGAAAAAATGTGGAGTGAATAATATGAAGCGTGGAAGCTAGAGAAGAGGATATGACCCTAGGGGTGAAAACATATGTGATGTTGCATTGTACCTATTTTTGACATCACTTGATGTTTGATGATGTGCCTACTGCTTCTATAAGAATAGACCTACAAAAGAGAAGAGAAAAAGAGTAGTCAAATATATGTATATGAAATATTTGATCAAACGTGTAAAGAGTGTGTAAAAAAGTATGTAAAAATGTGAAAAGGAACATGTGCACCTGATCTCGTGATGAGTGAAAGGATAAAAAGGATCTTGAAAATGCTATAGAAGAATGAGTTTTTTGGGTGATCTCACACCAAGGGTGCCAAATGCCGAGTTTTAGAGTGATCTCACGCCACAACCACGTAAGAAGTGTAGGGAGAAAGGTCTAGTGTTATTCTCCATCCTTTGACTACTTCCCAATGATTTATACACCATTGCAGATGGTGTGATCCTTCTATCTTCAAATATGATCTAGTTTGATCCAACCCGAAAATAGAAAAGAGGAGAAAGCATGCATGCTGAGTGTTGGAGGACTATGCCTATACTGCGAAAGACTGCAGTAGACTACTTGAAAACTGTGTTGATCTAAGAAAAATGTTGTAACTTCCCTAGTCATAGGTGCCTAGGAAGGGTTAGGAGTGTCTAGATGCTCATGTCTCAGTATATGGGTGTTGGCATCTATGATGTGTTAAGGACCCAAATTAGATTCTAAGCCTTGTTTGAGACTCAGTAGATCGACGATTCTCAGTAATGATCTATGATGTACCGTAACCGTGAACTACTATATATAGGGTGTCCGATTCATCCCATGTATACCCCCTCATTTGAGGTGCATGTGATGTCACTAGGAGAATGTGGCCCAAAGGAGGACCTGATGAACATTTGAAAGTAAAACCCTATAGGGGGAGGGAATGTGCTTGGTAAAAACCAAGGCACATGCAAAAAAAGTGGATGGAAAACATGTGTTCGTAAAAAAAAGACAAATACTCATATAGAAGACAAAGTATAAGCTAACAAGAAAGAAAAAATGTAGACTATGAGAAATGGGTTACAAACATGGGACATCACTCACAATGTTGTGAGATAATCAGGGCCGAAGCGGCCAAAAAATATAGTGTGCACACAATACAAATGGCAAATTCTACAAACAATGATAAACAATAACAAACAAAGTAATGTGAGAAACAACCATGGTGGCAAGTAGTTCTTGCAAAAAAAATATTACACATGAAGTACCCATTAACATGTTAGAAAGATAGTAAGTATGTCAAAGGATGTATGATCTGATATAGGAGTGTGCTAGTAAGAAGATAGAGTAGTATAAAATGAAACAATGGCACTAGATGCCCCAGAGCCACTGTGGGATTGGTAAAAGGTACCATGTCAAACATCCATGCTACGCTTAAAAATATATATAAGGTATGAATTCAAACTAGAAGGAAAGTGAATGCACATATGTGTATGATAAAGATAATGACATACAAAATATTTGTCTAACATAGTAAGCCAAGTGTACATGTGAGTATAAATAAGCAAGAACAATGTGCAACCAAGATATGTAATATGTTTTGAGTGAGAATGGAATGGAATGTGAATTGAATGTGATAGGAGTAGCGTGCCCCACGAGTAAATGTGTATGAATGTAGATGAGATGAGTTTCATTTAAAAAATCCCCCTCAATAGTCAAGAATGAACCATAAAACAAGAGTGTGTCATCGGAAATGGTTTGAATCTGTGTGTTAGAAAGATAGATCAATGATGCATAGAGCATAAAGAGTGAATAAACTAAGGTTCATGGATGTATTATGCCCTCAATAATCTAGTGTGAACCATAACAAAAGAGTGTGTCATAGGAAATATGTTTTGATGAATGTGTGCTAGAAAGATGTGTCATGAATGTGTTGAGTGTAGAAATGTGTAGTGTGTGTGAGGTTCATGAATGTAGTATACAAATGAAGTGTGAACCATAGCACAAGAGTGTGTCATCCGGTAGTGATGATAAAGGTTGTGTGTATCAATGTCTATAATATGTATGAGATAGATTAAATGCAAAGCACGGAGTGTATGAATAGAAATGTAAGACACCTGATGATGGTAAGAGGGGGAGAGTAGGCCTAATCCCCCAAGTGTGCCAATGATGGAGATCTATGTGGTGACATGAGAGATACCATACCATTGTGGGAGAGAGTCATCTATGTCATGATAAGAGAGAGGGCTAAAACATGGTAGGCATAAACAATAGTAAGACCATGACTTGGTGGTGGAGTTTGAAATGTGTCTTGAGAATCAATATAAGGAGTAGTTTCTTTGACAAAAGCAATTGGTTGGAGCTTATGTGAGATTGATGAAACTATAGAAGATTTGATAGGTGAAGAGGGTGGACTAATTTTGGGATGCGGTTGCTTTTTTTGACTTGGTAGTGCCATAAATGACTTGAAAGGAGGAGTTGTTAGATTGATTTTGAGAGGTGGTTACTTAGGTGGAATGGGTTAAATAAGCCACGCTTAATTGATCAAGAAGGAACATTAGTAGTGATAACATGATGCTCATTAGACATAGTTTAATCAGATTTAGGAACCTATTGGGATGTAGTCATTGGAGATAAACATGTAGTAACATGTTGTGCAATGAATGATATAAAACCTTGATGATCAAGATGCTTTATTATTCATTGTAAAGCATAGAAAAAATTGTCATTATGTCCATTGATTCGATGATAATTACAATATGGGTGATCTCAATATTTTGTAAGGTGATAAGGAGGATAGTAATGAGTAGATGGTAAGTGAGAAAATGACGAGTGAAGATCTATAGAAGAATATCTTGTTACTTAACATTGAGATCAAACTTGAGAGGCACTTTAGGAGTAGAAAGATTTGAGGTTCACCGATATAAGCACATGTAGAAGACATAGAATGAGGATGGGAAGAAGAACTTTTATCTAATTTTTCCCCTTAGGAAAAATTGATCAAACACTACCTTGCACAAGAGAAGATGGAGGGATTCATTCAGTGTGGGAGCTTGTGGTTCAGGATTAGACGATTAGGTTGTAGGAGGGCGCGAAATGGAAATGAAAGGTTGGAAAAGGAACAAACAAGTGCCAACTTGGCTAAGGGAACATCAAAGGAGATTAGAGCTCAAGTGGAAGAATGAAGAAAGGCTTGAAGTTTTTAGACTTCGTATTTTCATAATTTCGAGACAAGGTAGAATTTGTTTTTGAAAAAGGTCCTGAAAGAGTTAAAAGCCCGAAATCTGAAATTCCAAAAGTCTGAAATTTCAAACTTTTGGGTTTTAGAGTTTTAGAGTTTTCAGTAGGTGTGGAGGGATGAACAGTGAAAAGGTCCTAAAAGGAAAAGTTATGAAATTTTGAAAGTCTAAAATTTCAGACTTTTAGAATTCGAGTTTTGGAGTCTTCAGCGACAAAACAGGAAAAGTAATAAAAAATGTCTGAAATCTTGAAAGTACAAAACCCAAAAGTGTTCAAATTTTGGAAGTCAAACTTGGTTTTAGAGTCAACATGGTGGCACTTTTGGTTTTCAGAATTTCAGGTTTTAGATTTTCAGAACTCTCAGGCTGATTTTCCAATGAACAATAACCCAAATTTTGAAACAAAAATGTTTGAAAGTATAAATTTCAGGATTTCGGAGGTTGCATGCATTTCGAATCCAAAAGGAAGATCAAGAACTCACATTTTTGTAAAATGACACCCCAACCTTTAGATGGCCATAAATTTTGATTGGGAGCTTGGATTTGCACAAGAAAGGAATTTTTGGAAAGCTTATAGTCTCCTCTATGCAACTACGACTGGTTATCTTAATTTGAGTGGGACTAAGTTATTCAAAATGAAAAATATAGTCTGCCATTTTTGAGGGTGTTAGACTTCTCACCTACCAAAATAATGAAGTATGGGTTCCTTTCTTGCCCAACAAGGCATAGTACATGGGGGTATGGATTTTATAGTGGCACCCATCATTGTTATAGGTGAATTCAATGCATTCTAGGGTGGTTGAAGTATGATTTCAAATTCTTCTCTCCCCTTTCTCTTATTCTTCCTATATATTGTAAGGAGGGGCATTTTTCAAAAGGTTAGACAATTTGGATTTGCACCCTCCCTTATTCTCTTGTCTGTAAGTAGATTTGTGGAGTTAAAACATCCCATCAAAACTATAATGCAAATATTTCCTCTTGGCCATTATAGTGTATTGTATCAAATTTTGTGGAGCAATAATACATGTCTGTGGATGATTTTCAACCCTCTCTTGTGTTCATTGCACCTCTCTGATCTCTCATTGCAATCTTGGTTATTTGTGTATGGTGGTTGTATTACATTTCAATGGTTTGTGTTTAATGAAAAGAAAGTGTTCAACATTCCTTTGGTGCATCACCTTTGTTAGTTTAGGTTTATTTTCTTGCATATTCTTAACCCTGTCTCCTTGAAAAGTTAGAGTAGATTTTAGGGTAGATCCTCTACAATTTGAATGTGTGCACCTGAACAGAGGAATAGGAATTGACCTTCATCCGGAGAGCTTTCCCAATTACAAAGTCCCACACTTTGGGAAAAGCTCCATGTTATGCAATCACATTGATAGTTTCAACCCATCGAGTTGCAGACATTTAGGGTGCTTGTGATTACACATCAATAGAACTAGCTTGAGCCTGAGAAGTATCCTTTAGATGTTGGATTTCAGATTTAAGAGATGTGTTCTAGATTGCATAACCTAAAATTTATCTTGCAATAAATAATGTAAAGCTTGGATTGACTGGAATTAGAACCAAGAGAGTCATCAGAAAGATGATTGAAGATAACACTGACTTGAGCAGGTGGTGTATCGCTAGGAAGATACATAGTGTTTAGAATTTTAGAAGAACATCTTTGCAAGATGGGTGCATTCGAAGCAATTGATGGAAGGAGACTTGAGAAGCCATGATAGAATAAAAATGAGGATCAAAGTATTAAAATGAGACGGGTTCACTAAAAATTTAAAAAATATATAAATAATATGTTAAATTCTAATTGTAGAGTCACAACGAAATGATAATGCAATAAAGAACATATCTAGCCTAAGAAATAAGCTAGAAAATATGAAACCCTAGGTGCAAGATAAGGGATAAAGTACTTAGCTGATTCCGCAATAATCCTGAAGTTGTCTTTGATCTATAAAGCGATGGAAAAAGAAGGTAGATTGTCATAATCAAGCCCAAAAAAATCTAGTACTATTGGGAATGCCAGATTGGGATGCCTAGACTAGATCGGGGTACCTAGGCACCGAGGTTGCTCTTGGGCACTGTGACTAAAAATCTACCAGAATCTTGATTTTATAGTGTTATAAGATGTTCGCTAGATGTTGTCATTAGTTGCATGTATATAGTTGGTTGATTATTGAGTTCGCTTGAAACTTGTAAAGAGAAAGAACACTTGCAAAACCCCAAAACACATCAAATCCTAAAAAGAAAAAGATGCAAATGGGGATTCATGACCACCCCACCAATCCAACCAAATGAGTGAACTTACAATCGAGCACTACATTACATTTAAGAATCTATGTAGTTCTACGTGTGTGTGTGAAGAATCATTCCCTAAGTGGCTCTTGTACAAGATGCACTTGATAGTGAGAAATAGATAAATGTAGAAGATGTAAATAAATGTGTGCATGGAAAAATGAACTTCCCCTCTTATGAAGTGTATGCAGAAGAATGTAGTCCCTTGTCCCTTGAATGGATGCTAGATAGATGCTTTGATGCTCTTGAAATGCCTTTGGATACAACCTTAGGTGATAGTAATAGATACTTAGAGCTTGGTCCTTTATTATGGTCACATAGCTTTGTATTTATATGATTCCCTTGTTTTAATTTCATAATTAACCATTAAAATGATAACCACCAAGAAAACAAGATGCCCAACAACTAGAAAATACCCAAAAGATGTGAGTAAAATACAAAGAGGTTGGGGGTGCCCAGAGGGGACAAGGGTGCTTGGGTGTTGACGTCTTGCACAGGTATTGGTGTCCAGAATTAGAAAATTTGAAGTGAAAGATTAGAATGGGTAGTGTGGTGTGTAATACTAAGATGAAAACTAGAAAGAAAATAACAAGGCCAAAGATAGTGGTCAATTAGTACTTTTCTCACTTAGGAATCATATGAATAATAGTATGTGACTAGGACCTAGAAATGTATCCAAAGTATGTGATTTAGTGTTTACGAAGATGTAGTATAAACTAACAAGAATAGACGTAACCAAGAAATGAAATTAAATGTATGAGTGTGATGGAATGGTATATAAAGTGTGAAGATAGTAGGGGTAGCATTCCCCAGGTGAAATGCATGAGATGAGGTTCATTTATAAAATATCCCTCAATAGTCAAGAATGAACCATTGGACAAGAGTGTGTCATCGGGAAATAAGTGTATTGTGTGAGTATATACTAGAAAGATTTACCATGAAGCGTAGAGTGCAAAGTGTAGAAGAGGTGAGGTTCATTTCAAATTTAGACCCTCAACAGTTGAGTATGAACAATGGAACTAAAGTGTGTCATAGGGTAACATGTTGTGTGAGAGTAGATGCTAGAAAGATGTATCATGAAGCAAAGAGTGTGAAGTGTGTAGGTGATGTGAGGTTCATTTCAGAATTAGACCCTCAACATTCGAGTATGAACCATGGAAATAGAGTGCGTCATAGGGTAATGATGATACAATCCGTGCATTAATGTGTGCTAAGAAAGATGAGATGTGAAACACTTGAATGTAGTAGTAGATAGGATGGAAAAATGATGAGGAAAATAGGGGAAGAAAGCATGATTCCCCCCAAGTGTGTGAAGAGTAGGCTATATAACTATGGTGAAGGGTAAGGGCCCTCCACCGATGTCTAGGAGACAAAAGTGAGTGATGATGCTCTAAGATCGGTGGTGTGGGAGAATAAGTATGTGCAATTGAAGGAGACCTACGTGGTGAAGGAGGTGGTGAACATCTATGTGAAAGGGCTGCCCATGTAGGGGAATTAGGCCAATGATGTGGACTAAGAGATTGATGAGGATGAGAAGGTCGTGAAGTAGGTCATGTGCAAATAGGTGAGCTAGGTGCATAAGGAGATTTAAATTTGAGAGGCTTTGGAATCCTATAAGCTATGGCTACTGTATCAACAAAAGTGGGTCAAGGAAATGGTGTGTATGGTGGAATGCCTTTGATAGTAACTAATTGCTTGTTTTAAATGAAATTGAGGCACAAATGGTTCATGGAAGGGATGGCTTAGGTGGCACGAGCCAAGGAATACCTAAGAGCATGTCACAACCTTTTATTGAAGGTGCCACAATGAAATACACAAGCATGGTAAGAGGCCCAACTGTGATGGGAAGCCTAACATAACCATAAGACTTAGGAACTAGAAATTTAACATTAGACAATGGATAATTGATAGCCAAAAGAAGTGCAACAGAGCATATGCAAGTAGGAGTCAATGGATAGATCATAATATTGTTAACAATATATGAACCAATATAAGCATTTATGTGAAATGAATCAAAAGTGAATGTAGTATGATAATCTTGATCCAAAAATGAAATGAATGACGATGATGCATTATTAGAAGAAAAGAGAAAATCAAATGGCCCCAATGAAGGAAGAGGCACAACACAATATGTATGATTGGCTAAAGAATCAGTAGCTTGTTGGTCATGTTTGGGAAAATCATCTTTAAATATTTTGAGATTTTTGTTATCATTGATCAAAATAGAAGTGGATGGCTCAGGGAGCTCGAGTGCATTCCTATCAATGAGATTTCAAATGATATGCTTTAGTTTGAAACAATGATCAGTAGAGTTCCCAATGCATTTTTGATAGTCACATCATGCATTTTCATCATAATTGTGGCCACGGGGTGAGAAGGGTCAAGATTGAGTAGTGGTGGAAGAGTGATAATATTGCTTTCAATAACTTGTGGCAATAAAAATCGAGGTGTATAGGGTAACTTGGTAAAGGTATGCTTTAGAGGTTGTAATTAAATATTTTTAGGTGGGAAGACAACATTAAAAGTTGCCTTTGCTTCAATAACCTTAGGAGATGGCTTGAAAGTAGATTTATCTTGAAATCGATTAGAAGATGATGATGAAGCATGATCATGATATTTTAATTTGCCCATAGATAAGAGTTTTCCTTCACGTAATTTGAGAGTATGGCATAATTCATCAAAAGAGGGAAGGGTTTAAAGATGACACACTCTTGAAGTAGAGGTAAGACACTTTGAAAAAAAATATCTTGTAATTTAGAATCAATGAGTACATTGGTCATCTTAGCTAGGTTGTTCTTATATCGTAAAACATAGTCAACTAGATGCTCATTAGATCCTTGTTTGACTTGAGCAAGTTGTGCATAGGATATCTTAGTGATGATATTGATAGAAAAATGAGCAAGTGATTTAACAAATATCATTCACAATGTCACAAGACAATCATGGCCAAAGCGGCCAAAAGCATACAAGCAATGAACATACAAGACATAGGGAAAAGCCTATAAACAATGGCATACAATGAAAACCAATAACAAACAATATCAAGTAAAATTTTAGACAACCATGGTGGAAAATAGTTCTTGCAAAGAAAATGTTGCACATGAAGCAATCGTTAGTATGTTAGAAAGATATAAAGTGTGTCAAAGTATATATAGATCCATGAAATAAGTAGTGTGCTAGTAAAAGTAGAAGGTAACATGTAATGGAATAATAAAACCTATGATGTGTATAAATGTAAACCCCCAAAAAGCCTCAAAGAGACTAGTAAGAGGTACAATGCCAAGCATTAATACTACATGAAAGCTCTATAGGAAGTCTGTATTCACAACTCAAGAACAAGTGAATGTGCATGTGTACATAAAAGAGATAATGATATACACGTAATATATGACTTGGTGGACTGATTTTGGGAATATGTTGGACCAGGGAGCTTGAACTAGTGCTAGGGTGCTAGAGAACCTTGCTAGGCTTCAATGATTGAGAAAAATCTCAAAACTTGGTTTTTATCGTGTCACAAGGTGGTTGCTAACCTTCATTATTGGTCACTTGTATGTCGCACTATGTCCACAAAATTCACATATAACCTACAAAACAAACGATATCCTGCAAAACCCCAAAAACATCAAATCCTAAAAAAGAAAAGATGCAAATGGGGAGTTGGAATGACCTCGATGGTCACCCAACAAAGTGAACTTATGATCGAGTGCTACATTACATTTCAGACTCCATATAGTTCTTGTGTGTGTGTGTGTAAGAATCATGCCTAGGAGGCTCTTGTGAAAGATGCACTTGATAATGAGTAATAACTAGATGTAGAAATGTAGATAGATGTGTGGATGACATAATGAACATCCCCTCCTATGTGTGTATGGAGAAAATGTAGTCCCTTGTCCCTTGAATGAAGATAGATGGATACTTTGTGTCTCTTAGAATGCCTTTAGATGTAACTATTATCCAAAATAACTCCCCTAGTTATCTTGAAAAATTACATCCCCATTCTAGCTCTGAAGTTCAACATTGTAGGTTACACGCACTCTAGTTATCCCTTGGCACAATTTACTTGGTTGTAGTTCTTCCACATGCCCTTGCGCACTCTTCTTTCCTCTTCCTTTCACTTCCTCATGTGTAGCTTCCATGCACTTCCATTTTTCTTCTCCATTCCTCTATCTTCTTCCATCCTCCCTTACACACACTCCAAAGACACCCGCCCCTTTCATTTCTTCCATGCATGTCCCTTTTGTGCTTGTCTTCAGCATTCTCACACCTCCTTCTCTCATGCGCGTGCCTTGTGCATTCTTCCGCTAGTCACCACTATGCCATGTGGAAAACTATCGAGATTGAGTGTATCACACACAACCTATCAAAGCATGCCAATTGGGTGCCGAATCCTTATGATGAACCATTATGTGATACATGGGAGAAAAGAAAAAACAAATGAATAGTTAGCCGAACCCTTTAGCCAATCGAGCATGCCATATGTCATTGTGTGTTAAACTTGCACTTTAGAATTCAAATTGTGATAAATTTTGCTAAAGATCTTGGATCCATGTGCTTTTGATCTTGTTGGAAAGTTGTTGACATGGAATACATGGTGGACCATTCAAAATCATATTTTGGGGGTTTGATAGGTGATAAATGTTAGGTAAATCATAGTTTACCCAGTGTTATTTTGCATTTACTAGGTAGTTTGATATTATTATATGGTTATGTTTATAAAACCATTTATATTTGTTTTATTATATTTATGTGAGCTGTTTCAACCGCACGTAGGTTTATTTGTTGCATAAGTTGTAACATTTATTTATTTGTATTACTTCACATATGTATATTGTTACACCCGTGAAACTTCTCTTTTATTTGTATCTAGCTGTCCAATATCTATAAATAGTGCAACCCTTACTATTGTACTTGATTTTCCTGAATATTAATAATATTTTAGGCTTTCGTCCTTGTTCCTAAATTACATTTGGTACCAGAGTAGGTTGGAGCCCCATGAGTAGAGAAGGTGTGCAGAGAGAGTGCAGAAGAGATAGAGGAGCTTGGAGAAGCATTTGCAACATTTGGAGAGACTATGTAGCCTCCTGTAACTTCCTAGCCCCATCCCTACATCCTCATAACCTCATGTTCAGTTCCAAGTGTCTAGAATGTAAATTTTTTTTGCACTGGTGCCCCCTGCATTAGGAAAAATTTGCTGCTTTGGAAAAATAATTTAAAAAAAATCTTTTTCCCCATTAGGGATTTTCCTCTAGATTCGTAGGTATATTTGGTTACTGCTAATACTAACAGATCTATTTTTGATGGCCGAGCCCACATAACTCTGCAGATTAAGTTACATTTCTTGAATAACCAAGTTGCTTCATTGGGCTAGCAAGATGTCTCCATCGAGTCATTGCATTGAAAAACTAAGCTCCTAACTTAGAATTGTTGGCCGAGCTACACCACCAAGTCTAGTATCTATGAAAGGGTCGAGGAATTGATCGTGTTGTATCAAATATAGGTGGCCAAGTCCGATCAAGATTGCATCTAAATCTATGAAAATCGAGTTAGATCCCTTACTTCCAATGCGACTGAGTCATGTTGACAATCAATCACCACCGAGCTATCAATTAGTCAAACAGATCCATGTTCGAACCAACCAAACTTGGATCAAGAGTTTCCACATAACCTTTGGAGATGCTAAGATTTATTTTGCATTGACTAAACTTTGATCCAACACATACATACTGAGTTGCTTGGGTGTTGAACAAGTCTAGCTTTGGCAAGTGAGCCGGGTTTGATTTGATCAGATTGAGTTGAAGGGTTTAACATTGAGTTGTGTCAAATATTAGCCGAGCCATTGCATTATAACCAAGATGTGCATTTTTGAAGATCCCACTTTGTTCCTTACGATCTCCCAACACCATTGTAGACCGAGTAGAGTATTGAAAAGGCCGAGTTCTAATGACCGAGCCTTCCCTCCAAATGGTGATCAGACCACCGCACACATAATGAGGGCTGAGTTGCACTCAACCTAGATCCTCTATTCATGCCTTGTTGAGCTTGAAAGGCACCTGTAATGATCTACAATCACAAACAAAAATGGTGGAAAACTATAAAAAAATCAAAAGGGCAGAGAAAAAGCAATACGCAGGTGGCCGCATCCTCAAAACAAAGGAACAATAACATAATCAATAAGTGGTAAAGGAATAAAAAACATTTGAAAGAGCTCAGATCTACTCGAGAATAAAACCTAATCCATGACCCAACCCCTCCAATGCGTGTGGACACAGAAAGCTCTCTACCACCTCACTTATCAAAAGGTTAGTAATTTTACATAGATTTTAAATATATATTTCTTCATTTCATATGCAAAGCACATTGTGTGCTTAGTTGGATAGTTAACGACTTTCGATATGGGAGGTTTGAGGTTTGACTCTCACCACAAAGTTTTGTTTTAAAACTATTAAATTTGGTAGTGGATTTAGTAGAAAAGCCACAGTAGCAGTAGAAAATCCCACTAAACCCACTTGTTACAATTAAACCCTAGCTAAAATTAGTGAGAAAAACCCTAATTTGGGGTAATTTTTTTCTCCTAATTTGCTTAAAAAGTGATTTTGAGCAACATTTTTCAAAGGAGGGGGTACCTAAAACTACAATTTTAGGTTTTTTTTGCGGTTTTTTGCACTGAGAGCCATATTGAGCTCTGGAGGCCACTAGGGCCTCGCAAAACAATTTTTTTGCTTGCCATTCAATTTTTTCAGCATATTGGATGTATTGTATTTTTCAGTTGATTATACTAATTTGTAGGTTGCCATGTTAAACCAAAAACTTTGTAACCGATAAAACTGGTAGAGAATTATAAACAAAATCAATATTTTTTTGGTTCTATAATGCTCACACGAGATCTTTAGATCTCTTTTGTAGTGTTTGGTATATACAGTGCCTCTGGGAAGCACTTATGGGTAAAGTTGTCATGACTACTACTATACTTAACATCTAATATAGCTGCAACAACATCATCTAAGCATCGTCCCTATAAATCGATGGGGAGTAATAAGGACACAATGCACACACTTTGAGCCATCCCATCCATCTATGAATGATTGCACGACGTAAATCTAGACACTAAAATTATTTGAGTATATAGTGAAGTTACATGCATGTATGAGGATATTTCTTTGAGCCGGTGTCAATAATCACACAGACCCCATTCAATACTATCTTGGTACCATGTATTGAATTCTTTCATGTATATTAATGCCTCTTTCCTTGACTATTGAGTATATCAAAAGTGAGAGATTCTTCCACGTACTATAGGGTATATCGAAGGGCGTATATATAGAAAGGTTCGGTATATCATATCGACAATATATAAAATTGGGAGACTATATACTTGGAGTGATAAGAGCCTTACCATTTGTTAGTGAATTTAGAAAATGGGAACTAATGCCCCCAAGTTATTTCTTCTAGACTCACAACTCCTAAGAGGATATAACTATGCTGCATGGAAGACTAAGATCAAAACACAACTTGAGTTTGAAGATATCCGGTCAAGAGTGAATGGTTTCGTATCTAGATCACTAGATGATGCTTCCCTACAGAGACAATTTGACAAAGCCAATTAGAAGAAAAAATTTAATATCTTGTTTGCAGTATTAGATGATGTGAAACCCCACATTCGAGATTCCAAAATAGCCAAAGAAGCGTGGGATAAGTTGAGCACAATGTATGAGGCCAAAAACAAGAACACAATACTAAATTTGTAGAGTCAGTTACACACACTAAAATTCAAACAAATGAGAAAGTGGAAGCTTTCTTAAGAAGAGTTGTAGAATTGAGGGCTTCACTTCTAGCCCTGAGAGAGGAGGTCATTAATACAACTCTCGTTACCATTTTTCTAAGAGAACTCCCTCCTTCATACCGCATTTTTGTGATGACACTCAACTTGTTGGATCAAATAGTTAGTTTTGACAAGCTAGTGAATCTACTGCAACAAGAAGAAGCATTTTACAACAAAGATGATGAAGAGGAGCATACACTATCTTCTCATCGAAAAGAAAAGGAAAAGGAAAATCTCATTCCTCTCAAAAGTCCCAAAAATAACATCAACATCAACATGGGGACAAGAATAAGAATAAATGTCCTATCTCGCAACAAAGGATATGATATAAATATTGTTGGTATAATACATATAAGAAAGGTTCATCAAGTAATTCTAGACCTCAAAATCAGCAATCTCATAAGGACAATCACACTACAATCAAGGGTAGAAAAAGGGGAACTGGTGAAGAAAACCCCATCAACAAGGAAATATAGCTGAGTAAGAAGAACATTCAAAACATGAGGACTTCTTGTACATTGCTCATTCTAGTGAACCATCCATGTCATCTAGTGATATTTGGTATGTTGATTCGGGAGCCACTCAACACATGACTAGGCATAGAGATTGGTTTACTACAATGAGGGACACACCTTCAAAAACCATGTTTCGTTAGGTAATGATTCTTCTTACAAAGTACAGGGGATTGTAAACATTTCTCTACCTCTTGGTTCATGAAATTGTAGACTATCAGATGTATTATATGTCCCTGGCTTAACAAAAAATCTACTATCAGTTAGTTAGCTTCTAGATCATAATATGAAGATTGAATTTGATAGTCATTCCGGTAAGAAAGTATGTTTGATTTGAGACAAATCACGAGGCTCAAAAATTGTTGCAAAAGCCTCCAATGTGGGATGTATGTTCCAGCTTGACTTTGTCCACAAAGATGATCAGAACTTGTGGCTAAGAATTCTTCCTCAACATAGTTATGGCATCGAGACTTGGTCACATCAGTTTCAAGTATCTCGAAACACTTTTCCAGTACAACATGGTGAGAGGCTTGCCATCTCTCCATAAGGATACAAATAAGTGTCCTAACTACCTAACAGGAAAACAAAACACAGAGCTTCATTCCAGAAGAGTACTTATCGAGCTCATGGTAAGCTTGATTTGGTTCATATCGATATTTGCGGTCCAATGCAACTGATTCATTCTAGATTTCAATACTTCATGCTTTGTGTTGATGACTATTTAAGAAAAATGTGGATATATTGTCTTCGTAAGAAAAGTGATGCTTTTGAGAACTTCAAGAACTTCAAAGTGGTTGTAAGAATGAGACCGGTCACACATCGATCTATCCACTTAGACCAGGGGGGGAATTCACTAGTAATGAGTTCAAATCCTACCTATAAGATCACGAGATTTGTCGACAAATGCCTCCTCCACACACACCGCAACAGAATGGTGTTATTGAGAGAAGAAATCATATTATCATGGAAATAGTGTGTTGTATGATCAATGATTCTAGACTAGCGAGGAAATTTTGGGCGAAGAAGCAATAACAAATATAACTTATATATTTTTAAATAGAGTGTTCACAGTTACTCTTGATGGAGTGACACTACATGAAACATGGTCAAAGAGGAATCCATTAGTTGCACACCTCAGAGTATTTGGGTGTAAAGCAAGCATGCACATACCCAAGATGAATAGAAATAAGTTGGATATGAAGTCACAAAAATCATCTTCATTGACTATAGTGAAGAGAATATTGGGTACAAATTGATGAATCCAAAGACTAGGAAAGTCTAGACTAGTAGAGATGTTGAGTTATTTGAGAAGAAGGAAGTAAAGACTCCTCCTCTAGACTCACCTGATGTAGATATTCCACCTGTTGTTAAAATATAAGCTAATGTTCCCACGATGATGATGACATGATGATGATGGTGATGATTAGACATGACCACAACCCATGGGAGTAGTACAACATATGCCCAAGTGGTATACTAACATGATATAAGATGCAAAATTGGATGCTCCACTGGATACATCCACCACTGACCACAAACTCACAATAAAACATGAGAAGAAGTAAAATTTTCTTTGATGAGTAGAGTTATTGAATCTGATGAGCCATCTATAGTCCATGAATCCCTACAACAAAATCTTGGAAAGATGCCATGGATGTTGAATATCAATCAAGTGATGAAAAAAAACACTTGGTAGCTTGTCAATCTTCCACCAGGGAAGAAACCCATTAGTTGCAGATGGATATTCAAAATAAAGTACAAAGTAGATGGGACCATAGACAAGTATAAAGAAATACCGGTAACAAATGGGTACACATAGAAGGAATACATAAACTATGAGGAGACATATTTTCTCATAGCTAAGGTCAAAATGATCAGGATGATCTTTTCTCTAGTTGCATAGTTTGGTTGGAAAGTTCATCAGATGGATGTAAAAAGTGCCTTTCTGAATGGAGATCTACAAGAAAAAGTCTACATGACTCAACTTGAGGGATATGTTGTACCTAGAGAAGAAACAAAGGTATGCAGACTCAGGAAATCTTTGTATGGCCTTAAATAGGCACCTCAGATTGGTACATCAAAATTAATGAACATCTCGTTCAACATGGATTCATCAAAAATCCATATAATCCCAATCTCTACCTCAAAAATCAAGGGGGAGATTGTGATTTTTTTGTCTATGTCAACAATCTAGTCATCACTAGAAGTTCAGTGAAGATGATAAATGCAACAAAGAAAGATCTTAAACGATAATTTTACATGACAGATCTCGGGCTCATGCACTACTATCTTAGATTCAAAGTATGACAGAAAGAGAATCACATATTTTTTCTCAATTGAAGTATACCAAGAAAACACTTGAGAAATTTAGGATGATGGATTACACACCTATTGCTACACCTATGGAGATGAGACTCAGATTATCTCATTCAAATCCATCTCATGTGGTAGATGCAACTCTCTATCGACAATTGATTGGGAGTCTCATTTACCTAACTTATACTAGACTAGATATCAACTTTGTAGTGAGCTATCTTTTCAAGTTCATGCAAGAACCTAGAGTTTTCATTGGAAGGAAACAAGGTGGATCTTGAGATATCTCAAGGGTACAATAGATCTTGGTCTAGAGTATAAGAAGAATGATAACTTCTTCTTGAATTGATATTGATATTCAGATCATGCAGTAAAATTGATGATAGGAAATCCACTTCTGGATTTGTATTCTTTTTGGGATCTGGACCGATATCATGGGGAAGCAAGAAACAACACTTTGTTTCTTTCTCTTCTATAGAATCCGAATATCATGTTGCAGGTGAAGTTGTCTACAAAGTGATATGGCTACATCACATATTGGAAGGACTTGGAATACCACAAGACAAACCTACCACCATATATGTAGACAATGAAGGTGTTATCAAACTTGTTCACAATCTAGTGTTTCACGAGAGAACAAAGCACATTGAGGTACAAGTTCATTTCATACGTGAGCATGTCTTGAAACACAACATATAGCTTCAGTTTTTCCAATAGATGAAAAACAATCATATATCTTCACAAATTCACTTACACGTGACAAGTTTGAGTTGTTCAAAGAGTTCCTCTCCTCATCCCTTGAGGTAATGCAAAATTAAGGGGTTGAATGTTAAGTAAATCATAGTTTACCTAGGTTATTTTTTGTATTTACTAGGTAGTTTGATATTATTATATGGTTATGTTTGTATAACCATTTATATTTGTTTTATTATATTGAGTGAGTCTGTTTCAACTGCACGTAGGTTTATTTGTTGCATAAGTTGTAACAGCCATTTATTTGTATTAATTCACGTATGTATATTGGTTCACATGTGCAACATATCTTTTATTTGTATTTGGTTGTCCAATATATATAAATATTTCAACCCTCACTACTATACTTGATTTTCTTGAATATCAATAATATTGTCAGCTTCTATCCATGTTATTAAATTATAAGAAATAGGAAACACTATTATGTAGGTTATTATTTATCCTTTTATTTATTTATTAGGATAATTCTTACACTTGTGTTAGCCCTACACTTGTTGGGTTAGCTTACTTAGGTGTATTAGTTGTGTGGAGTTAGCTTACTAGTTGTGTTGAGTTAACTTCTCAGTTATGCGGAGTTAGCTTACTAGTCTTTTGGAGTTAACTTAACTACTAGTATCAGTTATTGAGAGTTATTCACCACTCATTTAGGTAGTAGTTTCACTTCCCTCCTCCTATAGGTACATCTTTCTTATTGAGTAATTCAACTCTTTGTATTATAATGTATTGAGCATTATGGATTATGATGGATTTCATAAATGATATTTTAGCTCTTCTCGCTTGCAAATCTAATGTGGTGTGATATTATCATCTGAGATCATGACTTGGAACAATCTTCTTTTCGTTCCTTTCAAACACTTCTTAGTCCATTAATACACAGATTTAGTTAGCTTAACCACCTAGATTTGATTTGAATTCCCTCCTTCCTTCTCTCCGAAAGAAAAATAGACATAGGGAGGTGGATCTAAAATCTTTACGTAGATATGTTGGAAATTATTACTTATTGTTCATGGTTTCACTTTTGAATACGAGTTTCCCTCTTATTTCTCCTCCTCTTCTCTCCTTCTATAAATTACAGAGCATTTCTCATTGTAATAGTTGGAATCCTTTAGTTTAAAGGTCATTATTTAGGTAGTGCTTGCATTTTGAGTTGCAGCCTTTAGATTTGGTTCTCTACATGTGGATACTCACCTCTTCCACATTGTAATCAATTGTGCATCTTTCAGAAGCAATAAAAGTTTTTTTGTGGCTATTCTCTTCCTAGCTCATTTTAATGTGTCTTCTTGCCTTTCTCTTTGTGTTGATGGTTTTTGTGCATTCTCACGTCCCTTATAGGTCCCTTTTAAAGTGTGCTCCATGAAAATGGATGTATAGGTGTGTCTTAGATCATGGTACCCTATCTAAGTGCATTTTCCTTAATTTTCACTCAAAAGCTAATCGTGTTCATTCCCTTCTTTTTGATGCTATCGCCCCTTTAGTTTAGATTAACCCTCCATGCATTTCCTTATCAACTTGGTCCTTGGAATCACAAAGTAGTGGTAGGTAGCTGCATTTCCCTTCATAGGAGTACTATTAGTAGTATAAATAGGTAGAGGAACCGACCTTCTCTAGAGGTCTGTCTCAAGCACACAAGGTCCCATAACTTGGAGATAGTCCCATGTTGCCTCAAAATCCTAGTTCATCCTGATCTGGGATGGGTGTAATTTTGAGCTCCAACAACAACCTTAGGTAATGATAGTAGATGCTTAGAGCGTGGTTCTTAAATTTGATCACAAACATTATATTTATATGATTCCCTTGTTTGAATTTTGTAATTAACCACTAAAAGGCCGACCCATAAGAAAACAAGATGCCCAAAAGATAAAAGAGGCCCAAAAGGGGTGAACAAGATGCAAATAGGTCAGGGCATCCAGAGGGGACAATGGTTCCTGTATGCTAGTGTATATTATTTTGTGGAGCCTATTTTCATATGTGAAAGCATCAAAGACTATACACTTTCCACATAATTTTTGGCCTCGAAAAGTGTGCCTAATATATAAGGAAACATGATCTTCTCATAGTGGCGGATTTTTTGACCCATAGGTTTATGGGGTGGTTTTTTCCCATGGTTCTTGTACCCACAATATTGTAAAATTGCTTAAGCGCTGCTATTTATGTGCTTATGTGCATATAGTAGGTTTGAAGTAGCATTATAGATGTGTGAGTTCATGTGTGAAATCGAGAGTTTGTTGATCACAACTCCAAACAGATCTGGGTATTGTATTGAGATAAAGATGTGGATTGTAATAAAATATGAGGAAGTGATTCTTGGTAGACATAGCGAAATTGGGTAAAACACGTTAAATATTGTCTCTGTATTATGTTCTTTTATTTTCTGCACTTTTATTTTAGATATGTGATATTATTTTGCATATTAGTTTCTACTATTACGATTATGTGAGCGATGTTCCACATATTTTATCCCTTATTTCCTAACAATTGGTATCGATATACTGTTTGGTTTGCTAAAGTGTTGAATCACAGGAAAGTTTTATCTTGAGTGAGAGCTATGAAAGATGATGGAAGATCAAAGGTTGAAAAATTCAACGGGAAGAATTTTAGTATTTGGAAGATGCAGATGGAAGATTACCTTTATCAGAAGGATATTTATATTCCATTGTCTAAGAAAGGGAACAAACCCTCGAGCATGATAGATGTTGAATGATATTTTTGGATAGGAAGGCACTTGGGACAATCGCTACGTCTTGCATCTTCAGTATTATTTAATGTTTCAAAGGAGAAGATTACAAAAAACTCATGGATGCATTAGGGAAGTTATATGAAAAACTCTCTTTCTAACAAGATATTTTTAATGAAAAAGTTGTTTAATATGAATATGCCATAGAATAGTTCAAGAATGATCATTTGAATGATTTTAATATGGTTGTAAATATGATAGATTTGGTTACAATAGAATTTTATGAATAAGTTAGGGATTTAAAATTTTGTGCTCTTTACCCGAGAGTTGGAATAACCTAGTAATGGTGGTAAGCAACTCGGTTTCAACTAATTCAAAGTTAAATTTTGAGGACATTGTAGGGGTGATTCTAGGTGAGGAAATGTGAAGAAAAAGCCTTGGGGAATCTTCTACTTCAAGGAATGATTTGATGGTGGAAACTAGAGGGAGACAAAAGAATAGAGGAAGTTGTGGAAAATCAAAGATTGGGAAAGTTCAAAATCAAAAGAAAGATTGTATGCTTACACTATGGAAATCATGGTCATATAAATAAGGACTATTGGGAGCTTCAAGATAAGAAGAAACAACACGAAGAAAACAAAAGGTGAATGTGGTAACATGTAATGTTTGCCAGGATGCTTTGATTCTTTCTTTACATAATATTGCTTGAATCTTGGGTTTTAGATTTGGGGGATTCTTTCCATGCTACTCCACATAGGCATTTTTTTTTGATTATGTTCAAGGGGATTTTGGGCTTGGTCTTCTTAGTGATGACGAGCCTTGCAACATAGTTGGAAAATGTTATGTTTAGGTTAAGATGCAGAATGAGAATATATGGCTATTGAAGGATGTTAGACATGTGCTTACATTAAGAAAAACTTGGTATCGGTGGGGAAGTTGGGAAATGATGGTTGTACTGTGATATTTATAGAAAAATATTGGAAGGTTACCAAGGGTGCTCTTGTGGTGACAAGAGGTAAGAAGGTTGGAACCTTATATTTAATCATTGGTAGTACTAATTCTTGTAATCTTGTGGCTTCAGACATAGATACAACATTGTGACACTATAAGCTTGGTCATATGATCCATAAGGGCATGCAGATCATAAAGAAGAATTTACCCAAATTTATAGAAACAAGTTTGAATTTCTATGAGAAGTGTGTATATGGAAAACAAAAGTGAGTAAAGCTTCTCAAGGTTGGACCTATGAAGAAAGAGAGTAAGTTAGAGTTGGTATATTCTGATGTGTGGGGGCCAGCTCAGGTATCATCTCTTTGAGGTTCAAATTATTATGTTACTTTTATTGATGATGCAACAAGGAAATTTTGGGTATTTTATATTAGAAATAAATATGATGTATTTGACACTTTTTAAAAATGGAAAGCCTTGGTAGAGAATGAAACAATTCTTAAGGTAAAATTTATCATGTTAGATAATGGAGGGCGAGTATTATAATAATGATTTTGATGATTATTATTCTAAGAATGGAATCCATAGGTAAAATACGGTTATGGGAACTCCACAATAGAATGGGGTGTTAAAAGGATGAACATGACAATAATAGAATGTGCTAGGAGCATGAAGTTACATGCGGGACCACCTCTTTTTTTTGGCGCGGCGGTGAGCACAATTGTGTACTTGACAAACAGAGGACCCTCAAGTTCCTTGGATGAAGGCATACCCGAGGAGGCTTGGTATGGTAAGAAAGTTGATTACTCATTTCTTAGATTCTTTAGATGTGAGGTGTTTTTCCACATTGATAAGGATGATAGGACCAAACTAGAGGTTAAATAAAAAAATGCACTTTCATTAGCTATGGTGGTGATGAATTTGGATATAAATGTTGGAGTATTAAGGAAAAAAAAATCATTCGATCTAGGGATGTGGTCTTTAATGAGAAAGTTATATATAAGCACCAGATTGCAGGAAAACATGGAATAATCCCATAAATAATATCCAGTGGTAGAGGATATTCTAGATGGGAAAGTTGTGCATGAATCAATTTAGGAACCTACTCAATAGGAACCCCAAATTCCTATATTGAGGAGGTCTTATAGGGTAAGAAGAGCAATTGAACATTTTTCTCCTTCTCTTAATTATTTATTACTCACTGAAAGTGGAGAGCTAGAGAGATTTGATGAAGTAATATAGGTAGATGCTAGAAAGAAGTGGAAGCAAGCCATACATGAGGAACATCAGTTTTCATGGAGAACCAAACTTGGGATTTGGTTAAGCTACTCAAGGAAAAAGAGCATTGTAGAACAAGTGGGTGTATAAAGCTAAAGAGGAAGAAGGAGGTAAGAAAAGATACAAGGCTTGATTGGTGGTCAAGGGTTTGTAAATTAAAAGGTATAGATTTTGATGATATTTTTCTCCCGTAGTAAAATTGACTTCTATTAGAATTGTTCTTGGAATAGTGGAAACAAAATACTTGCACTTAGAGTAGTTAGATATAATGACTACATTCATCCATGGTGATTTGGAGAAGGATCTATATATGCAGCAGTCAGAGGGCTATGAGGTCAAAGGTAAAGAGGAGATGGTGTGCAAACTGAAGAAGAGCTTATATGGCCTAAAATAAGCTCCACGTCAATGGTATAAGAAATTTGATAGCTTCATGATGAAGCAAGGTTATATTAGATGCCATTCTAACCATTGTGAGTATATAAAGAAATTTCAAGATGGCAAAAGCTTACATTATCCTATGCTTGTATGTGGATGACATGTTGGTTGTAGGTAAAAACATATAGGAAATAAAAGTAATTAAGAAGTAGATAAGTGACTCCTTCCTATGAAGGATTTGGGGGCAACAAACAAATCCTTGGTATGAGGATATCTCGGGATAGGAAGGAATGAAAGATGAATTTATCTCAGGAAGAGTACATTAAGAATGTCTTGGAGAAGTTTACTATGCATGATGCTAAACTAGTTGAGACTCCTTTGGCAAGCCATTTCAAGTTATCAACGAGACGTGTCCTAAGACAGAGTAGGAGAGAAACCAGATGTCCAAGGTACCTTACTCATCGCTGGTTGGTAGTTTGAGGTATGCGATGGTGTGCACAAGGCTTGATATTTCCCATGCAAAGTGGGAGTAATGAGTAGATTTATGAGTGATCCGTAAAGATAATTGACAGTAGTAAAGTGGATCCTTCGGCACGTGAGAGGGACCATGGGGATATTTTTGTGCTATAGTGGATCGTGCACCACTTTGCCTGGTTATGTAGATTCAGATATAGCTAGAGATGTAGACAACAAGAGGAACATGACACATTATATTTACATTGTAGGTGAAAAAATAATGAGTTAGATTTCATGACTACAGAAGCTTGTGGCTTTTCAACCATAAAGGTTGAGTCCGTTATTGTCATAGAGGTAAACAAAGAGATGATTTGGTTATAACAATTTCTTGAGGATTTGGGGCATGAAAAAGAAGAAGGTAAGTTGCATAGTGATATTTAGAGTGCTATACACCTAGCCAAGAAATATGTTTTCTACTCTAGGATGAAGTATATACAGTTAAGGTACCATTTCATTAGGACAACTTTGGAGGAAGAGAAGTTGAAGCAAGAGAAGATTCATACTAGTCAAAATTTTGCAGACATGATGACCAAGGTGGTCACAAGGGAGAAGTTGAAGCTATGTTCAGATTTGGTTGGTCTTCATGGACAATAATGAAGGGTTGAGAAGCTTGCTCGGAGGAAAAGATAGTCTTCAAGTGGGATATTGTTATGTTGTGGAGCTTATTTTCATGTGTGGAAGTATCAAAGAATGTACACTAAAAGTACTATACACTCCATATTTTCTCCAAAAAAATTTTTAGCCTCGAAAAATGTGCCTGATATCTCAGTAAATGTGCTCTTCTCATATGGATGAGATTTTTTGACCCATAGGTTTATGGAGTAGTTTTAGCACATGGTTTTAGTACCCACAGTATTATAAAATTACTTAAGTAGTTGCATATTTATGTGCTTTTGTGTATATGGTAGGGTTGATGTAACATTGTAGATGTAATAAAAATAGTGGTGTTATTATGAAATCTTCAAAATAGGAAATAAACTAATTTAAATCCTAAATTAACACTACTATTTACCTACCTCTGATTGAGCAATGATAGAAATAGGGAGAGGATCATATACATGTACTTACTTATAAGTGAAATTATTCTTCTTTGATAGCCTGGATTTTCTCCTTGGATGGAAGTTGGGATGCTTTAGATTTTGGACTGATTTTAGCAGCACTTCCCCTTTGATGAATGATGACTTGCTTGATCAAGATGATGATTTATTTATTGTAAATGGATTGAAGATGAATGATGGATTGATTGAGTGATAAAAATGGAAAATATTTGATATGAATTTGTGACTTGTGCATTCATGGAGGATGAGTGTTAAATTTATAGTTGAAGGATGGATAAATGGAGCGTTGAGATTAATCCATGTAGGATATGGATCAATGGTTAAAAATTCATGAGAATAATGGATAATTATAGAATTTGAGAGAGGTTTCTATTGAATTAAAAATTCAATGGAGGGAGGGAGATATTTGAATTTTTAAATATGAAAGAGGGAAATTTAGAGAGGCTTCTAGAAATAGAAGCCTCTAGATTTAGAGGTATGAGGATATGATTAGATCAAGATTAGATTAAGTTAAATAAATATGATTAGGGTGTTATTTGATGGAAAAACTAGGTGTAGCGATGTGTAGGGTAGGTGGTATGTAGATGTAGGAATATTAAATTCATAGAAAATATTAATTAGGATTTAAATACGATAATATAATATAATGATGATATGGGATGAAATAATGAATTAAAATGATTAATGGTGAATTTTTGGGATAAATGATAATAATGAAATGATAAAGGGAATATGATAAAATGGATTAAATAATAATTAATCTTGTGATTAATTATTATATGGATGATGTTGGGATATTTGTGGGACATATTAATCATAATTAATCATGTCAAATTTTAGATGTCTACATTTTCCCCCTCTTTGAAGGGTTATTGCGTAGCAATGACCATTCAAAGAAAAATAAGAAAATATGTTAGGATGGTGATATGATGCCCCCTCAAGGGTTAGGTGGGGAAGGAATGAGTTGGGTAACCACTCAAAAGAGGAGAGGCCTAAGTGAGGAGATGAGAGAGGTAGAGAGGAAGAGAAGATTTGATGATGTAGAGGATTAGGATTAGGATTAGAGGATTAAGATTAGAAGATTATAAGATTAGGAGAGAGGATTAGAGGAACATGAGATATTGGATTTTGATTTTGGATTTTGGATTTTGGATTTTGGATGCCCAAGTCAATGATGTATGAAAAGGGTGAGGATTTTAGATTTTAGATTAGAGGATGCCCTAGTCAATGATGTATGACAAGGGTGAAGATTTAGGATTTTAGATTAAAGGATGTTGGATTTGAAGATGTTAGATTTGGAGATGTTAGATTTTGAGATGCCCCAATCTAGGGGGTAGGATTTGAATATTTGAGGATGTTGGATTTTATTTGGAGGATTAGATGATTGATGATGTTTGGATGAGAGAATGAGGATTGTTTTTTGGATTGAAGTTACCCCATCCAAGGGGTGAGGATTTTGGATGTTGGATGCAAGATGATAAGATTTAGATGTGGAGATTGATTAATTGATGAAAGGATTGATTTGATAAGAGGATGAGGAGGTTAGATAATTAGTTAGATGATGACAAGGATTAAGTGTGGATGATGATAAGGCTAAAATATGATGATAGAAGGGGTGTGCTACCATAAAGTGCCCACTATTATCATCATTAACAATGTTATTGATGTGGCATAAAGAAAAATGCATCAAGGTATAAAGACCATGATGATTGAATTTCCAAATGCCCTTGTCCTCATATCATCGAGACATATTAATATAATGATGGTCTCATATCATTAGACTAGAAAAAGTGTAAAAATATGGTCCTCATATCATTAGACTGTGCAAAAAAAAAAAAAAAAAAAAAAGTGGCCTCATATTATCGACCAAAAAAAAAAGGACAAACAAGCAAACAACAAGAAAAACACATACATATTGAATATGTAACATATATATATATATATATATATATATATATATATATATTTTGAATGTTTGTATTTTTAGATTTTTAGATTGTTGGATGTTTTGATTTTTGATTTTGGATGTTGGATTTGAAGATTTTGGATTTTTTGATGTTTAGATTATTTGATTTGGGATTTTGGTTTTGGGATGGGGGGAATGATTAGGGATAGGTAAGAGGAAATGATTCATGATGGGATAACTCATGGGGTGATGGGAAGGGATGTAAGGTGGGATGCAAATTTCTCCTATAAGTCCCAAAGTGTGTTTGGGTAGGATGAAAGGGAAGGATTGAGGGAAATTAGATAGGTTGGATAGGATAGGGATGGGTTGATTGGTTATGATTAGATGAGATGTGGGATGGGAGATAAATAGGATGAGGGATGTGGTATATGGTAGGGATTGTTGATAGGATAAGGATTATTTGATATGTGAGATTAGGATAAGGGAAGTGGTATATGATAAGACAAGAGATATAGAAGATGATAAGATATGCTCCCGGTATAAGGGGAATGGATTAAGGGATAGATGTGGGGTACCCCAAGTCTAAAGTAGAGTGTCCTATGCGAGATGGATGGATGGGTTTGATTTTACCCCAGTGTAGGGTAGATGGGAAGTGAGGGATATCTAAAATGGAGGATACCATCATCGGATGATAGTAAGGTTACCCCACCATGATGATGAGAGTTTGAAAGGGACATAAGGAGGGTTGATGAAAAGGAAATGGCCATCATCTACCCACGAATGTTTGATCCAAGGAAAAAGGATACGGATGTGATGGATGGAAAAAAATATAAGTGATGAACAAAAATAATCCTAACGACACATGTTGTAAGGTAAGTGTTAGACTAAAACAAAAGTGTGACCAAGGTATAAACAATACCTAACAACATATGAGCCCTATGTCTCTCGCGAGATCAAAGTGTTTATGATTTTGATGGTTAAATACTACTTCAAGTGAAGACTTAGCCAATGTATAGGGGTGATTAAGTCAAGTAGGTTGATGGAAGGTGAATGAAAGGTTAAGATGTGCATTGCTTTACTACCAGCCAAGTGTCCATAGCCCTAACGAAGATGCATTAGATTCTTGTCACAACATTTCTACTCTCACTACCAGCCAGCATCCATAACCCTAATAGAGTTCTTTGAAACACCCTAAAGAGATTCTTGAGGTGGATTTTATTTTATATTTTTAATTTTGATATGTTTTTTACTTTTTTATTTTTTAATTTTTTTCATAAAGAGGTTTCACTCTCTTGAGAACTCTCAAGGGGTTAAGAATGACTAGTGGCTTTATGGGGGCATATAAATGAGTGTAGTGATGAAATTGGATAGAGTGTCAACAGACACACCCAAATGTCTTAACTACAAGTTTATTAAGTGTGTTAAAGTGCATGGATATTTAGGAGGACAATTGTGCTTGAATGTTGGAGGTAATGATAGACCAAGGTCACACGGTTGTAGTAGGTACTATTATCTTACAACATGTGTGATCAAGATGATTAAGTGTTTAAATGAATAGATTAGAAAAGTATATAAATGGATGTGATGATAAGAATGGATGAGATGAAAAGGGATTTGGATGTAAGGAGGATGGGTGGGAAGGAAATAACATCCATGTGTAGGCGAAAAATTATGTGCTCAATCCATTTTTAGGTGTTTGGTATTTATAGGGGGATTAAATGATTTTTGATTGGGTTGAGTGGTTGGGATGGAGTAGGAAGTAATGGTTTGGAGGGAGTAGGAAGTAATGGTGTAGGATTAGGTGGTTGATGAGATGTTATGGTTGATTTGGATTTAGGATTTGGATTGGATTGGTGTGGTTTAGAAGATGAAGGGGATAGGTTAGGCCTGGGGGCTGAAGTGGATGGTTTGGGCTTAGAGGCCGAAGTAGATTTGGTTGATTTTGGATTGGTTGGAGTATGTGGTTTTGAGGTAGATGGTTTTGGTTTAGGATTAGATTGTTTGGGATTAGTAGATGTAGATGAAGGAGATGGGGTAGATTTAGATGAAGGGGATGGACATGATATGAGGGTCACATTAGATTTGGGTGATGTTGAAGGAGATTTGGGAGATGGGTGTGGTGTAGGAACCACATTAGATTTAGTCAATTTAGGGGATGAAGTAGATGAAGGTGACATAGTAGTCATATTGGATTGGGTAGGATTGGGATTGGATTTGTTAGGTTTAGGAGTTGGTGACTTAGGAGTCATGTTAGATGTTTTAGGATTGGGGGATGGTGGATTTGAAATAGGATTATAGGATATGATAGTGTTAGGTTTAGGTGATGAAGGGGTTAAGATAGGATTATATGTGGATGAAGAGGATGATGGTGGCCTAGGAGACACATTAGATGATTTAGGATTATGGATAGAAGGGGATGAGGGTGACTTAGGAGTTATGATGGATGAGATAGTTTTGGGTTTAGGGGATAAAGGGAATGAGATAAGCTTAGAGGTTGAATTTGATGATGGTTTAGGGAGGTGGGAATATCTAGGAGAAATTCCATAGGATCGGATTGGGATGATGAAGATGATAAGGATGGGGGACTAAGATGAGATGTGGGGGATGATAATTTTGGATGAAGTTGTTGGGATTGTTGTGGATATGTGAATGGGACTTGATGATAGGTTTTATGATGATTGGATTTAGGAGTTGAGGTTTTGGATGATGGTGGATTATTTTATGATTTTTGATGGTAGGAAGATGTGGGTCATGATGGTTGATAGGGGATTTGGAGGTTGGGGTTTGGGATGATTGTGTGGGTTTGGGATGGGTGGCTAGATTAGAAAGGACATAAAGGAGGTCCTCTTGGTCTAGGTCAAAGTTAGTGAGGTGGTCAAAGTTGATGTAATTATATTATGGGGATAATGGTTTATATTGATTAGGTTAGGATGTGGATTGGGATGATTGGGGTTTCTCAAGGAGGAGGTCAATGGGATGAGGGGTAGGGATTATAGAAAGGGGAAATTGTGGATGGGGTTGGTTGGGAGATGATGGCTTAGAAGATGATTGATCGATGCATGATTTAAGATTGGATATTTGTTGATTAAGATGTTGGATGATTTCTAGGATATTAGGATCAACGTGGGACAATTGATTTGGATGAGGAGAGGATTGGTTAAGGTAGGATGTGAGATTTGATATTTGTTTATTAAGGTGTTGGATAGTGTGTGGGACTTTGTGGTCAAAGTGAGATGGTTGAATTTTATGGGTGGGGGATGATGGGATAGCTTGGTTAATGGATTTAGAGAAGAGATAGGGGTTTGGATGTTGGTTTGGAGAGGATGGGGATTGAGGATCAAAGGCCATGGTTTGATAGGATGTGTGGGTGATTAGTTTTGGATTAGGATTGATGGTGATGGGATTATGATTTAGATTGTGTGATTAAGGATGGTTAATTATGATGTTTGATTGATTAAAATTTAAAGTAATGGGATATTTAAGGGTGTTCACAAGAAAACAACAAACATGCAACACACACCCTAACTATTCAAGTGGGATTATAATCAAGCTATAGCCCGCTTTTAATACCACACACCAATGATGGTGCCATAATTGGCTCTCCACCTATGTGTCAATGTGGGGTCAGCTAGCGAGTGATCTTGGGGAGTGTGGCCTCCTTGCACTATAACTTAATATGTAGCCAAATGGTTGCCTAGTATAGGATATATGGGCTCAGTAGGGGAGTACTCGATATACCTTGCAATACATGGGGCCAAAGTCCATGTTACAAGGATGTTGTCTAAGGCCTGGTTTTGGGATGTGAAGCCCCTCACTTCACATTGCTCTTAAAACAAGCAAGAACTTAACTAATAACAATAGATGTCCTTAAATTTATATACCCCGTCGGAACATGGGGTGTGTCTACATGCATGGAGGTGAATCCCATGGTCACAAGACCCCTAGGACTACGATAAGTGCATGGATGTCACTTCCACGTCACGTTACCCCCTAAAAAAGAAAAAGGGAGGGAAGACTAATCACTTTTGATCCTCAAGATCATCCTAGGATGCGAGAGGAGAGCATACACAACATCATCTTTGGGTCTAAAAAAAACAACAACACGAATTACAAAAAGACAATACATACACAAAGAATAATGAAAATTAAAATTTGTATGATGGGGGCCTTCGATAAGGGGACATATAAAACAAAGGATTAGTAGTTTGTTTCAAACCTTGACATTCTCGGACCACTCGAGCTGCAAGAAAAAGGGGTAGTTTTGATTAATCAATATCCTATAACTACAAGTGTTAGGCAAATACTAATAAAATATCAAAACTGAAAAAGTTTCCCATTCTTCCTAGAATATTTCTATAAAAAAATGTAAGAATGAGTAAAACACCACCAAGAAGCAAAAAAATATGATTAGTTGTTAGTACTAATGTAAAACCCATTACATGTGCCAAAAGCACTATTATCGGACCAAATGCACTATTATTAGACCAAATGCACTGTTTATAGGCCAAAGCACCGATTTTGATGCAAAAGCATTGATTTGTATACAAATGCACTAAAACTACAATGTGAGAGATTTACGACATACAAAGCACTAAAGTTGATGCAAATGTCTTGATATAGTCACAAATGCGCTAAAATATGACCAAAAATGCTACTATATGATCAAAAGCATTGATTCTACACAAATTGAAGTTAGTTGGCACAAAGCATTAATATAGACACAAACATGCTAATTTATGACCAAAAGCGATAATTTAGGACGAAAAGCGCTAATGTATGACCAAAATCACTAAGTTATGACCAAATGTGCTAATTTATGACCAAATACGCTAATTTTTGACTAAAAGTGCTAATTTATGACCAAATGGGCTAATTTATGATCAAAAGTGTTAAAATAAATCCATGTACCCATAAAGGTTAATAATGACTATTGCGAAAATTTAATATTTTAGCATGTGAATCTTAATGAAAAATTCCCAAATTTGAACAAATTATTTTTAACATTAAATAATACTAAAATCAATTAAAGTTTTGGGGGGTAAGCCCCAAAGGTGCCAAAATGTAGACAAAAATTATGCTAGTATGCAAATGCAAAACTAAGAATTGAACTAATTAATTCCTTAAACTAACACAACTACTAATCTACCTCCTATTGAGAAAGATGCGAATGGATGAAGAGTATAAAACCTATACTTACCTACAAGATTCCAAGAACCGTCCCTTGTTGCTTTAGATGTGCTCTTGATTGATTGATTATGCTTTAGATTAGTGGGATGATTTGGACAACATCTCCCCTTTGATTTGATGAAGATTGCTTGATGAAGATCAATGGATGGATGATTGGATTGGATTGAAGATGGATTGATAGATTGATTGAGTGATAAAAATGACAGAGATTTGATATGAATTTGTGACTTGTGCATTCATGGAGGATGAGTGTTGGGCACTAGAAAATGGCTAAGTTTTTGAAGTATGCACAAGTTCATGCACACGCGGAAGGGATATAGAAGAAAATGAGTAAAGATATACCTAGTGAGCACACCGGAAGGTGAGGGTTTTGTGTGTGAAAGATGGAAAGTTATGCATGTAAAGATCACTATAGGAAGGCATATGACTTAGTGAGTTTTTGGCATATAGGGTTAAATATAGACTTGGAGTATGTGATATGCAAGGACATTTGGGAGGTCAAGAAGAGTCTATTTTTGAGGAAAGAACTTATAGTTTGAACATGTGCATAGAGCTAATAATAGGATTAGAATTAGATTTAATTATATATGATCTATTATTAGGTGAATCTTGCATGCTTCATAGTTTCTTTTGTATTGGTGCATGGCTATTCTTAGCATACAGACTATTTTGAGAGGTGAATAGGGTGGTGAAGGAAATTCCTCACCCCCCTATATATGTGTATTGATTTGCACTATTTAGAGAGATGGCCATTGTACACTAGATTGTTACAGAGTTATGCTGATGGTATGATTTTTTGTGCATGGAATTTTGATGTTTCTTATGATGTATTCAACTATTGTGTTTTGATGAACTAATATAATGGATCGTTATGGTTGGATATTGATTATTTATGTATATATTACTGGTGATTATATGTTGAGTTTGATCCTAATTGTTATGTGATATGTATGTTTACTTTATTATGTGTGTTTCTAACTTGGGTTCATGGATTTGATTGTTAGAATGGATTATGCATTATGGGATCTATTTATTATGAAAATGCATGCTAAAATCCTGCATCTTTGTAACAAAGACATACACAGTACCTTTGCACACTTTTGGTGAGCACTCGAGATCTGCCCGAGTGATGTGCCAATGTGTATAGGATTTTAGTGAGAAAAACAAACTACATTTTAATTCCATTATCGGGACCTCTTTTCAAACAAGTTTACCACAATGTTGTACAATGATGGTGTATCTATTGAATCTTGTATCCATTAAAGATTAGGTGATTGAAGGAAAAGATCAATTTGCATAGAGATATAGTACTGGACCTAATTTCAATGTGTGTAAGTGGGTTGAAGAACATATTTATCATGAGATTTATGAGTTGTTATTTTATTGCTTTCTAATAGAGTCTTACGAGTGGTCATCCACGTATGCATCTAAGAAAATATAGTATTAAAGATAGAGGACTTGAATGCGGGAAGAGTAACCAGATTTGTTTGATGAAGATGAACCTTAGACACATGTTATATATTGTGCGTAGTTATACTTTGGAGTATGCGGTGTTTATGTATACTTTTGGAAGTTGTTGAATTTGAATTTTTGTTAGAACCAAGAGGATCTTACCTTCACACCATTCCTTTGGCAATTAAGATTTTGATGGTGATGCTTGAGATTGGATCAATATGGCACTTAGAAAATACAAATTCTCGTTTGGGACTTTTATGGCATCACACACTATTCCGTCGTATTTGGTGGAATGTTTGGGCAAGGCATGTATATAATTAGTTATGGAAGCACGTTAGGAAGTGGTGGAGGAACTACAACCTGGAGTGGTACTAGTTCACAAACTATCGGTGTGCAATTCAGGTGGAACAACAAGAGCGCTCGGGCATGATGAACATAGACCCTATACCTAACACAGGAGGATCTGGAGGTGGAAGTGGTAGAGCTCGTGGCTCAGATCTAGTGGATCCAATGGTGGAGGAGGAAACACCGGTGAAACCAAGGGACCTGGATCGGGAGGGCAAGGGCCTCAAACCACCTCCTCAAGTCTTTTTCGAGATGTATTTACATTTACTAGATTACAAAATGGGATAGAAGATGTCGTGGAGCATGTACATAAGTGTGAGCTGCTATGGCATGAGAAAGGAATCATGACCCAGGATCGAAAGGCCAGTCAATTTGCAACGACCTTGCAAGGACATGTGCATAGTTGGTATAGAAAGTATGATCCTCATTAGACTCTATTCAGCATCAAGTTGTGGATTATACCGTCTTTGAGAAATGCATTCTTGGTGGAATTCCGCATACCTGAGTATGAACAGAAGAGCATTAGCTCTCTCAAAGAAATCCAGCAGGGAATGACAGAGAGCATGCGAGAATATGATGTGCACTTTAAAACTCTATTGTCTAAGTTGTCTTATGATATCCACCCTTCACAACATGCTCATTGGTTTTTCAGAGGGTTAATCACACTCTTTAGGAGGGCCTTATCTCATAAAACATTCACGGACCCGTGTGAAGCATTAGAAGAATGCGCTTTACGTGCTGAAGTAGTTGGTAGTGTTGACATTGGTGTTAGCCCATTTCTGGAGGCTCAGATTGCTGCCATGGCTAAGCAATTGGAGAAATTATCTACCAACACACGCCCAAAGATTTAGGGAGGATATGGTACATGGATTGTAATGTAGAAAGGCACACAAAGGATAATGGTGGGATATGTACTCGAAAGGCAGTGCATGCCGTAGTGGTAAACTGTGAAATATGTCACGAGGAACATGATGCAAGTAGGTGCCCCTTTTGTAGTAAGCGCAATCCATAAAAATGTATCTTGTTATTGAAAGATGTGCACCTCAACCACACATGACACTAAGGACTCGTAGATTGAGTGACCAAATTCATGAGGCAATTGATCTTGGTGTGCGCTGATCGACATTGCCAGCAGCCCAAATGGGATGGACATTGGTATGAGGAGCGAAAAGATGGAGATGCGTGTGGAAGAGGGTCTCGTGGGGGATATCATGGATGTGGTAACTGCAGAGGAAGAAGTGAGTTCCCACATGGGGCATGCTTTAATTGTGGAGCCACAGACCATTATAAGCGTGAATGTCTAGATCTTCTACAATGCTCATGGTGTGGAAAAAACATAAGTACAAAGAGTGCCCAGAGTTATACAAACATATGAGTCAGTAGTACCGGAAGGATAAGGGTGCTGCCATGGTGAGTATTAAGAAGGCTTATCGACACGCAATGGCTTCAAAGTTGAGTAATACATGAATTAGAACTAGAACCTGTTATGGTAAGAACAAGGACAGAGTCCGCACGTGCAAAGGAAGCACCTAGGTAGAGACCTCTTCGGTCTCGAGGAAAGTAGTACATGGGAAGTATCAAAACCCAGCTCACCAGAAAGAAGTCTACCAAGAAACCATGGATGTAATTCAAAGTTTACAAGGGGAGATCCAATGCTTAAAAGAGAAGACTAGAAAGAATGAGCAAAGGAAACCAGTAGAAGCACCAAGGGATGACTTGGATGAGGTTAAGAAGGTGTGTAAACTACTGAGGCAGAGAATGTTATTCCCTGTTAGGGGCATAGCTTAAGAGAAAAGGTTCCACGTGCTGGGGGAGAACACGAAAGGTAGATCCTACATGCAAACCTCCCACCTCACAGCCTTGATTATGACAAAGAGATTACCCTAAACACAGTAGTGGATGGAAAGTTGCTTAAACATCCTCATACTTGAGACACAAAGCATGCACGGAGGTTAATGTTCTCACTTTGGATGCCTGGCATCAAATGGGAAGACCTACATTACAACCATATTCAAATGTGCTATATATGGTAAATAAGACAAAGGAAATGCCCATAGGTGTCTTGAAGGATGCGACCATTACCATTTAGGGGACTAGGTTCACTGGGGATTTTGAAGTCTTGGTGCTTGCCGAGGTAGATAATTTCCCAGCTCTACTTGGGCACCTGTGGTGTTATAAGAATAATGCAGATCTTCGGTTTAACAAGGGGTACATAAGCTTTGAAAACAAGGAAGAGTAGGTAGTTATACCACTGGTTGATGGGAAGTCCACCCCCTATACTGAACCCCTTGGGAGGAAGTCCTGGACAAAATATATGTGCGCTCCATAAGAGATCCAGAGACCATCCACCCTACGAAGGAGTCATCCAGTTTGATGATGCTCGATCTATCGCTGTATACTACCAAATATAACATGCGATAATTAGGCGCATGGGACTTATGAATTGATTGGGTGACATCTGAAGGGGTTAGTAACCAAGGTAACAATGACGTGTATAGTTCGAATCTAGGAGGGAAGGCAATAACCAAGTATTCTGGGGATGCATACCCTGAGATCTTTTTGAGAGAGATGGAAGCTCACTGGAGGGAGGACGAGCGACGAAGTATGCTAGGTTATGTTCTAATAGGCACAACAACAAGGTGGTGGGCTGCACATAGTGAGAACTTGTTGGAATGGCGTGAAGTTTGAATTGTGCTCACTATCTGTTTCTCGAAAAGCAACATACCCACCGCTATCAAGGATTACAATGGAAATGGACCCACCTCTTCCCACATCCAGGCATGTGAGAGGGTCTAGGGAGAAGGTGTGGAAGCTTTACCACCCTCCCTTTGGGTGCACAAGCTATATTCAACACTACAAGGTTATGCGCGCACTTGGTATATCCATTCTGAAACATGCCGCCAAACAGGAGGTTGGTAGGAATTGGCAGCTAACTTGGTCCACACATTCAAGTACCGAAGTAATAAGCAACCAGTTGATGAGGCGTTGTAGACTATCAAGCACCTCACTCTAGGGGATCGTGACTATGGTGGAAGATAGGTTAGTAAACTTACTCAGTGGGCCTAGCTTAGAAGCACGGTTTGAAGAAGAGGAACTAGAAGACATATAATTTGAGAGCGTGTGTCTTTATGTAAAGGAGAAAGAAAAGATGGTATACGTTGTTGATGGGGAGGAGATGGAAAGCTTGAATGTTGACCATTTGGTTGGGATGCGTGAAGTAGTTGACAGTGTGGATGCATGTGCATGTGTGTATCATGAACCACTCAAAACCAAGAAAGTTAACATCAGCTTGGAAGAAGAGCCTAAGGAAGCTATCATTGGGGACTACTGGTCGGACAAAGAAGTATCAAGGATCATTGATCTCTTGCACAAATTTGAGGATTTATTCCCACGTGGATACCATGAGTTGAAAGGTGTCCACCATTCATTGGGGGAAATGAGGATAAAGTTGAAATATGGTGTGCGCCCGGTCAGGAAGAGGCCTTACAGGATGAATCCCAACATGCACGTGAGGGTTAAAGAAGAGCTAGACAAGATGATAACATTTAGTATCATTGAGGCTATGGAGGAATTAGAGTGGATAAGCCAATGGTGATCAGCATAAAGAAGGATGGGTAGATTAGGATATGTGTGGATTATAGGGAATTGAATGCTATTTGTATCATAGATCCTTTTCCCACCCCCTTCACTAAAGATATTTTGGAAGGAGTTGCTGGGTGTGAGGTCTATTCCTTTACGGATGGATTCTCGGGATATCACCAAGTAAGGATTGCCAAGGAAGACCAAGAAAAGACAACTTTCACCACCGAGTGGGAAGCTTTGCATACACTGGTCATGCCCTTTGGGCTGAAGAATGTGCCCACTATATTTTCATGCATAGTGGTACAAACATTTAAGGACTTCATCCACAAGTTCCTTTAGGTATATTTGGATGATTGGACAATGTATGGATTAGTAAGGGACCATTGTGATAACTTAAGGTTGATGTTTGAAATATGTCGGTAGTTGAGGATCTCCCTCAACATCAAGAAATGTATTGTTTCCTTTTGGAATGTTGTTGGGACATATCATATGCAAAGAGGGCTTACTGGTGGATCCCGTGAAAGTTGTAGTTATTATAGGGTTAGGGGAGCCTACCAGCCAAAGCACAATGCGTGGATTTCTTGGACACACTAGGTACTACAAAAATTTCATTAAGGGATATGCCAAGATCACCACACCTTTGGAAATATTTCTTAGACACAAGAGTGCCTTTCAGTGGGGAGAGGCGCAGTAGAGGGCATTTGACACTCTAGAAGAAAGGCTTATTACCACACCGATTCTATGATTCCCATCCTGGGATAAACCTTTCCATGTCTACGTGGATGCCTCTCGTATAAAATGGGAGCCATTCTTGCTCAAACGGAGAGGATATTGTTGATCATCTCTTGTGTTTTGCAAGTAGAAAGTTGACACTAGTAGAATAGAATTATACAACGATCGAGCACAAGGTATTATCATGATCAACACACTCCACAAATTTAGACAATATTTGTAGGTAACTCCCTTCATATTCTACACTGACCATATGGCCTTGAAGTATATAGTAAACAAAGTAGTGTTGTAAGGGCACATATGCCGTTGGGTTATTTTATTTCAGGAATTTGAATTCAAAGTGTTGGTAAAACCAGAAAAGAACAATTGTGGGCTAGATCATTTATCAAGGATTGATTCAGAGAGGACATGTAGAGTATTGAGGAATCCATGCTAGACACACAACTATTCAGGTTGCAACGTGCACCCTTAGAATTAGAATACATTGTCATTTTTCTCAAGGAAGGTGTGGCACCTGAAGGGATGAATGCTCTGGAGTGGAAAAGGTTAGCCATATACGCACCATGCCCTTCATGTTGATCAATGGGGATTTGTATAAAATTGGGCACGATGAGGTTTTTTGCTGGTGCGTATTAGAACATGAACGTGTAGCTATAATAGAAGAAGCCCATGGTGGGATTGCTTTGGAGGAAACTATGCAGGGAATGCAACCACACGCAAGATCCTCGTCGCTTTAGACTATGGTGGGAGATAATTCACTAGGATTGTATTGAGTTTTTCAAGGCCTATGACCACTCCCAGCGCCTTGGAAAACTTAGAAAAAGGGAAAAGATGCCCTTGCGCCCATCGCCAACATGGAACCTTTTGAAAAATTGGCAATAGATTTTGTCTCAACCAATCTCACCAAATGCTTTTATGCGAAGGACTAACTCATAGTATATTATTACTTGTACCGATTATCTCGACAAGGTGGGCAGAGGTTGTGCCTACTAAGGATTGCACCACGCCATGGCTGCTAGATTTTTGTGGGAGAACATTATCAGCAGGTATGGGTGCCCATTAATTTTAACAAGTGATAGGGGCACTCACTTCTTAAATGAAACAATCAGGATTCTATTAGTAGAATTCATGGTAGCCCATCACAAGACTACCCCTTATCACCCTCAGGAAAATGGGACTGCAAAGGCATTTAACAAAATCCTTAGTCACACATTGACTAAGATATGTGATGTGGGTAGGCAGGATTGGGATGACAAGGTATCAACAGTTCTTTAGGCATATAGAACAATGTATAAAAGGTTGAACAAGGCCACACCATTTCAACTGGTGTTTCACGCGAGGCTGTTTTGTTAGTTGAATTCATACTACCTTTGCTTGCTGCATAACAAGTGCAAGAGGGTTGGATGATGAACAAGTGTTGGAAGAAAGAATTGATGAATTGATAAAGTTAGATGAAAGGCGTTCACTAGCAAGATGGAGCCAAAAAACTGAAAAAGCCAAGCAAAGGCATGGCATGACCACCACATTAAGAACAAATAGTTTGAGGTTGGCCAAATGGTATTGCTATATGATTCAAAATTTCTATGCCATCCTAGAAAGTTGAAGGTGCATTGGTTGGGTCCTTATGTAATTTCATACATCCTTGATTCAAAGTGCGTGCAGATTCTGAATGTTGGATGGAACAAAATTACCTAGACACTTCAATGGGAGTAGGTTGAAGCCCTACTATAAATAATGCTTCTTGGTGTTTGTAAATAAGGTAGTTCTACCAGTTAGTTTAGAATTTCCTTTCATGCATTTTCCTTTCTTGTATTTCCCTTTCACGTTGTTGTCTTGTTTTGTGCCTTGGGCACCGGTAACCTTATTACTTTTTGACTTATGAATGCGCAGAGGACCGCACATCGTTTTAGTGTGGGGTGAGGAGATAAAGAGAAGCATGAAGTTATTTTGTAGGAGGATTGGGTTGGTAAACCATTCGAACTGGCCCCGTTAAAAAAAAAAAATTAGGAGAAAAGAAGGCAGATGGGTGGCAAAATAAGGTTACATGGGAAATCCACGTACAAGGAGAAAGTGCAAAAACATGAGGTAGGTGAAAGCAAGAATCATGATGATGGAAGAGGTGCCTTTGCTTGTGTAACACGTGCACAAGAGTCTTTTGTCAAGATGGATTTTTTGCATGCTAGAAGGTTGGAAAATTTTTCGTGCAAGGATTAGGTGCGGTGGAAGCAGTTTCACGCAAGGATTGGACGTGGGTGAAAAAATTGTCGCGCAAGGATTGGGCACGCAAGGAAAAGTGCTGAAGTCAGGTTTGTTTGAAAACACCGCATTAAATATTGTCGTATGGTGGTAGGTATCCTAGCCTTTAATGTGTAAAAGTGGGAAAATCTATAAATACAAGGATGGGTAGTTCATTATTTTACTTTACGAAAACAAGGAGAACAATTTTATTTCAAGAGCTAGGGTTTCAAGAGCTAACTCGTGTGAAGGAAAATATCAAAAACTCATGTGCAATCAGTCTGGTTGATCTAAAAACCAGAGTAGAAGTGATTCACAGGTGTGAGGAACATTGGGAAAGAGCACGTGATCAAAGCAGAAAATCGAAATTAGGGTTTGTACTCTAAGGCATGGGTACGCGAAGAAAACTTTTAGATAACTCGAAAGTAACTAGGGAATGAAAGAAAAGGGTAAAATGATGGCCACAAAACAATTGATAAGCTTGTAGTACAATCCAAGAAGGGAAAGGGTAAGGGAAAAGGAAAGAAGAAAGAAGATGAAATCCCCTTGGATACCAATGAGGAATGGTACTCAGAGATGTAATACCTAGATGGGGTATTGCTAGGGCAAGAGTGGGAGTCCCACATAAGACATATGACTGTAATTGATTACAATCATTGGTTAAGTATAATCATGAAGGAAATGGTGCTAGAGCTGGTGCACCCCACAAACAAATGAACACCTGATGGGATGCCGATCTACAATGATGTAGTCAAGGTGAAAATGGAGAAGGTAGGGCTTCTCCGCTCTATGAATTACCATACTTGAAGCCCGAGCAGTACTGCAGTGATGAATGACGTGCATACATGAAGATTTATTCTGTTTTTAGGGCGCAAAATGTGCATAACTCCCCAGTTAATCTCACACTTTACAGGCCTAAGCTATAAAGGGGACACGATCATAGATGACCTCCAGGATGAGGAGGTAATTAAAGAAACCATTACATCCTAGGATTATAAGAAGGGATCAAGGTAATATGACGTCACAGATATCAGTGATCCGGTGATGAAAATGGCCACACACCTCATTTCCAAGATGAATGGGCAAGAGAGGGGACCAGGTGACTAAGCCCTAGTTGAATGTCTACAAATAAGGTCACGAAGGCACCATGTACAATATCTCCCAATACATAGCAGACGAGATCATAAGTAGCGCAGAGACCGGAGGAAAGATATTGTTTGGGAACATTCTATTAACAATTTTGTTCTCTAAAACTAGGGTGCTAGATGCATCTGATAAGTTTGTATGGGAGTACCCCAACGAAGACCCTTTTCTCGTGGATAGGTTCCGTAAGTATACCTATGAGTCAATGACATGGGTACACAAGGTGCACTTGGATCAATGACATCCCACTCCTCCCTTTCGTGGTGACTTAGGGTGAAGCAGAGTTCATGGTATACCAACACTTCTGCATTGGTAGATTTATCTTGGTGGATGGCAGTTGGAGTCCCTGGTGCAAACTCCCCTTCTCATTCACTGCCCAATTCTTCCAAGCAGGGGTAAATAGATATAAGGAGTCGAAGAAGTTAAAACTCAACCTGTCCACCCTTGACAATGAACACAGAGAGATGAGAAAGAAGCTGGTCTACCCAGGGAAATGCACATATGTTGAAAGGTATGTGTCATAGGACGTGCACATCATAAGGCCGATGACCTTACCGATTGTTGAGAGCGCTACTACTAGAATTTACCTGTGCATAAGGCCAAAGTTTGAGAAGGGTGCGTACGTAGAGAATGAAATATCCATCTTGGATGACCCCATGGGAAGGAAGAATCCAGCGCTAAAGCACAAGGAGAAAGAAGAAGAAGAAGAAGAGGAAGAACAAGGGGTGGTGGAAAGGTAGAATGTAGGTGGGGCCGAGTACCTATGTCCGGAAGAAGAGAAGAATGGTGGTCAGGGAAAAGACCCCGGAGCCTACAAAGCCACCATCTCCTGAAGAACCCTCAGATGAAGAAAAGACAACATCCCTAACTCTAGATTTTTCTACAAGAGAAGAAGAACAAGGAACGAGGAACATGGGTTCTGAAGATACAGATAACCTAAACACCTATGTAGCGAGAAGGATGTTAATGAAGGGGAAGAGTTGGAGGTGGATCAAGAGCCAATTGATGTCCATGACTTAGAAGCTGAGGATGTAAATGATGCCTTCATCTTTGTAAGGAGGAAAGGCACCCAAAGGGAGGAAGGCATGCACAACAAAGAGAGGAGCGAAGGGGCTAGTACCAAGGAGCTAGATATGCCCAAGCTCACTCAGGAGGAGGTGAATGAAAAGGAAACAAGGGAGGCAGAGAGGATAATTGATGCCTTGGTCAATGAAGAGTTGGGGCACAACGTGTAGAGCTCGTGCTCGGTGAGTTCAAGAAGGAGCAGAGGGAGAAGAGTGGAAGTAGCACAAAAGGCCCAACTCTCTCGGTAACTGTTCCCAAGGGTGTGTGCATAGGAAGTAAACATGCAGAAGGGGGAAGAACAATGATGGGTTACATTGATGACCCCAACAAAGTTTTGTGCATGCATTTCCAAAGTACCGTGCCCACCAAGGAGCTCACTGCCATGGAGTCCTTTGACCCTGAGGGTGGATACCCATGAACAAGGAAGATGCTATCATGGGAATTTGACTCCCACCTCGATGAGCTTGAATGTGAAATTAACCAAGGAGTGGTATTAAAGCTATTTGAAGGAAAGGGGAAAACCCCATTGTAAACACACAATAACTATCAGATGAGCAAGTGTGTAATGCACTCAACAAAGTCTTCATGGAAATCAAGGCTAGGCTCTTTGGCAGGAATGACAGGGTTAGAGTCTTGGAGGACCTATTGGAAAAGAGGAAGGAAGAAGTGGTGAAGCTAATGAAGGATCTCAGCCTTGAGAAATTAATTAGCACTCAACTACAGAGGGAGCTTCAGGAGGAAAAGGCCAAGGTACATGAAGTTTCCAATAAGGTGGAGCTCATCTCCCAATCGATTATCATGAAGCACCTGAACCTTAACCCTCCCATGCAAAAGTATAGATCCTCCCTGGAATGTCTAGAGGACTTGACTCAAATCCTCACCATGGAGAGGTAGCCCTTGGCATTAGAGTCGGTAGAAGAGGTAGTGGCGCTTGGAGAAAGAAGACAAGTTGAAGGTCATCATGCACTCATGGCCAAATACAACAAGGTGCTCACTGACGTAAGAACAACTGCACAAACCACGGGGGTTGCTTACGACCATTGCGTAGATCAAGACAAAGTGACAAGCATACTACTTTCCAGCGATGAAGTTGAGCTGAAGGAATTCAGAGAAAATAATAAGGGCAATAGAGCCAAGTGGGAAAGGATCATGACGAAAGTAGAAAATAAATCCGAGGCCATTGAGAACCGGTGTGTCTCAATTAAAACCCGAATAAAAGAGCTCTACAAGGTCATCACAAGGAAGATGGATGCCCTGGAAGATCACGCTAAAGAACTGGAGATTGTGGTGGAAACCATTACCACACAAGGGGAAGGGCTAACCTTTGACGAGGTAAGCACCTTGGTTGGTGACATCTGCACTAAAGTGTAGGAGGAAGTCAGTGCTTGAAGTGCACTAGAGGCTGACCTCTAGCAAAATTTTCCCCCTATTCTTTTTTTTCCCATTCTTTATTCTTCCCCACATTATTTTCCAAGGCAAGGCCTTGCATTCTTTGTATTGCATTCTTTGAGATGGTTCCCGAGGGTGGAGAATAGGTGAAGTGTGGGGTAGTGTTGGGCCCCTAATATAGCTTCCAAATCTTAAGGGTGTGTAGGCATGCATGGCCGGAGGAAGTGCGTAAGTGAAGGTGCGCTTGAAGCGAGCATGCATTCACCGCATGAAGAACAATTCGGGACTTAGCCATTTTTGGCCTTTGGGATAGAACACATGAAGAACATGTTCTATTTGGATAAGGTTCCCGGAGGGAATATACCTTACTGCAATAGAAATATCCAAAAGGTTAATCATGTCATGGAGAGGCATGCACCCAGGGTGACCCATACCTTGACACTTAGGGGTAGATCTGAGGCTACAGAGGAGTTTGTTAGAGCTCAGAGGCCTATTTATACACGTGCCCTTGGCAAAGAAAAGAGGCAAAAGTAAGGTAGTGGAGCTCTACAAAATTACTGTGAGAACTATGGGATGAAAATGGGTAAAGGATTCCAGCAAGGATGTAATGGGGAAATGGGGAATGCAATTATTTTGTTTTGTGAGAATACATGTATGGATCCACACTTGGTGCATGACTACGGTCTACCTTCTGTAATCTTTTATAAGTAATACTATGAATGAATGTGATAAGGTTGCCCTAACAAATGTATTAAGACTCTTTCTTTGTATTACCTACATATTTCTATTGTACTTCTTGTAGACACCAAATTTGTGTCTTACGACCCCTCTCGTGACCCGCATCTCATCTCGCAATATAACCTCATCACCTAAACCTTACACAACTATTTATTAATTACCTTGTAATTGATAAATCCACATCACCTTACCTACCACCTCATTTTGCCACTTCATCATGACCTAGCCCTAACCCTAAAATAACCTAATTAAGACCCATAACTTGGTCCACACCTACACCCATGACTAATGACCCCTTTACGGCACCCAAAACCGACCTTCTAGTCACTTGACCAAGCCCGCAACTAATCTCTCGAGAAAAGAGGGGAAGGTGGGCTATTTTACTAAAAATAGCCTACTTTTTCCTTCTAGAGATGCCTTCTACTCATTGCTAGTGGTGAACCATCCGCCCGTTCCCTGTAAATGGCCTCCCAAAACAAAAACAAGGGATCAAAATTTCATTTTGGATCAAGGTTGAAGGATTTTTGAATCAAGGGAGATCATTGGGAGCGATCAAGAGCATTCGAATCTTCACTTGGCCAAGCAGAGACGAGTGAAGAGACAAGGAGAGTTGCAGCAAAAGGAGATCAAGCCCAGAACTGCGACGGAATAGCCAAAAATCTGTGATACTCAGCTGATCATCGGGAGGAGATCTCTCATCTTCTTTTGTGTGTCAAGCGATCCTACCTAGAGTACTGCCTTTGTCATCGAGTTCTTGACTGGATATCTGCGTTAATAACCAAAAGTTACATCTTGCATGTCCTTTTGATAATACTTCTTAGACTTTTGAATCATAGTCCTCACAAATCCATTCCCAGATCCACTACCCTTTTTTTTCGGCAACATATTGCATCTAACTATCATTCATTTACCTCTCACCATCTCATTACCTAATATCACTCATATACCAGCCTTACCAATAACACCGTTACCCTACGACACCACCACCCCATAAAACAACCAACCTACAGATCCTAGACCCCACCGGTATCGGTTATCAGTAACCGGCATCGGTTACCAGTGACCGCCATCGGTTATTGTGGTTCAAAACCAGAAATCAGCCTTTCCCCTACTTGTTTCAACAAAGCAACTTAATTGATATTTTACAGTCTTTTGTGTTAATTCATATTGGCAGGGAAACTGACCACCTTCGAAAGGAAGTTTTATATTTCCTGGGCCCAAGGCAGTTTCCTCATTTATTGTCTAATCAAAAATCTTGTGGTCTTGTGTTCTTATTTGCAGGTAGTCCTTCCAAGACAAAAAGGAGTTCTTCGCAGTCAACCTGATCTTTCTCTACGGTACGCGCACACCATCTCGACATTCTACAGTATTCCTCCTAGCCCCAACCCTTATCTATTTCTAAAAGGAATGAAACATTTCGAGTGAAACATTACTTCTTGTATAATCATGAATCTTACTTGAATGCTATGAATAATGGTGGATTTACAACTTCCTAGTTCTATTACTTCTGTTGCACACTTTTCTTTTATTATGACTGAAAGGGTATAGAATTCATTCTGAGCTCTATAGATTTTTCATGTCTTTTAAATCACTAAGTCAAGATCATGAGCATGCCTTCCACTGAACTCACATAAAAGAGAGACTCGGCTCCCTCTCACACACCTTGGGTGAGCACCCAGCACCCGCTAGGTGATAGGCTAACGCATGCATGAGGTTCCCTTGTTCTTAGTGGGGTGCAAAAACAACTACTGATGCATCACAAGACAACAACCTATCACCCACAGGCCAATGGTACTACCGAGGCTTTCAATTTTTTTGGGGCATACATTGACAAATATATGTGATCTTAGAAGGAAATAATGGGATGATAAAGTCTTTGTTGTCCATTGGGGATACATGAAAAATTAAAAAAACTTAAATAAGGTCACACCTTTTTAGTTAGTGTTTGGCATGGAAGTTATATTTTCTGTAGAATTCATGATGACATCCCTAGGTATTGCACGTGCATGAGGATTGAATGATGAACAAGATTTTGAGGAGTGCATAAAAAAATTGATGTAGTTTGATGAAAGGCACACTATTGTTCGATGGAGTCAAAAGATAGACAAAGCAAGATATAAAAGCATTACATGATAGACATATCCAAAATAAGGCATTTAGGGTTTGCAAAATGGCCCTTTTGTATGATTCTAAGTTTGTGTGCCACCACGAAAAGATGAAAGGTCATTGGTTGAGAACCTTTTTTGTAATGAAGATATTGGAATCAGTCTTTGGATGACACCTTATTGTCTGATTACTTCAATGGGAGTAGACTAAAGCCCCACTATAAATAAGTATTCTTGGTGTTTGTAATAAGGAAATATTTCTAGTTAGATTAGATTTCCCTTTAATGCATTTTATTTATGTTTGTTTCCTTTCATCTTCACTATGCTTTGTAAATTTAGTTCAATGTCTTGTTTTAATAAGCGCACTCACGTGCTTGTAGCTGATTACTATCTAAGTGATTTCATATGCAAAGGAACACTCATATAATTAGTGTGGGGTGGATTATATGCAAAGGTGCATAAAAGGGAGTTGAGAAGGTTTAAGTCTTAAAGGAGTGGGCATGTTGATGCTGAAGTTGGTTGCTTTAGAATAGAGGGAGAATGATAATAATAAGGATAACACCAAAGGAAAAGCCACGTATGGTGAATGAGCATGTAGTATAACGTGAGGTAGGTAGTGGCATGGATAATTACTTGGTATAAGGTGTAGAGGTTTATGTAATTTAGCGCATGGAGCATGGAAAAGGAGTTATGTGGTGAAATTATTTTGTGTGCTATAAGATTTCAACCGGAGTGCGTGATGAACGCGCTTGTTAAGTGTGATGGAAACTATGAAAAAAGTAGGAAAAGTGAAAAATCTAAATTAAATGTAGTTGTATGTTGGTAGTTGGCAAAAAATTAATGCGAGTTAAATTTGAATGCCTATAAATTGAATATTAGGGTAAATAATTTTTACCTTACCTTGCACAAAATTTGTGAATGCTTTATGTGACCTAGGGAAAAATTGAGAAATTTGGAGAGAAATCAAGTTTCGAGATGAAGAATCATGAACCAGAGGGTGAAGGAGAACATGAATATGGGAAGAGTGAGTTCCATTAGAGGGAACCCCTAGTTTGAGATGAAGTGAAGTGGATTTGGAAGGAAACAAGACTTCTCTAGTTAGGGTTTCAAAAATTAGGGCACGACATATAGGGTTTGAATGAAGAAGTATAACAATGTTGTTCTAGAGGTTTGTGGTAAGAGGAGTAGAGTACTAAGGAGAGTAAGGACCAAGGTAAGATTTCAATTTTACATGACTGAGATGGCACCAAGAAAGGCAATGAATACATCACCTAAGAAGAAGGATGAGGAAAAGAAAATCCAACACCTTTTGTAAATGTCCAGGAATAATGGTACTCAGAAATGCAGTACCTCGATGGGGTATTGATGGGAAAGGAGTGGGTGTATCATGTTTGGGGCATGGCCATGAGTGATTATAACCATCAAATAGATTTGATGGAACATGACATGGCAACATAACTTGTTCACCACACAAAGGAAAGAAACTGAATGATAAGCCCATATGATGACCGGGGAAGAGGTTGTTGAAGAAGGTTGGCTACTACAAATAAATGAGCTTCCATTCTTTAGGAGGCATGCGAGATTATATCAATGGTTAATGTCATGTGTGCAGGAGGAATATTTATAATTTATAGGCATAAGGATGCACATTACGTGTAATTAATTAAAAGTATCTTGATCGATTAATCTTTGGATCTTGTTTGATGATGACTTATCCAATGATGCTAAAGTGAAGAAGAATTTAGTAGAGTTTGACTACAAGAAAGGAGGGCACACATTTGATATTTTTAAGCTTAATGATCCTATCATAAGGATGCCCACGTGTTTGCTTATGAAGTGAACAAATAAGAAAGATGGACACAAGTGAATAAAAGATGGCTGCATGTATGCAAGAAAATATCGAGGGAACTATATATAATATTGTTTCCTTTATAGCAGAGGATATCATTAATGCTACATGTGACAGATGTGACAAGATTAAGTTTGGAAATTTTTGTTGGAGATAGTATTCTCTTAAGTTAGGGTTCCCGATGGGCTGAAAGACAAGATATGGGAATATCTTGAAGAAGATCCCTCCCCTAAAAATAGTTTTCCAAATATACACATGTGAATTGGCGAACCCAACATATAAAGCGTGTGTGGGTAAATGGTATAAATGGATGCGTTCGATCTTTGAGTGGAGAATTCGTTTGAGTTTCTTACTACTATGGATGGGGTTGATTTGTAGTCTGATCGAAAATTTTGTATTGGGAGGTTACATTAGTTAATGATACTAAAAGCCCATGGTGTAAAACTTCCATTTACATTTTACAACGCAATACTTTGAAAGTGCTATGAATAGGTTTAAGGAGGCATGTAAGTTGAGCTTTGAATTGAAAAAAATAGATAAAGAGCACCATGAGATGCTTTAAACACTTATCTACCCCAAGAAGTGTGCATATGAAGAAAATTATGTATCAGAAAGAATACATTTGTTGAAACCAATTACATTACCAATAGCTTCGGTGGATGCAGCAATAAGAGTATATATTTATCTAAGGCCTAGGTTTATTGATGGAGCATTTGTGGAAGATTATGTGAGTATTATTAAAGAACCCTCCACAAAGAAAAAATGTTAAACCAAAGAAGCAAGTGTGCGAGGAGACCTCTTTTGTCGGTGAAAGTGAAGGGGTAAGCAAAGATAAGACTCTATTTCAAGCACCCCGGTAGAAAACCTCATAACGTAAGGAGGTAGGGACAAACACATATGTAAGAAGGCAACCCGTAAGAGTAAAATCTCCAGTGAATAAGAAACAAAGAGTAATACCTAGCTTAGACTTTGAGGAGATGGAGATCCAGAAAGAAGAAGAAGAAGAAACTGAGAGTGAGGAAGAGTTGGGAGGGAAGCTGAGCCCACATATGTACACCATCAAAGAATTATATGCAGAGGGCCAGAGTGAGCACTTCGAGGATACACATGTCAAGGATATGGATGTAGGGGCATCAAAACAACCATTACACTAGTTACAAAAGAGAACCCAGACCCAACTACAGAGTATGAGGACATGCACACTTCGACCCACATCTAGAATACAGAGTGGAAAAATAGGTTATGGAGATTATAGAGCATCTGGTAGAGCATGAAGTAGTGTGCAATGGAGAAGAAGGAAAAAGTGAGGGACATGTGGGGATCATGGGTGGAGAATCAAACCTTGTTGTGGGTTTCCCTAAGGGTATTCGAGGGAAGCATAAGAGACCAAGGTACATCCCACAAGGACCTATTAAGTAGTATATTTAATATCCCAATAAGGTTTTGCATGCCAAGTATCGAGCACGATACCTTTGGATCAACTATTTTATTGGTATTTATTTAGAAAGGAAAGTGTAATCCTATGCACAAAAATATGTTATCTTGGGTGCTTGAGTCACACATCGAAGAGCCAAAATTTGAGGTGATCACCCAGTCATTACTAGATACATGTGAGTCGGAAGTCTCTAGAGAGATAAGATAAAGGGATAAAGAGATAAAGGAGAAGGAGAAAATTATTACACAGTTGAAATAAGAGTTGAGGGATGAAAAATGGTGGATGCACGTGGCTTACAAAAAGGTAGAATGCATAGCTGATGTGATCTTACTAGCGTGCCCAGATATGGCCCCTCTTGATAAAACCAAGTATGAATCTACCTTCCATTGTATAGAAGATTTAACACACATAATTATAACTCAACAACAACCCCTTGCATTATAATTTGCAAAAAAATTTACGGTGTGGTAGAAGAAATAGGAAGGAGAACAAATTGAAACTGCCATAACACAATACACTGAATTAATTGAATCAATGAAAGCAACAACTCACATGGAAAAATTTGTCTATGAAATATGTGATGATGGGGATCATATAGTAGGATTACTTGTTGCAAAAGATAATGTAGATCTAAAGGATTTCCAATCCAATAATAGAGGGAACAAGGAAAAACAAGAAATAATATTGGTAGAGGTTGAGCAAAAGAAAGATGTAATTGATTCATTGAGGGCCTTAATTAAAAATAAGCTGAAAGAACTCTACCCATAAGTTAGGTGCAAGATGGAAACTTTGGATGATGTAGGAAAAGAGTTGGAAACTTTGGTTAAAACATTGAAGGCAAAGGGTGAGGATCTGACTATTGAAAAGGTTCCTCTCATCATGGGTGAGGCCTTTACTCAAGCAAGCAATGAGTTAGAGGGTGGAAAACATTGGAAGCATTAGTGAATAAGGAATTCCCCCTCCTTTTTACATAGTAGCACTTGGATTCTTTCATTATTTGGCACAAGCCATACAAATATTCTTTCATTCTTTGATTGGTGAAGAATTATTTATCACTATTTAAATGATCACGAGAGTGTTGCCAGGACGAACAACATACCTAGTGTGGGGTAATGTTGGGCCTTGGAAAATGGATAAGTGTTTGAAGTATGTAGAGGTTCGTACATGCACACAAGGGATAAAAAATAAATGTGTGTAAGGATATTCCTGGTGAGTGCGCTGAAAGGTGAGGGTTTTACACATGGAAGATGGAAAGAGATGCACACAAAGATCACTGCGGGAAGGCGAGGACTTAGTGAGTTTCGGCATATGGGGCTAAATATATACTTGGATTATGTGACATATAAGGAGGTTTGGGTAGTCAAGAAGAGTATAATTTTGAGGAAAGAAATTTCAATTTGAACATGCGCATGAAGCTAATAATATGATTAGAACTAGAGTTAATTATAGATGATCTATTATTAGGCAAATCTTGCATACTTCCTAGTTATTTTGTAGTGGCGCATGTATATTCTTAGCATTCAACCTATTTTGAGAGGTGCATAGGGTGATGAAGGGAAAGTCCCCACCCATATATATATATATATATATTTATTTAAAAATTTAGATAGTTCTTATGTACATTGAATTGATACGAGTTATGTTGATGATATGATTTTACGTGCATGGCTATGTGATGTTTCTTATGATGTATTCAAATATTGTGTTTTGATGAACTAATATAATGGATTTTATTGTTGGATATTGGTTGTTAATGTATTTATTACTAGTGATTATATGGTGAATCTGATCCTAATTGTTATGTGATATGTATGTTTACTTTATCATGTGTGTTTCCAACTTTGGTTCATGGATTTGATTGTTATAATGTATTATGCATTAAGGATCTATTTATTATGAAAATTCATGCTAAAATCATGGTAATACTATAAAAAAGATGTACAGGTACCTTTGCACACTTTTGGTGAGTGCTCAAGATCTGTCTAGTGATGTGCCGGTGCGTATATGGTTTTAGTGAGAAAAACAAACTACAATGAGTGCTAAATTTATAGTTGAAGGATGTATAAATGGAGGGTTGAGATTGATCCATGTAAGATATGGATCAATGATTGAAAATGCATGAGAATAATGGATAATTCTAAAATGGATAATTCTAGAATTCGAGAGAGGTTTCTATTGAATTAAAAATTCAATGGAGGGAGGCGAGATATTTGAATTTTTAAATATGAAAGAAGAAATTTAGAGAGGATTCTATAAATAAAAGCCTCTAGATTTAGAGGTGTGAGGATGTGATTAGATTAGGATTAGATTAGGTTAAATAAATATGATTAGGGATGTGATTTGATGGAAAGGCTAGGTGTAGGGATGTGTAGGGTAGGTGGTAGATAGATGTAGGAATATTAAATTCCTAGAAAATATTAAATATGATTTAAATATGATAATATGATATAATAATGATGATATGGCATGAAATAATGAACTAAAAGGATTAATGGTGAAATGTTGGGATACATGATAATGATGAAATGATAAAGGGGAAATATGATAAAATGGATTAAATAATAATTAATCTTGTAATTAATTATTATATGGATGATGTAGGGATATTTGCGGGGCATATTAATTGTAGTTAATCATGTGGACATTTTAAATGTCTACAATAGATGTGTGAGTTCAAGTGTGAACTTGGGAGAGTTTGTTGAGCACAACTCCAAACAGAGATATGGGTATTGTATTAAGATAAAAAGGTGGCTTGTAATAAAATATGAGTAAGGGATTCTTGGTGGATGTAGCTCAAATTAGGGTAACCATGTTAAATATTGTCTCTGTATTGTGTTCTTTTATTTTCTACAATTTTATTTCAGATCTTTGATATTATTCTGCACATTAGTTTCTACTATTGCAATTCTATGTGGGATTGTTTTACAAATTTTATCCCTTATTTCCTAATAATGTCATGATAGGGCGCTAGTGTTTAGAGCCAAGAAAGGTAAAATAGTGAAGGTCAAACTGGGTAGTAGGTTGTAGAAGACTAAAAAGAAGACAAGAAGAAAAGAAAAATGCCAAAGACAGTAGTTAATTACTAGTTCTCTCACTTAAGAATCATATAAATGCAAGTATGTGATTAAGACCTATAAATGTACCCAAGTGTGTGATTTTGTGTCTACATTTGTCCCCACTTTATGTTGTTGAGTGAATTCTCAATAAAATAAAGTAGATAAGAGATGCGTACTTGATAACCATGTAGATCGATGGTGAAAGTGTGCCGAGGAGACAAGTGAAAGCGTGAAGTGAATAAAATGAAGCATGGAAGCTAAGGAAGAGGAAGTGACCCTAGGGGTGAAGCATATGTGTTGTGATATGTTATACCTATTGTTGTGTTTAATGAAGGGATTCGTCTTGTTGCATATGAAGGACAAACCCACAAAAGAAAATAAAATGAGTAGTCAAATATGTGTATATGAAAAATTTCAATCCAACTATATAAATGTGTGTAAAAGTATGAAAAAAGGAAAGTGTGCACCTGATCCACGATGAGTGAAAATGATCAAAAGTGTCCTAAAAATCTTGTAGAAGAGAAAGTTTTTTGGGTGATCTCATGCCATTATAGAAGAGTGTTGGGAGAAAGGTCTAGTGTTATTCTCCATCCATGACTTCTCAAATTTATATACCACTATAGATGGTGTGATCATGCTTTTGGCACACCAAGTGGGATGAGTATTGAAAGCTTAAATTTCATTATTGCTAAGTTTTTGTGTGTGACTTAGTGATTTCCAACCTTTGAGGCTTATTTCAACACATCTGATGACTCCCAAAATCTAGATCTACTATTTTCAGCAGTTCGCATACCTTTTTCATGAGAAGAATACATACTTAAACAAAGCGCAACAACTAAAGAGTCCTTTGAGTATCTCCAACTATCTCAGAAGAAGAAGAGGCAATAGAACTACCATATGCATATCTCCATCTCTAGGCACCGTGTAATTTCCACTCCTCCTCTTGGTAGACCTTCCATGTGACCATCATGGTAGCTCTGCCACCTCAAAGAAAATTTCCATTTGTCGATTTTACTTGGTGGAAGTTCTCTCACTATAAATGTGCAACATGATATGCAAACATCCATGCTAAAAAGTATTCCATATTTCACTAGTGAAAATCTAGTCACTCCTACTAAACACATCTAGGATGTTGCAAGTGTAGGCTTTGTTTATCTGGTTACACATGATGATGTAGATTAGGTTGCTAGTGTCTTCACTTAAAGGAAAAACACTTCAATGGTATATAAGTTTGAGACCTATGTCTATTACTGGTTAGGTTGACCTTGTCACAACTCTTTACAAATATTTTGAAGATAAGTTAGATCACTGTTCTTGGTCAAGCAACTGAAAAAAAACAAAGAGAACACCCAATGAGTAGATGACTTATTTCAATATCATATTTCAAAAAAATTGGGACATGATTCCTCAAGTGGTAAGGCCTAAAACCCAACATGATTTCCTATATTATCTAAGGGATTTGAATAGTGACATTTCAGTCATGATTCAATCTATGGGGGTAGAACCTTACCAATTACTTATAACATTGCTATTAGGGTGGAAAATAGTCTTATCAAAGTTGGGAAATTAACTCCTAGAATGCATGTCCCCTTGTTCCTTGAAATTCCTCAAGTGCCCAACCTTCCATTTCCCCTATTCATGAGTAGAGTGCTCAACCTGCTACCTCCATGTCCTATTCTCCCACACAATAAAAGGAGGATGAAGAAATGAAGGATCTAATTAGAAACTTGTCCAATAAAGTCATATCTTTAGAAAAAGTAGTAGGTGCAAGCCTTCAAAATAATTCTAATCAAGGGTATAACTAAGGCCATCAACCCTTTAGAAATCAATATCCAAATAAAATATATGGGTAGAACCAACAAAATGATAGATGGCATGCTAATGCACACCTCCCTTTGTAAATAATTTCTCATGCACAACCTCTTCCAATGCCCAATGGTAAGCCAAACACTAGTCCCAGTATAAAACAATATGGCTCAAGAGTCAGAGTGGTGCTTTCCTTACAACTTGCCTCATAATAAATACAATTTGTGTAAATTCCTTACTCACATAGGTCTACATGATTCAAACTACTTAAAACTATGAACCTTCTACTAGTGTATATGAATCAGAAAATCAAGAAGTGCCAGAAGTTGTTCATAAGGCCAACCTTATGTTATTTGGTGTTGAAGAATTATGTGTAATCAATCAAGCTATGGATATCCCAAATAGACCTTGTGCCCAGGTCATTGTGACAACACAAGATACAAGAAGAGAATGCTTGAGTTTGACATGTAACCTTACACTCTTGCCACACAGGATGATCCTCAAAAGAAAAGTGATGTAACTCATCTTCAAGCATCAAAGGATGCTAAAGAACCCAACAATCATGGTGTTTAAATTACTACATGTAAGGTTTTGTGTAATGTTTCAAAAGAAGTAATGCTCGATCCTTCTTTGGTAGGTCAAGCCTCTACACAAGCTAAGGCCCCTGCCTCTATACTTGAGAAATCAAGAAAAGATGTTGTTGTGCCTCAAATGCATAAATCAAAGGGCCTTCCATTCAAATTTTTGACCAGATAGAAGAAGACAAATGTGAATGTCATAATGTGGATGCCACGACATTCCATCTCAACACGACTTGTTGCATGAAGCTCTAATGCAACTCCCGTGCAATGATCCGAGCTATCCAAAACCTCAAGTTGCTATTATCAATATCTATCGGGAAGAGGAGAAGCAAGTAATCAAGGTTGTCAAAACCCCACCTTTCTATATGTCCTTGATAATAGGAAAACATCTTATACAAACTTGTATAATTGATTAAGGGGCCAATACTTACATTATGCTAAAGAAAATTGCTGATATCCTATGTCTTAAGTACAACCCTATGTCTAAAGGAGTATTACAATTTGATGAATCAATTGTCACCACTCTAGGATTCATCAAGTATCTCGAGTTAACCCTCTATGTATGTCCAAGCCTCACTATAAATCAATATGTGTCAATTATTGAACTACTTCCTTTATTTTCCCTTTTGCTATCAATATATTTCACTTCTAAAGTGGGTGGTTACTTGTCTTCCGATTGGTCTCATATGTTATAAAGAATAAGGTATGGTACTAGGTTTACCATACAAAATAATATGTGGAGCTCAATTACATCGGTTTAGCATCTATATCAATTTTCTAGAAAACACAATAAGCGACATCGGTTATGAAGGGACAAACATTGGTCACCTATAAGCGCATCGATCGGGAAAGTAGGAACCGTAATCGAATTAGATCTAACTCATGAGAATTAGATCTAATTTTAATATTAAAACAAATCTATTGATTGTAATTACATGGCTAAGTGCCCTAATTTTGTATAAGGTATTTATAAGCTAAAAACTAGGGTTAGAAGAGAGAGTTAATGATTATTGTGAAAATAATTGTGAGAGAGAATTCTTGGAGAAGGAGAAGCTTGAGAGAAAGAAAGTACTATACATCGTGAGAGGTGTGGAAGATTGTAAATCTTCGAAAGATTTGGATAATAGATTGGATTTTTCTTTGTAGATGTATCCCACACTTTGGGTGAACCACGTTAAATCTGGTGTTGATTTATATCTCTTGTTTTGTATATTTATTACGTAGAATATCTACTTTTATTTGAGTGTATGCTTAGATCGATGTATTATTTGTACAACCTATGTGCTAATCCCAACAACTAGTATCGAGCTTTGTTTGAGGTTTTGTGTGTTGAAATATTTACTCATAGAGGGTTTTTGATTGAGTGGGAGCTACATCAATGGTAGAAGAAAATAAATACAAGCTATAGAAGTTTGACAACCGAAAATTATCAATTATGGAAGATGCAAATTGAGGATTATCTATATCAAAGAGATTGGATGGAAATTCTAAACCTACAAAGATGATTGATGAAGAATGGAATATTATTGATAGAAAGGCTTTGGAATCTATAAGATTGAGCACGATAGCATCATGGCCTCTAATATTATAGAAGCGACATCTATGGTAGAGTTAATGAAATATCTTGCTAATTTATATGAAAAACCTAGTGCTTCAAATAAAGTTTATTTGATGAAGAAACTATTTAGCTCTATGATGCATGAAGGTGGATCTGTATCTATTCATTTGAATGATTTCGAGATCTATTATAAATTAGTTAAAATCGGTTGTTATTCCATTTGATGATAAAGTGAAAGAACTCTTATTCTTATCTTCTTTGCCTCATATTTGGGATAACTTGGTAATGGCTGTTAGTAATACAACATTTGCTAATAATATTTTGAAGTTTGATGATGTGGTTAATATAATCTTAAATGAAGAAATTCATAGGAAAAGTACAAAGGAATCATCATCTAGGAATGCTTTGAATGTAGAAAGCAGAGGTAGGTAGAAGGAGAGATCCAAGAGTAAGAATAATGGGAAATCAAAGTCAATGAATGGAAGATCTAAATCTAGAGGTAAGAGAATTACCTGTTGGAATTGTGGAAAGAAAGGACATGCAAAGAAAGATTGTTGGTCAAAAGATAAAGAGAACCAACACCCAAACAAAGGTAAAGAGGAAAATATTGTAGCAAAGGTAATGCAAGATGCTCTTATTATTTCTTTGGATAATAGAATAGAATCTTGGGTTTTAGATTCATCAGCTTCTTTCCATGAAACCCCTAATAAGGGTTATTTTAGAAATTATGTCCAGGTAAATTTTGGGCATGTTTATTTGGGTGATGATGAGCCTTGCGGTATTTGTTGAGTATGGAGCTTAATTGCTTCACAAGAAACTTGCTTTTACATAATGGTTACGGCGATGTCGGTGTCAATCGAGGTGTAATTGGTGTCGGTCGATCGGTCTAGGTCGAAAAGTGACCATTGATGGTCGGTAATGTAACCGTCGATGGTTACCTGTGTGACGCTACTTTTATTTTTGACGAAAATTAGAATAAATCACTTATTTTAAAGATGATTTATTGATTGTAAAAGCATAGTTAAGTTACCCAAAATAGTTATATATGCATGTATGCATTATATGAGGGTAAGTAAGAAGAAGAGAAGAAAAATAACAATTGTTTTGCATGTAAGTTTTCTTGGTGAGAAAGAAAGAGTAGCTGAGTGAGGGAAAAACATTGAACATCCTGTGAGGTGTTAGAAGACAACATATATTCATTGTATTTCCTCTATAAAGAACTGAATAATAATATTGGCCATTTCTTGGTGGACGTAGCCCACACTGGGTGAACCACGTTAAATATGGTGTAATATTTCTCTTGTTTATTTTATCTTCTAGTTATTTCTGCATTCATTGCTTATATAATTTATTTGATAATAGATCATGTATCTTGTTATATGGTTTAACCCCAACAACTGGTATTAGAGATTTGTTTGGAGGTTTTGTGTGTTGACAAGATTTACTTTCAGAGGATTTTCTGATTGAGTGGGAGCAAAGCAATGACAAAAGATAGTAAATACTTGTAGAAAATTTGAGTAGAAATCAACTATGGAAGATGTAGGTGGAGGATTATCAAAAATATCTATACTTATTGTTGTATGAGCATGGAAAACTGAACATGATCACTGGTGAAGAATGGAAGGTTCTTGACAGAAAGGCTCAGGATCTATAAGATTGAGCCTAGCAGCATCGGTGGCTTTGAATTTTACAAATGCAAAAAACATAGTAGAGTTGATGAAATCTTTAGCAAATTTGTATGAAACTCCTAGTGCTTTGAATAAGGTTTATTTGATGAAAAAATTGTTTAATTCTAAGATGCAAGAAGGTGGATCTGTATCTAATCATTTGAATGATTTCCGGTCTATTGTAAATCAATTAAAATTGGTAGAAATTCCATTTGATGATGAAGTGAAAGCACTTTTATTCTTATGCTCTTTTCCAAATAGTTGGGATAACTTGGTAATGGCTGTTAGTAATATAACGAATGCTTCTAAAGGATTGAAATTTGATTATGTGGTTAGTGTAATCCTTAATGAGGAAATACGTAGGAAAAGCTTAGGAGAAACATCATCTAAAAACACTTTAACTGTTGAAATCATGGGAAGATCTAAAGAAAGATCATCTAAGAGCAAGAAGAATGGGATATCAAAGTCAAGACATGGCATATCTAGATCTAGGTACAAAGATTTACTTTTTCGTAATTATGGAAAGAGAGGACACATAAAGTAGTGTTGGTCTAAGGAAAACAAAGAGAATACATCAGAAAAAGGTAAAGAAAAAAGTAAGGAGGCAAACATTACAAGTGAGGTAAAACAAGATGCCCTTATTCTATCCTTGGATAATAAATTATAATATTAGGTGTTAGATTCTAGAGCTTCTTTCCATGGTACCCCTAATAAGGGTTATTTCATAAATTATGTTCAGGGTGGTTTTAGACAATTTTATTTAGGTGATGATGAGCCATGCAATATTACTAGTAAAGGTGATGTTTATCTAAAGTTGTAGAATGGAAATCCATGGGTATTGAAAGATGTGAGGCATGTGCCAAGCCTCAAAAGAAATCTAATATCTGTAGGGCAACTTGGTGAATCTGGATGTGTGGTTACATTCATAGATTGATTCTTGGAAGGTTACTAAGGGATCTCTTATTGTGGTAAGAGGTAAGAAGGTAGGAAATTTATATCTATCTACCTATATTATTGATTCCTTTCTGTGCTATCTACTACATATTCAAATGTAAACATGTGGCATAATTGGCTAGGCCATATGAGTGAAAAAGGAATGTAGATCTTAAAGGCTAAGGGTAAGTTATCAGATTTGAAACAATTAGATCTTGAATTTTGTGAGCACTGCATATTTGGAAAGTAGAAGAGAGTGATATTTCTCAAGGTTGGGTCAACAAAGAAGGAGCAGAAATTAGAGCTTGTACACTCAGATGTGTGGGGACCAACCCAGGTAGCTTCTATTGGAGGATCCCAATATTATGTGACTTTCATTGATGATGCCATAAGGAAGGTATGGATCTATTGTATTAAGCGTAAATATGATGTTTTTGAAACTTTTAAAAGATGGAAAGCCCTTGTAGAAAATGAAACAAATTTAAAATTGAAGTGCCTTAGATCTGACAATGGTGGTGAGTATTGCAAAGGATTTTAATGATTATTGTTCAAAGAATGGAATATGAAGAGAAAGAATGGATCTTATAACTTCATAGGAAAATAAAGTTACGGAAAGAATGAACAAAACAATCATAGAACATGCTAGAAGCATGAGGATACATTTTGGCTTGCCTTTGAAGTTTTGGGCAGAAGCAGTGGATATAACAATATACTTGATCAACCGTGGGCCTTCAACAACATTGGATGGTGGAATACTAGAAGAAGCTTGGTTTGGAAAAGAGGTAGATTTTTCTTTTCTTAGATTTTTTGGCTCAGAAGATTTTGTGCATGTTGATAGGGAAAATAGGAGGAAGTTGGATGCTAAATCTAAGAGATGTACTTTCATTGGTTATGGATTTGGTGATTTTGGATATAGATTTTGGATTTAGAAGATTCTAAGATTGTTAGGATTCGTGACGTTGATTGGAATGAAAAAAGAATGTACAAGGATCAAGTTTTGGTGCCTAAACATGAACAGGTTGAGGAGATTTTGAAGGAAAATCAATTTTTGGACCTAAAGCAAACATCCACAAAAACTAATGTCAGTTTATAAGAATTGATGTCAGTTAGGCTAACTGACATCAACTGATAGGATCGAGTTTAGATAAGTCGATTCAGGAACCGTCGATAATCCTAGAACTAATGTTGGTAAGGCAACCATAGTTGGTTAACAGGTAGAGGAATCACACATTGATCGGTTATAGGTGATCAAGCGTTGGTCATTGACAAAGATTGACATGAATATGCAATAAGCACAAAATGAGCCCCATACACCCTAGATCTTAGTGAGAAGGTCACAAAGGGTAAGTAGATCTCCAAAGAGATTTTCACCTTCCTTTTCTTATTTATTATTGATTGATAGTGATGAACCAGAAAGATTTGAACAAGTAATGTAAATAGATACCCACAGTAGTGGGAGCATGACATGGATGAGGAGATGGACTCCTTGGAACAAAATTAGATATGGGATTTGGTTAAGTTGCAAGTAGGTAGGTAAGAAAACAATGTAAAACAAATGGGTTTACATAATCAAGGAAGAAGAGGGTGGACTGAAAAGGTATAAGGTGAGGCTTGTGGTAAAGGGATTTGCATAGAAAGAAGGTATTGACTTTGATGAGATTTTTTCTCCTGTAGTTAAGATGACTTCTATTTGTATATTATTCTAAGTTTGGTTGCAACAAAATATTTTCATTTAGAACAACTTGATGTTAAGATGGCTTTTCTTCATGGTGATTTGGAGGAAGAGATTTATATGTAGCAGCCGCTTGGTTATGAAGTCAAGGGTAAGGAGAAACTTGTGTGCAGATTGAAAAAGAGCCTATATGGGCTCAAGCAAGCTCTAAGGCAATGGTATTTGAGATTTGACAGTTTTATGCATGAGCATGGTTATATGAGATGTGAATATGACCATTGTGTTTATTTTAAAAAGATTGAAAATGGGAGCTATGTTATTTTGTTACTATATGTGGATGATATGTTGATTGCAAGATCTAGTATGCAGGATATCGGTAAACTTAAAGAAAGGCTAGCTCACACATTTGCAATGAAGGATTTGGGAGCTACAAAGAAAATCCTTGGCATGAAAATTCACCAAGACAGGAAAAACAAGAAGTTGTATTTGTCTTAGGAGGATTATATCAATAAGGTGTTGGAAAGGTTTAATATGTAAAGATCAAAAATTGTTAGTACACCTATGGATGGACACTTCAAATTGAGAAAATATCAATTTATTTCATCACACGAGGAGGTTGAGTACATGATATATGTTCCCTATGCTTCAATAATAGGAAGTCTTATGTATGCCATGGTTTGTACTAGACCAAACATTGCACAGGCAATGGGAGTTGTGAGCAGGTTTATGGCTAATCTAGGTAAAGAACATTGGAAAGCAGTCCAATGGATTATTAGGTATTTGAGAGGGACATCTAACATGGAGTTATGCTATGGAGGGTCATATACTTCTTTACATGGCTATGTTGATTTAGATATGGCTAGAGATTTGGATGGCAGGAGGAGCACCATTGAATATATTTTCATAGTAGGCAGAACAAAAATTAGTTGGATTTCAAGATTGCAGAAGGTTGTGACTTTTTCTACTACAGAGGTAGAGTATGTTGCAACTACATAATCTAGCAAGGAAATGATATGGATGAGTAGGTTCATGGAAGAGTTGGCTAAGGAGTAAGAGGATTGTAGATTATACAGTGATAGTCATAGTGTAATTCATCTAGGCAAAGAAATCAGCATTTCATTTAAGGATGAAACATATTCAATTGAGGTATCACTTCATATGGTAGGTGTTGGAGGATGGACAACTAAAGTTAGAGAAAATCCATACAGATGAGAACCCTGCAGATATGCTAACGAAGCCATTGGTAAGGGAGAAGTTGGAGCTTCACTCCACTTTTGTTGGTCTTCAAGTTTAAGACTTGAAGAGGAAGAAACGGGCCAAGGAAAAGGAACCAAGGATGGTGATGCATAGTACAGTGTAATAATTGATCTCCAAGTGGGATATTGTTGAGTATGGAGCTTAATTACTTCACAAGAAACTTGATTTTACATGTTACTAGTTCTAATAGTAACCAACATTGGTCAAGGTGTAACTAGCGTCGGTCAGTCTAGGTTAGGAAGTGACCGTCGAAAGTCAAGTAAACCATCGGATTACACGTGCGTGCTGCTTTTGTTTTTGACAAAAATAGAATAAATCACTTATTTTAAAGATGATTTATTGATTGTAAAAGCATAGTTAAGTTACCTAAAATAGTGATATATGCATGTATACATTGTATGAGGGTAAGTAAGAAGAAGAGAAGAAAAATAGCAATTGTTTTGCATGTAATTTTCTTGGTGATCAAGAAAAAGAGTAGTTGAGTGAGGGAAAAACATCGAACATCCCGTGAGGTGTTGGAAGACAATAAATCTTCATTGTATTTCCTTTGTAAAGCACTAAATAATAATATTGGTTGTTTCTTGGTGGACGTAGCCCACACTTTGGTGAACCACGTTAAAAAATGGTGTAATCTTTCTCTTATTTATTTTATCTTGTAGTTATTTCTGCATTCATCATTACTTGTATGCTTTATCGATTATATATATGTGCAACACTTTGTTATATAGTTTAACCCCAACAATATATTTGGTAAAGGGAAGTTCATCTAAAATTACGAATGAAAATACATGTGTATTGAAAGATGTGAGGCATGTGCCAAGCCTCGAGAAGAATCTTATTTCTAGAGGAAACCAGGTGAAGCTGGTTGCACGGTTACATTCACAATAAACTCTTAGAAAGTCACCAAGGGTGCCTTTTTTGTGGCTAGAGGAAATAAAGTAGGAACATTATATTTATCTACTTATGTTACTAATTCCTTTTCTATATTATCTACTTTAGATTCAAATGCATGGACATGGCATAATCGGTTGGACCATATGAGTAAAAAAGGAATACAAATCTTAAAGGCTAAGGGTAAGTTATCGATTTGAAAGATTTAGATCTTGATTTCTGTGAGCATTGTGTCTTTGGAAAGAAAAAAAGAGTGAGATTTCTCAAAGTTGGGGAAACTAAGAAGGATTAGAAATTGGAGCTTATACACTCAAATGTGTGGGGACCAGCCCAGGTAGCTTCTCATGGAGGATCCCAATATTATGTTACTTTCATTGATGATGCTACAAGAAAGGTATGAGTTTATTGTATTAAACATAAATATGATGTTTTTGAGACTTTTAAAAGATGGAAAGCCCTTGTTGAGAATGAATCAAATTAAAATTTAAAGTTCATTAGATCTCGACAATGATGGTGAATACATGTAGCAAGGATTTCAATGATTATTTTTAGTGAATGTAATGTGTAGAGAAAGGATAGTTCCAATAACACCACAAGAGAACGATGTTTCGAAAGAATGAACAAGATAATCATGTAATGTGCTAGAAGTATGATGATACATGTTGGATTTCCTTGTAGTTTTGAATGGACACAATTGATATATTAGTTTATTTGATTAACTGCGGGCCTTCAAGTTCACTAGATGAAGGAATACCGAGAGGAAGCTTGGACCGAAAAATAGGTAGATCTTTCTTTTCTTAATGTTTTTGGTTCTGAGAATATTTTGTGCATATTGATAAGGAAAATAGAAAAAGTTGGATGCAAAATCCAAGAGATGTACTTTCATTAGTTATGGATTTGGTGATTTGATTCCATTTTTTAGATTTAGAGAATTCTAATATTATTAAGAGTCATGACATTGAATGAAATGAAAAGAGAATGTACATGGATCAAATTTTGGTACCCAAGGATGAATCGGTTGAGAATTTTTGAATGAAAATGAACTCTCAAATTTAAAAATCATACCAATAGGGTTACACAATAACCAGTGTTGGTTAACCCTGACCGACATTAGTTAGCTGAACTGGTATCAGCTATAGAAGAGAAAAAATTGACATTGGTTAGCGTAAGCGGCATCGCTACAAGTGACCGGCGTTGATCACTTGTTAGAATTGGAAAAAAATGTCTAGGAGGTCTAGAATGAGCCTCCAACCCCTCTCAAAATCTGTGATAAGGTCACAAAGGGTAAGTAAACCTCCAAAAAGATTTACACCTTCTCTATTTTATTTATTATTGATTGATAATGGTGAAATAGAAAGTTTTGAAGAAACAATGCATGATGAGACCCATGTTCAGTGGGATAATGAAATGGATGAGGAGATGAACTCCTTGGAAACAAAACCGGACTTGGGATTTGGTTAAGTTCTTGGCAGGTAAGAGGACATTGCATAACAAGTGGGTTTACAAGATCAAGGAAGAAGAGGGTGAAGAGAAAAGGTAAAAGGAAAGGCTTGTAGTAAAAGTATTTGCACAGAAAATAAGTTTTGAATTTAGTGAAATATTTTCTCCTGTTGTTAAAATGACTTCGATACGTACTGTATTGAGTGTAGTTATAGTAGATGATTTACATTTAGAGCAACTAGAGGTGAAGATGGATTTCCTTCATGGTGATTTGGATGAATATATTTATATGTAGTAGCCGCTTGGGTATGAAGTCAAGGGTAAGGAGAAATTAGTGTGTAGGTTGAAAAAGATCCTATATGGGCTCAATCAAGCTCTAAGGTAATGGTACATGAGGTTTTATAGTTTCATACATGAGCATGGTTACTTGAGATGTGAATATGACCATTTTGTTTATTTCAAGAAGATTGAAAATGGGATCTATATAATTTTGTTACTATATGGATGATATGCTTATTATAGGATCTAGTATGTAGGACATTGGTGAGCTTAAGGGAAATCTATCTCACACATTTGCTATGAAGGATTTAGGAGATGTAAAAAGAATCGTTGGCATGAAAATACATAGAGACATGGAGAACAAAAAATTATATTTGTCTCAGGAGGATTATATCTACAAGGTGTTAGAAAGGTTTAAAATATAGAATTTAAAACACCTGTAAGTACACTTATGGTTGGAAACTTCAAATTGAGGAAATATCAATGTCCTTCATCACATGAGGAGGTCAAATACATGACAAAAATACCATATGCTTCAGCGATTGGGAGTCTCATGTTTGATATGGTTTGTGACCAAACCATATATTACACACGTAGTGTGAGTTGTGAGTAGATTTAAGGTCAATCTAGGTAAAGAGAATTGGAAAACAATCTAGTGGATACTCGGGTATTTGAGACGGACATCTAGCATCTTTGTTATGCTATGGAGGTTCAAATATTTCTTTATGTGGTTATGTTGATTCAGATATGGCTGGAGATTTGGATGGTAGAAGGAGCACTACTAGATATATTTTCATAGTAGGTGGGATGACAGGTTAGTTAGATATCAAGATTACGAGAATGTTGTGGCTTTTTCTACTACAGAGGCTAGAAAATAGATGATATGGATGAGAAGGTTCATGGAAGAGTTAGGAAAGGAGAAAGATGATTGAAAATTGTTTAGTGACAAATCAGTGTAATTCATTTGGAAAATAACTCAACGTTTCATTCTAGAATGAAACACATTCAATTGAGATATCACTTCATACGGTAGGTATTGGAGGATGGGAAGCTAAAACTGGAGAAGATTCATACGAGTAAAAACCTTGCAGATATTCTAATGAATCCATTAACAAAAGAGAAGTTGGAGATACACTTCACTTCTATTGTCTTCAAGTTTGAGACTTGAAGAGGAAGAAAAAAGCTAAGGAAAGGATCCAAGGATGATGTTGTACAGGTATAGTGTAATAATTTATCTCCAAGTGGGAGATTGTTGAGATGTGGAGCTCAATTACTTTAGTTTAGCATGCTATATCAACTTGCTTTGGAAAACACAATAACCGACATCGGTTATGAAGGGACCGACATCGGTCACCTATGACTGACATCGGTTAGGAAAGTAGGAACTATCATTGGTTAGGGCTAACCGGCATCGGTTACCTATGCGTGAGTGTTTTATTTAACTCACGGGAATTAGATCTAATTTTAGTATTAAAATAGATCTATTGATTGTAATTACATGGCTAAGTGCCCTAAGTTTGTATAAGGTATTTATAAGCTATAAATATAGGGTTAGAAGAGAGAGAGTTAATGATTATTGTGAAAATAATTGTGAGAGAGAATTCTTGGAGAAGGAGAATCTTGAGAGAAAGAAAGTACTATACATCGTGAGAGGTGTGGAAGATTGTAAATCTTCTAAAATATTTGGATAATAGATTGGCTTGTTTCTTGGTGGATGTAGCCCACATTGGGTGAACCACGTTAAATATGGTGTTGATTTATATATCTTGTTTTGTATATTTCTTCTAGTAGAATATTTGATTTTATTACATGTATTCTTAGATATGATATATTATCTGTACAACTTGTGTGCTAATACCAACATCAATTATTGACCTACCTCCTTTATTTTCCCTTTTCCTATAAATAGATTTCACTTCAAAAGTAGGTGATTACTTATCTTCCAATTGGTCCCATGTGTTACAAAGAACAAGGTATGGTACTAGGTTTACCATACAATTTGAACCTATTTTCTCTTATCATGTTGAGTCATATGACCCATCCCCTCTCCAAGATAACTACCTAATCCAAGAAGGCCAAGAACAAGTTTCATTTTTAGAAGAGAAACCTATTCCTCCCCCATACCTATTTGTTGATAGATGAATGAGCCAATAAGCACTATGAATTTGATCCTTATGCTACAAATCTTAAAGCCTTTGAAACTGGCCTTGGTACTTATTGTATCCTTAAATAAGAAGTTGTGTTGCTAGCATGCTCAAGAAAAGTGAAGAAAATTTAGGACTACTGGAAGTTATACTTTGATGGTTCCAAAAGCATAAATGATGAATGCACATGTGTTGTTCTCATTTATCCTAAGGATGAGATTTTATTTTTCATGCACATGCTATACTTTACATGCTCCAAAAATGTAGAAAAATATGAAGTGTTAGAGTATGGTATTCTAATTGTTGAAAAGAGATAGATTAAGGTGATGAAAATCTTTGGGGACATAGAATTGGTCATCCACCAAGTCACAAAAAAAGTGCACAAGTAAAAATAATATTCTTAAATCTTATAAACATAGAGTTTGGGACCTCCTTGAGATCTTTTACACTCTAAATATGTATGTGGTGCCAAGAAAGATGAATAAAGAAGTAGATCGAGGATGGCGCGTTTGATTCATGATTATCACCTACGAGGATTTTATCAAAGGAAATGCACACCACATTAAAATGGTGATCATGCCATATATTATTGAAAATGATATCATCTGGAAAGTTTTTGACAATGATGCACAAATTGTCAAGCTCATTAAGAATGAATTTTATTTCTCTTGAGCATGCAAGATGATTTGCTTGAAAAATATGGGGACTAAGTGATCTAGCTAAAGAGAAAAAGCCCTACCTAAAGGTCTGGTCACCTTAGAGAATATTTTCAGCCTTGATGAAAAGTTTAAGGATGAATAAATGTATATGTGAGCCACGCAAGAAGACTATAGTTCAATCACTAATGCACATGAAAAGAGTTGCTACTCAACAAAGATGTGCACATGAAGAAAAACAAGCCTTCATATATCTATGTCAAAAATACAATGACATCTTCTCATGGGAGTATGAAGACTTGAAAGGATTTGATCCAAGTGTTTCTCAGCACTCCATTGATCTTGATCCCAATATCAAGCTCATTAGACAAAAGAAAAGGCCCTTGAATCCTAAGATAAAGCTCATTATAAGGAAGGAGTTATCCAAACTCATTGAGGTAAAGATTATTTTTCCCATCAATTATTTTAATTGGGTGGAAAATCTCATTCTAGTGTGCAAAATGAATGGTGAAATCAGATTGAACGTCGATTTTAGAGATTTGAATAAAGCATCCTTAAAGGATCACTATCCTTTGCCTTATATGGAGTAGATTATGTAGACTCAATGGTGGCACGTAAAGATTGTCCATGCTTTGGATGAGTATTTTATTTTTAATAAGATCATGGTCAAGGAAGAGGATTAATTCAAAACAACATTTACAACCAAATGGGAACATATGCATACTAGAAGATGTCGTTTGGTCTATCAAATCTAGGCACACCTTTTTAGAGATCCATGAACATTGCTTTGAAAGGTTATATTAATGAGTTCATCTTGGTCTATTTGGATGACATAACTGTCTTCTAAAGTAGGGCACAAATCATATGACACATTTAGAATTTTTTTAAGAGATGTAAAGAATTTGGGGTGTATCTTAACCCCAAGAAGTGTAACTTTGCTATTGCACAAGGAAAAGTTTTGGGCCATATGGTCTTAAAGGATGACATTATCATTGATCTTGAGTGTATTTCAGCCATCATTGCTCTCACCTTGCCGAAGGCCTTGTAATCATTCCTAGGAGAAATCAAATTTTTTAGGAGATTCATTCCTAACTTTGTAGGAAAGTTAGGCCCATCACCCACATGCTCAAGGACATAATCTTCAAGTGGACAACAAAAGGAAAAGAAAGCTTCAACAAAATCAAACAAGATATTTCTTGCACACCAAAACTCATCAATTTGCATTAATCCAAGGATTTTATCATTTATATTTATGGATTTGATGCGAGTGTTGTTTGTAATACACCATCAATATTCATGCATTACTATCTTGACAAGAAAATGAACAAGAACTCGGAGAAACTAGTGAATTTCTTCATTATCAAAAACCGAAGGATTATGAATTAAAATATAATCACACAAAAAATTAGGTCTACACCATCATGTGTGCGCTATATAAGTTCAAATTATGCTCAATACAAACCATGTCAAGGTGTTAGTTTCACTTTCTGTAAAAGAATTCATCATGGGAGTAGACGTCGGTGAGAAAAGAGCTAGATGGGTGACCAAAATCATGGAATTTGATGTAACTATACAATCCACAAATTTGGTTAGAGGTAGTGTGCTCTAAAAATAAATTGTTGAGGACATGTAGAATGATAAAAAAATTTCATTATTTCTTGAGGAATATCCTTCACATGTGGAATGAATAAAATGAAGATCCCAACGCGTGAAGCTAGATGAGAGAAATGGTAACCTTTCTCTCCTCTGCGCATAACCTCTTGGTCTAAATAAAGTAAAGATGTGACATCTAAGACTATATTTTATTCCATATGCATTTATTGATGGTTTTATCTTCAAAATAAATATTGATGGCGTCTTTCTTGAGATGCATCGATGATGCATAAATTGACAAAGTGTTAGGATAATTTCATGACGGATTATCTCATGGGAACCTATCTACCAAAGTATCTAAATAATTTTGGCCAATACATATCAAAACACACTTTCGGATAATTTTGGCCTACCAAGTGGATCAACCTTTTCACGAATTGAATTCATAGGGGATGCACAAATGGGAACAATATGATGAAAATGATTACTTGATGAAACGCTTATCAATCATTCAATCAAAGAACAAGGTATTTAACAAGGTTTGGAATTCCTTAGACAATTAAGAATAATCAAGAAAAATTTCTATTGGTCTCTTAGTCTTGGCATCTATTAGTGTTTCGAATCCTTAAAAATTAATTTGTAGAATTATACTAATCCACTTTCTTAAATTTGTGGATCAATTTTCACATATATAAGAAAGAAAAACACCAAACATAGAATTTGTAAAACCCTTTCGGAGAAATTGAATTCATAGGGATGATCAATTCTACCTCAAGAAATGGGAACAAATGAAATGGGTGATGAAAACAACATATTACTTCACAAATGGATAGAGGTTATCACGCTCAAGAATCAACAGATTCAATCATCCTCGACTTTCTCGAAGGTATTGGGAACATGGACGGTTTGGCATTCCTTAGACAATTATTTCTAATAATGCAAAAGCCTTCCTTGGTACAAGAATTTCTAATTGGTCTCTTAGTCTTGGCATCTATTAGAGATCACAAGAATGAACAACCTCCTTATATTTTGCCACTCCTTAGAGGAAGAATGAGAGAATGAATACTCCAACCAGTGTGGATTAAATTAATTTGGTAGAATTATACTAATTCACTGTTTCTTGATTTTCTTAAATGCACCAAAACTGACCAATAATATATCATGTGCATTTCATCAAACATATATAAGAAAGAAAAATGTTTTCCCGCTCTTCACCAAACATAGAATTTATAGTGGGAAACCCTTTTCATTGGTTCGGGGAGAAAACCCACTTGAAACCACCTCCATTTTCCCGAATTTATTAGGAACACCAATTCCAAAGCTTATAATGGTGATTTTGGTCATTTCAGCCCGATGAGCACCCACTCAACCTGTGAAGCACCCACTTCACAACATTAAGCACCCATTCAAATATTTTTGAAATGTCACCCACTCAACTGAAACCTACTTTTCCTTTTTCGCATTTTCTCGAGCACCAACTTGGAAGGAGCACCAACCCCTAATTTAATTAGCTACAATTGATATTTTGCAGGAACCCAGCACCCACTCAACGAATTTTCACAAGCACCAAAGGAGGAGCACCAACCCTAATTTAATTAGCTACAACCCCATGAATATGCTAAGCTACAATATAGACTTATTTTACATACAAAATCGATAATCTAGTTTTAAAAATTTTCTTACACAATAGATTATGATCAATTTTTTTATCTGTTTGTGTTCACTTTGTCAATCTCTTCTAATCATCTAATTCAAAATCCTCTTACTCAATCGATCTACCACACTGATGTTCCTTTCATCTGATATATCTTGTTTACTTCATCTATCTACTCTACTCTTTCCTCTCTCTTTTCTTTATGTAGCTCTTTCATCTTCAATGCATCATCTTCTCACTTGAGAAACACTCATATTGGTATCAAATTTATTCTATATAGTTAATCAACCCATTCTAACGCTCCCCTTAGCATTTCATGTACTCTTTCCTTCTCTATCACCTAAAAATCTAGTCCATTAAATGAAAACAACTAACTCCAGATTTGTTCTTACTATATTCGTCTTGATTTCACCCTTTTCTATGCATTTACTAAAAAATATTTATTAGCCGATACCTAAAAATAGATTTCTCATCTTTCTAGGATTTCCAACATGATCAAGATGAGCAAGCCATTTTCTTCTTTGATATTTAATTTTTCCTTGAAATTAGGAATCACATAGAGAACTACAATTGTATTTCCACAAAGTCAATGAGCATTAAATGTTGATAGCTAGAACTGTAGATTTCTTCATTCTTTGTGGATCTCAAGTCGTATACTCATCTACAATCACCAGACAATCGAATCACCAATTTGATTATGCTCGAGCCATGTTGAGTTCATACTTGTTCAATATACAACTTTCCTTAGCTTATTTGATTTTCTCCTTTGTATCACAACAATTTCCTTTGATCTACGACTTTTCTCCTTTCATGGCGGTTTTTAGTCATCCACAACTTTTATTTTCTTCACGGATCTTTCAATGTTTCACAACTTTCCTTCTTGTTCATTGCTTTCCCCTGCATTTGTTCCATGTCCACGACTTTATCCTTTTTCATGTGGCTTTCATAATTCTCTGTGGCTGTCTTCCATCCTTAGTGGCTTTTTTGATTCTTCATGGCCTTTCACCTTAAGTGTGGATTTCTCAAGATTTCCTTACTTCTATATCTTTTCCTTCAAACCATTCATAATTCTGCAGCTCTTTCTTCACATCCGCGACCTTACCATTTTCACTCGTGGCTCATCCTTTAGGTTCTTTTTACTTTGTGACTTCATCCCTTTACACACGGCCATCACTAAGATTTTGTAGCTTCTTTTATAGTTTCATGGCTTCTGTAGACTTCATGGTTACTTCAAGACTATAGTGGCTAACTCCTTATGTCCGTGACTTACACAAAAGATGATTAAGTTCCTTATAACTTATCCTTGATCATCCTGAAGCCTCTGTGAGTTGAAACTACCAATCAACCTTCATCTTTCTCATTTTCTCACTTTACCAGTTAATATTTTTGTCATCAATGAAACTTGACATCAATGAAAACACATATGACAATGAAAAATTTCCAACAATCTTCCCCTTTTTCATTAATGGCAACATCTCAACACTTCCATACTGCAAAACCTACACCCTTTTGATGGAAAATAATACTTTCATATCTAGTTTTTGAAAACATTATGTATCTCTCCTTGACAAATTTTCATTTTCATCCTCTCCCCCTTTTAATATTACTTAGATGGATTCAACGTCTCTCCCTCTTTCGATATGACTGGTTGGTTTCTAAATTTCAACTTCTCTCCCCCTTTGACAACAATGAAAAAGGCCATCTATGCCACATAATGATGAAAATGTAGGTAAGATGAATAATACATGTTCTTACCTCAAGAAACTCCCCTAAGAAAATGCTTATGATATTTTTCAGGTTGGTATGCTCACAAAAATGCTCCCCTTGAGCTGATGCATACTTTGATAATCTTGAGCTAACAGACTAGCTCCCCCTATCAAAATATTGTTTGACACTAGATTAGGAGCTGATATTACCTAAGAATTCTCCCTCACTTTATCTTCACACCTTCTAGTTATTGGTGGGATCAAGAATGACCCCTAATTCATTCCTTAAGTGCTCAAAAGTAGCTTTTGGTAGTGGCTTGGTCATAATGTTTGTAATTTCTTCTTTTGTGCTCACATATTCTAGACTGATTTTCTTGTCATTCACTTGTTCCCTTAAGAAATGATATCTAATTGGAATATGTTTGGTCTTTGAGTGGAACATGAGGTTCTTAGAGATACTTATTGCACTTGTGCTATCAAAAAACAAGGGAATTGGACTATTAGATTTTACCTTGTAATCTTCTAATGTCTACTTCATCCATAAAACCTGAGTGCAACACATTGCGGTAACTATATATTCTAATTCACATGTTGAGATTTCCACTGATGATTACTTCTTGCTCATCCAAGAGACTAAACAATTTCTAAAAAAGAATGAGCCCCCATTGGTACTCTTCCTGTCATCAACACTTCCTGCTCAATCAACATCTGTATAAGCTCTTATGTTGAAATCATTTCTTTTGGGGTACTAGTCCATATTAAATTGTTCCCATGAGGTATATCAAAATTCTTTTGACTGCTTTGAAGTGTGTTTCCCTTGGATCCTCTTGGAATCTTCCAACAAGACCTACCACCTACATGATATTCTGGTCTTGATGTAATGGAATAAAGTAGACTGCCAATTATGGATCTATACAAGGTATTGTATACTTTTGGTGAGTTGACCTCTTTTATCAGCTTGAATACCACTTCTATTGATGTTCCTATAGGTCTGAAATCTTCCATCCTGAACCTTTTCAACATTTATTTGATATACTTATGTCTAGCACGGTTTTACCTTTGGTTTTCTTGATTGTTTCAAGGGGTAACAACCAAACTTGACCTCAGTATGGTATGGTTTCTAGGATACCCAAAATATTGATTGTGTATGTTTGCACACCATTTAAAACAATGGATCAAAGATTCTTTACCTGTAAACAAGCCTACAAATCATGCTTTAGACAAAACAATGTTACTTTTTAGAAAACACTCATGCTTTTATTAATGTTTATGATTATGCTACAAGATAATAAGATAGAAATGTGACTATCACTTATTTATATTAGATACATATATAACTAATATTAGTCATGATTTAAATCCATAATTTAGACTCTAGTATGTGTAGAGGTTTTCAAACACATTAGATGCTATAGAGTCAATTATCTCTTCCTCGGTAAAGGTCGAATCGGGGACAAAGATGTATTCCTCGTAAAGAATTCAAAATCCTCCTCCTGGGTGTTATAAAGATGAGAAAATGTTGTGTCAGTACTAGATATGCTGATGTGACTGTGGGTGTCAAAATCTGAAGTGGTGTGGTAGTCCTCGTCTAAGAGCTATAGGTTGGTCTCGTAAGCATACTCATACTATGCTAGATCCGCATGGAGTCTTATAGCTTCATTGTACGCATCCCATAATGCTTTGGTAGCCTCACGGATGTGCTAAGTTGTTGCGAAGATATCCTCAAGATGGTTGAAGGGTGCATTTTGAATTACACAAAGCTCAAGATCGTGGAGGAGCTCGTATTGTTCCCAGTAGAGTGGATGGCAAACAACGGGAAGGAATCAACAGTGGGAAGATTAGTACCACCTAATGCCATCTAAAAACATCATGCTAGACAAGATATTAGCAGATAATAAGACAAAGCTAGAAATTTTTAGTCAGATTATGTAGAAATTGTGAAAAAAGTAGAAAACACAGGAATCATTGACAATTAGGGCAATCACTAGTGATTGCTTCTAGATCTAACAGTTGATAAAATAGATTTAAAAAATTGATTAAGCTATGAATTTTGATGAAAACAAAACATTATCAACATTTGAATGATATATAAACAAAAATGTACCTGTTGTTAGTATTTAAAACAAATAAAACAAATAAATTACTTTATAAAATGAATAAGTTTGATGGATAGATGGAAAAATATGGTTAAACATTGAAAATGAGTGATTTGACGATGGACTCGACGTCCTTTGGGCAGTGTAGAGTTGGAAAGAGTTGATATGAAGTTATTGGATGTATAAGACATTGGAATTGAGATAGAATACCCCTGCAAATCATGAGAATTTGTGTTTTTTTAAATGAGGTTTGAAAACACATATTTATAGATCCCCGATGATCGGGAAAATCATCGACAATTGTGGAAGATCTTTGTTTACCTTAAAAACAAGTGATTTTATTCTATTTCAAACAATATGTGATAACTTCAAAGTTGTTAAGGTGGTGGAGCGGGTAAAAAAGCATGAACTAACTTCATTAGGATAAGAGGAGTTAGTCTTTTTTTGGAAAGATTTAGTTAGTTAGCATTTTTAGAAGGTTAGTTAGTTTAGTTAGTTTAGGAAATGGGTTATTACTTTTTGGGAAGTGGTTTTTATAGGTGGTTAGGTGGTTAATGAGGTGTCATAGTGAGGTATCTTAGTTAACGTAGTGAGGTGTAAGGGGAATTATTTTAATTAATTAAATTATTTAGATGTGATGGGTGTGTGATTAATTAGTTAACTAAAGATGATTTAAGAGGGCGTAATGTTGTAAATGTGGCACTTTCAATCGTGAGTGCATCTAAGTTGAGGGATGAAAATTTTTGGTGTCTACATTTGCCCCTTTTTGTCTAGTAATTTTTGAAAATTCACTAGACAAAAATGATGAAAAATAATTGTGTTGACATGGGTGAGTCTACTGTAGCGCAATACAATGATCACCAATGTTTTGTGTATTGGAAAAGGCTTTCTCCAACTATGGAGGTGCAAATGCAAAATGTTGGAGAATCAATTGATAGGGTGGCCAAAGGGCTCAATACCTATAGACATATGACCCTAACCAGGTAAAGTTGTTTAAGCGGGAAAACCAAGTGATGGGGGCTAAAGGGCTCGTCTCCCATAGATGTATGAAAAGTCCCGATGTTGTGACTATGTTGTTGTAACAAAATATCATGAGGGATAAGATATTTTTAGAGGCATGACACACTTGTGCAAAGGGTAGAATGACATGTTCTTGAGTAATGTAGGCATGGAAGCCTAAAACAAGGGAATCATCGACGATTGGGTAAATTGTCGCGATTGCCACAATCGCTAGCGATTGGGTCACGTGGAAAATTGGGGTATAAATACCCAAATGTATTGTTTATTTATCAATTTTACACTGTATATGACAATAAATTTGTCAGATCGGAGAAAAATGTGTTTTATGAGTGAAAAGTTGTCAAATGGCCTCCTCACATCACAAACAAAATCCCATCCTAGCGGAGAGTAGGCCTTAATATTGTTTTTGTTTCATTTTTTTGCATTTTTAGTGATTTTTAGGGTTCTTTAGGGATTTAGGGCCATATTCGGGGCCCATGGATTCTAGGGGAAGATTTATAGGAATCATCGGTGATTCCTTCAATTGGTAATGATTGAGGTGAATCATCAGTGATTCACCTGCAACCTAAATGGTTTGTGTTTGAGTGAGAAAATATGGTTTTTGATAAAAGTGTTTAACTTTATTGAATGTTTAAGGCTACATTATACATATTTGATTGTTAGGATTATGTTTATGAGGGAATTTTATGGTTGTAAATGTTTATTATGATGTTATTAATGTTCACTTTCGTGTGTGCATTTTTAAGGTGGATACTCAATCAAATATCTAAGATTGTATCCCCTTCATGTTAGATGAGATCAGAGAGGATTTGTTTGATGATGAATGAGACCATTCGGAGGTCAGGGATTTGGTGGGATGACATTTTACGGGTATATTCATTCATATCCCATAGTGCACATGTTAATTAAATTAATTAATTAAATATCCTCACTAATAACTCCTCACCTAACACCTCACCTAGCCACCTCACTCAATGACCTACTCAAACTTCATTAATGACCTAAGATTGAGTCTAAACCTATCCTAACTAACTAGGACTTAGTCTAAAACCTAGACTTAACTCCTATTAACAAACCTAAAAGGACTCCCACTTATCTTGCCATGATCTATCACTCGAGACTCGGTAGAAGGTTAGAGATCATGCCAAAAATAGCAACAATTTGGCTATTTTTGGCCAACCTAGATATTCCCACCTTGATGACGTTGGTTATATCTCAATCGACATCGGTCACCTAACCATTGCCGGTTAGGTTAAATATGTTTCCAAAAGCCTTTTCCCAAGGTTGGTAATTTGATTCAGGATCTCATTTCTTCCAGAGACTTGGAGCACTCAAATTTATTTAGCACTCAAGAAAAAGAAGACACACAAGAGAACTACCAACATCGGTCACCATTCATCATCCTCTTCATGATCACAAATTCACAACAAGAGAGCACACAAGGTCTCAAACTTGTGGCACAAATACAATGGATCTCTCTGGATCTCTACTATCACCATCTTCATCACCTATGTCCTCCAATCTATTTTCTAGTAAGTATTCAACATCTCTCATTGAATCTCTAGTTTCTTTGTGTAGATTTATTTATTCATCTCTCTAGTTTATTTCTCTCCACACCCATATACTTCCTTCCTTCCATCAACCCATCACCTAATCATACCTAGAATTTCCACCCATTTTCACCCTCTCCTGATCATCTCTGAGTCTTCAAAATCATTTTACAACCCCACTCTCACCATTTCCAACCTCTTGTGCAATCACAAGGAGTTTGGAAAACCAATTCTAGCAACTTTTTGATAATTTCCCCTACCAGACGCCGGTTAGCCAACCAATGTCGGTCACTCTACCTAACCAACATTGGTCAGTCATATGACACTAATTACTATGTTTATCAATATAGCTCAGACCAATGAGCTAATACCCACTTCCCAATAGCCTATAACCATTTCTAATCCTTACCAGACCTTACCCAGAGCTTGTACCAGACTTGTAACTCAACACCATCTAATCAACCCTCCCATTTTGACCTTAAACAACCTTTTGAATGACCTTTCTTATTGTTTTGTATGAGATACCTAAATCGTTTCAATTCTAATAGGATATTTACTTCATGTATGATTTAACTAGCATTAATATTGTTATATAAAAGTGGATTGATAGCCTATTCAGAAGCATCACGCTTCCTAGATCTAGCTTCTACTAGGTCAGTCCACTCATTGTTTTGTTTAAATCTATTTGGTGGTATTGTTTTGCATTTACAGGTAGTTCCTCCTAGCCAAAAGGGATCTCTCACAATCAACTTGGATCAAGAAATCGAACATGTGCACACAACCTTCAACCAACATTACAAATAAGTATTCCTCCTTGGCCTACTACCCTTATCTGTTTCATTAATTTGCTAAGAATCCAATGAAACATTTTGGCATGCCGGTGGGACCCATCTAGGGTTCCTTTGCATTTATTCATTCTTAGGAACCATTGTATGTTTGTTTCTTTTCAAAAGGAGTTAACATTAAATTCTCTCCATCTAGGAATCTTCTCTCTCTTCTATTTGTCTCAAAACATTTGTATTTTTAGTGACTAAAAAGAATCTTCTTTCTTTTCTTGCATTTGCATTAGTGAAATTCATATTATTTCCTATTCACTCTTTTTTTACATCAAATATCACATTTCAATTTGGGTTTTAAAATACTTGCATTTCATACTTCTATGTTTGCATTTTTAGCTCACATTAAAATTGAGGGCAAACCTATATGCTGGAAGTCATGCCCAACTGATGGTTGATTAATTTAATCAGTAGTTCACTTGCACACACTCTCTATATACCAAACCACTTACATAATTTACACATCTTCTTAAACATCCTCTTACATGGAAGAATTTTCAATGATCACATGATCAGAGGATTGATAGTGGATGCCCAACTGGTTTCTCTATCTAGTCATTATCTCAGAGAAAGGACCCCCCACCAAAACATTACCTAAAACCACCCTTAGATCTTGGATTTTCATAGGACACCTTCTATCAAACCAAAAACTCTATTCTATTCATGAGTCAGTCTTAAATAACATAAGCTAAAACATAAAATTCACCCATAGGATTTCATGTTTATTAACTTTTGCTTGATTTGTGTTTTGAGTTGTGAGGATGCATTCTCCATTCTCTTCTTCCTTTCACACCCCACAATTATAGTTGGTGTATTCTAAATTTTTCTGGTGTGTTAGGGTCCATCACTATCATACTCATAGATTTGGGTTGATATTTTACCTGATCTAAGTCACAAAAATCAAATTTCTCCATATTTTCAAATTTCACAGTGATCGGCGTCGGTCCAGTGACCGACATCAGTTTACTCATCTGACTACATCATCGGTTTACCTGACCATTGTCGGTTATCTACTTTTTGGTCATTTTACCAAAAACAACACTCACCACATTTTCTATTCTTTCTAAGTTCCTCAGACATATCATCATACCCCTGGATCTTTAAAATCACTATCAATCCAGTTTTGTCTCATTTTCATCAGTTATTGCCCCATTTGCAAAACTTTTGATTTCCTACAGTAACCTGGTATCGGTTAACCTAACCAACATCGGTCACCCTATCACCATCATCAGTTAACCCAACCATCGTCGGTTCTTATGTTTTAATTTTAATTAAAACAACAACCTATTTTTTATCCCCCAGAACTATTTTTCTCCATTTCTTCTTCTATTTTTCTATGTCATTTATAGAGAATATATTACCAAGCCTATGCCAACTCACATGGTTTTGACTCGTAGTCAAGCCAATGCCCTTGTATTCCACACAAGCCTTCAACCACTCCCACCTAGCCCATCACCACCTTCCATCCTGTCACCTATGGATCCTACTCAAGCCCATTATCATCAATATCGGTGATGAGGAGTTTGCAAGACTCCTTGACCAAACCCCTTCCTTACAACATTATCTCACCCATTCCTCTACTCACGATTCATCAGGACAATTGGTATATGACATGCCTATGTCCATTCCTCCTACCCTCGCCCCCACTTCCACATCAGCTACCACTAGCTCGACATTACCTTCATCCACCTTACCACCCATAGTATCCCAACTTGACCCCACATCATCAATATCTATGGCACCTACAACATCGGTCACACTTTTGACGTCATTTTCTCCCATGGTGTCAACCATTCCTTCATCAACCACCTTGAGCATAGCCTCATTTGCACTCGCCACCTCATATATACCTATTGCATCACAGCCACCCATGGTGTCGAAACCCATACCCCATTCCAAAACATCATCCTCTCCATCCTGCAGTATTTACCTCCAATCACTACAAGGATCGCTACATCCACCCCACCTACTTACACATATCACCAACAACCACCTATCTCGTCTATCACCTATTTGGGATATTTTTTTCCTACATCTATTCCCCCTCACAGTTCTCATACTCGACACCACCATATACTAGAATGTCATCCACATCATACATTCATCATCAACCCCCTTATACTATAGGGGGTGCCCAGTCATCACAACCTACCAATGACCTTATTAAAATGATGATGGAAAAGATGAAAACATTGGAAGCATCAGTTTTTGGCTCTCACAACTCTTTAACATATGATGAAATCTGCAATGAGCCCATTCATCCATCTATTCCCATTCATCCATATCCTACACATTGGGAAATGCCCAAATTCAATTGGTTCAACAACAAAGAGGACCCACAACAACACTTGTAGTCTTTCAAACATGGGTGTTATTTAATCACTCATGATGATGCTCTACTCTTACGGACATTCCCTATGTCCTTGATAGGACCCACATTGGATTGGTATAGTGGTTTACCTCGACATTCCATTTACTCATTTAACCAAGTGGCTCAAGCCTTCCTGGACCATTTTTCATCAATATCATCAAGAAGGTCACCATGACCGACTTGTACTCAACATGACAATACATACGATGAGTCTATCACATATTTTTTCACTCGTTGGCGAAGCCTCATCAACCAGCTTACATTCTAGCTACCTCAAACCTGAGCTTATAGAGTTGTTCACTCAGCTTGTTCTAGGAACATCTCACCAAATCTCTAAGTCCAAACCTTCCATGTACCTTTGATGAAGCATTCACCATGGCTAGAAAGCTTGAAATCATGCCATAGAAGAAAAGAAAATTCAATTGCATAACAAAAAATGTTGCATTCAAATCCAATGATGCTTCTTCCTCTTCAAAACCACAAAAAACTATTCCAAAGCAAAGGATTTTGCCAACGTGGTAGTTTTAAAAGCTGGCCATCTCACCCATCTAATCAATCGAAACCTTCTTCCAACCTTTCTCTCATTCAAGCTTTCTAGTTCAGGTGAGAGAAACAAAAGTACACTCCAATCGGGAGCCTTATTCTTCAGTATTAGAAAAAATTCTTAAAGTCAGAGCAATTGCTCTACCACCCATCAAACCACATACTAGTTTTGACCCTACTCATCTATGCCTTGCATGGTACAAGGAACATGACTATTATAACTATCATCATGTAAAAGGCCATAATGATGGTAATTGTATAACCTTCAAAAACATTGTCAAGAAATGTTAGACAATGGAGATCTTGTCTTGGACAACCCAAATGCACCAGCTAATCAAAATTTCATATCTTCAAGAATCCATTTCCTAATCACACCCCATCATCTAACCAAACTGGTGAACCTTCAACTAATGACAAGTAATGTCCATGAGGTCCATGTTGTGTTTGACACCATACCATGCCTTTCCTCAATTTCCTCCTATCCCCTCCATCGAGGAGATTCTAGCATGAGATCCTTTACCCATAGAGGATCCTATTTCATCTACTCCTTCACCCATAGAGGAGTCCCCTTCATCTCCCCCATCACCCATGGAGGAGACCACAATACCTCCAATACCATTTCACCACCCACCTCGCAACCTAATGAAACAACCTATGTGGTGTTAACTCTCCTACCCATGGGAGAGTCACATTCACCTCCCTCTCCACCAAAAGAGGAACCTACCTCATCCCACCTATCATCTCCCCTACCCATAGGGATCCTTTAGAAGTGCCACTACTTGTTGGTGATAATTCCCCATTAGCCTTCCAGGATCCAGTTGATTTTCTCTCAACTCTCTTACCCATAAGTTCCAAGCCAACCAGTTCCCTATCTCACAGACATATTTTACAGGGATTACTACTAAATCAACATCATCTCCTCTTACAAAAGTTGTCATTTTCATGCCTGGTCAATTGCTTGGATTACGTTGATAATTCCATGCTTTGGGGATGTCTCAGCTACCCTTTTCAACCCAAATGCAAATATCACTTGTTGATACCTCCATGATTTATCCAAAGGTATTTCAGATGACCAAATCAACCATGACCATGCTTGTTGAAATGAACTTCTTCTTCATCACCCTCACCTACATCCAAACCTTTACCAACAATCAAACCTATTCCTATGCCTAAGAACCTACCTATATCTACACCTTCCCCTATGTCCAGAGCCATCACCACATTGGGTGTCATGCCGACATCAAGCCTAGTCCACCCTCTGTCAAATTGGACTTAGCCACATCTTCACAAACCCATGCAAAAACTATTCCTCCACCTAAAAGGAAGACCCAACCTTCTAGGCCACATACACCGGTTTCACCCACTACTCCTTTGTCACCTTCACCACTTCCCTCCATCCTAGGACCTCACCCATCGACCTTGGCCAAGAAACCTCCTATCCAAGGAAAACCAAAAGCATAAACAGCCCCACCTCTTCATCATGATATTTTATCACACCCAACTTACCTACACAACACACCTTCACCATTACCCACATCTTTCTTACCACCTATACCCCCACCACCTATAGTAACCCCATCAATACCTATGATATTTCCTTCTCTTCAACCCATACCTTCCACCTTGCCTCTCTAAAACCTTCACCATGCCTCCTTTATCACCTTGGCTAACTCATCCTCTTCCACCATCTTCCTTCCCTTCCACATCACGTACTCCTTCCTCACCTTTACCCAGGAAGGTGCAACCAAAATTGAAAAACCCACTACCCTCCAAAGAGGTAGTTAAGCCTACAACACCTTCTATCACTAGTTCATCTACTACGCCTTTACCCAAGAAGGTACAACCCAAATCTAAAATAAGTACCACCTACCAAACTAGTGGTCAAACCCATTTCACATCCAATTCCACCTCCCGTGATGCCTCTCCCACCAAAATCACCCACACTTCAATCTAGACCCACACTCACCTCACATTGTGATCCATTGGTAGGGTCTTACGCCAACATTCTAGCTAACCTTTTAGAGACCTCTGTCATCACATTGCCACCCCTTAGACCTTACGACCCACTCAAACCCAAACCAAAAGGGTTTGATGATACTAAAATTTGTGCCTACCATCATGTGCCAGGACATGATGTAGAAAATTATAAGGCTCTAAAAACCATTCTTCTCTAACTTTGTCCTCCTGAACAAAAATTTTGATGATGATGATCTTCTAGATGAGGACCCATTCCACCTCCACCTATCACCACACATCCTCACCCACTACCTATTCAATGACCTTACATCACCACCTCCACAACCCATTTATCCTCCTCCAAAATTTGAGATCAACATGGTCCATATAAGAGAGTTAGCCAAAACCCCACCAAAATGTCAATGCCCTAAATTTTCACATCACAAGGCTTTTTCCCATATTTTTCCATCATTCTCATTTCCTATCATGACTACACATTCATGATCACTACTCCTTCACCCCATATTAATATGGTTAACATTGCCACTCATGCCCCAAAAAGACAAAGGAAAGGAGAAAGCAACTAGCCCATCCACCAATCTTGTGCCCAATATACCATTTGCACCACACCAAAATTACCATTCAGGGACCCACATACCCTATTTCTGATGGGGTCACCCATCATACAATGATAAAACAATTACACCAATCCCCTCTAAAAATGTCTTTGTATGACCTTGTCCAAACCTTAAATCCCATCGACAGGCCCTCATGGAGGTTCTACAATCCATTGAGGTTTTACCTAATGACCCTATGCCCATGGCCTCCATTATCACCCCTCACCATGTGGCCTTCTCACCAATTCATCCCCTTCCTCTACACCCACTACCACTCTCACCAAGTAGCCACCCTCAGTTTCTCTGATGACAAGATTATACCTCTCCAATTAGATGATCATGATCCCACCCTTTTCATTTCCATTTACATTGATAATATACGTTTGACATGTTATGATCGATGGTGGTGCCAACATCAACATCATCTCCTCCCATGCATATAAACCAAATGTGCATCCTTTCCAATTACATGCATAATAACCCAGTTATGTTACATTCATTCAATGATGCCATCACTTCCACCCTTGGCACCATCATTCTCCACATTCGTGTGGGCCCCCATACTATTCCAGAATTGTTCTATGTCTTAGAGGGGGAATTCCAATACAACATTGTTGCTTGGTTGACCTTGGATCCATGTCATGGGTTGTGTCCCTTCAACCTTACATCATTGTGTAAAATTTGAACATGAAGGACATAACTATACCATTCCAATTGACCCTTCACCATTCAAAACTTGTAACATGTTGTACCATGACCTAATGATGTCCTTGTACCAGTTAAGGCATCTACCACCACTGCCACTTCTCCTTCACCATAACCCCATCCACCAATGTTGCTACTACCTCTCCTCACACCTAACCTCTATTCCCACTTCCACTGTGTAGCCTCAGTAGCTGACCCATCCACTAACCCATCTACTTCTCAACAACATCTTCTTCTTCACAATCTCCTAGTGATTCATCTATTCCCATACTACCCACATATCCAACTACCGATCCCTTAGAAGGTGTTTTTCAAATGTCTCACTCTGGGGAGTACCACCTATACAACATCGACACATTCCTTACTCCTCAAGAGTATGGTAACCTTGCCAACATCCTCACTATGATCACCACATAGCATAGGTGAGGTTTTCCCTTATGGTCCTCCCCACCTTCGTGTACCAACTTAACATATGGGGACTTGATACTTCTACCTACTCACCCGAGCCACCTTCCCAAATGTGACCATTTTCATCTAACCTTCAATCTCTCACCAATCGTCACTTTGCCCACACCTTCCTCCATCATTGTGCATGGAAGGGTTTTGGTTTTTGTTTCTATGAACATGGCCATCATACTATCATCCCATGCACCACATGTAAACATAAAGACCAAATGGTATTGGCTTTTTCAAACCATCTTCCAAGAAATCCACGTCGAACTCATTGAGGATGAAAAACCTTCTTCACCCCATCTACCAACTTCACCACCTTCACCTATAGAGTCTATGGATCCAAAATCCATTCCTCCTAACTTTTTTTTTGAACACCATTTCCCTGGGACCTCTAACTTATCAACGTGAGATGGCGAGGCTCCCTCTTCTCTTCCCTTCATGTATCCTAACATGATCGATGATGATACACCTTCTATTAACATCATTCAATGTTAGATGATGAGTCTATTCTCACCTACCTTGGTGTGGAAGATTCTTATATTCATCGGTCATTACCTTTTGAGACACAAAAACCATGTTAAATGAATCACCATCAAAATCAATATTAACACTCAAGACATGACCCACACATTTTAAAGATAGGCCAATCTTTAGATACTACTAAACAAGAAGCTTTTACCTCATTCCTCTGAGATCATAGCAATGCTTTTGCTTGGTCCTATGCTTGATATGCCTGTATTGACCCAAACATTGTGGTCCACAATATCATAACTATTCCTAAAGCCAAACCCATAAAATAGAAGCTACGGAAAATGCATCCTCACATTTCCCTTCTTGTCAAAGAAGAACTCCAGTGCCTTCTTTTGGTTTCCTTCATCCTACCCATTGATTATCCCCAATGGATCTCTAACATCATTCCTATCACAAAAGTGATAGGGGACTCCATATTTTCATGGATTTCCATGACCTTAACTTAGCTTTCCCTAAAGATGACTTTCCTCTACCTAGTATTGACCAACTAGTTGATCTTACCACCGGCCATGAGATGCTATCACTCATGGATGGTTTCTTAGGTTATAACCAAATATTACTCACCCCGAAGATCAACACAAAACCACCTTCATCACTCCTTGGGGACCTTCTTCTATCGAGTCATGCCCTTTGGCCTTAAGAAATGTTGGTGCTACATATCAATGGGCTATGACTTATATATTTCATGACATCATGCATCACATATTGAAGATTACGTTGATGATCTCCTTGCCAAATCTAAACATCGGGCAACACCTTATAGTCCTTAAGGTCATCTTTGACCATCTCATCAAGTATTGTGTTCACCTTCAACCTAAGAAGTGTGTCTTCATTGTTCTCTTCTGGAAAGCTCCTTGGTTTTATCATTTCTTTGCATGGCATAGAAGTTGATCCCACTAAAATCAAGGCTATTCTAAAATGCCTCCACCTACTAACCTTCATCAACTTTTTAGTTTGTAAGGCAAGTTGTAATCTATTCATCACTTTATTTCATATCTTTCCGACCATTTCCATCCATTTCATCATCTCCTAAAAAAGATGTCTCCTTCAAATGGGATGATGAATGCCACAAAGCCTTTAAAGCCTTAAAACAATACCTCCTCCAACCACACTGTGCTCATTCCCCTAAGGATGACCAACCATTTTACCTTTACATTTCTACTACTTGATCATTCCTTGGGTGTCATGCTCACTCATCGCGATGAGAAACATAGGGAGCAAGCAGTTTATTATATAAGTCATACACTTTTGGACTATGAAACTAGATACACCCATGCCAAAAAAACTCTTCTTAGCCTTAGTTTTTTTCACCACTAAACTCTTGTCATTACCTACTTAACCACAAAACATTTTTGTCACCAATACGACCCCTTACATTACATGTATGCCAAACCTTACCAACATCAATGAGCTTGCACATTGGCTTATGCTTCTTGCAGACCTAGAACTCGAATTCATCATCAAAAATATGTCAAAGGAAAACCATCACCTGACCAACTTGTAGATGCACCTCTCTCTCGGTAATCAATCCTCTAACTTTGATTTCCCAGATGAATCCATTACTACCCTCTCTTTTGGATGATACCATTTACCAGATGACCTTATTCTTTGATGGTTCCAAATGTCATAGCGTGGGGGTGGTGCAGAATTTATCCTCATTCCTCTTGATGGTGAGCTATGCCATTATCTTTCAAACTAGATTTTGATTATACTAACAATATCACTGAATATGAAGCACTCATATTAGGCCTTCAAACTGCACATTGCCTTAGATGTTAAATCAATTAATATCTTTGGTGATTCTCAACTGGTTGTAAACCAAGTTAATGGTATATACCAATGTCATAATGAGATACTTCAAAAGTATAAGCATCATGTTGACATAATTTTGACTACCTTTGACCATTATGAACTTCAAACCACCCCATGTTCCACTAATAAATTTGTGGACACCATGGCCTATCTTTGCTTCTCAAATACCCACTTCGCCCTCCAATCAAAAATATTTGTCATAGTACAAAGGTTGCAATCACCTTCCTATCTATTTTGAGATGTCAACCTTGTTGAACCATTGAAACTGACCCATGTGACCTTTGGTATAAGCAATTTGTTGACTACCTTTCCCTTTCAATTCTACCTCCAGACCTTACTCACAATGGACAATGAGCCTTTCTCAAAAGTGTCTCTCACTATGTCATCATGGGTGGTCTTCTTTATAAATGTGGCTTTGACGGTATCCTCTTACGATGCCTTACAAGTTCTTAAAGTTCCCTACACCATCAAGGAAGTTCACGATGGAATTTGTGGAGGTCACTTTAGTGGTTTAGCTTGTCACTAAACACATTCTCTTCCCTAGGCTATTATTGGCCTACCTTAAACCATGATTGTTGTGATTATGTCAAACATTGTGTGAAGTTCCAACAACATGCTAATCTTCATCACACACCTAGTCATGCCTTACAGGTCACATGAGACCTTTGGCCTTTCTCTCAATGGGGTTTGGATCTTGTCGAGAGATCAATCCTCATTCTTCCCAACATCATCAATGGATTATTACCACTACTTGAATACTACACTAAATGGGTAGAAGCCATACCTCTTATTTCTACAAAAGCTGAGAAAATATGTGAATTCATCAACCATCACATCATTTGTCACTTTGGTGTTCCTCATCGTCTCATCATTGATAATGGAAAATAATTCAAAAACAAAACCCTATGGAAACTTTGTGATGCCTTCACATTCAACTCATTTTTTCTTCACCTTACTACCCTCAAACAAATGGCCAAGTTGAATCAACCAACAAAACCTTAAACAAAATTCTTATGAAAGTTGTTGATGATACTTTGGAAAGGATTGAATACACACATTCCTTTTTCCTTATGGGCTTATCGCACTAGTATTTGTACTTCAACTATTTCCACACCTTTCTCTCTGGTCTATGGTACAAGAGGTTGTTCTACCTCTTGAATTCCAGATTCCATCTCTTCATATCTCACTTAAAGAGATGCTCAATGATGATGACTTTCACCAAGACCATTTGGCACAACTTGAGTTATTAGACGAGTGTCATCTCAATGCTCTTGACCATCTCCAAATCTACAAAAACGTATCAAACATGTGCCTATGATAAACATGTCCCATGAATGAACCTTCCAAGTTGGTGACCTCATCTTGAAGGAAAATCAACATGTAACAAAAGAGGAGAAAAGTAAACGGGAAAATTTTCCTAATTGGCTTGGACCTTATATTGTTACTCATACCTATGGATCAGGTGCTTATCATTTGTCTTCACTCAAAGGTAAACCTGAACCTGAGCCCCTCAATGCTTTGCATCTTCACCATTCTATTGTTGAATCAAGTCCTATATCACCTTTGTCCATTAAACATTCTTGTCCCTTGAGCACCATTCACCTTCCATTTACCTATTTTAAGGATCAATGACTAAACAAGAATCATGTGATTACCCATCACCTTTTAAGCCTTATCTTCAATATGAGTACCATGACTCTACTCATGGCATGATTCTCATGGATACTTTTCATCTTTTTCAAGATGGAATCCCATGGTCATCACTTAAACCCTCTCTTTCATAGTTAGCCTCTGTGTGTTATGGTTTTTCTTCAAACAAAGAGCCTATTTTCTCTATAGTCTTGTCCATGACCTAAAAGTCCAAAAACAAAAAAATTTCAAAAGTAAAATGGGATTCAACTCCTTGAGTCAAAATTCTAGCAAAAATATGACTCCCTCAAAAGGACATCTATGCTTTCTATCTCGCTGCTATAAATAGACTTCTCCCTCGAAGGACAACTATACAAAGCTAGCCATATTGTACATAGTCTATCATAAAAAGAAGACTATTCTTGAAAAAATAAAATAAAATATTCAGAAGCTTCCCATCGATCAACTTCATGAATACCTCAAGGAGATAATCTACTCATCCCATATAGACTTCCCACATCGATCAGTCTATAAAAAAAAAAGTAAAAAAAAAAAAAAATTAACTTTTTCATCATGGACTTTCCTATTTTGATCTTGGGTCTCTTGCCAAATAGGCATGTTGTCTCACACTAGGTTACACTAAAACCAAACTTTTTCACCTCATCACCTTTTCACCCTAATTTCTTTCCCACTCAAGGGACATGCCACAAATGTGACATTTCGATCATGTGACTTTCTTCACCCTTAGAATAGTCAATCATGCAATGCCTTTAGGGTCTTACGTTCATAAGCCCATCTTTGGTATGGTAGACTTGTTATGGTTCTTACCAATTAGGTGGCTCTTTTGGTCACCTCTTACCCTTCACCTTCTTCATTACTTGTTGATTCTCCTATACAAGACTAGACCATCGACACCTACATTTTAAGAATTCCTCTTTCACCAACATCACCATGCCTAACTGACCTAAACTCAACCATGCCTAAAATCACCTAAACTCAACCATGCCTAAATCACCTAAATTCAACCATACCTAAATCACCTAAATTCAACCATACCTAATTGAACTCAATTCAACCATGCCTAATTGACCTAAACTCAACCATGCCTAAATGACCTAAACTCAACCATTCCTAAATGACCTAAACTCAATCATGCCTACAACCTACCAACCCATCCTTTTACCTCATCATATTCTTCCCTAGCTTATGGGAGAACTACATCGGCTGAGGCCCCTTTTCACCGGGCTATGTAGGCAGCACTCTGGGCATGGGGCCCTTGGAGGTTAGCTCGACCACTCTTTACCCTAACCAATTTTCCCCTTTTTCTATTCACATTCTACCTTAGTTAGTTTCCATTTTACACAAACACTTGGAAATTAAACAAACATAAAAACATACATACCTACCATTTGATTACATCATCATATCATCAATCATTCACATTCCATGATATCAAATATTGGAAATTTACACCACAACATACATATACATCATCATTTATTTTCCATACTACCAATAACATGGAAATTAAATCAAACCCAACAACATGACCAAATCATACCTAACTAACCTAAAACTCCACCATGCCTAACTGACCTAAACTCAACCATGCCTAAATGACCTAGACTCCACCATGCCTAACTCACCTAGACCCCACCATGCCTAACTCACCTAGACTCCACCATGCCTATACCTAAACTCCACCATGCCTAAATGACCTAAACTCAACCATGCCTAAGTGACCTAAACTCAATCATGCCTACATGACCTCGACTCAATCATGCCTAATTCACCTAGTTTCCATCAATACACAATAACAATGGAAATTAAAAACATAGGTACATCATCCATGCAATAAATATCATCATCTATATAACTAGGAAAAAGTTTGTATATATCCACATACACATAAAAATATATACATACAACTATCTCAAATCACTTGATACAACTCACTATCTTTAGCAATAGGGAGCCGGTATAAAAATCAAAATCATAAAACTCTCATATATAGCCTCACTATCTTCGACACGTAGGTGGGTATATATATAAAATCTCAAAAATAATAATCATACCAAGTGGCTAATCATCACCCCACCTCATATCCTCCGGGCCAGTCTCACCTGTCTCCTCCTCTCATGACATGTCTGTTGCCTCCCTACCAACATCTCTCCACCCTCCATGGGTCTCGGTCTAATCTCCACCTACCCTCAGTGAACTAGCCTATGTGAACTAGTAGCCTTGCACTTGCCCCTATCTCTGGGCTCTATGCTCTCTCTAAGCTATGAGTGTGGGATCTCATCCTCTCACTCACAGCCTCTATTGGGCTCTATACTCAGCATAAGAAGGGACATCTATCTCATAGTCATCAGATGATCCTGATAGTAATGTGCCTTGTTTAGGGCATCCCTAAACCTCACCATAGTCACCATTTGAGGTGGTGTCATAGGTCTCAATAAAACCTTGAGCCTATCTATCCTCGCCTAATCCCTATACCTATGTTGCCCTCTCCATTGTACCATGGGACCTTGTCCCACCACTACTTGCTTTGTAGTATGGGACCTTGTCCCTAAGCTTGTGGAGGTCCTGTGTCGTAACCTAGGCTTGTAAGGCCATAACCTATGCTTGTAGTGGCCAAATGGCCTTGTAAACTTACCACATATGCCTATAAGGTGGCTACTATACTCCATCCCCATCACCACCCTATGGTGGGTCACTTATACTGCAGCTAGCTGAGCCTTGTAAGGCCATCACCTGGGCCTACGTGGTGGCCCACATGCGTATGAGCTCTTGTCAATTGACCTTGCACACCTGTGAGTTTGTATGCCTAGAGTGGCCACTACCCCTGTAAGGCATCTCTCTATAATGTCACAGTAGCAAGATCGGGATGCCTTGGTCTCGGTGGTGCCACCCATCAGTTGTTTTGTGCCACCACCACTTCCATATAACCATCAGTGACTCCAAGCATCATCAATCCACCTATCCACCACTGCTCCTCCTACCATATTGGCACACTCAATGTGGTGGAGACATGGGTCTCTCCACGTCATCTCTCTAGTACTAGTGGGAAAGGTGGAGGCACATCTTGTGGTAGCCCAAAATGCTTCTAACCTAACTCTAAATGTGTATCATCTCATGCTCACCGACATGCTACTCCCCATATCCACATCTCGGTAGTTAAAGCTCATCTAACTCCTCCATCATGCCCATGTATGAGGGATAGCCAATGTAGGGCCTCCACACAATATCAACCCCTGAAAGTCCCTCTTAAGAACCTCCTCCTATATATAAACATCATGTGTGGCCCTCACCACCCTATGGATGACCCACCAACAGTACCTCTATATCCAACTTCAATTAATCCACCCCCAAACCAATCATGTCATGGTAAAACCCACTAGGTGCAAACACATGATATGCTCATATGCCCAACAGTGTAGTAAAAATGTGCAACACAAACTAAACTACCACAATCTCCCATAGGCCCATAGCTCACTATATAGCTACATTATGAATGCCAGTTCTAAGGAAAAGAAGATCCACTCCTCCATCATATCCTTGAGCACTCCCATCGTTCTCATGGGAATATCCTACCCTCAAAATTTTCTGGTAAGGAAAAGTAACATCTTTACCTCCATTATGCCTCGACATAAAAATTTTCTTTTTAGGCACTCAAAATCTTCATAAATGGCACCATTGGATAGAGATCTTTCTCATCTTTCCGAAAGGTAAAATTTTCCTCCTAACTCCACGTATTTTTCAAGTTATGGCTCCTTTTGTGGGAAATTTCCCTAGAAGGCCCGAAGAATGCACATCAAGTTAAAGAAACGTGTCCAGGTGAGTGGCCAAAGGAGAATTTGGTTTTTCCCAAGTGTTTTGGCGTAGGTTTCAAAAATGGAAAATTTTTCCCTGGGACCCATGGTAATCAAGGGATAGTTCCCATGCGTCCCTATGAAAAATATTGGAAAATTTGGCTAAGTGTTTAAATCCTAGATAGGGAAATTCCAGAGATGGCCCCAAAGATAATTAAAAACAAGACACGGTCTAAGAGACCGGAAAAGTGGGGCGCGCAGGAGTGGTGAGTTAGAAATTTTGGCAAAATGTTTCACCAAAAAATCTAAAAATTAAATTGTGATCTTCCTACCTTCCAACAAACTGATTACGATGTGGAGGGTGAGAAATGGAGTTTCGAGACACGGAGGAAAAGTTGAAATTTTGGCAAAGTGTTTTGCAAAATCAAAAAGGTGAAGTTTTGGCCCACTTGCCTTTCTACCAACTTCAAGAACGTGCCACATGTCCCTTAGGTGGAGCGGGGAGAACTTGGGAAATTTTCCCAATGGGAAAATAATGGAAAATTCAAGAAAAGGGCAAGCCCCTTATCAATGTGAGCCAATAGAATCTCGCCACGTGTTTAGTTGGGGCAAAAATTCGAAACAAGCCCGCATGGGAATTTTGAGGGTCAAACCCACACCTAATGGGGTTTTGACACATGTCCAAGCCAAAAATATCCAAGACATTTTCACCAAAATTTTGGAGAGAAGGCCCGAGCCAATCACATCACACCATTGTCTTCACCTCATCCCATGACAGGTAGTCTAAATTTTGAAAAATTTCCAAAGGAAAAATGAAGTAAAATGGAGCGAGATATTTTGACCAATTAAAACATGCCCATGGCACCTGAATTGGTGGGGCATGGGGAATTTTTGAAAATTTTCCAAATGACCAAAAAAAGGTAAAAATTCAAATTTTTGCAAAACATGCCGACCCGATTTGGCCTTGTTTTGCCCTAAATTTTCATTAAATCACCATATCTTTTGATCTAGAGCTCGATTTTCAATGTTCTTTATATCAATGGAAAGATGGTGAAATTATCTACAAGTTCCATGGTATTTTTGAATTTTATTCATTTTGGAGAGTAAAATCAAGAAACATCTTGGGCACGTGGTAATGGCCAAATCTCTTTCTCAACTAATTTTTGCAAAATGGGTCGCATTCTTCTTCAACATGGCCAAAAATTTTAGGGCATTTTAGTAAGGATGCCCATGCTGTTTTAATGCATATTTGGGGAATGGCTCCCATGTTTTTACATGTTTTCTCTCTCTGTAGGCTCGACCCATGCATTGAAAATCCAGTTTGGCTCATTTCTTGTTTTTAGGGTTGAACATTTTTTGAAGTTCTTAAAAGCTTCTTCTTTCACCTTCAACAAGTGATTTTTAAAGTTCGGACCTTCTTCATGATTGTAAATAAGAATTTACCTCTTCTATGTTGCAAATGCAAGGATTTTGACATGAGTGAAAATGACAGTGCGGACTCGTGATCAATTTTCGGTCCTTTGTTTGTATTGCTCTTGCTTCATTTCTACCTCCTCCAATTGCATCTTATCACTTTGTATGATGATGTTTCATGTTGCATTTCATGAAATTGTGTCAATTTTCATGAAAATGTTCACCACTCCTTTGGTGTATTTACCTATTAGTTTTTCAATTTTTGCACTTTCTCTCTCTCGTCTCCTTGAATTTAGAGTAGGATTAGGGGAAAATCTGCTTCTTAAATAATAGATCTTCGGAGGAGTTTGAGGAAAAACAGAAATCTAGAGATTCCTCTCTCATTTTACAAGTCCCACACTTCGAGAGAGTTTGACCATTTGTGCAAATCACATAGTACCCATGTTATAACATCAACTTACATGATTTGCTTCCTTAGGAAAAGCAATTTACTCAAAGGGAATCTTCCAACCTCGGTGATCTAGTAAGGTGAAGCAACATACCCTCCATCATCAATATAACTAGCCTCGTCTCTTGAGGATGGGATGCTTATGTCTCCATAACTAAGGCTCACACTATGATACCTCAGCTCACCCATCGCCTTCCCAAACAACCACTATCGGCTCCACTGATGCCTCTGACAAAATAGAATAAACTGGATCCCCAATAATTGGTATCTATGGATCTTGTACACATCCTCTAGGGTGATGGTCATCTCATCCATCGGTAAATGTAAATGTTTGTCAACTGAATCCCATATGTCAATGAGAGTGACCATCATCATCTATGATCTCGAACTATTCACCTATAGCATCGGATCCTAATCAATTCTACATCATTCATATGTTCCCACTCCTCTGTGGTCACACTAGACCACATCTATACCAAAAGAGGTGGTACTCTATCCCACATCCTCAATAGTCCCTAGCATGCATCAACAAACCACAATATTGTTAATACTTTCCTACCTCCAACACCTATTAATCCCAAACCCTACCCAATCACATTAATCATGCTTACCCTTCTTACCTAATTAACCTACATGCCCAACCCAATTTCACCCCATTAATTTTACCCTTCCCTTACCTCTATATAGTTGACTTCACCTATTCCCACACTACCTTTCCATACCTCATCCATATTACCCCTATTCTTACTTCCCATAAAACTTCATTTACATTTTCTTTCCTATCTTAGCCCTCATACCCTTTTATTTACCTTTAATTATTTTTGGTCACCTATTTTCCTTGACCATCATTCTTAACCAACATTGGTCACCTAATCCTTGACCGATGTCCAACCAACCCTAGACCAAAAGTGGTCTCTTTCATCATGAAAACAAAAACTGAAAACCTGTCCCCCCAAATCCCATTTTTATACAAAACTCACTTAAAACTCACCTACAACCTACCCCATCCCACCCAAATTCACCTTACATTTAATTATCACCTTATTTAACCTAATTTTTTCTATCATTTAACCTATTTTCACCCAAATTTCAAAATCCATATTCCCACCCAAATTTCTTCATTTTGAAAGCATAATTTAATCAAATAACAAGTAAGAAGAATGCCTCCTACCTCATCTCGGTGTCGTCTCCTCGGTGGCACATCTGGCCGTTGTCTGGTTATCCACTCGAACCCTCTCCCGCCACTACCATTTCAAAATCTAACTCAAATCTCTCATCCACTCAAATCGATTCAATCGATCTCTGGACCCACCGATCTTCACTCATACATCGTAGATGGCCATTTCAAATTCACTTCACAATTTCACTTTCCATAGCTCACAAATTTCTCCTCTCATTTTCACAAAATGAAAACATGTTAAAATGAATCCATAAAACATGGATTTTTCTTTTTTAACCCCAAATCGACATGACCAACATTAGTCATACCAAACCAATGTTGGTTACCTTATAATTGACATCAGTCACCTATCAAGTACCATTTCACCTACATTTTTCCCATTTTGACCTAAACTCATTACTGCCAAATACCTTTTGGCCTTACCAACACTTATTACACCCTACCCACAAGCCTAAATTACCTATACATTTCCTTAAATGTTTTAGGGACATTTTATTTACCTATACCTCGGCCTTACCCATGCCATGACCTACATACCCTAACCAAACTACATTTTGTGACCTTTGAACTCATGTACTCGCTATACCTTGTAATGTTGTTACCCATGTGGTTTAGCCTAATGACCTTACCCTATTGTCATGTTGTTTATCCCAACCAAACCTTTGGTGTACTAGATCATACCTAAACAGTCCTGCACCTAACCTAAGTTGTGTTTCTAGACCATATCATGTACCCTGGATACTTGAATCACTTCACCCTCATTTGGATAAACCTATCGACCTTGGACGATGTAGAGTTTGCACGCTCTTCTACAACTTGGTACCGTGTCACAATCTATACATGTGTGTGCATTTGATTGCCATTACCTATTACCTGATTTGACCATTACCCATTACCCAAAGTGCCCATACCCTTACCTACAACCCACCTACCTTCACTTTCATCACTTACACATTTATCAAACCACTCACCGACTCCATCTAACACCTCATCAATTCCTGGTTTGAGGGGGATCACCTCCACCAACACTTGGGGAAATCTCACTTTCAGCCCTACTTGGGGAAATCTAACCCCATTTCAACATGGAACACTTTTCCTATTTTTGTTAGCAACACTTACAAATAAAAGATACACAATAAAAAGGGGAAAAATGTAGACACCAAAATTAGGTCATACTCCCCTTTAAACCCCATTAATTAAATTAACCATATCCTACCCATTCATATCCCATAGTGCACATGTTAATTAAATTAATTATCTTAATTAATTAATATCCTCACTTAACCACCTCACCTAGCCACCTCACTCAATGACCTACTCAAACTTCATTAATGACCTAAGACCAAGTCTAAACCTATCCTAACTAACTAGGACTTAGTCTAAAACCTAGACTTAACTCCTATTAACAAACCTAAAAGAATCCTACTTATCTTGCCATGATCTATCACTTGAGACTCGGTAGAAGGTTGGAGATCATGCCAAAATAGCAACAATCTAGATATTTTTGGCCAACCTAGATATTCCCACCTTGACCAGACACCGGTTATATCTCAACCAATGCCGACACCTAACCATCACTAGTTAGGTTAAATACATTTCCAAAATCCTTTGCCCAGGTTGGTCAATTGATTCAGGATCTCATTTCTTCCAGAGACTTGGAGCACTCAATTTCTTTAGCACTTAGGAAAAAGAAGACACACGGAGCACTACCAACATCGATCACCATTCATCATCCTCTTCACGATCACATATTCACAACAGAGAGGCATGGAGGTCTGAAATGTCATGGCATGAATACAATGGATCTTCTCTTTGGATCTCTACTGTCACCATCTTCATCACCTACATCCTCCAATATATTTTCCAGTAAGTATTCAACATCTCCTCATTGAATCTCTAGTTTCTTTGTGTAGATTTGTTTATTCATCTCTCTAGTTTATTTCTCTCCACACCCATATACTTCCTCCCTTCCATCAACCCATCACCTGATCATACCCAGACTTTCCACCCATTTTCACCCTCTCTTGATCATCTCTGAGTCTTTCGAAATAATTTTATGACCCCACTCTCACCATTTCCAACCTCTGTGCAATCACAAGGAGTCTGGAAAACCAATTCTAGCAAATTTTTGATAATTTCCCCTACTGATGCTAGTTAGCCAACTGATGTTGTCACTCTTCCTAACTAGCATTGGTGAGTCACATGACATTGGTTACTATGTCTATGGAAATATAGCTCAAACTAGTGAGCTAATACCCACTTCCCAATAGCCCAAAACCATTTCTAATCCTTACTAGACCTTACCCAGAGCCTGTACCAGACCTGCAACTCAACACCAACCATCAACCCTCCCATTTTGACCTTAAAAAACCTTTTGAATGACCTTTCTTATTGTTTTATATGAGATACCTAAATCGTTTCAATTCCAATAGGATCTTTACTTCATGTATGATTTAACTAGCATTAATATTGTTATATAAAAGTGGATTGACATCCTATTCAAGAGGCATCATGATTCCCGGATATAGCTTCCGCTACACTCATTGTTTTGTATATCTCTATTTGGTGGTATTGTTTTGCATTTACAGGTATTTCCTCCTAGTAAAAAGGAGCTCTCATAATCAAGTTGGATCAGAAATAACAAAGCGTGCACAACCTTCAAATGACATTACAAACAAGTATTCCTCCTTGGCCCACTACCCTTTCTATTTTATTAATTTACTAAGAATCGAGCACCACACAATCTTTGAGTGGGCTCTTACTTTGTTAGTACAAATATACATAGAGCTATGGGCTTGGATGACCCACAAACACTATGGGATTGATGTTGGATTTTTACTATAGTGTTGGGCCCATGAGCACATTGCCATTGCTCACACCCATTTGGATTGCCTAGTGTTATTGATGTGAGGCACCCAGGCTTCATGAGATGGGGTGTGAGTCTTGGTAGAGTGAGGAAGGACAAGGGCTTACCTATTATAGAGACTTGATATCTGGATTACAGGTTGGTGATGTGATTTGGTGGTCGTATGTGGATTTTCATAATTTTCCCGAGTTTTTAGGTATTTAATTTATTCACAATAGGACATACGGGTCTAGGGCTGCGAGATTTGGAGAGGATGAATTGATAAAATTTAGTCGGGTTATGAGACAGTTCGGCCTGGTTCAGATATAAACGAGGATTTAGTTTTGTATAGGTGGGAGGATGGGGATACTGATACCCCACAAGAAGTTATGAAAGGGCCAACACCCATTGTTAAACAACTAGGTGTGATGGGTCTAGATGAGGATGGTCATGTGGTGTTGATTGATGATGTGGGGGTCACCCCAGATTTTAGCTGTTTGGTGGTCCCATTCATTGAGGAGTTTTGAGAGGATGAGGGTAGTGGAGAGGGCATCCCGATCAGTTAGATGAGTGTAGGATTGAGCAGAGGGAGGAGTTGAGGAGGGTGGTGAGGCTGATGAGGAGAGGGTTGATCCTGATGCCACTATAGCTCCAGATGTTACTATAGTGATGGATGAGAAGGCTGTAGTGGAGGAAGAGAGAGATGAATTAGTGGGAGTGTGAGATACTCTTATTGGAGAGATAGATGGTTTGATAGTAGAGCATGATGTGCTCCAGAAAAACTTGTACATGTCTCTTCTGATAGAGACCAGTATAAGAGTCAAAGAGATACTTTTAGGAAGGCCTTAGGGATCATGGGGCCTTCTATTTCTAGGATGGAGCTATCGGTGATAGTCTAATAGAGAGGAGCATCAATAGGGCCTCCTTATGACATGGTTTCAACAACACATTATGATCTTGTGCGGAAGGAGAGGGATTACTATGTTGAGATGGTGATCAAGAACTACCCTGATGCTACTTTTTGTATGCATATTATGTTGCTGCCCAAGGGGTGCTACAACAACAACAGCTAGGCCCAAAGATAGTGTGATGAGTGTAGGAAACCACCTCGAGAGAATGCTTTGAGAGGGGAGATGGCGAGGGAGGAGCTGGTGGTGGTGATTGTGTAGTAGGATATAGTTTTGATCCTAGTTTGATGGATTTTACTACGTGATTTTTATAGGCTCATGAAAGCCTTTTTTTTATATGTATGACATTACTCTGATTATATGAACATTTATATGTGTTAGAATTTGATATATGATGATGGTTATGATGATGTGCCCTTATATTTTTGTAATGTGTATTTTTAGATGTATTTGTTGATACCTTCAATGGTGTTGTGTTTTAATTTTGGCATGTTGAAAGTAGGATCAATGTGTTAAAAATAACAAATGTGACCAAAATAAGTAGAGTAAAAGTGGAGTGAAATCGCCACTTATGATATTTTCATGTAATGGGTTTGATCTAATAATTGCACTTGTATCCTTTCAAACTGTTAAATAAAAACCATCAATAGATAATTTTTAGGTAAATCGCAATGGATTTGGGCAATGTATTTTTGCTAGAATAATGGAAAAGAGAAGGGGATCATGTGGATGCATGCTGCTATAAGGGAAAAGGGTTCTCCTCTTCAATAGATTCATAGAGAATTGATGCCCCAACTTTTTATAACTTCTTTTAAAAGAAAACTGATCAATGTGGGAAGCTTGCCTATATGCTTGTATTGTGAAGGTTGATCGATGCGGGAAGCCTTACATATATGAGTAGCCATCCTTCAAGGGTATGGTCTACATTTTTGATTATTTTAACTTGAATGGTTGTCCTTCATGGGATCGGTCCATGATTTGATAGGTAGTTTTCCTTTGAGGGATCAGTCTACTTTTTGATAATTTACATTTATTGTAAATAACTGTCCTTCGAGGGATCAGTCTATTATAGTGAGATATTTTTAGCATCTAATGGATTTATCTCATTTTGTCAAGATGAGGGCAGAAGACCCTGATAAGTCATTTTAAAGGAGGGAAAGAATTCACATGTAACCTACATCCACATACCCCACATTTGTGATGCTAGTGGATAGGTGTAGTGATTCTTGTTGAACGGTAGTTGTTGTTCATAATGGAAGAATGAATAAGATTTGAATGAAAAATGATGTTATGATGGTAAACTACTTAACAATAGAAAGTCCATAAGTGTAATGTATTTAAGGGTTCCACTTCAGGTTCCCCATTAAGGGAAGCAAGGTGGTATACTCTTGACCCATATTTGTGAGTGATAACATAAGGGCCAATCCAATTAGGGAAAAATTTCCATGTTTACTCCACTCTAATGTAGTCACATTTTGATTTTCTTTAAGCATGAGATCACCAATGTTAAAGTCACATTCCTTAACATGCTTATTATATGCCCTACTGATATGTTGTTGATAGAATTGATGATGTTTAAGAGCTATTAGGCATTTTTTGTCCAATAATTTGAGTTGTGCTAGGCGGTCCTGGTGATATTCTTTGTTGGGGATAAAATCCTTGAGAGATACACATAGTGATGGGATTTTTATTTCAAGAGGAACAATGGATTCAGATCCATAAATGAGTGAATAGGGTGTAGTGCCCATAGGTGTGTGGATGCTAGTTTGATAATCCCATAGGAAAACAAGATTTGGACATGTCAGTTTTTCCCTACATAATTTATAGTTTTCCTAAGGATCTTGTTAAGTATTTTTTTGGAAGCCTCAGCTTGTCCATTTTCTTGAGGCTAGTATGGTGAGGAGAAGCTAAGTATGATATTGAAATTGTTTCAAATCTCTTTGGCTACCTTGTTTTTGAAGGATTTTCCATTGTCTCACATTTAGCTTGTGTGGGATGCCAAAACAAAATATAATGTTTTGATATATGAAATTGACAATGGGGCCAGATTTTGTTAAGGTCAAAGGGATTGATTCAACCCATTTAGTGAAGTATTCTATTACAGTAATGATTGAGTGATGATGTTGAGATGATTTTGGATTGATTGCGCCAATGAGGTCCAATCCCCATTGAGAAAAGGAAAATGAATGAGATCGAAATGCAATTGGCACTTAATGCATTTATTTATGCACACACAAAATATTTAGTGATAGTAGGCCAGTAATACCCTAGCCGTATGATACATTTAGTGATGGCGTTACCACTAAAATGGCCACCACAAATGCCATCGTGGAATTCTTCAATTGCTTTGGTTGACTCGTGTGATTTAAGACATCATAGTAGTATGCCATCAAAACTTCATCTATAAAGGATACCACCTATGATAACAAAGTAGGTGACACATTGGAGAAATGATTGTTTAGTAGATTGTGAGAGATTTGATGGGATTTTACACTTAGAAAGGTAATCATGTATCTGTGTGTACCAAAGATCAGGTGAGTTATTGTCAATGACGTCAATGGATGGTAGCTCATTTTTATGTGAAGGATGATCCAAGCATTGAATAATTACATAAATTTTAGTGTTATCTTTTTTATTTTTCTATTTCAAAAGGGACAAGAGACCCAAGAGATGCCATGGTGTCTACAAATCTATTAGAAGATCATGGAATGACTTGAATGGTGTAATGGTCAAAGGTGCCAAGGAGGAAGTCGACAATGAATTTATACTTTTAAAGGATATCATTTTTACATTGATACTATTCTTTTACTTGACTGATGACAAGTTGAGAATCTTCGTAGATTTCTAAATCATGGACACCTAAGAAAATAGCAATAGTTTAACCCATGATTAAGGCCTCGTATAATTCCATATTATTATTGCATTCAAAGTTAAGTTTGAATGACAAGGGAATGGGAATATTCCACGGTGGTATGATGATGACAACAACCCCTCCAAATTCTTGAAATTTAGCATAGTCAAAGAAGAGGGTCATTTTAATGGGGACAAAGTTTGTTTCATAATTTTCAGATTCATTAATGTTATTAATAGATTCATCAGAAAATATTCATGGGGTGGTTGATTATCTAGAAGAGGTTCCTCAACGAGTTGATCGATAATGGCTTGACCTTTAATAGACTTTTTTGGTATGATTTCAAGATCAAATTTAGTCATAAGCATCAACCATCGAGTTATACGGTCATTACGGAGTTATGTGGTCATTGTGGTAGGGTTTAGCGTACATGGACTTAAGTGGATTAAAATTAGTGACAACCTATGTTTTTATTTGAAGAGATAATGTCGAGTTTGGAAGTAGTGAAGTACAATGCACATCATTATTTTCAGCTTTAGAGTAGTGTGTTTCATATTCATGGAGGGTGTGACTAATGTAGTACACGGTCATTCCCGACATTGATTATCACAATGAGTGAGCATGGATCCTAGGGAATGCTCTGAGGTAGATATGTAGAGATAAAATGATTCCCCTTCATAAGGTGGTGTAAGTATAGGTGGTGATAAAAATATTGTTTGATTTCATCAAGGCTTTCTGTAGTCGAATCCCATTTGAAACACTATGTCTTTGTGGCATAGATGGTGAAATGGTTGATAGTGGTTGGAAAGATGTGATATGAAATGCCGTATGGAATGTAGTTTTCCTTGCAAAATACACAATTGTTTGAGATTAGAGGGTGGAGGCATTTTGATGATTTCTCTGACTTTTATGGGATTGACTTCAATTCCATGAAGAGATATGATAAATCCTAAAATTTTTCCGGTGAGGACACCAAAAACACATTTTGTAGGATTCAAGTGGAGACAAAATTGGATGAGATAGGTGAATATTGATTCAAGAACATTGAGATGATCCTTCCATGATTTATACTTCCCAAGGAGATCGTCAACGTAATCTTCAATAATTTTATGAATGAGATCATGGAAAATATACATCATAGAATGTTGGTACATTGCCCCAAATTGTTTGAGACCAAATGGCATGATGTGGTAGTAAAAGGTTCCCCAAGGGGTTATAAAGGAAGTTTTGTGTTGATCATCGGGGTGATAAGAATTTGATTATAACTAGAAAATCCATCCATGAGGGAAAGAATTTCGTGGTCGGCTATTAGGTCTACGAGTTGATCTATGTTTGGTAGAGGGAAGTCATCTTTTGGAAAAGAAAGATTGAGATCCTTGAAGTCTATGTAGATAATTTTTTCCTAAATCTTTAGTTACTAGGACAATGTTGGAGACCCATTGTGGATAGTCAATGGGAATGATGAAATTGGTGGTCAAAAGGTGCTGCAATTATTCCTTAACAAGGAGATATATATGTGGGTGCATCTTATAGAGATTTTGTTTTATTGACTTAGTGTTAGGATATGTGACAATGTTGTGTACAAAAATGTTGGGATCGATCTCGGCATATCATTATATGAATAGGTGAAGGCTTGAAAATATTTTGTTAGGAATGTCAGTAAAATCATTCAATTCTTGTGGATCGAGGGATTGGATGACCTTGACTATGCAGGGGTCCTAAGGTGTTCCTAAGTTAATATTAAGTGTGGATTCATTAAGAAGAGTGGATGGTAGGGATTTTTGAAGGTAATGATCTTTAACTCCCATATGAGATAGGATATATTTGTTGTCCTGAAATTAAAGGATGTATATGGTTGGTGAGTATTCTTCAACCATTTCTGGATGAATAAGTGGTAGAGATTTAACGGATTCGCTGGATTGATATGTCAGCGGTCCTAATGATATAACATTAATTAAAAAAAGTTAGGTGGAATAAGTATGGCATCGTCTTTATTTATGGAACATCAAGGTTTATGGGTTGTGATTCTGGTTTCGAAATAATTACGGAGGTAGTTGATTTAGATGTATTGGCTTCACATGCTACATGAAGGGGTTCTTATAACCTAGACCAATTTTCTCATGAGGTTTAAGGGAATGTAGAATCGATGATCATGGATCCCTTGTTCATAACACCCAAGACCAAAGCCTTTCCATGCACAATGATGGAGATACATACAAGAAAATTTTGGATTATCAAGGGATTTGAAATCCAATGTGAAAGACATGGTATGATGTGGATTGATAATGTGAGATGAAGGATGGTTGCATCCTCCATAGACAATATTGGTTTTAAGATAAGTTGGACCATAAGAGATAATATATCTTATGTTAGGGTCGTACATGGGTTGTTTTTCAGGATGACCATATGTTTTTGGTGAAGGGATAGAGTTGAGCATGAGGAGGTGATATTCCCCAAGCGTGAGGTGCTTCACGGATTTACCAAGAGAAGAATATTTTGGTAATTTGGAAGAGGGGATAGAGGTGCTAGTAGATGCTTGATCAGATGATTTAGGCATGGACGTAGGTATAAGAATGTCATTTGGGTGATACATCATATAGTAGTCAGTGAATGGATTCATATTAATAGGGACAATGAACGTCTGGCAATCATGTTCATATTTGAGACAATGATGAATGGTGGAAGGAACACATCGCATGGTCCATGTACAGGGGTGTCCTTGTAACATGTTATACTAAAACTCTCCTTCTATAATGTAGAAGAGTTTGAGTAGATTTTTAACACCGACCTTGAGTGGAAGTATAACTATGCCTATAGTAGGTACGATAGTGTCGTTGAAAGAGCATACTAGAACTAGAGTTTGAGTGATAAAATGCTGGGTAGTTGAGTTGATCAAAGGAAAGGGATGATATGATGTTGATGGTGGAACCACTATCAATCATGACCCTCTTGATGGATATGTCATTGATTTGAGCAAAGTGATGAAAAGTGGTAGGTCATGATCCTCTGGTCTAAGAGAGGGAATTTCAGATGGTTCAAATGAGATGGTGGTAGATGATTTTAGGGAACCTACAAAATTTGTGAAAGGGGATGGATCATCTTTTGGGATAGTGATGGATTGGAGGGCCTCTAACATGGCATGTTTGTGAGTTGGTGAGGTCTACACAAGTTCATAAAGCGACATCCTAACGGGGGATTGGTGTAGTTATTTAATAGTTACTTTCTACAACACGGTGAGTGGAGATGTAGCTGCTTGTATTGAGACTTTGAATTTGGATGACACTATTTGATTAGGCTCTTTAAGAGATAATGAAATGGAGACCTTAGGTTTATCAGATGGTGCTGATAATTCGGAGGTGAAGGTATGGAAACAAAGTATCTATCTTCCTTAGACCCAGATAGATCTTTGTCATAATTTTATGAGCATGTGGTGACATGAACAACATTGAATTGGTGGTTAGATGCTTTAGGGGTAGAATCTTCTAAAGGTATTGAGGTTTATGTTGATGTTGCATGAGAAGGAAGGAAGAGTGAACTACCAATATTTTAAACTTTTTGATGAAAGGCTCTATAATCCTCTATGGTATGGCCTCGTGTCCTATGGTAATAAAAAAAGTAGAAAATTCATACAGGTGGGATTCTACCCATGGTGATTTGACAACTTGGGAGGTGGTAATGTGATGAGTGCTTCTTGTAATAATTTATCCAAAATGGTGGCATAATGTCCTTTAGGTATGAAAATAGCTGGGAATTCATTTTTCTTAGGAGGAGGTGAAGTAGGTAGTTTAGTAATAGGTTTTTTACTTAGCGGACATGGGGGATTTTAGTACATGTCATAATAAGTGGATGTGGTGGTTACAAAGGATGGTTAGGTTTTATAGGAGGTAGATGGTAAGGATCAAATATGGATGTGCATTGCAAGGTAACATATGTGAAATATGGACTCACGGTGGGGGTATGATGCATGAGTTTTTCCCCTATAATGATAGGGTGATTAACCAGTATGATAAAAGGAAGATTCATGCAGAGGATCCAAATTCGGGGGAGATAAGGATGGTTTTTAGGATCTTGAGTGATGTTTAATTCGGGAGGTCTCATAGGTCTTAGGTCTGACATGACAAGAGGATTTCCAAAAGTGGGTATGTATTTTGGATGAAATGAAGGAAAGGAGGAAGACCATAGAAAATAATAAGTTTCATCATAATAAGGACTTCTAAAGACTTGAATGATTCCTTGCTTATTAGGTCCTCTTGATACTTTAGATGAACTAGGTGTATTTTTTGAAGTCGATGCTAGTGAAGGAGAAGAATTTTGGATGGTGTGGTCTAAATGATTTGTAGATTTTGGATTGTTTATTTTCATAGATTGGGGACAATCATGTCTTATGGTTGGCTTGGGCGGGGGTGATTGTGCTAAGAATGTTTCAAGTGGTATCATAGTTATATTTTCAAATCTATGTGTAGGCACTAGTGTAGTCATGTTGAAGGGTAAGGGTATGGACTCATAATAACATCCATTGAGGATACAAGTATGTTTTGATGTGAGAAAGCAAAGTGGTTTGGTAGTTTCAAGCTTGTCAGGTTTTGGCTTAGACTCTATAAGTGTAGGTGATAGATACATAGGGAGATTTTGAGAAATGCGTTTAACAGGGAAGTTTCTATGTTCATGGTTTCAAACTCATTGAGTGCTGGTGTTGATTCTACAAATTTTGTTTCATTGGGTGATGAAGTGGTCAGAGGGACATGCTCGATTTTAGTTATCGTATTAATGGTATGAACAATGTTTGTTTGTGGTTTCTCGAGAGGAAGAGGGGTGATTTGGAAAAGGATGCTTAAATATGTTGAGGCCTTGATTTGGGGGTACGTTTGGATTATCTAAGTGAAGGTCACCCTTGTCAATCAAGTCTTGAAGCACATTACGAATGTGTGACACCTTTCATGTCATGACCATTGACCTTATGGTACTTGTAGAAGTCATTATCTCAATACCAAATGGGTTTCGAAACTGATATATTGATGGGTCAAATGGGTGGAAGTGATATTAGATTAGAGGTAAGAAATTTATCAAAAATTGCACCATAATTTTCAGTTATGGGTGTATAGTTTCACTGTTGACGAAAGCATTCAATGGTTGGATTTTCCTTAGGATCGATTTAACCATGACGGCATTGGCACTGATTTAGAATTATCTGAGTTGAATGGTGGCTTGGATGGGAACTCCATTTTTGGTTTCTTAGGACGAAGTTTTACCTGTCCATCTTCTAGGGCTTGTAATTATAACTTATGGGCCATGGTAAAAGCCTCATCAAAATTTTGGAATGACTGGATTTGCAGAGTAGACAAAATGTGTTTGGCACATGCGCGGTAGAAAATTTCAATTAACTCTAGCTATGGTAGTGTAAAGGATAGTTGATTGGTAGTGGTTCTCCAATGAGCTACAAAATCAGTGATGGATTCATCTTCAAATTTTCTAATGGAATACAGATCATTAATAGTGATTTTATGGGATATGTTTATGGAGAAGTGGTCTAAGAATAGTTGTGCAAGTTTTGTGAAAGAGAATAGTGAGTGATGTGGAATGTTGTTATACTATTCTAAGGTAGGACCAACAAGGGACATGGGAAAGGTCCTCAGCATGAGGTCTTGATCATGAGTTATTAGATAACATGCGTGATGAAAGGCACAAATGTGTTGTTGGGGATCTTCTTTTCTATAAAACTTAGTAAGTTTTGGAAGCTCCTAATGAGGTAGATATGGTTTGTATGGTACATAAGGGTGAATGGGATCATTAAAAATTTGATCATAAGAGAGTGCATTCTTGGATGTTGATGAAGTGGCTTCTAGGATAGATATGCGGCTTAAAAGGGCTTGGAGAGGATAAACTAGCATTGATTGTTATAGGGATGAGATTGGATGATACATAGACTGATTTTGTTGTGAGTACACTTGATACTACTGCGGAATGTTCTATTGGTAGGGTGTGTTCTATTGAGGGATGTTATGTTGGTATGGGAGATTATGTTGATAGGGGTTTTTCTACTATGGGACATGGTATGATGGAATATTTTGTTGATATCCATACTGTTGAGGCATATTTTGTTGATTTTTTTGGGAATGTTTTGATGATGAAGGATGTTACATTGTGGAATGTTCTAATGGGATGAGGATCCTTTCTATAAAGTGATAGGTTGTGAGGTTTGAACATATTGGTATTGCAATGGAATCAATACATGCATAAGAGGTTGTGAATATGTAGGTGTTTGTTGAGAAGACATAGCCGAAGCGGCGAAATATGGTGCATGTTGTGGAACACTTTGTTGTGGGATACCATATAGTGGGATGTTATGTTGAGGTACAAACTAGGGTGCAAAGATCAATGGTTGTGAAGGTTGTGGTATGTATTGTGAAACATGATGTGTACTAGTAATGACACTAGTGTTAACCAACAATGTTGTTGTGGGGATGGACATAGTGATATTATGGATGGGAGTAGTAACTTGTTGGGAAGACATAACTATGGAATGGGTAACAAAACTCAAGGGAGGTGTTGGCATGTACGAGGTGACTAGAGGAGTGGATGATGAAGTGAAATTGTTTAAAGGTGGTGAGGATCCTACAAAAAGACATGAGGAAGATGTGGGTTACTGAGAAGAGGTGTTTTGCGAATGAGATCATGTGAAGGTTGTAAATGGGAGCTGATGAAACCTCAAATGCCTCTAGTTGACTAATGGAAGATTGTTTGTTCAAAGTTTCAAATGGATTTGTAGAGGTGAGAGATACTTGAGGTTGGCTACTGTTTGATGTTTTAGAATGAGTCAAAGTGTATGGATATAAATGTTGGACCGCAGGATCTTGATTTTGATCAACAAGGCCAATAATGGTAAAGGATGAATTGTAGGTGTGTTGGATGGGATGAGGCATGAACAATTACATTTGAATGTTTCTTTTTTCTAGATAAACATTAAAGGTAAATGGGATTTGAATCTAACATTTCCTCAAAATGGGGTCTTAACTATTATAGAAAGGGAGTTTAGATGCTTGAGGATTGGAAGAGAGGAAGTATTCCTCTTCTTACGATCCAAGTGGATAGATGATTTGACTATGATATCGATGTGGGAATGTGAGAGTTTTTTCCTATTGTATTGCTATAATTGGCCCCTACTTCATGCCAAGTTTGTTGAGGGTCTGAAAAGGGGTTAGATGTGTCTGTTTGATAGTATGGAAGTTGTTGTTGTGTTGGGGTAGAAGGTGCTGAAGTGAAAATGGGAGATTTTGTTGATATGTAGGTGGGGTGGACATGTTTTTCGGGGATTTGATTATGGGCTTGTTGTCTAGTAAGCACCATAATAAGAAAACACATATAAAATACCCAAAAGAAAGGAAAACAAGTGGATGTGTTGTTTTACAAACAATAAGCAAGAACAATTAGAGAGTGATTTTATAGTTATCTTGATTAGTTACAAAAAGAAATGAAATGTGTAAGATGGCTAATAGGGGTCCTAGGAAGTGGTCATCTAGGGATGGTTTTAGGTGTGTTTAAGGGTGGAGTCCTCGATATACCCAAAGGTACGTGAGGTCAAAATCTATACTATTTCCATTACGGGTGTGGTATTGGGCATACCCCCTCATTTCACAGGTCTTCTTTGTGATAAGAGAGTCAGTCTGTTGAGCCAAATATACCGACAAGTAGGAGATTATACTCGACTAGAACACCGAGTCAATTTCCTGTTGGGTGATGAAATACCAATCAATTTCAACTAGGTGAGAAATGTTTAAATGTGTTTTAGAATTTGATAGTGATTCGGTTGTGTGTGAGGGAGGAGTAAGTGGATGTAACCAATTTTACCTCCTAATTAGATTATGTGAAGCAAGAAGAATGCAATTGTTTATTTTAAGATTTCAAAATGAAATGTTGGTTTCGATGAAGATAGACAGACAAGAATGCAAGACAGGAAGTTAAATGGAGGGATTTAGAACTTACCATGAGCACGCTCCTTTTTTTTCAATTTAAATTTAATATTTGATTAGTGAAGCTTGAAAGTATAGTTTCCAAAGAAAAATCTTGCAAATCGATTAAAAGTAACAAGAATTAGTAAACAAGACACTACAACTGATAATGAGATGTTAGAAAAAAAAACAAAGGAATCTCTAGTGATTGGGACAATTGTGAGTGATTAATCCAATCATTGTGATTGACATTCAGTGAAAACAATAATTAAATTAATGATAAAATGAGGAAATTAACATGGATTCAAGGTCCCACTGGGCATGCCAAAATGTCCAGCATGGTTTTACCTTTGGTTTTCTTGATTGTTTCAAGGGGTAACAACTGAGCTTGACCTCGATATGGTGGGGTTTCTAGGATACCCACGATGTTGATTGTGTATGTTTGTGCACCATTTAAAACAATGGATCAAAGCTTCTTTACCTATAAACAAGCCTACAAATCATGCTTTAGACAAAACAATGTTACTTTTCAAAAAACACTCATGCTTTTATTAATGTTTATGATTGTGCTACAAGATAATAAGATAGAAATGTGACTATCACTTATTTATATTAGATACATATATAGCTAATATTAGTCATGATTTAAATCCATAATTTAGACTCTTGGTCTGTAGAGGTTTTCGCACACATTAGATGCTATAACATCAATTATCTCTTCGTTAGTAAGGTCAAAATCAAGGAAGAAGATGTATTCATTAGCAAAAGAAGTCGAAATACTCCTCTTGGGTGTTATAAAGATGAGAAAATAATGTGTCAAGATACTAGATATGCTGATGTGACTGTGGGTGTCAAAATCCGAAGTGGTGTGGTAGTCCTTGTCTAAGAGCTATAGGTTGGTCTCATAAGCATACTTGTACTATGGTAGATCCACATGGAGTGTTATAGCTTCATTGTACACATCCCATAATGCTTCATTAGCCTCAAAAATGTGTTGAGTTGTTGTGAAGATATCCTTAAGATGATTTAAGGGTGCATTTTGAATTACGTAGGGCTCAAGATCATGGAGGATCTTGTATTGTTCCTAGTAGATTAGATGGTGAACAACGGGGAAGGAATCAATAGTGGGAAGATTAATACCACCTAATGCCATCTAAAAACATCATGCTAGTCAAGATATTGATAGATAACAAGAAAAAGCTAGAAATTTTTAGTCAGATTATGTAGAAAACATAGGAATCACAGAAATTAGGGCAATCACTAGCGATTGTTGCTAGTTCTAACAATTGATAAAACAAAGTTAAAACAATTGATTAAGCTATGAATTTTTATGAAAATAGAGCATTATCAACATATGAATGATGTATAAACAAAAATGTACCTTCTATTAGTATCTAAAATGAACAAAACAAATAAATTACCTTGCAGAACGAATCAGTTTGATGGATGGATGGAAAAATATGGTTGAACACTGAAAACAAGTGATTTGACGATGGATTCGACATCCTTTGGGTAACGTAGAGTTGGCAAGAGTTGATATGAAGTGCTTGGATGTTTGAGATGTTGGAATGGATATAAAATGCCCTTGTAAAGAAAGAGAATCCATGTTTGTTTAAATGAGGTTTGAAAACATATATTTATAGATTGTCGATGATCGGGAAAAGCATTGATGATTGCGGAAGATCTTAGTTTAGCTTAAAAAACAAGTGATTTTCTTCTATTTTGAACAAGATATGATAACTTTGAAGTTGTTAAGGTGGTGGAGTGGAAAAAAGCATGAACTAACTTGGTTACAATAAGAGGAGTTAGCCTTTTTTTGGAAATATTTAGTTAGTTAGCATTTTTAGAAGGTTAGTTTTTGGAAATGGGTTAGTGCTTTTTGGGAAGTGGTTTTTAGAGGCAGTTAGGTGGTTAATGAGGTGTCATAGTGAGGTGTCTTAGTTAATGTAGTGAGGTGTAAGGGGAATTATTTTAATTAATTAAATTATTTAGATGTGAGGGGTGTGTGATTAATTAATTAACTAAAGATGATTTAAGAGGGCGTAATGTCATAAATGTGGCACTTTTGATCGTGAGTGCATCTAAGTCGAGGGATGTAAATTTTTGGTGTCTACAACTTGGTTTTGGATATGAAGATACCTTGATCTGATTGACTGATTTGTAAGCCTAGAAAGAATGAGAGGTCCCCAAGCATAAACATTTCAAATTCCTCTTTCATCATATCAAAATCATATGTCATCTTATCATGATCTCCTCCAAAAATGATATCATCCACATACACAATGAATATGAGAAGATGATCTCCTTCTTCCTTGATGTAGAGATTACTAAAAACACCCTTTCTAAAACCTTGCTTAATGAGGTATGAATCCAATATGCTGTATACAAGCTCTGCTCTAGGAGCTTGTCTAAGTCCATATAAATATTTTTCAACTCCGCACACATAGTATTTATCTCTAGTCAATGAAAATCCATCAGGTTGTTCAATATATACCTTTTCATTTAGAAAACCATTGAGGAACTCAGATATCACATACATTTGAAATAATCTTATCTTCTTGTAAGCCATGTAAGCCAGAACAATCTTATTGCCTCCATCCTTGCCACTAGTGAAAATGTTTCATCAAAGTCAATTCCTTCCATTTGTGTGTAGCCTTTGCACACCAGTCTTGCTTTGTTTCTTGTTACTTCTCCTTTTTCATTCAGTTTATTTCTGAAGACCCACTTTGTTCCAATTACATTTTTATCCTTTGGTCTTGGCATGAGCTCCTAGGTTTCATTCTTTTCTATCTGATCCAGTTCTTCATTCATTTTGTCCACCCAATGTTGATATTTTCTTTCTTCTACAATATTCTTGGGTTATATCATTGATGAAATGTTATATCTTCATGGTTTTTCTTGAACTCTTAGTATTATTCTTGTGAGAATCCCACCTTATTTATTTCTAATGATCCAATTTGAAGGATGATATCTCTTTACTTGTCTCGAGGGTGCCTTCATTTCTGGTCTTTCTTACTGTTCATCTACTTCTTCACGTGGAATTTCCATTTCTTTAACCTCTTCTTGTTCTTCATGATCATTACGGTGATGATTGCTAGACTTGGAAGTCTCATCCACCTTCACAATTTTTCTTTCTACAATCTTCTGCAACCTTTTATTGTATCACCTGTAATACACATTGATTCTACTGAGTAGCCAAGAAATATGCCTTCATCAACTCTTGAGTCAAATTTTCCCAAATTATCTTCATCTCTTTTGATGTAGCACTTGCTTCAAAAAAATCTTATGTGTTTCACATTTGCATGCCTATTTTTCCACAATTCATACAATGTTTTGTCATTGTTTACTCTCCATTGAGCTCTATTTAAAATGTACACTGTTGTATATATTGCTTCACTCCAATATCTATCTTTTACTCATTCATATTCTTGCCATTTCTTACAGTTTCAACATTCATTTTTCAACATGATTTTCTTGCACATTTCTCATTAGACAAAATTCTCCACCTCTTTCTAATCTTAAACATTTTATCTTTTTGTTCTTCTCATTCTCCACAACTCCATTTTTCCGAGGTGTTATGCCTGGATTTTTATTTAAACACACTGTCTTTCTAGTGTAATCATCTATAAACAACATGAAATACACCTCACCTTGTATACTTTTAGTTCTTGTAGGCCCACAAAGATATGTATGAATCAACTCCAGAGGTTTGGTTGTAGAGTATTCTTTTGACTTGAATGATCTCCTTGTTTGTTTACCATGCAGACATGCTTTGAAAAGTGTATCTGCTGGTTTTACAATTTTTGGCATATGTTTCACACACCCTTTAGCACTTAGTTTTACAAAATTATCAAATCTCATGTGTCCAAGCCTCCCCGTGCCATAACCAACTATAATCAACCTTACTTGTGAAGCATTTTTCATTATTTATTTCATTTAGCACATACATGTTGTTCTTTGTCCTTTTGGATTTTACAACTTTCTTTCCTATTTTTCCATTGATGATATCACAACCTTTTTCATGGAAGATCAGATTATATCCCCTTTTACACATTTGACTCACACTTAATAGATTGTGCTTGAGACCTTCAACATATAGAACATTTTCTGTGATAGTCTTTCCATTATCTAGACTCAAGGTTCCTTTTCCAACTATATTTGCTGAATTGTTATCACCAAATCTCATAGCACCAATGCATTGTTTGATAGTGAAATGAATTTTCTTTTTCACTGTCATATGACTAGAGCATCCACTATCCGATACCATATTATTTCCTTCATTTTGCACATGAAATGTGGTTTGTACTACTGAGCAAGACTCTTTTATTTTGTTTGCATATTTCTTTATAACATATACCAATTTCTGTTTATGAGGTTATTGTTTACTTGTTGAAGCTTCATTTCTCTTCTTATGATAATTTTAGTGAACATTATTATAGTTCAGTCTAGTGTAAGATGGGCCAAAGTTTCTTCTATATCCTCTAGATATTTTTCTACACTTAACAGCCTTGTGTCCAAACTGATTACATGAATAACAATAACCATAGAAATAATGTGTGTACCTCATAGCATAGGTGATTCTAGGAGTGGGACTCCTTAGGAGGATTTGATGAACTCTTTATTTACAACAAAAGATGAGCTTGGAGTTGATGCGCCTTTGTTTCCTTCATTCTTTGTAGGTTCTTTTCCGTTACTTCCTTCCTTAAAACCAATCCTAGACTTATCATTTATATCACGTTAGCCACTTATTATACCAGTCAAAACATTTGAAATATTCTCTAGATTTTACTACATAATAAAATTACGATCATTTGCTCCATCTAAAATTTTAGTCGCTCCAGCTTCTGAGTTTAGTTTTGTGCACTCATCCTCCTTTTATTTATATAAGATTTCAAGATATATTTTAGCTTATTTTCAAGCTCTTTGACTTCATTAGCCTCTTCTTATTCTCTAAGAGTTTGTCTTTATTAAAATATGTGGATTTGTTCTTCATAATATTTCAGTGTGCACCTTAGATTTTGATTCTTTATTCTACACAGTTTTAATTCTTCAAGAGCACATACTAATTTAGCTTCAAGATTTACTTCAGCTTCTTCTTCATCAAAATATTTAGAGTTAACTATATTTTTTCCTTTGGAGCTACATTCTATAGATGCATCTATGTCCATAAAAAAATTTAGACCGACATTCATCATTTTTATTTTTAGAGTGAGCTCTGGGTTGCTTGAATCAGATTCACTTGACTCTTCTTTTGAATAGAAGTTACTTTTGTTCTTAAAGAAATTCTTCTTGCTATTTTTTTATATCCAGTTTCTTTCTTGTTGTGTTTATGAATGTCTTCTTCATGTTCGGACTGAGTTTCTTTAATTTTATTTGGACATTTAATAGTAAAATTACCTACTTGTCCACATGCGAAGCATTTGAAAGGGAGTTTTCCTTTATACTTACCTAAACCTCTTTTCAGTCTTCTTACAAACATTGCTTCAATATTTTCATCATCTAACTCATCCTCTGAAACTGATTCTTCTTCTTCTTCTTATTTCTTGGACTTGGGTTTCTTTCTTGACCTTGAATGTTACTTCTTTCTTGGTAGTCTTGGATCCAATAGTCCTCATCTCGTATGCTAAAAGAGTGCTCTATAATTCATCCATTGTGAGAGTATTCATGTCTTTGGCTTCCTCTATAGCTGAAACCTTTGCATCATACTTACTAGTCAGAGATCTCAAAATATTTTGGACTATAAAAATTCTTCTAGTTTCTCACCTAGGCCTCATGATCATATTTATAACTTCATATATTCTTTGCATGTAGGCCACTATGCTCTCATCATCCTTCATCTTTAGATTCTCAAATTGAGCTTTGTAGGTCTACAATTTCACTAGCTTGATTTTTCATCTCCTTCATAAATACTTTGAATTTTGGTCCATATCTCCTTTTTTTTGTGCAATACATAACGTTTACAAACTTTGTTTTAGTCAAGCCACATAGAATAACATTCATTGCTCTTGAGTTGTATTCATATTTTTCTTGTCTGCTGAAGAAGTGATTAACATGGTTGGAGGATTGTATCCTTTCTCAACACATTCCCAGATATCAAAAAAGTAAAATCAGATATGTTTTCTTCCTTATTATATATAATGCATAGTTCATTCCAAAGTGAAGAGAGGTGATCTTGACAATGATAAACCACCTTGAGCTTGATTTTCTTCCATGCTTGTGAAAAGAGGATCTCCTTGAAGATGTTAATCTTCGATAGAAGGACTCACTCTGATACCAATTGTTAGAGATCACAAGCACTAAGAGGGGGGATGAATCAGTGCAGATTAAAATTAATTTATAGAGTTAAATTAATCCACAATTTCTTAAATTTGAGTAGTACTATATCATGTGCATTTCATCAAACATATATTAGACAAAAAAACCAAACATAGAATTTATAGTGGGAAACCATTTTTGGGAGAAAAACCCACTTGAAACCAAGGATTTATTAGGAACACCAATTCTAAAGCTTACAATGGTTTTGGTTGAGAACCCACTCAACCTGTGAAGCACCCATTTCACAACTTCAAGCACCCACTTTGAAGGTTTTCTCGAGCACCCACTTAGTGAATTTTAGAAATAACCAACTTGTAACGAGCACCAACCCGTAATTTAATTAGCTACAACTAATATTTTATAGGCACCCACCCACAAGGAGGTTGCAACCCCTTGAATATGCTAAGATACTACTTATACTTATTTTACATACAAATTCTTATCATCTAGTTTCAAAATTTATTACACAATAGATTATGATCACTTTTATGTGTTCACTTTGTTTATCTCTTATGTTCATCTGATTTAAAATCCTCTTGCTCAATAGATTTGCCACACAAATGTTTTTTTCACTTGATATATCTTGTTCACTTCATCTGTTTTCTCTTCTCCTTCTTCTCTATTTTCTTTTGTAGCTCTTTTATCTTGAATGCACCATCTTCTCACTTAAGAACACTCGTATTGGTATCAAATTTATTATAAATAGTTAATTGACCCATTCCAATACTTCCTTGGCATGCCATGTACTCTTTCCTGCTCTATCACCTGAAAATATGGTCCATTAAATGAATACAACTAACTCTAGATTTATTCTTACTATATTTGTCTTGATTTCACCCTTTTCTATGCATTTACCTGAAAATATTTATTAGTTGATTCCTAAAAAGATTTCTCATCTTTCTAGTATTTCCAACATAATCAAGATGAGTGAGCTGTTTTCTTCTTTGATAATTAATTTTTCCTTGAAATTAGGAATCACATAGAAAATTGCAACTGCATTTCCACAAAGTCAATGAGCATTAAATGTTGATAGATGGAACTGTATATTTATTCATTCTTTGTGGAGCTCAAGTTGTATACTCAGGCTGCAATCACCAAATAATAAAATCACCAATTTTATTGTTCTTAATACCTTTCTAGTTCATACTTGTTCTATCTAAAAATTTCCTTAGCTTCTCTCGATTTTCTCATTTGTATCATGGGAGTTTCCTTTGATCTACGGATTTTCTCCTTTCATGGTAGTTTTTTAGTCATCTATGACTTTTCTTTACTTTGTGGATCTTTCAATGTTTAATAGATTTCCTTATTTCCACTGATTTCTCATGGATTTGTTCCATGTCCGTGATTTTATCCATTTTCCTATTGCTTTTATCATTCTTTGCATCTATCTTCCATCCTTATTAGATTTTCAAATTCTTCGTGGCCTTTCTACTTATGCGTGACTTTCTCAAGATTTCCTTACTCCAATGATTTTCCTTTAGACTATTCATACTTATGTGGCTCTTCCTTCACATCTCATGGCCATACCCATTTTCACTCAACTCATCCTTTAGCTTATTTTTTCTTTATGGCTTCATCCCTTTACACGCGGCCTTCACTAAGCTTCTGTGGATTCTTCTAGAGTTCCACGGCTTCCTGCAGACTTCGATGGCTACTTCATGAATTTGTGGCTAGATCCTTATGTCTCGTGACTTACAAAAAAATTTGATTAAGTTCCTTAGAACTTATACTTTATCATATTGAAGCCTCTGTGAGCTGACACTACCAATAAACCTTCATCTTTCTCGTTATGTCACTTTACCGATTAATAGTTTTTACCATCAATGCCACTTGACATCAATGACAACACATATGAAAATGAAAAAGGTCCAATAACATATATTTGAAAACTTCTTCTAAATAATAACCTCAAGGTAATGGAATGGTGGAATCAACTAATAAGAACCTAAACAAAATCATGAAGTGAGAAATGAATATCAACTAGAGGTAGTGACATATAAAGATCTCATACATGCTCTAGCTAGACATAATCATGGTGAAGAAGGCAATAGGCACATCACCTTACAAGCTTATTTATCAGAAGGAAGCTATGATTCCTTTGTATCTTGAATTTCCTTCATTAGAGCTTTCCCAACATATAGAACTTGAAGGCATGAACCAAGGAGAAATAATAATGGTAAAGATGGTGAAACTTTAAGAATTGAGAAACTATGTCATGATCAAGTTAGAACAACATCAAAATTTGACAAATAAATGGTTTGACAAAAAGGCTAAACCTCAAGCTTTCAAAGTTGGTGATCTAGTCTTAAAATGGGATGTTGAGACAGAGCCAAACTAGGGCACCATTCAAAATTTTATGCACTTTAGAATGGCCCATACACTATCAATTCTTGCAAGGATAAACTAAGTTAATGAAAATAAAGACTAACACCTAGTAGTCTTAATTAACAAAATTAAAGCAAAATACAAAGCACCATCAAGATAAGAATTAAACAAGGTTAGACACTAACATTTATCATATTAAAACTTTGAAACTTAACATGCTAATTGTCTAAATCCTCTATTCTTTTGATTAACAACAAATAAGTGAATGAACCTATGTAGGCTTCATGGCAAATCAAAGTGGTTGTTCTTGATATTCCAAGAACCTAGGAATGGGGGCTTATCAAAGTTGGGCTACAAGACCCTTTTGACACCTCCCATATGACCTAAGCACTTTTGGCTAGAAAAGAGGCTTAACTCTCCAAGTGGTGAATTCTTAAGAAAACAAAGGAAAGCTTTTAGTCTATTTTGCTATATGCTTTGCTTTTGTCTTCTCAAGAAGTTTAGGTGTAAGTGTAAAAGTAGAAGGAGGGCTCTTTATATAGCCCAATGGATAAAGGAACCACTTCATCCCTTTGCATGTGGGATAAAAGGTAAAACAAGATTAAGAATGGATAAGGTTGCTTTATAAAAGGTAACCTTACTTTAGAAGGGTTTAATTTATACTTAGCAAGTCATGGGAGTTGGGGGTGTTTTAATTAATCAAAGGTGATTAACTAATAGGTAGATGTAAGCTTATAGAAGCTAATTAGAGGAATATTAGTATGATTTAGGCTATAAAAGGGATTAAATCAATTAAATATTGATTTATTGGTTAAATGAAAGGGAAAGCTAATTAATTAATAATAATTAATTAGTCTAGATAGAAGGGGGATTTATTAATGGAAGGTCGTTAATTAGGGTATTCATTAGATAGGTGACTTAATTAATTAGCATATTGTAATTAATTAATGATGATAAGAGAGAATATGAGCACTTTTTGATGATATGTCACCAATTTGCAAGAAGGAGATAATTAGCGCAATTTAAGTATTTAAATTGCTCGGGCGTAATTATGGGTGTCTACATTTGCCCCTCTTTGGGGTGGCATAAGTGACGCCACTTCAAAGATAGTAGATGGATGGAATTTTAAAGGGATAGAAGAAAAATTAGTAGGAGGGAGAGATGCCCCTCGAGTGTCGATGGGTGATGAAGGAAGACGATCGATGATCGAAAAAGATGAGAAATAGATAGAAGAATGGGAAGGGGCAGAATGCCTCGGGAGACGGAAGATTAGGGGTGAGAGGAAAGTGATGCAGAAGAAATATGGAGAGGTGGAGAGAAGAGCTTAGCCTCTAGCCTTTGTATTGGAACAATTTTAGTATCATCATATTGCCAAGAGATCTACGTCATTGGTCCTTATTAAAAATATAAGCATACAACAAAAGTAGAATGACATGAAAAGCCATACTATGAACAATTGTCCATTGCTGAAAACACCAACTCCATGCAACATACAAAATGTAATGCAATACGAGAAGGAAACAAACTCATTTAACAGGGAAAACAAGTACGAATACACATATCCAACCCAACAATGGTCAAGACAGTTGTACAAATGTTTTTTATCAAGTTGAAGAGATCCACATGTTCATGATTGATGAAAAGGGTTAAAAATGATGCCCCGAGCAAGGATACATGCAAGAGGAAATGATGATGGACACGAGGTCCAAGTAGAAAGCTTTGTGCACAACGAAATAGTACACTAGGCAACAAGACGTGCCCCAGAGTATGATGAAGCAAAGCAAGCAGCTAGCTTTGTGAATGGTTGTGAATCGGCGATCCACAAGTCATATTAATCGGGAAGATGTGAAACAAACCAGTAGGATATGGAGAGATACCATGCGCAAGACACAAGTTTCAGCCGTAATAAGCACGTTACCTATTTTTGTAGATTTTTTACTTTTTAGGATTTTGTGAAAAATTTTGTCCTATTTTTGGATTTTTGACGTGATATATATATTTTTGTTTTTTTTGGTGTTTTTCGAAAGGTGGTGGATAGTAGAAGAAAATAAAAGAAATAGAATGAAGGGCCTAGGTGCAACAAAACATGCCCTAGGTGGAAGAAAGAAGAAACAAGTGACAAATAATGTCCTTGTTTAGTGGAAAAATTAATAAAATAATTATTTTAAAAATAATTATATTACGGGAGTGTGGATAAGAAGAAAAACCATCTAGGAACAATAAAAAATTGTCCTAGGAGAAGAAAGGGGTATTGGATGGCAAAAAATGCCCCAACACGGTGAAAAATAAAAGAAAAATAATTATTTAATAAAAATAATTATTCAACGGTGAACAGAGGAGAAAATGGCGATCAAACGAGCCTCCAGGCATTCATGGCGGTGAAAAACAAGTTGATATACCCCACCCGGGGTAAATCACCATGACCAATTCATTTTAACCGAGCACTATTGAGTTTTTACCATGAGGCTCTGACAATGATGAGGACGATGGTGATCGCACGGGATCGATTGAGGTGGGCAAACATAGTCCGAGGGTACTAGTGGCATGCCGACGATGGCACCTTTGTGAGTACTCAAACTTTTCTTGTCAATTTTTGTAATTAATGCCCTAGAATTAGGAATTAGGCTAGGGGTCACGCATCGGCACATGCATGCACGCAGGCGCAGTGTCACGTTATGGGTGTGGTGTGCCTCCTTCGGGGCATAGGTGTCCCATGGCATACATGCACACACGTGTAGGCACACACACCACACACCCATGCATATGCACACACACCACACACATGTGTGCCCATGCACATACCTCACCGTAGTGCAGGCAAAAGGGGTCACACATGCGTGCATGTATATGTACCTAGATGATGGCACAAGTGCCAAAAGCGTGGCGCACATGCCTCAAAGGGCACGTAAGTACCAAAAGAGTGGTGCACACACCCCAAAGGGTGCGTAGGCACCCTAAAGAGTGGCACACATGCCCTCAAGAGGGTAGGCACCAAAGAGTGGAAACAGTGAGCACATTCACTCGAAGAGGGTGTACACACCTGAAAGGGCGTGTAGGCACATTAGGCCGATGGAGGATAGACCAGAAAATGCCAAAAAGATGGCATTTTAGAAGAAAATTTAGGATTTTTGGGTTAACCCTAAAAGAAAAATGATAGATAGAATTTTTAGAAGAAATGTTAGTAACTGACATGTGGTCATATTTTGCGAGATGATTTCGGTGCTTCAGATGTGTGAGCGTCATTCCCAGATTGCCGAGCTAGAGGGGAGCATGCGTCATCGAGACCGGCACTATGGCCATACTTTTAGAGGCGGTGGGGTTAGGCCCCGTAGCCCATATGCCATCCATCATTTTGGACCATGGATTACTTGACTGCATTGGCCAAGTGATGGCACAATCGAGAGTCAGTGTTTTAGACTTCCTATTGGGAGATGACTATGACCCTAGAGGATGTATGGTGGATTCTCCAGCGTGCTTGATCATGGGTTCTTTGATTGAGTACACCTCTGATAGAGGGCAGATTAGGGCAGCTTGTAGTGACTTGTTTGATAGAGATGACATACCACATGATGGTATGACTATTGCATTACATGAGTGTATTTCTAATCTGACACTACACCGGGGGCCTTTATATATTATGTCACTTATCAGTGGGTTTTTTCTCACTGATAAGACAAGGACATCTTTCCCGAGAGGGCTACTACCACTAGTACATGGTATTTTCAGCAGTGAGTGCTATTGCTTGGGGGCAGTGCATATTGGTACACTTGTACTGGGATTTACATCTTATCACTTACCACTGTTAGAAGATAGTGGGGCCAGCCTCATTACTACAGATTTGGTCATGGGATCACATTGCCATCGGGCGCCCCGTGGGTACTCTTCATGCCCAAGATCCAGAGGAGCCATCTTACATGGCATGGGTATCAGTAGGTGGTGATGTACGAGGCCACCTAGGCAGCCTATATAGGTACCAACAAGATTTTGATGAGTTACCAGAGAGAGACATCATATGGAGACCCTACAGGCACATTCAATGGCCAGAGGATGTCGTAGAGCTCAATGTGTGCATGGTAGAGCATTACCTCATTGGCAGTTGGAGCTATATCATCAAGCTATATAAGGTTGATAGATGCCAACGATAGCTAGGCATGGTATAGGGGGTTCCACAACTAGACATATGGTATGCCCATTGAGACTCAGAGAGGTAGACTATGGGGCCACACATACAGTGACCCGAGCCAGGTGAGTTTCTTTCAGGTGGTCCCATAGGCATGGGACCCAACACGACATAGGTTAGGGATCCAGGCACCACAACGGATTATTGGACTTGGTACACCACTGTCTTACCCCGATGTCTTACTATCCCGGAGGAGGCTTGGGAAGTAGGTGCTCGACCACCTAGAGAGATCTGGCATGGTGGTGACCAGAGAGTAGATGTAGCAGCTCATGACCTAGAGGACCCATTCGATGGGATACCACATGATGAGTAGGGTACCGCCTAGGTACAGGGACCGAGGCACATGGTCCAGGATAGGCACCAACACAGTTTCCTAGAGCTAGAGTCCTAGAGTAGGGCCAGTCATCCAGAGTGCCATGGATCAGTCCTAGTGGCATACACTGTGGCACAAACATCCACCCTGCAACAACAATTACAATAGGCTCTAACCAAGAGAGATCAAGCTAGAGTAGAGAGAGATGAGGCCTAAGCCCTAAGTGTGATAGTGACAACTGAGTGAGATTAGGCTCGAACTCAGATTGTGACCTTATTAGCAGAGTGAGAGATCGTGCTCGGGCCTGGGATGGCCAGAGGTGATAGTGTTGTGCACTTTTAGCAGATCTGACAGATGGCCTCACAGATGGCTCAGATGACAAGCCTATATTAGCAAACATAGGCCCAACTACAACCTATGATATTAGAGCGAGATAGGCTCAGGGTAGAGTGCGTAGTGGGCCAGGCCGAGCTTTCCCAAGATTCAATAGAGATAACATTCTTACCAATGCATAGATGGTATAGCCGTGATGGCCTAGACACATAGAGATCTGGCTATAGTAGAGGGTAGAGCCTCTTATTACAGGTCTCTATATTTTGAGGTAGTTCCTGCTGAGCGGCGAGTGCCTTCCTATAGCCAACAGTCGAGTAGAGGCACTAGATCTAAGAGGCCACATGCCTCAGTGGAGCAACCACGACCAGAGAGAGCCAGCGATGCTCATGCCATGCCACCTCCATGGGACAGACTAGCTACCCCATCAGAGGGCTCGAGTCAGCCCTGATGTTTTGTATTTTCACATATACCTCTTGATGAAGGCTATGAGCAGATTGTACTCTATGTATTCCATTTTATATTTGTACAACAGTTTTGACACATGCCTCTAATGAAGGCTTTTGTATTCAGTGATTCGATGTATCATTTTATTGTACGCCTCAGATGAAGGCATTTTTGATGTACAGTAGTTTTGATACATGCCTCTGATGAAGGCATTTTTGATGTACTACCGTGATGTATATCCATTTTTGATACAGATATACCACACATGTATTATATGGACATTTTTGACATGACATATGTGTATATGAGATGGACATTTTTTATTATTTCTCATGGATAGATAGCTATATTTATGATGTTATATGATTTGATTTGACATGTATATGTATCATGATCTTGTTGATGTATCGCATGTGTTTTGATTTCTAGATGATTGATCTTGTAGAATATATCAAATGTGTTTGTTTATGTGATGTACCACACTTAGTGGACGGGATGATATGATGATAAGGGTGCGAGGGGGATAGATTTTGATATTTGTGATCCCTCTTGCCCCCATTTGATGATACGATATGTGATGATTAGCTTAGCATTCATGTATGATGTATACTTAGCTTTTTCTTGATATATGATGTATAGATGATGTTAGATGTGATGATATTGATGGTAATGTGATGATGTGATAACAAAATAATGCACATGCAACAAACACAATCAAATGCTAACAAAGAACATAATGAATTAACATAATAACACACCATGATTCACTAGCATTCAAAAACACACCTCAACATGTACAAGCAAGAATAAATCTAATCTAAGCAAGAAAAGATGAATTCTAACAAAGTATGCCCAAGCAACAAACAACCTAAAAGCATAAACATGAAGCAACTATACAAGCAAACAAGCAAAGCAAGAAACAAGACAATGCAAGTAAACGTAAGTAAATGTTTTTGTAAATGTTGTTTTTCTATTGTTTTTGTGTTTTTGAAACAATTTTCTATTGTTTAGGGTTTTGAAACAATTTTCTATTGTTTTTGTGCTTTTGGATATTTTGAATGTTTTTGCAGTTTTTGAGAAACAATTTTCTATTGTTTTGGGTTTTGAGAAACAATTTTCTATTGTTTTGGGTTTTTGAGAAACAATTTTATATTGTTTTACAATTTTGAGAAACAATTTTCTATTGTTTTGTGTCATTTTCTAATGGTTTTCTAGAGCTATGCACAGGTAACCAAGAAAGTGTGGATGCCCCCAACATTAGATGGGGAATATACAAGGGTAGAGGCCACGTGCTTATACATAGGAAGGTGAAGTCATAGAAATGCCCCCAACGTAAGATGGGGAATAGATAAAAACCATGCCCCTCACAGATGAATAAAAGGAGACAAAGCCGGATCAAGGCTTGACAGATTGGGCTCATAGGGCATCTCAGAGGTAGATGTGGAACTAGCCCTAGGCTAAGTAGAAATACCCTTCAGATGCAAGATTCTTGTGGATAAAAAATCCTCCCAAGGTGCCAGAAACTGGTTTTCACCCAAGGACCTATCCAAAGCACCACAATTGTGTGGTTTTCACTTATGGATGACCTACATTTTTCTTTTTCTCTTTTCTCTTTTTGATTTTTTTTGTATTTTGATTATTTTACCATGTTTTTGATTTTTTTTTTTTTTGATTTTGTGCCATGTTTAAGCATAGAACCGCTTAAGATGCATGGCATTCATGGGCTCATGGAGCTCATCACCATTGGGGTGAGCAAGTTTGTATGCCCCGTGCTTGTACTTGGCCACAATAACATAGGGTCCTAACCAATGCAATTTCAAACTTTCCTTTCTTTTCTCATTTTTCCCTTGTGTTGAACTGATTCTCCTTCATGACTAAATCACCAACCTCAAATTGACGAGGTATGATTCACTTGTTGTAATTTTTGGAGACTCTGTTTTGATACAATTTGAGGTGATTAAGGGCATGGATGTGTTTCTCATCTAGGAGCTCTAACTCAGCCTAGTCTAGCTACCCGATAATCCTCATCTTTATCCAAATAATCCTTAAGAGAGATTATTAGGGAAGGAATTTCAATTTCTAATGGGATAATAGATTCCATCCCAAATACTAGAGGATATGGTGTCATACCCATAGGAGTGCGAATGGAGATTTTGTAAGCCCAAAGAGCTGGGTGGATTTACAAATGCCAATTACGACTTGTTTTACTTACCTTTTTCTCCATTATTCACACTAAAGTCTTATTTGTGGCCTTGGCCTATCCATTACCTTGGGGATAATATGGTGTAGACCATTTTAACCTGATTTGGAACCACTGACAGAGACCCTTTATAGTTTTATTCTTAAATGAATTTCCATTATCTCATAACAATCGCTAGGAATGCCATACCGATAAATGATATGATTCATGATAAATTTGGAAATCTGAGCTCCTATTACATAGGTTAAGGGGAAACTTCCACCCACTTGGTAAAGTATTCAATATTTGTGATGATGTGGGTATGACCATCAGATGAGGTAGGGGTAAGCTTCCCTATCAAGTCAAGTCCCCATTTAGAAAATGGCCATGGGGTAGTGATGGGTTGCAATGGCTATGATGGAGCATGGATGAAATTTCCATACTTCTGACAAAGTACACATTTTCTAGACATAGTTACAATAGTTGATTTCCATGGTAGGCCAATAGTAGCCTACTCTCAATAGTTTCTTGGCCAAAACCATTCCATTAGTATGTGCTCTACACCCCCTCATGTACTTCTTTGATTGCTTGGATCGACTCCGTCATATCGAGACAACGTAACAAATTCCCATCATAGCCATGATGATAAAGTGTACCTCCTAAAAGGGTATAACGGGCTATTTGGTGAATTAGGATTTGTTTCTCAGAATGGGAAATGTTGGGAGGGAACGTGTTGTCCTTGAGATAGGTAAAGATGGGCTCATACCATGGGGAATTGGGACCAACAACATCACAAGCCAGATAAGATTCTGGCATGTCATACGCAGGATGGCATAAATTTTCCACAAATAATGGCATGTCATTATTTCTGGTGGAATATAGAGCATAGAACCCACTATTTCCATAGCATATACTGAGATCTATTTTGTGCTCTTGGAATTTGTTCAAATGTAATGCACACAAAGTACTCTTTCAGAGTTTCTACCAGCTTTTTGTAAGGTATAAGCTTTTCATCTTTAACCTTGTATTCATCATTAACTTGCTTGATAATTAACTAAGAATCACCTACAACCTTGACATGATGAATGTTCCACTTGATGGCGAGCTTCATCCCTATGATAAGTGCCTCATACTCTGTGATATTGTTCATGCAAGGAAAACTCAGATGAAAAGCCTGTGGTATAGGGTCACCAGAAGGAGTAATGAGGACCACACCTGCTCTGAACCATGAAAAGTAAAGGACCCGTCAAAGTGTATCTGCCATACAATAGATTCTTCAATGTATAGTAATGAGGCATCTGCAGATCTAGATTCAAAGGTTTAGTGCCTTGCAAAGGTGCTTTTACTAATTGGTCAGTGAGTACTTGTCCCTTAACCAACTTCTGATGCACAAATTCTATATCAAATTCACTTAGTAGAATGATCCAATTATCCATTCTACCTGTGAGGGTGGGTTTAGATAGCAAGTAAATGAGTGGGTAAACTTTGGATATAAGCTTGGTTTTGGTATTCAATAAATAATGGAAAAGTTTTTGAAAATTAAAAACAATAGCCAAGCAAGCTTTTTCAATTTGGGGATAGTTGAGCTCATAAGTGATGAGAGTGTGACTGAGGTAGTACACCACTTTTTCTTTGTGACCAAGGTCGTATTGGGTGAGCAGCGCACCAATAGCAAATTACGTAGTAGAGATATAAAGCAAGAGTGGCTCTCTCGGATTTGGAGGCATGAGGACAAGTGGATTGGCCAAGTATTTTTAAGAAAAGAAAAGGCTTACTGCTGCTCTGTCCCCAAATGAAGGTGACATCCTTTTTAAGAAGGTGGGTGAATGAATGACACTTATCTACAAGTTGGGAGATGAAGTGGCAAATAGCCTATATTTTTCCTTGCAAGTTGCGTAGTTGCTTAATATTCTTAGGTGGAGGCATTTTAGTAATAGCAGACACTTTAGCAGGGTCTACCTCAATTCCCCTTCTTGATACAATGAACCCCAACAATTTTCCTGATAGTACACCGAATACACATTTTTTTGGGTTTAGCCAGACCTTGTACTCTCGTAGGTGCTCAAAGATACACCACAAAATAACAGGGTGATCCTCTCTTGTCTTAGATTTTCCTAGGATTTCATCAACATAGTCTTCCATGATATCATGGAAAATTACCATCATTTCCCTCTAATAAGTAGCTCCTACATTTTTGAGACCAAATGGCATCACCTGATAATAGAAGGTACCCCAAGGAGTTGTAAAATCCATCTTGTGCTGATCTTCTTCAGCTATCTTGATTTGGTTGTATCCTAAAAACCATCCATAAGAGATAACATCTCATATCCTACTGTTGAATCCACAATCATGTCAATATTTGGCAGTGGAAAATCATCCTTAGGGAAAGCTTTATTAATGTCTCTGTGGACACTATAATTAGGTCACACTCCCTTAGTCCCCATCAAATAAATACCTTGAACACATCCACATAGCCATGGCCCCCTTCACCCCACTATAATATTAATTTAATTAAATTAATTCATTATCATCACAATATTTATTATTTAAATGTTCTAATTAGGATAACACTCACCTAGACACCTCATCTAGCCACCTCATCCTAAGGCCTATTCTTAGTAAGTTGCCATAACTAACTAAGACCTACCCAAACCCTAAAAATCAATGCCTACATTCCCTCTAACCACATTCCCACCTATTAGAAGGATATTTCCATGCTAATCCATGTGGTAAATGAAATGAGATCCCAGAAAATCAAGGGGATCTGCCCAGTTTAGTAAACCTAGAAATCTCGCTCTAACCGACTGGTTACTCTTAACCACCACCGGTTAAGTCGAACCATCGTCAGTTACCGTTTAACACCCAAAACAACCTTATTTCGAGGTTGACACATTATTTTAGAGGTTGGCACATTTATGAGAGAGAGAGACATCTTCTAGGAACAAGTGCCAAAACCAAAGCTACATGTAAGCAGAACCAACATCTGTACAAGCATCAAAACACCCATAGCTAGTACTAGAAGCAATCACACCACCACCTACCTTCACAGGATCATCTAGGGAAGTGCCAACATTACACCAAGTTCTTTTGACCACCCACCATTACCAACCAGGCATCAATCTTGTACAAATAGTAAGTTTGTTAACCTGCATTGGTTCCTTGTCATTTGAGTAGATCCTTTTACATTTGTTATTAGTTTCTACTTTCATTTCCATTCCCCACCATTTTACCTCCATGAAAACTTGACCATCCTTTTGCCCACACCATTGAATTGTCCATATCTAGACTTTCATCATTCCTGTGCATATCCAGGATCCATACAAATCTCACCATTGCCCTTCCACCTTTATCTAATCCCAGATCTATCACCCAACCAAGTTTTATTGAGTTTTCTGTACCCGACCATACCGAAGCCTGGTCACCAATAACCATCACTAGTTAACCTAAAACGACATTGATCTCTCGTATCTTTTTTCTAGAAACATAGATCGAGCCTAAAACATCACCAAATACCCTAAAATGACTAGAATCTTGACCACGACCAATAACAAGATATCTTGATAGTGACCTTGACCTTCAATTCAATCATAGAGCCTATCTTGTTGTGAATGAATTTGTTTATTGTAGACAAATGAGATACCTAAATAATTTTAACTATAGTAGGATTTACTTTATTACCAACATTAAGTTGTTTTAATAGTGGATTGATAGCCATCTAGGAAGTATCACACTTCCCGGATCTAGCACACGCTAGGTAGTTCACTGCATATATTGTTTAACTTTTATTTGGTGGTCTTGTGTTCTATTTTAGGTAGTTCCTCCAAGAAAAAAGAATCTCTCACGATCAGGTTGTGGATTTAGAAGTCATATGCGTGCAATAACCTATCAACCAACATCTCAATAGGTATTCCTCCTATGCCCATTACCCTCATTTGTTTCATCATTTTCTAAGAAATGCTCCAGAATCAGGTGAAACATTTTGGCATGCTCGGTGGGACCCATTCGGGGTTCCTTGCATTCATTCATTTCTAGGTGAAAATTTACATGTTTGTTTCCTTTCCAAAAGGTTCTTACATTTAAATTTCTCCCTGGAATCATCTCTTCTTCTATTATCTAAAAGTAATCATACTTTGGTGCTTTAAAATGAACACTTCTTCCCTTTCATTAGTATCGAATTAGTGAAAGAGCATCCCTTCTCTTGTTCATCTATTTGTGGCATCAAATTCTACATTTTGATTTGTGTTTTAAAATCATTGCATTTCATTCTACTTTTTTACGTTAGCTCACATTAATTGAGGAAAACCTATATGTTGGAAGTCATGCCTAGCTGATGGTTGACAAATGAATCGTAGAAAAGTACTTCCCTTCTCTTTATCTCTCTCTGACTCTTATCCAAACATCAAAAATTTAAAATACACACATTCTTGAACAACATCTTTCCTGAAGAAGCTATAGGTGATCACATGATCACGGTATAGTGGGCACCCAACTCGTTGCTCTATCGAGTCATACTTCAAAGCAAAGCCCACCCCCGCCATAACATACCTGAAACCTCTCCTTGTAGATATCCTTCTTTGTAGGAAGCCATCCTCACCAAAAAACTCTATTTTATAGTTCATGAGTCGGTCCTTAAAATAGCATAAGCTAAACAAACATAATAGAAAGGCACTCTTAGGATCATGTTTTCTTAGTGTTTCTGCTTGGCTTGCGTTTTGAGGTGAGAGGTTTTCTCTTCATTTTCTTATTTCCTTGCATACTCCTCATCACAGTTGGTGTATTCCAGCTTCATCTGAGTGTGCCTAGACCATATTCTCATCATTCCCAAAATTTTGGGTTTGATTCCACATCAAATTTTAACTCACAACCACATTTTCTTCATCACTATTTAAATTTCACAGTGATCGATGTCGATCTAGTGACCGTTGTTGGTTACCCTCTAACCATCATTATTTATACCCAACCGGCATCGGTTCACTATTCTTTTGGTTGACCTACCCAAAAGGACACATATTCACCTTCTTCAACTATTTAGAGTCCATGTAACTCTTATCATATCCATTGACTTGGTAAATTTCATCAGTATTTGGCATACTTGGAAAATTTGGCCTTATACCTTGTTTCTGAAAAACTATCCACTTTCCACAGTAACCGATAGCAGTTACCTATGACCAGCGTCAGTTTAACCTAACCGACATCAGTCAGTCTATGTCATTTTCCAGCCGACATTTGATTCCTAATCCACCTACTACCACTTGTCTCTCCTATTTTCTGTTGTATTCCTGTTTTATTTATAGAAAATAGTCCAACCCGATCGCACTTACTCACTTGGTGTGACCCGAAGCCAAAAAATTCCCTCATATTCCATGCTGGTTGTCAACCACTCCTACCTAGTCCTTCACCACCTTCTATTTTATCACCCATGGATCATACCCAACCTATCACTTTCGCTACCAGAGATGAGGAGTTCACATGACTCCTTGACCAAAAATCCTGCCACCTTACAGTTTTACCTTTCCCACTCATCCACTCGAGATGCCTCGGGTCAATTGATATATGGCATGTCCGTATCTATCCCCCTAAACTCACTCCTACTCCTACGTTAGCCATGTCTAGCTCTGCACTACCCACATCTACCTTACCCCTAGTCATTTCACAAATAGCTACCCTATACCCATTTGATGATCACATCTGCTATATCTGTTGTACCTACCACATCATCTATACCTTTTCCAACCACCAGAATACAACCTCATCCACACATATTGTCTCTCATATACTTGTAGCTACACATAACCACCCCCTGTCGGTGATCCCTACCCCTTTTCAAAACATCATCCTTTCTATTCCGTAATCTTTAGCCCCCATTTCCACTAGGGTCACCATGACCCTTCCACCTTCATATACATACTATCAAGCCTCCTATTTCATCTATTATTCACTCTGGGTATGTACCCCCTGTTTCACTACCTTCTTCTCAATCCACCTATGTGGCAACACCATATACTAGAATGCCACCCTTGTTGCAGGCCCAACACCAACCCTCTTATGCTACAGGAGGAACCCATCCATCACAACCTACCAATGACCTAATCAAGTTAATGATGGACAAGATGCAGACATTAGAAGCATCGGTTTCTAGCTCACGCAACTCTCTCACCTATGATGAGATTTGTAATGAGCCTATCCACCCATCCATTCCTATTCGTCCATACCCCATGCATTGGGAAATGCCTAAATTCAACCATTTCAATAGCAAGGAAGACCCACAACAACATTTGTGGTCTTTCAAACATGGGTGCTACCTAATCACCCATGATGATGCTTTACTCTTGAGGACCTTTCCCATGTCTCTGATTGGGCCTACGTTAGATTGGTATAGTGGGTTACCTAGACACTCTATATTTTCATTTAATCAGGTAGCCCAAGCCTTCTTGGATCACTTCTCCATTAACATTGTTAAGAAGGTTACCATGACTGACCTATACTCCACGCATCAATATGACGATGAATCTATCACAGATTTTGTTGCTCATTGGCGTAGCCTGATCAATCAACTTACATTCCAAATACCACAAACCAAACTCATCAAGCTCTTCACGTGGGCTTGTGCTAGGCATATCTCACCAACCCTACAAGTCCAAACCTTCCAAACCTTCGATGAAGCATTCACCATGGCATGAAAGCTTGAGATTCGGCCATCGAAGAGAAGAAAATCCAACTATGTAATAAGAATTCAATTCAAGTTGAATGATACCTCTTCTTCTTCTAAGCCATAGAACAATTATTCAAAGGCCAAGGGGACTGCTAACCTGTGGTACTCAAAGCTGGCCCAGCTCATCCATCAAATTAGGCTAGCCCCTCATCTAATCTCTCACCCATTTAGACTTTTCAATTCAGATGGGAACAATGGAAATATACCCCAATTAGGGAACCTTATTCTTATGTCTTAGAAAATCTCATCAAATCTGGGCCATCACCCTTCCTCCTATAAAACCACACACTAGTTTTGACCCTACTCACCCCACACCCACATGGTATAAAGAACATGACTTCATAACTATCATCAAGTAAAGGGTCATAGTGATGGCAATTGCATCACTTTCAAAAACATTGTCTAAGAAATGCTCAAGAAAGGTGAGTTAACCGTGGATAATCCTAACGCACCTGCCAATCAAAACCTACACATATTCAAGAAACCCTTTCCCAATCATGCCCCTTCATTTGATCAAAACCCACGAGATCCATGCTTTTTTCAATGATGCACTGCTTTCTTCTCAATTACCTCATATTCCTTTCATAGAGGAAATTCTAGCCCAAAGTCCTCCTTTTGCATTGGAACCCACCTCACCTATTCCTCCACCCACAGAGGAACACCCTTCACCACTAATATCAAGGTTGTTTCACCTTTGGATTCTCCACCTAGGGAACCATCACCCACAGTACTTCTTCAGTCCATGGAGGATACTTGTTTACCTCCTCCACCCACAGAGGAGCACCCATCATCTCCTCCACCTACAGAGGAGCACCCATTTTCTCCTCCACCTATTAAGGATCTAGTAGAGATACCTTTGCCTCTTGGTGACCATTCTCCATCAGCTACCCAAGATCTTGTAGACCTAATTTCAGCTCTCTTACCCATGGAAGCTGAAGCTATAAAATTCCCCATCTCTAAGACACATTTTACAAGAATTTCCATTAGGTCCTCCTCAACCTCTCCTATAGATGTGTCATTCTCACATTTAGCTGATCGCTTAGATTATGTGGAAAGATCCTTACTTTGTGGGGGCACCTTCGCGCTTCTTCTATATCTATATGTAAATGTAGATGTCACTTGCTGATACTTCCACTATATACCCAAAAATATTTTGACCAATCAAACCAAGCAAAACCACCTCTATCACAACTTCTTCCACGACACCCATCACATCTCAACATACACCCTCACCCATAACCCAACATACATCTACATCCAAACCCACACCTACATCATCTTCCTCAACTAAACCTATTACTACCTTAGGGGTCACCCCAACCACCAGCCTTACTCATCCACCTATCAAACTAGATTTAGCTACATCCTCCAAAGTCAACACCAAACCTACTCCGACACCCAAATAGAAGAACCAAACCCATAGAACTCATACTCCAGTTGTGCCAGTCACACCTTCATCACCTTCACCCTTTTCATTTGTCTTAGGACCTCAACCTCCCAACACAGTCAATAAACCTCCACCCATCAATAAACCAAAAACACAACATCCCATTCCTTCCTCACAAACCTCTAACATACCCAGGCACCCGACATGACTTACACCCACACATGTAGCATCTTTACCACCCATACCTTCAATACCCTCGACAACCTCTTCACTACCCACTACACTTCAGTCTCTATCCTCACACACACCGCACGATCTACGTCATCTACCTTCATAACACCTCCGTTATCCCCGCTGGGTAACTCACCCTCTTCCCCCATCCACTTTTCCCTCTAGATCTCATACACCCATATCACCTTTACCCAAGAAGGTGTAACCCAAAGATAAAAATCTGCTACCCTCCAATAAGGTAGTCAAAACAACCATACACCCTCCTTCTCGTTCATCTACCATACCCCTACCCAAGAAAACATGACCAACACCCAAGACTACTCCAACACCCAAAACCATAGCTCAACCCACTCCCCCTCCTACAAAGACCATTCCTCAACAATCAGCCACACCTATGCCTAAACCCACTTTCACTTCCCATTGCAACCCACTAGCAGGGTCCTATGCCAAAATCTTAACCAACCTCCTTGAGACTTTTGTCATCACATTACCACCACTCAGACCTTATGACCCCCTCAAACCCAAGCCAAAAGGGTTTGATGACACTAAAATTTGTGCCTACCATCATGTGCCAGGGCACGATGTGGAGAACTGCAAGGCTTTGAAAACCATCCTTATCCAATTATGTCCTCCTGAAGAAAAATTTGATGATGATGACCTTCTTGATGAGGACCCCATTTCACCAACACCCATTCCCACATTCCTTCCCTCACTGCCTACTTAAAAACCATGACCTCCACCCCTCAACTCTTAGAGCCACCCCCAAGATTCGAAATTAACATGGTTCGCATCAGAGAAATTGCCACACCATCACTAAATGTCGTTGCGCCCAACTCACTTCACAAGGATTTTCTCCCCGGTAGGTTTTTTCCCATCATGTCATTATATCACTCATCATACACCTTATCCAATTTACAACTCCTCGGATCAACATGATCCATGTTGTTACCCGTGCTTAGAGAGACAAAGGCAAGGAAAAGGCAACTAACTACTAACCAATCCTATACCCAACATACCATCTACACCCACCCCTAAAATTACTATTTGTTGCCCCACATATCCTATTTCTAATGGGGTCACACATCATGCCATGATCAAACAACTACACCAATCTCCCCTCAAAATGTCCTTATATGACCTCATCTAAACCTCGGAATCCCATCATCAAGCTCTCATGGAGATTCTACAATCTATTGAGGTTTTACCCAATGACCCTACACCCATAGCCTCCATTATCACACCCCATCATGTAGACTCTCTCACCAAATTGCCACCTTTATCCACACCTCACCCTACTCACCAAGTAGCCTCCCTTAGCTTCTCAGAGGAAGAGATTGCACCACACCAAACTTGATGACCCATACCTAGCTCTCTTCATGTCTGTCCACATCAATGATATACGTGTACACTATGTAATGATCGATGGGGGCTAACATTAACATCATTTCATCCCATGCATTTTCTCAAATGCATATACCTGAAAATTACATGCATAAACATCATGTCATGTTGCATTCATTCATAGATGCTATCACCTCTACACTAGGTACCATCATCCTCCACATTCACATGGGCCCCCACACTGTTCTAGAGTTATTTTACGTCTTGGAGGGGAATTTAAATATAACTTGTTGCTTGGCAGACCCTGGATTCATGTCATGGGTTGTGTTCCTTCCACTTTGCATCATTGTGTAAAGTTTGAGCATGAAGGACACACCTATACTATTCCAACTGATCCATCACCTTTTAAAACATGTAACATGCTTTACCAACCCAATGACATGCTTATACCCATTAAGGCATCTACCTCCATGACCACTACCAATTCATCTACACCTCTGCTTACCAGTACAATTGCTATCTCAACCGCACATACCTCCTCCATTCCTACCATTGCCATGACCTCCACGGCTGACCCATCAGCCTCTCAATCCATTAGCTCCACCTTTGCGTTGACCGCTGACACATCATCTATTCCAGCTATCCACATACCAACCACCAATCCCTTGGAAGGAATTTTTCAATGCCTCACTCTGGGGGAGTATTGCCTATATAGTGTCCACACATTCCTTACTCCACAAGAGTATGGAAGTCTTCACCAACACCCTCACTATGATCACCACATAGGAGAATGAATCCTTTATGGTCCTCCTCACCTGTGTACTAGTCTCACATATGGGGACTCTGATACTAACACTTACACACCTGAACCACCATCACAAACCCACCCATTTTCTGCTGACTTCCAGTCACTCACTAATCACCATTTCACCCACACCTTCCTACACCGATGTGCGTGGAAGGGTTTTGGTTTTGGATTTTATGAGCAAGGCTACCATATTGTTATTCCATGTACTACTTGTAAACATAATGACCGTAGTGGTATCAGCTTTGTTGAACCACCTACCAAGTAGGCCCGCATTGAACTCATCGAGGACATCAGCCCTTCTCTACCCTCTTCACCCGCTCCACCTTCATCACCGCCTTCGCCAACGGAGTTGACGGATCTAGAATCCATCCCTCCTAACTTTTTTTTTCATAAACACCATTTCCTTGGAACCTCATGAATTATCAATGTAAGGGCGAGGCTCCTTCCTCTCATCCCTTCTTATTTCTTGAAATGATCGATGATGATCAATCTTCAATTAACATCATTCAATGTCAAGATGATGAATCTAAACTCACCTACCTTTGTGTAAAATACTCATATATTCATCATTCGTTACCCTCTGAGATGCAAACCATGTTGAATGAATCGACTATCGAGATCAACATTCATACTCAGGATGACCCGCACATCCTAAAGATTGGTCAATATTTAGATGTTCTGCTAAATAGGAAGCCATCACTTCTTTTCTCAAAGATCATAACCACGCTTTCACTTGGTCTTACGCAGACATGCCCAATATTGACCCCACCATAGTGGTCCATAATATTGTAACCGATCCCGATGCCAAACTCGTAAAAAAAAAACTAAGGAAAATGCACCCTTGCATTGCCCTTCTCATCAAAGAAGAACTTCAACGCCTTCTTTCCATTTCCTTCATATTACCCATTGATTATCCTCATTGGATTTCTAACATTGTCCCTATCACTAAGGTGACAGGGGACTCCACATTTTCACAGATTTCCATGACCTCAACCTAGCCTACCCAAAAGATGACTTCCCTACTGCACGGTATTGACCAGTAACCGGTTGACCTTACCGCTGGTCAAGAGATGATATAACTTATAGATGGCTTCTCGGGTTATAACCAAATCTTTCTTGCCCAGGAGATCAACACAAAGCGTGTTCATCACGCCTTGGGGACCTTCTTCTCGAGTCATGCCATTTGGCCTTAAAAGTGCTTTGGTGCCACATATCGCGGGCTATGAATTACATATTTCATGACATCATACATCGTATATTGGAAGATTATGTGGACGATCTCTATAACATCCTCATTTTTGTACATTAGAACAAGATTTTTTTATAAGTGATTTCTAGTTCTAAATACATAATTTAGAACTCACAGATCATAACAATCATTCTTATAATAGATAACCATATGCAGCTGTAATGACTCGATGTACCACCGATCTATTCATTCCATGACTCAGTGAACTACCGATCTATTCATGTGTATCATAGAGTTGGCGTTTTCATTAGAAAACTTCACTCTTGTGGTCCTCTTCCCTAATCTAGGATTTTAGAATGCTTTGTCCAAGGAACCTATCTGAATAATTGTTACTATCATTCATCAACATCACGTCCCTTAGACTAGGTGACATAGGACAACACAATCAGTAGCTTACGATACTTTGGCCAAAGATTTGAAACATACTGTTCATGTCTCTTATTCCTTGATGGCATACTCATCAATCTGGAATACATCCTTCACCCCACTCCGATGTTATATAGAACATCTTATACTGACTTCTGTCAGTCTCCCCTGTCCCAAGTTTTCACTTAGGAATGGGTTAATATCATACTCACGTTATAAGGATGCTCTTGAAGACTAGGGTAAGCTGACATCTGGGTCCCCACTGTTACCCCATGTGTCAAGGTACCCCGAGTCTCAAAGGCTGCCTCATAGCATGTCTATGGTCCTAACCGGTCCCAAAGGAAAATCTTGTTCGAGTTTCAGGTGTAAATCTTAATGATCAATGCAAAAGGGTGTTGCCATAAGTCACCTGCATTGTTGTATCCTCGAGAAGATCCTAATCTTCTCGAAGGTACAACCTTGTAGTTGTCATGTGTCAACATCCTACAATACTGCCTCGGAAAGATTTACATAACTTCAAGAAGTTACTTAAGTTGAGTTGATCTTGAATTAAAGGCCCTCCTAACTGGATAGTCCTTTCCCAACCCATAATTTCACACCTTTGAGTTGCCTTACGTAATTAAGTTCAATTTTCACAGAGAGAAGTTTAATAAGATTTGTGACCTCGTCAAGGTGTCCATCGGTTCCTAATAATCTTATTTCCTCATAATAGGAAATAGCCCTAAGTCCTCTCTTAAGGAAGCTAACTAAACCTGAAAGGGTTTATATCAACTCCGAAGACTGAAATATATCTGACTTATTGTTATTAAGACATGGTGATTTAATCCATCAATTACGTTGCCTTGACTTAGATCATTGTTAGGGAGTAATAGAATACTCCTCCTGTTATAGCTACATATCAGGGCATAGTTTAACCTTAACTTCCCTAAAAATGCAGTGGACTAATTTCCAATTTAGCCTTATTCATAATATATAAGAATTACTATTCAAACATGAAGTATTCAGTCACATAATTTTTACAAGGCTTACTTAGGGAATCCAACTAGCTCCCATGGCATATAATAATAAAAATGCACTCTCATTCATTCAGACATAAGAAGTTCAATTCAACAAATAAAAATGCAGCCACATAAGTAACAATTTCCCCATTTCATTTATTTCCAAGCCATACAATTACAACTTATGCACTTCGGCATATTTTGATACAATAATCAACATCAAAAGAATAACTTTCTTCCTATAGTACAATTAGAGAAATCAAGTTGGAATTCATCATAAAAACTAGATTAAACAATCTGAGCATCATATCAGATCTGTGTGCCTTTACCACTTACGATGACCATCTGCAAAAATTGCTAGCACGGGTCAGTTCAGTGAACTGAGCATGATAAGCACTAATTCTTAAAACAATTGCATTCCACCAATTGTTTCCATTAAACAACCTGTTTAAATGAAATCATTTCATCAAATCCATTAACATGAAGCACGCTATTTATCTTTCTACTATTCTAATATGACTTTAAAACATAACTCATATTATAGCTGCCATTTAAACTTAAATCCTTTCGGATGATTCATCTTACACAATAGAATAAGAAGAAACAAAATGAATCTTAAATACCTAGCCATCCAAAACCAAGGGTAGTATCCATCCTAATAAAATTACTTCATTAAAGAAATGAAATCTTACCAATGCATGTAACCAACAGATTTGCATTTAAACAATTCAAACAAAGATAGATTATAGCCTCAAGCAAGTTCAACTAATGGATTTTCCTTTATACTTTATGTATAATTTCATAAACATTGATAAGTATACCAACTATTACTACAATACTACTTTCATACAAGTAGATAACTGAATTACTCAAACAAAGTAATAATATAGCTAAAGATAAGGAAAAGAGACTTCTGTCCAGATACAGCACTTGCCACTCTCTCCACGTAACTTTAATAATCTATTCATCTCGTGACCATGCTGAAGGATGCATATAGAAATTCTAAAGAAGGAAGCATTCATAATTTCCAGAAAGGGAGAGAATACTTTCGTATTCCCAAAAATCCTATATCAACATATACTTTACAACTAAGAGAAAGAAAAAGAGGCATTCAGATCTCCATTCCAAACAAGTTCAGGACTGTACCAACTTCCCAGGAGTAATGCATATACAATCAATCTTGAATTCAATTAGGGAAGAAGAGAAAGCAAGAAAATCAACACCTAAGTTTACCATTTGCACCAATATGGTAGAAGCTGTTTAAAAGGTCACCCTTAGATGCCAAGGGTCTTGTAATTGCAAATTAACAAAAGCCACAGATTGTTATAAATGAAATACATATACATTCAAATATCAGTCCACAATCCTGATCCAAATAAAAAGTCTACCCTTCACCTAGGACTCGAATCATTTTAGACTACGAGGTAGTAGGTTACACTAACTATTTCCAGTCATTACACTGGATAATTTGTTATTGTGTTCAAGGATACCAAACAAATAGCACTTCCAGTGTTAATAGATGAATTCTAATGATAGATTTCAAGGTCACTTCAGCAACATCAAACACAGTCCCTTCCCTTCCAAATACAAAACCTAATTTCCATTCATGCAGATCTAGGATTACCCACACATTGTTAGGGAACAGAGTTCCTCAAAACAAGATTCTCTCGGTCAGAACTGTGTTCCCATTATCTAAGTAAAATCGTAAAGAAAAAAATAGCTACACCAAATATTTCATTACTTACAGAACCTATAATCATAGAAACATCCATACCCTTTTCAACAAAGGTACATGCTTAGTATTCAAACATATTTCTTACACATGCGACAAAACCAGTGAGCTCTATAGAAGGAACTAACGGTTTCATCACAATCAAACTTTATATTCACTGGAAGTCATCAAGTAATTGTTAGTGCAAAATCACAGCACCCCTGGACGCACATCAGGCTTCTAGGTTGATGTTCAGGCATCCAGTGTGATTGCACAACATGGAAACCTCTCTCCAAGCGTGGGACTTGTAAAACCGAGAGAGGAATCTCCAGAGAAGGCTGGTTCCTGCTCCTAAACTACCTGCCACAAGCTATTCCAGTGCAGGCAAGCTAATCTAATCCTAATCTAACCATGCCAAGGAGACAGAGAGAGAGAGAGAAAGGAAAAGAACAAAAGCCTACACTAAAACGGTGATACACCAGAGAAGGAGGATGTTGAACATCTATCAAAACTGCCATGGGACAAAGAGAGGTGAGCAATGGGAAGGATGGACAGATGCATCACAGGCCCAAGGATAGATTTCACACAGAAAATGTCCCAAAACTCCATGAACACAGCTCCGAACCTGCAATGAACATTCAAACATGCACAGACACCTGCAATGAAGAGAGGCAAGAAGAAGACAAGCAAAAATGAGAGAGGATGGACAGATGCATCACAGAACACGTTTTGTTGCTCCAGAAGTTTGCACAGAACATCATTCCATTAGTAAAAGGCAAAAACGCCATTACAGAGCAAGGGAGGAGGTTCTAACTCCATTTTCAACCCTAGAGAAGAAAAGAAGGGAGAGCAGAGCAGAAAGAATGAACAACCTTTTCAAATGAGCCAAATCTGGCTTTTTACATTGCATGGGTCGAGCCCAGGGGACAGAAACGTGAAAAAACGTGCAAGCCCCTCCCTCATTTACTGTAGATGCATTAAATCAGCATGGGGATCTTTTTCAACCCATACCCTATCACTTTGAGTGATTTTGAGGAGAATGCGACCCATTTGCATTAACTGGGCCGCTAAAATGTCACTTCTGGCCGTGCAGAAGAAGAATGCGACCCATTAGCATTAAAACAGGTTGTTGAAAGGTCACTTCTGGCCATTATCACACGTCAGCACCGTTTCTCCATTTTCTTTCTTCAGACTACACCAAAACTCGAGATTGATCCCAGAATCATGTAGATCATCTCACAAGCTTTCCGTTGATATATAGAACGTGGAAATCCGAGCTCTAGATCAAAAGATATGGCGATCTGAAGATTACAGGCAAAATGGATTTGAAAAGCTTTTCCCGCGCTTCGCCACCTGGATGACACGTGTCATGTGTTGATTGGATGAAAAAGGTCTTCAGCCTGTCGGGTTCGGGATCCTCCTCTCCACTTGCATCGGGTTTGGGAGGTGGCTCAACATATGTTTTCGCCCCATGCTTTTCCGACTTGTTTCCCCGACTATGAAACCCGATTTCCTTTTTCCCGTCGGGCTTTCCACCCTCCAACACGTGGCATGCATTGATTGGTTGATAGGGGCGCGGGTCTTCCTCTACTTTTAACTTTGGGCCCAAGACTTCTTCAAAATTTCTAAGTCCTCCCGATTCTCCTTGTTTTCCCGCCATTGGACACGTGCCCAATTCCTATGGCTCGGGCACGCTGCTTCCTCTGCCCCTTTGACTTTTGGATTTTTCCTCCGAGACACGTGGCAATTTCTATATGGTTCTCGGAGCTGCCGCACTTCCGCGTCTTTGTGTCCATTCGTCCCGAATGTCCCATTTTGATTTTGGACCCTTTGGGACAATTTCGCCCGATTCACCCCTTTCGGGTTTTCGGCCCGCTTGTCCCAATTGCTTTTGGGCTCGTTGCTAATTTCTATACCGGTTCTCGGTTCGCATTTCGCTCCATTTGTCTCACTCATCCAAACTTCCCCTCAGCGCCCCATAGTCGATTTTCTCTCCCTTTGGGAACCGGCATTCGCGCCGGCCGCGTATTTCGTCCCCACTTGTCCCAAATGCTTAGTGGGCCGATGTGACTCATTTCGGGCGGTTCGGGCATTTCAGCGTCCATTTGTCCCATTCGTCCCACCTTGTGATGGGCTAGGACTTAGCCGATTTTCACAATTTTTCCTGGCCCAAACTACTTGCTTTTCTGCAACCTTTTTGCATTTTCTCAGAGCTTGCTCTTTTCCTCTCAGACAGGGAACTTAGAAAATATTTGAGGGGACTCTAGCAACATGATTTTTGGCCTCGACTCAATCAATTTTCCTGGGACTTGAATATTCTGATGCATGTTATCAAAATTACCCGGGGGAAATTTTGACAACAGTTTAGCGACTCAACAAGGGTTATCTGCTTTAGATGAATGATCGTAGCTCAAGCATCCATTGGGCATGGAGTCATGAGTTGCAACCTTCAACTGATCTCGAACTTTGAAAACCTCCTCTCGAGCCACTTGGAAACCCACCGGGCATGGAGTTGTTCTCACCAAAACCATTGAAACGAATCAAAAGAGCAAAACCAGCAACACCAAAACTATGTACGAGAATCGAAAATCATACATGTCCTAAATGGAACATGTAGAGTGTGCACGAGCACTTCTTCTACTGAAAGCAACCTAGCTACTCTACTCTAACTGGAAGCAAAGGCAAGCTAAACAAACCCTGCAACAGGTTGTGAGAAATAGCTTCCTTTCTTCAAAATTGGCAGCCATGCAATTGATTTGGCACTGATCATGGCTGTTTGGATGGATGGAAAATCAACAAGAAGCTGGTCTTCTATCCAAATCATCAAGGTATCAACTGAAAATCCAATACCTCTTTTAGTTGCTCTGCATTTGGATTGAGAGGTATGGCAGCTGATCCTTGGTACTTTTAGCTCATCCTCATGCTCGAAGCAAGCATGACTGGTCAGTGGCTTCTCCTTTGGATCTAATGAAGCCAAACACCTGATTGGGCAAGGTATGGTCCTTTGAGTATGCCCATAGCTCTGATTTTCAACTCCAAGAATGGAGTTCTCTTGTAGACCTCCTTGAATGGATGGCGTGGAAGAAATGGTGGAATTCTTCTGTCCTTTCTCTTCCTCCAATGAAGAACAGGGAAGATTAGAATCTTCCAATTTTGATTCCAAAGGGCTGCTATAAGATGCAGGCTGCTGTAAATGAAAGTTCTCCTTCATGGCAGCAGGCTCTTGTGTTTGGAATGTGGATGATGAAAAAGAGAATGGTGAAAACTCAACCAGCTCTTCTCCATCAAAACAGTCCTCCAAATCTGACAGGTAAACTGCCTCATTGCTGTCCTGCTGCAAATGTTCAACTTCCTCCATGGTGTTCTCTTGATCTGCAATTTGACCACCATGGTTTCCTTCACTCTCCAATATCGAGTTTGAGAGATCAAACTCCTTTTCAGTACTAGAACTCGGGAGAGGTGAAGTAGAAAGAAGAACTAAAGGTTCTCCTGTAGCCTGCTTTGTGCTCAAAGCCCTTGGATCTGCACTCTTCTCCTCCACAACTAGGATGTGCTCCTCTTCTTTTGCCTTTGGAGCAGCTTCGCCTTCCTCTATTACTTGAAGAGAATCTTGCTCTTGATAAAACTCTCCCTCTAGCATGAAGTTTGTCAAGTCAAACTCTTCATTCTGCTGCTCTAGAGGACAAGTTGGGACTGCAAGATCTTCTTCTTCTGCTGCAACAGAATCAGTCCTCACCTTAGCCTCTTCTGTAGGCTTAACCATCAAGGGGGTCTTTGTTATCCCAAATCTAAGAGCCCAACTCTTCAGACTTTGAATTTCTTCATCTTTGTTTGGCCTCTCTTTTTGCTGTTGTTTTCCTTGGCTGGCATTCTGATTTTCATCCTCCCAACATGGATTAGGGGATGCAATAGGAGGAATAGGTTGAAACTCAACTGATTTTACAAATTTTTGTGGTGGTGGAGGCAGTGAAACCTCTTGTTTCTTTGGAGGAGGGGGTATTTCTGTTAGCTCTTGTGGAGGGGATGACTGTTTGGAAGGGAAGAGGAAAGAAGAATCGAGATGAGATGGAAGACTGAGAGGTGGAGACATGGATTCAACATTTGGGACAGCAGTTGGAGAGTTTAAAATTTGCAAATCCAAATGAGATGATGCTGCTTGAGTAATGGGAAGAGAGAAACCAGATGATGGTGTAGAACTTACCCATTGACAAGGTTGTTCAACAAGTCTGTAGGCCTCTATCTCTGCTGTCCATTGTGCAAGTTGGGGCAGCATCTTTATCATGAAGTCCAGCTTCTCCTGAGGGCTGAAGTGTCTTGGAAAAGGGCCTCCCCATGGACAAGGAGTCCTGTAACCGATTCCGAAAGCTCTCATTTGAGCTGTTGCTCTGGACTGCACCATCCCCACCTCCATCTTTTGGATTTTCTCCAACAGACCAGCATCTTGGATCTGATTGTCTTCATTGTATGCATACTCTTGCTCTTGGAAAGCTCCATAGCCAAACTGACTTTGGCACTGCTGTTCATATGGGTATGCATACTGATCTTGAATCTGCTCAAAATGCTGATTTGGAGGATTTGTAAAACGTGTTGGAGGTGGAATATATTGCTGTTGTTGATGTGAAATCCATGATGGAAATGAAGTCATGATTGCACAACCTCATGGAATGGGAAAGAATGAAAGAGATGGAAAGAAGGATGAATGGAAAATGAATGAAAATGAATGGAAAGGAAGGTCTGCAACTTCAGAGATGGGTTGTTGACCAGATGGAGTCACCAGATGTGTTTGCAAGTGCCTCCAAAGGCTGAAATCTTCACAGGAACACATCAACCTGCAAAAGATGAAGTGAAAGACCTCTAAGGTCCCACCAGGTGTGCCAAAATTGTTAGTGCAAAATCACAGCACCCCTGGACGCACATCAGGCTTCTAGGTTGATGTTCAGGCATCCAGTGTGATTGCACAACATGGAAACCTCTCTCCAAGCGTGGGACTTGTAAAACCGAGAGAGGAATCTCCAGAGAAGGCTGGTTCCTGCTCCTAAACTACCTGCCACAAGCTATTCCAGTGCAGGCAAGCTAATCTAATCCTAATCTAACCATGCCAAGGAGACAGAGAGAGAGAGAGAGAAGGAAAAGAACAAAAGCCTACACTAAAACGGTGATACACCAGAGAAGGAGGATGTTGAACATCTATCAAAACTGCCATGGGACGAAGAGAGGTGAGCAATGGGAAGGATGGACAGATGCATCACAGGCCCAAGGATAGATTTCACACAGAAAATGTCCCAAAACTCCATGAACACAGCTCCGAACTCCGCAATGAACATTCAAACATGCACAGACACTGCAATGAAGAGAGGCAAGAAGAAGACAAGCAAAAATGAGAGAGGATGGACAAATGCATCACAGAAACATGTTTTGTTGCTCCGGAGTTTGCACAGTGAACATCATTCCATTAGTAAAAGGCAAAAACGCCATTACAGAGCAAGGGAAGAGGTTCTAACTCCATTTTCAACCCTGAGAAGAAAAGAAGGGAGATCGGAGCGTAAAGAATGAACAACCTTTTCAAATGAGCCAAATCGCTTTTTACATTGCATGGGTCGAGCCTGGGACGAAACGTGAAAAAACATGCAAGCCCCTCCCTCATTTACTGTAGATGCATTAAATCAGCATGGGGATCTTTTTCAACCCATACCTTGTCACTTTGAGTGATTTTGAGGAGAATGTGACCCATTTGCATTAACTGGGCCGCTAAAATGTCACATCTGGCCGTGCAGAAGAAGAATGCGACCCATTAGCATTAAAACAGGTTGTTGAAAGGTCACTTCTAGCCATTATCACACGTCAGCACTATTTCTCCATTTTCTTTCTTCAGACCACACCAAAACTCGAGATTGATCCCAGAATCATGTAGAGCATCTCACAAGCTTTCCGTTGATATATAGAACGTGGAAATCCGAGCTCTAGATCAAAAGATATGGCGATATGAAGATTACAGGCAAAATGGATTTGAAAAGCTTTTCCCGCGCTTCGCCACCTGGATGACACGTGTCATGTGTTGATTGGATGAAAAAGGTCTTCAGCCTGTCGGGTTCGGGATCCTCCTCTCCACTTGCATCGGGTTTGGGAGGTGGCTCAACATATGTTTTCGCCCCATGCTTTTCCGACTTGTTTCCCCGACTATGAAACCCGATTTCCTTGTTTTCCCCGCCACCTGGGACACGTGGCATGCATTGATTGGTCGATAGGGGCGCGGGGTCTTCCTCTACTTTTAACTTTGGGCCCAAGACTTCTTCAAAATTTCTAAGTCCTCCCGAAACCCGATTCCCTTGTTTTCCCCACCTCCATTGGACACGTGCCCAATTCCTATTGGCTCGGGCCAGTGCTTCAAACCTTGCCCCCTTTGACTTTTGGATTTTTCCTCTGAGACACGTGGCAATTTCTATGGTTCTCCTCCTGCCCCACACTTCCGCGTATTTCGTGTCCATTCGACCGTGCCCACGTCCCATTTTGATTTTGGACCCTTTGGGACAATTTCGCCTCATTCACCTTGCCCCCTTTGGTATTTTGGATTTTTGCTTTTGGGCTCCGTGTGCAATTTCTAATGGTTCTCGAGACTGGTTCGGGTATTTCGCGCGTACTGTCTCACTCATCCGAACTTCCCTCACAAAGTTAGTCGATTTTATTCTCTGGACCCGGGACAATTTCGCCGATCGCCGCGTGTACTTTCGGTCCCACTTGTCCCAAATGCTTTTGGGCCCTTGGACTCAATTTCGCGCTCAACTTCGACGGTTCGGGCATTTCGCGTCCATTTGTCCCATTCGTCCCACCTTGTGTTGGGCTAGGACTTAGCCGATTTTCACAATTTTTCCTGGCCCAAACTACTTGCTTTTCTCGCAACCTTTTTGCATTTTCTCGAGCTTGCTCTTTTCCTCTCGAGATAGGGAACTTAGAAAATATTTTAGGGACTCTAGCAACATGATTTTTGGCCTCGACTCAATCATGACAACAAAGAATGTCAAAAGAGCTCATACAACTAAGCAACAATCAATAAACCAACCAAATTAGACACAACAATTCTTTCTGTGTCATTCTTCAAACACGAAATCATCAAGCACAACGTCTAACATGGTACAGTTTGGAAACTCATTACCTCAGTCAGACAAAGAGACATAAAACACGTCTACAGAAGATGATACCCATATAGTATTCACAACAAGGCGAGAAGATAAAAGAAGTAGATTCAACATGGTCTACGTATAACCAAGGATTCCCAATTCAACAAGAAAAGAAGAAAACCAATACATTGCTACCAAGCCAACTGTACAAAAATCATCTGAACAGAGTTGTTCTAATGAAAGCATTTAAAGGAAAGCAAGATTTTTAAAAGTTAGGGCCTATCATGCCTGATAGTGTCGCTTAAAAATTCGAAGAAGACCTCTGAATGTGCTCGCACCTTCTCTTCTTCTTCCATGAAAGATTAAACAACAATAAATTGTTACCTCCATGCCTTATATACTTCCCCGATAGAGAAGGAAGCTAGAAACTCTCAAAGTTTCCATGCAACATAGAGTAGACGGCTGGTTCAAAGAACCAGTGCTCAAGCAGAGTGAAAAATGGAATGCATGGAAAACCAAACAACCAAACAATATTCCACTTGCATGCCTTCCCAAGCAATCCATGCTCAGGAACCAAAGTTCATTAATTGCATTTACTTCCATCCTCCCACCTATTTTCCATTGCCACCGACCGCCAAAATTGGTGATCGCCACAAGAAAACAAACAAACATTCCCATCCTTGGTGATACTGCCATGTCAGGTTATATTAGCCATTTGTAACCTCCACCAAACCTGACAGCATTCCAAGTCCTTCAACCTTATCCCCCTCTTAAATTCCATGGAAACCACCGCCCATGACTCGCGACCCTTCTTAGGTCCCCCTCCCTTCTTATCATTAGTTAAGATAGGTTAGAAACTTAGGCTAGCTCATAGGGTATGACATTAGTCTCACTTCCATAGCGCTAGGTGTAGTTAACCCTTAGGAGCCTTAAGCTCATAGTTTAGGGCTAGGTTAGATTAGCAATTATTTTAACCAATAGGTTATAGTTTAGGTTAAGACTATTAACCTTAACGAATCTAGTCTAGGTCCCCAAAATAGGACCAATCAGTGTTAGAGTCCATACTGGATAAAACATTCCTGTAAAGGAGTCTATTTGGCATCAATAAATTAAGCTTTCGGTATAAACATAAACATCTTACCTGGCTTAAGGTCCAGGCCTTCCTGATGTTACGATATCTGGAACCAAATTCCATTTATCATGATCAGCCTGAGTTAAACTCTGGGATTGATCATTCAAAACTCATTCAGACCTTGTAACTTTCGTAAGGTCAATAAATTTTGTTCATCCTGAATAAACTTAAAACATTCCTTGGATCAATGCAACTGATCCAAGGCAGAGTCATAAAGGTGGATAAATCCACAATTCATCCAGAAATCAGGTTGAACTCAAGTGCAAGAATGAAAGAAACAAAAGAGTCCAAGCATTTTCGGCTCAGTCAAAGATCTTCAAGAGCAAAGAGGATACAATCCATATCAAGCATGACTTCCCAAAACCAAAGGAACATGTCCTTATATAGAAGAAATCATTTATCAATACTTGAATGCTCTGGAGAAAGTAACAACAGTTCGGGTGTTACATGCTTCCCTCCTAAAAGATTCATCATCCCGATGATTACATCCTTTGATTTACCTTCAGGTCAATCAATTCATTGGTTCACAAAACAAATTACTATTTTCAACTCGAATAATTCCAGAAATCAATAACATGGTACAATTTATTCAACCTGATAATGTTTGCCCCAAAGTTGGCTTACATAAAGACATGAAATAGATAAATTCATAATAATTTTTTTTAATCAACGTATTCCATTACATTTAAAAAGAAAGGAAAATAAATTTTCATCTCTTCTAGATTTTCCCAAGTTGCATTTTCTTATTTAAATTGGTTCCACTGGACCTTACATTGTCGTATTTCATGATTTCTCAAATGCAATTGGTGAGTTTCCAGCACTCATGTGGGTTTAACCACGATTATTCCTGGGTCTTGGACCTGCAAGGAATTCCAATTTAAAACATGTGACAAGTCTGAAATGTATTTCTTAAGCAAAGAAATATGGAAAACATCATGCATGCGAGACAAATCAGGTGGTAATGCTAATCGGTAAGCTACATGATTGATTACTTTGACAATTTCAAAAGGTCCCACATAATGAGGTGACAACTTGGCAGCCTTGCCAAAAGTTATAGAACTCTTTCTGGGTTTAACACAAAGAAAAACCTTTTCACCAAGTTCAAACTTTCGATCAACCCGCTTTAGGTCAGCATAGCTCTTCTGCCTATCTGTTGCTTCTTTCAATCATTCACGAATCATTTTAACTTGTTGTTCCATTTCAGTGAGGATTTCTGGTCCAATTACCACTCTATCCTCAATACTATCCCAACTAACAGGGGTTCTGCACTTTCTTCCATAAAGTGCCTCAAAAGGTGCCATTTTAAGAGAAGAGTGATATGTGTTGTTGTATGCAAACTCAACTAATGGGAGATATTCTTCCCATTTATACTTTGTTGATCCATGCAATACATTCATAACATATCTTCCAACACCTAATTTACTCTCTCAGTTTGTCCATCCGTTTCTGGATGATATGCAGAACTGAAGTTTAGTTTAGTTCCAAGAGCTGTATTAAGCGTTTGCCAAAATCTTGATGTCATTCTAGGATCCCTGTCAGATATAATCAATTCTGGTACTCCATGTAACCTGAAAATTTCATGCACAAATATTTTGGCTAACACTGGAGAATCATCCTTTAGATTTCCAGCGATGAAATGAGCTACCTTTGTTAGTTTGTCTACAACTACCAAGATAACATCATGTTTATTTCTCGACATAGGCAGCCCTTGTACAAAGTCCATGCTTATTACTTGCCATTTATACTGCGGTATGCTATGGGGATATAATAGACCAGCAGGGTGCATGTGTTCTGCCTTAACCCACTGACATTCCAGACAATGAGTCACAAAATCAATAACATCCTTTTTCATTCCTTTCCAGAAGTATTGTTGTTTTAGATCAGCAAGCATTTTAGTAATACCCAGGTGTCCAGAAAAGGGTGAATTATGAAATTCAACTAACAATTTCTTTCTCAAATCATTTAGCAAAGGTACGTATACTCTATTTTCATAACGTAAGATTCCTTCTTTATCAAAATGAAAACCTTTATACCTTTCATCTTTTGGTTCCGTAGTGCTGCTTTTACTTGCTGAAAGTATATATCAGATTCTGAGGCACTTTTTACCTCATCTTTAAACTGAGTTCTTAATGTTATAAGAGTAGAAATGTGCTTCCTACGACTTAGAGCATCTGCTACTCTATTCTCTTTTCCTTTGATGTAGCTAATATCAAAATCATATTGAGACAAAAACTCTAACCACCTTCACTGTCTTGCATTTAGATTAGGCTGAGTGAAAATATATTTCAGCCCTAAATGATCAGTTTTCAACTCAAAAGGTTTCCCAAGTAAATAGTGTCTCCAAACTTGAAGCGCATGAACAATTACAGCAAGCTCTAAATCATGAGGGGCATAATTCAGCTCATGTAACTTAAGTTTTCTACTTTCATATGCTATGACATGATTATTTTGTAACAAAACACCTCCAAGGCCTTCCCCAGAAGCATCCGTTACAACATTAAAGTCTCCATTAGGGTCCGGTATAGCTAATATAGGTGCTGAAGTCAACTGAATTTTCAAACTTTTAAAATTAGTTTCACACTTATCATTCCAAATAAATTTCCTATCCTTCTTCTGTAATGAAGTTATCGGTGCAGCCACTTTAGAAAAATCCTTAACAAATTTTCTATAATAACCAGCAAGGCCCATGAAGCTTCTTACTTCATGTACATTCTTTGGTGCAGGCCACTCGGTTATTACCACTATTTTTGAAGGATCTACTACAATTCCTTCTTTACTAATGACATGACCCAAATAGTGAACTTCAGTATCAAAGAAAGAACATTTGGATAACTTACCGTATAACTTTCTTTTTCTCAAAATTTCCAAAACTATCTTCAAATGCTCATTGTGCTCTTCAACACTTTTAGAATATATGAGAATATCATCTAAGAATACAAGCACAAACTTGTCCAAATATTCTTGAAAGATATTATTCATTAAGTTCATAAAAGCTGCGGGTGCATTAGTTAATCCAAAGGGTAGAACCATGAATTCATAATGTCCGTACCTGGTTCGGAAAGTTGTTTTATGAATATCTTCTTCCTTAATTCTTAATTGATGGTACCCAGATCGAAGATCTATCTTGGAATAAACCGATGCTCCACGCATCTGATCAAATAGATCATCAATTCTTGGAAGTGGGTATCTATTCTTAATTGTTGCTTTGTTTAACATCCGATAATCAATACACAGTCTAAGTGTTCCATCTTTCTTCTTCACAAATATTACTGGCGCTCCCCAAGGTGAAACACTTGGTCTAATCAAACCTTTAGACAAAAGTTCTTGCAATTGTGCCTTAAGCTCGACTAACTCTGTAGTAGTCATCCGATAAGGTGCTTTAGAAATAGGTTCCATCCCTAGTTTGATTTCAATGGTGAAGTCAAATTCCCTTTTGGGTGGTAAACCTGGTAATTCCTCCGAAATACATCCTTGAAACTTTGCAACAGTGGGTATCGTTTCATGGAATCACCGTCTTCTTCTGCAAATTTAGATATCTTTACTACATATAAGGTACATCCTTTGTTCTTAGCCTTTTTAAGTTGCATAGCTGACAGTTTCCTAACTGAAATTTCCCATTTTACACCTTGAATCACTGTTGTTTTCAGCCAATCATCTAAACATCTTATATTATTTTCAAAGTAGTCTACTTTTGCTTTATGGTCAGCTAACCAATTGACGCCGATGAAAACGTCATAGGATCCCAAAGGTGCAACATAGAGGTCAACTTCCATGGAAAAGTTAGGTAAGTCAAGGACTACCCCAAAAAGACACATACTCACTGTATGAACAGAGTTATTACCATACTGTACAGTCCAAGATTTATCCATTTTTCTAGCTTTTCTTTTAAGTTTAGAAGTGAGTTTACTAGAAATAAAACATTTAGTAGCTCATGTATCAAAAAGAATAGTGACAGGTATGCCAAATAACTTACCTGGAACCTCTATAGGTGTCACTTGCTTTTCAGCTTGCTTGCACTCTTTGCGGCATGTATCTTATCTTTGCTGATTATGATCATCCTTCTTCAAAGGGCACTGATTTGTGTAGTGATCTTTGCCACAATTATAGCAGCCTCCTACAGGTCCCTTTTTAGGCTCAAAATTACTTCCAGCCTTAAAATTATCACGTTGTCCTCCATAGGGCTTCTGCCCATTGTTATAATTCTTGGCAAAACTATCCCTTACATTTCTAGCAGGCTTATTCGCTGTCGTTTTCTTATTATTATCCACTAGAAACTTACTTCATTTCCAAACTTTTTCCATGGCCCCTTCTTGGGTGCAAGTGAAGTTGAAGAAGGGTTTACTGCAACCTTCTTCCAAGTTCCTCTTTATGAGCAAAAATAGCCTTTAATTTCTATTTTTGCCTTATGGCTTTTTCAACAACCCCTTCCATAGTGGTTGGGCTGTGAACATCGACCTCTCCTCCTATCATAGGATTTAGTCCCATGATGAATTTCCGTATTCTGAACTTCTCGCGGGTTTGATTGATATGCCAGACGCATACTTGAGGAGTTTCATAAACCACTCGATGTATTCGATTCATGATTAGCTTTCCTTGAACTAAGTTATGGAATTCTATCATTTTCTGATCATAGAAAAGTTGTGGCAGCCAACGTTGCCTAAAATAGCCTTTAAATTGATCCCAAGTGATGTTGGTCTCATCAATATTTAGCTCAGCTTTACGGCTATCCCACCATGAAGATGCTTCATGGGAAAGCTGATAGGCTCCCCAAATAGCTTTGGTTTCCTCCGAGAAGTTTCTTATTGTAAATTACTTCTCCATTTCATTGAGCCAGTTCTCAGCTCCATCTCCTAATGTGGTGCCATCATATTTAGGTGGACTTATCCTTTTTATATCATTAGTGAGTTCCACTGCCAACCTGGCCTTTTTGTTTTCTGGTTGGACAGGTACATTTCCAGTGTTATTACCAACACCCATATCGGGTTGTCCTCAGGAGGTAGCTGATTGTTATTACCAGCTTCATCATCCTCCTCATTTCCCATTACTTGTTGTTCAAGTATAGCCAAATGATCTCTTGTGTCCAATAGGGCAGCAAGGATATCATCAAGTTTTTGGGTTGTTGCCCCTTCCTCTGGTGGAGCATTATTCACAACGTTCCCCCTTGTTCTAACCATTTCTGTTACAAGAAAATTCAGGTTTTTATCAGATTATGGACACAATAGGTCCAAGAGCTACAACCTTCAGCTCTGATACCAAGATGTAACATCCTCATTTTTGTACATTAGAACAAGAAATATATATATATTTTTATAAGTGCTTTCTAGTTCTAAATACATAATTTAGAACTCACAGATCATAACAATCATTCTTATAACAGATAACCATATGCAGCTATAATGACTCGGTGTACCACTGATCTATTCATTCCATGACTCAGTGAACTACCGATCTATTCATGTGTATCATAGAGTTGGCGTTTTCATCTAGAACACTTCACTCTTGCGGTTCTCTTCCCTAATCTGGGATTTTAGAATGCTCTATCCAAGGAACCTATCTAAATAATTGTTACTATCATTCATCGGCATCACGTCCCTTAGACTAGGTGACATAGGACAACGCGATCAATCGCTTGTGATACTTTGGCCAAAGATTTGAAACATACTGTTCATGTCTCTTATTCCTTGACGGCATACTCGTCAATCTAGAATATGTCCTTCACCCCACTCCGATGTTATATAGAACATCTTATACTGACTTCTGTCAGTCTCCCCTGTCCCAAGTTTTCACTTAGGAATGGGTTAATATCATACTCACGTTATAAGGATGCTCTTGAAGACTAGGGGTAAGCTGACATACTGGGTCACCCACTGTTACCCCATGTGTCAAGGTACCCCAAGTCTCAAAGGGCTGCCTCATAGCATGTCTATGGTCCTAACCGGTCCCAAAGGAAAATCTTGTTCGAGTTTCAGGTGTAAATCTTAACGATCAATGCAAAAGGGTGTTGCCATAAGTCACCTACATTGTTGTATCCTTGAGAAGATCCTAATCTTCTCGAAGGTACAACCTTACTGTGTCATGTGTCAACATCCTACAATACTGCCTCGGAAGATTTACATAACTTCAAGAAGTTACTTAAGTTGAGTTGAATTTGAATTAAAGGCCCTCCTAACTGGATAGTCCTTTCCCAACCCAGAATTTCACACCTTTGAGTTGCCTTACGTAATTAAGTTCAATTTTCACAGAGAGAAGTTTAATAAGATTTTAGACCTCAGTCAAGGTGTCCATCGGTTCCTAATAATCTTATTTCCTCATAATAGGGCAATAGCCCTAAGTCCTCTCTTAAGGAAGCTAACTAAACCTGAAAGGGTTTATATCAACTCCGAAGACTGAAATATATCTGACTTATTGTTATTAAGACATGGTGATTTAATCCATCAATTACGTTGCCTTGACTTAGATCATTGTTAGGGAGTAATAGAATACTCCTCCTGTTATAGCTACATATCAGGGCATAGTTTAACCTTAACTTCCCTAAAAATGCAGTGGACTAATTTCTAATTTAGCCTTAATCATAATATATAAGAATTACTATTCAAACATGAAGTATTCAGTCACATAATTTTTACAAGGCTTACTTAGGGAATCCAACTAGCTCCCATGGCATATAATAATAAAAATGCACTCTCATTCATTCAGACATAAGAAGTTCAATTCAACAAATAAAAATGCAGCCACATAAGTAACAATTTCCCCTTTCATTTATTTCCAAGCCATACAATTACAACTTATGCACTTCGGCATATTTTGATACAATAATCAACAGCAAAAGAATAACTTTCTTCCTATAGTAAAATTAGAGAAATCAAGTTGGAATTCATCATAAAAACTAGATTAAACAATCTGAGCATCATATCAGATCTGCGTGCCTTTACCACTTACGATGACCATCTGCAAAAATTGCTAGCACATGTCGGTTCGTGGGCCCAGAGCATGATAAGCACTAATTCTTAAAACAATTGCATTCCACCAATTGTTTCCATTAAACAACCTGTTTAAATGAAATCATTTCATCAAATCCATAAACATGAAGCACGCTATTTATCTTTCTACTATTCTAATATGACTTTAAAACATAACTCATATTATAGCTGCCATTTAAACTTAAATCCTTTTGGATGATTCATCTTACACAATAGAATAAGAAGAAACAAAATGAATCTTAAATACCTAGCCATCCGAAAACCAAGGGCAGTATCCATCCTAATAAAATTACTTCATTAAAGAAATGAAATCTTACCAACGCATGTAACCAATAGATTTGCATTTAAACAATTCAAACAAAGACAAATTATAGCCTCAAGCAAGTTCAACTGATGGATTTTCCTTTATACTTTATGTATAATTTCATAAACATTGATAAGTATACCAACTATTACTACAATACTACTTTCATACAAGTAGATAACTGAATTACTCAAACAGAGTAATAATATAGCTAAAGATAAGGAAAAGAGACTTCTGTCCAGATACAACGCTTACCACTCTCTCCACATAACTTTAATAATCTATTCATCTCGTGACCATGCTGAAGGATGCATATAGAAATTCTAAAGAAGGAAGCATTCATAATTTCTAGAAAGGGAGAGAATACTTTCGTATTCCCAAAAATCCTATATCAACATATACTTTACAACTAAGAGAAAGAAACAGAGGCATTCAGATCTCCATTCCAAACAAGTTCAAGATTGTACCAACTTCCCAGGAGTAATGCATATACAATCAATCTTGAATTCAATTAGGGAAGAAGAGAAAGCAAGAAAATCAACACCCAAGTTTACCATTAGCTCCAATCTGGTAGAACTGTTTAAAAGGTCACCCTTAGATCCCAAGGGTCTTGCAATTACACATTAACAAAAGCCACAGATTGTTATAAACGAAATACATATACGTTCAAATATCAGTCCACAATCCTGATCCAAATAAAATAGTCTACCCTTCACCCAGGACTCGAATCATTTTAGACTACGAGTTAGGGTAACTGCTATCATTACTTACCAATAGGTTACACTAACTATTTCCAGCCATTACACTGGATAATTTGTTATTGCGTTCAAGGATACCAAACAAATAGCACTTCCAGTGTTAATAGATGAATTCTAATGATAGATTTCAAGGTCACTACAGGCAACATCAACACAGTTCCTTCCCTTCCAAATACAAAACCTAATTTCCATTCATGCAGATCTAGGATTACCCACACATTGTTAGGGTACAGAGTTCCTCAAAGCAAGATTCTCTCTCATTAGAACTATGTTCCCATTATCCAAGTAAAATCATAAAGAAAACAACAGCTACACCAAATATTTCATTACTTACAGAACCTATAATCATAGAAACATCCAGACCCTTTTCAACAAAGGTACAGGCTTAGTATTCAAACATATTTCTTACGCATGTGACGAAACCAGTCGAGCTCTATAGAAGGAACTAACAGTTTCATCACAATCAAACTTTATATTCACCTGAAGCTATCAAGTAATAAAAGAGCTCATACAACTAAGCAACCAACAAATTGGGTTAGTATGCCCAAGGACACCAAAAACCATGGTCTACAAGTCAAGGAAACACGAATGCTTGGTCACAACCTAGGTGGAGCCCTAATAATTATGTTCGAGGAGGACATATCCTAATCAAAATCAACAAGCCATAATGGGTTCCCCAACAAAAAAATTCACAAAATGAAAATGTGTTTCAAACCCAAATACCAACAAAGCCAATAACAAACCCAAGAAACAAACAAACAACTCCTATCTACGGAACAAAACCAAAAAAATCAGTTGATTTGAATGTCATGGATTGTAAGGATATTCAAACTAGATTTGGAAAAGTAATCATTATAATCACTGAGATGACAGAAGAAATTGAAACCCCTAGTACGGTTTTTCCCAAGAAGGATGAAAAAGAAAAAGATAAGGATCCAGATAGCAACACTATTGAGACTCCATTTCCAGAGAGATTTAAAGAAGCCATAAAAACTAAGGAATCTGAGTTGGTGCAGGAACTAAGGAAATTGAATATTGAAATACCATTGTTACAAGCAATTAAGGACATTCTATAATTGAACAAGTTAATCAAAATTCTATGTTTAAAAATACCTAGAAGGAAGAAGCATTACCCCAGGACTATTAAGGTAGATGGGAAACTTGCTGATTTATTAGCAAGAAAAATTTTGCTTCCCAAATATGGAGATCCTAGAAGTCCTATTATTTTTGTCTCTATAGGGAATAAAGATATACATAATGTTTTGGTTGATTTGGGAGAAAATATAAATGTGATGACAGTGGATACTTTGAAAAAATTACCATTAATAGGTATATAACCTATTAATACAATATTGCAGATGGAAGATCAGTCTTGTAGCAAAACCAGAAGGAGTTATTGAAGATGTAGCAGTTATGGTGGAGTCATGGGAATATCTAGTTGATTTCCTTATATTGCAGCCAAAAGGTAAAACACTTGGTTATCCCATTATTTTGGGTAGACCATGGTTAGCTACAGTTGCTTCTTTAATTGATTGCAGATCAGGTGATATGACTATCTCAAATGGTAATAATTCTAAGAAAATCTCCTTATATCCTTCTGCATGACCTTCTATTGATTATCAAGAACAATTGTGGGTTGATACTCTTGATACTAATAAGCAAAACCTATCTTCTTTGGCCATGATCATGTTGTAGGATCATGTACACGAGGTAGAAGATATGATTAGTCAACCATTGAATGAACACCAATTGTCCTTAGAGCAATTAGGAATAGTTCTGGAACCTACGAACTTAGTTTTGGAACCTATAGACTCTATCCCTGAAATCATCATATTTAGTTTCGAACCATCACATTTAGTTCTAGAACCACACCAACAGTAATTCCCTATGACTTTGTACATAATTTTTCTCCGGAGGAACGAGATTTATCTTGGGGGAGGAAGAATCGGTAGCTTTAGTTTCTAAGATATCAAGAAATGGTGAAGAATTTTTGGAAAGCAGCAATGACGAGGAGTTTGACCTACAACAAGATAAGTGTCATAACTCTGCCTACTATCCTTTTTCCAATATTTTGTCTCAAGGAAATTTTGGAGATGTTGCCACATGCATGTCCACTAAATACCTTAATGGAACCCTTTCAACAAATTATTTCATCACACGTTGGAACCAAACATGTTGAGATTGAGTCGGGTAATATTTTGAACATAAACAACTGGTTGAAGAATGATGAAGAAGCTAAATTGTTTGATGTTTTGAAAAATCATACTAGAGATTTTTCTTGGGACTAAAAAGATATGAAAGGAATCCATCCAAGTATTTTCACACATCACATCTATACTGAAAACATTAGACTAGTTAGGAAACCTCAAAGAAGGATTAATCCAGCCTTAAGAGATATAGTCAAACAAGAAATTGAAAAACTATTACAAGTAGGTTTTATCTACCCTATCTTAGATAGTCAGTGGGTGTATCCTCTTGTAATTTTTCCTAAAAATAATGGAAAATGGAGAATTTGTGTTGACTATAGGGAACTAAACAAAGCCACAATGAGAGATTATTTTCCCCTACCATTCATAGATCAAGTCCTAGACAACCTTGTAGGTAAGCAATACTTTTCCTTCTTGGATGGATTTAGTGGATATAATCAAATCAGAGTTATTGTTGAGGATCAAGACAAAACTACCTTTACATGTCCATGGGGTACCTTTTCCTATAGGGTATTACCATTTGGATTATGTAATGCTCGACAAATTTTCAAAGAGTTGTATTAGCAATTTTTGTAGACCTAACAAATGACTGTGTAGAGGTATACATGGATGATTTCACTATACATGGAGACACATTTGATGATGCTTTGAGGAATTTAGATAGAGTATTAACAAGATGTGAGAAACACCATCTGTCTCTTAGTCATGAGAAGTGTTTGATGATGGTTGATGAGGGGATTGTATTAGGACACCACATTTCAAAAAGAGGAATTCAGGTTGACCAAAAAAAAATTAGAATTATTTCAGAATTACCTATTCCTCAAACCCCCACAAATATCAAGTCATTTTTAGGGCATGCTTTAGATACTATAGGCACTTTATCAAGGATTTTAGTAAAATTTCTACCCCCATGTTTAATTTTCTTACCAAGGACTGTGAATTTCTTTGGGATGAAAGATGTCAACATGATTTTGAGGAAATCAAAGAAAAATTAATCACTACCCCAATATTGAGAGGACCTAATTGGGAAAAACCTTTTCACATTCAAACAAATGCCTCAAATAACTCCATTGGTGCAGTTTTGGGACAGAAAGATGAAGAAGGAAAGATGTATGCTATTTATTACCTCAGTAAAAATCTTACTCCCACTAAAATAAATTACACTACCACTAAAAAATAATTTCTTGTTGTGATCTATGCAATTAATAAATTCAGACATTATATCACAGGGTACAAAATATTTGTACATACAAATCACTCAACAATTAGGTACTTAATGAACAAACCAGTGGTTGGAGGCAGGGTAATTAGATGGTTATTAATTTTATAAGAATTTGATATTACCATAGTAGATAATCTAGGAGATCTAATGTGGTAGCTGATTTCTTGTCAAGACTAAACACTAAAGGGGAGAAAGATCCGATTAAAGAAAACTTTCTAGATGAACAACTATTTCTATTTCAAGTTTGATACACCATGGTTTGCTGATATGGAAAATTATCTTATAACAGGGAAGTTTCCTTCTTCCTTCACTAAGAAACAAATGAAAAAATTGATCAAAACTAGTGTACACTATAAATGGTTAAATGGAATGTTGTTTATATGTGGTCATGATTCGGTTTTACGCAGGTGTGTGAGAGAAGATGAAATCTTTGACATATTGAGGGCATGTCATGATGAACCAAGTGGAGGACACTTTTCAGTGAAAAGAACAACTCACAAGATACTTGGCACTAGCTATTATTGGCCATCTCTGTACAAGGATGTGAAGAGATATATCAAGCGGTGTGATCCCTATCAAAGGATGGGATAGCCAACTTTTACCAATGAAATGCCTTCTGCAACCTCAAGTGGTGATTGAACCATTTGAAAGATGGGGTTGGATTTTGTTGGTCCCTTTAGTCCTCCTTCACAAGGAAAGGAGTACATTCTTGTGTGTACTGATTATGTGAAAAAGTGGGCAGAAGTGTAGGCTTTAACAAATGCCATTGAAGAAGCAGTTTTGATTTCCTTTGGCACAAAATTATGGTAAAGTTTGGCGCACCAAGAAGTATAGTTTCAGATCAGGGGCCACAATTCATGTCTAATATGATCCAAGCCTTCACAATGCATTATCAGATCAATCATAGGAAGTCATCTCCCTATCACCCACAAAAAATGGACAAGTTGAAGTAACAAACAGAGAATTGGAAAATATCCTTACCAAAACAGTTGAATTAGGCAGAAGAGATTGGGAAAAGAGACTACCTGAAGTTATCTGGGCCTATAATACAACTTGGAAAACTACAACAGGATTTTCACCATATGAGTTAGTCTATGGGAAAAATCCCTTGTTACCTATTGAATTTTAACTACAAACATTGAGGACAACAACTAAAATAGGCATTGAGTTGGATGCAACACAAAAGGAGATAATTCTTCAACTCAATGAGTTGGATGAGTTAAGGATGGAAGCACTTTAACAAACAAAGATAATCCAAGATCAAAGAAAGCAATGGCATGACACACATATCAAGAAGAGGAAATTCAAGGTAGGATATTGGGAATTAATGTTTGATTCTAAGTACCAACAATTCAAGGGAAAATTAAGAACCAGGGATTGAGCACATATTTGACGATGGTCCTATTCAATTACTTCCCATTGATGGTAGAAGGACACTTTTGGTTAATGGACATAGGCTAAAAATTTATAGGAAGCCTCTTACTAAGGATGAATTCTTGAGGTAGATTGAAGCAGAAAAAGAATTTGATCATATCGAAGAATTTAGTTCTTCCAAAATGATCAAATAATCAGATGGATAAATCTAGAATAAAGAGAAGAGAATGAAAACTAGTAAATGGCGTTCTCTTTCCAAAAAATAAAAATAAAAATAAAATATAAAAAAAAAATAAAATATAATAAAAGGAAGGAATGAAAACCAATAAATGGCGTTCTCTTCCCAAAAAAATCTCTTAGAGATCAACTAAAAACTAGCAATGGTGGTTGATCTCCTCAAATAAATGGCTAATCCAAAATAAAAGGAACTTCCTTGAAATTCCATCTATCTTTTCTAACCGTTTTCTTTTTTTGTTTCACTTTTAGGAATGATGAGTCATCATGATAGAGGGATCACATCATCAAATATGGTAATTATGTCTTTAACTTATTCAAGATTAGATTAAAATTTAGCATGTATGATTAGATTTGATTTAAAAGTGGTATGATGAGTCATCTATTGTACATTATGATTAAAAGAGAGTAATCATGAGGGTGATGTTAGTAGAATAAAAGTGGTGGCATGTTTATAATGATCTATCATTTGTGTGGAGTAAACAAAGTAAAGAAGTAGTTGCGAAAAAAAATTCAAGGAAGAAGCGAGAAGAATAAAAATTGCATTCTAGCATTAAACACAACAAGTTCCGTTGCTAAAGCACAACATTCCATATCTAAACCCATCCATTCTATAACTAAGCAAAGAGTTACAGTAGCCAATCCGGGTAGAGCAATAATTCGAAGGAGAATGAATCTGAATCACCCACTTTACCATGGGGATTAAAAAGAAGTCGAACCTGAGGATGATACCCAACTTCTTGCAGATGAAGAAGTGGTAGATGTCTTTGAACAGGCAAGGGTGGTTGGAATTCCTAAAAATATTCTCGAAGTATAATGACGAATTGGTAAGATAATTCGTTATAAATTTAGGACAATCCAAAACAAAGGTTAGAACTATTGTAGTTCCTTTTTATGTGAATCTGATAAGTAATGTATCTGGTGTGCCAATTGTGCATGTCCCAAATCCTATCAAAGGGACCTTAAAATAATTAGTTGAAACTCTGCTACAAGAGGGGGAAACAAAACCCCAATATATTTACAACACTAGGAAAATCATAAAAGGGGTCAGAAGGGCTAGCTTGCCCAAACCCTTTGATAGAGTGGCATTTTGGGTAGTCAAGTTTTTAACTTGTGATGGTCAATTTGGGTTGGTAGGAAGAGAAGTCCTGAAGATGCTCATACATATTAGATATGGAGCTACAAAACCATAATATATAGCAAACATTCCAAGGTTTCTTTTTACTCCATTCATACAATGGCCTAGAGGTATTCTGGGGTGTTGGAACAATCAGACATCATGGGTTAGTTCATTTGGTGTGCCAAAACCATTTTCTTGCAAAGAAAAATAGAGAAGAAATATGGAGAAATTTCTTAACAAATTTAAGAAAAACCATGATATTATCAGGAGGATAATATCAACTCTTTTTCTCCTACAAATAATTTGGAAATTGGTGCCCCTACAGAGGAAAATAAGGAAATAGGTGGGGAGAATATACTAAAAAGGAGAAGATCTGGAAGAAGAATTAAAGCTGCAGAACCTACTATACCTTTAAAAGAATCTCCTTCCTCTGCAGCAGTTATAAGAGAGCTAATATCTTTTTTTGATAGTGACATTTCACCTAGTAAAGAGAAAGAAGTGAAAATTAGAAGAATCTCTAGGAGGAAACCTATTTCTGAACATACTAAAGCTCCTCAAAGAAGAAGGATTCATAAGACGTCTAGAGAAATTCCAGAAGAAATGAAAGAAGAAGACAAGTTGGAAAAATAAGCTGTTGATATTTTGGGCAGCATGGCCATGACTCCTCCTGGACCAAGCCAAACTAAGATGGAAAAAGAAGATGAGAGATTTGAGGAACATGTTTTTTAAGAGTTAGGTGAACCAGAAACATTATCACATGAAGAAGAAGAGTTGGCATCTGTGGAGATAGAAAGGGACATTTCCTTTTGTAGAAGAGGAATGCTTAAACCCCAAAGAACTTTTAGAGAAAGAAGAGAAACAATAAGTTAGATAGGATCTGTTCTTGTCCAGAGTAGAAATCATTATCAAAGAAAAGGATGAGGAATTGAAATTCAGCAAACTCAAGATGGAACAGAGAGATATGCTCATTTGGGAACTAACAACTTAGCTTACGGATAATACTAAAGAATTAAAAAGAGTTAAGCAGTAGATGATGGAGAAACAGGAAGAAGGTAAAATTTGCACAAGATAGAGTACTATTTCAACAGTCTTTGCATAGACTAAATTAAATTATTGGAAAATCAAGTAGTTATGGGATGATACTTGCAGGGAACTCAATGAAATCAAAACATCCAATGAGGATTTGAGGAGCAAGATGGAAGATGAGAAGAAATCAAGAAAGGAATGGGAAGAAAAGTTTTACAAAGAAGAGGGAGACATTTAAAAATCTTACAAAAATACAAATGGTTTGCATAATGAGTGAAAAATTGCTTGCATGTAGGAGACCTTCTCCTGCATATAGTGTGTTTCTAGAAGAACAATTCATTCACTGGCAGCTATCAAGAATTGCATGTGGCCTTCCACATGAAATAAAAGATGAATCTGAGTTCATGACAGCCTATTCTTCAGCCAGTGCAGAGCAGAAGAATCTTCTTTGTGAATTCTATCTCTGTAATCTTATGCTAGAAAAGAACACAAGATTCATGATCAATTTGTATGTGGGAGAAAGCCAGCTTAATGCATTTATTTCTATTCTTAAAAATTAGATTGCATGGAAGGAAAGGGATTTTGAGCATCTATTGAAATTTAGCTCATCTAGTCTCTGCATGAGGACTCATTATGGTAAACCATCTGCTTTCGTTAAACATTTTAGAACCCATGCCTTTGATAGACGGTTCAAGACACATTATCTTGCCAGTTTACAGAGAAGTATTGATGCCTTTACTTTTTATGAAGTGGAAAATTTTGAGGAGATTTATGATGGATGTTTGAAAATATGGGAGCTTCTTATAGTTTCCTTGAGGATAAGGGAAGTAATATCTCCCACAAATTTGATCTGGAGTCTAGAAAGAGAAAAATATTTGTGCACACTAATCCCTCAGATCAATGAAAAGCATAGGGGCATATGGATGGGAATGAGAACAAGGCCTCCCCTTCTTCTCACTCCCATGTCCCCATGGAAAAATAGAGAACCTCAAGATCCCACTCAATTTGAGGAATGGAAGAGGAAAGTAGAATCAGGATTAGGGTATAGTGTTTCTGAACTAAAACACTAGGATATTCAGTTTCAGCCATTTGACCTGAGTAGTCAATTGGAGTGTAGAATACACAATCCAAGGTTTGAAGAGTAAATTTTGTAAGAGGACTTACAAACAAGTAAGTACGGGAAATGATGAGGCCAAAATATGTCTCATTAATGTACAATAAATGATCTTATTTTACTCTCCTTTTTATCAAGATTGATTGCATTTTGTGACTTTTGTTTGATCTAATATAAGTTAGGATGTAATTGTCCATATTTTGTTGATTGTAGTTCTAACGTTTAAAAACTCTGTAATTCCTAACTAAGTGCTTTAGAAATTCAGTTTTGTAATAAAACAGGTCATAATTAGTCAAAAGAATAAAGTATGAAGTGGTTGACATGTTTTTGGAAGCATTGGTTTTAATACGGCTCAATTCCGAACTTCCAGACTTAGTTACAAAACTCCATTATGCAGTTACAAGCTCTACCACTTAGTTTTAGAACTTTTGGACTTAGTTCCAGAACTCCATCACTTAGTTTTGAAACTTTTGGACTTAGTTCCGAAACTCCTGCATGTAGCTCTAGAATCCTCATAGTTAGATCTGGAATGATTTCCTTTAGTTCTAGAACTTCTCTAAAGTTCCGAACCGATGAGAATTTATTTATTCCAACAACATTTGGTGATTTAGCAATCAATGATCCTTTCAATCAGGAGCAGATTGGAAGATTTTGATTCTTCATACTCACAGATCTAGGGATAACTATCATACAATAATACATCCAGCCATGATCCAATTCAACATCTATTTTGGGCATGATTTGGTTCTATCTGAATTGATAGGATAGCTATGGCTGTAAATACACCTATGGAAGAAGTATATATGTAGACCTGTAGATAGATAGAAATATATAGAGAGATATAGATATATACATAAGAAAAATAGAGAGATAGAAAGAAACAATACGTTTTTGTAATGCAGAACATTTTATCAATAAAATAGCCATTCCTATTTTGAGAGTATATTAAGTTGTCAAATCCTATTTCAAGGTGGAGCAAGGGCCCACTCTTCCAAGAACCAGGATATTCATTTTATTGGTATTTATATTTCCAGAGAAAATAGTATAGATCTATTAATTCTGTAAATGCTTTTGATTACTCAAGTTGAAATCTATTGTATACTTGTTCCTACAGGTGTTCTAGATTAGATTCTTCTTTCTTTGCAATCAACTTTCAACATTCTCAAATTGTGTGTTTATTTCCAAAGAAAGTGTGTTTATTTCTATAATGAGTGTTTACTTAAAAATATATTCCATTATGCAAATGTGTGTTTATTTCCAGCAATCTATTTCTATAGAGAGTGTTTACTTCCAACAAGTTTTCATAGTTTTATTTCAATAAGGTTTTAGCCAAGGAATCCTCAAGACATTGAGAAAATCCCCCAGAAAATATAAAAAGAAACAAATACCTATAGTCAATTACTAGATCACTAAGATTTCTTGTTGCATATAGCTTCAGACACCACCCCTGGTTTGAATATGACATCAACAAAGAGTTGATTAAATGAAGGGAATAACAACACCCATCATCTACCAATGTGGTAGTCTTAAAATCTGGCCCAACTCACCCATCCAATCAATCAAAGCCTACTTCCAATCTTTCTCCCATTTAAGCTTTTCAGGTTTAGGTGGGAGCAACAAAATACACTCCATAGGAGATCCTATTCTTTAGTTTTAGAAAAACTTCTAAAATATGGAGTAGTTAATCTTCCACCCATCAAACCCCATAATTGTTTTGACACCACTGCGTCATATGCGTGGTGCAAGGAACATGATTACTACAACTATCATCATGTTAAAGGTCATAGCGATGGTAATTGTATAACCTTCAAAAACATTGTCTAGGAAATGTTAGATAATGGAGATCTTGTCTTGGACAACCTGAACACACCGGCTAATCATAACTTGTATATCTTCAAGAAGCCATTTCCTAATCACACCCCATCATCTAACCAAACTGGAAAACCTTCAACTAATGACAATAATGTCATGAGGTTCATGTTGTTTTTGAAGTCATACTAGCCCTTCCTCAATTTCCTCCTATCCCCTCTATCGAGGATATTCTTGCATGAGATCCTTTACCCACAGAGGATCCTATTTCATCTACTCCTTTACCCATAGAGGATTCTCCCTTATCTCCCCTTCACCCACAAAGGAGTCTGCAATATCAGCTAATGTCATTTCCCCACACACCTCTCAACCTAATGAAAAACCCATGGTGTTAACTCTCTTACCCATAGGAGAGTCATGCTCACCTTCCTCTCCACCGAAAGAGGAACCTACCTCATCCCACTCATCATCTCCCCTACCCATCAGAGATCCTTTAGAAGTGCCACTGCCTGTTGGTGACAATTCCCCATTAGCCTTCCAAGATCCTGTTGATTTTCTCTCGGCTCTCTTACCCACAGAGTCCGAAGCCAACCAATTCCCTGTCTCACAAACATTATTTATAAGGATTACCACCAAGTCAACATCATCTCCTCCTACAACAATTCCATTTTCATGCCTGGATGACCACTTGGATTATGTTGATAATTCCATGCTTTGGGGACACCTTTGGCTACCTTTTTCAACCCAAATGCAAATGTTATCTACTGATACCTCCACAATTTATCCAAAGGTGTTTTAGACAACCAAACCAACCATGCCCATACCATTTGTAATGACCTCTTCTTCATCACCTTTTCCCACACCTAAACCCTTACCAATAATTGAAATTTTGCCAACACCTAAACCTTTGTCATCACCCATACCTTCCCTATGTCCAGAACCATTACCACATTGGGTGTCATGTCGACATCAAGCCTAGTCCATCCTCCTATCAAATTAGATTTAGCCACATCCTCACAAGCCCACACAAAAACCATTCCTCCACCTAAAAGGAAGACCCAACCTTCTAGGCTGCATACACCAGTTTTTCCTACTACCCTTCTTTCACCTTCACCGCTTCCATCTATCCTAGGACCTCACCCATCCACCTTGGCCAAACAACCTCCTACCCAAGGTAATTTAAAAGCACAATAACCTACTTCCTAATTGAGATCCTTTGTTACACCTATCTTACCTACACAATGTACACCTTTTCCATCACCCTGTAACCTTTTTACTACCTATACCCACACCACTTATAGTATCCTTGTCCCTACCTATAGTATTATCCACTCTTCAATCAATACCCTCCATCTCGCCTCTTCTAAAACCTTCACTACACCTCCATTGTCACCTTGTCTAACCCATCATCTTCTACCATCTACCCTCCCTTCTACATCATGTATGCCATCTTCACCTTTACCTAGGAAGGTGCAACAAAAGTTGAAAAAACAATTACCCTCTAAAGAGGTAGTCAAACCTACAACACCTTCTATCACTAGTTAATCTGCTACACCTTTACCCAAGACATTACAACCCAAGCCTAAAATAATACTACTTATCAAAACAATGGTCAAATCTACCCCACCTCTGATTCCACCTCCTGTAGCACCTCTCCCACCAAAATCACCCACACTTCCATCCAAACCCACACTTACCTCCCATTGTGATCCATTGGCAGGGTCTTACACCAACATCTTAGAAAACCTTTTAGAGACCATTGTCATCACATTGCCACCACTTAGACCTTATGACCCACTCAAACCCAAACCAACAGGGTTTGACGATACCAAAATTTACACCTACCATCATGTGTTAGGGCATGATGTAGAAAATTGTAAGTCTCTAAAAAGCGTTCTTCTCCAACTATGTTCTCCTGAAGAAAACTTTGACAACAATGATCTTTTAGATGAGGACCATGTTCCACCTTCACCTATCACCACACATCCTCACCCCTTACCTATTCAATGACCCTCATCTCCACCTCCATAACCTTTTTATCTACCTCCAACATTCGAGATCAACATGGTCCGTGTAAGAGAATTAGCCAAACCTCCACCCAAATGTCAATGCACTGCCTTCTTTGCACAACACCAGTATATGCCCTCACCCTACTATGGCTCATCCTATCAATACACCTATCACGACTCAAATTCTCCCTTACCCCATATTAATATGGTTAACATTGCCACTTGCCCAAAGACAAAGGAAAGGAGAAAACAACCAACCCCTCCACCACTCTTTTACCCAATATCCCATATGCCTAAACCTTGCCTAAACTTTTCCCAATATTACACAAATGTTACCTATCATCACCTTATCCTACTTTACCCTATGGGGATTTGACATTCCCTCTTATTCTATTTGCACATCTCATCTAAACTAGACCTTCATCATCTACCTTACCTAATCTACCCACCACCTACCTCAACCTTGCCTAAACCTTGCTTAACCCTACCCAATCAACCTTGCCTAATTTTTCCCAATCTATCTCAACCAATCTACCCACCACCTTCCTCATCACACTTAACCTTTCCCAAATCTTGTACAATGATATCTATCATCACCTTATCCTTCTTTATCCTATGGGGGACTCAACACTCCCTTTTCTTCTATTACACCTCCCTTCATAACCAGACCTTCTTCATTTACCTTACTCTACCTTGCCCAAATTTACCCCACCTTTCCCCATCCACCTTACCCAACTTTACTCACTCATGCCCAATATTACCCAACCTAACCTATTACCATCTCATTCTTTCTTATACCCCCTAGGGGACTTGTCACTTCCCCTTTCTTTTATTTGAATGTATCACCAAAACCATACCTTTTAAATCTTACATTTCCTTATACCAAAACATTTAGGTTGGCGACATCATCCGAAGGAAAATCAACATGTAAGAAAAGAGGATAAAAGTAAACGGGAAAATTTTCTCCTAATCGCTCCTGACCTATATCATTAATCATACCTATGGATCAAGTGCTTATCCTTTTTCCTCACTCGATGGTAAACCTCAACCTGATCCCCTCAATGCCTTGCATCTTTGACCATTCTATTGCTAAATCAAGTCCTATATCACATTCTATCTAGTTAAAATGCTCGTCCCTTGAGCACCATTCACCTTCCATTTTACCTATTTTAAGGATCAATGACTAAACAAGAATCATGTGATTACCCATCACTTTTTCAGACTTGTCTTCAATATGAGTATCATGACTCTACTCATGGCATGATTCTCATGGATAATTTTTGTATTTTTAAGATGAAATCCCATGGTTGTTTATTCCTTAAACCCTCTCCTTCATAGTTAACCTATGTGTGCTATGGTTTTGTCTTCAACACAAGAGCCTATCTTTCTCTATAGTCTTATCCATGACCTAAAAGTCCAAAAAAAAATAAAATCAAAAGTAAAATGGGATTCCACTTATTGAGTCAAAATTCCAACAAAAATATGACTCCCTAAAAAATGACATCTACTCTTTCTATCTCACTGGCATAAATTAACTACTCCCTCGAAGGACAACTATATAAAGCTACCCATACTATACACATTCTATCATAAAAAGAAGATTATTTTTTGTAAAAAATAAAATAAAATATTCGAAGCTTTCCACATTGATCACATAATCTACTCATCCCATATAGACTTCCTACATCAATTAGTCTAGAAAAACAAAAGCAAAAAGAAAAAATAAATTTTTCGTCATGGACTTGCCTATTTTGATCTTGGGTATCTTGCCAAATAGGCATGTTGTCTCACACCAAGTTACGCTAAAACCAAACTATTTTCACCTCATCGCCTTTTCACCCTAATTTCCTACCCACTCAAGGGACATGTCACAAATGTGACATTTTGTGATCATGTGACTTTCTTCACCCTTAGAATAGTCAATCATGCAACGCCTTTAGGGTCTTACATTCATAAGCCCATCTTTGGTATGATAGACTTGTTATGGTTCTTGTCAATTAGGTAGCTTTTTTGTCACCTCTTACCAATCACCTTCTTCATTACTTGTTGATTATCCTATACAAGACCAGCCTTTGACACCTAAATTCAACCATACCTAAATGACCTAAATTCAACCATACCTAAATGACCTCAATTCAACCATGCCTAACTAACCTAAACTCAACCATGCCTAACTGACCTAAACTCAACCATGCCTAACTGACCTAGACTCAATCATGCCTACAACCTACCAACCCATCCTTCTACCTCATCATATCCCTCGTAGCTTATGATAGAACTACATCTTCATGAGGCCCCTTTTTTTTTTAGGGCTATATAAGCATCACTGACGGAATGTGGCCCTTGGAGGTTAGCTCGGACACTCTTTACCCTAACCAATTTTCCCCCTTTTATATTCACATGCTACCTTAGTTTTCCATTTTACACAAACTGGGAAATTAAACACTCAACAAACATGCATACCTACCATTTTATCACATCATCAAAACATCCAATCCATCATTTCACATTTCCATGACATCAAATATTTGGAAATTTACACCACAACATACACATCACTTAGAAATTAAATCAAACCCAAAAACATGACCAAATCATGCCTAACTCACCTAGACTCCATCATACCTACATGACCTAAAATCAATCATGCATAATTGACCTAAAATCCATCATGCCTAATTGACCTAAACTCAATCATGCCTAATTGATCAAAACTCCACCATGCCTAATCGACCTAAACTCAATCATGCCTACATGACCTCAACACAATCATGCCTAAGTCACATAGAATCCATCATGCATATATGACCTAAACTCAACCATGCCTAACTAACCTAAACCCCATCATGCCTAACTGACCTAAAATCAATCATGCCTACATGACCTCGATGCAATCATGCCTAATTCACCTAGTTTCCATCAATACACAATAATAATGGAAATGAAAACAAACTACATCATTCAGCCAATAAATATCATAAAATATATAAATGGGAGAGTCTGTGTATCAATACACATATATACAGATACAAATAACTAAAAGTATCTCAAATTACTCAGATACAGCCTCACTATCTTCAACATGTAGGTCGGTATAAAAATAAAAAAAAAAAACTCTCATATACAGCCTCACTATCTTTGGCATGCAGGCCAATATAAATATAAAAAATCAAAACACTAATCATATCAAGTGACTAATCATCACCCCACCTGATATCCTCCAAGCCAGTCTCACATGTCTCCTCCTCCCGACCTATTTTCCATCCTACCAGCATCTCTACACCCTCCATGGGTCTCAGTATGATCCTCCTATACCTCACTTAGGCTTGGCCTCTAAGAACTCATAACCTTTCCTTGGCCCTATCCATGGGCTCAATGGCCCCTATACTCCACTGAATCGTGAGTCTTGGATCTTGTTCACTCACTAGCTACCTATTGGGCTCTGTACTTAGCATATGAGGGAACATCTATCCCGGTAGTTGTCAGGTGATCCTGATAATAATGAGCCTCATTTAGGACATCCTTGAAACTTGTCATCAAAATCATCTAAGGTGGTCTCATGGGTCTTAATGTAACTCGGGAGCCATGTCCTACTAATCTCGACCAACATACCCTTGAACTACCTTTGTGAAAATGGAATTTGTGTACTCGCTTATACCTTACGATGATTTTACTTGTGTTGTTTAGCCTAATGAGCTTACCTTTCCTATTGCCATGTTGTTTATCTTGACTAAACCTTTGGTGTACCGAGTCATACCTAAACATTCCTCTGCACCTAACCTAAGTTGTGTTTCAGGACCATATCTTGTACTTCCTGGATACCTAAAACACTTTAACCTTATTTGAATAAACCTATCAACATTGGTTGACATAGAGTTTTCAAGATCTTCCACATGGTACTGTGTCATAATCTATATATGTGTGTGTGTGTTTGATTGTGGTTATCCATTTCCCAATATACCCTTACCCATTACCCATAGTGACCATACCATTACCTATAACCCACCTACTGTCACTTTCATCGGTTACCCATTTATCAAATCACTCACTGACTCCATCTAACACCTCATCAACTCTTGGTTTTAGGGGGATCACCTCCACCCACACTTGGGAAACCTCACCTTCACCCCTACTTGAGGAAACCCCACTCTCGGCTATATTTGGGGCAACCACTTCCTGTTTTTGTTAGCATTTCTTACCATTACATGTTACACAACAAAAGGGGAAAATGTAGACACCAAATTTAAATCACACTCCCTTTAGTCCCATTTAATTAATTAATGTAATGTATTTAGCTAACCATGTCCCCTTACTCTACATTCATATTAATTTAATTACTTACAATTGAATTAATGTTCATCGTCACACTATTAATCAATTTAATTACTTTATTTAAGTTAATTTACACCTCACCTAGCCACATCACCTAGACACCTCACCATGGACTTATTATTAGTCTATTAATTAATAAGGACTAAGTATCCACTTATCTTAACCAACCGGGACTTAGTATAAACCTAACACTAAAATCCTATATCTTCTCTAACAACACACACACATATCTAAGTGTTAACCATCACTTGAGACCTAGATGAACAATCAAAATAGGCTAAAAATAACAAAGATTTGCCTATTTTTGGCAAACCTAGGATTTCCTACCTTAACTGATGCCGCTTAATCCTCAACCGATGTCGGTCACCCTAACCATTGTTGGTTACCTTATATACAATTTTTTAACCTTTTACTAAGGTTGGTCACTTTGAGTTTTGAGAGAGCTATCTATATTTAAGCACGAACTAGAGATTTTATCAGCATCCAGACGATGGAATATATTCAACCACAGGCCCAAACAAGTACCTGATACTCATCCATAGGCATTTGCATTCACTAGAGAACTCTAGAAGAATTTCCACATCAATGACCACCAAGTTCTTCACGGATCAACCACTGCCATCCTTCACCAACCAGGCCTGTAAATACAAGTAAGTGTATTTGACTTGCATCATTTCTATACTTACTTAATAGGTTCTTTATGTTTTAGTTATGAGCCTAACCATCCTCCCTCCATTCTCTGTGTAATCATAGAGAATCCCAAAAACCAAGTTTATTTAATTACCACCATTTCACCCCTACCGATGTTGGTTACCTTAACCATCATCAATTTCTCCTCTTCATTGGCATCGGTCACCAAACCGATGTCGATTATTATCTCCCCTTGTCAATTTTCACTAAAATTCCCCTAACGTCCCCAAAACCTCACAAAACCTTACCCAAATTTGATACCTCACTTACAACCTCACCATAGGCCTCCCCAAAGCTTTGTGCAGATATAAAGAGAGCTAAGACACCCACTTTTAACATTTTTCCATTATCCATAGTAATCGATATTGGTTATCCTAAACCAACATCGGTCACACCCTGATCAACGTCGGTCTATGTACCCAATAAAATACGCTTAAACCAACTATCTTCCTAATCATCCAAAATCAACCCAAACTACACCAGATCTTACCCAGACCCTGTATGTGACCCTTAGACCACCTACCCAACCGACAACCTGACCCGGACCTTCACCAGTTTAATTATTAAATCATTTAATTGGATTGACATTAATAGTAGTCTGAGATACCTAAATTTGAACACTAGCATTATATTCTCTTGTTTGCATGTTCATTTATTTTATATTGAATTATATATATTAGTGGATTGCCAACCTTTAAGGAAGTATCACACTTCCTAGATCTAGCTCATGCTAGGCAATCCACTAACCTTTGTTATTAATTGTATCTTTTGGTCTTGCTTTGCATTATAAGTATTTCCTCCTAGCCAAAAGGAAGCTCACATAATCAGTTTAGATCGAAATCGAAATCACGCACACTCAAATTTCAACCACGTGACTACATGTATTTCTCCTTGGCCTATTTACCTTTATCTTTTTCATTATCTACTATAATTTGATGAAACAATGAGTTTCCCTTTCTTTCTCTTCCTCTTCTCTCCTTCTTTTTCTATAAATTGCAGAGCTTTCTCATTATAATAGTTGGATTCATTTAGTTTCCAAGGTCATTATTTAGGTAGTTCCTTGTATTTTGAGTTGCAAGCATTTAGATTTGGTTCTCTGTGTGTGGATACTCACCTCTTACACCATTGTAATCAATTGTGCATCTTCTAGAAGTGATAAAAGTTTATTTTGTGGCCATTCTATGCCCTAGCTCATTGTAATGTGTTTTCTTGACTTTCCCTTTGCATTAATGGTTTGTTGTGCATTTTCATGTGCTTTGCATGTCCTTTTTTTAATCGTGCTCCATGAAAATGGATGCATATGTGTTTCTTAGATGCGTGGTACACATGTATACCCTCTTTGCGTGCATTTTTCTTCATTTTCACTCAAAATTTGATCATTTTTATCCCCTTTTTTATAGTGTTATCGCCCCCTACATTTAGATTAACCCTACATTCATCTCCTTCTCACCTTGGTCCCTTGGAATTGTAGAGTAGTGGTAGGTAGCTGCATTTCCCTTCCTAGGAGTAGTTTTAGTAGTAGAAATAAGTAGAGGAACCAACCTTCTCTAGAGGTTTGTCTCAAGCATGCAAGGTCCAACAACTTGGAGACAGTCCCATGTTGCCTTAAAATCCCAATTAATCTTGATATGAGATGGGCACCATTTTGAGCTCCAACATCAACCTTATGTGATGATAGTATATGCTTAGAGTTTGGTCCTTTAATTTTATCACATAACATTGTATTTATATGATTCCCTTGTTTGAATTTCATAATTAACAACTAAAAGGATGACCCATAAGAAAACAAGATGCTCAAAAGATAAAATAGGCCCAAAAGGGGTGATTAAGATGCAAATAGGTTGGGGCGTCCAAAGGGGGGCTGAGGGTATGTGAGTGTTGACATCCTGGCTAGGTGTTGGTGTCCAAAGCCAAGAAAGATAAAGCAGTGAAGGTTAGACTAGGCAAGTAGGGTGTAGAAGACTAGAAAGAAGACAAGAAGTAAAGAAAAAAGGCCAAAGACAATAGTTAATTACTATTTTTCTCTCTTAGGAATCATATGAATGCAAATATATGATTGGGACCTAAAATGTACCCAAGTACATGATTTTATTTTTACATTAACCATGAATTTATGTTGTTAAGTGAATGCTTGATAACATAAAATAGATAAGAGATATGTACTTGATAACCATGAAAATCTATGGTGAAAGTGTGTCGAGGATACAAGTGAAAGCGTGAAGTGAATAAAATGAAGTGTGGAAGCTAATGAAGAGGAAGTGACCCTAGGGTTAAAGCGTATGTGTTGTGTTGTGTTATAATTGCTATTGTGTTTGATGAATGGATGCTTCTTATTTCGTATGAGGGAAAAAAATACACAAAAAGAGAAAAAGAGTAATTAAATATATGTATATGAAAATATTTGATCCATATGTAAAAGTGTGTAAAAGTATGAAAAAAGGAAAGTGTACACCTAATCCATGATGAGTGAAAATGATAGAAAGTTTTGAAAAATGCTTTGTAGAAGAGTGAGTTTTTGGGTGATCTCATGCCATGACAAAGAGTGTTGGGAAAAAGGTATAGTGTTATTCTCCATCCATGATCATTTATGAATTTATACACCACTACAAATGGTGTGATCTCGCTTTGTTCCAATTCAATTTGTGCTTGTTCTAGTTCGATCCAAGGAGAAAAGGGAGATATAATGCATTTGATTCCTAGAGGACTATATCTATATTGTGAAAAATGTGTTGATCTCGAGAAATTTTTGTAACTATCCCTAGTCATAGGAACACATGAAAGGTCAAGAGTGCTCAAATGATCATGTCTTTATCTCGAGCACTTTGTGTGTGTGTTGAACCGAGGAACCAAGTCGAATCTATGCCATAGTATTTTGTGTAGTTCTTAAATGTGACTGTGTGTACTATTGAATGGGGTGAATAATTCACCCAATGTATGTCCCCCTCATTTGGGTTACATGTAATGTCGCTAGGAGGATGCAGCCCAAAGGAGAGGATCGATGCTTTGATATGAAACCGGTACCTTGTAAGGGGAGGGAATGTGCTTGGTAGAAACCAATGCACATGCAAACAAAGTGGCTAGTTAGACATGTTAGTGCAATCAAGGAAAGTATACATATAAAAGACAATATGTAACCTAGCAAACAAGAAGACAATGTAAACCGTGAAAAGTGGGTTGTAAACATGGACATCATTCAAATGTCACAAGAAAATTAGGGCCGAGGCATCCAAAAACATACAAGTAATGAACATACAAGACACAAGGAAAATCTTGTAAATAATGACATACAATGGAAGATAATAGAAAATATGATCAAGATAAATTTCAGACAACCATGGTGGAAAATATTTACAACAAAAAAAAGTGTTGCACATGAAGCACCCATTAGCATGTTAGAAATATATAAAATATGTCAAAGCATGTATATATCCATATAATAAGTAGTGTGTTAGTAAAAGTATAAAGTAACATGTAATGGAATAATAACACTGTGATGTGTATGAATGTAAATTCCCAAGGGAGCCTCAGTGGGAGGTAAGAGTACAATGTTAAGCATCAATGCTACATATAAATATAAGTAGGAAGTTTGAATTCAAAACTCAAGAAAAAGTGAATGCACTGTAAATAAAAGAGATAATGACATACATATATATATGACTAGCTAACAAACGAAGTGTACATGTGAGTGTAAGTATAAATGTAGGAATGTTATGAAATGAGTAAGATGGAATGATATGCAATGTGAATGTGATAGGAGAAACCCGATCCCTGTGAGATGTGAATGAACATGATTGAAATGAGGTTCATTTATAAAATACCCCTCGACAGTAAATAATGAACCATAGAACAAGAGTGCATCATCAAGAAATGGTTTGGATTTGGACATGCGTGCTAGAGAGATAGATTAATGAAGTGTAGAGCATAAAGAGTGTGAAGATGGTGAGGTTCATTTCAGATTCATACCCTCAATAGTTGAGTATGAACTATGGAACTATATTGTGTCATAGGGTAATGAGTGTGTTGTGTGAATAGAATTTATAAATATGTACCATGAATCATAGAGCGTGAAGTGTAAGTGATGCGAGGTTCATGGATCTAGTATACACTCAACAATCAAGTGTGAACCTTAGCACAAGAGTGTGTCATAGGGTAATGATGATACAAGTGGTGTATCAAGTTGTGATAGAGTATTTCTTAGAAATAGGAAATATGAAGCATAAAGAGTGATAGTAGAAATAGAAGACAACTCTACTAAAGCTAGGAGGGGCATAGAATAAACGTGATTCCCCAAGTGTATGATGTATAAAAAGGATCACATGACATCATCTAAGAGGTCATCGGGTCACACGGTCAAAGTTTAATGGAGAAGAATCATAGAATTGAAAAGAAATAGTATGAGGTTGATTGAATAAAGAGTCATTGTGGTGTAAATTATATATGCTCATTGCATATTCTTCATCGGTGAAAGGTGGTAATGGAAAAGTGCATGCCATGAGTAAGATTTTGTGAAAAGCCAAGAAATAAATAATTGAAAATAAAAAAATGACCGAAAGGCATGGGAATGAGATATTGATATGGTAAGGATCCAAAGTGCCCCAATGTAGTCAAGCCAAGACTACCCAAGTGTGAGTAAAGAAGTACGAGGAGTATGTGCAAGAAAGACTGAAATATGGAATACATGAAGACCATAAGCAACAGTGATGTGAACATATCCATGATAAAGATGAGGAGAATGAGGTGGAGGGATGATATCATCCAATGTGAATCCTAACCAAGCCAAACCATCATGTGTGCAAATAGTATCAGAGCAAGTAGGATCAAATGGAACATGTTTCCAATAAGAGTTATTCATGAACAAGTGTATGTGAAAGGAGGAAGCATAGATGTTGGTTGCTCATGAGAAGATGAGGAAGGTGGAATGACATCCAATGTATGTAAAAACCCCTGATAAAGTACCATAACATTAGTATAAGGAGGAGGCTTCTTGAATTGATATTCACCAAGGCCAACAAAAACAAAAGTATCATCAAAATATGACTCATAGATCTGAATAGGATTAAAGTTAAGGTTACGTAATTTATCATCAGTAAGTTCTATAGTATTAACCTCATAATCAAAATCATCCGTGCTAGAATAATCTTAGATGATAAAAAAATGATGAGTAGTTCTAGGAGTGGAGATATATGTAGGAGTGATAAATTCCATGGTAGGTGTGATAGGAGGTGTGACCGAAGTAGTTTAAGTGGGTGATATAATATTGGTAGCATAAGTAGGAATAAATGGTATGCTTATGGATGTGGATCAAGGAAATGAAGCACTACTCTTACCAACATCATATGTATCAAGGATTTTGTATGGGATATTCCGCGATGGAGGAATAAGCATCATAGTAAGAGGGTCAATGCCATAGTTTTTAAAAGGTTTGAGATCAGTAGTGATTGTATGTTTATAGCCATCATGTAAGAATTTAATGCATTGATGAAATGTAGAAGGAACAACACACATTACATGGGTCCATGGTCTACCCAACAAGAGATTAAATTAAAATGAGGCATCAATAACAAAGAATAAAATAAGCCCAATCTTAGGTCCAACTTGTATTGGTAAAGTAATAGTACCCACACATTTGTGAGTAGTAGAATCATAGTCCCAAATGAGAGTGGAATTCTTAACAATTAGATTATCAGAATACCAAATTTCTTGAGAAGAGAATGAACACATTAATTTAAAGCAAATTTGTTGTCAATGTGTACATGCTTGAAAATGTTTTTTCTGATAATAGCGATTGATAAACAATGGAGCCAATGGATTATCAAAAACATATGGAGGTATATCCTCATCATTAAATGATATAACATGTGGTAGATTTTTGAGAGATTGAATAATATGCGTATAAGAAATAGGTGATTTAGCACTCTCAATGAGAATAAAACAAAGAATGGCCTCCAATGTATGATGAAACTTCCAGGTGCATTGTGAAAGAGGTCATAAAGAGATATCTTGGCTGGTGTATTATTAATTTGTTTAATAATGTCATAACCCTTAGTGGTGTTTGTATTGAATTATATAAGTAATGGGTGGCTAACATAGACTGGTGGAGCTGTAGGAAGGTGAGTGATGAGTAGTGACTACATTGATGGTTGGATCTACCATGAAGCAAGGAGAGCTGAGTATAAACTTGCATGAAATTAGTAGCAAAAATTACGATGCCAAAAATCTTGATGAGAACAAAGGAAAGATAGGAGGATTGATACATGAATTCAGAAGAAGGAAAAATATTTCAATACATGCTCAGAAGGTAGGGTTTGAATGGATGGGTTCACTAAATGATTTAACAAATATTGAAATATGTTAAACCCTAGGATATTATAGAGTCACATGTAAAAACTAGTTTCTCGGGCTTCCTAGAAGTAGTAATTTTTTTCAAGTTTAAGCTTCTAAACTATGATCATATTTTATCAAGATTTTAAAAAATAATTATATTTAAACTTTAAAAATAATTTATCATTACAAGAAGACCATCTAGGAATTGAATAATCATTTACTCCTCCCTAGATTCCCTCCATGACTCGATTGAGGCCATGAGGAAGACTTGTGTAGGTTGAGAAGGCTTTTCATGATCTCTTGATCCACCTTCAATTTTTATAATTACATCAATGCAATCTTCAAAATTTAGTATTTTACTACTTTTCAGTAGTTGAGAAACCTCATGATTAAATTCCGTCATGTGTGCTTCCCAATCTCTTCCATCTTAGAATCCGTAATCTTTTACCCTTCCTTGGTTCTGACTAAACCACACTCAGATTAGTGAAAGATGACACAATCGACATTGCATCACTTTAGCCAAAGTCTCCAAATTTCTTTCAAGCCAAATCTTAAGTCTACACAAATTATAAGAGTTTTTCCATAGTCCCAACATGATATATCTCCTTTTATAAATTCCATTTTATGTTATATTCATTATGGTTATGCTGATGGTACAACCCTAACCTTCACTTATGCATGATCGGTGAAGATCTAATTTCTTTATTCCCAAATTCATATTGAGCTAATCTGAACCAATGGGTCATAGTTTAATCTAGTAAATTTTGCTAAAAGTATTTAGACATGCACCATACTTAACTTACATAGTTTGAACCTCATGTGATTATTCTTATGTTCACAATTTATTTCAATGTCATTAATTACATTTCATATTGGATTTCAAAAATACCATCCATTTAGAACCATAATGTCATCTTGACAATGGTTCATGAGATTCATCAATCTGAATCCCTTAAGATATGTAGATGGACAGACTCTAATCAAAGCTTAGCCAAGACTACGTTCATTTATTTTGATGACATAATTTTAACAAAGTTTATGACTTGCATTCATAAAATAAAAAGATTACATCCTTTAGGAATTTATATGAAGTCACACATCCATTGGTTAAACATAAGTTTCCCTATTGGCACAAGTAAGATCAAAAGAGATGAATATTCCTATTTTTATTAATGAAGGAACAACAACTTGCTGATTTAATTAAAAAATCTTCCAATTTAATTTCACATACTCCACTATCAACTTTGAGTCTTAACCATAAATAGATCATATCTATTATCTTTCATAAGAATACTATATTTTTAGACTGATAAGATTCATTCCTAGACAAGAGTTCTTACTTGTCCTATATTCTTTGTTTCTTACAACAAAACAACTTTTTAAGTAAAAATAAACAACATCTCATCCACATCATATTTCTTCCAACATCACATTTCATAATCATACATACAACGGAAATAAACCAAAAGCAATTATTATTTACCCAAAATGGAAAGCACCTTTCATCATTATCCAATAATCCAAAGGAAGGACTCCTTTAATTTTATTAGCAAATTGTCTTTAAATTTCAAAACATAAAGAAAACTAAATTCCTTGTTGCAATTTGGGAATCGACTCTTAAATCAAGTAGTTTGAAATTTACATCTCTACCTTCTTATTACCAATTCCTCATCATGTACCTGTAGATGCAATGATGGTCAATATTCACTTATATTGGCATGAATTATTTCCCCATATGCTCTCCTATGCCTACTGCGATGATAGGTTAGTACCAGAATTGTGGTACTGCAGTATGGAATGGTGTGTTGTGCCATTCCATACATTCGGACCAACCTATAAAATTTTACAAATTTCAGGATATAAGAGAGATTGAAATAAATCTAACAAATTCCATTATCCTGATTACAAGAATTGAACTATTATAGAAATTAATATCATCAATTATAATTATCACATTTTTAACAACCAAATAAAATAACTTCCATGAATCAACTTTATTTCCAAACAATGTTCCACAAGGAGACTAACATTTTACATCTAATTAAGATGGAAATATCCACATAGCTATAGTTCCCAATCACCAATAATGTTTTTTTATTAGGGAAAATAGTTTTGAAGGGACTATACCTTGTTACAAAAAAGCTCACAAGCCAAAAAGTGAATTAAAAGGTATACCAAAGTATTAAAGGGACTAATCCCTAATACAAGAAGGCTCAAAAGCCATAAAGTGCACTAAAACCATCACAAATGGATTGGAATCCAAGAAAAACATGAGTTTAAACTATAGCTTAACTTAAACAAAAATTATAAAGAGGGAACAAAAAGAGTCAAATCTGCAATAAAGTAGCTTAAAAACAACAACTATACAACATCAAAACAAGAATCTGAAAGCAATAACAATCCACATTACTTGACTGATTTATCAATCTTAGTTTTTATCTTTTGAAGAGAGGTGAATAATGCCAGGGTAGTGACATGGGAGGGGTCCTTTTTATCCAGTTATGAAAGAACTAGGTCCCTTGCTAAATCTGACTCCCAGATGGTAGCAGGAATGTCACTGAGTATGCAGACACTTTTGACATGTTTCTCCATGAAGTTGTATAGCCTTGAACATAAAAATAGAAAATTCATGTTTGAATTTTTCCAAACCTAGTCTATTGTCCATAGAATTAAGTTTTTTTATAGATTTTCAAAGTCTGCTCATTATCCATATCTGGGTCATCATTCATCTTTCTTTTACCTTATCTCTTACCAATCTGTTTGAACTCTTCTTTTAGGTCTCTAACTTCCATTTCCAACTTGAAAATTATGTTGAGAAGTCCTTCCCCTTTTCATTATAAAAAGAGTCAGTAGGTTTGCTAATATGGAGCATATTTTTTTCCAATTCAATCTCTTTACTGCTGTGAAGGACCCTTTGGGAGGGGAGGGGTTGATTGATGGGTTAAAGAGGATTTTGGTTCTGATTTTCTACGCTCGGGAGCAATGGTGGGGGTAATGGAGTCGGGGAAAGGGGGAAGGGAAGTTGGGATTGTAAGAAGCTAGGAACGACAATGATGATGCAACAACATAACGAGACCTTGATGGAAGGGTGTGGCACAGGTATGGTTTTGAAAATCAAGGATAGATTACTCCAAGGAATTTAAAAGATAATGCGAAAGCTAACTCAGTAAATTCTTTCTAAAGTGATTTAGAAACCCATATGTTTAAGAGGAACCATCACATATATGCCTTCCAAAGTCACATACATGACAATCATCCTTGTAATTTCTTCGAAGGGTTCAAGAAAGGAGGCCACTTTTATACCCACCGTAAAAAATCAACATTTAACTCCAATAAATTTCTTTAACAAAGTTACATACCTAAAAATCATCAATAATGTTTAATCCCAAATCCAACACAATAACAGTGGTATTTATTCACTCACAAAGTGAATATAAAAAAATTCCAACATTCATATAATAGTTGTAGATTAAAAAAATCCTATGTTCACTCAAGAAGTAAATATTAACAACATTCGGATAGCCATTAAGCAACCGTAGAATAAAAAAATCATATGTTTACTCAAGAAGTGTATATTAACAACATTTAAGCAAAAGGTATAAGGTAGTTGTAGACTAAAACAATCATAAGCTTACTCAAGAAGTGTATATTAACAACAGTTAGACAACCATAAAGAAACTATAGACTAAATCAGTCCTATATTTTCTCAAGAAGAAAATATTAACAACATTCAAACAACTATATACAACGATAGAATAAAATAGCACTCATTCATTCACATAACAACTGTAGAATAAAACAACAATCAAATAACCATATAAAATGATAGAATAAGTCTACAATAGGCATTAAATCCTAATTTAAAATAATTCCTGGAGTTCATGAAAATAAACCCCAAGTTGTTTGGTCAAATGATTCAAATGAAGTTCATATTTTAATTGAACTTCACTCATCATTGAATAAAATTGATTTCATTAAATAAAACCCTCTCTATTAAATAAAATCCTACGACCTAGGTTTTATTTTATCCTCAACTTTATCGACATGCCAAAAGGAAAATAATTAATTCTCCCGAGTCTCTATAGAGGGAAGATGTCTACCTACTAATGGTAGAGTGATTCTAGAGAATCTACACCTAGAAAGAAACCCTTCTTGACTACCACTTTCACAAAAATGGGTTTTTAATAAATTTATTCATATCCCTAGATTTATTAAAGGTGTAAAATAGATAAATTTTGTACCAACCAACAACCCTTCATAGTCCGATAATCAATATAGAAACAGGACATTGATTTTAGGCACCATTTTTTAAAATAAATAATAACACAATGTTTTCAGGAAACCCCCTCCCCCTTTTTTAAAAGAAAGACACAATGATTTCAGGAAACCATTTTTGTTACAAAAGATCACATCGATTTCTACGGTCAAGATTTTAAACAAAGAAGCACACATCGATTCTAAATATACATACCTAGATTTTAACCATTATTCCATCTACCAGTAGCTACGTATTATCATAAAGAAGAGAAAAAGCACGGGAGAAGAAACCATGCCTGTAATAGTTGTATGAAACTTCCAGGCTGCAATTATTTTTCCAAATTTTCCAACCCTTTCTCCTCCATCTTCTTGCTCACTACAAAACCGACCCAAAGAAACCCTTCCATTTTTAAGCATTCCACAGTGTGCCAAGTCTACTAGAAGTGTGATTTCTTTGGAATGTGGGCCATGATTAATGGATATGTATTTAATTTGGCAGGGCTTCACCCCCATTTTATCCTCATTTCCTCCCTTATCAAATGGAAATGATTTACTTGACTTTAACCTTTTCCAACCCATGTGGGCTTGATCAATTCCAATCGTTGGATGAAGCCACCTACCCCCTCTCAAGATTTGGGGATGCATACATGGGGATTCCCATCATGGTGAGGGTGGAGGGTTGTGAGGTCCCCTCCCTTATTATTATATTTTGTTTTTGAAATCATTTAAAATTTTAACAAGTCAACCAAAAAAAATAATCACCTTGGGTAGACCACATGGTCTAAAGTAATAATTATTTAACTAAGTCCCCTAATATCTCACAACATCATAACATATGATAACAAAGGAGTCCCACTATGCACTATGCACATGTACTATATATATTATAACACTTGGTCTATAGACTATATAGTATGCTTGATCTACATGGAGGAAAAGTTCAGGTTTTAAAAGGTAGACGATCTAGAACAAGTCCAATGTTGTTGGCCATGTCTAACTGACATGCGGGTGTGCTTGCGGGCACCTATAGGTGAGCTTCCTATATACAATCTTGTGTATCCCACTGAGCTAGTGTAATGCTAATGCATCTATACATGTCATAACACATACCTATACACCCGTTAGGCATCTCCAATAGGGTATAATTTCATAATAATAATAAATGGTACACTTGCATTCATAAGTAACTTAGGTTACTTATAGATGTAAGCGTATCATAAACCACCAAAAAGGATTTAAATTGTTAATTTTAATTAACATTGGCTGAAAATAGAATGGGGTAAACTGTGGGATGTGACATCCTCCCCCCATACAAGCATCAACATCTTGTTGATTTATCATTCATAGAATTATTTAATCTGAAAAATTTATTATAGCAGAAAATAATGTATTACTTTCTTAAGAAGAAAACATAACTTGTTCTTACCTTAGAACAATAGAGTTAGAACACAACAAAATTTTATTCAAAAAACTACGGAAATGCAGCCATCATGTCATCCATGTTCTCCCAAGTTGCACTATTTTCCATGTACTGGTCCCATTGGACCTTACACTGAGTAATTTCTATGTTTCTCAAGTGAAGCTTGCGTGTTTCCACCCTAATTGGCTCAACTATCACTATCTAAGGGTCCTGTACCTATGGTAAAAACCAATCCAACACATGTGTGACATCTCCAACTCATTTTTTCAGCAAACTAATGTGAAAACATCATGCATTCAGAGAGAACAGGGGCAATGCTAGCCTATAGGCCACTGGATTTATCTTTTCAAGGACTTCAAATGGTCCCACATACCTAGGGGCCAACTTGGCAAACTTGCCAAAAGTTATAGAGATCTTTTTGGGCTTAACTCTGAGGAAAAATTTATCCCCAACAACGAAAAACTCACTCAATCCTCTTTTTATCCGTGTAGCTTTTCTATTGGTCTGTTGCCTCTTTTCAATCAATCTTGAATAAACTTAACTTGATTTTCCATCTCAATCAACAAGTCTAGTCCAATAACTTCCCTATCTTTAGTTCTGTCCCAAACTTATGGGAGTCCTACACCTTTACCCATACAAGAGCTTCAAAAGGAGCCATTTTTAGTGAGGAGTGATATGTGTTGTTATAAGAAAATTCAACCAGCGGGAGGTACTCTTCCCACTTGTATTGTTGATCCATGTAGTACATTTGCAGCAAGTCTTTAAGGACCTGATTTACTCTTTCTATTTTTCCATACATTTCCGGATGGTATGTTGAGCTAAAGTTCAGCTTCATCCCTAATGTTGCATATAAGGTCTACCAAAACCTTGTTGATAATTCTCGGATCCCTGTTGGAAATTATCAGCTTTAGGACCCCATGTAGTCTGAAAATTTCATGCACAAACCTCTTAGCAAGAGTTGGAGAATCATCCTTTAGATTTCCGGGTATAAAATGTGCAACCTTGGTGAGTTTTTCAACTACTACCAAGATCATGTCATGCTTATTTTTGGACATTGGCAGTCCTTGAAAAAAATCCATGTTGATTACCTATCATTTGTGTTGTGGTACCTCATGAGGGTACAATAGTCATGTAGGGTGCATATGCTCAACCTTAACTTCACTTGGCATTCAAGGAATTTCTACACATATCTAGTGACATCCCCCTTCATGCCATGCCAGAAGTATTGAGTTTTCATATCATCAACCATCTTGGTTACCCCCGGATGGTCAAAATATGGTGCATCATGAAATTCTTGTAGCACCTTAAGCCTCAGATCACCTGTTTTAGGTATGTAGACTCTGCCATTGTAGCGCAGAAGTCCCACACTTTTGAGCTTAAAACCTGAATATTTTGGATCTTATGGATCCTTTACCAAGGTTGTCTTCACTTGTTGATAAAATGGATCAGCTAACAGATGTTTTAAAACATCATCCTTAAAACTAGTTTTTAGAGTCACCAACACTGAAAGATGCTTTCGGTGGTTGAGTGCATCAGTGACTCGGTTCTCTTTTCCCTTAATATAGCTGATCTCAAAATCATTCTTAGAAAGGAATTCCAGCCACCTACGTTGTCTGTCTTGCATTCAAGGTTAGGTTGTGTGAAGATATACTTCAGACCCAAATGGTCTATTTTTAGCTCAAAAGGCTTGCCCAACAAGTAGTGACACCACATTTTTAATGCATGGACTATCACCTAATTCTAAATCATGTGGAGGCATAGTTTAACTCATGAGTATTCAAATTTCTAGACTCATATGCCACCACTTGTCCATCATGTAAAAGGATCCCACCCAATCCTTCACCGAAGCATTTTTACACAAAAGAAAAGCTTCCATTTGGATCGGGCACCTTTAGGATAGGTGCTGAAGTTAATCTCTCCTTAAGATTCTGAAAGAAAGCAAGTTCACATTTTTCTGTCCATTCAAACTTTTTGGACTTTTTTTGTAGTGTTGTTATAGGACCAACAACCTTTGAAAAGTTCAAAACAAACTTCTGGTAGTACCCAACCAATCCCATAAAGCTTCTCACTTTGTGTACATTTTTTTGGGGCTGGCCATTCCATTATTGGTTTGATCTTGGAAGAATCAACAACAATACCATTTTCTGAGATCACGTGGCCAAGATACTGAACCTCCTTCTCAAAAAATGAGCACTTTGATAGCTTACCAAAAATTTGATGCTTCCACAGCCTCTCTAAAAAAGCCTTAAATTTTTTGGTGCTCCTCTTCGTCCCTTGAATAAATTAGAATATCATCAAGGAAAACTAAGACAAACTTGTCTAGATAATCTCTAAAGATGTTGTTCATAAGGTTCATGAATGTTGTTGGTGCATTCGTCAACCCAAAAGGTAGGATTGTGAACTCGTAATGTCCATAACGTGTCCTAAATGTTGTTTTATGGATGTCTTCATCCTTTATCTCATATTGATGGTACTCTGATCATAGGTCTATCTTAGAAAACACCACTTCCCCATGCATCTAATCAAACAAGTCATCAATGTGGGGCAACGGATACCTATTTTTGATTGTTTCTTTATTCAACATCCTGTAATCAATACATAACCTCATAGTTTCTTCCTTCTTCTTTATGAAGATTACCAAAGCTCCCCAAGGTGACACACTTGGTCGGATCAGACCTTGGGCCAGAAGCTCATGTAGTTGAGCCTTTAATTCCATTAACTCGGTGGTTGTCATTCGATATAGATCCTTAGAGATAGGCTCACTCCCTGGTTTCATCTCAATAGAGAAATCAAACTCCTTTTTTGGGGGTAGTCTCGATAAGTTCATCTGGAAAAACATCCCAAAATTCCCTAAGGAAGGGTAACTATCCATTGAAAACTCTCATTTTCACCCAATTCATCGATCTTAATTATAAAGAGATGACAACCCTTTTGCCTCACCCTTTTAAGTTGCATGGCGGATATCTTTCTCACTGAAATCCCCTTTTTACCCCTAAATTAATGTTGGTTTTCCACTGTCATCCACACACATGAATGATTTTTTAAGGTAGTCCACCAAAACCTTATGTTAGGCCAACCATTTCATTCCTAAGATTATATCATATGATCCTAACAGAGCTACATAAAGATCTACTACTATGGTTAACTCTGGAAACTATAATTTAGCTTTAACAAAACACTGTTCTACTTTAAATTTAGAATTATTTCCATATAAAACAGTCCAAGAGTTTTCCATGTAGCCAACCTTTCTTGGAAATTTGTTTACCAAATTTTTAGAAAAAAACTTTCAGTTTCTCCTGTATCAATTAAAATAGAAACAGGCAGGTTAAAGAGTCTACATGTTGTTTCAATAGGAGTGGTCTGGGTTCACTTGATGATTATCCACTACTATGTAGATCCTTTCTTGGAAGGATTCTCACTGATCGGGGAAGGGGAGTTTCATTGTTGGAAACCATTCTTTCTTTTTCTATGGGAATTCATTTGCATAATGAGGCCCTCCACAGTTATAACAACCACTAATAGGCCCCTTTTTCTCACTTTTCTTATCGTTGTTCCCAGCTGAACTATTATTATTCTTGCTAAAATTTCTAGTAGTCTTATTCAACTTACCTCCCTTTTGATAAGGATTTCCTTTCTTGTTGTCCTTCTTCCACCATGTTTTCTTGGTGTTAGAAGAGGAATTTTTTTTTTCTTCTTTTTCATCTCTATAAGTGGAGATGGACTACAATTTTTTTCTCTTGACATAATAGCCTTTTCAAAGGCAGCCTCCATAGTGGTTGGTCCATGAACATCCACTTCACCTCCCACTATTGGCCTTAAGCCCAAATAAACTTGCGAATTATGAATTTTTTTGTCTTGTTGTATAAAGGTACATATTTCAGCAGACACGTAAATATTTCCCAATATTCAATCACACTAAGGCTTCCCTACTTCAGCTCTTGAAAATCAACTATTTTTCTATCAAAATACAGCTAAGGAAACCAACGTTGGTGAAAATATCCCTTAAACTAGTCCCATGTGACTACGAAACGTCACTAATTCCTAGTTCAACCTTCTTATTATCCCACCAGGAGGATGCTTCCCCAGATAGCTGGTAAGATCCCCAAAGGGATTTCGTCTCTTCTCGAGAATTCCCTGATGGTGAAATATTTCTCCATTTCACTCAGCCAAGATTCAACACCATCACCTAGTGTAGACCCATCAAACTTAGGAGGACTGATTTTTCTAATATCCTTGGACAGTTCAATAGCTATCTTAGCCTTCTTTATTGCATGTCCACCACCATTTCCCTTGATCATTTGGAGGCAGTTCTTCCTCATTTTCATGATCATTTAATGGTTGTTCCTCATCATTATCAACCTCTTCATTATCTTTAGGAGATCCTTGTACTTCCTGCTCCAAGGAAGTCATATGATCTTGAGTCTCCAAAAGTATAGGCCATCATTTCATCCAGCTTATCCACCGGTGTTCGATTGGCCTCACTGAGCCTTCCCCATTTTCTGGGAGGGTTCTTCTTCTCACCATATTGTCCTGTGTGGAAAAAAAATTCTTTATCAACATGATTCAAACCATTAGGTCCCAGAGTGGAAACCTCTCTTTGATACCAAAATGTAACAACCAATTTCTCGGATTCCTAAAAGTAGTAATTTTATTTTTTTTTTAAGATTCTAAACTATGATAAGATTTTATCAAGATCATTAAAAATAATTATCCTTAAAATTTAAAACATAATTTATCATTACGAGCAGACCATCTAGGAATCAGTAATCATTTACTCCTCCCTAGATTCCCATCATGACTCGATTTAGGCCATGAGAAAGACTTGTGCAAGATGAGAAGGTTTGTCATGATCTCTTGATCCACCTTCGCATTCTTATGAATGCTTAAATGCAATATTTAGCATTTAGTATTTTACTACCTTTCAATAGTTGAGAAACCTCATGATTAAATTCCTTCACGTGTGTTTCCCACCTCGAAATCTAGGTAATATTTAACCCTTCCTTGGTTCCCGACTAAACCACACTCCAGAATTAGTGACGAGATGACACAATCAACCATTGCATCACTTTGGCCAAAGTTTCCAGCTTGTTTTCAAGCCAACTCTTAAGTCTACACAAACTATAAGAGTCTGTCCATAGTCACAACACGATATATCTCGGCCCCCATAAATTCCATTTTATGCTAAATTCATTATGGTTATGATGATGGTACAACCCTAACCTTAACTTATTCATGATGAGTGAAGATCTAACTTCTTTATTCCCGAAGTCATATTGAGCTAACCGAGCCAATGGGTCATGGTTTAAGCCCTTAAATTTTTCTAAGGTATTTAGACATGCACCATACTTAACTTACATAGTTTTACCCTCATGTGATTATTCTTATGTTCACAATTTATTTCAACATCATTAATTACATTTCAGCTTGGATTTTAGAAACACCATCCATTCAGAACCATAAAGCCATCTTGACAATGGTTTGTGAGAGTCGGTCAATCCGAATCCCCTTAAGAGATGTGGATGGATAGACTCTAATCAAAGCATAGCCAAGAATAGGTTCTGATTATTTTGATGACATAAGTTTAAATTTTTTATGACTTGCATTCATAAAATAAAAAGATTACATCCTTTAGGAATTTATATGAAGTCACACATCCATTGGTTAAACATAAGTTTCCCTATTGGCACAAGTAAGATCAAAAGAGATGAATATTCCTATTTTTTTAATGAAGGAACAACAACTTGTTGATTTAATTAAAACATCTTCCAATTTAATTTCACATACTCCCTATCAAATTTGAGTCTTAACCATAAATAGATCAATTTTGTTATCTTTCGTAAGACAACTATATTTTTAGACTGATAAGATTCATTCCTAGACAAGAGTTCTTACTTGTCCTATATTCTTTGTTTTCTTACAACACAACAAATTTTAAAGTAAAAATAAACAACATCTTGTCCACATCATATTTCTTCCAACATCACATCAACATAATCAGACATACAATGGAAATCAACCCAAGGAAATTATTATTCATCCAAAATGGAAAGCACCTTTCATCATTATTCAAATAATCCAAAGGAAGGACTCCTTTCCTTTTATTAACAAATTGTCTTTCAATTTACAAAACATAAAGAAAACTAAATTCCATGCTGCAATTTGGGAATCAAACTCCTAAATCAAGTAGTTAGCAATTTCCATCTCCACCTTCTTCTTACCAATTCCTCATCATGTACCTGTAGATGCAATGGGTCAGTATTCACTTATACTGGCATGGCTTCTGCCCCCTATGCTCTACTCTACCTACTAATGATAGGTCAATACTAGTAATTGGTCGGTATGAATGTATGGAATGGCGCATTGCACATTCTGTACATTCGAGACCAGCCTATAAATTTTACAAATTTAATGGATATAAGAGAGATTGAAGTAAATCTAACAAATTCCATTATCCTGATTAAAAGAATTGAACTATTACAGAAATTAATATCATCAATTCTAATTATCACATTTTTAACAACCAAAGAAAATAACTTCCATGAATCAAATTTATTTCCAACAATGTTCCACAAGGCGACTTAACATTTTACATCTAATTAAGATGGAAATATCCACAAGGGTACAATTCCCAATCATTAATAATGTTTAATCCCAAATCCAACACAATAACAGAGGTATCCATTCACTCACAAAGTAAGTATCAAAAAATTCCAACATTCATATAACAGTTGTAGACTAAAACAATCCTATGTTCACTCAAGAAGTAAATATTAACAACATTCAAGACAACCATTAAGTAGTTGTAGACTAAAACAGTCATATGTTTACTCAAGAAGTGTATATTAACAACATTTAGGCATTCATATAAGTAACTATAGAAAAAACAACAATCATAAGTTTACTCAAGAAGTGTATATTAACAACATTTAGGAAGCCATAAAGTATATTTAGACTAAATCAGTCCTTTGTTCGCTCAAGAAGAAAATATTAACAACATTCAAACAACTATATACAATGATAGAATAAAACAACACTCAGTCATTCATATAACAATTGTAGAATAAAACAACAATCAAACAACCATATGTAATGATAGAATAAGTCATAAATAGACATTAAATCCTAATTTAAAATAAGTTTTAGAGTTCATGAAAAAAAATTCCTGAAGTTTTTTGGTCAAATGGTTCAAACGAAGTTCAGATTTTAACTGAACTTCACTCATCATTGAATAAAATTGATTCCATTAAATAAAACCCTCTCTATTAAATAAAATCCTACTACCCAAGTTTTATTACAGGTCAATGAGTAGCTTTATCAACATACCGGAAGGAAAATATTAAATTCTCTCGAGTCTCAGAGTAGAGGGAAGGCGCCTATCTACTACTAATGGTAGAGAAATTCTGGAGAATCTACACCTAAACAGAAACCCTTCCTGACTACCACTTTCACAAAAATGGGTTTTTAATAAATTTATTCATATACCCAGATTTATTAAAGGTATCAAATAGATAACTTTCATAGCAACCAACAACCATTTATAGTCTTGAAAATCAAGATAGAAACACACATCATTTCAGGCACCATTTTTAAAAATAAATAATAACACAATGTTTTCAGAAACCCCCTTTTTTTATAAAGAAAGACACAATGATTTCAGATAAACCATTTTTGTTACAGAAGATCAAATCGATTTCTACTATCAAGATTTTAAATAAAGAAGCACACATCGATTCCAGATATACATACCCATATTTTAACCATTATTCCATCTACTAATAGCTACATATTATCAAAAAGAAGAGAAAAGCATAGGGAGAAGAAACCATGCCTGCAATAGTTGTATGAAACTTCCAGGCTGCAATTATTTTTCCAAATTTTCCAACCCTTTCTCCTCCAATGCTGCTCGCTACAAAACCGACCCAAAGAAACCCTTCCATTTTTAAGCATTCCATAGAGTGCCAAGTCTACTAGAAGTGTGATTTCTTCAGAATGTAGGCCATGATTAATGATTATGTATTTATTTTGGTAGGGATTCACCCCCATTTTCTCCTCATTTCCCTCCCATCTCGAATGGAAATGTTTTACTTAACTCTAACCTCTTCCAACCCATGTGGGCTTGATCAATGCTAGCCATTGGATGAAGCCACCTGCCCCCTCTCGAGATTTGGGGATGCATGCATGGGGATTCCCATCATGGTGAGGGTGGAGGGGTTGTGAGGTCCCCTCCCTTATTATTGTATTTTGTTTTTGAAATCATTTAAACTTTTAACAAGTCAACCAAACAAAATAATCACCTTGGGGTAGACCACATGGTCTAAAGTAATAATTATTTAACTAAGTCCCCCAATATCTCACAACATCATAACATATGCCAAAAAATGAGTCCCCACTATGCACATGTACTATATATATATATATATATATATATATATATATATATATATATTTATAACACTTGGTCTCTAGACCATATAGTATGCCCGCCCTACATGGAGGCAGAGTCCAATTTTAAAAGCTAGATGATCTAGCACAAGTCCAATGTTGTTGGCCATGTCTAACCGACATGCGGGTGTGCTTGTGGGAACCTATAGGAGAGCTTCCTATATACAAGCTTACGTATCCCACTAAGCTATTGTATAGGTAATGCATCTATACGTCTCAACATGCATACTGTACACCCGTTAGGCATCTCCAACAGGGTATAGTTTCACAATAAAAATAAATAAATGGTATGCTTGTATTCATAAGTAACTTAGGTTACTTATAGATGTAAGCGTATCGTAAACCACCAAAAGGATTTAAATTTTTAATTTTAATTAACATTGGGGTAAACTATGGGATGTGGCATCACATGTAGTAAATATACACTAAAGCTCATAATTGACGCAAGCAATAAAGAAAGTAAATTTGAAACCCTAAGTGCAATAGAGAGGAAAAGATACTTAGCTAATTTCAGAATAAATCCCAACGTATTTTAGATTGGAAAAGTGATAAATTGGATGAGGAAACTATCCTAGTCATGTTTAGAAAATTACAAAAGTATTGGAATATTCCGACAAGGTCTCTTGGTCTAGTGCTGGGGTACCTAGGTGCTAGAGATCCTTGCTTGGTTCTTGTGATTACACAAAAGCTCAAAACTTGGTTTTAATTGTGTCGCAAGGTGGTCATTAACCTTTGTTGTTGGTCACCGGTATGTCACACTATGTCCACAAAATTCACCTATAACTTGAAAAAAAAATGATCTCTTGTAAAACCCCAAAACACATAAAATCCTAAAAAGAAAAAGATGTAAATGGGGATTCAAACTAACCATGACGGTCACCTAATAGATTGAACTTATGACCAAGTACTACATTAGATTTCAGAATGCATCTATTTCTTGTATGTGTGTCCAATAATCATGCCCTAGGAGTCTCTTGTGGAAGATGCACTTGATAAGGAACAAGAGCTAGATTTAGAAATGTAGATAGATGTGTGGATGACAAAATAAATTCCCCTCCTATGCATGTATGCAGAAAATATAGTCCCTTGTCCATTGAATTAAGCTAGATGGATGCTTTGATACTCTTATAATGCCTTTGGATTAAACCTTAGGTTCTTATACTAGATGCTTAGAGCTTAGTTCTTTAATATGATCAAATAGAAATGTATTTATATGATTCCCTTTTTTAAATTTTGCAATTAACCACTAAAAGGATGACCCATAAGAAAAAAGGATGCCCAAAAGATAAAAGAGGCCCAAAAGGGGAAAATAAGATGCAAAGAGTTCAGGGGCACCTAGAGGGGATGAGGGTGCCTAGGCACCGGTGTCTTGGCTGGGTGATGGTATCCAAATCTAAGAAATATCAAGTAGTGAAGGTTAGACTAGGTGGTAGGGTGTAGAAGACTAGAAAGAAGACAAGAAGCAAAAAAAGCCAAAGACAATAGTTAATTACTAATTTTCTTTCTTAGGAATCATATGAATACAAGTATGTGATTGGGACCTAGAAATGTACTCAAGCACGTGATTTTATGTCTACATTTTCCCCACTTTATGTTGTTGAGTGAATTCTTGATAACATAAAGTAGATAAGATATACGTGCACTGATAACAATGTAGATCAATGGAGAAAGTATGCCAAGGAGAAAAGTGAAAGTGTGAAGTGAATAAAATGAAGTGTAAAAGCTAATGAAGAGGAAGAGATCCTAGGGGTGAAGCATATGTGTTGTTCCATGTTGTACTTGTTGTCGTGCATGATGAAGGGATGCTTCTTGTTGTGTATAAAGGGTGAACCTACAAAAGAAGAGAAAAATAGTAGTCAAATATGTGTATATGAATTTTTTTGATCCAAATATGTAAAAGTAGAAAAAGGAAAGTTTGCACCTATTTTGTGACGAGTGAAAATGATAGAAAGTGTCCTGAAAATGCTTGTAGAAGAGCTAGTTTTTTTGTATATCTCACGTCAAGTGCAAGTTTGTGATGGGAGAAAGGTCTATTGAATTGTTCTATGAGGATCAATGCTAGAACCTTGTGCACTTCAAGAGGGTTGAAATTCCAATGGAGATGAAAACCCTTTACGTAATTAACAAAGCACAAACCACAAAGAAAATCAACTATAAAAAGATAGTGGTGTGTCTAGAATTCTCATAGATAAAAATAAGGGGTACATAAATGAGTGATGTGTAACTCTTGTGCATGAAACATGTACACAACCGTATGACCTATTCTATTATGGCATACTCTCATTAAGTGAGATGACTAACCAAATAGGTGGACAAGACGTTGAATAACAACAAGTCTAGCCATATACACCAATAGATCCCCTTCATCGAAGCTGAAGTAGATGTCATGGAAATTGATAACTAAAGAGAACTCTCCTAGACAACTAAGAAATATGTGTTAATGGGGCCCGAATGATAAGGTACCCATGTACAAACAACATCTTCTTATAAGAAGAATAAGAGAAGAATGGGTCTTGGAAACTAGGCCTGATGAGGTAGCCATATACAATAAGGATATCAAGTAATGGATGAAAAACCCCTGAGGGTAAACATCCACTTACAAGAGACAAAAGATTCCCTAAACAACCTAAGAAATATGCGTCAAATGATTCCTGATAACTAAAGGCCTAATAATGTACTCATGTATAAACTAAAATCTTTCTAGAAGAAGAGAAGAGATGAAGAACACTATCTAGCCTCCCAAGATGAAGAACATGTTGAAGACCACCCTGTATCAAGTGAAGAAGAAGATCCTCAAAGTGACAAGGTGTGGTTCCTATCCAAGGAACGATGCTCCATATGTGAGGTGGAAGTGCCAACTACTCCATGAAGGGATGGTGAATCCCAAGAAATGGAAAAGAAAGAAGATGGAATGGAATCCTAAAGACAAGAGAAGGCCTGAAGTAGATGTGTGGAAGTAATAGTGGACCTCACCCCAAGATGAGAGCATAAGTAAGGATACGTATCTTTAGCAAAGGGTTTGATTAAGAAATTTGTAATTGAATATGAAGTTTGAAATTCTATGAAGTCTCTAAGAATAGTGTCGATGATGTGATCCTTCGTGCCAAATCTCAAGATAATATGATTGCATCGAATAATGTTCCTACTCTTGGGAAGGACAGAAAGGAGCATTGGAAGTTAGACAACTCCAAAAATGAAGAAGAAGCTTACAAGTACTATGAAATATAACTCGATCTATAACTAAAAGGTGATATAGGTCCGGAAAAGAGTGCACATGATACAAAAGTAATGCCATGACAAAGGTGTGCATGTCGAGAGAGAAGAAGGTGGGCAACCAATAACCCTTAGAAAGGGGTCCATAAGAAGAGGTGGATCCTAAAGAATATCTGAAATGGTGGAAGTGAAAAGTTTCCTTAGGGAAGCACTCCCAACGCAAGAGATGGATAGGTCCTCCAAGATGTGTGATGGATCAAATGGATCTTGCAATACAATAAATGAAGTAGGAGGAGAAGATTTCTGCAAAGAGTTGATGGAAGGCCAAGGTGAAACAACGTGGCACTCAACAAAGCAAAAAAATTGTAGGGAGAGTGTCAACAACTAAAAATCAAGATATGAGGGATCACAAGGGGAAATGGTTTACATCTGTCTTAGAGAAGGGTTATCCAATGGAACACAAGTGCGAAGAGTGAATGGAAGCATGAGCATGGTCAACAATGAGCTCTATAGTGGCAATAGTAGTGTGAGTGGTATCAAAAGAAAGGTCCTGATGTGGATGGTCAACAAGGGGGTACCAATAAGAAATAAGAACATAGGAACACTCAGTAGTGGAAGGGATGTGAGAAGGGGAAGAATCCATGGTGGCATAAGAGTGTTCTAGGGAAGTGTCTCTCTCAGATGGTGAAGCAGTATCACCATGCAATTGTTGGATAATGGACCACCACGTAGTGAAAGGGCACTTAATGTGCTCAATCAAACATAATGTATCCCTAGAAATAATAAGATTGAGAAGGCCATATACCTCATCATTGTGGTTAAACCACTTATCCTTCTGTAGAGGTTCGAGAGGCTCACAAATGAGACCATGGAGGCAGGGCAACAAACCATGTGCAATGTAGTGTCTAATGATGCATCCCTTTGACGTTGAATAGTTCTCGAATCAAGCATAACAAAAAATGATGAAACTCCATAATGCAGATAAACCCCCAAAAAGATTCCAAATGACACTTTATAACTTAGCGCAAAAAATGAAAGCCCAAATAAACAATGCAATGACCGAGGACAATATTATAACCCCCTTCTTTTGGAACTTTATAGTTTAGTGCGTTGGATAAAATTTGGTGTGAGTGTGCATCGTGAAATAGTTGACCACTCACCTTACAATTAACGTAATAACGCGCAAGATAGGAGACGCCAATCAAGTTTCGTTGAACGCAACAAAGAAACATTGTAAACAAGCACACAAAGCTAAAAAGTAAGAGAAGGGGAAAAATCAAGTCCTGTTGCGAGAAAAAACATTTCACATCGTAACAAAACCCCCTTGTTGCAAGACTATGGTAGACGCGCTCACTAGTTTGCAATCAATAACAAGGGTTATTACAATTCTCAACACGACTCGAAATGAGTCTAGATGACCTCCGTGATGCAATGAAGGCTCCTAAGGAAAAAATCATTTAGAAATGCCAAAGTGAAAAATCTAACATAGGATGAGTAAAGAAAATGACAATAACGCTAAAAATTCAACCTTTTTGCTAGGTCCAATTTAACTAGTTTTATAAACAAAAGGACATAAAGGATGATAATTAACGTTAAAAAAAGATGATCTTAACTACTAATCTAATGAAAAGAGCTTATTTTTTAATTAATTAGATCCCTAATAATTAAAATTAAAAGATTTAAATTAATTAACCTTACTTTTAAATAAATTAAGGATTAATTAAATTTTAAATAATTATTAGATTAAAATCTAATTATACTAAAAAAATCTTAATGAGAAATAAGATCCTCTTAAAAGGACCCTATCAAATAATTTAAGCTACCCTTTAATTAAAAAATACCCCTTTAATAAAATGCTACCTTTTAATTAAAAGGCCCATGAATGATTTAAAAAAAACTTCATAAAAAGGGTTACTATTTTATTAAGTAAGCCCACCGCAAATGATTAAAAAAAGACCTTACTTTATCTTAAACCACTTACCATTTAAAAATCCACCCACTTTTAAAATTGAGTGACCACATTTTAAACATAAACTCCTTTTTAAAAACAAACCACACGTATAATAGAAACCTGACCATATTTAAAAATAAAATTGACACATATAATAACTAGTAGTTGCTCCACTTTGGGGGAGCAAGGATACGCTGTGAATAGAACAACATGAGGTTTATTGAATTAGAGTTTCATTGCATTAGATATAACCCTAGCAAAAACACATATTTACACTCTAAAGGTGATCTTTAGGGGCCTACAAGCATGTTCTCGTAGACAAATATAGGGTTTCTTGGTTCATTGCAATAAGTCAACAAAGACATGTAGTTTTTATGGTGAATTATTGATGGAAGATTTATGTGGTTATTAAGAATACAACCATGCTAACGTGAATGTAGGTAGAGTAAACTGTGTTAAATTGTGTTGATCATTACGGTGTTTAAGAACTTTACAATGCCTTGTTTGGAGAAGGGAGAGAGGATTTAATGGCTAAAATTTTTTGTAGTTGTCATCATTTCCACTGCCAACACCATAATCATGGAGTACTTTGCAATATATTTATTAGCAAGCTAAATTTATACGTAGTAAGGGGTTGCATGTTACCTTTACATGTATGGGTCTTTTTTGTTTTTCACTGAATTTCTTTATGTAGATGATAATAATAAGCAAGTAAATAACAATTAGTATTGCTATTCCTTGTGTTATTTAATAAGGCAAAACAAAGTGATTTATTAGAATTTGCCTACATTTAATATGCCACACCTTTTAATAATTTGTCAATATTCTTTAAGTGCCATGTTATAATTGAAACAATTCCTTTTAGGCGGATGCTGTTTTTTGGGAAAACATTTCATGGTTTAATGGAGCTTCCCATTCACAATAGACAGCCATGATACATTGGCCAGAATTGACCGGGTGTATATTGAGTGAAGGGTAGCCTCTTCCCCGAAATTGGCCATGGTGGCTCTTGGTCCTGTGTTCAAAACTTGGTCGGTTGTTTCTAATCATAGAGACCATTGTTCTTGGATTGGGGTCAAATGTGACAGTGTGGGTCGTGTGGTTGGTTTAGATATCTCTGGTATGAATATTTCTGGCCCAATCCCTCCCCAAATCAAAAGCCTCTCAACTCTTCACTTGTGTAACCTCTCAAATAACATGTTTAATAGAAGCTTGCCTACTAATGTTTCGAAATTGAGGAGACTGGAATCCCTAGATAGGTATGACAATAATTTTGAGGGGCCATTGCCGGTGGAGGTGAGCCGGATGGTGAAGCTGAAGTATTTACACCTCGGAGGAAATTATTTCTCTGGAAGTATTCCTCCCGAGTATGCAAGGCTCGGAGTATATGTCATTGACTGGGAATGATCTGACGGGGCCAATATCGGAAGAGCTTGGCTTGCTTGAGAATCTGAAGTTCCTTTCTCTGGGATACTACAATAACTTTACAGGAGGGATTCCTCCATAGTTTGGGAATTTAAGCAAGTTGGAGCATCTGGATATAGCTAACCGTAGCCTGGAGGGGCCAATTTCGTCGGAGCTTGGAGGGCTTAAGAATTTGGACACATTGTTCTTGCTGGAAAATGCACTGTTCTGCGGTCCTATTCCTCGCCAGCTAGGTCGCCTTTCAAGGTTGAGATCTTTGGATCTATTCATCAATGATCTCAACGAGGAAATACCCATGGAATTCGTAGAGCTAAAGGAGCTGAGGCTTTTGAATCTATTTATGAATAAATTACACGGAGATATTCTGTCTTTCATTGGGGATATGCCCAATCTAGAGGTTTTGTAGCTATGGGAGAATAATTTGAGAGGTCCAATGCCACAGCAACTTGGGTGAAATGGAAAGCTTGTGGAAGTGGATGTGTCTATAAATAAATTGACCGTTTGATTCCGCTATTTGAATCTCTGATAGAAAGCTGAAAATACTGATTCTTTTCAGCAATTTGTTCTTTGTCCCCATTCTGGAAGCTCTGAGAGCTTGCAATTTTCTGGTGAGAGTCCGCATGGGGAAAAATTATCTCAATGGTTCAATTCTTGTGGGATTTCTGTATTTTCCCGACCTAAAGATGATCAAATTTCATTGTAATTATCTCAAAGCAAAAACATACAAGGAAGACCAAAATCAAAAATAATTTTCACCCTATGAGCAATTAAAAAGAAATAACCGCATAAGCCAATAGAAAAATAGGAAAATGATGTAACGGAGACAACGGAATAGAGTTGAAGAAACACGACAACGAAAATGGAAAAAGGTACCTCTCAAGAAAAATTCCTACGGCGTAATAAAAACAAAACCGACTTACCAAGAAAAGGGGCTTCAAAAACAGAGGAAAAAAATAAAGGCACAGCCAAAAGAAGCGGACCCGCGTTCAGAGCCCAATGAAAGTGGTTTCAACTCATGTAGAGCTGGGAAGAGGAGCATTGGTCGCAGCAATAACCAACTTAGTGTAGGTCGATCAAGAGTGGAAGCATAAGTGGCAAGGTCGGTGTACAAAGAAATCCGTTTGATTGACAAAGGAAACATGCCTTAAACACGTAGTCTTTGTTTCACCTAAATGTTATGTGCGCTGACACTTCATTCAACATATTGAATGTTCACATGAAGTGCACATAGATACCAGGTCCCTCCTTTTTATTTTCTTGTCAAGATGTTAGCATGCATATTTATGATGATATTTAACCAAGTACTCATTCAACTATACTAAACCATTGCATACATTTAATTGGAAACACACATAATAAGGAAACATGATAGATCAAAAATTAATAGTAATAATTGCACCATGTAATCACCATAATTAGACATATAAATGATCATAATCCATCCACCATATTCCATTATCACAAAAGTATTACATCACGAAGTTGAATACATAATAGTCATTACATATAAGTCATAGAAACATGTGCACAAATATCAATGGAGCAACATAACCCTAACATACATAACATGATCCATAACCCTTCCTAAGACAAGTATTTATAGGGGTGGGGACTTTCCCTTCACCGCCCATGCACTTCCTAAAGATAGACATGTTATCCAAATCCACCCCCAGGGTTGATTTGATAACATACATCAGAATTCTCGAGTCCCAGGCAAATGGATGGATTCAGGGCAAAAATCATGTTTCTAGGGTCCCCTCAGAAATTTTTCTAACTCTCCTGTCTAGGTTGAAAAGAGCAAGCTCTGAGAAAATGTGAAAAAGTTGCAGAAAATAAGCTTGGGCCAGAAAAAATTGTGAAAATCGGCTAAGTCCTTGTCCTAGGAGCAGTTGGGACATTCAGACACCAAGGCGCGGTTCGGCCGAAACGCCTCCAGGCGGCCCGCGAAGCACTGGGACAAGTGGAACAAATGTACGCGAAGGGCGCGAACCGGCCGGTTCGGCCGAAAAGGAAAATTTTAGCACAGGGACAATCGGGCCGTCGGGATGCGAGGGACGCGGAAGGCCAGTTCGGCCGAAGGAGAAGAAAATCGACTAACTGCTCGGGACATTTGGGCCTTGAGGATGCGAACCGCCCGGATCGGCCGAAATGGAGAACTTTCGTTCTAAGCAGTTGGGACATCTGGGCCGCGAGGACGCGAAAAGGCGAAGCGGCCGAGAGCAAAGGAAGCCATTTCGGTGGTTTGAAAGAATTTATCCCAGGACAACACTAAAATTTGGGACAAATGGATGCGAAGGACCTTGAACCGGCCGGTTCGGCCGCCAAACGAAACTTCAAAGACAAGGACAAGTGGGACAAAGGGACGCGCGGGACGCGGATAAGCCGAAGGAGCCGAAAGCCAATCAGATCACGCCACGTGTCACCGGCAGAAAAGGGACATGGAAGCCCATTTCGGGCGGATCGGAAGTTTTTGTCCCGCGCAGCACTGGGACATTCGGGACAAATGGACGCGAAGGGCGCGAAGAGCCGGCAGACCGCGGACCAACCAAATCATGACACGTGTCACAAGGAGGAAAGTCCAAAAGTCAAAGGGTGAGGTTTCAAGCACTGACCGAGCCAATAAAAGGAGGACACATGTCCAATGAAGTAGAGAAGGAGAGAGAATCACGACGACCAATCAATGCATGCCACGTGTCATCCGGTGGTAGAGCCCGGGAAGAAATTTCAAAACGCATTTTCACCTGTTTTGTGCCCTAAATCTTCAAATCGACATATCTTTTGATCCAGAGCTTAGATTTGCATGTTCTTTATATCAACAGAAAGCTTATGAAATTCTATATGTGATTAAGGGTTAATCTCGATTTTGGTGCAATCTGGAGAGAAAATTGAGAAATGGATCTGATGTGTGTTCATGGCCGAAGTGACATTTCAAATACCCATTTAATGCGGGAATGGGTCGCATTCTCCCGTAATTCAGTCAAAGTGATAGGGTATGGGTCATGTAAGGTCCCCATGCCGTTTAATGCATCTACAATCAGGAGGGATGGGTTGTCATGTACCTTCGTTTTCTGTCCCCTGGGCTCGACCCATGCACTAAAAAAGCCAGATTTGGCTCATTCTAAGGGGGGAACATTTCTTTGGATAGCAAGCTTCTTCTTTCACTTAGTAAATAAGTGATTTTTGCAAGTATCAGACCTCTTCTAAAATTGTAATAGGTTTTCTACCTTTTTGATGTTGTAATACAAGGATTTTGATAAAGTGAAATGACAATACAGGCTCTGTGATCAGTTTTCAGTCCTCTGTTTGTGTTGCTTGTTTCATTTCAGACCTCTGATTACATCTTATCAGCTTGTGCATGATGTTTTATGTTGCATTTTTATGATCTGTGTCTATCTGCAGAACAAGAAGTGTTCACCACTCCTCCTTTGGTGTATCACCTGTTAGTTTAGTTTCATTTTTGCACTTTCTATCTCTGTCTCCTTGGATTTTAGAGTAGGATTAGGTTTCAAACCTCTGTAGTTTTGCAAAATATAGATCTAAATCAGAGGAGTTTGAGGAACCAGCCTCTAATCTGGAGATTCCTCTCTCAGTTTCACAAGTCCCCACACTTGGAGAGAGGTTTCCATGTTGTGCAATCACACTGGATGCTAGAGTGATCAACCTAGAAGCCTGATCTGCATCCAGGGGTGTTGTGAGTCTGCAACAACAAGACATTCTCAAAATAACCATGTGTACTTACATGCATGATTTACAAAAACATTTGCTAAATAATAGATTGCCTTAATATTCTACTTTAATCCTATTAATAACTAGAATTATGAATGTGATTTCTCCAAAAATAACCAATACTTGCTCACCGAGGTAGCCTTCTTTTATCCCTTACATGGTGAATACTCCAAGTCCATTTTTAGTCTGATCTGAAAAATGGCTAAGTCATAAATCGCTTCTGGGGAAGCCCATGCACAATCTTGTTCCCCATATGTGTGCATCCTCCTGCATGGTACTTCTACTTCCATCCTAGCATGTGCGTTCCTACTTGTCCTAACTCTTAGTAATTTTCTCATCCCAACAAAATATAAGGAACTCAGCCCTCAAATATAGACCAAATCACTCAAGGATGAAGGAAACTCGCCATTTGCTAGCTCAAAAACTAATGCAGGAAAAAAGATAAAAGCAAGTAACATGGAGAGGCTAGAGGGTCTAATTTTTTATTTTAAAAAAATTCACTTGTATTCAAAAATATGATTAAAAGATAGAATTTAAATTAAAAAAAAAAATTCACTCACTTTTCAAAAATGGATTAAAAACTAGAGATGCAAAGAAAATGCACCTACCTCTAGATACAATAATGCCTCCAAATTTGGTTGTAAATAGCTAAATCTGGCTGCAAAACCCCTAAAACCTGCACATGCAATACGAAAAACCACACAAACTTCCAAAAAACTAGATTATCAGATATGTTAACAAGATTCCAAATAGTAAGAATAAATAACTTGCACAAAAAGAGATAAATCCAAAAATGAAGTAATCAACAACCAATTCAAGAGAGTGCACGTATACCAAACATCTTCTTTGATACCATATCATATTTTTCTGTGAAGAGCAATGTTATAACCTTATGCTCATCAAAGAGGGTTACACTTCCAATGGAGATGAGAATGCTTCATGTAATTAGAAAAAAATGAATCACAAGGAAAATTAAGTACAAAAAAACAATGGTGTGTCCGACATGCTCATAGATAAGAAAGAAGGGATACATATAGGAGTGCTATGTATCTCTTTTGCATGACATGTGTGCACAACCCTATAGCTTATTCACCTATGACCTATTCTCACTAAGTGAGATGTGTTGGATGAAGAAAAATGGCTAAGTACTAAAGAAGACTAAAGCGCACATGCACATGGTAGAAGGAGTGCACAAGAAGGATAAATAGAGATTTTGCGTGGGACTATGCATGTTGACCAGAGACTTAGCCATTTTGTAGAAGCAGTCTATAAAATGGAAAAGTAAAGGAAGTTCTACTCAAATAGAAGATAAGGACTTGAATACTTGGTGGCCACAACAGTCTATTTTTGGAGAATGAACTCAGTTCAAACACATGCATGGAAGCTAATAATAGGATTAAGGTGAAGTATATCTTTAGGATTAGTCTATTATTAGGATTGTTAGGAAAGCATGCATGATGTCTATTTCAGGCATGCAGTCTATTTTAAGATGCATGGGTGGTGAAGGGAAAGTCCCCACCCCTATATATACTAGTTGTACTTCATTATTTTGGAGATCTGTGATATGTAATAGAGTTATATTGCTATGATAATCTAGTGTGCATGCCTCTCTTGTGACTCTTGTAATGTATTCATCTTCTAGTTATGTAATATTTTGAGTATTAATGGATAATTGTGGATGGATTCGATAATTGATGTAATTGAGTATGGTGAACACATAGTGTAATTGATCTTAGTAATGGTTTGATTTGTTATGTTTCCTTATTACATGTGTTTCCTTGTGATAATTATAATGATATACATTTGAATGTATGCTTTGGTAATGGTAAATATGAACATGCATGCTAACATCTTGACAAGATATCATAAAGGAGGGACGTGGTAGGATTCACATGCTTCGGTGAGTATTCGAATATATCCGAATGAAGTGCCGGTGTGCTGGGCATTGGATATAGAAAACAAAGGCTATAAGATGACTAACCAACTAGTTGGACAAGATTGAAGTCCTTGCAGTTATCATATACAAACTCCACCACTTGCACAACCCCTTTGACCTCTACTACCAACACATCATATTGTCGAGGTGTTATTCAATCTTCCCTTTTATTTTTTCATGCCAATAATTCTTTTGTGAAATCTATTGCAAGAACCTTCTGCTCATGTGTAATTTTGCATGCCAAATAATCTAAATAGTGAAGTGTCGTATCATATGTCGGTTGGATTCGATCAATTAGGTATGGGCACTCAAGTGTAGTAGCATCTGTGATGCATTCTACCTTATTATATGTGGCATGCGTTTTCCCCTTCTCTTCCTAAGCTCTTGCTTCAACCTCACAATTTTTTGATCCTTTTTCTCGAGATCTTCATCCTTTTCTTTTATTTCCTCATTATTTTCTCCTAAATGTTTTTGTATATTCCTTATGTGAATTTATTTATAAAAATTCACACCCCTACGTCTTCTTCGATAGTTTATTAAGTGCATTACACACTTGTTCATCTATGAACACCTGTGCATCAACTATTGGGTATGCTTCCCCTAGCTTATACTTAAGTCTAGTTTTGGTTAACACTTGCACACTAACCTCAAACTCTAGCTCTTCCATATGTGACTGAAATTCCCAAGAGAACAATTTCTTTGTGTGTGGTAAGGCTTTCACCTTATTAAAGAAAGACCAACATAAGAAATCATTTGTTTCACTATACTCTCATAACTCACATGCAGAAATTTTCTAGGATCATTATCATACTACATCATAGGGCCTTGGGGTGTGTGCCTTGGATTCTGTTCTTCCCACGGGTTCCTTTCTGAAATATTAGTGCAAGGTGTGTTCTCTACATATCTTGATCCTTTAATACTCTTTTTTCTCCTTCCTCGCGCTCAATCTCGTGTTTGAAATGCACTCCATAATGCACTCTACATCTTTCTCAATATGACGCTCAACTTCTTGATCTATTTTACGCTCAACATGTTCGCCATGCTCCTTAGTAGGATCCTACATTTACTCTAAAATATCAGTAATGGGCACCTCATGCCCTTCCACCTCCATCTCCATGTTTGGGACCTCTCCTTGATGCACATCATGCTCCTCTATATCTAACTCCTTAACTTCATGCACCAAGGGATCTTTCTGTAATACTTCCTCTTCCTCAGCCTCTTCTTCATTCCTCATGACCTCCTCTCTCGTGTCTTCACTAAACAATCTTTTGTTTCTTCTTTATCGAGGACTTATTCTTTGGTGGCCTCTTAATTCTTGCACTCAATTCTACCTCCTCATTGTACATTGGAGTCTTCTATGTAGCTGCACTCGAACAGGAGGTTCATCTTCACTTCCTTCTTCCTCATCACTAGATGAGGGACTTTCTTACTTACGCATCCTCTTTTTTCCCATAGTATTTTTCCCTATAGGATATTTTGGGATTGTTAAGTCATCCTCCACATACTTCCCATCAACTCTTCTCGGCTTCAGATAGATATAATTTTTTTCACTTCGAGATTAGCTATTGCTAAAGTGATAGAATTAGTCATATTGATATCATCTGATATCAATGTCTCCTCATACATGTTCTTCTTTGGATAAACAAGTGTCTTGTGTAAAGTATGATACTCATAGTCTACTTTATCAATGTCAAACCTTAGTTTGCACGCCTCGAGTAAATATGTTCAACACAACTTGAAAATAACACATTATGAAAGCAAATGGAAGTTCACTTAGAATGCACCATTCTTTCCCTAAACATCTCACATATTATTCTATACCATTTATCTCCTCTAGCCTTGTATGCATTAGTGATGGTATCACAAGTGTAGTTAGAAAATATTTTTTTAGGGGATGTGTTTTCTTTGGGGAACTCCCATATTTTGTCATCGACCCATCGACACCCCAAGTTCGGAAAAAATAATTAGCAATAGGATGTTTCAAACATTATGTTGTCTACTACACGTGCTTCCTCAATGATTTCCTCTGCTATGAACCCAACAAGGTTATAAAATTTACCTTCGAGATATATTTTTCACAACATAGAGAAATATCTTGTTCACTTGGCCCCATCTCTCCTAGCCATTCAATTTTGTAATAAATCATGTGGCCATTCTTATAATAGGATCATCTAGTTTAAAGATTTCCATGACACCCTTCCGTTGATAGTTCAAGGCCTTGGAAGTATTATTTAATTCATCATCATCATCCAAATCTACTAGAAGGTTTGTTCTTGTGTTGTAAAGACTAGTAAATTTCCCAATCAAAGGCATGGTAAGGCATGTACTCCTACATGCAAAGTAGAATAATTCATTGTGGATGTGCAACATAAGCCATTTGTGTAGCCACTTAGGTTTTCCAAAGTAGGGGAGTTCATATAACTGAATAACTCCCATGTTTATGCAAAATGTGATGCCCTTTGTCATCATAAATGGGCTTATCATCTACCATCCATTCATCTATCTTCTATATTGGATCCATTTCAATCTTGCGTGCATTCATAGTAGTGTGATGGTTTTAATCGTTAACTATTATCTTGCACATGTGAGATCTAATATTTCCTATAAGCACCCCACATGGGTACTACATTTTAGAGTACCATTCTTCTTGTATATCTTTAATCATGGGCTTTTCCTTTCCATTTCCTTTCCTTTCCCCTTAGGTGATGCATTGTTGCCTTCTTGGTTGCTGCCATTGTGTGCTCTAATCCAAAATTTAAGACTACTACTTTTTTGTGCCTTAGGTGCCTTGTATTTCTTACTTCTAATCATTCACACCAACTATTCTTTTCACCTTATTCTCTTCACCCAATTCTATGCCCTAGCTCGCAAACCTAACTAAAAATCATGAACTTATGTAAATAAGCTTCCTTGCCACCCCAAGCCTCGAACTTACTTCCAAAAGAGCTATCTCTTTACACGTTTGTCCTTATTTCAATACGGTTTAGTCAAATTTCTAGCTCTACACTCAATGCCTCAAGAAATTTCTTGAAATTTCTCTTAAAAATGCATAATATTTTCACAAGGTAAGGTAAAAATGAATTTACTTTGATGCCATTTTATAGATTTTCTAATTTTTACCACATTTAATGCTCACTACCAACCACCGTAAAATAGATTTAAATAATATTTTCCCTTATTTTTCATGCTTTTTCCACTTCTTTCTTCCACGCTATATTTATAACATTCGGCAAGTGCGTTACTACTTTCTAGGCGTAGACCTCCTCATGGGTGCTTCCCTATGCCATAGTACATAAATACATAAACCTCTGTGCCATATACTAAGTAGTTTATCATTCCCCTTCCTACCTCACGTTACATTGTATGATCCTTTCCTCCACGTGTGATCTTCATTCCGATCATTTTCTTATTATCACCATCCTTCTCATTTCTTATGACACCTTTTCCCTCTCTTTCCCGTGCACACACTCCACAACTAACAAGCCATCCTTCTACCTAATGCGCACACACTATTGCTTCAAGGTACCAACAAGGTCTCTTTTATGCACTTATACCTAGTTCACCCCATACTAAAAGTATGCATGGTCCTCTACGCATGAACTCAATAGAGAGTGATCAACTTCCAATGTGTAAGCAGCATACTTATTACAAAAAAAAAGAAACAAAAAAAAAAAACATGGAAACAATTGGAAATAAACACATGAAAGGGAAATCTAATCTAAGTGGTAATATTTCCTTATTACAAACACCAAAATCCTTATTTATAGTAGGGTTTCAATCTACTCCCATTGAATTAATTGGGAAAATGGTGCCAACCATCACCTACAATTAACATGCACCTAATTAAAGTATCTTTGTTGCTAAAAATGTCCCAACCAATGCACCTTCTATTTCCCTGGGTGACACATAAATTTGGAGTCATAGAGAAGGACCATATTTCCAACTGAAAATGTCTTGTTCTTAATGTGCCTATCATGCCATGCTTTTTCTTGCGTTCTTAGTCTTCACGGATCCAAAGCACAATGACACACCTCTCATCTAAGTACATTAGTTTTTCAATGTACTCTTCAATAACTTTCTCATCATCTAAACCACTTGCACCTACAATATGTAGGGATGGTAACATCAATTCAATGGGTAATACAACTTTCACACTAAACACCAACTGAAAGGGTGTGGCCTTGTTCAATATTTTATAAGTAGTTCTATAAGCCCAAATTATAGCTGACACTTTATCATCCCAATAATTTATTCCAACATCATAGATATTTTTCAATGTCTATCCCAAGATCTTGTTGAAAGCTTCTGCAGTGCCATTATCTTGAGGGTGATAAGGGGTGGTTTTATGGTGTGCTACCATAAACTCTACTAATAAAACTCTAATTGTCTCATTTAAGAAATGATTTCCTCTATCACTTGTCAAGCTTAATGGACAACCATAATTTCTAATAATGTTTTACCAAAGAAATATTACTGTTGTGGCTACTATACAATCCTTTGTGGGTGCAGCCTCTTCCTGAATTTTTCTTTATAATTTATGCAAGTAATAATGTAGTACACGTTAGTCCTATGCGCAAGTGGTGCAATAGGTCCTAAAAGCTTAATAGTCTACTTCTCAAAAGGTTTTTTGTTTGCAATTGGTCTGAGTGGCATCTCATATCTATGTCTAGGTTTTCAAGGTGCTTTGAAAAATGATCACATGCTATTACATACTCATTGGTATCTTTGTATGATGTCTCCCACCAAGGCCAACCATAATTATTTTACATGTAGTCACATCACCTACATAATGGCCTCCTACTATACCACCATGAGACTTATCCATAATATCCTCATGCTCATGCTCTAAAAATCACCAAAGATAAGACCTCATATTTACCCATTTTGTACAAGTCTCCCCCAATCAATTGATAAGGTGCCATGCATATAATGATCTAATTCTTCTCTAGAGTCTTAATTCCTCTAGTGTGAACCCAATGCGTAAAAATACAATAATTTCTTCCAAATATGTGGGCGCATAGTTTAACCTAAACAATTGCACATCACACATAGTATCCTCAATGATCTGCGTATCCTCACTAGAATTAATCCTTGATAGATGTCAAGTCTTGAATTTCTCTTTCCTAGCTTGATAACAATTGTGAAGTCAAATTCTTGAAATAGAAGTATCCATTTACAAATATGCCCTTGCAAAATGGGCTTGTTGACTAAGTACTTCAATGCCATATGATTCGTATAAAGATAAATGGGGTAGCCAACAAGTACTACCTAAATTTGTGAAGCACATAAAACATGGAAAAGGCTTTACACTCCGTTGTATAATTCTACTTCATAGGTGTCAACTTCCACTTATAAATAAAATAGGATGATCTATAATCCCTTCTCTTGGTTATGCCAAAAATGCACCAATTTCCATGCCAGAGGCATCAACATGTACATGAAAAGGCTTAGCCCATGAAGAAAAGTGAAAAATAGGGGTAGTAGTTAACCTTTCCTTCAAAGTCTTGAACACCTGCTATTGCACGTTACCCCAATAAAATTTTCCTTAGCTTTGAGTAACTCTTCTATGGGTGTGGTAATATTTGCATATCCCTTGATAAAATTCATGTAGTAGATTGCATGTTCCAAAAATCCATGCACTTCACTCTGATTGGTAGGATATTCTAAACCTAAAATCATAACTATCTTAGCTGGGTCTACCAACAATCCTTCTTTGTAAATAACATGCCCAAGTAGAGTTCCAAAGGGTGTAGCAAATATACACTTTGTAATGTTCAATAGATGATCAACTACCTATACCTCTCAAACATAAGCCTGATATTATCATAATGATTCTTGACTAAGCTTACACCATCCAATCGTCCAAATATACTTGCAAGAACTTGTGAATAAAATCCTGAAATTCTTGAATAATGATGCATGAGAATACTACTAGCACATTTTTTAATCCAAAGGGCATAACTGTATATACAAAACTCCCCCACTCAGTAGTGAAAGTTTTCTTCTCCTAATCTTCCTTTGCAATGCACACCTGATGGTAGCCTAAAAACCCATTAGTGAGAGAATATATATCTCGCTCTGTTACTTCTAAAATTTCCTCTATAAAAGGTATGTGAAAGGTATATATAACTATAGACACCTATAATTTAGCTCGATCAATTTAAATACTTCAATTGTGTTAGTTATACCATTTCCCACAAATTGACGACATATCTTCAATATCACATATTTTCTCTCTATCATCATTAATTAATTACATTACGTTAGTTAATTAACTCTTATATCAACAACGATGCCAATTAATGACCTTCCATTAATCAACTCCCCTTTCTATCTAGATTAATTAATTATTTATAATTAATTAAGCTCCCTTTCTATCTAGATTAATTAATTATTTCTAATTAATTAAGCTCCCCTTTCTATCTACATTAATTAATTATTCTTAATTAATTAATTCTCTCTTCTATTTAATCAATAAATCATCATTTATTTTATTAAAATCCTCTCATAACATAAATCATACTAACTATTCCTCTAAAAATCTTCTATAAGCTTGCTCATCTATTAATTAATCACTTTCATAATTAATAAATCCTCAAACCCCATGAGTCACTAAAGGAAAAAATAAACTCTCTTAAGGTTGACTCAACCCTTTCTAAACCTCCCTTATCCACAACTAACCCAACCTCTCTATTATCCCACATGTAAAGGGATGTAGAGATTCTTTTATCCATTGGGATATATAAAGAGCCCTCCTCCTACCTTTCTTTTTACACCTAAATGAGCATAGAGCCTAAGATATAGCCATTTTCATCATCTTAGAGTATTCTTCATTGGAGGAGCTAGCTATCTTCATCTCTTGCATTCATCCATCCAAGATTTTAAGTCATATGGAGATATGTCAAATGGTCTTGTAGCCATGGATTGACAAGACTCCATTCTTGAAAACCTTGGGATTCAAACATACAATCAACCCTTTGATTTCTAAGGATATAAATAGGTTCATTTCATTTTATTAGAATTTAATAGAGATAGAGATTAATGGATTAGCATGTTAGTTTGAATGTTTATTCATATTCTAATGTAAGGATGTTGGTAGATTAGTCTTGTTTAATCTCTAAGCATGATGATGCATAGATTTTGATTTATCTTTGTTTTAGGACTACTAGGTGTTAGTTCTAATTCTCTTTGCATAGCTAAAAATTATTGCACACAATAACACATGAAGCATTCAACTATCCTCGTAGTCCATATAGATCATAATAATCCCATCCTTCTTAATGATTATAACCATGGGACTAACCCACTCACACTCTTCAATAGGTTTAATTATTATATAATTGAGCATCTTATCAATTTCTTCTTTCACCTTCACGCATAGGTTGGGATTCATCCTTAAGGACTCTTCCTAACCGAGTGCATGCCTTATTTCAAATTTATCTTCATCTCTCCTAAAGAAGGATGTACACCTTTTAATTCATGGTAACCTCTTGGTAAGAGATCCTGAAATTCACACAAAATCTCGATGATCTTGGCTATTTCCTTTTATGACTAATAATCCATAATGATTACTTCCTTAGGTTCATCTTCTGTGCCAATATTCACCTTATTTATTTTCATGGGAGCATGGTACGTGTGTACCTTCTCATTGGAAAAATCCATGACCTCGTGTGGACCTTAAATGTGGATAACTTCTAGGTGGTACACTTCATCATTATCAATCATGTACACTATCTTTCCTTTCTCTTTCTCTTTCTAGGCGTGACCCATATTTACCTCTTCTGTCTCCTCAAGATCAAGACGTGCCTCAGAATCACATTCACCAAACATTTTTCACATGAGCTCTTCCATCTTCACAATATGCCCTAATGTGATGCGCTTCACGATCTGTAATGCTTCATGGACTAGAGGATTAGTAGAAAAGTAATCAAAAGTTTGAATCATACCTACGTTCATCTCTTACCATTTTTAGTCTCCTTTTCAGTGCATGGACATACTATGCATGCACATCCACGTACTATGGAGTAGAAATTATGTACCCATAGGGATGGTAGTAGAGCTTATTGTCCTTACACCCATAGTCTCTCAAAAGTATGAATGTGATGACAAGCCTAATTCTTACCATAAAATTCACATATGTGTGTAGGTACATTACTCTGAGTAAACCTGATGGAAAAGTTGATTCTCACTTCTTGTCACTCTAAGAGGTTATCTCTATTTGTTTCCCACCAATGCACCACTATCCCACACAAGGTATAGACCAAAATGTTTCTTCTATCTCCCTCATTTGGTCATCGAGCCTCTATGGTGCACAATAATGTGTTGGGTTTTCCTTCACTAGTATAACTTGGTACCTGAGCCGAGCCTAAATGCCTCACATTGCGTAACCTTATCATCCTTGTGACTCACCATTTAGCTTCACACCTGATCATCTTGTACATCCCATAAGTCAAGTTATCATAAGAAACACTTGTGGTGTCATTTACTGAAATGTGCATCATCTCATTGAATTATGCATTCCTTTAATGGTTCTACATTCTCTGGATCATGCACCATTTGTGTATGAATTTGATTAAGCTCTTCTTCACTCAAAGGCTCAACATAAGGCTCCAAATTTTTTTCAAATAGAGGTATAATCACGTGCTCATATTTATTCTCAAAACTGATGTATCTCTTGTTAAAGCACAAATCAACATTATTCATATAGCATAAGGGCCATCTAAGTAATGCTTTGAAAGTTGTCTTCTTTGGCAAGCACCAATACCTTAAAGTCCCCAACAAAATTACTCCTGAATAATAATGGATGCATCCTTTATTACCCCAATAAGAATAACCTTATTTTTGTTTGCCATTTATAACACATTTGAAGATGGCTGCAATGTAGGCCTCCCCATCTGATTCCATGCTTCCAGAGTGAGTACATTTACCTCAGCGCCTGTATCTATCAAGATATTTCTTTTGATATATGGTTTCTTCCTCCCATGTATTGAGAAGAGGCTGTGTTCCAACATGGGTTGTATTTGATTAGAAATCATGCTTGATCATTCCTGATATCCTCCAAATTATGTTGCTTCCCATACCATGTGTAACACCCTAAAGCTTCTCCTCCCGAGCATTCAAGTGTTGATATATGAAAAGATGTGTTCCTTGATTGAGAAATCATACTTGATATGTAATCTTGTATCTTCTTTGCAGATTAGGATCTTTGGTGAGTCGAGCCTAATATGATTGACTCTTTTATTTCTTTCATTTTGTATCCGAGTTTAATCTGATCTCGAATGAATTATAGAGTTATCCACCTATAATACCTAGCCTTGGATCAGCTGGAATTGACCCAAGTATTGCTTTAAGTTTGTTCGTGATGAATTAAAATTACGCACTTGAACAGTCATAAGGTCTAGATGCATCAATAAGCTAGTCCGGAGTATGACTCGTGTTGATCATGTGAAAAGGATTGGTTCCCGATATCTAAATATATCTAGAAGGTCTTGATCGCGACTGTAATAATTCAGCTTACATACAAATTCTCAGAGCCTAATGGCGCAGACAGAGTTAACCCTGCTCGAGAATGCATGTCAGAGGTCTTTTTCTGAGCATACGGAATGTAGACCTAACTGGAATTATTAATGTTAGTAACCTAAAACTAAACTTAACCTAGGGGTTAGATTAGTGATAATCTAACCTAGACCTAGGCTAAGAGCTAATGTCCTAAGTTAGTATCTATGTTCTATGAAGTTAGACTAGGTGTTATCCTAAATTCTAACCTAAGTTACTAACCTAACTATTGAACAAGGATGTAAGGGGACCTATGGAGGGATGCGAACCATGGGTGGATTTTTCTATGTCATTAAATGCAAAGGATAAGTATGAAGGATAGGTATTGGTAGAAGTTTTAGAAACGGCTAACTTGAGCCGACGTGGCAGGTCGCCAAAACTGAAAATGGTCTTGAAATTTTATTTGTCTATCGCCAACTATGGCGGTGCGGTGCAAAGTGAGTTTGAGCGGGAAGTTGGGAGTAAATGCAATTAATGAGCTCGAAGTCGAGCTCGAATTCGCAATGAGAAGGCATGCAAATTGAAAGTTAATGTTTTGTTTGGCTTATCACGAATTCCGGTTTTCCTCTCGCTGCTCACCGGTTCTTCGCACTGACCGCCTTCTCGGTGTCAGCATGGCGAGTATGAGCGTATCTAGCTCTTTCCTCCGCAAGGAAAATATATAAGTCATGGAAATAGCAAAATTTTGTTGGTGGCTCTAACTTGAAAAGGAAAAGAAAGTCCGAGCTCTTTCAATGGTCTCGCTTCGAATTTTGAGCAAATATCCGTGCATGTTAGGCCCTAACTTTTAAAAATCTTGCTCTTCTTCAAATGATTTCATTAGAACAACTCTGCTCAAATGATTTATGGAAATAGATGGTTTCTATGGTAGCCTTGTGTGATTTTTGGCACTGAATCTTCCTGTGGGTTCGATTTTTCATTTAACCCTTGAGGGGTGTTTATTATATTCGAACTGTTTCTATATTTCTTTGTGTTTTGCATTCTGGCTTAAATATGCGAAATATATGAAAAGAATGTATGCTCGGCCTGCTCTGCGAGAGCCCATAAATTATTCTCGTGATGGGTACAGGCCACTGTGATGCTTGTCGATTTATACTCGTAGTTGATGCTTGTCGCCGATACTTGCCGCTGATGTTTGTCAGTGTGATACTTGGCTCGGGAGGGATACCGATGGACATTGGTGTGATTGTTCGCTTAAATTGAACTTTTTGTAAGCTTGTTGTGGTTATTATTTAGTGGTGATTATTGATTCTTGCTAGGTTCGTTATAAAATTTTATAGTTATTGTGAAGAGATAACTTACCGTGTTACAAAGATTCATTACGACTTTCTTGGAGTTGTTTTTCCTCATGAGGAGGTTATGGGGATTCAACCCGCTTATATATATATATATGTTTATTTTATTTGAAACGACTCAGAGAGTCCATCAATGATTCGTACACTATGGACCACCGTGGAAGCTTTATATATCTTTGAATATTGGTAATTTGAGTTTCGTTGAGTCTTGAAGAAGTAACAGTCATACGACCTCCGTAATTTGTAATAAATTTAGGTACGACTCTAGTCAGACTCACACGTTTCCTTCTCGTGTAAGCTTGTTCGAGAATATTGAAGAGGTTCAAGGGAATTCTTGTTACGAAATCAGTAATTTGTTTAAGCCCGATTTTTAATGTTTATCATTGTGTGCACAATGGGAATCATTGTTTATTATTTATTTGATATATTGTTACTCTGGGTTCAAAAAACCCTTTCTAGGTAACTACACAAGACCCGCGCCTCAATTAAGCTTGTTTAGTTTACTAGTGTTTTCGACACCGTTGGGTTCCTTGAGTATGGGAAGATATCTTATTATCGGCTTTTGGAAAAAGCTATACTGTTAATACTGTTTACGGATTTAGTTTTAAAATCCTTGTGTGGTAATCTGTGTCACTGTTTCTGTATAAGCCTGAGTATGAACATGTAATGTTTTTGGCTTTGTTGGATTTCTTTAAATAGCTTGACATCTTGTATTATGGCTTTTATAAAGTAGGTCGTGAATACCATACTTTCAACTCGATTGCGCTCGTAAGTGACTACGATATTCTATGTTATGTTTTCTTTTATTACATTCCAGCTTTGATGTGGTTGCATGTTGCGTGGATTTCGCTTTAAAATCTCTCTCCGCATAGTCATAGGGAGATGACATTGCTTAAATGATTTCGAGTCTCTTGTTGATCATGACAACGAAGGAGATCCTTTGAATTCGACCTTGGGTCTAAAAGCCTTACAAAAGTAAAGGGCTCAATGGGCCGTAGGTCACATAGGGATTGTTGGCGTGTTACGTCTTCTTTGCATAGATATCCATTCTTGAGCATGATTGAATTTAGGAGTTGTCGACTGTACCTAAATAGGTAACGACAGTGTTTATCTTCTTGTCTGTCGCTTCTTGCGTAAGGTCATACTGAGTCTGCTTGGTAGATAGACACCGTTGTTTGGCAAGAGGGCTACTGTACTGTAGTTGCTTTATTGTAAGTTTTAACAAAACAGTGGTGCTGTTGATGGACTCGACTGATTTATTTGCATGTGTATTAAGTGAATGCCTTGCTTTTTGAAAGACGGTACAGTCATGAGCTAGTTCAGAGGGAAACATGTACAATTTGTTTATTTCTCTTCTGTTGTAAATTATAAGTTGATATAATTGTTTAACTAACATCTGTAATTGTTTTTACATAATGACGGTATCAGGATTGATATGGTATTCCTCTTTTTAAGTTGAATATCATGATTTGTCTGATGATTGTTCATCTTGGGATTTACAATGAATAATTGCTTAGGATACTTTTGTTCTTCTTGATCCCTAATATTTTGATGAAATATTTGAGAAGTATATAGGACTACTCTGTAACGAAAATTATTATTACACGTTATAGACATGATATATTCCTAACGTATAGTCTGAATCATGTTTACTTGTTTGGTGATTTTATATCATTTAAACAGGGTGTTTAATGAAAACAATTGACGGATTGCAATTGTTTTAAGAGTTAGTGCTTATCATGCCTGGGCCATCAATCGACCCATGTTGATAATTTTTGCAGATGGATGCCGTAAGTGGTAAAAGCAATGCAGATCTGACAGGATGATCAGATTGTTTAATTTGATTTATAATGAATTACATCTTGATTTTCTAAATGTACTATATGTGGAAAGATGTTCCTTTTCCGCTGAGCATCAGATCAAGTATGCTGAATGCATAAAATGTATTTGTATAGTTCTGAAAGGAATAGAAATAAGTATTTGCTACTTATGTGTTGTATTCTTATTTTGATAGTTGACCTTCTTCGGTTTATATACCGAGGGGCAATGTTATCTTTGTATAATTTGGAGACTTTTGTGATTGTCAATGAAAGCTTACAAGAAAATGTGATCAATTCTTATGAGTGTTTAGTAGTTCTAATTTGTTCTATCGAAAGCAAAATTGAAATTTAAATCATTGTCTTTCTAAAAGATAGGGTTAAAGTAAACCCAAGCAGAACGCTAAACAAGATGAACTAAATTATTGATCCCTAGTCTTGATTATGACAGGACAACATTTAATTGGATTCTTAATCATTTATATCTTGATACAAATAGTATGATAGTAATTCAGTTATGAAAACTGATATAAACCTAATGGGGTTCAGATGTCAATCTCATGTGAAGTCTATGAGATATTGACCGATTTCGTTGTTTTAGAATTATGTATATTCTAAGAACTCCTTGATGAGACCTTGGCCTTAATATCTCCACCGTGAATGGGTTTTATTGAGGAAGGTCATCCTAAGATGAAGAATCCAGGGATCGGGAAAGGCTAACCTTAGGGGAACGTCTTTAATGTAATTTAAACTCAACGTGCGTAACGCATATTAATAAGTAGATCTTTCCGAGGCGGATTTAAAGGTTGACGGCACAAGTCAATCGCAGGTTTGTACTCCGAGAAGATTAGGATCTTCTCAAAGTTACAACAATGCAGGTGACTTATGACGACACCCTTTGCATTGATCGCTAAGATTTACACTTTGATCTCGAACGAGTTACTCAGGGACCGATTAGGAATGTGGTCACGTTATAAGGCTGCCTAGGAGATTCGGGGTATCTTGACACACTGGTTTAACTAGGGTCAACCAAGATGTCATCGTATCCCTAATCCTCGTGGGCATCCATATAACGTTATCACCTTGTTAATCCGTTTCCGAGTGAATAAGTTGAGATAGGAGGGACTGACAGAAGTCGGTATAAGACATTCTACATAACATAAGAATGGGGTGAAGGGCGTATTCCAGATTGACGAGTATGCCGTTAAGGAATACGAGACATAAACAAAGATGTTTCAAATCTTTGGCCAAAGTATCGCAAGTTCGCTGATCAAGGTTGTCCTAATTCACCTAGTCTAAGGGATGAGATGCCGATGAATAATGGTAACAATTATTCAGCTTAGGTTCCTTGACAGAGCATTTCTCAATCCTGCATAGGGAAGAGAACCGCAAGAGTGAAGTGTTAAATAAAAACGCCAACTCTTATTACTCATGAATAGATCGGTAGATTATTACCGAGTCATGGAATGAATAGATCGGAGGTACTCCGAGTCATTACAAATGCATATGGTTGTCAGTTATAAGAATGGTTATTTGATTGTGAGTTCTAAATTAGGTATTTAGAACCAGATGCAATTATCAAAAAAAAAAAAAAAAAAATTGACTTGTTCTATTGTCTAAAATGAGGATGTTACATCTTGGTATCGTAGTCAAGGTCGTTGCAGCTCTTGACCTATCAGTGTCCATAATCTGATAAAAACTTGAATTTTCTTGTAATGTAAAAATGGTTAGAACAAGGGGAACGTTATAATAATGCTCCACCCGAAGGAGGAGCGGCAACAACCTGTAAACTTGATGAGATCCTCGCTGCCTTGTTGACACAAGAGATCGCTTAGCTGTACTTGAACAACAGTGATGGGAAATGAGGAGGATGAAGAAGTTTATAATAATAATCAGCAACCTCCTGAGGACAACCCCGATATGGGTGTTGATGTTAATGCTGGGAATGCACCCGTCCAACCAGAAAACAAAAAGGCCGATTGGGCAGAACTCACTAATGATATAAAAAGGATAAGTCCACCTAAGTATGATGGCACCACATTAGAGATGGAGCCGAGAACTCGCTCAAATAAATGGAGAAGTACTTTGCAATAAGGAACTTCTCGTGAGGAAACCAAAGCTATTTGGGGAGCCTATCAGCCTTTCCCACGAAGCATCTTCATGGTGGGATAGCCGTAAAGTTTCGAACTAAACATCGATGAGACCAATATTACTTGGGATCAATTTAAAGGCTATTTTAGGCAACGTTGGCGCCACAACTTTTCTATGATCGTAAATGACAGACTTCAGAACTTAGCTCAAGGGAAGCTAACGGTAAATCGAATACTCGAGCGGTTTACAAAACTCCTCAAGTATGTACCGCAAAGATCAAACCGACGAGAAGTTCGAATACGGAAATTCATCATGGGATCAATCCCGTGATAGGGGAGAGGTCGATGTTCACAAATTCCAACCACTATGGAAGGAGTTGTTGAAAAGGCCATAAGGCAAGAACAGAAATTAAAGGCTATTTCTCGCTCATAAAGAGGAAGTGCGAAGAAGACCGCAAACCCTTCTTCAACCTCTCTTGCACCTAGAAAAGGACCATGGAAAAAGTTTGGAAACAAGAGTAAGTTTCAGAGATAACAATAAGAAAGCAAAGAGTAAATAAGCCTCATTGAAATGTAAGGGATAATTTTGTTAAAAATTATAATAATGGGCGTAAGCCCTATGGAGGACAACGTGACAATTACAAAACCGGAGGCAACTTTGAGCCTAAAAAGGACCCGTAGGAGGTCACTACAATTGTGGCAAAGATCACTACGCAAATCAATGCCCTTTGAAGAAGGATGATCGTAATCGCAAAGATAAGATACATGCCGCAGAGCGCATAAGCAAGCTGAAAAGCAAGTAACACCTATAGAAGTTCCTGTAAGTTATTTGGCATACCGCTCACTATTCTTTTTGATACAGAGCTACCGAATGTTTTATTTCTAATAAACTTGCTTCTAAACTTAAAAGAAAAGCTGGAAAATGGATAAATCTTGACCGCAAAGATGGTAATAACTCGTTCATACAAAGGAGTATGTGTCTTTTTGGGGCAGTCCTTGACTTACCTAACTTTTCCACGGAAGTTGATCTCTATGTTACACCTTTGGGATCGTATGACATTGTCATCGGTGTCAATTGGTTAGCTGACCATAAAGCAAAAGTAGACTGCTATGAAAAGAACATAAAATGTTTAGATGATCAGCTGGAAACAACAGAGATTCAAGGTGTGAAACGAGAAATTTCAGTTAGAAAACTGTCAGCTATGCAGCTTAAAAAGGCTAAGAATAAAGGATGTACTCTTTATGCAGTAAAGATATCTGAATCTTCAGAAGAAGATGGTGATTATATGAAGCAAATTCCTCTGTTACAAAGTTTCAGGGATGTCTTTCCTGAAGAATTACCAGGGTTACCACCCAAGAGAGAATTTGACTTCACCATTGAAATCAAACCGGGAACTGAACCTATTTCCAAAGCACCTTATAGGATGACTACTACAGAGTTAGTCGAGCTTAAGGCACAGTTGCAAGAACTTTTGACAAAAGGTTTGATTAGACCAAGTGTTTCACCTTGGGGTGCGCCTGTGATATTTGTGAAAAAGAAGGATGGAACACTTAGGCTGTGTATTGATTATCGGATGTTGAACAAAGCAACAATCAAGAACCGATATCCACTTCCAAGGATCGACGATCTATTTGATCAGATGCGTGGAGCAGCGGTTTATTCTAAGATAGACCTTCGATCTGGTTATCATCAGTTAAGGATTAAAGAAGAAGACATTCATAAAACAGCTTTCCGAACAAGGTACGGACATTATGAATTCACGGTTCTACCCTTTGGATTAACTAATGCACCCGCAGCCTTTATGAACTTAATGAACAATATTTTTCAAGAATATCTGGACAAGTTTGTACTTGTATTCTTGGACGATATTCTCATTTATTCTAAAAGCGTTGAGGAGCACAATGAGCATTTGAAGATAGTTTTGGAAATTCTGAGAAAAAGAAAGTTGTATGGTAAGTTATCCAAATGTTCTTTCTTTGATTCAGAAGTTCACTATTTGGGTCATGTCATAAGTAAAGAAGGAATTGCTGTAGATCCTTCAAAAATAGTGGTAATAATCGAGTGGCTCGCGCTAAAAAAATGTGCATGAAGTAAGAAGCTTCATGGGTCTTCACAGTTACTATAGAAAATTTGTAAAGGATTTTTCTAAGGTAGCTGCACCAATAACTTCATTGCAAAGAAGGATAAGAAATTCATATGGAATGACAAGTGCGAAGTGGCTTTCAAAAGTCTGAAAGACCAGTTGACTTCTTGCACCTATATTAGCTATACTGCACTTAATGGGAATTTTACTGTCAGAACGGATGCTTCCGGGGAAGGCCTTGGAGGTGTTTTGCTACAAAATGATCAAGTCATTGCATATGAAAGTAGAAAACTCAAGTTACATGAGCTGAACTATGCCCTCATGATTTGGAGCTTGCTGCCATTGTTCATGCACTTCAAGTCCTGAGACACTACTTACTTGGGAAACCTTTGAGTTGAAAACTCGATCACTTAGGGCTGAAATATATTTTTACTCACCTAATCAATGCCGACAGAGAAGGTGGTTAGAATTTTTATCACAATATGATTTTGATATTAGCTATATCAAAGGGAAGGAGAATAGAGTAGCCGATGCTCTAAGTCGTAGGAGGCACATTTCTCGCTCTTATAACATTAAGAACTCACCAAGGAGGAGGTAAAGAGTGCCTCGAAATCTGATAATTACTTTCAAAGAGTAAAGGCAACGCTTGCTAACAGTAACCTAATGATGAAAGGTATAAAGGTTTTCATTTTGATAATGAAGGAATCTTGCATGAAAACAGGTATATGTACCTATGTCAACGACTTGAGGAAGAAGTCATAGTGGAATTTCATAATTCACCTTTCTCTCGACACCCGGTATCACAAAGATGCTTGCTGATCTCAAAACAACAATACTTTTGGAAAGGTATGAAAAAGGATGTCATAAATTTTGTGACCCATTGTTTGGAGTGTCAAAGGTTAAGGCGTAACATATGCACTTCGCTGGATCAAGTATATCCTCATAGCATACCGCAAAGATAAATGGCAAGTAATAACCATGGATTTTGTACAAGGATTACCCATGTCTAGGAATAAACATGATGTTATCCTGGTAGTTGTAGATAAACTGACTAAGGTAGCTCATTTCATCGCTGGAAATCTAAAGGATGATTCACCAGTGCTGGCCAAAAGATTCGTACACGAAATTTTCAGATTGCATGGTGTACCAGAATTGATTATATCTGACAGGATCCAAGAATGACGTCAAGGTTTTGGCAAACACTTAATACAGCTCTTGAACAAAACTAAACTTCAGCCTTCGCATATCATCCGAAACGGATGGACAAACCGAAAGGGTAAATCAAGTGTTGAGGACATGTCATGGATGTATCGCATGGATCAACAAGATAAATGGGAAGAGTATCTTCCATTAGTTGAGTTCGCATACAACAACACTTATCATTCATCTCTCAAAATGGCACCTTTGAAGCACTTTATGGAAGAAAGTGCAGAACTCCTGTTAGTTGGGACAAAGTGTTGAGGATAGAGTGGTAATTGGACCAGAGATTCTCACGTAAATGGAACAAGCAAGTTAAGTTGATTCGTGAAAGATTAAAGGAAGCAATGGATAGGTAAGAGCTATGCTGACCTTAAGCGGGTTGATAGAAGGTTTGAGCTTGGTGATAAGGTTTTTCTTCGTGTTAAACCCATAAAGAGTTCTATAACTTTTGGCAAGGCTGCCAAGTTGTCACCTCGATTCGTGGGACCTTTCGAAATTGTTTAAATAATCAATCCCGTAGCTTATCGCTTAGCATTACCACCGCTTTATCTCGCATGCATGATGTTTTCCATATTTCTTTGCTTAAGAAATACGTTTCAGATCTGTCACATGTTTTAAATTGAATTCCTCAGCAGTCCAAGACCCAGAATAATCGTGGTTAAACCCACACGAGTGCTGAAACTCACCAATCGCATTTAAGAAATCGTGAAATACAAAGAATGTAAGGTCCAAAGGGGACCAGCTTTAACGAAGAAAGTGCAACTTGGGAAAATCTGAAGAGATGAAAATTGCTTTTCCTTCTCTTTTTCAACAGTAATGAAATCATGTGACAAAACATTCTTTAATGAACTTATTTTTTTAAAGTATTTATGAAAGCCGATGAAGGCAAACATTATTCAAAGTTGAATAAAATATGTCGTGACATTGATTTCTGAACTATTCAAATTGGAAATAGTCACATTGTTTGTGTAATCGATAAATTGGTCGACTCAAGGTTAATCAAATATGTAATCATCGGACGATGAATCTTTTAGAGGGAAGCATGTAACACCCTAAATCGTTGTTACTCCTCCTGAGCATTCAAGTGTTGATATATGGTTTCTTTGTAAAAGGATGTGTTCCTTGATTGAGAAATCATGCTTGATATGTACTGTATCTTCTTTGCAGATTGCAGATCTTTGACTGAGTCGGAATATGATTGACTCTTTTATTTCTTTCATTTTGTATCTGAGTTTAATCTGATCTCGGAATGAATTATAGAGTTATCCACCTATAATACCTAGCCTCGATCAAAGGAATTGACCAAGTATTGCTTTAAGTTTGTTCGTGATGAATTAAAATTACGCACTTGAACAAAGTTGCAAGGTCTAGATGCATCAATAAGCTAGTCCGAGTATGACTCAAAGTTGATCGTGTGAAAAGGATCGGTTCCCGATATCTAAATATATCCGGAAGGTCTTGATCGCGACTGTAATAATTCAGCTTACATACAAATTTCAGTAGCCTAATGGCAAGACAGAGTTAACCCTGCTCGAGAATGCATGTCAGAGGTCTTTTTCTCGAGCATACGGAATGTAGACCTAATCGAATTATTAATGTTAGTAACCTAAAACTAAACTTAACCTAGGGGTTAGTGTTAATCTAACCTAGACCTAGGCTAAGAGCTAACGTCCTAAGTTAGTATCTATGTTCTATGAAGTTAGACTAGGTGTTATCCTAAATCCTAACCTAAGTTACTAACCTAACTATGAACAAGGATGTAAGGGGACCTATGGAGGGGTGCGAACCATGGGCGGCCTTTTCTATGTCATTAAATGCAAAGGATAAGTATGAAGGATAGGTATTGGTAGAAGTTTTAGAAACGGCTAACTTGAGCCGACGTGGCAGGTCGCCAAAACTTGAAAATGGTCTTGAAATTTTATTTGTCTATCGCCAACTATGGCGGTCGGTGGTATGTGAGTTTGAGCGGGAAGTTGGGAGTAAATGCAATTAATGAGCTCGAAGTCGAGCTCTGAATTCGCGAGAAGGCATGCAAATTGAAAGTTAATGTTTTGTTTGGCTTATCACGAATTCCGGTTTTCCTCTCGCCTGCTCACCGGTTCTTCGCACTCGCCTTCTTGGTGTCAGCATGGCGAGTATGAGCGTATCTAGCTCTTTCCTCCGCAAGGAAAATATATAAGTCATGGAAATAGCAAAATTTTGTTGGTGGCTCTAACTTGAAAAGGAAAAGAAAGTCCGAGCTCTTTCAAAGGTCTCGCTTCGAATTTTGAGCAAATATCCGTGCATGTTAGGCCCTAACTTTTAAAAATCTTGCTCTTCTTCAAATGATTTCATTAGAACAACTCTGTTCAAATGATTTATGGAAATAGATGGTTTCTATGGTAGCCTTGTGTGATTTTTGGCACTGAATCTTCCTGCTGGTTCGATTTTTCATTTAACCCTTGAGGGGTGTTTATTATATTCGAACTGTTTCTATATTTCTTTGTGTTTTGCATTCTGGCTTAAATATGCGAAATATATGAAAAGAATGTATGCTCGGCCTGCTCTGCGAGAGCCCATAAATTATTCTCGTGATGGGTACAGGCCACTGTGATGCTTGTCGATTTATACTCGTAGTCGATGCTTGTTGCTGATACTTGCCGTTGATGTTTGTTGTGGATACTGGTCGGGAGGGATACTGATGGACATTGGTGTGATTGTTCAGTTAAATTGAACTTTTTGTAAGCTTGTTGTGGTTATTATTTAGTGGTGATTATTGATTCTTGCTGGGTTTCGTTATGAAATTTTATAGTTATTGTGAAGAGATAACTTACTGTGTTACAGTATTCATTACGACTTTCTTGGAGTTGTTTTTCCCTTGCGAGGAGGTTATGGGGATTCAACCCGTTTTTATATATATATATGTTTATTTTATTTGAAACGACTCAGAGAGTCCATCAATGATTCGTACACTATGGACCACCGTGGAAGCTTTATATATCTTTGAATATTGGTAATTTGAGTTTCGTTGAGTCTTGAAGAAGTAACAGTCATACGACCTCTCGTAATTTGTAATAAATTTAGGCACGCACTCCTGGTTGACATCACACGCTTCCTTCTGTGTAAGCTTGTTCGAGAATATTGAAGAGGTTCAGTGGGAATTCTTGTTACGAAATCAGTAATTTGTTTAAGCCTGATTTTTAATGTTTATCATTGTTGCACAAATGGGAATCATTGTTTATTATTTATTTGATATACATTACTCGGGTTCGGGTTCAATAAACCTTTCTAGGTAACTACAGTACCTGCCTCAATTAAGCTTGTTTAGTTTACTAGTGTTTTCGACACTGTTGGGTTCCTTGAGTATGGGAAGATATCTTATTATCGGCTTTTGGAAAAAGCTATACTGTTAATACTGTTTACGGATTTAGTTTTAAAATCCTCAGTGGTAATCTGTGTCACTGTTTCTGTATAAGCCTGAGTATGAACATGTAATGTTTTTGGCTTTGTTGGATTTCTTTAAATAGCTTGACATCTTGTATTATGGCTTTTATAAAGTAGGTCGTGAATACCATACTTTCAACTCTGATTGCGTTCAGAAGTGACTACGATATTCTATGTTATGTTTTCTTTCTGATTACATTCCAGTTTGATGTGGCTGTGCATGTTGCGTGGATTTCGTTTAAAAATCTCTCTGCATAGTCATAGGGAGATGACATTGCTTAAATGATTTCGAGTCTCTTGTTGATCATGACAACGAAGGAGATCCTTGAATTCGACCTTGGGTCTAAAAGCCTTACAAAGGTAGAAAGGGTTCAATGGGCCGTAGGTCATAGGGATTGTTGGCGTGTTACGCCTTCTTTGCATAGATATCCATTCTTGAGCATGATTGAATTTAGAGTTGTTGATCGTACCTCAAACAGTAACGGCAAAGTGTTTATCTTCTTGTCTCGCCGCTTCAAGCGTAAGGTCATACTGAGTCCGCTTGGTAGATAGACACCGTTGTTTGGCAAGAGGGCTACTGTACTATAGTTGCTTTATTGTAAGTTTTAACAAAACAGGGTGCTTGTTGATGGACTCGACTGATTTATTTGCATGTGTATTAAGTGAATGCCTTGCTTTTTGAAAGACGGTACAGTCATGAGCTAGTTCAGAGGGAAACATGTACAATTTGTTTATTTCTTCTCGTTGTAAATTATAAGTTGATATAATTGTTTAACTAACATCTGTAATTGTTTTTACATAATGACGGTATCAGGATTGATATGGTATTCCTCTTTTTAAGTTGAATATCATGATTTGTCTGATGATTGTTCATCTTGGGATTTACAATGAATAATTTCTTAGGATACTTTTGTTCTTCTTCTTGATCCCTAATATTTTGATGAAATATTTGAGAAGTATATAGACTACTCTGTAACGAAAATTATTATTACACGTTATAGACATGATATATTCCTAACGTATAGTCTGAATCATGTTTACTTGTTTGGTGATTTTATATCATTTAAACAGGGTGTTTAATGAAAACAATTGACGGATTGCAATTGTTTTAAGAGTTAGTGTTATCATGCCTGGGCCTATCAACTCACCCATGTTGATAATTTTTGCAGATGGATGCCGTAAGTGGTAAAAGCAATGCAGATCTGACAAGATGATCAGATTGTTTAATTTGATTTATAATGAATTACAACTTGATTTTCTAAATGTACTATATGTGGAAAGATGTTCCTTTTCCGTTGAGTATCAGTATCAAGTATGCTGAATGCATAAAATGTATTTGTATAGTTCTGAAAGGAATAGAAATAAGTATTTGCTACTTATGTGTTGTATTCTTATTTTGATAGTTGACCTTCTTCGGTTTATATACCGGAGGGGCAATGTTATCTTTGTATAATTTGGAGACTTTTGTGATTGTCAATGAAAGCTTACAAGAAAATGTGATTGAATTCTTATGAGTGTTTAGTAGTTCTAATTTGTTCTATCGAAAGCAAAATTGAAATTTAAATCATTGTCTTTCTAAAAGATAGGATTAAAATAAACCTAAGCAGAACGCTAATCAAGCTGAATTAAATTACTAATCCCTAGTCTTGATTATGACAGGACAACATTTAATTGGATTCTTAATCATTTATATCTTGATACTAATAAGTATGATATAAATTCAGTTAGAGAACTGATATAAACCTAATGGGGTTCAGATGGCAATCTCATGTGAAGTCTATGAGATATTGACCGATTTCGTTGTTTTAGAATTATGTATATTCTAAGAACTCCTTGATGAGACCTTGGCCTTAATATCTCCACCGTGAATGGGTTTTATTGAGGAAGGTCATCCTAAGATGAAGAATCCAGGGATCGGGAAAGGCTAACCTTAGGGGAACGTCTTTAATGTAATTTAAACTCAACGTGCGTAACGCATATTAATAAGTAGATCTTTTCGAGGTGGATTTAAAGGTTGATGGCACAAGTCAACTGCAGGGTTGTACCTCCGAGAAGATTAGGATCTTCTCGAAGTTACAACAATGCAGTGACTTATGACGACACCCTTTGCATTGATCGCTAAGATTTACACTTTGATCTCGAACGAGTTACTCAGGACCGATTAGGAATGTGGTCACGTTATAAGGCTGCCTAGGAGATTCGGGGTATCTTGACACACTGGTTTAACTAGGGTTGAACCAGTATGTCATCGTATCCCTAATCCTCGTGGGCATCCATATAACGTTATCACCTTGTTAATCCGTTTCCGAGTGAATAAGTTGAGATAGGAGGGACTGACAAAAGTCGGTATAAGACATTCTACATAACATAAGAATGGGGTGAAGGGCGTATTCCAGATTGACGAGTATGCCGTTAAGGAATACGAGACATAAACAATATGTTTCAAATCTTTGGCCAAAGTATCGCAAGTTGCTGATTGCGTTGTCCTAATTCACCTAGTCTAAGGGATGAGATGCCGATGAATAATGGTAACAATTATTCAGTTAGGTTCCTTGGACAGAGCATTCTGAATCCCAGAATAGGGAAGAGAACCGCAAGAGTGAAGTGTTAAATAAAAATGCCAACTCTTATTACTCATGAATAGATCGGTAGATTACCGAGTCATGGAATGAATAGATCGGAGGTACTCCGAGTCATTACAGCTGCATATGGTTGTCTGTTATAAGAATGGTTATTTGATTGTGAGTTCTAAATTAGGTATTTAGAACCAGGATGCAATTATCAAAAAAAAAAAAAAAAAAAATTGACTTGTTCTATTACCATGAGCAAGCTATATTATGAGGGTATTATCATTGATAATGATAAGGGGATCCATAAGTGTAACAAATTCCTTGAGCAAACCTACCTATACCATCACCATGACTTCGAAATGATATCCTCCTCGGAAGCCTCCATTTCTATTATCTCCATTATTGTAACCTTCATTATATTGTCATTCTTACTTTTTTTGATCTGATCACCACACTAGTCTAGTGCACTCCTATTTCGATGGCTTCATGGATGTGATCAACCAATATAAAATCACTGATATCATGGGTATGGGCATGGAAAATATTAAAATACATGGGAAATTTCTTCTCGGATCACGAGATTAAACAGCAGGACAATTCGAACATCATGGTCCAAGTGGAAAAACTTCACAATCTAGTAATAACATGCAAAGGAACTTGCATGGAAAACTATCCTTAGTATGCAACTTAACCTCATAATCAATGCACCAATTACCACTGTGTGTCTCATGTACTGAGTTTGTAGAAATCTTCTCTAATTGCTTTTCCATGGCTATGATATGCACTTATAAGAACGATCTCACTCCAAAGATTAAAACTTCCATCTGCCTTAGTGCACAAAGTGAATTCCAAAGCCTCACATGGATCCACATATGCCTTATGAGAGAGTTCTCTTTGGAATGGAGTCAACAATCCTCTAAAAACCATTGTGCATGCTAACTAGGATGAATATCATTAGACATATTAGAAAATAGAGTCTTAAAATGTGCATCATACTCCCTCATGCTTTCAAATAAGCCATGCTTGATATCATTGAGTATGTTGATGATTTTTGTTCAAACTATGGGATGTGAAACTCTACCAAAAACATAGTATGCAGAGAGGTATAATCTACCACAATCTGATGTGGATCATATTTCTATACCAAATATGCACGCATCCTTATAGTGTAGTAGAAAACTGACTCACCTTCCTATCAAAAGTTGTAATTCCCTTAGCACACCGTAGTAGTTAACACTTATGCACATGCTTTGCTACATCTTTAATACCTCTATACATTTGTAAGAAGAGAGACATCTCATAGTAAAATTGGGTATCAGCTGAACTATTTGTTGATGTTATGGTTGTTGTGGATGTGTACCTTGTCCACCATAAACCATAACTTCCACTAGTATTTCCTCCAGGTGGTTGAATTGATTATTATGAACCTCCCACACCCCTCTGGGCAGTAGTCTAGTTGATGAACTTCCATGTGTCCCGCACTGTAGTACTAGACTAGACATCAAAGGTATGCATACTCAAATTTTCTATAGAAGTACTTCCAATGGTTTGCATGGCAAAACTCTTTCCTATTCACAAGCCTAAAAATAATCCTGAATAGGTACTCCTAAACAATGGTGCTGATTGTGTTGCTTATAGGTGTGATGCTAACTTGATTCCCTTATGAATTAAACAAAAATGATATCTACCCATCACTTCTTACTTACCTACACTAGTCTTTTTCTCAATGAATATCTTTGGATTAGAAACACCATGCATAAGGGCTAGGTAGTTAGGTGGAGTTAGATGTGTTATTGTGTTCCTCATTCTCTCCTCTCGATGTGTTCTCATCTAAAGTCAAGGGGATTCTCCTTTGCGATTGCCAAAATTTTGGAGTACCTAATGCTGTGGATCCTTGTCCTCCATGAGATCTTCAAAAAATTTATAAGCCATCATTCCCCTCAACTTGAGTGACTCCTTAATGTCCTGAGCACGTGCCATGTCCCTCTCTCATGATTCATTAAAATTGAGTCGTATTTCTTTGCTCTATATTTGTCACTAGGTCTTCCATCCTTCTCTATACTTTCTCCCACCCCTACGCATAGTGGGGATTTAACTAGCCATAGGGAGGATCTCTAAATCTAGATCCATAATCAAGATCTTGATTAATAAAGGTATAATGCACAATTAGATCCTCTGGGCTTGCGCAACAATTAAAACTAAGCCTCCTATGGACACAAATAAGTAGAAATAGAATACTCCAATGTATAAATACACAATAATCCAACACACTAGTGATCTACAATCCTATTCCACTCCAAATCTACATCAAAGAGAGTTTGGTAATCCTCTTGCATCCAAATTCTTGGTCTAGGACCCCAACATTTCCCTAATGCATATGTTGCCACCCACTCATACAATTCTACTAGAAATAAGTTGAAGAACATTTCATAGAGCTCATGATAAATATTATATTCCACCCAATGACGTGCATTGAAATCAAGTCCAATGTTATACATTTGTGAAAAATTATATTTACTGTAATCTACCTAAATTTCAATGCTCTACAAGCTAACCGATACCCCATCTATATGCAACATCCTGACAAACAATTTGAAAAGAGGTCTCAGTAACAAAACCAAAATGTAATATTTTGATTCACTTAAATGTTATGCATACTAACACTTCATTAAGTAGAATCGAAGGCTCACCTGAAGCATACGTAGCTACTTCAGTCCCTCCTTTGTATTTTCTTGTCAAGATATTCATGCATATTTATGATGATATTTAACCAAATACACATTCAAATATACTAAACCATTGCATAATTTCAATTGGCAACACACATAATAAGGAAACATGCTAGATAAACTAATTGCTAGAACAATTGGACCATGTAATCACCATGATTAGACATATAAATGATCATAATCCATCCACCATATTCCATTATCACAAAATTATTACATCACAAAGTTGAATGCTTAATAGTCATTTCATATAAGTCACATAACCATGCGTGTAGATACAATAGAGTAGCATAACCTTAACACATAAAACATGATCCATAACCCTTCCTAAGACAAGTATTTATAGGGATAGGAATTTCCTTCAATTCCCATGCACTTCCTAAAGATAGGTGCTATCCATTTTGCCATCTAATGAAGAAATGGACAACAAGGGTAAAACTACACCATGGGACCAAAATTTCTTTCATAGAGATTTTGGGGTTATCGAGAATAATTTCAGGCTTTGAGATTGTTGTATGTCATTCTGAAAAGTCTCAAGATCTTTTTGGACTATTCTTTTCCTTTTCGTGTCTTGGAGGTTCAAGTTGGTCTCAGAGTGGGAAAATATAGCCCGATGGGCCCTCTTCTAGCTAACAATGATAAAAAAAATAGTAAATCATAGTTAAAAGGGATTTTTCATGTTTCCACTACCCTCTCTTTTGATAAAATTCCAAGAGGTTAGAGTAGAGGATCCACAATTAAAAAAAAAGGGCACATGGGAGTGCTTGGTCAAACCAGCTCACCGAACAACTTGGTGAGTTGCCCAACGAGTTGGGTTGGATCCTATTTTGTAAAATCTTGGTTCAACTTGTTTTACAAGTATCACTAAGTCACAAGTTAGGTGAGTTCAATAATTTAAAAGGTTTCAAGATAAATGATTGGAAAGGAAAGTAAATGATGTTGTTATATTAAGCAAGTATATAAAAATGGATCGGTAGCAGTGAGCTCTACCTTAAGCTCAAGATAAAGCTACTTAAAATGTCAAAATGATCAGTAAGGTAACAAGAGCCAAGTTGGTCTGATTAGAGGTAGAATTGATTTACAAAATCGATGCATGTAGTGAAGGGATGGCTCGCCATCAAGGGAAATTGAGCTCAGAGATGGAGAAGCAACAAGTGAGGAGGAACTCACACAAGGTTGAGTTCACAATAATGAGTTCAATACACGGTATGGCCCGAACGAGAAAGTTTCTCAAACATCATATGGTCAGGTTAAATAAATGGGGTGAGCTCTGTCGAGTCAAATTGAATTAGACCGATGGCTCATAGAGAGTGTTTGATGGTGGCTCGGTTCGCACGATGTATTCCAAGTTGGAGGATGGCGTAAAAGGCACAAATTTTGAGCTCCTCTTATGTCATGGAAGATCTAGCTCATTCATCCCATTTCCAAGTCGTTTTGGCACTGAAGAACTAACTCGAAGGAATCAATATCTCATGGAGTTCAATCTCGACATCATTGTCTTGCATGAAGGAGAAATATTTTGGAAAACATAGTGGTGAGGAAAACTTGTATAGATCGTTGAGCCAAGGAATAGATTAGAGAGCATCTCAATGCATGGTGATCATGGAAGAATAACTAGGTTACAAGAGCTCAATGAGAGCTCGGTGTCGATTATAACTCGTCGAAGCTTGAGGGAAGGAATTTGGTGCATGGCTCACATTGAGCTTGTTGACATATGTATGGTGCTCATATCATGGAGTTCCTTAGAGTTTTCCAGTCAAATGTTGGTGTAAAAATGGAGCTCAATAGTAAAAATATTTAGATTTTTCTCGTAAAAGATATGTGCATGAATACTTGAGCTTCTCACCATGAAGTTGTTGATCTAAGAATGGAGATGGGAGAAATCAAGCTCTACAGAGATTAGTGACCAAATGGACAAGTGGGACTTTGAAGATGGAAAGTTTAGAAATAAGTTCCATAACATGGAGTTTAATGACCAAATGGCCAAGTGGGAATCACGAAATGGCGAGCCAAGGGAGAAATCCCACCGAGAAGCGTGTCATTAAGAAACTGAGTCGATGCCAAAGTGTCCGGCTAGTGGGGAGTTTGAATGTTGTTCGAGGGGATGTAGTGAGTCGTGGGGAATCCAACATGATGTAAAACTTCTTTTAGAGGAGATAATACTGGGATCGTGAATACAAAGTGTGGAACAAGAGTAGGATGTTCGATACATGGAAAAAAGGCTCAATAGCTTAGAATAGTCAAGGTGCAATGATGATAGAGAATTCATTGAAAATAATTAAGGAAGAGGAGAAGAGTTCGGTTTTAGAATGATGGAAGACATAAAAACCTATGTGCAACTAGGCGTAGGATTCAACTCACCCCATCAAGCTAAGAGGTTGAGTCGAGTGGGCTGAGTAACATTGAGCAATGCTTGTGCTTCAATATGATAGATTGATCTCATTGAAGCTTTTGAGCTAAGAACAAAGGCCATAGGCATAGGTTGAGAGCTTGTTCACCCAAGCTAAGATGATTCGGAAGGATCAAGGCACCGAGATAATGGGGTAAACAAGTTACCATATGGAGTTGTCAATGGGGGCCAAATTGAGCTCAAAGTTACATCACCGATTTGGGTTCATGCAGGACATGAAGAGCTCAACTTGGTAAACTGATTTGAAGCTAAGATAAAATAGTAGAGGTGGAGGGAGCTCTTTTAAGCTCAACATGATGATAGATTAGATGAATGAAAGGGTAAGTCATGTTGAAGATAAACATGCACCTAGAGTTGATTTGTTAGCATGTTAGGAGCTTCAAGGTAGAGCTCAAGTTGTTTGAGCTAACGGTCAATGAGTTGGGTGAGTCTAATGAGCCAATGCATCGAGAGTGGAAAGTGATAAAAATCTCGAAGACTCATAAAGAGGAGAGTGGAGGGCTCAAGGTCAAAGTTGGCATGTGATGAATCTAGAAGGATGTCATGAGAGTTAACTCGCTCGATTGAACTAAGCTCGTACCAAGTCATTTGGGGTTGGCGGGGTTGGTTTGATAGGAATTAAGCTTAATGACTTAACGAAGAGATTACATGGGAACCGAGTCAAGTATAGGAGTTTGACTTAGCGAAGAGGTCGGAGCTTAACTCAATTCATGTGAATGTATTGAATTAGCTCGTAAAGGACTCACTCAATGTTGGAACACCGAGTTGAGGTTGTTAAGATAAGATATAGCTCACTTTGGGGGAGTTTTTGGTCAAGCTCGTGAGTTCGAAAATGTCGTATCATTCAAGAAAAGCACATGGTGAGTACATTTTGAAGTGAAAGTTGAGTGGCTTGCTAAAATAACGAGTTATGTCTGCATATGCAAAGATCTCATGTGTTAGGAACTCGACACGTTCATGGGGAGTCGAGCTCGGTTGTGGCGATGGAGAGAAAGCTCGATGGAGAAGCTCAAGATCAACTCAGTGAGTTGGATTGGTGAGCCAACCACTGAGATGGTCTTTTGACCATTTCTCATGAATTCCCCTTCACCGTAAACCAATCCTAAGGGGGTCCAACCTGAAGTTTGCATTAATTTATTATTATTTTGAAATAGTAATTAAATTAATATTTTTATTTAAATACTTTAATAATAATATTTATTGTTATTATTAAAATATTTTATTAAAATATTTCTTTAATTAATTGAGAAGATTAAGTCAATGGGTCATTAATGACACATGATGGAAGCTTCTCAATTGGTTCAACCAACTTTGTAATAAATGAACCATCATGTACCTTCAATTTAGGAAGGAATTTATTACTTTTCCTCTTCTCTCTCACATAATTCTTCTATAAATGTAAGTTGGAAGCTCATTCCAATAGGTTGGACAAGTTATACATCTGAGACAAGTGCATATTTTACTTCAAGAATCCTCTCTCTTTTGCAAGTTAGATTTATGGATTGGGGAAATTTTAAGCCTCTCTTTCAAGACTGTAATGGCAACCATTACCTCTTATGAATGTAATGATGCATTGTGCATGTTTTTGAAGTAATAAAAGAGTGTGTTTTGAAACTAATCTTGGTCCTTTCATCATTCTATACTTCTTTTTCCCTTTCTCATGTTGATGGTACACTGTGGAAGTTCAAGTTTATATTGTGGGTTCTTGGAGTTTTGTGCTTATCAAGTGGTGGATTATTGTATGAAGTTGAGTTGTGGTGCTTGTTCACCCTTCTTAGGTTCATCCTTCTTCACTGGAATACTAATATATTGTTTTATCTGATTGAGTTTAACAAAGGGAATGCATGCTTCCTAGTTTGTGGTATTCTGTTACCCTCTCTAAGTTACAGTAGGTGAAGTTGACTTATGGTGCACAATACCCTCTTCAAATCAACCCTTCCTGAGTCTAGCAACACCCTTTATTTAGTGCATCACCATCCCTAGTATAGTTTCATTTCTTTCAAATATCTTTCCCTAAAACCCATGAAAATGTTAACATAGGTCTTGATAACGATTTTATTGCACTAGGAATAGTACAACACTTAGTTTAGGAAGAGTAAGCTAGCCTTCTCAAGAGGTTCACCTCTAGCCCAAGTCCCATAACTTGAGAGGTGATCCCATGTTACCCAATCACACTAAATTTCCTACTCACATTCTGGCAATTCAGAGGGTACAGTGATTTGGTGATAAGAGTTTTTGACACACCTGGTGGGACCAAGAGTTGGTACTTCTCTTCTCACTTACAAAAATTAAATTACCTAGATACTCTATATTTCTAGATTTCAAATACTTGTGTGTTAAATTATGCAAATAATTCAGACAAGATCTTCTTCAAAGAAAAGAAATTATTATCATATCAAACTATGCTTATCTCCTCCAAGGATAAGGAGAAGAGGAATCTTAACATCACCCGTTGCAGCATCACCTTATAGGGGTCATTCAAATCCACCTTACGGATGGTTTCCTCCACCTTAAAACAATCAACCTCTCATTGCTATGGTGAGGAACCAATTTTTCCCTATTTCAATGTAATCTGACCTCTTTTGTTGGCTCAACGGGACCCTATACCTATTAAGACACTAAAAAGTTTACCCTTCTACATAGGGGAAACTCACGTTACTCTAATGGAACATATTCTTGATGTATCTAGCAATACATAATATCAAAGAGGACAACATCAGTTGGAATTCTTGCTACCTCTTTTAAGGTAAAAGCACTTCAATGGTTTCGAGGGTTAAGTGTTGGTACTATAACCACTTGGGATGATTTAGGAGAAAAGATGTGTAAAAAACGAATATAAGAGTGATCACCTGTCACTTTTTGACTACCATAAAGAGAGATACTTAAGAATATACGAGTGATTTCAACTTCGATTCCATAGGACCTACAATATGATTGGAACTCATAAAACTTTCTCTAAATAATGCATTCTTGTACTATTTGTGAGCCTTGAATAACAATGTAGCATGCTTATGATCAAGTCCATGGGAGGTAGTACACTACCCGATTCACTTATGAAGTTTAAGAGAAGAAGATGATCCTTAATCCATGATGGAAAGATAGCTCCACAACCACCAATGCCATTCGAGATCTTATGAAAAATAAAACTACCATTTCTCCTATTACCATAAAAGAGACCATATTTAGAATATACCAAATGATCTATTTCAAGTCAAGTCGCTCAAGTGCAAAATTTTGGAAACTTGAGCCATACCACGAAAAAAATAGCAGATTAAAGCAACCATCCTCATTTTCAAGGGAAAAATCAACCTCAAAATCAAACTGCAGGTCACGCTATGAATGTTAGGCCTTTGAAATTTTAGAACCCTAGTGTTGTTAGATCATCTAGATCAATAGTACCTATCTAGAATAATCTAGTTCAATACTATGAATCATTCTCAAACCCATAATCAAAATCTTTTCCTCAATGAAGTTCTTAGCTAGAACCTTATGGTTCAAAGTGAAATATTCCCCTCCAAAGCCAATAGAAAATTCATCTACATAGGAAATAGCAGATCAACCGAGCAGCACACCGAAGAAACCACTTTGATAAATTGGCAAGAAGAAGATTTTTGTGGGTTGAATATAGATTCCTCATCGGTGGAGAAAACACTTGTTCCAAAAAGAGAGAAATGGAATCTCAACCTTCCAAATCTGATTAATCATCCACTTCACAACCTCATCCACAAGTGGTGGTTGATAAAGATGCGGGAAAGAAACCAACGTAAATGCCTGCTATCCAAACTAGAAGGAAAAAGGTTCTTCAGGCATCACGGTACCCAACAAGAATTTTCCAAAGGAGGATCCCAATGCCCAAAGAATTATCAGAAAATTAGGAGCAATTACCTTTATATTTTAGAAAAAAATGAATAAGATCAACCCCTATGTGGGATGCACTCTCAATTCCTTCTCAAATAAACTTGTTACTTTGATTAGTTTTGGTACAACCGACAGATCATCGAGTCGTGGAACAACAACTACTACAAGTTTGTGTCAAATGGAAGGGAAAAGTATTCATAAGGAAAAAAAACCACCATCATTTTATATTTCCTTAATCATTGGTGAGCACTTGGTACATAATTGAATGATCGATTCTGGTTCTAGTAGCTCAATCATGCCCAAACAAATTACATATGTACTAGGCATACAATATGCACCGATTATAAGAGGAGTTGTTTAGCTAGATGGAACAACTATTAAAACTATTGGAGTTATCAAAGGACTTCAACTTACCATCCATGCATGCCTGAGTTTTTCATTCACCGAAGACATATCAGTCATTGATCTCCCTCCTCTCTTTACCATCTACTTATCATGAGATTTCACTTCCAAGATGGATAGTTATCTAACAGATGAGTGGTTGCATATGATTCTCAGGACTCGATACGGAACCAAAGTAACTATAAGGGAAGAACCAATCTTCCATAATCATGTATAACCCTACACTACTAGTCCTATAAATGGGAATTATACCATTGGTGATCTAGAAGAAGAAGATGTTGATCATGAACCAACCACTCTTGTTGAAGAAGTCCCTAGATCTGTGTTGGATGAAGTGAGTGGAGATAATCAGTACGATCCCTATGATGAGGTGTTGGTAGAGGAAGAATATAGTTTTCTATTGCTGGAAGAGACAGGATTAGGTACATACTACATTCATGAAGAAGGTACGATCATATCGTAACTAGTAAAAACACCAAGCAATTACGAAGGACTATGGAAATTTTTCTTCGATGGCTTGAGGAGTAAGAATGGATACGGTGTTGGCATCGTGCTATTTTCTCTAGAGGGATATAAGTACTTCTCATCATTTCAGTTGCAATTTATTTTCACTAACAATGTTGCTGAATACAAGGCTCTTGTGTAATGAATTCAACTAGCTCAAAAGAAGGGAATCAAAGCCCTGATTGTTTTTGGAGACATTGAGCTGGTTTTTCATCAAGTGATGACATGTAGTGCATCCAAAAATGATATTTTAAGATCATATAAGAACCGAGTCTGGTATTTGATTGAATATTTTAAAGCTTTTGGGATCCATGCGGTTCCTAGAAATCAAAATCAAGATCCTGATAGGCTTGCTACAATTGGATCGCAATATGACATACCTGTTGATATCATGAAAGAAAGGTGATAGTTTTTCAAAATAGTGGTTCAACTTGTAGTCCTTGATAATGTGAGTAGCTGGAAAGTGTTTGATAGTGACAAACAAATTTTCCTTTTCCTATAAGAAGAGGCAGAGTTTGCTGTGAAAAAACAAAATAGGTTGCAAGAAACATATGGTGATCAAATCATACAATTGAAAATCAACAAGCTACCAAAAGGTTTAGTTACTCTGGAATCCATTTTCAAATCAGATGATCAATCCAAAAGAAAACGATCTAACATGGTGGTCAAAGAAGAAGATTTTGAGGAAGTCGAGGTAGAAAATGAAAATTTTATGAAGATCAGAAAAGTATGCACTTCCGAAGAGAAAGAAGCTTTCATAAAACTTTTTCAAGAGTATCACGACATTTTTGCATGGAGCTACAAAGACTTGTGTGGTTTTGATCCAGGTCTAGCACAACATACCATTGAAATGGATCCTAATGCCAATCTAGTTTGTCAAAAATAGAGACCAATTAATACCAAATTTGAGCCACTAATGAGAAAGGAGCTAACCAAACTCATCGAGGCCTGTATAATTTTCCCATCAAGCATTCCTCTTGGGTAGCCAATTTGTTCCCTGTAAGGAAGAAGAATGAAGAGATTCAATTGTACATGGATTTCAGCGACTTGAACCCTACCTCATTGAAAGATCATTATCCTATTTCATCAATGGAGAAAATCCTCCAAACAATGGCGGAGCTCAAATATTTTCTTTGCTCGATGGATATCCAAGTTACAATAAAATTGTGGTTCAAGAATCCAATCAATTCAAAATGGCTTTCACTACCAAGTAGGGCATGTATGCTTACAAAAAAGTTCCATTTAGATTGTCCAATGCTTGAGCTACTTTCCAAAGAGCCATGGACATGGATTTTAAGGGATTAATCAATGATATCATCTTTGTTTACCTTGATGATATAATTGTATATTCTAAGAATGCATAAGACCACATCACACATCTAAGGAAGGTTTTCCGAAGGTGTAGGGAATTTGGGGTTTCACTTAACCCCAATAAATGTATTTACAGTGCTTAAAGGAAAATTATTGGGGCATGTATTTTAAGCGTAAGGAATTTCTATTAATCCAGCTAGGATATGTTCAATTATTTCCTTATCTCTCCCAAGTCACAAGAAGGGTCTCAAGAGTTTTCTAGGAACCATAAAATTCATGCGGAGATTCATCCCTCAATTCACAACATTGGGTAAGCCACCGACATTCATGTTGAAGAAAAAAATTCCATTCTCATGAATGAAGGAAGGAAGGGAGAGTTTCAAATCCATCAAAATAACCGTTTCTCAAGATCCCATGCTTTGTGAACCCCAAGTTTAATAAATATTTTATTCTTTATGATTTTACAAGTCAAGAGAGCATTTTAGGAATCCTCGCCCACAAAAATGACGATCTAAAGGAGCAACCAATTGAGTTCTTCATCAATCCCTCAAAGACTATGAGCTCAAATATTCATTCGTTGCAAATAAATTCTTTATGGTTATTTAAGCTTTGAATAAATTCAAGCACATGCTGTCCAACAACAAAATTCATCTATTGGTGTCTCATCCAGGTGTCAAGGAATTTTTCCTGAACAAAGAGATGAATGAAAAGTGGGCTAGATGGATCATGAAGGTGATGGAGTATGAATTACATATCAAAATTACCCACTTCTCGTAGGTAAAGGTTTGTATCAAAAAATTGTTACGGACATGGAATAAAAGATGATGAGAACGTGATGCTCCTAAACATTGATGAAGGTGATGATCGGTTATTTGGTTATCTAAAATGAAGAGTTTAATTTTCTCAAGAGTATATCCTATGAACATGGATAGAAATCAAAGACTTAATTTCTATCTTCAGCTATTCCATATGTTCTGGTAGATAATGTTCTCTTTTGAAAGGATTTTAGCAGTGTTCTCCTTTGGTGCATGGGATCAGAATAGGTGAGTAAGATACTAGAAGATTTTCATAATGGCCTATCTAGAGGACATTATTTTGTGTGAAAAATTTCTAACAAGATCATGCAAGCCGATTATTATTGGCCTAATTTTTTCAAAGATGCCCATCTCTGGGTAAGGAAGTGCAAGGAATGTGCCTTTTTCATGATCAAGTAGAGAATGGCAGCTCTTCCACTACATCCAATTCAAGTGGACCATCCCTTTGTTCAATGGGGTTGGATTTCATCAGAATGATTAATCCTCCATCTAGTGATGAACATAAATGAGTCCTTACTATAATGGGCTATTTTACTCGATGGAAAAAGGCATTATCATTAAAGGAGAGAAATGAGAAGGCAGTTCTTGATTTCTTAGAAGGTATAATGACAAGGTTCGGTGTTTTGTTTATAGTTATTTCAGAAAATGCAATGGATTTTCTTGGTCCAAGTTGAGTGAATGGGATCTAAAAAATGAGGTCTACCTCAAGAATTCATCCAATTACTATCTGCAAGGAAAAAAATTGGCTAAGTCTAGTAGCAAAAATATCACAAGGATTATCAAGCACACAATGGAGACTAATAGGAGTAATTGGCACACACAACTTAAAACTGTTTTATGGGTAGATCCAATCACACCTAAAAGGGAAATTGGAAATTCTCCTTTCATGCTTATATATGGAAGAGAAGAAAATTTCTGCTCTCCTTGGAGTTACCTTCTTTGGAGTTAGCTCATCATTTTGAAGTTATGGAGAATGATTCTCTGACACTCAGGTTTGCTGAACTCATGGAGTTAGAAGAAGTATGGAAGACGGATATGAAGAATTTGGAGCAACATCAGGATTAGGCTAAGAAATATTTTGACAAGAAAGTATCCAACATGCATTTTCAAGAGGGATATTTAGTTCTCAAATGGGATGAAGATCGAGCTAAACCGGGAAAGCACACCAAGTTTTTTTCTCTGGAGTAGGCCATACATCATCACGAGTTGTAAAGAGGAAAATTCATTTCATCTATCCAGGACTCAATGGAGAATAACTACCCATTCATGTGAATGGGATACATCTCAAAGCTTGCTTTTGAGATCATTTTACCCCCTGTATAGTTTAGTTAGGTGTTTTCCTCCAAGTGCTTATGCACATTGTTGTGTGTTGTTGTTCTTTTTCTTTCCTTGTTGTTGTGTTTTTGTGTTTTCTTGCACATTGTATCATCATTGGAGGTTTTCAAGGAGAAGAAGGTTCAAAATTTCAAAACATTTCTCGAATTCAACACTTTTCCTGCCTATACTAAGGAGATATATCACAGAAGATCAAATCACTTTCAAGATTCCAAAATTGATTCCATGCCCAATGGATGGCTTAAGATACTGAAATCATGCTTAGAAGGAAAGCATCCCCGAGAGGTTGCCAAAAATGTTATCCATTTTTTCCCTCTTAGGTAGAAATGGACGATGAGGGTAAAACTACACCATGGGACAAAATTTTCTTTCATAGAGATTCTGGGGTTATCATGAATAATTTTAGGCTTCAAAAGTATTGTACGCCATTCCAGAAATTTTTAGGATCTTTTTGTACTATTATTTTCCTTTTTGTGTGTTGGAGGTTCAATTTGGTCTCGGAGTGGGAAATTCTACCCCAATGGGCCCACTTCTAGCTAAAAATGTTCAAAAATAGTAAATCATAGTTAAAAGGGATTTCTTTGTGTTTCCACTACCCTCTCTTTTGAGAAAATTCCAATAGGTTAGGGAAGAGGATCCATAATAAAAAAACAAAGGGCACATGAGAGTGTTTGAGAAAGCCAGCTCATCGAGTAACTTGGCGAGCTGCCTGATGAATTGGGTTGAGTCCTATTTGCAAAGGTTTGGTTCAACTTGTTTTACAAGTATCACCAAGTCACAAGTTAGGTGAGTTCAACAATTGACAAGGTTTCGAGCTAAATGATTGGAAAGGAAAGGAAATGATGTTGTTATATCAAGTAAGTCTCTAAAATGGCTCGGTAGTGGAGAGCTCTACCTTGAGCTCAAGATCGAGTTTCTTAAAACATCGAAATGATCAATTAGGTTATAGGAGCCAAGTCAGTCCGATCGGAGGTATAATTGATTTACAAAATCGATGCATGTAGTGAAGGGATGACTTACCATCGAGGGAAACTGAGCTCATAGATGGAGAAGTAGAGAGTGAGGAGGAACTCACACGAGATTGAGTTCATGACAGTGAGTTCAATACACAATATGGCTTAGACAAGTGAGTTTCTCAAACATCGATGGTTAGTTAAAATAAATGAGGCAAGCTCCATCTAGTCAAATTGAATGAGACCGATGGTTCATAGAGAGTGTTTGATGGTGGCTCGGTGCTACAAATGCATTTTATGCCGGAGGATGGTAAAAAAGGCACATATTTTGAGCTCAAATTATGTCATGGAAAATCTATGCTCACTTAGCTCATTTCTAGGTTGTTTGAACCAAGAACTAACTCGTAGGAATGAATATCTCATGGAGTCTAATCTTTGCATCATTGGCTTGTAGAAGGATAATTATTTTGGAAAACATAGTGGTGAGGAAAACTCGTATAGTTTGTCGAGCCAAGGAATAGCTCAAAGATCAGCTCGATGCATGGTGATCATGGTATAATAGCTTGGTTGTAAGAGCTTGATGAGAGCTTGGTGTCGATGCAAAATATAACTCATCAAAGATCAATGGGAGGAATTCGGGCATGGCTTACATTGAGATCATCGACATATGCCCGGTGCTCATCTGGTGGAGTTTATTGGAGCTTAATGAGTCAAAATTTGGTGAAACAAATGAATCTCGGTGGTAAAAATATCAAGAGGTTTCTAAAAGAAATGTGCTTGAAGGATGAGCAGCTCACCATGAAGTTGTTGATCTCAAATTGGCCATGGGAGCAATTGAGCTCTATGGAGATTAGCGACTAAATGGCTAAAAGGGAATTTGATGATGGAAATATGAGAAATATGTTCTATAATGTGGAGATTAGTGACCGAATGGCCCAGTGGGAATCACAAAATGGGGAGCCAAGGGATAAATCCCACCAAAGAAGTGTGCCATCAAGAAACTGAGTCGGATGCCGAAGCGTCCAACTAGTGCGTGGAGTTAGAACATTGTTTGAGGGGATGGAGTGAGTCATGGGGAAACAAACATGACGTAAAACTACTTTTAGAGGAGATAATGCTAGGATTGTGAATGTGAAGCGTGGTAGAAGAGTAGGAGGCATGATGCATGGCAAAAGGCTCAATAGCTTAGAATACTCTATGCAACGATGATAGAGAATTCATTGACAATAATGAAGGAAGCATATAAGAGTTAGGTTTCAGAATGATGCGAGACATAGAAACATATGTGCAACTAGGTGTAGGATTCAACTCACCCCATTGAGCTAAGAGGTTGAACCGAGTGGGCCGAGTTACATTGAGTGATGCTCATGAGTCAATATGATGGATTTGGGCTCATTGAAGCTTGCCGAGCTAAGCATAGAAGCCACAAGCATAGGTTGAGAGATTGTTCACTCAAGCTAAGATGAGTTTGAAGGAGTGAGAGACTCGATATAATGGGGTAAACAAGTTACCCGTATGGAGTTGTCAATGGGAGCTGAGTTGAGCTCAGAGTTACATCACCGATTCAGGTTCGTGCAGGGCATGAAGAGCTCGACTTGGTGAACCGAGTTGAAACTTAGCTAAAATGGTAGAGGTGGAGGGAGCTCTTTTGAGCTAGGCATGATGATAGATTGGGTGAATGAAAGGGTAAGTCATGTTCAAGATAAACATGCACCTAGAGTTAATTTGTTAGCATGCTTTAGGAGGTTCAAGGTAGATCTCAAGTCATTTTAGCTAACAGGTTGATGAGTTGGGTGAATCTAACGAGCCAATGCATCGAGAGCGGAAAGAGATAAAAAGCTTGACATACTCATGAAGAGGATAGTGGAGGGATCAAGATTGAAGTTGGCATGTGATTATTCTATAAGGAACTCGGTGAGAGTTAACTTTCTCAATCAAGGTAAGCTCTTACTAAGTCATTTGGGGGTTGGCGGGGTTGGTTTGATAAGAATTAAGCTTAGTGAGTTGATGGAGAGCTTGCATGGGAACTAAGTCAAGTATAGGAGCTTGACATGGTAAAGAGATCGAGCTCAACTCTATTCAAGTGAATGTATTGAACAAGGTTTCTATGGTTGGCTCGCAAAGGGAATCACTCAATGTTGGAATGCTTTGAGTCGAGCTCATCAAGGTAAGATATAGCTCATTGCATTGGAGTTTTTGGTCAAGCTTGTGAGTTTGGAAAACATCTGTATCATTTGGTAAAATCACGTGGTGAGTACGTTTTGAAGTGAAAGTTGAGTGGCTCTCCCAAAACAAGTGGCATATGTGAAGAGATCTTGTCTTAGGAACTCAACATGTTCATGGGGAATTAGAGCTCGGTCACGATGGTGGAGAGTAAGCTCAATGGAGGAGCTCAAGCCCAACTTGGTGAGTTGGCTCGGTGACCCAACCATCGAGTTGGTCTTTTTACCATTTCTCATTAACCCCCTTCACCGCAAACCCGATCCTAAGGGGTCCCACCAAGTTGTCATTAATTTATTATTTTGAAATATTAATTAAATTAATATTTTTATTTAAATATTTTAATAATAATATTTATTGTTATTATTATTATTATTTATTTAAATATTTCTTTAATTAATTGGGAAGATTAAGTCAACAGGACATTAATGACACATGATGGAAGCTTTTCAAGTAGTTCAACCAACCTTGTAAATGAACTATCATGTACCTTCAATTTAGGAAGGAGTTTATTAATTTTCCTCTTCTCTCTCACATAATGTTTTATAAATGTAAGTTGGAAGCTCATTCTAATAGGTTGGACAAGTTAAACATCTAAGACAAGTACACATTTTTCTTCAAGAATCCTCTCTCTTCTGCAAGTTAGCTTTGTGGATTAGGGAACTTTCAAGCCTCTTTTTTAAGACTGTAATGGAAACAATTGTCTCTTTTGAATGTAATGATGAATTGTGCACATTTTGAATTAATAACAGTGTGTGTTTTGTGACTAATCTTGGTCATTTCATTCTTCTATACTTCTTTTTGCCTTTCTCATGCTTACAGGTACAATGTGTAAGTTCAAGTTTCTATTGCAGGTTCTTGGAGTTTTGTGCTTATCAAGTGGTGGAGTATTGCATGCAATTGAGTTGTGGTGCTTGTTCACCCTTTTCAAGTTCATCCTTCTTCACTGGAAGACTGATAGATTGTTTTTGATGATTGGGTTTAACAAAGGGAATGCATGCTTCCTAGTCCAGTGGTATTCTTTTTCCCTCTCTAATTCATAGTAGGTGAAGTTGACTTGTGGTGTACAAAACCCTCTTCAAATCAACCCTTCTCAAGTCTAGAAGCACCCTTTATTTGGTGCATCACCATCCCTAGTATAGTTTCATTTCTTTCAAATATATTTCCGTAAAACCCAAGAGAATTTTAACATAGGTTCAAATAACCATTTTATTGCACTAGAGTGCTACAAAACTTAGTTTAGGAAGAGGAAGATGGTCTTATCCAGAGGTTCACCTCGAGACCAAGTCCCATAGCTTGAGAGGTGAACCCATGTTACCCAATCACACTTTGAAAGTCCTACTCACATTATAGCCATTCGTGAGGGTGTATTGATTTGGTGATAACAATAGGTGTGCTCAAAATAACCATGTGTACTTATATAAGCGCACTATAAAAACATTTGCTAATAATAGATTACTTAATAATATTACGTTTTAATCGATTAATAGCTAGACGTATGCATGTGATTTCTCTAAAAATATCCAATACTTTGTCTCCAAGGTATCCTTATTTTATCCCTTTTGTGGTGAACAATCCAAGTCCCTTTTTAGTCGATCCTATAAAATAGACAAGTTCTAAATCTACCTTCTTATGTAGCCCTACGCGCAATCTTGTTCCGCATATGCCCGCATCATCATGTGCTCTACTTCTACTTCCATCCTAGCATGCACATTCTTGCTTGTCCCGACACTTAGTCATTTTATCATCCCAATAAAACACAAGCAACTTGGAACTCAAATATAGACCAGCTCGATCGATGGAGGCAACTCACCACTCACCACTCAAAAGATAATGTAGAAAAAGATGCAGAAAATAATAGGGACATGCCATGAGGTCTAAATTTTTTTTTTTAAAAATTTTAATTGTATTAAAGAAATGATTAAAAACTATATATATATATTTTTAAAAATCACTCACTTTTAAAAACTCATTAAAAACCGTAGATGCAAAGAAAATGAACCTACCTCTAGATACAAAAATGCCTCAAAATTTAGTTATAGATAGATAAATCTAGTACAAAACCCATAAAATATGCACATGTAATATGGAAAAACGACACAAACTTCTAAACAACAAGATTATCATATCATTAACAATATTCCAAATAGTAATAGAAAATAACTTACACAAAAAGTGATAAATCCAAAAATGAAGTAATGAACATAATATTTGATACCATATCAAATTGTTTTGTGAGGATCAATGCTAGAACCTTGTGCACATCGAAGAGGGTTACACTTCCAATGGAGATGAGAATGCTTCACGTAATTAGCAAGAACATGAATCATAAGGAAAATCAAGTACATAAAAGACAACGGTATGTCTGACATGCTCATAGATAAGAAAGAAGGGGTACATATAGGAGTGTTGTGTAACTCCTGTGTATGACACATGTACATAACCCTAAGACCTATTCAACTATGACCTATTCTCACTAAGTGAGATGACTAACCAACTAGGTGGACAAACCATCGAATGATGAAAATTCTAGTCATATACACATCAACAAGGTTTAGTGTTTTCTCCATCCATGATTGCTTCTCAAATTTATATACCACTACATATGGTGTGAACATGATTTGTTCCAATTTCATTTGTGCTTATTCTAGTTAGATCCAAGGAGAAAAAGGAGATATAATGTGTTTTGATTTCTAGAGGACTATACATGTAATATGAAAGCTTTGATGATCTCGAGATAATTTTTGTAACTACCCCTACTTATAGGCATCCAAGAAATGTCAAGTGCCAAAACACTCATGTCTATAGCTAGGAACTAGTTTATGTTCTAACTAAGGACCCAAGTTAGAATCTGGGCCATACTATGACTATTTCTCTTCTTTATGCATTGATGTGTAGGTCTATGCATTGTGACTATGGGGTGATTGATTCATCCAATGTATGCCCCCTCATTTGGGGTGCATGTGACGTCGTTAGGAGGATGTGTCCCAAAGGAGAGAAATGGATGCTGATTTGAAAATATTACCCTACATGGGGAGGGAATGTGTTTGGTAGATACCAAGACACATGCAAACAAAGTTTCTAGTAAGACATGTTAGTGTAATCAAACCATGTATACATATAGAAGGTAATGTGTAACCTAGTAAGAAATAAGAAAATGTAGACCATGAAAAGAGGGTTACAAATATGAGACATTGTTCACAATGTCACAAGACAATCAAGGCCAAGAAAACTAGAAACATACAAGAAATGAACATAGAAGACATAAGGAAAAAACCACAAACAATGGCATACAATAAATAACAATACCAAGAAAAATTTCAAACAACCATGGTGGAAAATAGATCCTACAAAGAAAATGCTACACATGAAGCACCCATTAGCATGTTAGAAAGATATAAAGTATGTCAAAGCGTGTATAGATCCATGGAATAAGTAGTGTGCTAGTAAAAGTAGAAAGTAACATGTAATGGAATAATAACACATATGATGTGTATGAATGTAGATGCCCCCAGGAGCCTTGGTGGGACTGGTAAGAGGTATAGTGCCATAGAAGTCCACATTCACAACTCAAGAACAAGTGAACACACATGTGTACATAGAAGAGATAATAACATATAGAATATCTGACTAGGATAGTAAGCAAAGTTTACATATGAGTATAAGTAAGAAAAAGTAAATGTAACCAAGATATGCAGTATACTATGAATGAGTGAGATGGAATGATATAAAATGTAAATGTGATAAGAGAAGCATGCCCCAAAATCAGATGTGAATGAACATGAAGGAAATGAGCTTAATTTATAAAATACCCCTCGATAGTCAAGAATGAACTATAAAACAAGAGTGAGTCATCAGAAAATGGTTTGGACATGTGCACACTAGAGAGATAGATCAATGAAGCGAAGAGTATAACAAGGGTGAAGGTGGTGAGGTTCATTTTAAATTTATACCCTCACCAATCGAGTATGTGCAATGGAAATAGAGTGTGTCATAGGGTAATGAGTGTGTTGTGCAATATAAGTGAGAAAGATGTACCATGAAAAATAGAGCATGAAGTGTAAGTGATGTGAGGTTCATGGATGTAGTATGCCCTCAACACTCAAGTGTGAAACTTAGCACAAGAGTGCATCATAGGGTAATGAAGATACAAGTGGTGTATCAAGTTTTTAGAGTGATGCTTAGAAATAGGAAATATGAAGCACGGAATGTGATAGTAGATAGAATACCCCTATAAAGCTAGAAGGGGGTGGAGAATAAGTGTGATGACCCCCAAGTGTATGATCTAGAAAAGGGATAACGTGACATTGTATAAGATGTCATCATGGTCATGGTCAAAGTTGAATGAAGAAACATTAGAGACTAGATAAGAAAAAGTATGAGGTTGATCAAGTAAAGATCCATTGCAACATAAATTGTACATGCCCATTGCATATTCTTCATCACTGAAAGGTGGTAATGGAAATCCATGTGCATACCAATGAGTAAGATTTTGTGAATAACTAAGAAATGAATCATTGCAAATAAAAACATGGCCGAAAGGTATGGGAAATGAGATATCAATATGGTCAAGGGATCCAAAGTTCCCCCAATGTAGTCAAGCCAAGACTACCCAAATGTGAGTAGAGAAGTGCGAGGAGTATGTGCAAGAAAGGATAAAAGATGGAAGACATGAAGACCATAAGTAGTATTGATGTTAACATATCCATGATAAATATGTGAGTGAGGCGAGGGATCATATCATCTAGTGTGAATCCTAATTGAGAAAAACCATCATTTGTGCAAATATTATCAAAAAAGTAGGATCAAATGGAATGTGTTGCCAATAAGAGTTATTCATGAAAAAAGTGCAGGTGAAAGGAGGAAGCATCGATGTTGGTTGATCGGAGAAGATTAGGAAGGTGGGATGACATCCAATTTATAGACAAAAAACCCATGATAAAGTACCATAGAATTATTATAAGGAGGAGGATTCTTGAATTGATATTCATCAGGGCCAACAACAATAAAAGTATCATTGAAATATGACTCATTGATCTCGGTAGGAGTAAAGTTAAGGTTGCGTAATTTATCATTAGTAAGTTCTATAATATCAACCTCATCATCAAAATCATTAGTGCTATCATAATCTTGGATGATAGTGGAATCATGAGCAGTGTTAGGTGTGGAGCTTGATGTTAGAGTGATAGCTTCCATGGTAGGTGTGATAGTAGTTGTGACGAAAAAGTATCGAAGTGGGTGATATAATATCGGTAACATCGAGTAGGAATGTATGGTATGATTTTGGATGTGGATGAAGGAAGTAGAGAATTGAGCTATTCAACATCATATGTATCAAGTATTTTGTGTGGGATAGGCCGCAATGGAGGAATAGTCATACCTGTAACAAGGTCGATGCGATAATACTTGAAATGTTCAAGATCGAAATGATTGTATGTTCATAGCCATCATGTAGGAATTTAATGCACCGATGAACTATAGAAGGAACAACATGATTTTCATAGATCCATGTTCTACCAAACAAGAGATTAAACTAAAATGAGTCATCGATAACAAAGAATAACATAGGAATAATCTTAGGTCCAACTTGTATGGGTAAAGTAATAGTACCTAGGCATGTGCAAGTAGTAGAATCATAGCCACCCAAATGAGATTGGAATTATTAGAAATTAGATTATTAGGAATACCAAGTTGCTTGAGAAGAGAATGGAAACATAAATTTATAGCAAATCTATTGTCAACAAGTATGCGTTTCACACAATTTTTTCCGATAATAATAGTGATAAACAATGGAGCACATGGAATATCAACAACATATGGAGGTATATCCTCATCATTAAATGATATAATATGTGGTAGATTTTGGGATATTGAATAAGATGCATATAAGCAACAAGTGAATTAGGAATCTCAATGTGAATAGAACTAAGAGGGGCCTCTAATGTATGATGACACTTGGGTGCATTGCGTAAGAGTCATAAAGATATATCTTGGCTGGTGTATTCTTAAGTTGTTCAATAATGTTATAACCCTTATTGGTGTTGATAGGAACTGTAGAAGTAATGGGTGGTGAAATAGAGGCCGGGATCCACATGGGTGAGTGTAATGAGTAATGATTACATTGATGGTTAGATATCCCATTAAGTGAGGAGGATGCTGAGTATGAATTTGCATGAAATCAAAAACAAAAATTAAAATGGAAGAAATATTGGTGGGAGTAAAGGAAGGATAAGAAGATTGATCCATGAATTGAATCTCGTAAGAAGGAGAAATATTTCGATATACATGCTTAGAAGATAGGGTTTGAATGGATGGGTTCACCAAGTGATTCAATAAATATTTAAATATGCTAAACCCTAGGATATTTTGCAGAGTCACATGTAGTATTTATAAGCTAAATCACATAATTGATGCAAGTAATAATCAAAGTAAATTTGAAACCCTAACTGCAAGAGAGAGGAATGAATATTTAACTGATTTTGCAATAAATCCCAAAGTATGCTAGACTAGAAAATTGATGAACTGGAAGAGGAAACTTTGACAGTCATGCTAAACAAAATGAAAAATTGTTGGAATATGTTGGACCAGAGTGACTGGAATGGTGCTAGGGTGCCAGAGACTCTTTCTAGATGGTTTTGACTATGTAAAATATCATAAATTGGTTTTTACTATGTTGTAAGGTGGTATCTAACCTTTATTTTTTGTCATATGTATGTCACACTATGTCCGTAGAATTTTCCTATAACCTAAAAAAATGATCTTCTATAAAACCCGAAAACAAATAAAATCCTAAAAAAATAAAAGATACAAATGGGGAGTTAGATTGACCTTGAAGGTCACCCGATAGATTGAACTTACGAATGAGCACTACACTGCATTTCAAAAATCTATGTAGTTCTTGTGTGTGTGTCCAAGAATCATGCCCTAGGAGGATCTTGTGCAAGATGCACTTGATAATGAGAAATAGCTAGGTGTAGCAATGTACATAGATGTGTGGATGAAAAAATGAACTTCCCCTCCTATGAGTGTATAGAAAATGTAGTCCCTTGTCCCTTAAATGCAGCTATATGGATGCTTTGATACTCTTGGAACACCTTTGGATGAATCATTAGGTGCTTATACTAGATGCTTAGGGCTTGGTTATTTATTTTAATGAAATAGAATTTTATTTATATGATTCCCTTGTTTGAATTTCATAATTAACCACTAAAAGGAAGACCTGTAAGAAAACAAGATTTCCAAAAGATAAAAGAGGCCCAAAATGGGTAGACAAGATGAAAATAGGTCGGGGGCATCCAGAGGGGATGAGGGCACCTTGGCATTGGCATCCTGGATGGGAACTAGTGTCTAGAGCCAAGAAAGATAATACAGTTAAGGTCAGATTGGGCAGTAGGGTGTAGAATACTATAAAGAAGACAAAAAGTAAAGAAAAAGGACCAAAGACAATAGTTAATTACTAGTCTTCTCAATTAGAAATCATATGAATGCAAGTATGTGATTAAGACCTAGAAATGTACCCAAGTGCATGGTTTTGTGTCTACAATGAGGAAAACATTGACTAAATGTGTAAAATAAGCTACCGAGTGTACATGTAGATCATACAACCAACACATGGTGTAATCTTGCAAACTTCTTGGAAAGAGCTTAGCTAATAATGTATGATCATCCGTATAGTCAAGGCATGCCAATTGAAAGGATTGAAGATGATCTTGAGGGTCACCATGGCCATTGATGGTGGGAAATTTAGGTTGAATGAAGTTGGGAGGAAGTGGATAAATAGATATGGTGGGTGAGAAAGGGGTGTGTAGGAGAAAGGAGGAGTCAAGAGATGGAGAGGATCGTGAATTAGGTTGCTACATTTGACATTTTGAACTTGTAAGATCCTAATATAAAGAAGCTAGGTCATGAGTGTTTGAATAAGAAATAGGTTGTGCATTAGAAGTGTAGGGAAAAATGAGCGGTGTAGACACTAAATTTTTCTCTCACCTATCTTCATTTAATTATCCCATTTGCAATATCATCACATTACATTAATCATGAATTAAATAAAATATTTCCTCATTAAACTAATATTATATCCCATGATATTTTAATTCACCTAAGTAAGCTCCCTAAATATTATTTAAAATTTCCCCTAAATCCTTATCCCAACACTCTATCATGGGTATTTTTATAAATCCCCCATTATCTTATCAAAATCTTATATTATATTATTATCTTAATAAAACAACATGACACTTTCAAAACCAACCAAAAAATTAGAACTATCTCCCTAAAAAATCATGAACAAGAAAAATTGAATTACAAATTGTTTTACCAATTTTCTTAACATTTTAGAATGGCTGAAATTTCCGGTGATTTTTTGTTAATCACCAATGATTATTTAAGCCTAAATTACAGCCTCCTTATGGGATCATCTACTCACATTTTCAACCCTCAAGCCTTCTATCAGAGTTCATCAGTGCCATATTGAATCAACATCAACACGTTATTGTCCAGGTATTAATATCTATATTCATTGAGCAAGTAAAGGAATCATTTTGGAGTTTGTGGAGATCAAAAATCATCAGTCAAGCTTCAAGCTCCATTTTCACACTCATTCAAGGTTAGATCATATCCTACAAATCCTATTTCCTTATTCAAATCATTTGTTTTGATTTATTAACTCACTTTAGTTTTTGAGAAGTTTATAGCTTCAAACTATACCGATCAAGATTAAAATTTTATTAGACTATTTAGAAATCCCCAGAATTGCCTACGATTCATTGAATCACCTGATTCCTACACATTTTCTCGTTTACAAAATTCATCCAATTTCATCTATATTTTCTATTATATATTTTTATTAACGCTAACATACTTGTTAAACATGGATTGTTTAGATGGATTTAGGTGGACAAGGACATGAGATAACTAACATCCATTCACTACCTATTATCCATCATCCCCTACACTAGGAACAATACAACGTTCTCCATGACTTGGAATTATGCGCAATTCACTCAGCTCCTTTAGACCAGATGCAAAACATCTTCGAATCCACTCAGAGGATTTGTGAGGCCACATAAAAGTTTTTAGAGGCCTATTTCAAAGTTTTATGCCTTCGAGCTGACTTAGCATGGTTCAAATATAATTATGAATCCCAACAAGAAAACTTAAGCTTTGAAGCTGAATCCAAAGATCCGACCAATTTAGAACAATTTGATTCTAAATCTGATTCCGATATAGAGGAGGAAGAATGTGATTATATTTCTGACTTCTTTAGGGAAGAATTCTCGACCACGAGAATTTAGACTATCCAAAAGACATTGATTTTACTAAAGGGGAAGATTCACCTTCATTTGAAAATTCTGACACCGATTTAGACTCTGACTTTTGAGCCATAGTCTATATATCTCATATTTCATCATCCATTATATATATTTGTAATAAAATATAAATTTTTTAGAAAATTTACTATCCATTATATCATGTTTCATTTTCAAAACCACTTGATTGTGTAAACAACAGGTTGACATCCTTGTGAGGAAGTCCTGTGGCTTCTAGGGACTGGCCTTTGCCAAGAAACCTGCTTACTATTTTTACTAATAAATATTTTGTGTAGTGTTTGTGATTACAACATTATTTGTAGGAAAACAACTAAATCAATGGATACATAGAATGCAAAATAAAAATCATCCATTCACATCTACAGTACCTCTAAACCCTACCATTTTAAGGTTTGGTAAGTTTTATCATCTTGTTTATTAGATTAAATTGAAGAGGTAAAGGTAATTCTAAATAAGTAGAGTGGTAATAATGGAAATGAAGTAGGGATGTTAAGGGGTTGAGTAGAGGCCATGGAAACTAAAGAGGAACCTATAAGAGGTAAAAAAGAAACATATCAAGAGTGTTTAGTAGTAAGTAAAGCATTGAGATCATGTAAAATTTGAAGTGGGTTGATATACAATGCTTGATGGAAATTAGTGAGCTTTTCTAATTGTTCTTGATCAATGTTAGTGTCCTCATCATATGATTGTTCACTATTAGAGGTTTCAATGTTTTCAAGAGGAACATTATGTGAGGTAGAAAAAGGATTATCATATACAACTATTGATTTAAAAACCTTGCAGGTAAATGGAGGAATCTCAAAGTGCTCAAAAGACCCAAATTGACCACTACATGTAACATGCATAAGAAGGAAGGGTTCGAAAGCAGAATGAGTTCACCAAATGATTTAATAAAAATAAAATTTATTAAACCATTATTACATAGTAACTATTGTAAATAATGATGTATAATTGCTAAAATACATTAAGACACAATAAATATAATCATTTAAAGTATAAAATCCTAAGAACAATAGATGGATAAAGAGACTTAGCTAGTTTACATGTAATCTAGAAGTATTTTGGGTAGGGTAAAGTGATGAACATGATGAGAAGACTATAGTAACTTCTCACTATAAATTCTATAACTCACGGATATTATCGGATAGGGGCACCCATAAGTAGGACATTGGTATTCGTAGCACTATAGGGGCACCTGAATGAGACTTGAGACTAGAAATGGGTGCTCGTGATTGAATATGAGCTCGAAGATATGATTTTTATAGTGTCACATGGGTGTCACAATTTTCCCTATTAATCACTAAATTCACTCTTTGATCACCTAAGATACCTGTAACCCGCAAAAGTGAAGTTCACTACTAGCCCATAAACCACATCAAACCTAAAAAGGGAAATGTAGAATGGGGAGTCAGAATAACCCCAATGGTTACCCGAAGAGTAAATTACAATCGAGTGCTGCATTACATCTCATAATCCATGTAGTTCTTGTGTGTGTGTATAAATTATGCCCTATGATTCCCTTTTTCAAGATGCGCTAGATAGTGGGTTGGATTTTCTCAATGATGTAAAATGTGTGCATGAAATAGAATAAACTTCCCCTTCCCTACAGTGTATGCAGTTCCTTATCCCTTATATGGATCTAGATGGATGCATTTAAGTGATTTTGGTGTCGTTTGAATGAAATCTTAGGTGGTAATAGTAATGCTTAGTGTTTGGTCCTTCATTTTGAAAGCATAACTATGTATTTATATGATTACCTTGTTTGAATTTCGTAATTGACAACTAGAAGGCTGACCCATAAGTGAAAAACATGTCCAAAAGATATAAGAGACCCAAAAGGAGTGAATAAGATAAGAAAGGGTTAGGGGCACCCAAAGGTGAAAAGGCCACTTGGGCTCTATTTTCTTAGCTAGGAACTGGTGTTTGAAGCCATAAAAGATAAACAAGTAAAGTTATGATTGGGCTCTTGGGTGTGCAAGACCAAATAGAAAAAAAAATAGGACAAAGATAGTTGTCAACCACTATTTTTATTGCTTAGGAATGATGTAAATGTTAGTATGTTTTTAAGGACCTAAAAATGTACCCAAGTGCATGATTTTATGTCTACAAAAACTACGTCAATATTTTATTAATCACATAACAAAACTCATTGCAAAAGTATATCCTCTCAAATATCTACTATCTAGAATCATTCTCATAGGAAGAATGTCAAGAAAAACATTATACTTAGTGGGTTTTATATCAATTTTGTTATTTAAAAGACAATCAAAGGACAACCTATTAAAAATCAGCTCACCAAGAAGAATTTTTTGATTTCTATGTCAACACAATACCTTCTTGGACCCTCTACTTTGATGGATCTTGTAATGTCCATAGATCAGGAGCTGGTATTTTTCTTATCACATAAGATGGTAATGTTATTCCCAAATATTTCCATTTGGCATTCCCTACACAAAAAAATTGTAGAATACAAATCCATTATAAATAAATTGAAATTGGAAATCTCATGGAATCTCAAAGAGATGACAATGTTTGAGATTCAATTTTGATCATCAAACAAGTCACAAATGAATACCAAGTCAAAGATGAAAATATCATTCCTTACAAACTCATGGTGGATAGCCTTAGAGGTTATTTTTAGTTGATCACATTTGAACAAGTTCCTCACATTAAAAATAAATCAGCAAATGCTATGGTGAATGTCGGATCTCTTCACGATTTTAACTCCCATCAATCAAATAATGAGTTTCTCATCAAACATATTTTTATTCTAGCCTACAATTTCCTAAGTCAACTAGGGTTTGTGAGATAGTTGGTCCTGATAATCCTTAGTATCATGATGTTTAAACTTTCATCCATGACCACACTTATCCTAAAATAATTAACTCACAGAATAAAAGAGCCTTAGCACAATGTGATTCAAGCTATACGATAGTTATCACTACCCTTTATTGAAGAGGATATGATGGGACTTGTTGGTACCCAAATTGATCCTTCCTTTGAAACCAAGCAACATCACAATTTGATTAGGATGCTTAGAGACAAAAAAATCATAATAGGATTCGTTTTGTAGCCGGGGATAGATTCTAGATGACTCTTTATCACTCTGGTTTGGAAAGGAATGGGTATCACCATGCTAAGAGTTTGACCTACCCTTACTAATTTAGGTTGTGCCTTCAACCAAGGTGAGAGGACCCATTTTGTGACTGTGTTAGTGGAAATTATCAATAGATTAGCAATATTTGACTCTTCCTTTGTAGTATTTTAAAGGAGACCTTGAGAAAACATGGCCAATACAACATAACCTAACTCTTATGAGTTGTAAATTTTGAAAATGAAGATTTTATCTAGAAAAGGTTGAGGTCACTAAAGAAAATGATAAAATTTGATTGCATTTTTATATTTTAGTAGAGGATGGATGGATTTAATGATCTTGTTTATCATTCATGGATACATAATGCAAGCAGAAATAGTTCATGTATGATGTATTAATGAATATGAAATTTATAATTGGGAAGTTAAGCAGATAAATTTGATTAAACCAAATTCTTGAGAACTTTAAAAAAATGTTGACACATCTACAAGGAAAAATGATAAATAACTTCAAATAGTCAGGATGAACCTTCAACTAGAAAATTGTGCATCTACAAAAGCTCAAAGATACATGGCTTCACAAATTCTTCAAGGATTTAACATGAGAACTCATGTTAAATAATTAATTAAACCTTAGAAATCCCTAATATATCATGCTTATGATACACTCATAAATTGATAATCAGTATCACCGAAATGAAAGTAAAGTCAATTTAAATCACTTATTGCATCATGAAATGAAATCTCTCTTCATAATGTGATTACAAATGCCACAATCATCACGAGGACAATATTTTGTGTGATTTCGTGAGAGGATTCCTAATGTAAGATTGCAACTAGAACACAGATAACTATTTGGAGATATCTCAAAATGAAAATAGTAATAACATGGTTCATGATTAACACAAATTACTCAAGGGTTTTTAAATTGATCAACAAGGGAGTTTTTTTTACAATATCAATGTTTTGTTAATGGCTATACATCTGTAACCATCTTGAAATGATCAATCTCAAAGATACACAAGAAATAAATGGCTTCTCAAATGAGCTCCTTCAAAATGGCTTCTCTCAAATTTTTCTCCTTTTCTTTTCTCTGAGAAAATTTCAGAAAAATTAACCCCCCTTCTTCATGGTTATCCCTCTTCCTTTTATATCATCTCCTTTTTTGTTAAATTTCAAATTTATTTCCCCCCAAAATCCAAAATATTCCTAAGAATATTCTCCCCTTTTAAAAAGTGTTCTAGAACATGGTATTTAGAAAGGTCTTTCTTGAAGTTGCCAGGTGTACAAATCACCAGTCTTTTCAATCAACTTCACTAGTGTTCGACTGGGATATTAGGTAGTCTTTTCTAGCAGTTTATTTTAATCATTATTTCCTAGTATTGATTAGATAATCATTTCAAACAATCTCTTAATACCTCTAGATAATATTGAAATGACGTATATCCATACTCATTTTTCAATAATCTACCTTGGGCGCCACACCCTCTACTTCTTGCTTCATTGGCTTAATTACCACACATAGCTTCTGTCGAATCACCTTGATTTATCATCTCTGCTCATTCCTAACTTCTTCCAAATATTAATTTCTCCTCTGTGTGAACTGAACACAATCTCCTTCGTTTTATGGGAAATATTGCATCAACTCAAAACATATGTCTCCTTCTCATTATAAAACCTCGGCTCAATTTAATTATCATCATAAATTTCCTTTATTATTATGATTATAAGGAATTTCAAAGAAAATAATGAAGGTTCTCGTAGCTCATATCCCGAAGGAAATTTCCTCGGAGGACTTAAATCAGATTTTTTATTTAAGCGGTTTGATGAAGCTTTTGTTAGGGATCTGTTTGAGATAGAATGTGTGGGTGACACCAAGGGGACCCTAACATACTTGCAAGTATGATTAATGCATCTTACAAGATTGATCATGATTAATCCTATGTTTGCATCCTTTCAAGTTATGTATTTCCATATTTTTAGATGGGAGCACATGAAAAATACCGAAGACTTGAAAAAATACTAGGTTGAGAGAAGACCCCAAGTCTCTGGGTAGACCAATTTTCAATGTCCTTTTCTATGTGATGAGGATTTTATATCAAAATATATTCCTAAGGAATCATATGTGTTGTATGATAAATCCTCCATTGGGTACAAGATCTACTATCTCTCACAAAATAGAAGAGTTAGAGAGAAGGCTCAACTTCATGGAGAAGAAGCAAGTAGAGATCATGCCTTCACATTTTTCAACACAAGGGTCATTTTCAGGGAAAAGGAAAGGTGAACCACAATCAAAACCCCCAATTGTTATCTCAGATGGGGAAGAAGACCAATCATTGTCTACTTGTTGTTCAAGGAAGCCATTTCCTTCACTCGAGACAATAGAGGGAGATTTTCTACTTGATCGTCCAACCACCTAATGCATTGTGATCCTCAAGCGGGCATGAATTATCGGACCCTCAACTAGTTCCTTCTCTAAAGAACAACCCATCTTTTACACAGAAATGGGAAGTTGGGTCAATTTTAAGGCCTCTCAATTAGTCCAATCAGAACATGTGGTACCTGTCCCTCTAACCACTTCAGAGTTCCCTCTCACATAACTCCCATATATCAATCCCCCATAAAGGGAAAGGAAAGATGACATTCTTCACATGAGGTCTAGATATTTTAGATTGGGTTTCATCTCAACAGAAGACAATTGAATTGGATAAAATCATGAGTCATCCTAGAATGACTCTAGAGAAGTTAATGGATATGGGAATGTCTCGAGACCTGGCAGGGTCAGTTATTTTCATTCAAACAACACATGGCTCAAGTGAGTTTTTGTTGAGGAAAAAAAATCTTCTAAGAAATCTCCCTTGCTCGGAAGAAGCTATGAATTAGGGCTAAAGAATGGATAGATGTTGTCTCCTTTTTACTATTTTTCTTTTTAGCATGTACATATTTTCCTTTGTCATGGGAAATGGCATGTACAAAACCCCATTTTGTTCCTTATCCAAAGTGCAAAAAACATAGCATCATCAATCATTTACATGTTTACCTAATTGTATGTTAATTTTAGCAAAGTAAATATGGCATTACTACATTCTAAAAATTTTAGTTAAAATAAAGGAAAGATAAAATTCGAGAAAAAAATTACTTCCAATGTAATAGAATCATCATTTTAAAACATTAGTTTAAAAATGATGAATATGAAAAAATAAGATATAGTTCCGAGGAATAACTATCTAAATATGTTCGTCATCCTTTGCATCTTCTTCTTCATCTTCTAATTCTAGATCTTTCTCTTTTGGTAACCTCGCCACATATGCATCAAATATTTTGAATAATTCATTAATATCATCCTCATCCGGCCCAATGTGATGCTAGAAAATAAATTCCCATTGAGAGATTGCATCAATACAATGGCCAATTTTCTACTTGTATTCCATTGGTCTTGCCTTCAACTATGCAATTGTATTTTCTATTTTCCTCATGGTCTTAATGAATTTATAATAAAATTCATTATTTAGAACATTATTTTCCAAAGAGTCAACTAAAAATCAATCTTCTTATCCCCATAACTCTTGAACTTATCAATAAGCATATCTTCTAACTTTACGTCAATAGCATTAAGAGTATCATTAACCCAATTTCTTTTGACTTCAATTTTCCTTCGATTTCATTTAGGGTCTTGACTCTAATATTTGATTACTCCTCAAGGGCATGTTGGATTCCTTTAAATTCAGTTGGTACAATGTCCTCCTCTAAACCAATTCATCACTAAGCTAGGTAAATACACGGTCCAATTTGGGAAGATTACCTTCAAAGTAGAAAATATCATTATCACATTGTTCAATTATCTCATAAATTTCATTAATTGTGTTTTTAAGATCTCCATACTTCGATAGGGATTTTGTAATTACTTCTTTTTCCCTCTTGGTTAAGTTCTCAATCCATGTGTCTACTACTTGAACTTTCTTGACAACCTTGTTTACCTTATTCATTTAGGGAGGTTTATATAAGAATTTTCTTGTGTTTGACTAGTCTTCCCTTTGAATTGTTGTAAATAAGAACTCAAGGCCTTAACTTTCTCCTTTAATTGAGTTTTTGTCATTCCATCTTCATCAACCTTTCGCAGAAGATCACTTACTACCTCAGATACCCCTTGCTTCAATTGCTCCCTTGAGGGATTTTCCAAAGGGATGATCTGAATGTTATAATCCTCGGTTGTTGTCTTTTCTTATTTTACCATCTAAAGGGGTTGCTATTTTCATAGGTTCTTGCTCTGATGAATCAAAGGTGTGCATTTTTGTGATGGTCTTGGCCCTTTTTGAAGCTCATACTACCTTAGGAAAAGACAAAACAAGAAGGTCAACAACTTGCACATGGGATAACCTCTTTTTATTCATTTCAAATCAATTCACTAATCCATACCCTTTCTAAACTTGTTATATCTCTTGTTTCTTGTGATTCTTGCTAGAGTTTCTTAGGAACAAATACCATTTGCTTGGATATTTCTTGCTTATTTTGTGCCAATAATTGTGTTTGTTCCTGATAACTTATTTCAACGGTCTCTATGCCAATCTCACCCTGTGCTACCGATTATTTTGGATGATATTTTCCATGGTCTGAACTTCAGATTGATCATTAATATTCAAGGGAGACTCCTTCCTTACTTCCTCAGTTGAAACCTTAGTGGAAATAACTTCTTCTATAACACTTTCTTACACCAAAATTTGAGTTGTGGGGCCCTTCTCTCCAAAAGTTTGCTGAGTTGTAACCTTACCCTTTTCATGCTCTAATGATGTAGTTTTTAATGCCATGGTAGGTTGTTCCTTCAGAAAAAAATCCACATTTTCCACCAAAGGCTATAAATTCTTACTAATGATAATTTCTGTATCAGCAATTTCATCTTGTGTTATTTTCAATCTTTCTTCAAAAATAGATTTTCCTTCTTGAGGAAAGTTATCAATTTTAATCACCTTGGTAGAAATAGATATATCCCCCTTTGTTAATAACTCATCAATAGTGTCCTTTCCAACAAACAAATCTGATTTACCCAATTCCAATCTCATTTTCCCAAGGAAAGCTTTTTAGTGGTTGATTTTCACCGGTGTTAATATTGGTTCATCTATAGAAAAATTTAGTGCATCGAACAGTGAAAATGCTTTACCAACATCAACATCAATTATATTAGTTTGGCACTTTGCAAATTCATGCATTATTTCGACTTTAGTTACATTTATATTTTTGACGGTAAAGTTTCAGAGATTTTAATACTTGGGTAACCAAATGATTTTCTACTAGACTAATTGTAGTACCTCATTGGGAAGCTAGACCATGAGTGCACTTCATCATTATTTCCATAAAAGAAAGAGAGGGGATCAAAGGATCTGATTGATCCAAACATGGTAGTGAGATATCATGCTATTTTTGGATATCATCACTCCTTTTAGACTCTAGGGATCAATTACCACATCCTGATGCTTGAACTTTGTAGGTGTATGGGCTCCTACTCTTCGTAAACTGGTTTATGAACGAGCTTGTGTTTTTTTTTGTTCTCTGAAACATTTTTAAATTTGGTGCTACCCTTATTTCATCCTTGTGTGGCTTAGACTGAATATGGACACTTGCAATGGCCCCACTCATCAACGTTTTAGCAATATGTTGCTTTGGTGAAACACTTGGATGAGATCACCCGTGATGCCAAACCTTTCCCTTTATCTAAATTTTCTTGTGAAAGTAATAGGGGAATTTTCCATAGATTTTAAAAGCATCTTTTCAGTCTTTTTCTTGAGAACTAACATAGAAGTGCCAATTACACTAGTGGCTAATGTCCACTCATCAATGAATTCATAAGTAGTTATTTTGGATGGAAATTAAGGGCCTTTCCTTCTAGTGGGTTCATTTTATCTCGCATCCTCCTTAGGGGTGGAATATCCTCACAGTTTCCCAAACATATAAATATGTTTAGGAATTTTATATTCAGGAGTGAAAGATCAATATTATTTTTAGTCAGCTAGTTTACAGTCCTCCTCATTACATCGCTTATTCTTAAATAGAGATCATCAAATTCTACCACATTCAAATCTAGAAGAGATACAGGATAATCCCCCACCTTCTCGATCAATATTAAATATTCTCACCGTGTTTAGATCATCCATAATCCCCTCGGGATAACCACAATTTTATAATCTATTATCTCGTGATAGAGTCATTCTGAAAAAACCCATAACCTGACTTCCTCCTCATCCCTACAGTTCATCTAGTAATCCTCAAAATGGGGCTCATGCTCAAAAGTGTTTGCAATATTGGTAAACACCCATTTGATGTCATAATTAGGCCTAGCCTAAAACTTCTCCATATCAAATTTCTGCATTTCCTCTTCAATCAATCTAGCCTTTATGATGGAAGGACATGAGTACCTTCCAATTCGAATAGGAAATTTGATATTTTTTATGCCTCCCGGTAATTATTTTGTGCATAGGTGTTAATTGTCTTACTAGTTCCCATAAAATCAATTTATCATCCACATATCTAGGAAATTTATATGGATTTCCCTCAAAACCACTAACTCTTATGTAGGTAAACCTTTAATACTTTGGATAAAGAAAAATCCATATTTAAGAATTACTTCCTAGCTTGCTTAGACATCCTATACCGTCCCCACTCTAGATTAAAAATACAAATGATAGGGGAAAATAAAGTGTCATTGACTAACCTTACATTCCCACTCTAGCCGATCAATTGCAATTGGGAAAATATCTCGTACATTTGACATTTCTTAAATTCTGTTTGTGGTGATAAACTTGGGAAACGTTTGTGACTGCAACATTATAAATGAGATATGTCATCATATAAAATTTAAGGTATGCAATATCTCCCATTTCAATTTTGTTGGAAAAGTGACCATGTGATCATGGAGTGCGTCTACAATAAAGGTGGCCAAAGAAATGCTCCCTTTTTCTCTATAATAATCCATATGTATATATTCAACCATTCCTTAAATTCATTTTTTGTCTCTAAACCTACCATTCGACTTACCAACACGATGACATCATAAAATTCCTCTAAAAACATGCCCTAACCGATTATTAGGGATTCTAGGCATTGTCCTCTTTGTAATAAGTCACTTTGTATTTATCATCTTTACATAGTTTTTATTCTTTGTTTCATAATCCTTGAGCCAACTTGATGCCAATGGTTATTGGATTTGTGAGTATAGGAAATTTCAACATTATTCTAATAGCTGCTAGTGTTAGTGTTAGTACTACATCCCCACTCCTGCCTAACACCTCCTCTTTCTAGATCATAGTTCATAAAGCACAATGCCACACTAATTAAGAGTAATCAAAAAGGGTGGGATAGTACAAGTGAGAGCAATACAACTTTCTTGAATTGCTTTTAAAGATTCATTCTGGTGGGAACCTTTTAACCTTTAGAGGAAGTCATCTAGATCAACACCCATTAAATATGTTTCTGTAATCTTATCTAGATCACTTGTGATTCCGACATGAACGAGAATGAAGATGGCATAGTCTTCATTGTTTAAAAACCCTAACTTTCATTTTAAAAGAAGTTTGTCATTGAAAATAAATATAAGAGTTTTGGAACTCTCACCGCTTAATACGTAAGTGCCTAAACAATTTGAACCCAAATCAACAACTCCTTAAATTCTCAGGTTCACAATTTGAGCTCCACAACTAAGGACGTGATAATTCTTCACACAAATCACAAGGGCATAAAAAAATCAAACCAATTGGTAAAATAAAAACGAAAGCATTCACAAGCTTTAAAATGTCCTTAATTTGCTTAGCAACGTTAATGGTGGAAGAAATAAATGCATTGCATTGAGACCGCTTTTATCCCATTGTTCTTAATTTTTAAAAAGAACCATCCATGTGGAATAAAGCTTTTTGTTATCAGCGATCAGGAGCACCTTTTATAATTTTGTAACTTTTATAGACTTTGCATACTTTTGGTAAACTTGACCCGCCCATTTGCCATTTGGATTTTAATACTAGCTCTACACGTGGTTGCATTTGAGTGCTAGTGGGGTTGTGGATCCTTTATGAAATTTTACTCCTCTTCCCATTAAGACCAAAAGTATCAAAAATGTCCAATGACCCGCTTCCCCACTTTCATTATAAACAAACACCACATGTCCTTTAGCAGGACTTGGGGGATTTTTACACTTTTAACACCTTTTATCTTTAAAGTGCAAAAATATAATTAGACACTGCTTTCCCACATCCACTTAGTTTGAGACATGTGTACACCTTTGGGGTGGAAAGAAAAACTACTTACATTGCTTTAGGGTCGCGAATATTTACAGAATATTTGTCAGGTTGCAGGACCAATTCTTAATTCATGAATGCCATATAAAAAGTCAAATTTACAAATTGGACCCTCCATACCATAACCGATTTAAAATCACCATGTACCAACATGCCAATGGAGAAAAAATACACATACGAAATGATCCTTGACTAAAAAGAGGAAAGACCGACTATACACAAAAAAACCACAGAGCCAACTCGAATCTTAACAGGAGAACATAAAAATATAGCAGAGATGATAATGTCAAAGCTTAACTAAAAAGGGCGAGATAAGAATGAGCACCAACACCGGATCCAAATCAGGGATGAGGAATCCTTGTGAGTGCCTCAAGAACAAACCAAAACATAGGGAAAAGTAGAACTTGAGCCAAACTTCATTGGGCCACACAAATCGAGTAATTATCCATCTAAATATTTTAAGAAAAAGGTATGCTCACCAATTCTAATGTCAATGGAGTAAGGACCCATCCATAGTGCATCAAAATTTCCATGTTTTCCCTTGTCCTCATGTCTACTATCCCATAGTAATACAAGGTCTCCCACACTAAACACTCGAGGGGTCACCTTTTTATCAAATAGTTTTTTCAACTTTTCTCTAAATCTCAAGTGTCTCTGATGGGACTCTCTTCTTATTTCATCTAATTCAACAATCTGATTGATTCTTGCATCATATGGACTAACTTCTTGATCTTCAATTTGCTAAAGAAATTGGTATGAAGACAATTGCATATGTAGGGGAAGGAGGGCTTGAGCTCCATAGACCAATTCAAAGGGGCTCTTTCCAGTAGCTCTTTTAATAGTAATTCTATCAGCCCATACAATGAACTTATATTGTTCTCCCCATCTTCATTTATTCATTTCTAAAGTTATCCTACTTATTTTCAAAAAATATTTATTGCTTGATTCTCGCCTTCCCATTACCATGAGGATTGTAATTAGATGCATATGTAAGGTTTATTCCATACTCCTGAAACATGGATACTAAGGTCTTGGATCAAAACTCATAGCATTATCAAAAATTATTTTGGCAGGCACTCCAAATATATAGATTAGATGATTTAAAAAAAATCCATAATAACCTGGTGCGTTTCCTTTTTAGTAGGAATTGCTTCAACCTGTTTGGTGAAATAATCAGTAGTAACCAATATCCATCTGTGGCCTAAACTTGAAGGGTTTGATATTTCTCCAAAAAACTCCACACCCCATTGTTTAAAAGGAGCTTCAACCGATATTGTAAAGGGAGAGATACTAAAGCTTTCAATCTTCCTAAGAATCATTGGCAACTCTCACATTTTATAACTAATAGAGTTGTATATTTGAAAAGCGCAGGCCACCAATAACTAGCTCTTAAAATCTTATGGGCATTTACTCCTCCATGAAACTCAACAATTATCTTAGGAGATTCTTCTTCAATAATGCATCTCAAGAGAATCTGCTCAGATTCTTCCATGCTAGTCCAAAATTAGTGATAATATATTTTTGGGCAGCCAACCTAAGTGCTCTTTTCTAATTTTTACCCAAATGTCCAGGACACTCCAAGTTCTTAAGATAAGACATAATATCCTTGCACCATGCTAAATTAATCAATATTTCACTAACATTCATATCCTCTCTCTTAATTTCATTTATTTCCATTACCCGCAAGTTTCTTTTTGCCATTAGCTTTGCCAACCCTAAACCCCTAACTAACTTGGTGGTTTGAATATCCATGTCATACTCTTGTAATTTTTTTACCCACCGACATATTTTGCTTGATATTTCCATTTCTGATAGGATATCCTTGACCATGGTATGGGGAACAAAGGTTGTAATCTTGGAGCTCAAAATATATGGTCTGAAGACTTTTGTTGCTCTTACCAAAGAAAAATCTTGTTTCTCCATAATAGTATATCTTAATTATGCTCCTTGAAGTGCCTTACTAAAGAAAGAAATTGGCCTTTCATTTCCTTCATCATCCTTTTGTAATAGTATAGAGGAAATAGTATTCTCATAAGAAAAAGAAAACATTTGAAAAGATTTCTTGTAATCAGGGGTTACCAAAACAGGGCATTCTTCAATGCTTCTTTAATCCTAGCAAAATCTTGGATAGCTTTTTCTTCCCATTTGATAACCTGATCCTTTTTTAGCATACTTGTAATGGGGATAGTCATCTCAAAAAGTTAGAGATAAATATCGTAATGAAATTTATTTGTCTGAAAAGGATTGAATTCCCTTTTTGGTTTTGGGTATAGGGACTTTGCCAATAGCTTCTACTCATTCAGGATCTATCATAACCCCTTCCTTAGATATGATGTGTCCCAATAATTTTTCCTTTTGAACCCCAAAGTGACATTTTTTAGGATTTAGTGAAATACCATACTCTTTGCATCTTAGCAACATTTTCTCTAGATGTTGCAAGTGATCACTTCTTCTTCTTGAAAACATTATCACATCATCCTGGTACACAACAATGAAATCATTTATATATCCTAAGAATGCTACATCCATAGCTCTTTGAAAAGTTGCTCTAGCATTCATTAGACCAAATGAAATTCTCACATACACATAAGTACCCCATGGGGTGGTGAAAGTGGTTTTAATTATTTTGATTACTTTACTACCACTTGATTATATCTTGAGAACCCATCCAGAGTAGACAATAGTTCAGAGCAAGTAACTAACTCAGAGCATGTTATCCATATTGGGAAGGGGATAATTATCTCTGATTGATGCTTTATTTAGGTTCCTAAAATCCACACACAACCTTATATCTCCATTCTTTTTTTGAACTAGCACTAGATTTGCTACCCATGAAGAATACCTTATGGGTTGTATAATACCTCCATCCCTTAAATTTGTTAATTCTTCTTGCATTTTGAGGGAGAGAAGTGGATTGATCGTATTTTCTTTTGTCCGAATGGCTTAACATTAGCTTATAGTGGTATTTGTTTCACACAGAATGTTTCCATTCGGATAGAGTTGCTTCTATCCTTTCATTCTCTTGAGAAATAGATAAGGGTTAGGGCTAGGAGGAATACCTGTTGAATGTTGGGAAGGTGTGCGCGTACTGTAGAGAGATTAGATCGATTGTGAAGAACTCCTTTTTGTCTGGGAAGGACTACCTGTAAATAAGAACGCAAGACCACTAGATTTTAGTTAGAAAACAAGTGAGGGAACTACCTTAGGCCCAGGAAATATTAGACTTCCTTTCGAAGGTGGTCAGTTCCCCATTTAATATGAATTAAAGAAAAATGATAACAAATAACTACAAGATAATACTTACTGGTTCCTGATGAAGATACAGGTCCAAGGAATGTGGTGGCGACTGTAAGGCTTAGTTGGGATGATCCGGTATTAGAAAGCGAGCTGATGAAGCTATCCTCAGTCTTTTCCAATGCTTGAACGAGGGTGACAACGATCCAGTTGCTCAGTTGTAGTCTTCGGCTCGATGCTCTTCTCTGCAACCTCTTCTACTTGTTTCACTTCTCTTTCCTCCCAAATGAATTCCAGATCCTTTGTTTTTGGCTGGGAAAGTCATTTACAAGGAATCGATGGCGGTTACATATTTGATGGCGGTCGAGTAGGGACCGATGTTGGTTAGGTCAAAGTTGGCTATTTTTAGTAAAATAGCCAACTTTCCCTCCTTTTCTCCCGAGGGATCAGTTGTGGGCTTGGTCAAGTTATTATTAGGTTTGTTTTGATGTGGGTGAGGGGTGATGAGTCATGGGTGTGGGTCTGGACCAAGTCATAGGTCTTAATTAGGTTGGTTTAGGGTTAGGGCTAGGTCATGGTGAGGTGGTGAGATGAGGTGGCGGGTTTGAAGATGTGGATTTATTAATTATAAGGTAATTAATAAATCATTAGGTGTGTAAGGTTTTAGGTGGTGAGGTAGGGTTAGGTTGCGGGATGAGATACGGGGTAAAGGGCGTCGTAAGACCCAAATTTGGTGTCTACATTTACCCATTTTTGTCGTGTAGCTTGTATTTTAAAGTTGCAGACCGACAAAAATAAAAAGTGGTTACCCGGTTAAGGGTATAGGTAATCCCCCTCAAATCTATCACAGATTGAGGCGACGTGAAATCAGGGATAGGGTTGATAAAGGGTGAATTATGATGAGATGATGGTAAGATGGTGGGGTAAGTTCAAAGAAGCCGACGCACGTTGAAATGTAGTAGTGCGACTAGGGTACACGAGTTGAAGAGAAAACAGAAATTCATAGGCAAAGTTCGATAGTTTATCCAAACAAGGTTGATATAATCTTGGTATCCAAGGCATAGGAAGTAGCTCCAGGGGATATAACGGGTAAGGTATCGGAACGTTTAGGCATTTTTAGCGCATACAAATGGTTGGTTTGGTTGAAATAAACGTCACGGTCTTGGTCTAGGCAAGGCTGGTCGGCTGAACAAGTCAAGTATCCTAGTTATGCTAAAACACGAACAGGTGAGCTCGATGGAACAAACAACTACATGATAGAATCGTAAATTGCGGGTCTTGGTCGAGGTACTTAATTGGTGCGGCCTTGGTCAGGCCGATTGGTTGGTTGCGGCCTTGGTCCAGCCGACAGGGCCGATTGGTGGGGCCGATTGGTGGCCCTTAGGTCGGGCCGATTGGTGGGTGGTGGCCTTCGGGCGGGCCGATTGGTTGGTTGCGGCCTTGGGTCGGGCCGATTGGTTGGGTGCGGCCTTGGTCGCGGCCTTGGTCGGCCTTCGGGCGGGCGATTGGTTGGGTGGCCTTGGGTCGGGCCGATTGGTTGGGTGTGGCCTTGGGTCGGGCCGATTGGTTGGTTGTGGCCTTGGGTCGGGCCGATGAATTCAAAATAAGGCTATTTAGCAAAGCCGGGGGTAGGTGAGGTGGTGAAAAATGGAGATTGGTGGATAAGGGCGGGAGTTAGGTTAAGTAAGTAGGTAACCGATATCGGTTATGAGTGACCGATATCGGTCACAAGACCTCTTCTAGGGCGTGCCATAACCGGCATCGGTTATATGTCAAAACCTATAAAAAGAAAAATATGGCATGTCATTTTCACATTGTCAATTTGAGTACCAACCTTTTGCTTGTCTAAGTTTTGAATTGATTTTGTTGAGTTTGTGGGCTGAGTTGGCACTAGTTGAGTGGAGGAGTGAGTGATTGGTAGGCCCCAATGATCAGGAGGTAGAGTTTGATTGGTGGAGGACCCTGCTGAGGAGATTTGGAGCTATGGCACAACCTGGAGGAGCAGGAGGTGCGGGAGGAGCTGGACCACCACCACCTATCCCACCAGACAACGTGTAGTCATACCGGGAGGTTCTAAATCCCTATTTGTGTGAAGTTGATGAATTTAGCTAGGATGTGGGTTTTGGGGTAGGAATCTAAAATGTGATAAAATAATGAATAAATGAAGGTAAATCATAAAATGGAGTGGATAGATATTTTAGGTAAGTCAACACGGTATGGTGGGTAAGTTTGTAGGCAATTGGGTGGGGTAGATAGGTAAAAATTTAAAAAAGGGGATTTGGGGGCGTTTTAGATTCGGCCCCAAAATCCGACAAAGGACTGGCGATGTCGGTCACTAAGCGATCGGTGAGTGGTCACAACTAAAGGCTAGTTGTTTTGAGACCAGCTTGGTCGGTCATGTGTCACCCGAAGGCGGTCGTGTGTGACCGATGCTTGACGGTCGGTTATGGGCGGGAGGTAATGTTGTGAAAGTAGGTATATTGATTTGTTGTAGGTGGTAGGATAGAGTTTTGGGGTGAAGGGGGAGAGGGTAGAGTGGCTAGGAAAGGTGAGTGCGGTGGGGGGTAATCGGGTGGTCGGGGCCAAAGTGCGGGTAGGATAGGTTATGGGTTGTGGAATGAATTGGGAGGGGTTAAATGGGCTGGGATATAGTTAGAGGACGAGAATAAAGTGGGTGGAGTATGAGTGGGGTAGTTGGTAGGTTGTGGAATAGGTAAAGGGGATATTGTAGGTGTTTGTTGGGTGGGGCTAGTGATATTGGGGTTATTGGGTGGGGGAGTGAGTATAGAGGGTTAAGGTAGTTGTTTTGTAAAGGGTAGGTCTAATGGGTGTGTGTTGTTTTGCAGGCACGCCAAAGATGGCAGACGATGCGGGATCGGATGCCGCCTCTACTGGGGTGGATGCGGCCACATGTGACTGCAACACAGTGGGCAGTCATGTGAGAGGTGACTCGGCGGAGTCCAGAGATATAGGGTTGTGGATAGGGACCACAGCTTGATGGTTTCCCTCATTGAGAGATGGGATCCGCAACCAATGTCTTCCATCTCCCTCTTTGGAGAGATGACGGTCACACTTGAGGATGTGTATCACATCCCGAGACCGCCGATCATTGGTGAGGTAGTGTTCCGTGGATGTGAAGACAGCGATGGATAGCATCCTACGAGTATTCGAGATGCATCCCCCTTGATTACATATCACAAGTGTGAGCATCTGCTACGGTGATATGTATCACGCATAGACAGAGAGACACGGCTTGCCATGCGATGATGATTGGTATCACTTGCTTCGCCCTTCCTGACTCAGAGGGAGGCCGCTTCCCATAGGCTTTGATGGGAGTATTACATGAGATGGTGGAGGAGCACACCTACTATGCATGGGCACCGGTGTATCTGGTGCAGTTATACAGAGAGCTCTGGGGCTATCGCCGTATGAGGCGATTTGGTATATGTTTGACATTTTTGTTACACTGCTGGGCCTATGAGCATATCATCTATATATGACCAGTAGGGTTGCCCCAGCAGCCAGGGCCACAGGTAGTGTATAGATATGGATTCCAGAGGTGGTTGGGGGTCGTGGGCCAGCCACAAGTGGTGATTGCAGGGCGAGATGTGGCATACTACCGGCATATGTTAGAGGGCCTGACCGCACTCGATATTATATGGAGGCCATACAGAGGCCATCAACCCTGAGGAGGAGCCCGAGCGCAGCTACGATGGATCCAGTATATCTTCTGGATAGCTGGACGGAGACCCGGGGAGCATGAGTGGATTCCCCTAGAGAGGGTACACCGACAGTTGGGTCTACGATAGGACGAGCCACCTCCCTTCCCATAGTATCAGAGGGAGGATGTAGAGGCACCACTGCCTCCTCCGCAGCCATTGACCCGATCAGGTTGGGTCAGAGACCGGCGGATGATACGGTGGACGATGCCAATGTGACAAGTTCATTTTTGGTTTGGTGGGCAGGGCAAAGAGTAGCCATGAGAGCACATCCCGTACAGCCAGATTTGGTGGCTATTATAGCGGAGAGAGATCGTCTCTTGGGCAGTGCAAGCTATTATAGGGGCAGCTTGCTTGGGTGCATACGAGGTAAAGATGCTAAGTGCAACAGGGCGAGTTAGCCCAAGCACGAGTACGAGCACAGGCGCACACAGGCACAGCACGAGCACAGTAGCACAGCACAAAGCCTTGCATAGCCATAGGCATAGTATACACGTGTGCCAGAGCACAAGCAACAGTACGAGTGCACCACCTTAGGCAAAGGGTTCATAGGCAGGGTTAGGGTCTCTTCTATTAGGAGCCGGGGGACCAGCCCCACCAGCCATGGTGGCACGGGCCCGATATATGGAGGTGAGAGCGGAGGCCTGATATTATCAGGATGTGCTAGATGGTACCGGTGCCGACTATCAGCCATATGTGGCTCACAGGGTGGAGACATCCCAGAGTCACAGGTCACAAGGGGCCGCAGCCAATAGCAGCCGAGTGGCTCAGTGATGGGTAGGAGGCGAGATCCGGCACAGGGGCCAGCTGAGAGACGAGTCGAGGGAGGGGGAGAGAGCTGAGTCACCCCAGGAGCAGGGCTGGGTTTTTCTGATTTGATAGAGACACCGGTCTACGAACCGAGTGTGTATATAGAGGCCTGCGTGCCCACATAGGATTTATTTATTCATTTTTGTTGTATATACCGGCTTGCGAGCCACGTACATTTTGTATAGTTGATACCTTCCTGCGAGCCGAGTATATTTATGACATGAGACCGACCTGCCTGCGAGTCGAGTCGAGATTTTGACAGAGATAACGGCTTGTGTGCCGACTTTGTATTTTTAGATCACAGAGGCCCCATGCAGGGTAATTTGTATATTTTGACATTGATTTGATGATGATATATAGATGAGTTTTCTCCACATGGTGTGTAAAATTTTTGATTTGATGCATGTATTAGAATGTTTCATGTGTTTTGTCGATGGTATTGAAATTTGATGTATATATAAATGATGTTGATGAAGTTTTGCATATGTGTTGATGGTATTCTGATGATAGATATTGATAACTATGTCGTTATGCAAGGAAAAGAGGTGGGCGCCACCAAAAATTTGTAAAAAACAAAGAAATGGCCTAGGATAACCAAAGGGAGAGAGGTGACCGATATTGGTTAGGTAACTGATGTCGGTAGTCATTCGACCGATACTGGTTAGGTAACCGATATCGGTTATGCTAAAAAGATTTTCTAAAAATAGAAAAGCTTGGGAGGCAACTTAAGTTCTTATTTTTAGAGTCATGCAACAAGTTAAATACGAGAATGCGATGTTGTTGATGGCTTATACAGGTAATTGCATGGGAGAATTGAGTGATAAGGAGGAAAGAGACAGGTAAAGTAATCATGGGCTTAGATTAAGAAGGCAGAAAGGCAAGTTATATTGAAGAGGGTGGTGAACATGGCTGAACAAGGAGAAGCATCCAGTGGGTAGAGAAGAGAGGGAAGACAGGTTCCACCTCAAGCTGCTGCATCCCAAGAGGTATAAGTTTTGGTTGGAATTCAATTCTTGCATGTTTATGAATAGGATGAGAGAAGGTAAGTGGGTAGAGATGAAAAAGAAAAGGTGATAGGCAAGGGTTTGGGATGGGGTGAGTGTTATGGGGTAGGTAATCAGGGGTTTCGGTATGTTTGTGGGTACAGAGAGGGGTAAATGAGTGAATAATTATCGTAGGTGGTGTTTTTAAGCAGGGTGTATAGAATTGACAGTGACCGATATCGTTTAAAGATAACCGGTATCGGTTAGGTAACCGGTATCGGTTATCTATAACCGATATCGGTTACTGTGTAAAATTCTAGAATGTGATAAAAAACACCTAGGGATTTTATTTATTGATTTGTTGTTTGTTGATTTGATGTATACGGGCGGGCGGGTTGAGGATGAATGATAGGGTGCCACTTTGTTGTCATGGGTCCGAGCGGATGTAACACCAACTTGAGTGGGCATTGATAAATCATGTGGGGTTAAGTGGAATCCGCTATTATTCATGAATTACACGCATTCATCTTATGTTGCAGTCGTTGATTGAGAGATGGAATCGAGAAAGAATACCTTCTATCCGCCAACAGGGATGATGGTGACATTAGAAGATGTGTTCAAATTTTGAGACTCCCAATTACAGGAAGACCAGTGTATCGTGCAAGGCCTAACGTGGCGCGAGGAGCGATAACAACAGCAAAGCGATTTTGGTCTAGTTTGCACAAGATTTGACACACGAGGTTTGACATTCACTTATGGTATAATGTTTGCAGCACACCCCCGAGGCAATAAGGTTGGCGTGGTATGGTATTAATGATAGCGATGGGGTATTATGCATTACCGAGGCGGATGGGTAAGATTTCTAAAATCATTGATGTGTATTATTTGGGAAATGATAGAAAGGAGCGTGACTTTCGCATGGGCACCCGCATATCTGGCGGAGCTATATAGGGGTTTATGGGCCTGCAGGTGAAATCACAGGACTACACTGGATTGTGCATACTTATTACATTGTTGGGCCTATGAGCACATTGTGTGTGTGCGACCAATAGGCCGACCAATCCAAGGAAGAGAGACAGGAGTGCAGAGGTTGGGATTCAGACGATGGGTCCAGATAGAGCAAGAGGCAAGATCCGAGGCCGTGACAGATGACGTCGAGTATTATAGGTAGATGTGGGAGATGGTGATGATTGTGGATATCCGTTGGAGGCCTTACGAGAACTATATGGTGACGGAGAACATAGCCGAGGATTTGAGGGGTGTAGAGCGATTGAGGTGGATCGCGGGACATAGGCCAGGTGAGTACGAGAGGATTCCTCTAGATCGCGTGCGGTGAAAATTTGGATTTGTTCAGGATATACCCATGGCTTATAGACCATACATGAGGATCGACGCCGAGGCAGCATTCTCACCTCCCTGGCCGACACCTCCAGAAGGACTAGAAGAGACAACAACCAATCGCAGGGTAATGGATGCAGGAGTGACAGAGGCTTATAGATTATGGTGGGTAGCAGAGCTACGAGGTACACGTGAGAGGGCCGATCATCCTGACATAGCTGTGATTATAGTGGAGAGAGATCACCTACAGGGTTTAGTTCACTAGCTTCAAACGCAGGTGAATGAGACAATGGGATTGTTAGTGGTTTTGCAGTCACGAGTGGAGAGACTAGAGGTGAGATTCCTCCATGCGAGAGGCGTATTCATATGTTATAGGAGAGATTGGTGGATCAGTGGGAGGAACCAATAGCAGTGGCACCTTTGAGGATGGAGAGGCCAGGTGAGCGGCGTCGACGATCACGATCACCACCTGGTTCGGGATGAGGCACAAGGGTCTAAGTGAATTTCATAGGGGTAGAAGAATAAATAAGGATGCCGACCTACACGTCGATGATAGAGAAGATGTATTTGTTTAACATCTAAATAAAACTGAATATGTATGTTGATTTGAGTTTACAATAATAATAAGAATGTTTGTGTTTTGAATGTTTTGAATTGATAAAAGACCAAGGTGAGTGTTATCAATATAAATATGCGAAATCATTTATATTTTAACAACACATGATAGGTTATGGTAGGGGATGGTCGAGCTAACCTTGGGAGACCCCATGTCTCCTAAGTGCTGCCTACATAGCCCATTGCACAAAGCAAGGAGGGGCCTCAGACCGATGTAGTTCTCCCTTAGGACCAAGGAGAGATGAATTTAGGCAATTTGGTTGTGTTTAGGCAATTTGTTGGTTGGTAAAAGTTTGATGTTGGTAGGGTAATGTTGTTGGAGTTGGTAAGGTATAGGTGAAGTGAGGGTTAGCTTACCCAAGCATAAAGGAACCATGTCCTGATTAAGGTCAACATATAATCCCGATTTGGGTAAAAGAGGCAAAAATGTCCCATAGTTGAAAAGAGCTAAACAAATCACATATTATCATAGGATGAGCTTGAATCCCTAGGTACCTTGCATAGGCGAGAAGTCGATAGGTGAAAAGAGTTGTATAATCACAATATATCGGATATATGTCACGTCCCTTGAGTTTTGTTGTTTTGAAGAATGGTGAGGTGAGGTGGATGGTATAGCTAGGGTGTAGAGAACTTGTTATAAGGTGATTATTTTGATGAAAGAGAACCAAACCTGAATAAAAAGTCCATGACTCAAAAGTGATTTTGAATATTGCTTTTATTTTTCTGGATATAGACTGATCGATGTGGGAAGTCTATATGGGATATGCATTTTGTTGTTCTTGAGGTCTTCACGAAGCTGATCAATGCGAGAAGCTTCTGATAGAGGCTGACTTTGTATAGTTGTCCTTCAAGGGAGTAGTCTATTTATAGTAGCAGATGTGGCTTTTGTGTATAGTTGTCCTTCGAGGGAGCAGTCTATTTATAATAGCATATGTGGCTTTGCATATATCCCTTTGAGGAGTCTATGTATAACTTAGAGGTCTAGATGTCCATTTGGCATGAAGCATCTAGTTTTGTAGGAAGTTTGACTCAAGAATATCCCATAATTGTATAATTGAGAACTTGTTATTTTGATACTTTTAAGTCATGGACCAGACTAAAAAGGAGAAGGCATCTTTAAGAGGAGGTGATGATCAAACCACGTGAGGTTGATTCTACTTTGAGATGCACGAAACAAACTGTATGAGGTGGTAAATGAGCTCAAGGGATGAGCGTAAGGTAGATAAGAAGTGATGTAACACTAAATTCAACAGTAGAATGGTCGGAGATGCAAGGCATTAAGGGGTTCAGGCTCAGGTTTACCATTAAGCGAAGCTAAACGGTAAGTGCCTGATCCGTAAGTGTGAGTGATAATGTAAGGCCCAATCCAATTAGGAGCAAATTTTCCACGTTTGCTCTTTTCTAGTTTGGTCACATGTTGATTCTCTTTGAGGACAAGATCACCAATCTGAAAGGTACACTCATGAATTCACTTATCATAAGCACACTTGATGCGCTTTTGATAGATTTGAAGGTGGTCAAGAGCTGTAAGATGACGCTCATCAAGAAGCTCTAATTGGGCTAACCGCTCTTGGTGGAAATCATCATTGGTGAGAATATCCTGGAGAGATATTCTTAGGGAGGGGATTTGTATTTCGAGAGGCAAGACAGCCTCGGTACCATATACCAAAGAGAATGGTGTGGCATTAGTGGAGGTACAAATGCTGGTACGATAAGCCCAAAGGGCAAAGGGGATGTGATCAGGCCAATTGTTTCCAGAATCGTTAACGACTTTCATGAGAATTTTGGTTAGGGTTTTGTTAGAAGATTTGGCTTGACCATTTTCTTGTGGATAGTAAGGTGATGAGAAGCTAAGTTTGATACCAAAGTTGTCACAAAGGTCTTGTAACAACTTATTTTTGAAATATTTTCCATTATCTGTTATCAGGTGATGAGGAACACCAAAATGACAGATAATGTGATGGTTGATGAACTCTATGATTTTTTCTTTTTGGTTGAAATGAGTGGAATGGCCTCCACCCATTTAGTGTAATATTTGGTTGTTGTGATTATCCAACGGTGACGTTGCGAAGAAGGCGGGTGAATCTCACCAATAAGGTCTAAACCCCATTGTGAGAAAGGCCAAAGATCTCGTGCGACCTGTAGCGGGTGGCTAGGAGTATGTTGAAGGTTGGCATGTTGTTGACACATAACACAACGCTTAACATATTCATAGCAGTCGTTATTAAGAGTAGGCCAATAATATCCTAGGTGAAGGATCCGTTTGGCCATGGCAAGGCCACTAAAATGTCCACCACAAATTCCATCATGGACTTGTTGGATGGTATAGGTGACCTCCGCGCCGGTTAGACATCGAAGGAGGATGCCATCAAAGCCACGTTTATAGAGGAGTCCCCCCATGATGACATAATGAGAAACACTTTTAAGAAAAGCGCGTTTGCCATTACTAGTAAGGTCAGGTGGGAGAACAGAGGTTGTAAGGTAGTCGTGAAATTGGTGATACCAGGTATCCTGCGAATTAGCAGATACATTATTTACCATACAAACATCCGGACTGAGTAAGATGGGGAAAAGAGTTGTTGGACCAAGACAAATATGTCAGAGTCAGTTGGTGAGGTAGGAATTTGTGAGGCCAAGCAAGCCATAGTATCCGTAAATTTATTAGTTGAGTGGGGAATGGTTTGGATAGAATAATGAGAAAATAAGGTCAAAAGTGAATCCACGTAATGTTTGTACTTTTGAAGTTCCTCATTTTTACATTGGTAGATGCCAGTAACTTGATTTACTACCAATTGAGAGTCACCGAAAATATTAATAGACTTCACACCTAAGTGTAACACAACATGGAGACCCAAAACAAGGGCCTCGTATTCCACCATGTTGTTAGTGTAGGGGAAATCGAGCCTAAATGAAAGAGGCATAGGTTCACCTTCAAGAGGAATGAGAACAACGCCTACCCCTCCACCGCACTGGCATTTAGATCCATCGAAGAAGAGGGTCATTGGATACGACACATCACTGAGTGAAAGAGTTGCGATGAGCTCATCAGGGAAAGTAAAATTGGTAAATTGTTCCCCAGGTAAAGGGGCTTCATGCGAGTTGGTCTGCGATAGTTTGTCCTTTGACTGATTTTTGGTGTACAAACTCAAGGTCGAGGTCGGCGAGTAGCATAAGCCATCGGGTGATGCGTTGGTTTAGATGAGGTTTGGCGTACATATAATGTATGGGGTCAGCGTTGGTGATGACAAAAGTTTTGTGATTCAGGAGGTAATGTCGGAGTTTGGTGGCCACAAATGATAGGGCTAGGCACAACTTTTCTACATGTGTATACCTAGTCTCGTAATCCACAAGAGTATGGCTTATGTAATAAACTGCTTGTTCTCGATGCTCAGAGTCACGATGTGCGAGCATGGCTCCTACAGCATGGTCGGTGGCAGAAAGGTAAAGGTAGAAAGGGTGATCATCCTGAGGTGGGATAAGCACGGGTGGCTGCAAGAGATAAGCTTTAAGAGCCTCAAAGGCTTGGTGGCATTCCTCGCTCCATTGAAAGACAATGTCTTTTTTAAGGAGATGATGGAAAGGTTGACATCGGTCTGAAAGTTGTGAAATGAAATGCCGGATAGATTGGAGTTTTCCCTGCAAACTACGTAATTGTTTGAGGTTAGTGGGTGGGGGCATTTCTAGGATAGCTTTGAATTTTGCCGGATCAACCTCAATGCCACGCAAAGAGATGATAAAACCAAGGAGTTTTCCCGAAAGGACACCAAAGACACATTTCTTTGGTTGAAGACGAACACAGTATTGTAACAGAGATAAAAATAATGGTTAAAACATCGAGATGTTCACCTGCGATGTTTAGATTTACCAAGAAGATCATCGACATAATCCTCAAGGATAGTGTGCATAATGTCATGAAAAATGTAAGTCATAGCTCGGCCGATAGGTCGCACCAAAGATTCTTAAGGCCAAATCGGCATGACACGATAAAGCGAAAGGTTCCCCCGAGGAGTAATGAAGGTGGTTTTATGTTGATTGGTCGGGGCTACCAAAATTTGATTGTATCCCGAGAAGCCATCCATGAGAGAAAGCATCTCATGGCCTACAGTGAGATCAAAAAGTTGATCAATACTAGGTAGGGGGAAGTCATCCTTTGGGAAGCGAGGTTAAGGTCCCAGAAATCCATACATATCCGAAGTCCCCCTGTCACTTTAGTGACAGGTACGATGTTAGAAATCCATTGAGGATAGTCAATAGGTAAGATGAAGGAAACATAAAGGAGTCGTTGAAGCTCTTCTTTGACCAAGAGGGAAATTCGTGGATGCATTTTCTCAGTTTCTGTTTAACTGGTTTGGAGTCGGGTTTCAGAGTAATGTTATGGACAGAAATGTCAGGATCGATTCCTGGCATGTCAGCGTAGGACCAAGTGAAAGCTTGGTTGTGGGCACGGAGGAAGGTAGTGAAGGCAGTTTGTTCTAATGCGTCAAGAGATTGTCCAATCTTTACAATGTGAGGATCGTCCTCCATGTGGATGTTGATTTCTATAGTCGATTCATTCAACATGGTTTGAGTTTTAGATGGTAAGGCGCGGTGAATATAAGAGTCATCCGCGCCAAGGTAAGTGAGGATGGAGTCGTCATCCTGGCACTCAACAACATTAATTAAAGGTGAGTCTTCTTCGATCATGTCTGGATACAAAAGGGGAAGAGAAGATGGGTCTTCATTATCACGTTGATAAGTGAGAGGACCTAGGAAGATAGCATTTATGAAAAAAAAATGTTAGGAGGGATAGATTCCGGGTCTATCGACTCTGTGGGTGAAGATGGCAAAATAGGTGATGATGGTTCAGAAGAGGTAATGTCGTTGTCTTCCCGGATACAACTGACACGAGGTTTCTTTGGTGTAAGTGTTTCAGAAAATCCAAGACCACTACGATCTTTGTGTTTACGTGTAGTCATGGGAATGATTGTATGTCGGCCTTGTTCATAAAGACCGAAACCAAAACCTTTCCAAGCATAGCGAGTCAAGAAGGTGAGGGCGAAATGACGATTTGTTAGATATTGAAAATCAGATTGGAAGGGAACCACACCAAGGGGAGGTTCAGGGGTAATGGAGGATGCGTCGACACCCCCATACATTAGGTTGGTGCGGCAATTAGGCGGTCCGTAGGAGATCACCTCCCCCACACGACGGTCGTAGGTAGGATGCGCATGTAACTGTCCGTACTCCTGTGGGGTATGGAAAGTGCTAATGTTATATAGGCGATACTCCCCCAGCGTAAGGTGTTGAAAAACATCTACTAAGGGATCTGAGGTTGGGATGTTGTCCACGGGGAAGGAAGTGGTATTTGCGGTGGCGGTTTCATTGGTTGAAGGTGTAGGTGCGGCTAAGGTGGATGGTTGAGGTGTGGGTGAAGTAGATGGTTGGGTTGGATGAATGGGTGCCTTGACTGGTACAAGCACATCATTAGGGTGATATAACATATTGTAGGTTTTGAAGGGGGGAGCGTCAGCTTTTATGGTGTATGACTTCCCCTCATACTCAAATTTTATGCATCTATGTAAGGTGGAGGGAACGCATCCCATAGCCCGGATCCAAGGGCGGCCTAACAACATGTTGTATTGGAATTCTCCCTCAAGGACATAGAAGAGTTCGGGTAAGGTATATGGCCCTACATGAATGTTAAGGATCACGGTGCCTAAAGTAGAAGTAATAGCATCATTGAATGAATGCAACATGGTGGGGTTGGCACACATGTAGCTAGAAGGGATATTCATTTGTTGGAAGGCTTTGGAAGAGATGATGTTTAGGCTAGTGCCCCCGTCAATCATAACATGATGTACTCGGATGTCCCGGATGTAAGCCGAGATGAAAAGAGCGGGGTCAGGATCTTCTGCACCAAAGACGACAATTTCTTATTCGAAAAACCGACAAAGGTGGCTTGTTGTATAGGGACAGAAGTGGTTGTGGAGGTAGATTTTTTGGTGAGAGAGCGACGTGGTTTGGGTGTTAAAATGGAAGTGACGGGAAAGGTTTCGTTAGGTAAGACCTCTATCCCTTGAAGGATCTCAATTAAAGCTTGTCGATGCGATTCAGATGTTTGAATGAGATCATACAGTGTCATTTTTATAGGTGATTGGTGAAGCTGTTTGATCATGGTACGATGGGTGACTCCATCAAAGACGGGGTAGGTAGGTCCATGAATAACCACTTTAGGTGGTGGTGTGATCGGGATGGCGGACGGAGAAAGAGAGGCTGCAGGTGTGCTTTCTTTAGCTTTCCCATTGTTTTTCTACCCTCGAGTAGCAATACTAATCATGTTGATCTCGTGAACACGAGAGGAGGAAGATGGTAGGGATAAGTCATTGTCTTTGAGAGGTGGGGTTGCAATAATGATAGATCTTGGTGAGGCGGGGACAGGTGGTATAGGAGAGGGGATTGAAGCTAAAGGTTTCTCCCTTCGTAAGTTGTCTTTCTTAACCTTTCTATCCGAGATAGGTGACTGACGAAGGATGGATTTCAAATCTTTGCATCCCTCCACATCATGTCCTGGTGTGTGGTGGTAAGCGCAGATTTTAGACTCATCATAACCTATAGGTTAAGGTTTAGATGGATCATAGGGTCTGAGTGGGGGTAGGGAAATGGTCGCATTCTCCACCAACATATCAAGGATCTTGGCGTAAGATCCTTTGAGTGGGTCAAAGTTAGAGGAAGATGAGGCTATTGATTGGGTGGGTTTTAGTAATGGTTTGGTATGGTTAGTTTGTACGGGTGGTGGTTTAGACAAGGGTTTTGATAATTGGATTTAACTAAACGTGGCTTCTTCGGCATAGAAGTCACGTTTAGATGGTTAGATGATGAGGCCACATATGATGTGGTGGCGAGGAAACAACCACGGGAAAGAGGAGTGATAAAGAAACAAATCCTTTGATGATGGAGTTTGTTTAGGGTTGGTAGGTGGACGGGATACTTGGGGTGATGGTGTTGATACACCCGGGTTATCTATATGGGTGCGAAGGTGTAGGTTGTTTTAAAGAAAACACAGGAGGTATGAGGTATTGAGGCAAGGTGGAGGGTGAGGTCCCAATATGGAAGGTAGGTGTGACGGTGAGGGTTTTAGTTGTGACAGAGGCATAGATTGGACTTGAGGAGATTGGGTCTGTCTCCTAGGTGGATGGACGGCTTTATTTTTGGATAAATCTAACCGTTTAGGTGGGTGTGTTAGGCTGGGTATTGGTGAAGTCCCAAGCGTAGGGGAAGGTTTGGTTAGGTTAATAGAGGTGGATGAGGTATTCGGTAGAGATGAGGGGGGTGAATATGAGGACATAGGAATTTTGAGCTTTTGTAAACACCTCGGGTATATGGTAGAGGTGTCTGGATCGGTCATCTACATTTGAGTAGAGCATGGTGTACTCAAACGCTCCCATAGGACTCGTCTATCTTCTGAGGGATGACAATCTTCACGTGTGAATAGGAAACTTGGTATGGAAGAGATATGGGTTGTGATCCCGGTTCCCCGTGGGTGTGATACGGGGGTAAATGAGGGGCTGTATCAATGGGTACTATGAGGTCAACCACTCCACTAGAAAGATTTAGGTGATGAAGAAATAATAGGTAGGAGGGCATGTTCGAGGGGATCCATTATGATTGAGGAGTTTGGTGATGTAGGCTTAAGGGGTTTCTCCTCTAAGGGTGACAAAAGTGGCAAGCCTTCTTCATTTGCAGCAAGAGTGGTGGAAGGAAATGTTTAGGAAATAGATAAGTTAGATAACATCCGCTCACGCCTTGCGTAGGGATGTGGTGTATGAAGATTCATTTGTGAGAAGAGGACTCAGGCGGTTAATTCCTTTATGGGTAAAGGAATGGCAAGGTTATCGTCTTGTCTTGATGGGGGTGTAGGGGGTACGGATCCCTGCATTAGTGAAGAGGCTCGATTGCAATTTCCTCGATAGAAGATTTTGGTTGGGAGTTGAAAACTACATGGATTTCATGAACACTCTTCTCCTACGGTGAGGTATCTTGATTTGTGTTACTGTTAGATGCATGGTTTGGAAATGGTTTGTTGAAGATTTTTAAATTTTGATTAGCAGGGGCATTAGGATTGTCAAGAGTTATATCCCCTGCATCAACCATTTCCTACACTATGTTTTTCAACATCTTGCAATTTTTGTGACTGTGTCCCTTCATGCGATGGAAGTTACGAAATCATTTTATTTATACTAAGAAGGAATAAGCACGGGTGGAATCAAACCCGGAGTGAGGTTTAATAGGAGGTAAGGTGATAGCTCCTGCTTTAAGCAATTTGTCTAAGATCACACCATAAGTTTCTCCCAAGGGAGTATAGTTGATGGGCTCGGCTTTATACTTATAGGTGGCTTTCGGCTGGGTATTAGATAGTGCTTGAGATTTGACTGTCATAGCGTGTACGGCCCCCTTTGATTTCGAAGTAGCCGATGTGTGAGAATTGGTGGTGTTGGGTTTGGTGGTAGAGTCTTGGGTCTGAAAATTTGAGCTTTTGTTGCGTAACCTCAATTTCTCTTCCTCTAAGGCTCGAATCTCTAGTTTCGAGCCATAGTAAAGGCCTCATCAAAGGTGCGGAAAGTTTGAATTTGGAGGGTGGGAGAAATGTGTTTAGCACAGAGCCAACGTAAAGATTTCATGAGCTCATCCTGAGGTAAGGTGTAAGTAATTTGGTTGATGAGGCCCCGCCATCGTCCAACGAAATATGCGATAGACTCGTCTTCAAATTTCGGATGGCATAGAGGTCGGTAATGGATAATTTCTTGGAAATATTGATGGAGAAGTGATCCAAGAAAGATTGGGACAACCTGGTTAAAAGAGAATATTGAATGTTGGGTTAAAGCACTATACCACTCCAAGGCGGTCCCGATAAGGACATGGGAAAGGTACGGAGTAAGTAGGGCATCGTCATGAGAAATCGAGATAGCGAGCATGTCCGAACGATCGCAAGTGTTGTTAAGGGTCCTCCTTACTATTAAAGCGAGTAAATTTTGGTAATTCCCATTGAGGAAGATATGTATGAAGGGGACGATGAAGGATGAATAGGCTCCCGACAAACTTTCTCGTATGTCAGGGTGTTATGACTTCCTGAAATAGAAGCCTCAAGATTTTGCATCTTGTCCATCATCCGTTTGATTAAATCATTGGTTGGGTTAGATGATGGTGCTTTTCATTATAAACAGAGGAGGATTGGTCCAAGAGTCGCTACTAGACAATGGTCGGATTGAATGTTGATAAGATAATGGTGATGAATGTGTTGGGGCGCAATAATAAGGGTGTCCTATATAAGATGTTGAGGCCACCGGATGAATTTTTGGAAATGAAAAGGTGGGCGGAACTTGTGAAGGAAAACTCATATGGATAGGTGGTAGAGAGCAAGTTATGAAAGGGGAAACCTGCGAGAGAGATGAGGTAGGGGTAGTGGATGGTAGTGATATGTGGGGTCCCAGATTAACTAGAGGAAAACCAATCGGTGTAGTATGAACCACCGAAGCTACTGAGCTGGGAGACGGGGCTAAGGATGAAGATAGTGAGGCGGAGTTATTAGGTGGGGAAGGGGCTAAGTGAGCGGTGATACTAATAGGCATACCAACGAGGAGCTGACCGTCGGGTGCACGGTCAGGGGTATGAGACAAATAATATTGTACGGCGTTAGGATTAGCATCCAAAAATTTGGCAAATTCCTTATCTCCTACAGGGATCTTGGGAAAATTGCTGGTATCCATAGGATTCCCCATAGGATGCGAAGGGGGTGACCGTACGTCGAAAAAGTGACAGTGAGCATGAGAATCAACAAGTAACTCTTCCATGTACCCGACCTCCCGAGGTCATGCCGAGACCGGTGGGGTAGAATATGCAGACAAACTAGTTAGGCAGTCTAATGTCTTCAACACGCACTAGTGGAATTTGTGAATCTAAGGCAAAGAAGGCCCTTCTAACTTGGATCAGGTGTGATAGATCGATCGCCAAGGATGATCGCTCGAAGGCTCCAATCAATATCGAGCCTCGTGTGATTCGATCTATGGGCTGCAGAATCACGTGGAAAATGACCCGGGATTGTTTCGTGTATATCTCCGATAAGGTCATATAGTGGATGATGAATATAATTGACTCTATGGACGATTTTCTAGCCTAGTCCGTAAATCCCTAGCTTCGTTAGCAGCTATATCTAGTAAGGACAGCTGTTTGATGATGATAGGTGGAAGTGGAGTGGACATGAATACCAAGATGCGTAGGCCGTGTCTATGTCTAACCGACTTGTGGATTCGTTGGGTCATGTGGGATCTCTCGGATCACAACCATAGACTCTTGGTTGTTGCATGGTCCTGTTATGGTCATACGCGGATCATGTTCTAATCCCTAGTATCCAAGATTCGTATGCTTTCTCGCCTTCTATGTTTAGAACCAATAGTTGTGCAATCTTCTTAGAATACCTTACAGCGTTCTCAACCTCGGATTCTTAAGTTGGTATCTATATCTATGAGGATGTCTTCAAAGTGTCCTGGGCCGTGGAACTAGAGGATCGCACCCGAATGTTTGTTCTCTTCAAGCCCTTCTACACCATGTGGATGTTTTCTAGGTAATCAGTAGTTTGGCTGACTTGACCAAAACGCATGTGCTTGGTTGTCTTCTATGTTTAATCCTCTTAACTAAGAACCGATCGATTGTAAATGCGTGGTTGCTCTAATACTTGTATCCCGAGATTTTGGTCTATGTCAACTATTGCTGTGACTAGGTTTGGTTGAGGCATGATTGGCTCAAATATATATTCCCGGCTCTTGAGGTCCCGTGATTGTCATACTGAAACAAAATGCAATCTAACTATAATGAAACAAATACTAGCGAGAAAGGAGTTGCTCCCGTTGGTGTTCTTATTGAGGTTCGGTGGGCCCACAAGGCCGGATATAACTTTAAATGCCAATCTCATTTGTTTTCTTTTACTGTTTTGAGGAGAATGGCTTTCAGTGTTTTGTTTGTTGCTTCAGCCTGCCCATTGGCTTGGGGATAATACAAGGAAGCCGTATGATGGCTTATTTTAAATTTTTTGCATAGTTCACGAACTTCCTCATTCTTGAAAGAAGTTCCATTATCTGAGATAATGATTTGTGGGATACCGTACCTGCAAATGATTTGGTTCAAAATGAACTTGGCGATTACAGAACCAGGTATAGTAGTAAGAGGCATGGCCTCCACCCATTTGGTAAAATATTCAGTGGCCGTGATTATAAAATTATGGCCGTCTGTGGATGAGGGAGAGAATTTCCCTATTAAGTCTAGACCCCATGTAGAAAAGGGCCATGGAGTTGCGATTGGTTGTAGAGCTTGTGCCGGCATGTGGATCTCATGAGAGAACTCTTGACATTTATGACACTTGCGTGCAAACTCTATCACGTCACGTTCTAGAGTGGGCCAGAAATAGCCCATTCGATGTATTTTTCAAGTGGTGGCATGGCCACCAAAGTGGCCTCCACATATACCACTGTGGGATTCATGGAGAATCCTCTTGGACTCTTCTGTGTCAACACACCTTAAGAGCATTCCATCGAATGCTTTTCGATAGAGCACTTGCTCTATAATGACATATTTAGCTACGATTATGCGTAACCGCCTTCTTTATTGTGTAAATGCCTCCGGGTACGTATGGTCCATGATATAATTAATGATATCAGTGTACCAAGGACACTCAGAGATAGCGGGTCGAGTTTCGATGTAGTATACGCATTCATCTGGAAAATCCAAATCTACTAGATCACCTCCATCTAATGGATTATCAGCTAACCAATCCGCAATGATTTGTCCTTTAACTCGATTTCTGATTTACAAATGTTAATTCGAACTCTCCCATTAAGGTTATGAAACGCCTAGCCTTTTTGATAAGGACCCTTGTGTGAGAAAAGTTCGTAAATGGTCCATTTTACCATGACCTTTGTTTCTTGATTCAAAGCATGTAATGTCTTAGGCGTTTAGTAGCAAAGAATATGGCAAGGCATTCTCGCTTCTTCCTATGTATAGCGTGTTTCATAGTCGAGCAAAGATTCATTGATGAAATAAATCGCGCATTCCTTCTTGTCATCGTCCTCTTGGGCCAACATGCAAGCCAACGAGACATTGGTAGCTCGCGAATATAGGATTAACGGTGATCCAAACTTAGGTGGCATTAACGTAGGTGGTGATAACAGTGAAAAACACTTAACCGCATCAAAAACTTCATTGCAATCTTCACCCAATCAATGCTATAGTCCTTCTTGAGTAAATTGTTGATTGGATGAACGACGAAGCTTAGGTCCGGATAAATCTTCGATCGCACCCACTTTCTCGAGAAATGATATGATTCCGCATTCACTCAAGGTGGGACCATTTCGAGGAAAGCCCGAATTTTGGTTGGTCAACATCTATTCCTTGTGATGATATGATATAACCTAGGAGCTTCCTCCCGTTACACCAAAGATGCATTTCTCTAGGTTTAGTGTGACTCCGTATTCTATTAGGCATGAAATAATGACACTGAGTACTTCGGGATGGTCACAACGCTTCTTAGCTTTTAAATAATAAGTCATCTACGTAAGATTCCATGATTTTATGAATTAGATCGTGAAATATGTATGTCATGGCCCGCTGGTACGTAGCACCGGTGTTCTTGAGACCGAATGGCATAACAACATAGCAATAGGTTCCCCAAGGAGTTATAAACGTGGTTTTAGCTTGATCTTGCTCGGATATTCTGATTTGATTGTATCCCGAGAATCCATCCATGAGAGACAAAAGCTCAAAACCAGCTGTTGCATCAATGATAACGTCTATGGATGGTAATGGGAAATCGTCTTTAGGACACGCTTTGTTGATGTCTCGGAAATCTATGCAAATGTGTATCTTTCCGTTCTTCTTGAGAACGGGAACGATGTTAGATACCCATTGGGAGTAGTCAACTGGCTTGATGAATCCTACCTGAAGGAGTTTTATTACTTCCTCTTTTACCATGAGAGCTACTTTGGGCTTCATGGGTCTTGATTTTTGTTTAATTGGCTTTGCATCTGATCTAGTGACGAGGTTGTGCACCGCAATGTGGGGTGCAACTCCCGTCATCTCCTTGTAATTAAATGCAAATGCCTTCTGATGTTCTTTAAGGATCTGAGTATGTATTTCCACTTCTTCTGGGGTTAACGAAGAACCTAGTTTCAATATTCTTGGTTCCTCTTCTGTCCCGATGTTGACATCGATTGTTTCCTCGATCAAAGAGGCGTTACCCTCTTCGAACTCAGGTGGTGCTGGAGGTAAATCTAGATCATCCCCGTTTCCTATTGCGTATATGCTAGGTTCCATTTGTGAGGGAAGATCCGTTACGGGATTTCCGAAGTAGGAAGACGAATGTGGAATCAGGGATAAATCTAGCATGTGATAGGAGAGATGTAGTGCTGCATAGGCATTTAAGTAATCCAAAGTAGCCGCATCATTTCCAACATGGTCTAGGACGGTAGACTCACTTCCGCTTGAAAGAGGATTTGTCATTGTTTTTATCAATGGTTTGTCACGAATGGATACTGTGAAGTGAGTATCTTCTAGCTCATTGCTTGGAGTAAAACGTGATGCTGAGGTTGCTATTGAATCGGCGAGAAGATTTTTCTCTCGAGGGATTGCTTCAATGGATATAAAGCTAAACGCCTTGCTTAAATCTAATACAACGTTTTTGTAGAGTTGCAAATGTTCGGCTTTAGTTTCATATACCTCAGAAACTTGGTTTGTTACTAATTGCGAGTCTCCCAAGACTCTGATGTTATCAATACCAATTCTTTTAGCTAAGGTAAGGCCAAGGAGGAGGGCTTCGTATCAAATACGGGCGTTGTTTGTACATTCAAAGTTTAATTTAAAAGCGAATGGGAGGAATTTCTCCTCATAAGTAAGAATTATACCTGCCCCCACTCCATAACGACATTTAGCTCCATCGAAATGGAGAGTCCAATACTTAGCCGGGAGTATAGTTGTTGGGGTATCTATTGCGTTTGTGCACTCTACTTCTACCATACAGAGATCTTCTGCTGGCAAGGAACCAATACCTAGGGAAAATCCTATGCCTACTGAATCGAATGGTAAGAACATTGGTGAATCTTGTTCTATCAACTCAACGATTTTCGCAGTAGTCCCTAATGATACTGTTTCTTTAGTTTTATCTTTAGGGGTTGGAATTGTTTTGACTACACCGGTAGTTTCAAGATCCATCAGGTATCAACTTTTCCTCCGCTTAGGGTCGAGGGTTTATTAAGTTGGTTTGTTGGAAGTTCAAATTCCGAGCGCACCCTGGTCTTTTCTTTAAATCAGCTAGGTGTGCAAATCAAAGGTTTTGATCGCCTTTGCTACAAAACCTTTCCTAGATGCAAGAATCTTACTTCTTGAAATAAAGTAGAAGGGATTGCCTTTATTCGATGTATCCAAGGTCGGCCGAGGATCATATTATAGTTAGTTTCCCGATCTATAATATAAAACTCACCAAGATGGTTTTGGGCCCTAAGGTGACCAGCAGATTATAGTTCCTATCGAAGTGGCTTTAAGGCTATCATAGCCTTTCTAGGTATTTTGTGTAGTGGAATGTTTGTTTCTCCATATCCAAGTTTTTGGAGGAAAGAGAAAGGGACTATGTTAATCATGGCCCCATCGTCAACCATTGCCCATTTTACATAGTTATTATAAACCCACACTTGCAAGTGTAAGGCAATGGGTCACCTCAAGGCAATCTCAAAGATCTTTGGGCATTTTACTTATTTCGAAAATGAATTTGACATCCTTGTCCTGGCTGCCCCAGAGGGTGGATATCAAAATTTATGTGATTTACTTGTGTTTCGAGAGGTGAAGTGATGTTAATTAGATGGCCTAGACCTAATGCTTCTAAAAGAGCAGCTCTGTGAGGGGGAGAGTTCTTTAGTAAGTCCAAAAATGAAATGTGTGAGAAGGTCTTTGTTAGGTCACTAATTAAATCATAGGCACCGATGGGTTTTTCAACTATTTGATGACTCTTATCTGCTCTCAGCGTATGACTTGGGCTCGGTTGAGAGAAATACTCTCGTGTTCTTGTTATAGCTTTGATAGGTAGTTCAGCGTCTAATTCTACCAAACTGACTATCTTAGGTCTCGGTTGACCTCCCAACTATGGCGCAACTGACGGATTTAATGAAGTCGAGGCTTCATGATCATTGCTTCCGTCCATCTGACCTTTGTTTGTTCCGCTGCATTCAGCCTATTGCTATCATGATTTGGGAGCGGATCATTAAAGATATTAAGGGGAGCATTCTGAGGAGAAACTGCCCCTGCGAGAGTATTTGGTGATGATGAGACGGGATCTGCCAAAAACAGGTCTGTGAAGAACATTGGGGTTGTAATTCCCATTTTGTTGGTTTGGTGTGTATTGTGGCCTAAAATTTCGATCAAACTGTTGCCTATTAGGACCAAAGTTTTGGAATTGTTGTTTCTAGTTTTGACTTTGGTTTTGGTAACCAAATGAGTTTTGGCTTGGCCCTTGTATGGGATTTCTCCGTTGTTGTTGTTGTTGTTGTGGATGGTTAAAATCCACTATATTGATTGTTGGGGTAAAGTTGTTGTTTCGTTGGTTGTTTGTTTGTGATGGAGCATTAACAACATTTACCCTCTTGGGCTGGCTGGCGCCACCCCATCTGCTCTTACCCCACGATTTTTGTTAAGGATTTTGGGTCCTTGATTGACATTTGTGGTAGTTGTAGTGTTTTGAGTGGAGGTGATTAACCTCCCGTTTGTTCCATATGTCTTACGACCACTATCTATCGCCGCTTGATCTATTCGCAGAGCGCTCTCGAGTACTTCATCGTAAGTTCTTAGTGGGAACTTCTGGACTTCTTCCTTCACCTCCTTGCTGAGAGAATGAAGGAATAAATCGCATAGTTCCATCTGATCCATGTTTGGAGCACTTGCTGATGAATAAAGAACTGTACGCCACCTCTGGATGAAATGGGCGACAGATTCGTTGTGTTCTTGTTTGATATGCAAGAATTCCCTGATTCCTGTTCTTAATAGTTTGTTCATGTCGAAGGCTTTGATGAACTCTGACATGAGTTGTTTAAATGAATGTATGGAAGCCTCAGGTATTCTATAATACCAATCGAGAGCGATGCCTTCCAAGGTTTTGGGGAATATTTTAGCAACAACCCCATCCCAAGGGAGTAATTCTCGTATGGTTGTAGCGTAAGCTTTGATATGCACGTTTGATCTCCCTCACCCTTGAACTTGGGAAAATCAGGGAGAGGTCTTGGAAGCATGACACTTCATATGGTGAAATCTAAGGGTTCCTTTAGGTATTCTGAATAAGTCCCTATCGCATAGCTTTCGACCATTGATGGTGTTTGCTGAGGGAGTGGTGGTGGGATAGGTTGTTGATATGGTGCAGCGTATGCGTTGGCAGGGGCATAGGGAGGTCCCTGCATTTGAGCAAACATGCCGGGAGAGGAGAACATATCTCCTTGTGGTGATTTAGAGTATATGTTTAAGTAGGATGGGGTATTGTCAAGGAACGGACTGTTCGACACTAGACCAGGAGGAATAGTGTTAGAGATGGTGGGCCTTGTTGGCATTTGTTGTGGATATGGAGGAGGCATGCCTAACGTGCCTATTCCCCGTAAGGAGATCTACTCGCCGCAGTGGTATGGAGGATTGGAACTTCCCGTTTGTATGAATGGAGAATTTTGACTTGCTTGAGCCAGCTCTAACCCTCTCACTCTTCTACTAACGTTGAAATGACTTCATTTGATGAAGTCACGGTACTTTTCGCCGAGCGGCGTTAGTCAGTATACCTTGGTGTTGTAAAGGTACGTGATATCCCTGTCATAAACTCGATCGCTATCTTGCCAAGTTTCTCCAAGAATATTTCACGTATGCATGGCATAGAGGTATTTTCTTGAAAAGAGATTTCAGTTGTACTTGTAAACCTCCTACAGTGTGGTACATTCCTCTGGAGCGTTGTTCACTCCTAGGATAACGTATTGATTATCCATCATCTAAGACTAGGTATGGATCCAATTGCCTACTAACTTGTGGTCCGAGTAGCATTTGAGGAGATGACCCGATTCTTCTGAAACGCCATATTGTTTGAACCTCAAGGTTCTGCTTTGTTGGGTTCGAGGGGTTGATCTAACTCCTCGCCTTGAAAAGACAAACTATATCTCGATTCTTGGGGTTTGTGTTGACAACCGATTAGTTGAATAGTTTGTCACCCCATATTTAGAGCGAGGGTGATGATTGCCTATTCTCGTTGGGCGTAGTATGCCTCAAGACCCAGGAGGGGTCTGCCATATGCGTCGAATCCCGACATATTCGGGGGGTATATGAATACCCGCAGAATAATGGGAAGGAACGAAGGTGATTGAGAGAAGATTTGAAACTTCTCAAAGAGAAGGTGAAACAGTTGTTTGTTTCACGTCGGGTTCACTAATTTTGTATGTCGAAAAGCGACAGGTGAGTGTGAGAATCAACAAGTAACTCTTCCGCGTACCCGACCTCCCGAGGTCGTGCCGAGACAGCCAGTGGGGGTAGAATATGCAGACAAACTAGTTAGGCAGTCTAATGTCTTCGACACGCACTAGTGGAATTTGTGAATCTAAGGCAAAGAAGGCCCTTCTAACTTGGACTGGTGTGATAGATCGATCAACAAGGATGACTGCTCGAAGGCTCCAATCAATATCGAGCTCTGGCATGATTCGATCTATGGGTTGCGGAATACATGGAAAATGACCTGGGATTGTTTCGTGTATATCTCCCGATAAGGTCATATAGTGGATGATGAATATAATTGACTCTATGGACAATTTTCTGGCCTAGTCCAGAATTCCCTAGCTTCGTTAGCCACTATATCTAGTAAGGACAGTTGTTCGATGATGATAGGTGGAAGTGGAGTGGACCTGAATACCAAGATGCGTAGGCCAGTGTCTATGTCTAACTGACTTGTGGATTCGTTGGGCTGTGGGATCTGTGGATCACAACCATAGAATCTTGGTTGTTGCGGTCCTATTATGGTCATACGCGGATCAAGTTCTAATCCCTAGTATCCAGTAATCGTATGCTTTCTCAGCTTCTATGTTTAGAACCAATAGTTGTGCAATCTTCTCAGAATACCTTACAGGCGTTCTCGCAACCTGGATTCTTAAGTTGGTATCTATATCTACGAGGATGTCTCCGAAAGATCCGGTGGAACTAGAGGATCGCACCCGAATGTTTGTTCTCTTTCGAGCCCTTCTACAGTCATGTGGATGTTTTCTAGGGTAATCTGTAGTTTGGTTGACTTGACCAAAATGCATGTGCTTGGTCGTCTTCTATGTTTAATCCTCTTAACTGAGAACTGATCAGTTGTAAATCTATGGTTGTTCGGAATACTTGTATCCTGATATTTTGGTCTATGTCAACTATTGCTGTGACTAGGTTTGGTTGAGGCACGATTGGCTCAAATATATATTCCCTGGGCTCTTGAGGTCCCGTGATTGTCATACGAAACAAAATGCAATCTAACTGTAATGAAACAAATTCTAACTACGTGAAATAAATCTAACTGCATATAACTTTTATTCTTCTAAGAAATATTCTAATAATTTTAAGGAAAGCAAACTATTTTAAGCGTATCTAGAAATAATAGCTAAACAATAATTTAAAACAGACAAGATAACCGAGTGTGGTTATTTGCCTGTGCGATTTGTAGAATTATTCTAAATAAATAAAATGGCCTGTTTATTCTACCCGCAATATTTTCGGTCCTACCTCGAAGTGAGGAGTGAATCATAGTTTCTCAGAACTATCAATCCCCACAGCCTTCCCCTGCAATTTCGAGAATAGAAAGAAATGAAATAAAGTGATTAACTACTCTATTTGATATGAATCGACTAGAAATTTGAAATGTAAAACCCGGACTCCACATGACAGTAATGCAAAGCGAATCCGATGGTGTATGTGATCTCATCCCCAAGATGATCTCCTCATTCTTTCATGTTCACATGGATCCAGAAAAGTGTGTAATGCTAGCACCGATAAGAGTAGATTTTGGGACAAGGACAACTCAGAATGCAGACCGAGAATGCGAGTAGGAGAGGGATAGCGCAAGAGTACAGAGCTTGGCTTATGCGATTCCTAGCGGGATTTTACTACGAGTCATGCAACATGAAGTGACCAGAACCTGTAACTATCCTATACGAAGAGCAAAACCTGCAACTTTAATGGCTTCCTAAGCTATTCTGTTCCAATGGATTGGATAAAATAAAGACACTGCTTGCACAAGTTGGATATGTGGCTTACCAACAAATTCTGAATAAAGATAACCAGCATATAATGGATTGAACTAAGAACTCCAAGACACAATAAAACAAATCTACAACGCAAAGAGAAATTTAGAGGCAAGCTTCTAACTGGATTGGGATGAGATAACAGCACTGCCTGCACAAGATGGGTCTGTGGCTTACCAACAGCTGAATAATACTAACCAAGTATGAAATGAACTATGCTATCAATCCTAAGCAAGCTAACAGACCAAACCACTGAAAATTAGAAGACTCTAACAAAAAATGGTGGCCATTTGCCTCAGCACAAGCTATGCATTTATAGGAATTCCAACACTCAAAAACCAAAACCAAATTGAACTCCTAAACAATAAACAAAGGAAAACACTGCCTCAGGGGACCAAAAACATAAATGCATGCTTGAGTCGGCAAAGAAAAGTCAGAATCATGATATTTCACTCGAGTCGCGTTAAAAGAGAGTTCTGAAAACGCGCAGCGGGACCGCCGCCACCCAAGGGCGCGGTTTCACACTTGAAGGTCAAGAGGCCAAGGAAAGAGGGAAAAAGGGGAAAACAAAGGGCACAGGGCTAAGCGGGGCATGCGGATGTTAACGCATACTCGAGGGCTTTTCCGATCCCAAACACCTTGAGGATACCCGTATCATCATCGGGGCACTTGTTACACTGCTTCGCAAAGATACAAGATCTTACAATTTTGGGTACGTATATATATTGCTCCTCGAGAAGCGTTTTAGCCATGAAGAGGCATAAAACGTTGGGTCCGAGTATGGCAGTCCCGAAAAGGGGAGTTAGAAGTTATACCTTACTCATCCGTGTGTTGAAATGACGCCATTGAAATTCCCGCTACCTGCAAAACGAAAAGAGAACTCAAGTGCAGATAGATGCAATAACTTGGAAGATAAACGCTAAAATAATAGGGAAGGAGAACGTACCATTCGTGCGGGATAGAAACTTACCTCCATCGCTGCTCCAAACCTCGCGAAAAGTCATTTTAAAACAAAACAGTAACGATATATATATGAAAGTGGGCCCATTTTCCTATTCATTTGCGCGAGTTGATTTGATTGGTTTTGAGCTTTGGGACCCACGGTGACGGTTTCTCACGCGAGTAGAGTCGAAACGTTTGCAGCGAGATCGTGATCATGCCTCCACGAGTGGAACAGCGACCTCAGTGATCACAGGTTGGTTTTCTTCCATTTTGTGTTTTTCCCCTTTTAAATTTGAAATGTTAAATTCGTAATGATGGGGGTTATTTTTGAAAATGTTAGGTTCAAAAGGTCCACCTAGGGGGGGCGCCTACTGGGTAGGCTCCATTTTTAGTTTAAATGGTCTATTTTTGCTCATTTTGGGCTTTTTGGGGTTAACAACCCGCGTGGGTTTTGAGCACGACCGCCGCCGCCTGATCGGGGCGGCGGTTACACGACCGCCGCCTTCAAGGCGGCGGTTACAAAACCACCCTCTCTGCTCAGGGCGGCGGTTTTGCACAGAATGCAAAAGGAACCTATTTTGGAGACTGTACTTGTACTTTTATCATTTCTATATGCTTTTATGACTCTCTCGATATTGATTAGATACTAACTTGCTCTGTTTTGTGTGTTTTTGGGTGTATGCAGTGAGGGAGGAGTATATCAGATGGAGCCGAGAGAGAGAGTGTGATTGGCTTTCGGGGGTATTGGATGCCCTTTCTCAGGATGAGGAGGATACATTACAGAGGGCCAACGATATTGCGTATATCACGCGTGCCCCATGTCACACCATCCAGTCACATACTTTGTGACTTGTTTTCATATTGGGATGCAGATCGGAACACTTTCCGACTGCCAGGGGTCCGTGGTGAGTGGACCATCACTTTGGAGGATGTCTACCGTATCCTGGGGGTCCTGATCATCGGGAGGAGACTCACATTGGAGATGGTAGGGTCTCGAGCACAGATTACACAGTGGGCAGGCTACATGGGGGATGCAGCCATCTCCACGGGTCGAAGAAGGGAGTGAGAGTTCGATCCATTCCTTCTTTGCCCATCCCCGTATTTCGACAAGCTATCATGGGGATCCTTGCCTCGAGGCTGATCGGGGACAAGGGAGGAGATACTTTATTATACTGCTGGGCCCCCATCATTGCACAGATAGAGGGGCATGGCCGGATATATGCCTGGGGCGTAGATATTCTGGGGACCACCTACCATGACTTATACAGGGTGGTCCGTTTGGTGGATGATCATTGAGCCACCCAAATCTAGTCATGAGTTGGGTGTACGAGCATTTTATTCCTTATGGCAGAGGGGTAGAGGTGGCAGACCCAGGGGCTGAGGGTAGCTAGATGGTCAGATATGTCGGTGCTTAGAGCACCTCACCAGCCAGTTGCCTCCCTTACCACATCAGATATGGAGGCGACGCCATACCGGCTTATGGCCGGCATATGGGGCGAGGAGACCCTTACATTGATCTCCTGCTCCAAAGACAAAATGCAACTTATCGACCGTGTGGGACGGGTGGAGGTACACCCTTTTAGCGCGTTCCTCGGCCAGCTTTTCCTTCCATATGCGGGCATGCTTCCCCAAATGGCACCCGGGCCATCTGATCAGTCCGCGAGGCTAGAGGGGGGCCTAGAGGCCGTGGTTGGACAATGATCACTCCTGGCACTCCTATTGTAGCTAGGAGGGTAGTTCGGGCTAGAGGGAGAGCCGATGTGCCCCGAGCACCTTTGCTTGATTGCTGCGGGTCCCGCTCACAAAGAAATGATGACCCCATAGATATTGACTCCACCCCGAGGAGTTTACAGAGGGAGGGTCGAGGAGCAGACGGATGATAGCGATCCCGAGTGGCATGACACTCGTGATATTTTATGTGTAGAGAGGGCCGAGTAGAGTGTGAGAGAGAGACTCTAGCTTCGTAGGAGCCACTCTCCTGGGGCCATGGTGGAGAGGATGAGTCGGTTGCCATGGGTGTGATGTTGCTCCTACTACAGAGCAGCCCTCGCCAGCAACGGCATCTCGTGGCAAAGCTAGCCCCGCGACCCATCTTGGAGGCCCTATGATCCGAGTAAGTTATCCTCTCATCTTTTCAATGCTTGTTTAGTTTAGGATTTTTTTAATTGCTATTTCTCCTTGTGTTTTGATATTGTATCTTTTAGCCTCTTACCTAGTTTCTATTTCGCTTTTTCTTCTTTGTTTTGCAGAGACTGTTGACGAGTGGCGGATCTAATCCGCAGGGTATGCACCGATTCCCGATGATCCCTATGGATAGGACCCGTGCGGAGCTGTCTCGTAGATGGCGGGATCCTCAAGAAATGGTGCAGGCATACCGACGCGTCTTCGCCTCCCGTTTGCACGTGGCTGTGGATGGTGTCGACTCTCCGTACGAGTTGGCAGCTATAGGACAGTGACGCCGAGCGCCTTATGAGGAGCCATTCTCATGGCGAGACCACGGCTGCCCTCGGGACCCCGAGCACTCGTGCATTCCAGAGCGCCCTGTAGCCGGAGCCCTAGGCAAGGGCGCGCACCTTGAGGGGGTCACAGCAGGTTGAGAGACTACTTGGCTCCTATGCGTTTTGTACTATAGATTCTTTGTATATCACGGGTTCTTTGAGCATTTTGACCATGCCTAGAGCATGATGGCATCAGTATATAAACATTAATTATTTATATATATGCATTTGTTTTGGATCAAAACTTGTCACTAGTGTTTTCCCTTTCTCGTTTCCAGCTTCTGTGTATACTACGATGTATGTTTTATATGCTTTTTTAGAATGTATGCAATGGTGAACAAATGACGCAAATGTTTGCTTTCTTTTTGTGTTTCATGATGCTGATACATGATATTATGGATATATTGTGATCTTGAATCTTAGCTTCTGTGAGCAATTTGGATACCTCATGTTTGTTTTGGCAAAGTGATGAAAATAACTAGTATGATGAATGACATTAGCTTGCCCCACTCCTAACTCCACACAACTAGTAAGATGTGAGGGCTCATCACCAAGAGCCAAGAAGGGCGCAAGTTATGAAATATGGTGAAATGATAGTGATGAAAAACAAACGAAGCTTTGGTGGAACCAAATTGAAAACTACAAGCTTACTCCACCCGAATGACTTCATAGTTTCGGATGCAACTTGCTTTGCGGTTTATCCAGACTTAGACCCGTAGATGGCCACATAGTAGACAAAATCTAGGTTTTTAGGATTTTAACTCTCTTGGAATTTTGAACATCTGATTCATTCGTTTTTGACTCAAAGTTTGAATAGTTTGTTTATGACCTTTTAACGTTTGCATTGTCTAGAGGACCCCCTACACTTTGCCCCATGCTACCTGTAAGAAGCATGGGTTTATCACCGTGGGCAAGGCATAGGTGAGTAAGGGCATTTCCATCCTTTCCCAACCCTACGTCACTAGTAAGAGACGCAAGCTCATCACCGAAGGTTGGTGGGGCAAGGAAATGTGTAAAAATAAAATTTTCTGTTTAATCACTTTTTGACTTGTCTTTTTGAGTAAAATGTCAGTATATGCTTATTTCCAAAGAGATGTGTATATGGGATAGATGTGACACCATGAAGCTTCTAGAACAGACCATAGGCAAGACACCTATCCTAAGAAGAAATCAAAGCGAGAAAAAACTTGCAGATCTTGGTATGGTTACCGTTAAGACTTCGTCATGTCATGTCGGTAGTATGGGACCGGTGTCGATCACTCGTGAAAGAAAAGAGAGGATGTAAGTAAGAAGTCGATGGTTTGGGGATAACAATGATTAATATACCTACCAAACTTTCTTGAAGTGATCACTGAAATAGTGTATGACAGAGAAACAAAACTAAAAACAAGCAAGATGCACAAGCAAATCAATAGACTAACCCTAGGATTAGTTTTACTCACTTTGGACTTATGCCTTAGATGCTAGATGATGTCAATCCTAAACGAAAGACCTAAGGGAGATGTCAAGTTTGTTGTGGCTCATAAGGATACCTCAATCAAAGCGAGGAATACCACGGAAAGGGGGAGGTTTGAGCTATTGTATTGATTATGATGTGATTTGGTATGTGTTGTGCAGTGAGAGTAAGATTAATTTCTCATCAATACCATGGATATCACCCCCACGTGTACGACCTGTTACTTAATCTACGTTCACTAGAATTAAAAACAACAAGCAAGAATGTGATGCACGTGTTTTAAACCCAAATCGAAAATGATATTTGATGAAGCAAAGAAGATGACTTTCACTAAATGCAAAGATATGAAAGCAAGACAAATTATTTTACCAAAATGACAAAATATTTTGTGAATATTTAGCAGAAACAAACAGCAAGTATGCTCCCTATATGAAAGCAAGCAAGAAAGAAAGAAACTCAAAATGGGTCCCACTTAGTGCGTGCCAAAATGTTTCACATGTAATGTTTCTGCTCCTAATAGAGTTGCTTCTATCCTTTCATTCTCTTGAGAAATAGATAAGGGTTAGGGCTAGGAGGAATACCTGTTGAATGTTGGGAAGGTGTGCGCGTACCGTAGAGAGATCAGATCAATTGTGAAGAACTCCTTTTTGTCTGGGAAGGACTACCTGTAAATAAGAACGCAAGACCACTAGATTTTAGTTAGACAACAAGTGAGGGAACTGCCTTAGGCCTAGGAAATATTAGACTTCCTTTCGAAGGTGGTCAGTTCCCCATTTAATATGAATTAAAGAAAAATGATAACAAAGAACTATAAGATAATACTTACTGGTTCTGGTGAAGATACAGGTCCAAGGAATGTGGTGGTGACTGTAAGGCTTAGTTGGGATGATCCGGTATTAGAAAGCGAGCTGATGAAGCTATCCTCAGTCTTTTCCAATGCTTGAACGAGGGTGACAGTGATCCAGTTGCTCAGTTGCAGTCTTCGGCTCGATGCTCTTCTCTGCAACCTCTTCTGCTTGTTTCACTTCTCTTTCCTCCCCAAATGAATTCTGGATCCTTTGTTTTTGGCTGGGAAAGTCATTTACAGGGAACCGATGGTGGTTACGTAACCGATGGCGGTCGAGTAGGGACCGATGTCGGTTAGGTCAAAGTTGGCTATTTTTAGTAAAATAGCCAACTTTCCCTCCTTTTCTCGAGGGATCGCCAGGGCTTGGTCAAGTTATTATTAGGTTTGTTTTGATGCGGGTGAGGGGTGATGAGTCATGGGTGTGGGTCTCGACCAAGTCATAGGTCTTAATTAGGTTGGTTTAGGTTAGGGGCTAGGTCATGGTGAGGTGGCGAGATGAGGTGGCGGGTTTGAAGATGTGGATTTATTAATTATAAGGTAATTAATAAATCATTAGGTGTGTAAGGTTTTAGGTGGTGAGGTAGGGTTAGGTTGTGGGACAAGATATGGGGTAAAGGGCGTCGTAAGACCCAAATTTGGTGTCTATAGTATTTCATGCCGGAAAAGGTCTTCTCTATATGCTTTCAACTCTAAATATGACCATGCCAAGCAATCCTCGGTACTCGCTCAAGAGTTGAACATATGATCCCTTTTCTTCTTTATTCAAGTTGCTACCTAACCATATTTTCCTAGGTTTGTTATCCATCCTAAGGTTATGTTCTTCCACATATCTTGAAGTTTACATATATTCCTACAAAAAGGTAATCAACACTATAAAATTTTGACTCAAGTGCAACCAAACCTCTTGGAATGGTATTTTTTTCACCGACTAATATATTTACCAAACAAGGTTTCTCTTCCCTCACTACTACTGCACCAATGGCTCCCAATCTATATGCCGATCTCAGTAAATTCTCCTTTTCTTTGTAAAAATATTTGAATTTGGGCATCATCTTCAAAAAATTTCCAACGCTTGAAGTTATCGGGGACAGATGGTCTTGTCATCACCTCAATGTTGTATTCGTTATATGATGATATTGTGTAATTTTCAAACCTATACCCTAGCACTACCAATTTGTCTCGCTACAAAATTTTATTTTCTCTCATGGTATACTTTATCGAAGGAGTCAAACATTTTAATGAAATCTCAAACTACATGCTTATATTGTTTCATTCTCTGATTCTTTATTGCATACATTCTACTGAGACTTGCTTAACCACCAATTCTGAATCTCCTTTAAAAATAATGTCCTTGATACCATATCTCCAAGCAATCCTTAAACCTAGAAGAAATGCTTCATATTCTGCAATATTGTTAGTGCATTCGAACTAGAGTTTACAAGAAAATTTGAACTCTTTATTATCTAGGGATATCAATACAATAACTGCACCATTTCCAAAATTAGAACAAGCTCCATCAAACATCAGAGTCCCAGGGAAACTAAGTTGCTTAGGAAATTACATTTATCAAGTTCATGTTCCTTGAAATCTGCATAACCAATGAAATTGTCAACATCTACATCTATATATAATACTTCATACAAAGCATTGTTTGGATCTTTGATCAGATGTAACATCTTCTTTTCACCATATAACTTCACAAGATTTCCTTCCAATGGTATGGTTACATATGACATATCCATTTACACACTTCCACCCACACTAGCAGCCCATTTCCTTGATAAGAGCATGCCCCATTTGGCCGGGCAATCCACAATAACCACATTCATAGTTAAGGATTTTCCAGGGTAAGCTGCTAATTGCACTATTAATCCTTTGACATATCCAATCATAGGAACTTCCCTTGAATCCATAGTTGTGCATTTCCCAAAAGCTTATGTCACTTTGATGTTTAATTCATTCATTACTTCAAGAGGCATTACATTGCATGAAGCTCCTAAATCAAACATACAATTATGCACCAACCTATCCTTGATAATCAAAGTGGTGTAAAAAGGATCAACATCAAGTTGAGATTCCACAAGTGAGGTGCCCAAGTATACTTCTGGTGATTATCCCAATTCTTCTAGGGCTTGTGGTACCTCAATCTCTACAATGACAGGAGGAAGATCCACATCATTCACATTATTTCCTCATGTTATTATCTCTTCTTTAAACCCAAAATACTCAAATTCCTACTTTCTATGCTCTAGAATTCTGAGCAATTCAACAATAGGTACTGTGAATTTGATCTGACTCAAAATCTAGGCTATATCACATGGAGCATACTTGTGTAGGGAAGTGTTGGATGGGAGATTTATAATTCCCTTTGGTGGTATGACAGTCTTTGAAACTTGGGCATGAGTTGGGGTACAAGTTTTATTTGGAAAAACAAGACCCTTGGTGAGTGCATCCCCTTTAGGGTTTTGCCTAGCTATATTAGTGAGCAACATGAGTTTTGGTTTATCCTAAAGACCTCCCCCTTTGATAACTCTACTTCTTGTGTTATGTTCTTTTTCTTGTGTAACCACCGCATTCATAAATAGTTGTCTATCTTCCTCAAAAGGTTTTCTCCCATCATACTTTTTAATCATCGGGCTCTCGAGATACTTAAAATAATGATTAGGTAAATCAAAATCCTATACCATATTAATATCAATATCAATATCATCATCATACGAGTGAGGTAATAATCGGTGAATACAATCCTAAAAACTTTGAACATTCCCGACACTTATTATATCAATCGAATTATCCCTATGTCGTGAGTTTTCAGTGGCACTCCAGCATGAAAACATCACCATAAGCTTTTTCATTATTTACCTCTTCAATCTCCTTACTTAAAACACATGGGGAGTGTGGTAGGAAACACTTATCACACCAATCAATAACATGAGCTTCTTCCACCGTAGTAACCCTAGAAGTTAAAGGATTAGGGACCTCTATTCTCTCTAAGTTGTGACTTCTTGTTACATGATCCCATGGGCATGTTTCCTCGTCATCATCCGACCTATGATCATTCCTAGGATGATTTCCAAATCTTTCCTGATTTTTTGTTTTATGCTGACCTTGAGAACTCTGTCCTATCCCTTTCTCTACTCTGACCAACTTGTACAATATTTCCTTAACCGCCCTAGAAAAATTTTTACGACCTCGTCCCGCATTAACCGCTTTACTCGCCTGAGGTCTATTAGGGTTAATTAGTTTGACACCTTCTCTCTTAGGAGGTTTTCCAACTACCTTGATATTATTTTCAATTTGCAAGGCCATAGTGAAATCCTACCTTAATGTTTTAGGGTTCTTGTCTCTTAAGTAGTACGCAACCTTTTTGTCATAAACATCAAAATATTTGATTAAACAAGACTCATCACTTGGCCTCAGGATTATAGGTAATCTATTTAGAGTCTTATTGAATTTGGTATTAAAATCTTGGAAAAATCATTAGGATTCTTTTTAATATTTTTAAATTTAGACAGAAGGAACCTTGGGTCAGTCTTATCCCCATAATGTAGTCTGAAGGCATTCTTCATTTCCGTCCACGATTCGATTGAATTTTCTGGTAGAGCCTTATGGCAGTCACATACATCTTCTTCAAGAGTATGAATGAATAATTTTATGTACACATCCTCATACTCGATCTCAAAATCCTCCATCATGTTAAAAAAGTCTCAAATGTTGATCTCCAGTAATGGCATTATTCCCCTGAAATTTAGGCAACCTATTCCTCACATCTTGGGGTACAACATTTGGATACCCGCCATGCCTCTAAAGTTTATTAGTCCAAAATTATTAACAACAAAAGGTGGTCTAGGTGGAGGCTAAGCCATATTATCTCAAGAGGTGATCCTATAGGAGAATCAAAATGATAGGGGACCAAAGGCCTTTTGAGCACATGAGTATAACTTTCCAAGTGAATATCCTCTAATGATTCAGTTTCGTGAAACACCCTATCAATCCTAGATGATGAAGGGAAAAAATAAGGGATAGTTTCTCAGACACAAATGATGGCCCTTCACCAGTTGGAGAATTTAGTTTTTACAAGGGCTATTTGATTTAGAATTATCTAAAGATGTAGGAAAATCCTCAACTATAGGTTGATCATCTTCCAACACTGGTACTACCTTTTCTTTCGACTCTTGACTTCCCAACACTCTCTAGACTCGTCTTCCTTCTGAATTTTCCTTCCCAAGCTCTGGAAATAAATTCCTAGTAGGATCCCTAGTGAAGAAATATATTCTTCCTTCTAGCTTTGTAAATATAAATGACAAAACCCTTAACAAAAATTTAGACAATGGTAACAACCAGAAATTGTAAACTAAACACGGAGTCACCACAAAGGATTTTCACCTTAGATATGCCAAAGCACTATAAGTAATCTGTCAATTGTTTATCAACACTTAATTTCTACAAATATTGATGGATCTGATCATCCTTTGTTGATATTTATCAATACCCACACGATTTAGTGCCAAATTTACTAAAACTAGAAAATATTGCACAAAAACTCTTGATATCACAAAATTTTCACAAATTTTGACAAATGATGATATTGAACAAAAAATTTGCATACGAATCATTACCGAGAGGTCGATGTGTGTATGCATTTGCATAAATAAGTCTCGAAAATGGTGCCAAATTAGTGTTGGTACCTGTTGATCCTTCCTTTGAAACCAAGCAACATCACAATTTGATTAGGATTCTTAGAGATAAACAAAACATAATAGAGTCATTTTGAAATGAGAGGATAGATTCTAGATAACTCTTGATCACTCGGTTTGGAAAGGACTAGCTATCACCATGCTAAGAGTTTGATTTACCCTTACTACTTTAGGTTGTGCCTTCAACCAAAGTGAGAGGACCCATTTTGTGACATGTGTTAGTGGAAATTATCAATGGATTAGCAATATTTGAATCTTCCTTTGCAGATTTTGAAGGATACCTTAAGAAAACATGGCCAATACAACATAACCTAACTCTTACGAGTTGTCACTTAAGAAAATGAAGATTTTCTCAAGACAAGGCCCAGGTCACTAAATGATCTAGAGGATACTCATGGAGAAACACTGATCTAAGATATTCTTAGAATCAGGTTGCAATGGATTCCATGGCATGGAGAAAAATTAGACGTTTTCGTCGATATCTTGTTTGCAAGAAACGAAGTTTACATACAAAAGTTATGGCTCGCTGAAATTTTTAGGTAACTAGAAAATTTTGGGGATTATGCATAGATTGAATATGTGCATGCTCATCAAGTGGACTAATGGAAAAGTGACACGTGTAAATATGGAAAATAAATAAATAATAATATTAAAAATTTAGCCACACCCATTTAATACTCCACATTGTTTAATTTCCAACTATTATTCTTATTTTTCAACGTACATTTTACAAATTACCATACATTAAAATATCCAAGCACAAATACCTACCATGTCACATCTCTTATCGCCCAATCACCCACATTAAGCACCCCATCCTTGGGGATAAGATAACTCTTAAGCCAATAACTACATACACCACCCACCTATATAAATGCCTTCCTATTTTCACACCTAAAAATGTGGGATATTATCCCTATGTAAAATGTGCCCCACATGGAGTGGGATTTGAACTGGGATGCTGGGGTAAAAATATAGGCTCCCAACCATTACACCTAGAGCTATGTTTTACTAGTATAGACATGGGAAAGTGATCTGTGTCATTATTTTGCTCATAACTTGAGCTAGAGATGGGATTTTGAGATGAAGTAAAAAGTGAATCCTATTATTTTTGGTAGAGGAATGTGATGAGAAGATCAGATTCTTGTAAAAATATTTGTAAATATTTATTTTCAATATTTTAATAGATCGGTCCCATTCAAGGTCGTGTTGAACTCCGTTATCAATTATCAGTCAAATCGCCGCGATTCATCTCTTTATTTTTGTTTTTGCATAGTAATTTCAGTTTTAATTCTTTTATTAAAAATAAAAAAGGATATAATCATCAATTTTTATATCAAAAATCAATACAAATAAAATTTTAGTGTGTGCACAATTGCTAGTTAAAATTGATTTTTAGATCACCGTATTAGAGCTAGTTTTGACTAATTTTTGTTCGATTAATACTTTTTGATTAAGCAAGTTGTGTGTTGGATGTTAACAAGGTCTTGATATAAGAAGGGTGAAGGAGAAATAATAGAAGGAGATCCCAAAATTGGTACCAGATGATCTTGAAGTCCTACAATGGCGGATCGAGAGGAAGAAAACTTTCATCAATCATTCCTACAGATGAAGGAAATGGTGGAAGAAATGTACCAAGATAGACAAAGGGAAAAGGGAACTAGAGAAGGTAAGAAAGAAGAAATCTCTAGTTCTGATAATCCTAAAAGAGACCCTTTGAAATCTGATTTTCCTTCATTAAAGTTAGATATCAAGTTTGAATTGCCTATGTATACTGGAGAGCTAAATGTAGAGAAGTTGGATAACTGGGTCAAGCAGATAGAAGTATATTATAGGGTTCAGAGAATTGTTGATGATGAAGCAAAGATTCATTTGGAAACTCTTCAGATGGGTGGCACAACACTCATTTGGTGGGAGAGTAAGCTTCAGGAAGTGGAAGAAACCAAAGGTATAGAAATCACTTCTTGGTCTGAATTTGTTTCAAATCTTAGGAAATTTTTTTATCCTCTTAGTTATAAGAAACAAGCTATGATGGATTGGAAAATGTTAAGAAAAATTAAAGGATAAAGTTTTCAAGAATAAACATAGGAATTTAGGAAAAGGGCTCTAATTATAGGAATTTCCCTAAACTCAAAAGAAACACTACTTAAATATATTGGTGGATTACATAGTTATCTAAGGCATATGATACTTGTTTTAGGTCCTACTAATCTTGATGCAGTATGTGTTCAAGAAACCCATTTGGAAGCACAAGGAAAATGACAAAGGATTCCTATTTCTCTTATTTTAAACAAAATAACAAGCAATCTAAAGGAAAAGGTTTGAAAGAACAAGGAAAAGGAAAGGGTAAGCATAAGACAAACTCTACTGATTAAGAAGGAAGATGAAAAACCATTTTGTAATCATTGTAAAAAGAACCATGATGAATCCAAATGTTGGAAATTACATCCTAAATTGAAACCCAAATGGATGGTTAAGAAAGGAAAGGAAAAGAAAACAAACACTACGAGTTCATGATCTTGGGTCGATTCGTGTGATGAAACCAAGATCATAGCTTTGAGTTTTCAAGGTAAATAGAAACTTTCAATTTCTAACAATAGTACTACAAATGTTGCATCTTCTTCTAGTAAAAAAGTATACATGATGATAAGAAAAGGAATGAGCTTTTCCACATTAGAGTGATTTAAAAAAATACGAAAATTGATACTCTTTTTGATAGTGGATCTCAAGCTAATTTGATTTATACGAGGTTGTAAAGAAATTAGGACACAAAAGTAACCCACATCCTAAGCCTTATCCTTTGGGATGGGTTTGTGATGATGCAAAAACTCAGAAGTAACAAAAACTTGTACTTTCATATTTTCCATTACGAGACATGTTTATAGATGAGGTTGAATTGGATGTAGTTCCTTTGGATATTTGTGGGGTGGTTTTGGGAAGTCCCTATTTGTATGATCGTAAAGAAATCTTCTATAGGGAAGAAAATAAATATTTGCTTGTAAATGATGAAATTGAGTTTATTTTTTTAGAGCTCACCGTGAAAAGAATAATCTATCTTTGGTAACTACAGGTCAAATGAAAAGGATGGTGAATTCAAGAAAAATTTTGTGCTCATGGTGGTCAAAGCCAAAGAGAAAGAACATGAGATGGCTTTTGAGACTTGTGATCTGAAACATAAGGATGAATTGGTAAAAACTATTTCTGATTTTGATGATGTTTTTCAGATTCACAAGGTCTACCTCCCAAAAGAGGGTTCAACATGAGATACAATTTTGCTTGGGATGCACCTCTTCCCAATATCGGAACATACAAGTTGTCGGTAGTAGATAATGAGGAAATCAAGATACAAGTAATGAAAAATTTGGCTCAAGGTTAAATTCATCCAAGTACATCCCCACGTGGTTCACCAATTATTTTGGTTCCTAAGAAGGATGGCACTTGGAGAATGTGTATTGATTTCCATGCTTTAAACAAGATTACTATAAATAATCGTTACCCTCTTTCTAGAATAGATGATTTACTCGGATCAATTAAAGGGTGCAATTTATTTCATAAGTTAGACTTAAGAAGTGGTTATCACCAAGTAAGAATTGCAGAAGATGATGTTTGGAAAATACTTTTAAAATGAAACAGGGATTGTTTGAATGGTAAGTGATGCCTTTTGGTTTTGTGCAATGTACTAACAACATTCATGAGAGTTATGAAGGATATATTTAGACCATTCATTGATAATTTTGTTATTATCTACTTAGATGATATTCTTATTTTTAGTAAGTCATGAGATGAACATGTTAAACACATCCAAAAGTCTTAGATGCATTAAGGAGAGAGAAATTGTATTTGAAGATGTCAAAATGTGAATTTGGAAAACATCTTTAATTTACTTGGGTTATATTGTCGGAAATGGAGAATTGAGAATTGATCTTGAAAAATAGAGGTTATTGTGAAATGTCCTAGACCCACTAATGTGATGGAAGTTAGGAGTTTTCTAGGTGCGCTTCAAGATCTTGGAGAAAATTTATTTCTAACTTCTCATATATTGCATTTCCTTTACATGCTTTGATAAGTATCAAACAAGTATTTTAGTGGTGAGGAAAGTCATAGAAAGCCTTTGATACATTGAAAGATAAGATAAGTATTACTCCGATCTTGGCACTTCCATATTTACAAAATTCATTTGAAATTGAGACAGATGCTAGTGATTACACAATGGGGGAAATTTTGATGCAGAACAAATGACCAGTGTGTTACCATTTAGAAACATTTACAAGTGTGATAAGAAACTATCCAACTTATGATAAAGAGTTGTATGCTTTGGTTCAAAGTGTTAAAAAGTGGAAGCATTATTTAATGGGAAAAGAAACAATTATACATACTGACCATCAACCGCTTTAGTACTTACAAACACAAACCAAATTGCAGCAGTCTAGACATTTCAAGTGAATGAGATTTTTACAACAATTTCATCTTGTAATCAGGTATAAAAAAGGTATTCAAAACAAGGTTACTGACATGTTATCTAGACCACCAATGGTGGTAGCATCTATTCTTTTGCAACATAGTTCTTTGGCTCATGTTAGTTACAAGGAACAATATGTTAATGATGTTGATTTTAGAGAAGTGTATGAGGATCTAGTAAGTGGGAAACAAGTAGAATTAAAAGATTATCATTTTCATGAAGGATTGTTATATCATTTTGGTAAACTTTGTATTCCATAAAATGAACGTGTGCATATGATTAGGAAACACATACTTCTCTTATTTCAGGGCATTTTGGTGTTAGTAAGATAGTTGCACATTTACAGAAATATTGTTATTGGCCTAGAATGCATGAACATGTAAACATGTATATTAAGGGATGTGTTCTTTGTGCCACAAGCAAGCCAAGTAATAGGAAATTAGGAATTTACACTCCTCTTCTTGTTCCTATAAGGCCTTGGGAAAGTGTTTCCATGGATTTTGTAGGAGGCTTTCCCATGACATGGAAGAAACATGATTACTTATATATGGTAGTGGACAGATTTAGCAAAATGTGTGTGTTGGTTCCATGTACTAAACAAATAACTGGTGAGGGAACTGCACATTTATTTTTTCAGTTTGTTTGGGTTCATTTTGGTTTGCCTACTTTAATTATATCTGATCAGGATTCTATATTTCTTGGGGAATTTTGGTCAACATTGTGGGGGTTAATGGACACAAAACTGAAAAATAGCACTACTTTTCATCCACAAACTGATGGACAAACAGAGGTTGTAAACCGCACAGTAGTACATTTGCTTAGGGGATATTGTGGAAACCATCCTAAGTTATGGGATGCACATCTATATTATTTGCAACATGCTTATAATTATGCCTTACATTATTCTACTTTGAAGTCTCCATTTGAGACTTGTTATGGATATCTGCCTAATTCTCCTTTAGATGTATATTATGGAAATGAAACTGTTATTAATGGTTCAAGTGATTCTGACAAGGATAAAATATTTGTTTAGAGAATTCAATAGGTTCATCAGTATGTCCGTAAACAACTGGAGAAAATTTAGGCTAAGTACAAAGCCATGCATGATAAACATAGAACTGATCACAAGTCCAAAGTTGGTGATTCAGGTTGGGCTTCACATCGATGAGGGAAAGGTCAAGGTGAAGGTAAAAATTGAAACCTATATGGTATGGTCCATTCCAAATATTGGAAAAAATTGGTAACAATGCTTTCTAGTTGGATTTACCTCCATATATGCAAATCTACTCAGTTGTAAATGTTGAGAATTTAAGATTGTATGAACTACCTATGATTGTTGATCATGATGATGCTAACATAATGCCTTCCATTGATGATTTTTCTCCTGAGTATCTTGATGAGTTGTAGGAAGACATCATTTTGGACAGGAAGGTTAGAACTTTGCGAAGGGGTGATATTGAGTATCTTCGTGTTGGGTTCAAAGGCATTCATCCAAACAAGGCTAAATGGATGGAAACCAGAAAGGTGAGGGAGAAATACCCTCATCTATTCACCAATTAAGTTGACTTTTGGGTTCTAAAATTTCTCAGTGGGGAGGAATGATTTAGAGGATCCTCATAGAGAAACACTGATCTAAGATCTTCTCAGAATCAGTTGTAGTCAGTTCCATGGCATGGAGAAAAATTAGATGTTTCCGTCGATATCTTGTTTGCAGGAAATGGAGTTCATAAGCAAAAGTTATGGCTCATTGAAATTTTCAGGTAACTCGAAAATTTTGGGGATTATGCATAGGTTGAACATGTGCACACTCATCAAGTGGAACAATGGAAAAGTGACACGTGGCAATATGGAAAATAATTAAATAATAATATTAAAAATTTAGCCACACCCATTCTATTTCCAACTATTATTCTTATTTTTCAACGTACATTTTACAAATTACCATATATTAAAATATCCAAGCACAAATACCTACCATGTCACATCTCTTATCTTTCCAATCACCCACATTAAGCACCCCATCCTTGGGGATAAGATAACTCTTAAGCCAATAACTACATACACCACCCACCTATATAAATGCCTTCCTATTTTCACACCCAACAAATGTGGGATCTTATCCCTATGTAAAATGTGCCCCACATGGAGTGGGATTTGAACCTGGGCTGCTTGGGTAAAAATATAGGCACCCAACCATTGCACCCGGAGCTATGAAATGTTATAAAAGGAGCTATGTTTTACTAGTATAGACATGAGAAAGTGACTGTGTTATTGTTTTGCTCATAACTTGAGCTAGAGATGGAATTTTGAGATGAAGTAAAAAGTGACTCCTATTATTTTTGGTAGAGGAACATGATGAGAAGATCATATTCTTGTATAAATATTTGTAAAGATTTATTTTCAATATTTTAATAGATCAGTCCCATTTAACCGGACCGGAGATGTAGGCCACAAGTGTCGAACTCCATTATCAATTCTTGTGTCAAATTTCTAGGTGATTCATCTCTTTATTTTCTATTTTTACACAGTAATTTTAGTTTTAATTCTTTTATTAAAAATACAAAAGGATATAATAGTCAATTTTTATATCAAAAATCAATACAAAGCAAAGTTAAGTGTGTGTAAAATTGCTAGTTAAAATTGATTTTTAGATCACTAAAGATAATGATAAAAACTGATTGCATTTGCATATTTTAGTAGAGGATGGATGGATTTAATGATCTTATTTATAATTTGTGGATAAAAATGCAAACAAAGATAGTTCATGTATGATGTATTAATGAATATGAAATTTATAGTTGGGAAGTTAAGAAGGATAAAGTTGATTATACCGAATCCTTGAGAACTTTAAACAAATGTTGACATATCCACAAGGAAAAATGATATATGAATTCAAATAGTCCTCGATGAAACTTCAACTAGAAATTTGTGCATCTATAAAATCTCAAAGACACACGGCTTCACACATTCTTAAAGGATTTAACATGAGAACTCATGTTAAATACTTAATTAAACCTTAGAAATCCCTAATATATCATGCTTATGATACACTCATAAACTGAAAAACAATTTGTATCACTGAAATGAAAGTAAAGTGAATTTAAATTACTTATTGCATCATGAAATGAAATCTCTCTTTATAATGTAATTGGAAATTCCATAATATTGTCATGAGGATGAGATTTTGTGTGATTTCAGAGGGATTCCTAATGTAAGATTGCAATAGGAACATAGATAACTATTTGGAGATATCTCAAAATGAAAATAGACATAACATGGTTAATTATTAACATGAATTACTCAAGGGTTTTTAAAATCTAAAAATTTTGTCAATGGATGTACATCTCGCAACCATCTTGACATGATCAATCTCAAAGATACACAAGAAATAATTGGCTTCTCAAATTAGTTCCTTTGGAAAATGGATTCTCTCGGTTTTTCTCATTTTCTTTTCTTTGAGAAAATTTTAGAAAAATTAACCCCTCTCCTTTGTGATTATCCATCTTCCTTTTATATCATCTCCTTTGGTTGTTAAATTTCAAAGTTCTTTCCCCCCAAAAGTTAGAATATTCCTAAGAATATTCCCCCCTTTTAAAACATGTTCTAGAACATGGTATTTAGAAAGGTCTTTCTTGAAGTTACCAGTGTACAAATCATTAGTAATTTCAATCAAATTCACGTAGTGTTCGACTGAACATCGTAGTCATTTCTAGCTTTATTTTAATCATTATTGCCTAATATTGATTAGATAATTATTTTGAACAATCTCTTAATACCTCCAGTGATAATATCTAAATGACGTATATCCATACTCATTTTTCAATAATATACCTTGGTGCCACACCTCTACTTCTTGCTTCATTGGCTTAATTACCACACATAGATTTTGTCAGATCACCATGATTTATCATCTCTTCTCATTCCTAACTTCTTCCAAATCTTAATTTCTCCTCTGTCATGAACTAAACACAATCTCCTTCATTTCATGAGAAAGATTGTATCAACTCATAACATATGTCTCCTTCTCATTATAAAACCTGTCTCAATTTAATTATCATCATACCTTTCCTTTCTTATTCTGAGTATAAGGAATTTCAAATAAAATGGCGAAGGTTCTCGTAGCTCGAGCTTGAAGGAAATTTCCTCCTAGGACTTAAATAAGATTTTTATTTAAGCGGTCCTAATGAAGCTTTTGTTAGGGATCTATTTGAGATAGAATGTGTGGGTGACACCGGGGGCTCCTAACATATTGACAAGTCCGATTGACACATCTTATAAGGCTGATCGTGATTAATCCTATGTTTACATCCTTCCAAGTTATGTATTTCCATCTTTTTAGATAGGAGAAAATAAAAATCCTGAAGACTTGAAAAAATACTAGGTTGAGAGAAGACCCCAAGTTTTTGGGAAGATCAATTTTCAATGTCCTTTTCTGTGTGATGAGGATTTTGTATCAAAATATATTCCTAAGGAATCATATGTGTTGTATGAAAAATCATCCATCGACATACGCACCTACTATATCTCACAAAATAGAAGATTTAGAGAGAAGGCTCAACTTCCCGGAGAAGAAGAAGGTAGAGACTCGTGCCTTCACAATTAGTTTCAGCACTAGGGTCATTTTTAGGGAAAAGGAAAGGTGAACCAAAATCAAAACCCCAATTGTTATCTAAGACGGGAAGAATTCCAATCATTGTCTACTCATCATTCAAGGGTAGCCATTTCCTCCACTTGAGACAACAGAGGGATATTTTCTACTTGATCATCCACCCACCTAATGAATTTTGCTCCTCAAGTAGAGCATGAATTATTGGGCCCTAAAACAGTTCCTTCTCCAAAGAACAACCCACCTTTTACATGAAAATAGGAAGTTGGATCAAGTTTGAGGCCTCTCAATTAGTCCAGTTAGCAACATGTAGTACCTACCCCTCCAACCACTTCATGAGTCCCCTCTCACGTAACTCCTAACATATCAATCCCCCATAAAGGGAAAGGAAAGACAAACTTCTTAACAAGAGGTCTAGATATTTTCGATTGGGTTTCATCTCAACAAAAGACAATTGAAGTGGAGAAAATCATGATTCATCCTTGAATGAGTCTCGAGAGGTGTTAATGGATATGGGAATGTCTTAGACCTAAAAGGGTCGTAATTTTGTTCAAACAACACACAACTCAAAAATAATCTTCTAAGCAAGATCCCCTTTCTCGGAAGAAGCTATGAAGTAGGGCTTGAAGAATGCATAGATGTTTTCTTATTTTTAATATTTTTTTTTGGCATGTACATATTTTCCTTTTTCATGGGAAGGGGACCCTACGTAACCCCATTTTGTTCCTTATCCGGAGTGCAAAAACATAAATACATCAATCATTTACATCTTTACCTAATCGTATGTTAATTTCATCAAAGTAAATATGAAATTACCGCATTCTTCCATTTTCGGTAGAAATATAGGAAAGATAAAATTCGAGCAAAAATACTTCCAATGCAATAGAAGCATCAGTTTAAAAAGCATGAATATGAAGAAGAAGATACAGTTCCAGGAATAACTATCTAAACATGTTTGTCATCCTTTGCATCTTCTTCTTCATCTTCTAATTCTGGATCTTTCTCTTTTAGTAACCTCACCACATATGCATTAAATATTTTGAATAATTCATTAATATCATCCCCATCTAGCCTAGTGTGATGCTCGGAAAATCAATTTCTATCGAGAGATTACATCAACACAATGGCCCATTTTCTCGCTTGCATTCCAAAGGCCTTGTCTTCAACTTTGTAATTCTATTTTCTATTTTCCTCATGGTATTAATGACTTCATAAGAGAAGTCATTCCCTATAACATTATTTTCAAAATATTCGAATAAGAAATCAATCTTCATGTCCCCATAACTCTTCTTGAACTTATCAATAACCATATCTTCCAACTTTACGTTAATAGCATCGAGAGTATCATCAACGTAATTTCTTTTGAATTTAAGTTTTCCTTTGATTTCATTTAGGGTCTTGACTCTAATCTTTGAAAAATCCTCAAGGGAATGTTGAATTCATTTAAATTCAGCTGGTATAATGTCCTCCTCCTCAAATAATTCATCACCGAGTTGGGTAATATGGTCCAATTTGGGAAGAATACCTTCAAAGTAGAAAATCTCATTATCACATTGTTCAATTATCTCATCAATTTCATTAATTGTGTTTTTGAGATCTCCATACTTCGATATGGCTTCTGTAATTTCTTATTTTCCCCTCTTGCTCAAGTTCTCAATCCATGTGTCTATTGCTTGAACTCTATTGATAGCCTTTTTTACCTTATTCATTTCTTTAGGGGTGTTTATATAAGAATTTTCTTGTGTTTGACTAGTCTCGCCTCACAATCACAGTAAACAAGAACTCAAGGCCTTAACTTGCTCCTTTAATTGTTTTTTTGTCATTCCATCTTCATCAAACTTTTGTAGAAGATCAATTACTACCTCGATACCCCTTTCTTTAATTTCTCCTTGATGGCTTTCCCAAAGGGATGATCTGAATTTTTATAATCCTCAATCATATGTTATTTCATTTCTTACTTCACCCTCCAAAGGGGTTGCTATTTCCAGGTTCTTGCTCCAGATGAATCAAGCAGGGTTTTTGTGATGGTCATGGCCCTTTTTGAGGCTCTTACTACCTTAGGAAAAGACAAAGCAAAGTAAGGGGTGAACATATTCCATAGGGAGAACCTCTTTTTCTTCATTTGAAATCAACTCACTAATCCATCCCCTTTCTAAACTTGTTATAGCTCTTGTTTCTTGTGATTATTACTCGAGATTCTCGAAAAACTACCATTTGCTTGGATATTTCTGACTCAATTTTTGCCAATAATTGTGTTTGTTCCTGATAATTTATTTCACTGGTCTCTATGCCAATATCACCATGTGCTACCGATCCTTTTTATAATATTTTCCATGGTCCTGGAACTTCGATTGATCATTAGTATTCAAGGGAGACTCCTTCCTTACTCCCTGCGGGAAATAAATTCTTCTATAAGATTTTCTTGCACTAAAATTTGAGTTGTGGGCCCTTCTCTCCCAAAGTCTAATGAGTCGCAACCTTACCATTTTTTTCTCCAATGATGTAGTTTCAGAATGCCATGGTAGGTTTTTCCTTCGTAAACAACTCCACATTTTACACCAAGGGCTATAGATTCTTACCGGATAGTTTCTATAACAAATATTTCATCTTGTGTTATTTTCAATATTTCTTCAAAAATAAATTTTCCTTCTTGAGGAAAGTTATCATTTTTAGTCACCTTCGTAGAAATAGATATACCCTCCTTTGTTAATAACTAAGCATTAGTTTCCTTTCCAAAAAAAAAGTCTGATTTACCCAATTCTGAAGTCATTTTTCTTGAGGAAATATTTTCAGTGGTTGATACATGAATATCCATTTCTAATTCTTTGCTTGTTTGAATGTTATGCACTCGGTGTTAATATTGGTTCATCTACAAATAAATTTAGTGCATCCAATATCGAAAATCTTTACCAAAGATCTACATCAATTATATCGGTTTGCACTTTGCGATTCGCATTATTTCGAATGGAGGCACAATTATAATTTTGGAAAGAAAAGTTTCAGAGATTTTCATACTTGAGGTAACAAACTGATTGTCTATTGGACTAATTGGAGTACCTCCTTGGGAAACTAGACTCGAGCGCACTCCATCTTTTTTCCATAAAATATAGAGATGGGATCAAAGGATATAATTTCTCCAAACGTTCTAGTCAGGTATCTTGCTATTTTTGGATAGAATCACTCCTTTTAGACTCTAGGGGATTAATTAACAAATACCAGTGCTTGAACTTTGTAGGCATATGGGCTCTTACTCTTACCAAAACTAGTTGGTGAATGACCTTTTGTTTTTTATATGTTCTCTCAAACCTTTTTAAATCTAGTGCTACCCTTCTTTCATCCTTGTGTGCCTTAGACTGAATATGGCCACTTGCAATGGCCCCACTCATCAAATTTTCAGCACTATGATGCTTTGGTGAAATACTTGGATGGATCACCTATGATGCCAAACCTTTCCCCTTTTTCGGAATTAGTTCTGTGAAAGTAATAGGGGAATTTTCCATATATTTTAAAAGCATCTCATCAATGTTTTACTTGAGAACTAACATAGAAGTGCCAATTCCACTAGTGGTGATGTCCACTCATCAATGAATTCATAAGTAGGTCTGTTGATGGAAATCAGTGGGGCCTTTTCTCCAAGTGGGTTCATTTTATCTACATTCTCCCTCGGGGTGGAATATCCTCACTCGCTTTCTTAAAATTCTTAAAATGTTTAGGATTTTTTTATTCGAGTGAAAGATCAATATTCTTTTGAGTCATCTAGTTTATAGTCCTCATTACATCGCTATTCTTAAATAGGATCATCGATTCTACCACATTCCAATCTAGAGGAGATACAGGATGATCCCCCACCTTCTGATTTATATAAAATCTACTCACTGTGTGTGGATCATCCATAATCCCCTCAAGGATAACCGCAATTTTATAGTCTATTATCTCTGATATAGTCATTTTGGAAAAATACCTTAACCTGACTTCCTCCTCATCCCTACAGTTCATCCAATAATCCTCAAAATGGGGCTCATGCTCAAAAGTTTTTGCAATATTGGTAAACACCCCCGATGTCATAATTAGGCCTGGCCTCAAAATTCTCCATATCAAATTTATACATTTCCTCTTCAATCAATCTAGCCTTTATGATGGAAGGACATGAATACCTTCCAATTCAAATAGGAAATTTGATATTTGTTTTATGCCTCCTAACAATTATTTTGTGCACATGTGTCAACTGTCTTACCAGTTCCCATAAAATCAATTTATCATCCACATATCTAGGTAATTTATATGGCTTTCCCTCAAAACCACTAACTCTTATGTAGGTAAACCTTTTATACTAGATAAAGCAACATCCATATTCCAGAATTACTTTCCTAGCTTGTTTGGACATCCTATATTGTCCCCACTTTGGCTTAAAAAGACAAATGATAGGGGCAAAGAAAGTGTCATTGACTAACCTTACATTCCCACTCCAGTTGATCAATTGCAATTAGGGAAATATCTCATGCATTTGACATTGCTTAAAATCTACATGTGGTGACAAACCTGGAAATGCTTTGTGCCCTGCAACATTATAAATGAGATATGTCATCATATAAAATTCAAGGTCTACAATATCTCCCATTTCAATTTTTGCTACCAGAGTGACCATGTGATCATGGAGTGTGTCTACAATAAAGGTGGCCCAACAAATGCTCCCTTTTTCTCCATAATAATCCATATGTATGTAGTCATCCATTCCTTAAATTCATTTATTGTCTCTAAACCTACCATTTGACTTAACAACATGATGACATCCTCAACCTCCTCTACAAATTGTGCCCTAACCAACTTCTTAGGGATTCTAGCCATTTTCCTCTTTGTAATAAGCCAGTTTGTATTTATCATCTTTACATAGTCTTTCTTCTTTGTTTCATAATCCTTCAGAGCCAACTTGATGCCAATGGTAATTGGGTTTGTGACTATAGGCAATTTTAACATTATTCTGATAGCCACTAGTGTTAGTGTTAGTACTGCATCCCCACTCCTATCTAACACCTCCCTCTTTTCTAGGATCATAGTTCATAGCACAATGCCACACTAATTCAGGGAAATGAACAGAGGGTGGGATAGTACCAGCTAGAGAAATACAACTTTCCTGAATTTCTTTTAAGGATTCATTTTGGTGGGGACCTTTTAAACTTTAGAGGAAGTCATCTAGATCAACACCCATTAAATCTATGTATGTAATCTTATCTAGATCACTTATGATTCTTGACACAAATGAGAATGAAGATGGCATAGTCTTCATTGTTTAAAAACCCTAAATTTCCTTTTAAACCAAATCTATCATTGAACAATAAATATAAGAGTTTCAAACTCTTACTAGTCAATACATGAGTGCCTTAACAATTTGAACCCAAAATCAACAACTCAAATTCTCGTGTTTCCAATTTGAGCTCCATAGCCAAGGACATGATAATTCTTCACGCAAATCACAAGGGCATAAAAGAAATAAACCAATTGGTAAAATAAAAATGAAAGCATTCACAAGATTTAAAACATCCTTAATTTGTGTAAGCAACATTAATGGTGATGAAACTATTCTTCTTCTTATGGCTTCCATCATCAAGCTAAGGCTATCAAAACCATTCTCGCTTCTATGAGGAAGCCTCAGATAGAAAGTAAACTTTGATAAAAGCTTGGTTTAGTTCTTCAATACTCCTATTAAAAGACAAAAAGATTGCACTCATTCTTGGTTGCAAAATCAACTCCCTCCCAGCTACATATCTAGGGCTCCCTATGAGTACTAGTAAGGTTTATAATGAGGTTTGGAATGATTTGCTTAAGATATTTCAGAAAAAATAGCTAGGTGGAAAGGTGCTATCCTCTCAAGTGCTGGTAAATGTTTATTGATTAAAAGCACTCTTCAGAATTTACCCATCTATATCATGTCAATGTTCAGCATTCCAGTAGTAGTGGTGAATAGCATTGAAAAAATTCAAAAACACTTCTTATGGCATGGGACAGAAGACATGTTTAGATATCATTTAGTAGCAGTCTATAAGCCAAAGAGGATTGGGGGTTTAGGTATTAAAGATATCATGAATGCTGCTCTAATTGTAAAGTTGGGTTGGAGGCTAATCAAAGAGCAAAAACCATGGATTGAGTTGATCAAAGTAAAATACCTTTCCAATCAAAACATGTATTCCTTTCTCTTTGACCAACTGCTTCCAAATGGATCAATTTTCTGGAATAATCTTCTCCACATCAGGCATATCCTCTCCTAGGGCTGTAGATGGAAACTTGGAAATGGGCAAGACATTGATTTCTAGCATGACATCTGGTCTGACATAAGTTGGGATACCACTTTTAGCTACATCAAAGATAACCTAATTAAAAACTATGGAAAGAAAGTCAAAGACTATATTGAGGTGTCTGGTAATAGAAGGAAATGGAAGCAACTCAAAGTTGATGAGGAAAATATGCGACTGTTGTTTCCTACATGCAGACTCATCTCTCCCTAATTCATATTAGCCAACATGATAATAAGGATGAGATTATTTGGAAAGATTCCTTTGATGGAGAATATTCTATTAAATCTAGTTACAATTCTTTTTTGCTTCTATTGATAGTGAAATTGAATGGCACAAGCTCTGGATGCCCGAGCTAACCCCTAAAGTAAATTTATTCTAGTGGATTATCATCAAGGGTAAGATTCTCACTAATGACAATCTCATTAGAAAGGTTTTATCATGCCTAATAGATGCTGCATGTGCCAAGAAGAAGCTGAAGACATTAAACACCTTTTTACATTGTAAGTATACTTAAAAATATGGCATCTTATTCTTGAAAATTTCAATTAGAATTGGGTTTTCCCCCATACTTGTCTACAGGCATGGAAACAATGGAACTCCCCTTATAAGCATTGTATGGTTAGGAGGCTTTGGAAACTAGTTCTCCCTCACACCATGTGGAGAGTTTGGAAAGCTAGAAATGATGTTATTTTCAGAAATACTAGAAAGATATGTACAAAAGTCTTTAATGAAATTATCATTGCAGTGAAAGACAACATTGAAATATTTAAGCCTCCCAAAAATAAACTTTATCCTAAGGAAGAGGAGCACATTCTTGTTGCTTGGAACATTGGCACTGATAACATTAAACATAAGGACAACAATAGCATTGATAGATCTACTGTATGATGGATCCAACCTCCCACTACATGGCACAAACTGAACTTTGATGGAGCTTCAAAAGGTAATCCTAGGGATTCAAGAGGTGGTGGGGTGATTAGAGATCACAGAGGCTACTTTGTTGCCACTTTTTCTGGCAAGATGGGTAAGAAAACAAATCACTACTCGAAGCTTTAGCAGCACTCTTTGGGGAATAAGGTTGGCTAGAGATTGTAATATTTCCAATATTATAATTGAGGGGGATTCATTGAACATTATTAATTTGTTAAATCAAAAGAAACCTCCAAGCTAGTCCATCAAGGACTTCATTAATGAAGCTATTAAAATATGTAATTGTTTTGATAATTATAAGATTATCCACACCTATCGTGAAGGAAATAGAGTGGCCGATAGTTTAGCAAATATTGGGGTCAACAATACAATGCAAACTTGGCTAAGTGGCAACCCCCTTCCTACCAAAGTACTTGATGACATCACTAAAGATATACATGATTTTAAATGCAATCATTAATAGATACAGAGAAAATACTAAGGAGGTGCTTATTAATTGCAAAGTTAAGTTTAATGATGCTCTTAAAATTCCACACGCTTCAGAGGTCTCCAAAAGTAGAGGTGGTGTTGAGTCGTATGGGATTTAAATTGTTTTTACCATTGTGCATAGTAGAAACAATACAGTAAAATGGGGGACCTCCATGCAAAACTGAACCCATTCATGATCTAGCTTGGAAAAATGACACAATTCTTTGGAATTATCTACAAATGGGGGTATTTCAAATTTCATTGAAAATATGAAGGGATTTGACCAAGACATCTTGGTGAAATTTGCTAATGGATGGAGAAATCATGCGGTTGAGTATGGGGAAGTCAGGGTCGAGATCTCTGAGGAACTCATTGCCCAGGTCATAGGGCTGAACCTGGATGGAGCCAAGTTCTTCAACAAATGAGTCGACAGAGAGGTGGAGGTGAAAAAATTTCTCGATGAAGGGGAGAACCTCGAGTTTGTTGTGGCTGGAATAAAGGTGACCTCTATCCCTGAGCCCTTTGCTGAGATAGCGTGTATGATGGTTAGGTACATCACTTTGGAGGGAAGATATGTCACCATTCCCCTAAAACATTTAATATTCCTCAATCATTTTCATAGGAATCTTACCATCAATTTCCCACATTATTTACTTAATTCCTTGGAGAAGTCTATTCTTGAAGTTCAAACATATCGTGATGTTTCCTTCACCAAGGTCTAATCCTATTCATCCACCACCATTTCTTCTCTGGATCTTACCTCTACCTACTCCCCCTATTATTATCCCTCTCCCAGCTGACAAAGATCTGGACACTGCTACCTCTGTAGGAAGAGGAAAGACAAGAAGGCTAAGGTTTCTCGCCTTCTTTGTAGAGGATTTTACATAGTCATAGGGATTTGGAACTTGCAGAGAACTTATTGCACATAAGTAAACCTGTTGATAATTCCAGAGAAGTGGACCTTCTTACCAGGGTTAGAAAGCTTGAAGAGGAGATCAAAGACCTCAAAAATGCTATGAGGAATATGGAAAAAACAAAAGGTAAGAGGAAGCTGAAAAATTCTAAGGACATTGATACTACTGTTGATATTTTCAAGAAGCTACTTTCACTTGATGCTAGGTTGGGCAATGCCAAGGGCGTCGCCGATTGTGATCCTCTCTTCTATGAAAGGTGTCTATAATTTTATGGAACAACATGTGAGAAGTGTGTGCAGCCTTAGTGGCATTCCTGATAACATCTGGGATTCTAATGAGACCCGTGACCTTGCACTTTCTCAGGAAGACATGAAAGATCCTTCTCATGCCATGGCCATTGCGCTCTTCACCTCTCTCTAGAAAATTAAGGTCAAGATTGATAGGGCAATCAAGTGATGTGGTGCCTAGATGCTACTTTGTTGCTATGAAGGTGTTGTTTTTCGGCGGTTTTGATGTTGTTTTCTTGCTTAGGATACCTGCTTTTAGATCCCTCTTTACTCTTTTTAGCCCTTTTTTTCTTATTCAGACCACTTTCTGGATTGATCATTTTGTACTCTCTTTACTGATTTATCTGGCTTTTGAGCCTCCATGTTTAAGGCATTTAGCCTTTCTTGGATGGGTTTTCTCCTTATGGTATCTGGATTTTTGAGCCTTTTTGTGCATAGGGTATAGTACCTTCAAAACTATTTATCCATAGTAAAAAAATGTTAATGGTGACAGAAATAAATGCACTACATTGAGACCATTTATCCCATTGTTCACAATTTTAAAAAGAACTATCAACATGGAATACATGTTTTTTCTATCACGGGATCAGGGGCACCTTTTTGTAATTTTGTAAATTTTAAAGACTTTGCATACTTTTGGAATACTTGACCTACCCATCTGCCCTTTGGGTTTTAATACTGGCTCGACACGTGGTCACATTTGAGTGCTTCAGGTGTGGATCCTTTATGCAATTTTACTCCTCTTCTCATTAAGACCAAAAGTATCAAAAATTTCTAATGAACCACTTCCCGCTTTCATTATTAAAAACAACACATATCCTTTTGCAGTGCCTTGGGATATTTTTACACTTTTAATGTCTTTTTTTATTTAAAGTGCAAAAATACAATTATACACCTCTTCCGCATCAACTTAGCTTGAGACATGCGTACACATTTGGGGTGGAAATAAAAATAGTTACATTGCTTTAGGGTCATGCATATTTATGTAATATTCATCAAAGTCATAGTATTTATTCTTAATTTGCAAATGCCATAGAAAAAGACAAGTTTACAAATTGGACCCACCATAAGCATAAGCAATTTAAAATTGCCACGTACTAATGTACTAAGGGAGACAAATGCACATACGTACATGATCCTTGATCAAAAAGAGGAAAGACAGACTATAAATAGGAAAACCATGGAGCCGACTTACATCTTAACAGCAAGAAAAAAATATAGCATAAACAATGGCAAAGCTTAATCGAAAAATGGTGAGATAAAAATGAGCACCAATAGGACACTCTTACAATGTCTCAACTAAGACGAAGTTCTCCAAACCTTAGAAGAGGTACATGCTGGTATTTGCAGAGCACATACAAGTGGCATGTTGTTAACAAAGAAGATGTTACACGTTAGTTACCATTGGCCTACCATTGAGTCTGATGCATGCATATTTATTAAGAAGTATGTAGCTTTCAAAATGTATGGAAATATCATTCATGCACCTTCTCAAGCCTTACAACCAATCACTACACCTTGGATTTTTTCTCGATGGAGTCTTGACCTTATAGAAAAAATCAACCCTACCTCATTCGATGGCCATAAATTCATTATCACTACCACAAAGTATTTTACCAAGTGGGTAGAGGAAATGTCTCTCACCTATGTCACTAGTAGTAATATTTCCAAATTCATATTCAATCATCTTATTTTTCACTTTGGCATTCCATCCTCTCTTGTTATAGATAATAGTAAGTCATTCAAAATAAAATTGTTAAATCCTTAACCAAATGTTTCAACATCCACCTTCACTGGTTTACCCATTACTATCCCCAATGTAATGGCCAATCTAAAGCTTCCAAAAAGACATTAAAATCCATCATGGAAAACTTGTTAATAAGCATGGCCACGATTGGCATACATAAGTATATCCTACACTCTAGAAATATCGTACATCCTTCTATACCCCCACAAGAGCCACTCCATTCTCACTTGTATATGGTTCTGAAAATGTATTACCTATAGAGGTTGAGATCCCATCACTCTATGTATCCCTTCAACATTTCATCAATGAAGATGATTATAAAAATATTTCCTTGTTGAGCTTGATATCATAGGTGAAAATAAGCTTTATACTTTGGACCATATCAAAGTGTATAAGAAGTAACTTTGTTGAAACAACAAAAAATATTGAGCCACGAAATTGAGATCAATGACCTTGTTTTAAAATAAAATTAAAATAATACAACCAAATATCAGGACAAGAAATAAAAGTTTGAACCCAATTGGTTGGGTCCTTACTTTATCAATGTAAAAGTTAGATCCAACACATACAAACTATCCACTGAATATGGCAAAGAGCTTAAAGAACCCACGAATGTATTTCATTTGAAGAGATTTTATTCTCGATCCATACATACATACCTCTTGTGCTAGGGGAATTTTAGCACATTCACTTATATTGTTCCTTTATCCTATCCATCTTACCATTTCATCCCAAACTAGTTTCTATTGCTTATTCCTTGCATTTAGGACATGCATCCATCTTCATCCTATTCATTTTCTCTCACATCCATCCTTGATCTTCATAATCCTTTACATGTTTTTGTATGCTCGGATGGGTCCCAGATCATCTAATTAAATCTCACAAGTTATTTTAATTAGATCCTAAAACTAAAATAATAAAAACAAAATTAAAAAATAAATAATCAAAATATAAAAACATTAAAATACTCAAAAAATCCTAAAAATTACAAAATTCAAAAATCCCACAAAAATCAACACAACTCAATGAAATAAAACATTCAAATCCTATCCTATTGATTTTTATAACCATCTTACAACTATCAAAACAAATCATCTTACCCCTCATGCATCCTTGCTCAGGGGTAAGTCAAATAAATCTAATCCCTTACGTGTATCCTTGCTTGAGAAATCTCGAATCTCATTTTATCCCTTACATGCATCCTTGCTTGGGGGAAATAACCCATTTCAATATCGAATTAATATTCAATATGGATTAAAAAGAGAGTCACTTGACCCCACTCTTTCAATCTGATCCAATCCCCTTGCATGAATCTTTTCTTGGGGCATCCAAATTTGTTTAATTATCACTATGGAACACATTGGGGGCATAGTTAATTATCTTTGTTTATAGTTGTTGATATTATTTCTTGACCAATAACAAGTACTTATTTATCATCTTGGTTCATTTATAGCCATGGTGCATACATTTACTACATATATTGGGTTTGTTTTATGTTTTATATTTCATTTTCTATGTGTGTGTTTGTTTACACACATAATGGGTTAAACATCATGACTCTTTAATAATCACAAGTGATAAATTTATTGTGAAAAAAACAAAATAAGGCTTCTCTAAAATAAATTTTTTGAATGGAAGCTCAAGATATGATAAAATACATCCCATCATCCTTCTAATTGTTTTCACATGAATGTGCAACAAGAAAATTCCCAATTTTCAAGCATGACAACCATACCCTACTTGAAATTTTTACTCAAAGGTCATTTTGAACCCTTATTCATATCACCCAAATCCATGAGTCATACCTATCCCTGCTCTATTTGATGCATTTCGATGTTTTGTGTCGGTTACCCATAGGTGATTTAGGGATATCTAGTCATTCCAAGTGCTTCCAAGGTAAGATCCATCAAAACAAGCTTTTTGAAAAGCTTTGGAAAGGCTATTCTCTAGTTTTCTCTTAGATGTTTCACACCCATAAAGTGGAATTAAAGGCTTGAACTCATAAAGGAGGTGTACTAGAGAGTCGAGAATATTTTGCAATCAATTTTTGAAAATTTTGGAAAGTTTCACAAGTTTTGGAGCAATCTCAACAAAAGTGGGTCTTGAAGGTTTGAGTAGTGCACAATGCCAAAATAGATCTTGAAATTCAGGAAGAAATCCTAAGAGTTCAATGAGGAGTTAGGCATCAAAAATATATAGTAGGAAAGCTAATTTAGATCCATACAAGATGGTGATTTAAACAATTTTCACAACACCTAGGCGCTTAACAAAATCCTATTTTTCTAGAGATTTAAGGAAGAAAAAAGGAATTATACCACCACCAGTGAATTAATAAGGCCATTTTCATATAAAATAATATAAATTTTCATAAAAGTCTTATGGGAACTAAAGTTACGGCCTCGACAAGTTTCTCCACAAGGTAAAGGAGTTAGTCATTTTTTGGTGAAAATTTGGACCAATGGGAGAGTGGCACACTTTTGTGTACCATGTGCACAAATTCCTTGGTGTAATTGGTTTTCCCCCCTCCCATTTAATCCTATAAACTCAATGTGACCTCCTCTAAGTCCCTTTTTGCAATCTAATCCCCTGTGCACATTTTCTTAGCCCCTCACCTTTCTTCCTCAGCCAACCACGTCATGCCAAGTGGCCCAATAGGGATGGGGTGATTTTTTTTACATGAAGTGCACCAAGAAATTGGGATAGTTGATGTAAAAATTTCACTCCTTCCCAACCATTAAAAAATATGCAATTTTTTCTTATTGTCGTGTTGCTTCTTACTACTTCCAATTCTTCTTCATGCAAACACAAGAAATCTCCAACTGTCAGCAATCCTTCCTCTCCTCCATTGCTGCTAGATCTAGGCCATTCACACCACATTCACCATATTTTTTCAACAATTATTTTCTACTTAAAATAATAAACATATATCTCTAATAAAAATATATGGCTATGAGTGTCAAAAACCCTAGGGTAAAAACACAAATAATTACTCATATCTCCGAAAATAAGCAGTTCATTGAATCCACGTGAAATTTTGAGAAAATATTCCTCATCAAACCTACTTAGAGTTGAATGAAACTAAATATATAAATAAAACCCCATTTTTAATGGAAACCATTTAAAAAATTGTACCCTATAGTGTTCTTCTTCAATTTGTCGTCAATCATAATAGCGGTGAACCTAAAAGCTAAACGAGTGGATCAAGAGTAAAACCCAGAACTAATCCAATTTTTTTCATCAATATGACACAGGAAGTTCATCTTATAAAAATATAAGGTGCTACTGATTCACACTTTCCATTTTTGGTTCTTTTCAAAATGGAAAATTCCTCTAGAAGAAATAAATGGTGAAAACCACACAAATAGAAAACTAGGGCACGTGGGTCAAAATGAAAAACAAAAATAACAAAAAGTAATTTTTTTCCCAAAAATAGAAAGTGATTTTAATTAAACCCAATACATATGAAAAATCCTATAACATGAAAGAAAAACCTTAGTGCAAGAAAAAGTCCAAAAAAAGTAACCCGCCCAAATAACAACTCCCGTAGAGCCTAGTTTCTAAAATAGTAGTTTTCGGTTCCAGGTTAAGAAATTTTTGCCATCTTTGTAGTAACTTATATCACTATGTTTTTTCATCCTTGCATGGTTTCAAGATGGTTTCATATCTCAAAAAAATTATTTTATCCTTCTCATAGGTCTTAAGGAATCAAATTTGTGTTTAGAAGCAAGACTGAGCATCACAAGGCGTAGCAGGTGGATCCATCACCATCACCTGGTGAGTTGGGTGATTTGAAGTAAGTTGGTTGAGATGAGTTCAATTAGTTAAGGATTTCATCAATCGAGTGTCAAGGAGGATCATCATGAGAAATTCCTGTGACCATCCCGAGCTCACATTGGAAGATCCTGAAACAATGTTTTTAAACACTCTTTTCATGGTCCAAGGTGTTTGTGCATCATCATAATTGGCAAGCTATTCATCAAAAGTGAAGGTGTCCTCATTAATGCTATGGAGAAACCTCTCCCTTATTATTTATTTCTCCCTCTTCTTTCTCTACCCTTTTTAATTCTTCGTTGGGCATAATCATTGTATTTTTTCTCATTCATTTAAGTGACTTTATAAAGTTACATTGTAAAAGTCCCTTTGATTTATAAAAAGGAAATTATTTCTCACTTCCTAGGAAGGTAAAAGTCACGACTTGAATAATACAATGAATATTCATGTGAGGGTAGGTGAAGATTCAATCCACATTACTATAAATTAAGATGGACTCTCCATTCCAAAGGATCCTAAAAATTATATTATGAAAATTCTATACTTTGTAGCAATAGTGGATTGTAATAAGTTGTTGTAATTTGTGTCATCAATATACATGAAATAAAGCTACATTTATTCTACATGCTTTATTCTTTTACCTTGATTTTTACAACTTTTATAAATGTCTATCAACGAAAAGAATTTCCAGTTTCCAAGATGTATGAATGTGTGCAGCTTTGTATGCATGGTTTCCTCTCATCATTTACGAAATAAACATAGTTTTTATAAGCATCTTATGTTTCTTCCACTTCCCTCTTTCATGCACTTTACAAGTATAAAGTATGGTGATGTAATAGCTTTATATATTCTATATATGAATCTCATAATTTGGTGTCTTGGGTTATCCATCTCACTAGATAGCTTCATTGTGCTTTCCTCTATATTGAATGTTGAACTACTCTGGTTATTGGGTGTGAGCTCTAAAATCTACTCATGGAAGTAATCTTCATTTCCTAATTTTCCTCCTTTGCCCTCATCACTGTGATTTCCTCCCTTGCACCCATACAAACACTTTTCGTAAGTTTCATCGGAGTGTCCTTCGTGATCCTTGACCAATTTGGCTTCCTAAAACATTTAGATAGGATTAGGATTAGTTTACTTTCAATAATGGGAGTTATACCATTCAATACAGAGGGGCATAGCCCCGTGAACATTGGTGGAGACACCTAATTTTTTCACCCAATTTTTTTCTCACAAACATAATCATTCTCAAATCATTCTCCTTTTCATTTTCCCTATCAAGTTGTAGACACCAAAATTGGGTCACACTCCCTTGGTCCCTTTTCGAATAACCAACTTAAACATGCTCACCTAACCATGACCCTTTTACCCCACATTAATATTAATTTAATTATTTACAATTAAAGTAATACCCATGCTCAAAATATTCATTATTTAATTACCTTAATTAAAAATAATTTCCACCTCACCTAGACACCTCACCCCACCACCTCACCTAGACACTTCATCACAAACCTATTCTTAACATGTTTCCCTTTTACTAGGACTCAATATTCACTCACCATAACTAACTAAGACTTAGTCCTACCTACCTTAATGAACTAAGACTTAAGTACAACACTAAAATAACAGTCTATTCTCCCTCTAACCACATTCCCACTCATTAAAATGTAACATTCCATTTTGATGGCCCAAAAGATTGCCAAGATCTGGAATTTTTAGTAAACCTAGGATTTCCTCCTTAACCGATGCTAGTCAACCCTAAACCAATGTTTTTCACCGTAAACTATTGTCTGGTTACCATATATTCATTTTGGTAACCTTGTTTGAGGGATTGTCCACATTCTTGATCTTTGGAATGAAGGATATTTTCATGCAAGCAAGAACCAGAGCCCTTTCACACATTGAGATAGCCATAACCAGCACCAAGACTAATATGAAGGTTTTTGCATTCACGGTAGCATTCCAGGAAGCATGACCATAGCAATGAGTACCATTCTAGAGATCAACCTTCACCAACATCTCAAACCAACTCTCCACCACTATAGGCATTTAGAACCCTTTTGAACTCTAAGTAAGTTGGTTTCCCCTCTATCACTTGTAGTTGTTTTCTCTATTTTCCTTCATCTATTCATAGTTCTTACTTAGATCTATCCCTCAAATTTATCTCTATCAACCACCTCCTCAAACCCCACCTAAAATTAATAAAAAGCTGTCCCAAAACTTCCTCCCTCACGTAGACCTCATGAACAACCTCCAAAATATTTGTGCAATCACAGAGAGGACCCAAAACATGTTCTACAGCATCTTCCAGTTCCCCATAGTCACCAAAATTGGTTAACCCTAACCTTGGTCTGGCAGCATCTTAAACCGACATCTGCCTTCTTAATTGATATCATTCACTATGATTGTTAACCCAACCTAACAACTCAACCCTTATCCTACCCCAAATATCACTCAAAACCTTACCACACCCATCTTGGACCTTTTACCTCATCCTCCCCAACAAAGACCTTTCAAATTCTTTGTTCCAAGATAGAAGAGAGCCCAAACACCCTCCCCCTAACTCCCTGCCACTTTCCATAGTGACTGATATTAGTCACCCTAAATTGGTATCACCATTCCTACACTAGCATCACTACACCGACTCGTTGTTGGTCTCTATGTTTGATAACATTGTTGCGGCACCACTGCAACCTAATTACCTCACTCAAAACAACCCAAATATTACCCAACTTACCAAGACTCGGGCCGTGAGCTATAGTACCACCTACCCTACTCCGCAACTTGTAGTCATTTTTACCCCTATCACAAAAAAGAAAGGAACCCCATGCATACTGGATTATCACCTAGCGGAAGTTGGGCACTCATTCGAGGCACACACGAGTACCAAATCTCTCTTTGATGTGAGTTTAGTGTGAAACATCATCTATGATTTGTGTTTAAGATATTTCAAAAGGATTTAAGATATACAGAGCCATGTAGAGCTCGTAATGCCTCTGATCCTCGCAATCATTCCGATGGTGTACTTAATAGATTATATAACTTGTATCATAACAAAAAGAAGTATACAAACATCCATACTTAACATAAACATAAATGAAAGAAGACCTATGAGCAAGATGTATTCATCAAAACCATTGATATTCATATATATATAACCGATAACCTCATTACATTCATGGAGCCATTACAGAGTGTCACAGAGAAGTAGACCACGTCATGCATTACAACTAGACTAATGTAACTATGCTACCAAAAAGAAAAATTACAATCCCCTTGCCCCATACATCCTTTCCCCAATACAATTACCCACTAGGCAGTTCTTTCGGTATTTTGTACATCTCTCGCCTACTCTAAGTATATGTGTTTACTCTATAGGCACTCAGTATTTCATCCTCCATCACCCTCAAATCTAATGCCAATTGTCTGAATGTGGTCCTCCATGCGAGCATGCTCCTCTAGGCCTGAGCCTTCCACTTTATACCATGATGTGCTTCTATAAGCTTATACCACAAGCATGCTCCTTCCTGGGCCAACCTGTCGCCAAGGTGACACCTTATCCATGCACAATTGGGTCATGATTTTCATGTGTTCTTCCCCAAACATCAAATTTGACTAAGTCCCAAACCCTTGGTTTTGTCCACGTGTCCGTTAGATCGTGCCACGGGCTTCCTTAAACCCTTTTCTTAAACCCTATCTTACACACTTTATCTTTGTGCACATTTCCTTAGCTAGGACCTTGCACACCTATGTGCCTTTTGTAATTGGTCAATATTCTAGGGGCCCAACATCACCCCACACTATGCCTATTCTCCATCCATGAGAAAAATCCTCTTAGTGAGAGAAATAATACAATAGGCTTATGCCTAGGAAAAGAATAAGGGGATAAAGAATGGGGAAACAAGAAAGAATGGGAGAGTGAAAGAATCACTACAATAATAGACTAGGAAAATCATTTTTCAAGTTAGCCTCTAATTTTTTATAGGCATCGACTTCATTCTACACTCTTTGACAGAGGTCACCGACTAGGTCACTCACCTCCCCAAAATTTATTCCATCTCCTTGCACGCTCATAGTATCTGTAATCTTCTCCAATTCCTTACATATATCCTCCAAAGACATCCATTATTCATGTGATACATGGATATATCTCGATTCAATCGGTTTTTGATCAAGCCCTTAAGGTTTCAATGGCCTCTAATTTCTTCTCAACCTCGGCAAGTATTTTGTCTCCTTCAGCCCTATTCCCTTATTTTTCTCATAGAAATCCTTGAGTTCTACCCTCATGAATGGTGACCAAGGTGCCACCACTTTGTCTTTGTCTACATAATTGTCATACGTGGCTTCATCACTCAGGAAGCAAACCCTTACATCAGCAAGCACTTTGTTGTACTTCGCAAACAAGTGCTACGATCTTCAACTTGTCTTCCTTTTCTAGGCACATGGCCACTTCCTCTACAGACTCCAAGGCTAGTAGCTATCTTTCCATGGTGAGGACCCTTGTTAAATCCTCTAGGCATCCCAAGGTAGATCCATACTTCTACGTGGGTGATGCTAGTCCGGATGACAAGTTAATGATGGCCCCATCATGGATTCTACTTTCTTGTACACATCACTCACCTTGGCCTTTTCATCCTTCAATTCCCACTACCACTGGGTGCTGATTAACTTTTCCTGGATCATCTCCTTGGTCAATGTAGCTAGCTCTTCCTCTTTCTCCTTTAGCTCCCCTTCCAGATCCCTAATCCTATCATTTCACCCAAAGAGTCTAGCCTTTATCTCAATGGAGACTTTATTAAGCGTGTTACACAATTGTTCATTTGAGAGCTCTTTGGGTATCTACCACTAGGTTATCAGACGTACTCCAAAATTATAGGGTACGCACCGCTCGTAATAATGTAACACGTACCCCAATGATGATACAGGTCTCCTCGCAAGGTGTTCGGGATCCAGAAAGGCTCTCCAAGTATGTGTTATCATCACGCATGCCCCGCTTTAGCCCCGCATGCTTTGCTTTTCTTTTCCCTCTTTTCTTTTCCTTTTGCTCGGGGCCATTCTGAACCACCGCCCGCCTAGGCAGCGGTCTCGTGACCACCACCCCGATCGTGGCGGTGGTCTCATAACACCGCCACCCCTGCTTAGGGGTGACGGTCCTTACCCATTTTCCAAAATGCTCTTTTTTAACATGAATAACATAAATTTCAACATTTACCAAGCTTTTTTTTCACCGCCTTGGGCTTGTATTAATGATTTTAGTTCCCTGGAATAGTTTTTGCCATTTTTTATAGTTTAAGAGTTCAATTTGGTTTTTACCTTGGGTAAATGCAAATTCTATAAATAGTCAGTTTGCGCCTCAAGTAAATGGCCCTCAAATTTGCCTCTCGCATTTCTTATTGTAATAGATTAGTCTTTCATTTTGCTTAGAATTCTTAGTTTCTTTCATTGCATGCTTAGTTAGTGTTGTTTCTGTCATAGGAAGCCACATATCCATCTTGTGCAAGTGTTGTTGATATTTCATCCAATCCATTGGAGTAGAGTAGTTTGTTTTGGAATAGGAAGCTATTAAAGTTAAGAGGTGTTTTGTTCTTTAAAGCGAGGATAATTTTAGGTTCTTGACATTTTATGTTGCATGACTCGCAATAACCTCGCTAGGAATTGCATAAGCCAAGCTATGTACTCTCGCGCTATCTCTCTCCTACTCGCATTGTATCCATTTGTATCCTAAGTCTGCCTTTGTCCTAATATCTACTTACTGATGCTAGGCATTACATGCTTTTCTAGATCCACGTGAACATGAAGGGTAGTGAGGAGGTCACACCGAGGGACAAGATCACACATCACGTCGGATTTGCCACCGATTTTTAGAATCCGGTTTTAGCTTTCAAATTTCTAAATTAAAAGCATATCAAATAGAGTAGCCAATCACTTTATTTCAAATCAATTTTACTTTCGATATTGCTAGGAAGTCAGTGAGGATTGATAGTTTTTGAGAGACTATGATTCTTTCCTCACTTATGAGGTAGGATCGAGAGTCTTTCAAATAGATTAGATCAGTTATTTCATTTGTTTAGAATAGATTTACAATCTGCATGCAAGTAACTATACTCGATTACTTTGTTTTAAATATTCGACACTCGGTTAATTGTCAATTTCTAGATATATTAAAATAGCTGCTCCTTCCAAATTCATTTATAAAATTCATCGTAAAATAAAAAAATATAGAAGTTATATATGTTATAGATATACTTCTCATAGTTAATTTTATTTTCTTGTATTTAGTTTACATTATTGCTTTTGTATGAAAATCACGGGACCTAGAGAGCCCAGGAATACGTATCGAGCCAATCATGCCCCCAACCCAACTCTCATCATAGCCATAATCGATATAGATTAGAATCTTAGGATCCAAGTCTTGCGAACAACGGTAAACTTACATAACAAATCGGTTTCCAACCGCACGGTTAAACATAGAAGACGACCAAGCACACACGTTTTGGTCAAATCAACCAAACTATAGATTACTCTAGATACATATCCGCATGACTGTGGAAGGGTTTGAAAGAGATCAGACATTCAGTTGTGATCCTTTGGTCCCATAGCTAGATGCAGGAGACACTCTCACAGATATAGATACCAGCTTAAGAATTCAGGTCACACAGACGCACCTGTGAGATACTCTGAAAAGATCACACAATTAATAATTCTAAATATAGAGGCTGAAAAATCATATGACTATTAGATACTAGGGATTAGGATTGATTCCGCACATGACCATAGGACATCCACAACAACCACAAATCTACGGTTGTGACCCAAAAATCCCACATGCCCAACGAGTCCATAGGTGAACCAAACATAGATGTCTTGCCTACGTACATTAGTATTCGATCTACTCCACTTCCACCTATCATCATCCAACAGCTTATCCTCGTTGCTAGAAACAACATCTAACAAAGCTAAGGGGTTCTAGGACTAGGCCAGAGAATCACCCATAGAGTCAATTATATTTACCATCCACCCTATGACCTTATCTGGAGATATACACGAAACTATCCCAGGTCATTTTCCACGTATTCCATAACCCATAGATTGAATCACGCCAGAGCTCAATATTGATTGGAGCCTTTGAGTAGTCATCCTTACTAATCGATCTATCACACCAGTTCAAGTTAGGAGGGCCTTCTTTGCCTTAGATTCTCAATTTCCACTAGTGCGCATCGTAAGACATCGACATGGCCTAATTAGCTTGTCTCGCATCCCACACATATTCAATCCCTACCGGATGTCTCTGCATGACCTCGGGAGGTCGAGTGTGAGCAAAAGTTACTTGTAGATTCCCATGCTCACTTGTCTACTTTTCCATCGTATGTAAAATTGGTGAACCCGACGTGAACCTTTCTACTTTCTCGATTTGGAGTCATATTTCTACCGGTTCTTTTTAAATTAAATGACCTTTTCATCTTTACTACCTCATCATCTTTCACCATCACCTTCGCTCCTTCCCATTATTCTTCGTGAATTCATATTCCCCACTGAATATGTCAAGATTCATGCGTGCATGGTACGCCTCTAGGTCTTGAGGCATACTACGCTCAACCGAATAGACAATCATCGCCCTTGCTCTCGATGGGGTGACAACTATGTAACTAACTGGTTGTCAACACAAACTCCAAGGGTCGATATAGCCCATCTTTCCAAATAGAGGAGTCGGATAAATTTGCTCAAACACAAAATAGAGCCTTTGAAGGCTCAAACAACATGACGCTCACAGAGAATCTAGTTCATCTCCTCAAAGTGTCTACTTAGACCACAAATTAGTAGATAAGTTGACCCATACCTGGTTTTAGATAATGAAAAAATTCGACACATTATGCTTAGAATGAACAACGTTCCTAAGGTATGTACCCACCTATAGGGAATCTACAAATACAACCCGAGGTCTCTTTTTAAGGAAATACCTCCATGCCATTACATATAGGAAATTCCCTTGGGAAACTTGGTAGAAAGAATCGGTTCATAGCAGGATATCACATGCCTATACAACGCTATGATATACAACAAACACCACTAAGGAAAAAAACACCGTGGACTTCACCAAATGAAGTCATTTCAACATTAGTAGAAAAGTGAGGGGGTTAGAACTTGCTTAGGAAAATCACCATTCTCAACTCATACAGGTAGGAAATTCTAAACCTAGCCAAATAGACCTCTTCACAGAATAGGTGCGTTAGGCATGACCGAGTATGTACCCAAAATCAGTAAGGTACCTGTGCATCGCTGCAACAACGTAACAAGTGCCCCAATGATGATATAGGTCTCCTCGCAAGGTGTTTGGAATCCAGAAAATATATCCAAGTGTGTGTTAACATCCAAAGCATGCCCCGCTTAGCCCCCCGCAAACTTTGTTTTTCCCTTTTGTCCTCTTTTCTTGGCATTTTTCTCTTCTGAAGGATGTAAACCGCCGCCTCGCATGGGCGCGCGTCCTGTAATCACTACCCTACTCGTAGTGGTGGTCCTTATGCATTTTCCAAAGCATTTTTAACCATTTTTTATAGTGTTTGGCCATTTTTTTATAGTTTTAGAGTTCAGTTTGGTTTTGATCTTTGGGTGAATGAAAAGCTATAAATAAATGGTTTGTGCCAAACAAATGGTTTGGCCCCTCATTCACTTCTCATACTCTCATTTTCAATAGCTCACTGTTATCTTGCTTGAAGCCATAAATAATTCTTTCGCATGCTTAGTTAGCATTGTTCAGACTATTGGTAAGCCACATATCCATCTTGTGCAAGCAAGGTTTATTTCACCCAATCCATTGGAGTAGAACAGCTTAGGGGAAGCCATTAAAGTTACGCAGTTTTGCTCCCAAAACAGATAGTTTCCTGGTGTTTTACGCTTTTATGCACATGTGCATGACCCGCAATAAATCCCACTAGGAATTACATAAGCCAAGCTCTGTACTCTTGCGCTATCCCTCCTACCACATTATATTCGGGCCTACATTCTCGAGCTACCTTGTCCCAAAATCTACTTCACGATGCCAAGCACTACACGCTTTTCTAGATTCACGTGAGCACGAAGGAACCAGAGATCACACCGAGGGGACAAGATCACACACACCATTGGATTCGCCACTGTTTTGCAGTAATCCAGTTCTAGCTTTCAAAGTTCTAAAGTTAGAAATATATCAAATAGAGTAGATAATCACTTTTCAGCTTAAGTTTACTGAGCATTGCCAGTGGAAGTCATGGGGATCTGAGAAGTTTCGTGGAAACTGACTCATTCTCACTGAGGTAGGATCGAGAGTCTGAAAATAGATTAAGCAAGCTATTTCATTATTTAGAATAGATCTACAAATTGCTAATGCATAAATAACTACACTCGGTTATTTTGTTTTTTTAAGCTTTATCTTAAATGGCCAAATTCTAGATACGTTTAAATAATCGCTTTCTTAAATTCTTGAAAGTTTCTTTAAAATACAAAAATAGAAATTATATATATGTTCTAGATTTATTCCACTTAGTTAAAATTTGCTTGCTGCAGCTTAGATTTACATTATTGTTTTCTAGTATGACAATCACTATGTACCTGGGAGCCCGTGTGGAATACGTATTTGAGCCAATTTTGCCTCAACCCAATCCCCACATAAAATAGTTGACATAGTACCAAAATCTCTGTATCCAAGTCTTCCAAACAACAAGATGATTTACGATCGATCAGCTCTCAAGCAAATGAGAGGATTAAATATAGAAGACGACCAAGCACACACATTTTGGTCAAATTGAACCTAACTATAGATTACCCTTGTGGCAAACATACACATGATCAGAGATGGTTTCGAAAGAGAACAAACCTCAGTTGTGATCCTTCGGTCCCATAACTAGACGCAAGGGACACTTTCTAGATATAAATACCACCTCTTAAGAATCTAGGTCATGCAAGAACGCCCGTGAGGTACTCCGAGAAGATCGCACACTTATTAATCCTAAATATAGAAGCCGAGAAAGCATAAGGCGATTAGTCGATACTGTGGATTAGGACTTGATTTCACATACCATCATAAAGTAGACCACAACAAATTAAGAATCTACGGTCAGGATCCACAAATCCTCGTGAACCTACAACGAATCCATAAGTCAATCGTAGATGTAGACACCTGCCTACGCATATTAGTATTCGCATCTACCCCACTTCCACCCACCATCGCGAACATTTATTCTTACTAGATACTAACAAGCAACAAAGCTAGAGAATTCTGACTAGCCAGATAATCATCCGTGAGAGTCGATCCGTATTCATTACCCACCATATGACCTTATCTCGAGATGCATTACACTGAAACTATCCCGTGTCATTTTCCATGTATTCCACAACACATAGATTAAATCACGCCAGTAAGCTCGAGACATATTGATTGAGCCTTCGAGTACTTTTATCCTTTCCGATCGATCTATCACACCCAGCCAGTGTAGGAAGGGCCTCTTTCGCCTTAGATTCAAAATTCCACTAGTGCGTATTGCACATTAGATTGCCTAACTAGTTTTTCTCGCATCCCATGCATATTCCATCTTCGCCGGGGTTAAATCCCTGCACGACCAGACTTGGAGGTCGGGCACGTGGGAAGAGTTACCTCGAGATTCCTACACTACTTATCACTTTTTCGACGTGACAAAAATTACCGTGAACCCAAGCTGAAACAAACAAATTTAGTGAAGCTGATGTAAACTTCCTACTTTCTAATTCCTAGAGTCATAAGATTACGTGTTCTTCCAAGTTTAGTATACTTTTCATCTTCTCCGCCTCATTAGTTTCACGAATCATTTGCACGCTTCCTCCCATTATTCTGTGGGTATTCATATACCCCAAATAGTGTCAGGATTTGATGCATACGGCAGACTCTCTCGGGTCTCCTGAGGCATTACTACGCCCAAATGTAATAGGCAATCATCACCTCACTCGGCGCATGGGGGGGATAACTCGTCAACTAACCGCCTGTCAACACAAACCTGCAAGAATCGATATAATTGGCTCTTTTTCAAACCGAGGAGTTAGATCAACCCCTCGAAAAAAAATGGTAACCTTCAAAGCTCAAATAATATGACGCTTATCGGAGAATCGTTTGTCTCTCGATGCTACTGTAACCACAAATTAGTAGACAATCGCACCCATACCTCGGTCTTAGATGATGAACAAATAATACATTATCCTAGAGTGAACAACACTCTCGAGGTATGTACTCCACCCGTAGGGAGTTTACAAACACAACCCGAGGTCTCTTTTCAAGAAAATACCTCTATACTCATCACTGAGATATAGGAAATACTCTCTGAGAAACTTGGCAGACAACAACCGGGCCATACAGCAGATATCACATGCCTATAAAAACCATGGTATACAAAAACGCCACCATGAAGAATATCGTGACTTCACCAAGTGAAGTCATTTCAACTCTAATAGAAAAGGTTAGAGGGTTGGGAAACTTGCCCAAGCAAGTCAAAAATTCACAATTGCATACAAACAGTTCCAATCCTCCACACCATCCTAGCCAAGTAGATCTCTCAGACAGTGAGTAGGCACGTTAGGCATGCCTCGCATTCACAACAAACGCCCAACTCAGACCCACCATCTCTAACACCGCTCTTCTCGGCCTAGTACGTAACAATCCCTTTCCCCGGACAATACCCCGTCATACTTAAACATGCACTCCAAAATCACCACAAGGAGATATGTTCTCCTCTCCCCAAGCATGCTTGCTTCTTCAAACATAGGTGTTTCCTTATGCCCCTACCAATGCATACGCCCACCATATCAACAACCCATCCCACCACCACACCTCAACAGCACCATCAATAGTCAAAACCCATGGAGCAGGGACTTATTCGCACATTATTTGAAAGAGCTCTTTAGACTTCACAATACGAAGCGCCATGCTTCCAAGACCTCTTCCCGATTTACCTGGGCACAAAGCGTGAGGGAGATCAAAATGCACATATCAAGCTTACGCCACAAATATACGAGAACCACTCCTTCGGGGATGGGCCTTGTTAAGTAAAATATTCCCAAAACTTCTGGAAGGCAATCGCTCCTTGATTGGTATTATAGGTATCACCCGAGGCTTCCATCCATTCATTTAAAAACTCGTGATCGTAGTTCATTAAGGCATTTGACATGAACAAACCGTAAGAACATGTGGAATCAGTGTGAATTATTCGCATATTAAAAATGTTAGGAACACAATGAATCTCAGAGCCCATTTCATCCAAAGGTGGCGATTAGCCTTTATTCTTCAGCTAGAAGTGCTCCAAATATGGATAAGATGGAACTATGTGGATTTATTCTCTTCCTTCTCAACAGAGAGGTGAAGGAAGAAGTCCGTGAAGTTCCCATTACGAACTTACAATGAAGTACTGGTAGAGTGTCTTCGAATAGATCAAGCAAGCAATTGATAGTGGTCACAAAACATATGGAAACAAAATGGGAGGTTAACTCCCAATCGTACACTACAAATTATCCCACCACCACAAACGTCAATCAAGGACCTAAAATCCTTAACAAAATCGTGTGGTGTAACAACAGATGGAGTAAGCGATCAGCCCAAGAAGGTAAATGTTGTCAATACTCCATCACAAACAAACAACCAACAAAATACAACAACTTTACTCTCCTGATTACATCAATACAAAGTGATTTTAACCATCCACAAAAAAACAACAACGGTGAAACTTGCTACAAGCTAAGGTTAAAACCTCATTTGGTTACCAAAACCAAAATCAAAGCTTAAAACAAAAATGAAAGCAATACGTAACTGAACGAAGTAATACTG